>OY978010.1:8598784-10998784 GCA_963854515.1 Pandemis heparana
AAACGGACTCCTCATAAAACGACTTGTATAGGTGGCGGCACGTGAGTAAAACGTGGGATATGCGCAGTATGAAAAACAACATCATTTTCATACTGGGCATATCCCCTCTACGTTTTACTTACGCGCCGCCACTTGTATTCTGTTTGTTTATTTGTCGTACAACCATTAATAACCAATTAAGTTGTCATTTGGTACCTACAATGTTTTCAAAAAAATGCGTTTTGAAACAAAAACACTGTCAAACGTTAATAAATCAAGTTTGAATAAATATAGAGACCACTTTTTGGGGGCCAAATTATTAAATTCCAAAAAGTTTAGATAATTTTACTATGTAACATTTCAAATTAAAGGGCTTATTGCGAAAATGTTAAGAGATTTATTAACTTTTAAAGTAATCAAATAAATTAACTTTAGTTTGTTAATCAACCCACCCCCTCTTTCATATCTGACACTGTCAAATAGAATATTTATTGTGCGTATATTTTGTAAACTTACGGAACCCACGCAGCGCCATCTAAACTCGCGTCGCTGGATTATATTGTTTACGAACTACATAATATTCGGTAACAATAAAATATCCACTAAATAAACATTCGCCCAAATGTAATTGACATTTACACCAAAAAAGGTTTTGTTGACCTCTTGTGACATCTGGGACTAAAGGTCATGTCGTGGCGTACCTATGGAGCATCGAACTCGGGTTAGGCAAGAATCATAGATTTACCCAGCTCTACTTTGGGAAAATATTTTTGAACCGAGTAGGTACTGTAGGTGTCATTCACGATGACGCCCACTGCGGTTCTTATTTTACTGTCGTTGAAAATTATTTTTGACCAATCCACACTTCTACGCAGATGACACTATTATGGCACTATTCTGGATGCGGATCTGCGAACTGGCTGGTTTGTCGGACTGGCTGTTTCGTCGGTGCGATTATTGAAATCCATACATCGAACGCTCGTTCGATGATTTTAAATATTTTGTTTTTGGATTTCGAGAGCACGGTCAGATCGCTTTGAACGGGGCTTGCAGATGCATCCCGGCATTTAGTATATTTAACTAATATTTGATTCAGAACGAAATAAAAATATTAAAACGTAATGCATTTTTTTAAATAAAGTTATAGGCCTTCAGCACCCCCAGTTTTTATAGGCCGAATTCTATACGAATCCCCGTAAATACTAGTTGAAGTGCCTCCTCAAGACAGCCTTACAGTACCTAACAGCAACTTTATTACGATAGGTAGCATGCAAAGGTTGGCTACCTGATAGAGTTCCAAACGGACGCCCGTTGCAATTCGGCAGCACTCCTTTACTTATTTAACATAGGTACTCATGACCGATCCAATTGTATTCGTCCCTTGGTGCCGTTTTTAGCATTGGCGGTGGCTCCAGAGTTCGCACGTTGAAATTTTCAAATGGAGTGACTTCCTGAATTTCGATAACCCAAATGTACTGGGACAAGAAAGTGACTGACTGACGTTAATGACTTTTTTACTCAACAGTAGAGCCAATAAGGTAAATATACCGATTTACGAGCAAAAATAAACGTGTCACTTTCCATATAAAACTGTATCAAAAGTGCAACTTTATTTTGGCAATTTTTTATATAAGTGGTAATCGATTCCATTTTATCTAGAAGAAAAGTTTGATGCTCAGGCACAGTTTTAAAATCAGTGGTTTTAGACATAAACCTTGATGATATAAATATGTTTCACAATATTTGAATATTGTGAATTGATTAATATGCATCTCACATAAATTATAAGCTTATTAAATAAATCTCACAAAAATATCTTATTTACCTCTTATACACACACACAAAATGCAAATGAGACATAAATTACCATTCGTAAAACAATGATTTTTGCTCACGACGTAACTATTAAATCAGTAGATATAGGAAGACTTTGTTATACGGTTATCAATAATCTAACTTCATATATTGTTAACTAATTAAACTAACAATTTAATAGTTAGGTATACCAAGTATTTAAGACAGCAAGGTCATGACCCTGGGAATCAATTTATTTCATAATATGTTTTTTATTTACAAAGGCTTTCAAGGACGACAATATACTAAAAAAATAATACTTTCTCTAAACTGTGTCTTATATTTAAGTAATCTGGAATTCTTCAGCAGGTGGTTTAGTTTGTTTTGACAATTGCACACCCCGGTGAATTTTTTATCCTATTCTCAAGTCAAAGTGTGTATTTATTTATTCATTACAAAAAAAATATACAATCTAAAAAGTTAAGAGAACTTAGATTGAAATCGTCAACCGCTAATACACAGTATTAATGACCTACTTGCTGAATTGTCCTGTGCTTGATCTTGCTTGAGCCGGTCAATCTGAGTGCAACAATCTACGCAGTTATTTTCCAACTTATTAAAAAAAAATAGTATAACATTCACTCTATCGGTTATTTTATTTCCATGATAACATGATCGAATAAATAAAATGGGTTTTCAAATAAAGCGAATAATTAGTTACGTTGTAAAAATTTGTATATTATGGTCGTGGTCTGTTTTTTCTATTTTGGTTAGTCTTTTTACTCTGACGTTCAACTTTTCCTCCGCCCCCAAAAAGGGATTGGAGTAGTGCATCAGGCACGGCAGCGCCAGGTGCTTCTTCACCTGCTTCTTCAATCTTGGGTTGGTAGCCATCCTGATCAGCTATGTAGGTTACGGTATAGACCACGCCATTTGTCCCTATGTATTGAAAGCGGCCCTTAATGATGAGAGCAGCATCCTCCTTGCCCTCATTGATCAGCTCTCCTTGGGCTTCAGCTTTGATGCCATCGCTTTGATCGTACCTGCAGTTTGAGAGTACATTTAAATTAAATATTTATTCTGCAAGTTTTACCCGTGTACCAAAATAAACATACATTATTATAAAACCCTACCCCCCCTAGACCCTATATATGTTTAAGCAATTGTACCTAACACTATGGATTTTTTTTGGTCCGAAATAAAGTATTATTATTATTATTATAAAATACTTGGATTTTTCCTACTTACTTCCTTATTTATTTTTATTTATTATTCCCTATTTATTTCTCTTTCTATTTATGTTCGCACCCGAGTCCTGGATGTTGTATGTATTTAATATGGGTTTTTCTACATAACAATAGTGTTTATCATTTGTCTGGTACCCATAGTACAAGCTTTGCTTAGTTCGGAACTAGGTCAACTAGTGTAAATTGTTCCATGATATTTATTTATTTATCTTAGCATCTTCAAAAAATTACTCGATTCTTTAGAGGATATTGTGTGAAAATACGAACACCAAAATACTAACGCATATTGGAAGCCGTTTGGTCCAAAGTTGTCGTATTCGTATTTCAGTATTCTCGCATCAGCGGAGCTGTCAACCGGCGCTGGCGCCGCCGCAGCAGCCGCTATCGCGCAACACAGAACGACCTAAAAAAATAAGGGAAAAAAATAGAAAATGAAAGAAGCAAGACAAAATATGCTCTTAAAAAGAACGCCATAATAGTAACAACTTTTCCACTTATTTTTGCACTCTGTGATACATATAATACCTACTTAAAAATTTCATTTTGATGATAGGTAGGTATATGTTGTTAGAAGCTTGGATCAGACGAAAGTAATATTAAGTAGGAATTCGGTTCTTTTATAATAAATGCCTAAGTACCAAATTATACAATTTGAAAATACAAAGTTGAAGGCTAAAAATTCAACTCGTGGTAATGATTTATTTTAGCGAGTTTTTTTTGCATAAATTAATAAACTTAGCTATTAATACCTATACTACTTACCTTTTTGACGCCACGTCGCATCTTCAGCGCTGTTGTTGATTTTTTATTTATTAAAAAAAAAAAACAGTTATAAATATCATTCATACAATTTTCTAACACTCTCATACTAACTTTACGTAACTGTAACTAATTAATAATTAAAAAATAATGTAATTAAAATTTGGAACTTGATTTTTACTTATTTCCCGTGGTGAGATTTTGGGTAGATACCATTTGGTATTTTTGATTTGGATGCAATTTCTAAATATCGCCAGCAATAAAAGTGTATTAAAAATAAACATACAAAGGCAAAGACTTAATTTCAACTATGTAAGTATTTTGTATTTTTTTGGCGAACTTTAAACAAGATTGACTTCTGAGAATGACTTTTTAAAACTTTTTTGAACGTGTGTACATTTCTATTATATAGTAGGTGTATTAGTTATTTAGCGCAGGCTTCGTTGATATCACCACGTGATGAAGCAACTGCCACTTACAAAACTGATGAGCCTATAATAATAGTACATTACAGACCTAGGGCGGTGAATTCGTAATTGTCCCAGATCGCAGGTGTTTGTGGCCCGAACCGAAGGTGAGGGGCATAAATATGCGATCTGGGGCTTTACGAATTACCGCCCGTGGTTTGTATAAAGTTTTACGTCTTGCCTTGGCCAGGAAGTGAGATTTTCTGTCCGCGAAGCGGGCGTAAAATCCCAATTACGGCCAAGGGTGACGTAAAAAACATTACAGTGGGATCAATTGCATATAAAACAAACAAATAAACAACTTCTCACCTTAAACGCATAGGTAACACCTGTTACGTCGTGAGTAAAGATTCGTTTTTCCTCACAGGTTTCAGCACTTGGAAAGATGGAGTACTTAGGTATTTAGTTATACTGGGAAGGAAATGGAACCGACTTATTTTGTAAACAATTTTTTGAAAACAAAATGCATATGTTTTTAAGAATTCCTTTTTTTATTTTCCATTAATACTGGCAAGAATGCTCGGGTTGACGTATCCAGGTCCTTCTTCTACCGTGGGTTGGTAGCCACCTTCATCAGCAATATAAGTCACGGTGTATTTTACACCATTGGGTGCGATGAATTCGTAAGAGCCCTTAATGGCAATAGCCGCATTCTCCTTGCCCTCGTTGATCAGCTCACCCAGGGCTTCAGCCTTGTTGCCATCGCTTTGTTCATACCTGCAAATTAATATGACCAAGTCTAGAGCGAAACGTTAAATACTATTAGGTATATTGATAATTTTGCCTTCGTAAATGCTTTCATCATGAAATCACTGTGGGACAATCCCGTATTCAAACTCTGTGAATATATTTAATTTTAGCTTTGACAAACAATAATAACGAAAAGAAAGAAAGAAAGAAGACATTTATTCTCTTTTGAAAGACACAGAAATAGAGGATACACACAATTGTACAGAAATGAAACATAAAACACAGACATGAATATAGATCAGCAATGTATTAATGTGTGTGTGTCTTCGCAAAAGTGAAACGGTCGCTGGCTCAGCATTACGCTGAGGTGTTAGACACCTGTAGCACTGATTTTCAGCCAGAACCGAACATAATTTGAGATAAACAACTATAATTAAACTTGGCAAACTTATAAATTACTAGCTCTTGCCAGCGACTTCGTCTGCAAAGAATTCGTTTATCGCTATCCCGCGGGAACTACGCAATTTGCTGGGATAAAAAGTAGCCTATGTGCTATTCCAGACTTTTCTCTATCTATGTGCCGAATTTCATCCAAATCCGTTGGGCCGTTCTGTCGTGATTGAGTAACAAACAAACATCTATCCATCCATCCATCCATCCATCCATACTTTCGCATTTATAATATTAGTTACATTATAACGATCATATTTTCAACAAACACTAAATCTTTAAATAATCTTTTAAAAATAAAAGTATTTTTCCGCTTGGGGATTCATTATGACGGCAAATATAAACAGGGCCGCTGCCACTAGATCTCTTGCGATAGTTATAAGTATGGGTATACTTACGAGTATCTGAATCCATAAGGACCAACGTTGTCGAAAGCATATTTCAGGAGCTGCACATCTCCGGGGTTACTGACTGACGCAGGCGCCGCCGCAACAGCTGCTACCAGGCAACAGAGAACCAACTAAAAAAGTTGTTATAGTTTTGTAAAGTTACAGTATTTTTTTAAGCGATCTCGTATTTAGGAAGCGTACATACAAAGCTCGCTCGTGCTTAGTCACAGCGAGATCCTATCTCACGTATACGTAAAAAGCAATTATCTAATGTTACAGAATGTAGCTAAAAAAATAACAAGTGGAACAAATTTGATAGTCTTTTTAACCTGTCTGAAAGTATAACTCTTTTGAACTGACTTCAAAAGGGGGTTTTTTTCTTCGCTACCTTTCCTATTAGATTAACTTTTATGTCATAAACTTGTAATTGCGTCCTTCGTAACATCTTTTAAAAAACCAGTTCACTAATCAAAATATTATTTACTCTAACACAAACAGGATAGAGTGTATTTCAACTCACCAGTTTCATTTTGTCGTTTATCTCTGAATAGACTCTTCCAAATGACAAATTCATTTAGAACTCGATCCGTTATATAATAAAGCAAAAATCAGCGAATTATTATTAGTCCAACCTGCTCTGCAAAAAGTTGAAGGTTAACATTCGACCCGGGAGACACCAAGTAAATAGGTATTTGTTATGTTATTGCTGTACTCTAAATGATTTAAAATTAAGTAGTCGGTTTTTTTGCTTGCTGTAATTAACTTTTGTTTAATATTTACATTTCTGATAACTGCACTTAGATTTCTCCTCAGATTATCACTAGGAATATTATATTTATATTTTATGGGATTGAAATTAGCTTACAAAAATGTGACATGATCACACAGGAAAGTTGTAATTTTTCGAAGCGTTTATCGTAATTGACACTCTACAAGGTATTTGTCACAGAGGCATTTCGTAATCGATTTCTGATTAAACGATTACTTGATTTTACTTTGTAATCCATTGCTGGGTAGTAGTTAGATATTGGGAGTTCTGCCCCACTCCCTTGGGCTACGTCTCGCTCCGCTCGCCTTCGCGTCGTGGGGCAGAACTCCCAATATCTAAATGGGACAGAACTCCCAATGGCATAATTCTATAGCAGTGGGACAGAACTCCCAATGGCATAATTCTATAGCAGTGGGACAGAACTCCCAATGGCATAATTCTATAGCAGTGGGGCAGAACTCCCAATAGCATAATTCTATAGCAGTGGGACAGAACTCCCAATGGCATAATTCTATAGCAGTGGGACAGAACTCCCAATGGCATAATTCTATAGCAGTGGGGCAGAACTCCCAATGGCATAATTCAGTAGCGTTGAATCCGGGTTGTATAGGCTTAGTTTACGACAGATCCTTAACGATACACGTTCTGAACTTGTGATTTATCAAACTTGATGAGTTAGTTCTGTTGTCAATGTTAATGCAAACTCAGTTATTGAACTTAATTATTTTATTGTGTAAAAAAACAAAAGGCTTAACACAACATGTCACAGGAGTGATCAGTTCCCATAACACGCCAGAACCCCAGATCGTCAGGCTTTTTCCTAGATGCTTATCCAGGGTTCTCTGTGGTGTTTGTCACATTCAGACATCGCAAAGTTGGCTAGGCTCTTTGATGTGATGAACATGTGGGGGTTCACCTAGTACTACCGACCGCATATAGCATAGGATCACCCAGAGGTTTGTGTCATAGCGCACCCTTAGAGAGCCCTGCCCAAGGTAGGGTTATTAAAACCAAGCTCAAGGTACACTAATACGCCACCGCGTGAGGTTTGTGTCATACCGCACCAAGTGCCCTGCCCAAGGTAGGGTTATTAAAACCAAGCCCAAGGTACGGTAATACGCCACCGCGTATACCAAAGCCATCATCGCAGAGTTAGCCAGACCCTTTGACATGTCGATGGTATAGAATCACCATTACTACCGGTCGTAATAGCAACGGATCATCCAACAGCTAAAACAAGGAACTTTTATTTATATGAACGAATGTTAAAAACTCCGTAAGCGCGATGTAGAACAGCTCACTAACGAATGAAACTGTTAATTGCAAAACAAACCTAGTTAGAAGGTGACAACGTTAATAATAGAACATAAAAAATATGATCACATAACGGATTTTACTTCTAAAGTAATAAAGTTTGCGCGCATGACGTTTAACCCATTCTAATGTCTGTTAATACAAATACAAAGAAAATTAATTTGTTCTAATTAGAACCTAACATTACGTATGCTTAAGTCTCAATTTGTAATTCAGTATCTGCATTACATATCTTTTTTCTCGGTTAACACATTACTCATAAAAGTAGTGCAATTTATTATCATTCTAATGCTAATCTCATTTAAGTTCAAAGTAAGATCCATGTATGATTCACTTATTATATTTATAAAGAACCCGATCTTAGTAAGCTCATTGTATTTTATCACACATGAAACATGATCAATTATGTTGTTGGCAATTTAATTTAAAGCTATGTCTCCAGTGAATACTAAAATACGCTCGTGTCTAATTAAAAGAGTCAAGTGCATTATTAAATATAGTTTATTTTCACATTAGTCATTTTATGTACATTATTTTGAAATATTTCTAAGTAAAAACTAACTTAAATATTAGGTACATGAACATTCTAATAGCTAAAAAAATCTAATAGTTAACATTTCCTAACTTTTTTGCAATCTTATTCACTAATCCTTCCGCGGCACTTAATATTTCGTCAAAATCATCTTCTACAATATACTGTACTGCAACCTCTTGAGACTCGTTATCCTGTTCAAGATTTGATATATTTATTTGAATGGCTCGTCTGCCTTTCTTATTTTTTTTAATAATGTAGGAGTTCAATGTGTTGTTGATGGTTTTGTTTTTTCTATTCTCTGCCTTCTTAGAGTTTTCCTTCGCTCGCTTGGAATTTTCCGGCAAAGAAACATCTCGACCTCCATTTAAAACTTTATTTTGGTACGCGAAGTAAGCATCCACATCTTGCGAACATTTAAGAAATGGATCATCAAATGTGGGTTGAGAATAAAACGTTGTTGGCGTTAGTTCATCTGCATTTGTTGTGATATTCATCGGTTGCGAACTGGATATTCTCTGTAAATTATAAAAAATATATTTTTAAAATAATTTACTTACTCAATCTAAATTGGTAACAAGTAGTTAAGTATGTAAGGGAAAGCAAAGATCAATAATTTCATTGTATACTTACCATTTTAGTAAAGAAAGAATGTCAGCGAGGGCGGTCTCGAACGACGTGTGTTGCTCTAAACGTTTACGATGAGAATGGTTAGCGCGTGGATGCAATAAACGTATCATGATTGTATTGAACACGTGTATGTATGATACATTCATACAGGTTTTGACTTGTTTTTAATAAACTAAAAATAATAAAATAAATTTGTTCACGCAAATCATAGCATTCAGTGTAGACAATCTTAAATCATAAACAAGGTTATTCCGTACCTACACGTTCAACAAATACAAAATCGAAAACTCTCTATACTACTCTAGCTCGAACGTAATTTAATACGTCTGAGCGAGACGGAAGTTGATATTCACTTCACATTTAACGATACGTTGATGCAGCGGCGTATGCCTTTGTAAAACGAAATGATACCTAATACATAATTATTTATACGTGTTGCAATGTTTGCAATTTTGCAATCGGCAGCTTTATTTGATAATTCGATGCCTACTTTGTCGGTGCTTTGTGGTAAACAAGTAACAACATAATATTTTGAATACTATTTATGTACTTATAGTTGAGAAAGCGATATTTCTATATAACATTATAATATTTAGGTCTAAAGTCGAATGCTCGAACTTGGTTCTTGAACCATATAATATTCTTGTTTTGGATTAATACCAAATCATCAAATATTTTGCTATAAAACATAGTGTTTTATGTATCGATTTCCTTTCCATTTCGTATTGTGACTTCAAGCTCATCGTTATTTTTGTTAAGTGAAGTAACTGCAACTACCAACTTCATTTAAAATGTAAGTAAGTACTATATTTATTGAATGCCCATAAAAATTGTTAAAAGTATTTTTAGTTTATTCTTATAATTTTTTGAAGATCTAACTCAGTAGATATTTTTATTGAATCCCTATAAAATATTGTTAAAAGTATTTTTGGTTTATTCTTATAATTTTTTTGAAGGTCTGACTCACTAGATATATTTATTGAATCCTCATAAAATATTGTTAAAAGTATTTTTGGTTTATTCTTATAATTTTTTGAAGGTCTGACTCCGAATATTCAAAATACACGCGCACGCCCTCACCGGAGCAGAAAATTATTTCTACAAAGAATATTAAGAAAAGGAAATCGTGCACAGCATCAAGGTATTTCATATACTTAGTTTATATTTAAATAAAATAATCTTCATAGTTATATTTTACGGTCTCCGTATCCTCTAGTCGTTAGTAGGTCTGTGTTAATCCCGGTAACGACATAAATATTTGTGTGTAAGATAATTTATTTTTCCGTTATAGATGTTCTCTCATGTATTTATATCGTCATCTGACCTCGCAAGCTGTGAACTTTGCTAAGTTTACTGTTAGGTAAATCTCTGTAACATGTCCCTCGATACATAAATTAACATAATATTAAAAAATATATATATTTTATTTTTAGGTCTGAATTTGAAACAGCAAATCAGCGATCACGTTCACCATCGCCTTGCGCGCAAAAGAAAAAAGCAACCAACAAAGTTCGTGCATCAACCAGTAAAAACAAGAATTCTGGCTTCAGGTAGGTACTTATTTATTTTCTTGTTGTTTTTGAAATTAAAATAGTTTATTGTGATTATGCAACTATAACAATGCATTCGCTAAAAATATTATAAGTGTTTTTTTCTTTTTTCTAGTTCTTCAAAAAAAACACTCGAAACCGACATCTTCAAAATTATAAGTGAAGAAGAGAAGATCACCGGCGAGAAAAAATTGAAAACCGATAAGACAATATCATCGTTTACCAGCCGCGTATCTACGGGTTCTTCTCGGCGTACTACGATAACGGACGGTAACTTTTTAATTGATTTAAAAGTGTATAATATCGATGATTTTCAAAAATCTATACCTGAAGAACGTTATAAAAAAGCATTAGCGTCGGTTAAATTACAATGTAAGGAGGATTCCTCTGAGTGGAATCAAATCCAAAAGTTTTTAGGCGAAGCCTTTAGTATTTTTGAAGATTGTGAGCCCGTTTATTTTGGTAATTATAAAAATAATAAGTAGTTTAATATAATTCCAGTTATTCAATCAAGATTGTGGGTCTGTTAACTTTTTAATTGATTTAAAAGTGTATAATATCGATGATTTTCAAAAATCTATACCTGAAGAACGTTATAAAAAAGCATTAGCGTCGGTTAAATTACAATGTAAGGAGGATTCCTCTGAGTGGAATCAAATCCAAAAGTTTTTAGGCAAAGCCTTTAGTATTTTTGAAGATTGTGAGCCCGTTTATTTTGGTAATTATAAAAATAATAAGTAGTTTAATATAATTCCAGTTATTCAATCAAGATTGTGGGTCTGTTATTTTATTAATTATAAAAAGAATAGTTAAATGTTTATTTTAATAATTATAAAAATAATTTAAAACAGAATTATTTTCAAACCAAATTTGATATTTTTAATTCAAAAGTTGTTGTTATTACTGTTTCAAAATAGTCTAGTACTTTTAGCTACATTAATAATTTCAGTATGCCTTTTTGTGTTCCGTGTAGTACGTCTGTAGAAAAAAATAAATGGATAGGTCATCTTCGAAGCACTGCGCATAAAACAATTCTATCCTCTAACAAAGTACTTAATGATGGCGTTGAAGTAGTAGAGTCAGCATTTCGGATGCGCATTGCCACATATCGCATATCAGCAAGCAACGATCAAAGTCTGGCATCTGTCGATGCATTTATGAACTCTATTAGAAACAAAATAAAGCGACTTTTAGATGATTCACTTATGAAACATACGTGCGTAAAAGTAAATTTCGAACTTTTTGGAATGTTCCTAATGTTTAAAGATAATAGTCAATCAATAAAATCATTTGGAACTAAAAATAAAATTTTATATTTGAGTTATGATTTTGATGCACTATTTTGCGAGATCGTTAACTGTCTAAAGAAAAAATTCGAGGAGTTTCAAGACCGTGATAGTGGATGGGCTTTTGTTAGTAACTCACATTTGGAAATTAACATAAACAAGTATCAACCATTACGAGGTTCAAGCTATGTTGACCTGCCAAAGTTCATAAAAAACAAGAAAGCATGTCTAAATATACAAAACAACGACCAATGCTGTTTTTTATGGTGTGTAACAGCGGCTTTATATCCTTGTATCAAACATCCTGAAAGAGTATCATCTTATCCTAATTTTCGTGACGTTTTGAATATTTCTCAAATTTCTTTTCCAGTCACACTTGATGACATTAGAATATTTGAAAAAAACAACCCCATGATTTCATTAACGATTTTTGGATTGAAAAATAATAAAATTGTTGCGGGTCCCCTTTACAAGTCTGAAGTATCCAGTAATCAGAAGAGTAAAAAATATATAAACCTACTTTTAATAGACGATGGCAGCCACCCACCGCATTATGTTCTAATTAAAGACTTAAGTCGTCTGGTGCGTAGACAAGTAACGAAGCATAATAGTAAGATATACTTTTGCGAAACCTGTCTTTTATTTTTTCTTACACAGGAAGAACTTGCAAATCACTTGTGTACTGGAGTAGTTACTGTCTTACCAAAAATGGGGTCTGTGATTAAATTCAAACATTTCGATCGTAAACAGAATGTTCCATTCGTTATATACGCAGATTTTGAATCGTTACTACAACCAACTGAATCTACTGACTCCGACACTGATACTACTGTTACAAGTGATAGTCATACCCCTAATACTACAACTTTGCATCATCATATACCAGCTGCCTTTGGATATTATATTGTTTGTAATGCAGATCCAAGTCATAATCGCTATTTCTCTTATCGTGGTACTGATTGTGTTGATAGATTTATTGAAGCAATCTATAAAGATGTTGCTAAAATTTATAGAGTTTTGAACAAAAATACCTCTATAATATTTAACGAGAATGACGAGCTAAACTTTTTGAACGCTAAACGATGCCATATATGTAATCATTTCCTATTTTCTGATCGGGTTCGGGATCACTGTCACATTACAGGAAGCTATCGGGGAGCAGCACACAGTCTGTGCAACCTACAATATAAACGTCCTTGTTTCGTACCTATATTTTTTCACAATCTATCTGGTTATGATTGTCATCTATTTATTAAAAAGCTAGGTGAGGCACCTGGAAACGTGACAGTTATACCTAAAACTAAGGAAAACTATATTTCTTTTACTAAATTTATTCCCATCGAGAATGAGTATTTTCAACTTCGTTTCGTTGATTCTTTCAAATTTTTAGATACAAGTTTAGAGAAACTAACTACAACTATGCAGAAATCTGACTTTGTTCATTTACGTAAATATTTTTGTAATGATGATGAGTTTAAATTACTTACACGAAAAGGCGTGTTTCCCTATGAGTATATGAATAAATGGCAATGTTTTGAAGAAAAATACTTACCATGTATTGACTATTTTTATAATTCGATTACTAATGAGAAAGTTTCTATAAAAGATTATAACCATGCGCAATCAGTATGGCACCAGTTTAAAATTCGTAATTTAGGCGAATATACAGACCTTTATTTGCAAACCGATGTTCTTCTGCTAGCCGATATTTTTGAAAAGTTTCGCGCTACTTGCAAACAACACTATGACTTGGATCCTGCTTTTTATTTAACTACACCTAGCTTATCATTTGATGCCATGCTTCTAAAAACTGGTATTGAATTAGAGCTTATAGATGACTTTAACATGCTCAGAATGATCCAATCTGGAATTAGAGGTGGAGTCTGTATGACCTCTCTACGACATGCTAAGGCTAATAATATATACTTACCTCACTATGACCCATCCCAGATAGACTCATACCTGATTTATATCGACTGTAATAATTTATTTGGTTACAGTATGTGCCAGTATATGCCTTTATCAGACTTTAGATTTCTAGAAAATCACGAAATAAGTGTTTTAAATATCACTCAAATCCCAGATGATTCGGATTATGGTTTTATTCTAGAAGTTGATATTATTTACCCAAAGGATTTACATGTTAAACATAATGATCTACCATTTTGTCCTGAAAAAAGTATTCCACCAGGTGGAACGCATTACAAACTTATACCTAATCTATATGACAAATACTCGTATGTGATTCATTATATACATTTGAAAACGTGTCTTAAACATGGTTTAAAATTAAAAAAGATACATAGAGTAATTACATTCAAACAGTCTCCTTATTTAAAACAATATATTGATATGAATACAAGGTTACGTCAAGAGGCAACGTCTGTTTTCGAACAAGACTTTTGTAAATTGATGAATAATAGTATATTTGGCAAAACTTTAGAAAATACCGAGAAAAGGGTCGAAGTACGCTTAGTTAATCAGTGGGCTGACAATGATAACAAAACCAAAAAGAAAATCACAGCCGATAGATTGATTGCAAGACCCAATTTTCACAGTGCATCAGTTTTTACTGAAAATTTGGTTGCAGTTCAATTGAAACCTGATCTGATAACTTTGGATAAACCGGTTTACATTGGTTTCGCTGTACTAGAGTTATCTAAAAGTCATATGTATGATTTTCATTATTCGGTATTCAAACGTTTTTATGATAGTCGTCTACAAATGTGCTACACGGACACAGATAGTTTTGTTTATTTTATACAGACAAAAGACTATTTTAAAGATTTAAGAATGCATTTTTTGTCTTATTTCGATACTAGTTGTTACGATGTTGACAATAAATTTTTGTTACCAGTTCAAAATAAAAAAGTACCAGGACTTTTTAAAGATGAAATGAAAGGTGACATGGTTAAAGAGTTTGTGGGACTGCGTTCAAAAGTTTATTGTATTAAAACCACTGGTGATATTAAACCACATGTTATTAAAAAAGCTAAGGGGGTGAAAGAGCCTGTTATACGAAATTTAAAGTTTACTAATTACGAGAAATCATTATTTCAAGGTGATGTAATAAAAAGAAAAAACATATTATTTAAGTCGATTAAACATGAAATATTTACCCAAAGTGTAAATAAAGTTGCTCTATCAGCTAAAGATGACAAGCGGTTGATATCTGATAATCAAATATGCACTAAAGCTTGGGGTCATACATCAATACTTAATGTTTAATTGATCATTCATGTCATAAATATATGTAAAGATAAAAAAACCATAAATGTAAGTTAAAGAGAATTAATGTACCAAATGCACTATCAGTCCTGAAGTTAAATCTTTCTTCCATCTTACTCCCTTTTTTTCATTATGATATGTAAGTGTTTTTATTTTATTAACAAATTATGTCTTATGGTAAATAAATGTATTTATAATCTTATTATTTTGTTGTTTTTCTTATAATTACCCTAAACCATTTTATAGATAGTTTATTGTTAAAGTTAAACGTGTTCTTATTACACTACATGATGTGATGAATCAAGAACAAGTTGAGACTTGTTTTAGGTATACCACGTGTAGCGTTAAAGTTATCACATAACACGATTGCGCATTTACATTTGCTGAACAAACAGTAGCTCTCCTTTATAAGCGCAAAGTAATTTTAATTCCTTACATTTTAATAATACCAAGCGCGCCTTCATTATCTACTCGCAACCATAGACCTGGTAAGTTGCTTTTTGACTAACTATTTAAAATCAAATTTTATTTTTATTTTTAACCATTATTTATTATTTATTTATTATTATTATTTTATTAATTAATTATTATTTATTTATATTTTATTATTTTAATTTAGGTCTTGTTACTTTAGGCTCTGTCTACCCAGTATGGGATAAATTCGTGATTTATTTATTTGTATGTATGTATATGTATTTAAATTTACTAGTCACCTATGTGGAATAAAAGATCTTTTGCAATCAAATAAACATTATGATTAAACATTTTTGATAATATTTTATCAACTCTGTAACTACTACATATTAACCATGTATCTTTATCAAAGTAATTTCTTTCCGTTATGTTTTAGGTTTTCAAAAAATGGGAGATACCGAAGATATTCAGATTGATTTGTCGCAATACACACAAGATCCGTTCCAACTACCGCAAGAATTTGATGATAGTGATTTATATAAAAAAGTCAAGAATGCTATCGGCAATCCAAAAGCCAAAAAACGTACACCAAAAGTGAATAATAAGATAATTAAACGAAACCTTGGATATCCGTCATGTTTTGTCATAAACAATGAAGTCGGTGAAGGTAGCAAGCTTATAAGAATCCAAATAATAGACATCAAAGATGGCGTTCCGGATCAAAACGATCAAGATGAAAAGGTTCTGTTGAGTGCGCAGTATGTAGCAAATGATACCTACGATGAAATAATTGACAGCACTGAAGGTGTTATAAATAAGATTTCGAAGAAATTGTGTGGTTACAGTGTTAGTTTTTAGAATTGTTGTTTAGAAGTTAAATAGTGTTAGTTTATAATTTTTGTTTTATTACGGCATAATAAATTTTATTAAAGCCATTTGGTGTTTTATTAATTTCCTTATATTCACACTGGATGATTAATCAATCCTTTTTTGAAAATAAAAAATCAATTAAAATTATTGGAAAATCATTTATTTCAAAAATAAAGTTACAAGTTAACATTAGATTAGTGATTGTCTAAATACCATTTTTTAATACATAAAACATTTTTTAATGCACAAGACTTTTTATGATACACACAATTAAAAATAATTTCAGCAGAACAATATTTTTTATACAGCTCTTGAAAATTAGGCATATACTCGTATTTTTCACCCAAATCTATAACAGTACAGTTTGGATATAATTCGTTTATCCATTTAATTTTTTCCCTACCCTTCACGTATATCGTCTTACCTTTAATGTGGGTGGCAATAACTCTTTTAAATTCCCTAAAGTCAACATAACCCTCATGCCATGTTATACCAAAATGTATTTCTAACCATCTTGCCTGTCTTTTTTCACTTTTTGTTAATTTAGAAAATGGAAAGGGAGGCTTAATTAAAAACAATTGAGTGTACTCTAAAGTGTCGTATGCAAATTCTTTAACGATAAACTCGTTTTTGTCTGTTTTAAATCCTTGAAGATCAACGAACATGTAGTCTCGCATCATGATATTTTTTTTGTAATATTACTTAGAGGGTTATATTGAACAATACTATCATTCAAAATCAAACAGTAAGCTGATGTTTGCTTGGGTATGGCTGTTTCACACTCTAACTCTACTCGCACATCCACCGAACCGGTTTTTAAAGTTTCGTTTTGACGTGAACAGTCGATAACAAATAAAGGTGACTTATTTTTAAAATCCTGCGGGCTCAGCAAGGGTGCCTGAACACGGTTATAATAAGACTGTTGAAATTTTGCATACTGTTCATATAATATAGCAAACTTTTCAGAAGAAAAACTGACATCAAAACTTTCGTATGGAAAGTAGTTTGAATTTAAAAACACCTTAACATCTCTTAAGTTACAGTGATCAAAGTGTGTTATGTCTTTATCAGCCACATTTTTTCGATTTGTTTTTAATCCAATTATAATGTAACGCGGCTTTTCTGTTTGAGATGAAGTTTTAATAGCCCAAGAATGTTTACTCGTTTCTGGCAAGAGTGGATATTCATACAAATCCCAGTTTCTAAATGCTACAAGAATACCGCGATCTCTTTCCAAGCATTTGAGTAAGGCCAATCTTTCTCGATCAGACACCTTAATATGTGGCATACGCCACACTATTTTAGATATAGTTATATTGTCTATGTATTCATTCGCATTTAATTTAACGCTATTTAAATTGGTGTTTGATCTTAAAAGTATAAGCTCATGCTTGCAATTAACTACTATTTTGTTATAATCCTCGGCAAACCCAAGAATTTTGTTTAAAGGTATGGACACAGAAAATGTTCCATGCGAGTTTTTTGTACCGTTGACATCCCAACCCCATAACTTAGACATCGATGCTTCGACTTCATTCATGGATACCAAAGATTTCATAGTTGTTGTCACCCCTGCATTTTTAATTCTATCTATTTCGATACCATTTAGTTCGTATCGAATATCTTGAAATAGATGGAGTATGGGGTTATTGGTAAAAAGAACACTCTTTACCTCTTGTTTCGTTTCTCTATTGATTGCAGTTATAGTACCTTCTATGTATAAAGTACTCGCTGAAGGTAGTACGTAGAGATCTTGCTGGTTTATAGGTATACGTATTTCATCATTAAAATTAAAGCTTGTCACGTACGGCTTATACGAATGATATTCAAAGCTCTCGATCGAGTTGTCTGTTGTAAAAGATTCTGTTAAATTTAATATACTCATTTTAATAGACCTAGGCTTTGGAGGAATTGTTTGTTTTGTTTTGTAAGTCGCACTTTAGGTCTTCTTTTCTTGATTGCTTGATGAGTACTAGTACTGTTTTTGATTGTGACTGAAGTTTTATTGAAGTCTATCATTTTTTCTGAGATGTAAATATATCTGAATCTCTTCACCTCGTAAATTAACCAAATTATTGTTAACGTCTAATATTCTTATTGTAATTGAACTTAAACTGTTTTGAGTAACAGGAAAATAAATTACGTTTTTTGGTGTTTCTATAATCCGATAACCAGGCGGTACATTAGGCACAAACTCGTGAATTATATGACTAGGTTTTCCATTAACAAATGAACCGCTCACTATGTCACATTCAATGCGTACTATAGTTGTAGACAGAATGGAAACAGGGTAAGGAGATTCTGTTAATATATTAGCTGGAATAGAGTCTGACCCGAAACCAAGTAATCTTCCAACAGATCTCTCTTTATCAAAATGAATACTTTGAGAACACAAAATAGAAGTTTTTAAGGTATTATTATTGCAAGTTAGTGTAAATGAGCAGCCTTGAAGGTGTTCCTTCAAGTAATCATCAATATCTTGAAGTTCGTAAGATCCTTCAGGAATTTCAATTACTTTGTTTTTATCATAGTAGAACTTATTATTTCTATGATCTATATTGGGTATTGAATTAAAAGTTGATATATACAACAAACCGCACTCGTATTCCTCATCCAGTTGTAAAGTTGGTGAAAGGTTTGTTATCAAAGTTGAAGAGGATCCAGTTATAGACAAAGTGAAAGACATTGTGAGAATGATAAGGTGTTTATTGAACGAAGGTATTTAAGCAATTATACCAATATTGTTTTAAGTATTTAAGACATAAATGCCCACAATTTACAGTGTTAAACTTTTGGTACGTGTTATAATTATAGTAAATATCATAATTCTTTAAATACTTTTTTAATTCCAGCGGAGGTGGTAGATCACCGTAACTATTAAAATATTCACAATAGCTGTTATTTTTGACATAGGCCACCCAGTGAGTTCCATTATTCTTAGAACTATCCAAGTTAACAATTCCACATTCTACTCTTTTAGGACGCTTTGGTAAACTGTCTCTCATATA
This sequence comes from Pandemis heparana, assembly GCA_963854515.1. Lineage (NCBI taxonomy): Eukaryota > Metazoa > Arthropoda > Insecta > Lepidoptera > Tortricidae > Pandemis > Pandemis heparana. Next base: position 8,618,161 of record OY978010.1, read on the forward strand.
AACTCCACGAAAATACGGAATGTCTGATGAGTGATTTAAAATGTCTATATTTGAAAGAGCACGTCTGGGTAACCTCTTATTTAGTTTTTTGATGTTTTGATACATAATCCTTTACCATTTTTATATGGTCTAATATGTAATCCTTTGCCTAATGCAATAGATTCCATCATTTTGTTGTGTCGTTCTGATTCAGCAAAGTTCTTTTTTGCAGCTTTGTAATCACCTACAGCTTTAGCTATTCCGGCAGCTCCACCAGCTAATGAGCCAAGCGCAGAAAGACCAGCAAAAATAGGTATCAGCGGTAAAATCCCTCCGGTTTTTGGAATCGGTATTACACGCGGCATTCGTACCTTTGTGTTATTACCAAAAACTTTTTTTGCAGCTGTAAGTGCTCGATCAATTATATGACTTTTTTGTTTAGGTTTCTTTTTTATTTCAGCCCGTATCTTAGATACAAAATGTTTAAATGGTTTTATTCCCGCACCAGCCTTTAATTTAGATTTCATAACTTTACTCACTAACCAACTAGCAATTTTTTCACCTGTTCCAACATTTTTCGTCTTTCTCCTTTGTTTCGCCATTTTGTAAAGTTCTAAATCAGCACGATGTCTATCAGCTATATCAGAATATCTATCATAAGCTATATCGTGCTTCATACACGCATTATCTAGTGGGTTTATGCCTTTATCACCTCTTTCTAACCTTTTGTGTAACTTTGTGCCCGGCCCACAATAATTATAACCAGGTAAGTGTAGTTCGAAAGGTAAACTATTAATAGCACTGTTTAAAAGACCTCTTCCTTTCATACCCCGTTTGATAATGAGAAATTATATTCAGGAGAAGTATATTTAATACAAATTATACAACATCATTTCTATCAATCCAACTGTTTTCGTTTTCACTAAGTCCAAGCCATTTAACATACAGCTTTGTACCCTTCTTTTTAATCACTTTTTCAATAAGATAAACATCTGGATACTTTGTTTTTTGAAGTTCTTCTTCATAAAATGTGCCGAGTATAGTGTTTTTTCGTTGGTCTTCAATGTGATACGTTACAGGTTGAGTATGATTTACATGTTTAATTGTGAATAGTTCTGTAGACCAATTAGGTGTATAACCTTTACGAAATACACTTTTATACTTACTTATACGTACTCGATCTCCAACATTGAGTTTATTCAATTTACAATGCGTCTTGAATTGTGATTTTATAATGTTTCTTTTTACTTTGATTTCATTATCAAAATTTACATCAACAGGTTTAAATTTTATTGTATGATGTACAGTTTCATTATATGATTTAACTATTTCGTCTAATGGTTTACCAACCCATTTATAGTTGCCTATGAAACTAAAATATTTGTATATTTTGAACTTAAGTGTCTTTATCAATCTTTCTACAATGGAGGCCTTTTTAATTGAATACGTTGAGTAATGATTTATGTTCAATGATTTTAAATAGCTATCAAATTCATTATTATAGAACTCTTTTCCAAGATCTGTTTGTAAGTTTTTCGGTTTTCTTTTACTTGATGTTATAATTAGAGCAAATGCATTTTTCACTTCCATTCTACTCTTGGATTTTATAGGTATACACCAGGCATACTTTGAAAATGTATCAATAACAGTTAATATATATTTATTTCCTTTGTTAATCGTGTGTAGCCTCTGTAAATCAATCAAATCAGCTTGCCATAAATCGTCAATTCCTTTTAATATAACAGATCGTCGCTTAAAATTTTTTCGCGCTGAACGATGGATCTCGTTCACTATTTGTTGTTTTGCCATTATTCAAATTTTGAAGATACTTATTATCTATCTCCTTCTTTGTATAAAAGTTTAGTTTTAACTGAGTTACAAGCTGATGAATTTGATTATTTATAGTATCAAACAGAGAATCTATATACGTCTTATCGTATATATTTTGCATATATTGATCAACGTACTGCTTGTTTACTGCATCATCAGGTGATAAGGGTTTCGCAACTCCCTTTAATTGCAAAGATTTTAAATCAAAATATCCTTCGTCAGTCTTAAGCAATGCCTTGTACTTGAGATCGGGAATCTCACTAGAACGCAAGCGTTTATGAACATGGTGACCAAATTTGTCAATGTTCATTTTTGTTGTATATTGTATTGAAGTCAAACTACAACTGTTAATAATAAAACATATTTTTATTTATATATTATTTACTAAGCCTGCTTCGCGTAATTCTTCAATGATAGATATGATTTCGTTATCTAATCCTGTATTTCCAGCGTCACGCGATGCTATAAGCAGTTTTAATCGTTCTACTAATTCGTTTGGGTCATCCCAATACACATAAGAGACGTCTGCTTTTACTTTTTTCATTGATGGCAAACCTTCACCGGATACATGTATTTCTTCACTTAATGAGCGTTGTTTAGTTAATTTGAAAAGTGGTCTTATGATGTATAAATATTTCATGCCCTTGTTACTTTTTATAGGTTTATTAGGATCAAAATCACGTCTATGAGCATTTGTGGTTAGTAACAATGTTTTATACAATCGTTTATCGTCTTCGGTAACCACATTTAAATCGGGTGTTTTCTTAAACAACAAATCGTTTAAGCCTTCTGTTAGGTAATGAGTTTCTCCGCTTATTATTAGCTCTTTATCATTAACAGAAATAGGATAAGATCCTAACATTAGCTTACCACGCTCCATTCGTACACCAAAAGGAATGTTCATGTTTGAATATTGCTTTTGCCATGCAGGATCTTCGCGAGGAGAAGCATACGAATGTGATGTTCTGAATGAGACATTATTTGATGTATCAGAATCATTTCCGTTAATACTATCGTGTGGTATACTAACTCGAGTAGTATTGTCGGCAGTTGTTTCATCTTCACTTTCAGATTCAGATGAATTTCTCAGTAATGTTTTATTAGCTAAACTTCGTCTCTTTTCTTCATCAAAAGAACTATATTTTAATGGTTTCATAGATTGATCCCACTTGAAACCTTCATTATCAAAATCTGTATCACTTATGATATTAGGGTTTTTATCATTATTATTTTTGGCCATTACATTTAGAGGATCTGTGATTGGTTTCAACATTGTTTCCAACATTATATTATTACTGGTTTTGGCATCACGAATAAGCTTAACTTTTTTTCTGACTGCTTCAGCAGATTGAAGCACTTTTTGTTTAAATAGTTTCTCGTCGCTTATTTTACGATTCATGTCTGGTCTAGGCGGTTTTATTTTAAGTAATAAATGTCACATATAGATACTTCGCTTTATGTATAAACTTAATCTGGCACGATAAACGTATCAAAACCTTTCCTATAACATCCAGAATTTCTATTACAATCTTTACTTATAACTAAGTAATTAAATTGTGTGTTCCATACTTGGGAACACATTTCGCGAAACTGAGACCATGACATATCGCTTCCTACGTGCTCATCATAAACATGACGTAAATTCACATCATCTTGTTTAAAAAGAATTATTAAATTTGCATTGTCTCTTATCAGTTGTTTAGGTATTTTACTATACGTTTGGTTTAAGTAAAAGCTATCTATATTCTTATGTCTCCCCATTGCAAAATAATCGCGTATATTATTTTGATTTTCACACGCAACGTCGTCAAATATAATGATTGAATTAATGTTTGCATTATGAGGACTTAGCACTTCATCATTTTCAGTATATTTTTGAAATGATATTGACGGCACCAACTTTAAAACTTGCTCTAAAAATTTATACATGGGTTGGAATAGAGTTTTAGAGTATACATATACATTTTGAAAGCGTAGACCTTGTTCATGTAGCAGCAAACCAACAATTAAATTGGTTTTTCCACAGTTAGACGGGCCGCATATTAAACACCGAATATTGCTAGGTAAAAGTGAGCCATGTCGAAAATCTCGCTTATTGTGAGAAGCACAAACGACATCCAACTGCAATCTTTGAGGTTGTTTTATGAATTTCATGTTACCAATGAGCACGTGCAACAAACTTGAAAGACAAAATGTAAATAATATGTTTAGTAGTGTGTTTGTGGGGGTTCTGGCTCATCGAGTGCGGTTGACCAATCAGAGCGCACTTAGATCATTAAGTCTCGCATTGTAATAAGGGAAGACAAATTATTATGAAGACAATCATGTATCGTTAAGGATCTGTCGTAAACTAAGCCTATACAACCCGGATTCAACGCTACTGAATTATGCCATTGGGAGTTCTGCCCCACTGCTATAGAATTATGCCATTGGGAGTTCTGTCCCACTGCTATAGAATTATGCCATTGGGAGTTCTGTCCCATTTAGATATTGGGAGTTCTGCCCCACGACGCGAAGGCGAGCGGAGCGAGACGTAGCCCAAGGGAGTGGGGCAGAACTCCCAATATCTAACTACTCTGGGTGTCAGATTACTTTTAATTAATCAAGCGAAACGGTGAATTACGATTACATATTAAGGAATCAGTAATCATCTATACAAATATTATAATTACTAGTAATTGGGAATCAATGTCGATTGCAATAAAACAATTAATAATGTTCCAATCTAAGTAGGTGTTACTCTTGAATTTCACACAATTGCATTTGGAACATACTTAATTTTGTCACATGCATTGTCGAAGTAAAAAAAAACATAAACGTATTTTTTGTCGTTTATTCTATTGAATCAGTATATAAAAACAAACTTCTTCCGATGTAAGACATTTTTTTTTTTACTGCGTGGGTACTTTGCGCGACGTCGCCAGATGAAGTGTAATGAAACAACCGTTCGGATCCACTGCTCGTTTATTACTGAAGTAAGGTGGGTACAACGGCGATACATATCATATAAGCTTCATAAATTTTGGTTATGTACAATCACTTAACATAGTTTAACTTAAATTCAATTTCAGAAGAGCTGCGATACCAGCTGGGCCCGGCCCAGCTCCCCCGGGTCCCTGTTCAATGGTTGGCTGGAAACCTTTGTCATCAGCGATGTAGCTGACGAAATAGGTGACACCGTCTGGTCCCACCCAGGAGTACCGGCCTTGGACAGCAATGCCCTCGTTTTCAGCGCCCTGGTTCTTCAGCTGCCCCTGCTCCTCACGTTTGCTGCCGTCTGATAACTCATACCTGTTAATTCAAATATTCGGTTTAGGGAATTGTCCGACCACTCCCTGTTAAGTTCCTAATATTTTAAGTGTCAGGTGTCAATGATGCCATGCCTGTTTTTTTTGTAGGGATTGGAACAGAGGTTAAGTGTTTTTCATTCGAAAAAAAAACCATTAATTTGAAGAAAAATTATTGATACTGTGATGGTAAACTTACGCAAAACTGTAAGCACCTAATCCCGAGTTATCGGAGTCGTAATGGACGATTTGCACATCGCTTGGGTTCTGAGGAGCTGCGCAAGCGGCAGCTACCAAAGCGCAAATCATCAACTGAAATCAACGAAATAATGTTAAAATCCAAAAGCGTCCTCAAAATTTTCAAGATAACTTTTCACTGTCCAAATAAACACTACACTTAACTGACCAGTTTCATTTTTGGCTTTTGTTTTGGCGACTGTCGTCTGCAAAGAACTGCAAGTGTGTGAGATGATTACGGCTCCTAACGGTTCTCTTATATATTTTCTTCTTAGACCCAGCATGAATGACCATACATACAATCATTGTTCAATCTGTCTGTGTATGCGTGCATGGACATGGCATGACACGCAGATCGTTTTGTTAAGTAATATCTAATCAAAGTTCAAATGTCAATATTAAAAGGAATTTAAAATGGTTGTAATTTACTTTTCTGCATGGAAATATTTTATTACTAAACGTTCATCGGAAAGTATAATTATAGGTCTTAGACCTCCCTTTGTTTAGAATAAGGGACTAACCATTTTTTGTTTGTTAAGTGCTAATTTATCTCTTATACGGAACGACCCATGAGATTAATCTTTTTACTTACCTGTAAAAATTGAGGAGTCCGTATTAACTTTTACAAAAATAACATTAGAGTAGTTGTTTGCAGAATGGCTTTAGTTAGAGCACAGGCTGCGACTAGTATTCCTGGGTCTGGCCGGCAGTTAGGTCTCCTTCCTCCACAGTTCAGTTGTAAACTTAAAGTTTATGCTGATGTATTTAAATGTATGGGTTACGAGGAAATTTTTCGTAGATGAAATTATAACATTTATTTTGGGAGGTTTCTTTTTTGCTGTTTTACTTTAGAAGATCCTTTCCCGGTGTCGAGTGGAGTCATTACGCGGCCCCTTATATTTGAAGCCAAAGTGATTTATTTTATTCATGATCACGGTCAACCAACAAAAAACTTCATTAGGTACTTAACAAACTTTTCATTTCCATTAATGTGCACTTTTTTTCGGTAGGTGCATTCTAGAAACAAAATGAGTGCAATTTATAACCGGCCAAATGTAAGTCGGAATATTAATTATAATTGTTCCATTTCTTTAAAGGTTGAGGTAAAACAGACGGTACGAAAATGATTATGAACAAAACCAGTACTTGTGATAAGATTTTGCTAGAAACCCCTGCGGTGCTCTACGACCTCCCGTGTAATCTCTTTATTTTAGTCATATTTCGTTAAAAAAAAATAGGTGCAATTTTATGGAAGGATTTCTTACACTTCGTACCCACAATGAATCATCTCTAGCCTACTGGATAATTACGCCGGTGGACACAGGCCTGCCTCCACTCAGGATGATAGTTCTCTTTAATTAATTCCTCTCAGTTTTTAGGGTTCCATACCCAAAGGGTAAAAACGGGTCACTATTACTAAGACTTCGCTGTCCGTTCGTCCGTCTGTCTGTCTGTCCGTCAGTCACCAGGCTGTATCTCATGAAACGTGATAGCTCGACAATTGAAAGTTTCACACAATGATGTACATATTTCTGTGGCCGCTATAACAAACAAATACTAAAAACACTTTATTATTTTTTAATATTTTTTATTTTTTGCTTAGGAGGGAGGGCTCTGCTAACACTGGATTTCATATTCACTTGCCGCATTTGTACAGTACCCTCGGTGCGCGAGTCCGACTCGCACTTGGCCGGTTTTTACATAGGTACTATTTTAATTTTAGCTGCTAATGGTTCTAAAGTTTGGTTGGATTACTCTTGTTTCATTTGTTTTCAGAATTATTTTTAAGCAGATTTTTAAGCAGTTTTCAGAATTATTTTTAACTCAGGGTAAAAAAGACTTAGCAGTGACCTGGAATTGATGTCGTTATCCAAAATAAGTGAGCATTTTTTAGAATATACCGATCAACATTTGGTATTGAATTGGTGGTACGCCGGTACAATACAATACAATACAATAACTCTTTATTGAACACCACATTTAACAATCAAAACAGAAAAAAGGTATACAGAAGTAATAAGTACCCAAATATCAAACGATAAAAAAATACCATGTAAATACCATGTGCAATTTGAATAAAAAATATGAATATGAATATGATCTAAAAAATATCGGTGTTACAGTCCTAGGCGGTGACATGATGTGTTCCAAATTATTCACACGCGCATTTCATATACTTAATAATATATTATGTTGAGACAATAAATTTGCTCCCCAGGACTTAAGTCACAACTAAGCCTGACATCAGAACTTTCACCTAATACTCCGTTGTCAGTTCCTTAGCAGTAACTGGGCATTGGCAATCTATCTATCTACATACATACATAAATCACGTCTTTATCCCTTACGGGGTAGACAGAGCCTAAGGTAACAAGACCTTAATGCCACTTTATCTATCTATATTTATAAAATGATTCCCTATTTCCCTAGGTCACGGTATCACGCGTGAACTGCTGGATCAATTTCACTAATTATTTTTTTGTTCTGTTTGTTAATTGCCAGAAAAAGGTTCCTATGAAACAATATTTTGAAAAAAAAACTGGAACGGGGCCAAAGCTTTCTTTTATATTTTGTCATTGCTGGCAAATAATCACAACGTAATTATCTAAGTAGGTATTATTCTTGAATTTCACACAGTTGCATTTGGAGTAAAATTTTCTCACATGCATTGTCAAAGTAAAAAAAACACAAACATATCTTTTGTCGTTTATTCTATTGAATCAGTATATAAATATTATATACAGCTTCATAAATTTGGTTATGTACAATCACTTAACATAGATTAACTTAAATTCATCCCAAGAGAGACGCGACAACTGCGCCTGGCACGGCTCCTCCGGGTCCCTGTTCAATGGTTGGCTGGAAACCTTTGTCATCAGCGATATATCTGACGATATAGGTGACACCGTCTGGTCCTACCCAGGAGTACTGGCCTTGGACGGCAATGCCCTCGTTCTCAGCGCCCTGGTTCTTCAGCTGCCCCTGCTCCTCATGTTTGCTGCCGTCTGATAACTCCCACCTGTTAATTCAAATACTAGGTTTAGGGGCTTGTCCAACCACTTGACTCTGTTAAGTTCCTAATATTTTAAGTGTCAGGTGTCAATGATGTCATGCCTGTTTATTTTGTAGGGTTATGAAAAGGGGGTAAGTGTTTTTCAATCGAAGAGAAGACAGTCATTATTTGTAGAAAAAATATTGATATTGTGATGGTGAACTTACGCAAAACTGTAAGCACCTAATCCCGAGTTATCGGAGTCGTAGCGGATGATTTGCACATCGTTTGGGTTCTGAGGAGCTGCGCAGGCGGCAGCAACCAGAGCGCAAATCATCAACTGAAATCAAAGGAATAATGTTAAAATCCAAACGCTTCCTCAAAATGGTCACGATCACTTTTCACTGTCCAAATAAACACTACACTTAACTGACCAGTTTCATTTTTGGCTTTTGTTTTGGCGACTGTCGTCTGCAAAGAACTGCAAGTGTGTGGGATGATTACGGCTCCTAACGGTTCTCTTATATATTTCTTCTTGCCGGGTTACAACACCGTCGCGAGGCGCTTCTATTGCCCTACAGCACAAGACGCAGCATCTGTCGCTATACGCAGTGAATGTCCATACATACAAGCATTGTTCGTCTGTGTATGCGTGCATGGACATGGCATGACCCGCAGATCGTTTTGTTAAGTAATATCTAATCAGAGTACAAATGTCAATGTTAATAGGAATTTCAAAAGGTTGTAATTTACTTTTCTGCATGGAAATATTTCATTACTAAACGTTTATCGGACAGTATAATTTTATGTGCAATATGACAAACATAACAGTTTAATGTTTATGCGTTGTTCGTTTGTTAGTGCGAAGTTTTTTTATTAAGTTTATTGTTGCATGATACTTTGAGATGCCGATGTTGCAAAATGAATTAACCACTTCGTGTCACAAGCTAAACGGCTATGGCGTTCGTTAAAGTTTGAAGATAGCACTAATTGATTCGTTATTGACGTATCAATAATTAATTACGTTCGTAGTTTGTTTAAACATCATAAGTCCTTAACAATTGACAAGATTTCGCGTCAGTGTACAGATAGACATCAGGCTGTAGACGTAATACGAGTTAATGCTCAATGATTATTTATCACTGTTGAGAATTTATTCTGAAGGCTTCCTCCTAAATTTTGCAATATAGGTGAGGTATTGAATCGAGCAAGTGAAAAACCCGAAGCTAAGTAGTGGTCAGCCTGTTGTTGGAACCAGTGGTCATAATTGTCTAACGCACAGGTTCTCGCATTCGCCATCTCTTTCTACCATCGTCAATAAAGTTTAACATATAAAAATAGTGAATACGATTGTGATTCCGAGTGCGTTAGACAAAATGACCTCTGATTCAAATTATCGTTAACTACTGACAAGCTTTCGGTCATATTGCAATTACTTCATTGTCACGATGTAACCCTCTCGCGTAATCGTGTCTTATCTTATTTAATAGATTGAATTGCACAAATTGACATGAATTTACACACTAACAGAATCGAAAACATCGATAAGGTGGTGCAAACTGACAGAAATGCGAATTCACATTTGAATTTGAATCATATTCGCATCTTACCACGCAATCGTTTCACATTTACATCAAACGTTCCCATAAAGAGTTTAATAAACTGACCTCTAAATTTATACATAGTATAAGGTTAAATTTTCTGTTGTAAACAACTATTCGACCTAGTAGTTTTGTACGTATTCGTAAGTAGGGCTGACGGGTTCTTGATCAAAAGAGATTAAGCTTGTCTTTGGACGCTCTTGCTTCTTCACTTTCTTCTCTTGTATTGATTGATTCATGCAAGTATACAACACCGTCCGTGATCCATATAATACCGCGTTCGGAGTGTTGGTGTTGTCACAGTTCTGCAACGCATTAGTGATGTTAGTTGAAGCGCGCATAGGCTGCCTTGACTTCGCTTTTCGCGAGAGATGCGCGGCTCTAGTACGCAGGGTATGTACAGCGGCACCAAACAGTGTCCCGTACATGATTCTGAGTACATAGAGTAGGGTCTTTTCGGATATAAAACACTGTTGTCCAATCTCCAGTGAGATGGCTAAAAAATATTTTTTTAGTACCCAAACATTACCAACATTGAAATTTGTTACATACATACATACATATCGTCGCGCCTCTTTCCCACAGGGGTAGGCAGAGACTACTTTGTTCCACTTGCTACGATCCTGACATACCTCTTTCGCTTCATCCACATTCATCAATCTCTTCATACATCATGCTCGTCGGTTTCGGGTACTCTTGACCTGGCCTTTTTCCAAAACGTCCCCAATTTGATCACGGAACGTCCGCCTAGGCCTTCCCCTCCTAACGCACCCATTCACACTCCTTATATAAATCTGTTGTGTGTTAAATTTGTTTGTTCTAAGAAAAACTGGTTTGACTAATGCCAATTTTTGGGTAGTCCCAAGCCCAGCATAGGAGATGGTCGGCTCAAACCCAAAATAACCCGTACTTATTATGTATCCTTCTTTAAAAGTAGATTTCCATAATTAGAAAACCAGTTATGTAAAAATGGATCGGCGCCTATTAATCCATACATATTAGGTACATATTATGAAATTTTATGGAATCCTATGACATGTAATTAGAATATTATTTTTATTTACTTTACTTTAACTAATTAAAAAGTCTGGGTATGCCATGATTGATAAACGTGGCCATTAGATCTTGTTACCTTAGGCTCTGTCTACCCTGCAAGGGTTATAGAAAAGTGATTGTGTGTGGGTATGCCAAATGACTAGTAATTTCAATTGAGACAGCACGTTTTTACAGCGTGTTTTAGTTGGGATAAGTTGATCAAATTGATGCATTCTCATAAGGTTATGGGAACACCAATCAGTTCAAGCAAGTAATTCGGCCTTTAACATTTTCTATCGTCTGAAGTTATTCAGAAGATGATGCATTTACTTACACTAATTGAGCAACATTGCCTCTTTGGTTATTCGTAATAAGGTTTATATTCATAAGTGCATGTGTCGGAAAATATTCCGCACAACGACCGCTACGTAAAGTCGGTAATCAAGTTGAAAGGTCAAGGTTTGACGTTTGGCGCTGAATAATTTGTGTCCAATTGGTTTTTGATGGGATGGGTGTTTTAAGAGGTTTGATCATTACGCATTCCTCTGTTCTTATACATTAGGTTAGACACTTGATCATGCGGGTAACTCGCGTTAAAAGATTCTCGCAATAGTTTGACAGGGCTACGTAAGCTGCAGTTTTTACGTACACATCTTGTATCGACGTAAAGTACCTACTAAACAGGTCTATATTCTTGAGGCTTTTGCATAAATACTGTGAAGGTGAGCCAAATATAATTTGAATAAGATAATTAAGTAATAATGATGTCAAATATTATTAAGTCTGTTTGAAAACATTCGTTTCTGATATTTATAGATATAGGTAATTAAACAAAAATTTATAAAATAAAAAAAAAACAATGAGGTGTATTCAGGTAATTTCGGAAATCGGATAGGTAATTCCGAAAATCATTAAATTTCAGTAATATTCCGACAGTAATCGAGTAATCCTTATTATAACAGTAAGTCTTGTTATAATGTAGAGCTGTCACCAATAAGTGATTTTTGATTTGTTTTTTGTTTTTTTTTTGATAATGGAATATGACTGCTTTTGATTTTGAACAGCAAAAAATTAAAATAGCAAAAAATAACTGAATTCCAAATTTAAACTAAGTAAGTACAAAAAATATTGTTGTATGCATTGTCTACTGATCTGTTTGAATTCGGTCCCTCAGTTTCGGTGCAATCGGTCCACGATACACTACAATACAATACTATACAGTACAAATAATTATTTATTGGACACCAGTACCTAATCACTACAATAACAAACAAAACACAAATAGACATAGATAACCGTGAAAACTGACAAATATGAAACAAGTGACATTCGCTGCTTTATCTATTCTTACAAAATTTTACGGTCGCTTATTCAAATTTAAGGTTCTATCATCACCATATTGCGCCGGCGACGGGTGGCCCGACCAGTCGGGTTACGTCACCCGAAGTCTGTGCCGATACCGACCGAACCCGCCGAGTGACCTCCGACACCCATAGTTTTCCTTACGATCAGCCACATCCAATTTCAGGTCATATTATAAACACCCGTGATAAGCTTTGGCAAAGTTGACATAGCTTTTAAATTAACATTGTAAATAAAGTTATCTAGTACAAGGTTCACAAGGTTACGCGACACAAATGTCGATGACACAGACGCCTTATGTAACGTGATGCCGAGATTTGGTAGCAAGTTCAATTGCTCGCTTGTTTCGTATAAATATTTTTTTGTAAGTGGCCTGGTTACGCCACACATTATTTAATGGGTAGGTATAGGATGGCTTTTATAAAATTTTGTTAACGTCAATAAATGTTTGAATGTTTCGTATTCACGTGCTAATATCATAGATTATAGCAATGACTTACTTACTTACTTCGTGATAACTTTGCGCGATTTTTTAGGCCTCGCCTCCGTTTGATGATTGAGAAAGTATTGGTGCAATATATCAGGGATAATTTGGCAAATATTGAAATGCCTTTGATTAGTCAATAATAAAGCGATCGTTGGTTCTATTGTGTGATCATATAGAGAAAATCATGAATCAATCAACCGCTTACCTAACTATGGGACCTCAAACATGATGAAATTTTGGGGTTTATAAAATTTAGCTAGATTGTGATTTTGATTTGTTACTATGGAGACTCTTGCTTCCTTGCCTCGTCATTTACTGAGTTTAGGTACAATGTTAACGCTATACTCAAATGTCACAAGTCAAAGACTAGCTTTATGTCTCCTTAGCATAGGTATACGTATTTATCCGAGCTCAAGCGAGAAAGCTTTATAGATCGCCGTCGACGAATACACCGTGGAAGAAATCATCACCATCATCATCATTTATCAGTACCATGACGACAAAATGTTTGCGCTATTTGTTAAGGCATGTTTCGAATTATCAGTATCTCTATTTCCGTAATGTGTCAAGTTTTAGGAATTTTATTATAGTATCATAACATAATATGTATCAAATCAATTCACTCACTTCGAACGCTTGAGCGAGTAAGACGTTTCCGATTGATGGTATTACTTAATTGTGAAGGAGCAGCATATATAAGATTTAAACTTGTAATAGTTTGTATTTTGTTGTTTGTGTTTGTGTGTAGTTTTTCTTTTTTTTTTACAAATAAAGAATGTATTATTATTATTATTTATTATTAATATTAAATAACAATAAAAATGTAGTCGTTACACAGCGCGTCACCTAACTAAATAGTGGGCGAGTACAACATTTAACCGTTTATTGGTTATGGAAATGAGATTTGTAATACAGTTGTGATCAGATCGGAACAACTGTCGATCGATCGTGTCCGGGAGAAACCAACGACGGTGTATGATTATGATTGGTTTATGTAACCCATTGTCTGCGGAGCTATTGATGTATCACTATCACCAAGGCGTAAACGATAAGAACTGAACATCAAAAGCAAACGAGTGCTGTAATCGAATCCGTTGGACTGGTCATGCCGAGTGGTAGATGGTAGACTTGATTTTGTATTTGCATATGTATTAAAATATTGTTTTGTGATCCGGGTAGCTCCAGGTTAGAGGATATTAGAATAATTTATTATAATTTCAATAGTGACACTAGCTAATATGCCAGGGTCGCTTGAGTTTTTCGGTGCAAAATTACATTTGTACCACGAATTTTTTCAAGGTCACTTTATATTGGTCACTGATAATACAAACATACATACATTATTCTGGTTTCTAGTATTTGTTGTTACAGCGGCAACAGAAATACATCATCTGTGAATATTTCAAGCGTCTACCTGTTGCCGCTATTAATATCGAGAAAACGCAAAATAAAAATACGTTTGTGGTATGGGGACCCCCTAAATATTAATTTTATTTAGTTTTTAGTATTTGTTGTTATAGCGGCAACAGAAATACATCATCTGTGAAAATTTCAACTGTCTAGCTATCACGCTCATGAGATACAACCAGGTGACAGACGGACGGACGGATATCGGAGCGAAACGAATAGGGTTTCCGTTTTTACCTTTTAGGTACGGGACCCTAAAAATGTTCATTATACAAGTGCCTGCCACTACAAGGATTTGAATCCGAGACCACTAGCTTCATAGTCTGGGTCACTAATCTAACCGGTCGTCAATTTCAAGGAGCCTAAGAGCCTATCGAGATTTAAGCAAATAGTTAGCTTTACATAATAAAGATCTCTATAATATGTACTGCATCGATTAACATAATCATGTAGTTTATAAAAGCTTTTGCATTATAATTTATTCCGTACAATATCAAAATATACACGCTGTGTCGTTTTCTATGTAATTACGATTATCTTATATTATGCTTAAGTAGCAAGTTAGCAACTTTGTTGCTTAAGCAAAATGTCAAAATGGCTGAGCGGAATAAGATACTTAGTGTATGCATTTTATTGCATCTAAGAACTATGCAACTTTGCAACTGTAGTAAGTTTGTATTATAGTTGTTGACGAGTGACTAGGCAAGTAACTTTTAAAACAGACTATTGATAGTCAAGCTCTTATTTGTTCTCACTTCATCTCTATGAATGTTTTTGAAAATAGTAATGTCTCCATAGCAGTCGAAACTGTCGTAAAATGATAACACAGAGCATCTAGCACCAGAACCTGCGAGAACGCACAAGAGTCGCGTCGCGCGCGCGAGATAGATTGCCCGTCTTTTTCTTACTTTTAGTTCTAGAAAGAGCGACTCTTGGGCGCTGTCGAGCTAGCCGGGAGGTAAATAAATTGTCTACGCTGTAAAGGGATCGAAATGTCAACTTTATATTTTTTATTGCAAGTGCAGGGCACCATGACGTCTTAAAGCGATTCAGTTTAGGTTCGCACGCAGTCCGATTCATACTAAAAGTGACAGCTAAAACTTGAACTGAGTTGGAATTACAACGTCATGGTAAGGCCCCTGATGATTTCTTTTAAAACCATAATATTACATTTTTTAGTTAACCTACTTGAGAGTACTGCCTCTGACGATCACAGTGAGCTCATAAGATGCGTTTGAGTCTAGTAAATAGAGGAAACATAAATGTAATTTAGCTTCGACACTCTTCAAGCGGTCAGCTTTAATTCGTCATTACTTTTCAGGGAGATAACAGACGGACTGCAATTCCACTGCAACGTAACTGAAACTGCCGATTGCCTATACATTTCATCCGCAGTTAGCGTGCAGTTGTTCGGACTGCGATGGAATTGGCTAAGTAAAGTTTTTGGAAGAGGTGCAAATTATATTCATATACGACAGTCCACGTCTTAATAATCGAGGAACTGCAGCTCTTTTATTTTTATTCCCTCTTGTTAATTAGAAATATTTTTTTAAGTGGTCGATTTGACATTTGTGAAATTTAATGGATGCCAAGCTACGCGTGCCTAGAACTAGCAGGTAATAAAAAAAAAAACTACGTCAACCGTACGTCAACTGTCACTTTTGACATTGTCAAAAAATGAAGATGGGTATGGCCGCCAAAAATTGTACGGTAACGGTCGTGAAAGTAACACACGTGAAATTTGTAAATCCCAAAATTCATGACAGAGATTTCTATCATCATCATCATCATCATCAGCCCGAAGACGTCCAACTGCTGAACAAAGGCATCCGAAATAAATGGAAAGGATGTTCAGTCATTGCAATAGTAATGTTCACATCATTATCATTATCAGCCTATACAATGCTCGTTTTAATTTTAAATAATAATAGTATATAATAATATTAGGAGTACAATAGTGCACACTCAGCTTAATAACAGATCACGAATGTTACGTAACAGATATAGTAACACATGGTATCAATCGTGAATCAAAAATGCTGTGGACATAACATTAAACATTTTACATTCGGTGAGTTTTGAAGTTAGAAAGCACTGAATAACTCTATTCGTTAAAGGAATAGTCTACTCACATCTACAGTTTATAATTATGCATCAACTTGTGTTCTTACTATGGATATTTACTGCCCAAAACGTAAAATAATAATGGAACAAAAACGCTGGCCAGGTTGTTGTTTCATTCTGTCTTAAACGAAATGGCGGATTACTTCCGTAGTTGGACAACCTATAGTGTGGGTGTTGCCGGACCCAATAAATGTATATTTACGGCCCTGGATACTCGTTATTTTTGCAGTAAAATGATAACATACGTGAAGTAACACACGGGAACGAAAAGTGAGACAAATGTTTGAAGTTACTTTTAACACACTTTATTGCGCTATTTTATTAAAATAATTCAATAGGAATATAGCAAATTTAGTGAAGAACGTTAGCCGTTCCTAATTTATAGATTTGCGAATGAAATTGTATATATTTTCTGACTTCGATCTTTGCGATGTCGCAGTGGGACACATAACTTTTGTATGAACGCGAAAATGAACCCTTTGTATATTGTTGTATTAAAACTAACAGGAAACGTTAATCTACTTAAATTAAATTTATATATGTATAAAAAGAACTACAAATCAGATAAACCTTTAAAATTTATTATAAAACAAAAATACATGAAAGTTATAATAATTTAAGTGAGTGGGACACTGACTTTTTCTCAAATGTACAATTTTTGGCGGCCATACACAGATGCATAGGAAGTCAGCAGTTGGCAGTAACGTCGCAATTCGAGTACAGGGGCCTTACCATGACGTCCTAATGCGATTCAGTTTAGGTTCTCTCGCTGTCAGATTCGTACTAAAAGTGACAGCTAAAACTTGAACTGAGTCGGAATTAGGACGTCATGGTAAGGCCCCAGTAGGTCTGCACGTCTAGCACGACAACGCACAAGAGTCGAGTCGCGCGCGAGATAGATTGCCCGTCTTTTTATTACTGTTCGTTCTAGAAAGGGACGGGTATTATCTCGAGCGCGACGCGATTCTTGGGCGCTGTCGTGCTAGCCGGGCTGTAAAGGTGCTTCTTAGTATTTCACAATGGCGGACATGTTTAAAAATCAACTTTTACTCGACACTCTAGACTGTTAGGCTTGCCTAATTTAGAAAAAACAAAGACTTTTAATTTGTCAAAAAATTTATATTTGTTCAGTCTAAAACGAGGCAACAATTCTGTCCAGTTCATCTTCGGTGAAACATATCAGCAGTATGCAGTACACTCGCCGGCGGTCGACGTGGCTGGCTGGTTGTGAAGACGTGTAGTAAGTATCTTCTTCGAATGAATACCGGTTCAAATCCAGCTTACAAAGCTGTGACATAAAAGTTAGGGATAGATCCGGTTTTATACAACTTTTTGTAAATTTTCACACTTTAAACAAGTCTTGAATGTTGTACCTAATCCCGGTTCAAAATCAAAATCGACAGGTTATTTTGCAAATAGGTCACCAACGGGACGGGACTGTTGCATGTCTTTTTTGAGATTATGGCGCGCTTTCTGAAAGATCATTATTGCCAGTGCGCCGCTAGAAACTTGGCAGAAAGTCATTTTTTTCGGATCAAATTCTATTAAATTCTACGGTATCATTGATACAAATACCTCCTTAATACAAATTAAATATAAAAACACAGGTTAATAATGAAGTAGATACAGGTTACTAAGATGAAGTAAATAGTCCACATACATTCATAGGTATAACTGGAAGCACTTGAGTAGGTACCGACTTAAATATTTACGTAATAATGTACCTTTCTTCCGTTTTCTTCGTAACACTCCATTTCCTCGAAATGACTGCTCAGCTTAGATTTTGGAAATTTAAAATAATGCTCCAATTCCACATATCTCCCAAGATGCTGAAAACAATAACACTTACATCAATCTTAACACTAGCTATATTAATATTAACTATGAATGTATAATGTATCTGTAGGTGAACATGAACTTCCTATTAACAATCACTCACTGAAAGAGTTGACCATCATCGTAAATGAAGACGGCCAATTCACAAAAACAATGCACTTAAATACATTAACATTGAATATATGCCACTTTACGTAGCTAAATATTTGCTCTACTTAGTACTCGTAGTTTGCTGCTCAATGCTCTTAGCTTCTTATTAAGTACCATATTTGGGATCCTATGATGAAAATGGTAAATATTGATAAATATAATGATAAATCATGCCGACAATGTGGTAGAATTATGGGGATGTTTTTTTTTCTCTTCTACTCCATAGAGTGTCCAGGTATCGCTGGATAGCTTTTTCTAAAAATATAGCAGGTATACATTTTGTCAACCCCCCCTTCTTCCCCTTCCGGCTGATTGGTTGGTTTTGGATACGTGAAAAAAATCAGAGTTGTTATACCCACATTAACTAATTAAAACAGCTTTGTAGACTCTACAAATTACCTAATGAAAGTCGACCAAAATTTCATCTTGAATGTTTGGCGCGTATTTATTTTGTGCGGTTCCTAGCACTTGACCAGTTTTTAAAACTAGTTATGTATACGTACTTTTAAAAATATGAACATTACTTACTTCGGCATCAATAGATCCGCTTTTCCTAACAGTGTCTTGCGGAAATTCGCTCGGGAATATTCGTCGTAGTTCGACATCTTCGCTAAAAACATTAACTCAAAGTAAGCGTTGACCTTAGCATGTAGAAAAACAAACATGAGCAGCACAATTATAATATCAACACCACTTACTACGTGTAAATGACGGCATCGCCCGGCTTTATAAGGCTGTGATGAACCTAAAATAGTAGTGTGATTATACTGATTATGAACCTCGTATGTGGTGTAAGTTAACTTAACCTGCTGTCTCGTGCAATCAGTAAAGTTGAACTCGTAGACCTTTTTTAAATCAAATTATCTACTTAAAAGGGTTAAATATAGACATTGAAACTTGTTTGTAATGCAATCCAATTACATCCGGAGCTTTAAATGTCAGAGGAAAGGAAAAGGGCTTGAACTGTGTTTGATATCGCATGGGATAGTAAACTTTATAAACTAATAAAATAAAAACGTATCGTCTTTTTTTGGTTTCAGTCTGAAAGATGATTTGCTGTTGCGAAAATATTTTATTTAGCAATTGGACACTAAGTGAACTAAATTTTCTGTCAACGCATATGAATTAAATTTGATGACCGAGAGTTTTTCACGCTATTCATTCTGAAACAGTAAGTGACCCGAGCCCATTAAAGATATATTAATCATTTATATTACGTAATTAAGTTAACAGGTTTTAACCTACCTTACGGTATATATATGTGAGTAAAGTAAAGTGTTATAGCTATTTTGATTGCGGTTTAATAAAATTAAATTATAGCCTGTAGACATATTCACCCGCGTAGCTATCTTACTTTGATAATATACTTACAATCAATATCACGAGATATAACGTTGTTTTAATCATTGTACAAAACAACTCTAATAAAGTCTATTATTTACTTTAAATAAACTAGACTTGAAGTGCCACCAAAAATCGACTACCGTTGTGAAATAACTCTAAACAATAAAACTAATCTAAACTGTTATGGAGTGGTAATAAAATGCCATCAGAAGTTCGAAACAAAAGTGAAATTCAGATCAAGAATTTGGGTAAACAACTTGCCTTCCACATTTAATACCATTATACAACAAGAGATGGACTATATCGCATTAAAATTATATCCTATTTCGATAAAGATTGCAATAAATAATGTCTTAACTACTACTGCCAACATAGTAAAATGATAAATAAATAAAATAAAAATAAAATAATTTTATTTCAGACCGAGATCCATATGAAAATGTTAGTTAAATACATTGCCTTAACCTATTGTTAGTTGTTTTATTTGTAATGAAATAATTTAGTTTATAAAACACTATATAACTAGACCCATTAATTTGTATCTGCTAGGTATAATTTTGTTTGGATTTCGAATGGATATTTCTGGAGGAAAACAAAGTTCTTGCTACACTGGCTCTACTTCTTGAAACCACCAGACGGACGCGTTATAAACACGTATTTCCATCTCGCTCTAACGTATAACCGTCACTCAGGTTGGCCAACACTGTTCCAACATAGAGCGACTATTATAAGAAGTGCACCTCAATTCAGAACACTACTTGACTGTTGGCTTGTGCTCTTACTTAGGCGAAGACTGAGTTATTCATGGCCATAACAGTAATAATAAAACAATAGATAAAAAAAACATTTATTGTGCCACTAAGGGTAAAGTTGTCTAAACAATTCTTCTGTCGTTAAATCTGATGTCATCGTCGATTTGGGGGTGGAATCCATTTTCATCAGCGATATAGCGCAAGACAAACTGTCGACCTCTCGGATCTACATAACCGTATTCCCCTCGCACTATTAAGGAGTCTCCATGAGGGCTCTGGACTATCCCGCCATCTTCTCTTCTAAATGTACCATCTTGAGTTTCATATCTGAAAATAGCAAATACTGAATTGTAAGTTGTGCAAAGTGGTAAATAGTATACTTGTAACTTCGATATTTTTCATGAACCATTAATACATTAGGTACAGAACGATTAATAGCAATTACATTAGGTATTTTAATGGTTAAATTTTTCTGAACCTAATTCCACTCTGTGAAAAAAACTTAAGGTTTGATTTCAAGTTCATAGAAGTGTCAGATAAGTCTACTTACTCGAAACTATATGTGCCCAATCCATTGTTGTTGAATACGAACTTTTTTAATTGTTCGTCGAGGCCATGACAGGTTCTTGGTAATTCTATAATAGAGATGGAGGCTACAGCTATGAGGAGGCTGAGACTTCTGCCTTTTACCTGCGCATCATAAACCATATGTCAAGGTCAACAGCTCAAATAAGCTGTGTTATTAATACTAAACGAAAATTAATATACATTGCATGCCGGTGTAGGTGAAAAGGTCAGATTCCGGGTACAATATTTGCTAACTATACCCTAGATTATTTTTTTTAGTTTCGGGTCATAGGTAGGTACACAGATTTAGGTTCGCCCTTTCCTGATGGAAATGGAAAAGAAAACAGTCTGTAGTATTTATTTCTTAGTTAAGTCTACTTACTTCCATACCATACACATTGACTTGTGGGCGAGATTGAGGCTATTCATTTTTAAAATAAAAATAACAGCCATAAGTAATTAATTTTTGGTCACAAAAAAGACAACTTTTGCTCTTTAAGGCGTTTACTCATTTACGTTTGTAAAAATGTTGGGAGAGATTTCTGGGCATTTTAACCGCTGTCATTTACAGAATTGATTCATATCTATTCATATTTTTAACTGGAACTACGGGTAGATTAGTTGCAGTGTTTATCTCTTTCGGCAATATCGGCCAATGGCGACGGTCATAACGACCAAAATATTCACTCTTTGACAGTTAACCATTACAACACTAGCAATTTTAACTGAGGTTTGTGGTTTGTAGTCAACACGAGTTCTATCTAAAATAATCACACTTTGGCCACTAAGTTCTTTGGATATGCACATGTTACACAAAACTTAGTCAATATAGGTACTTACCTTAGAAAATAAATTATTACTTTCAAACTGAGACCTAATTAACAATGCGGGTCCGGTTCAAATATCTCCCTACCATTGAAAAGGGTAGGTAATATTTTTTTATTTTTGTTGTTTAAGTTTTGTTTGTCATGGTTTACATTTTTTTTATATCAAATGTCAAGAGGTCACTACCTACAACATAAACTTGTAAAGATCAAGTTGAAACTGAATAACTTACCATTTCGGTCAAGGTTTTTATTCTGTGGTCGTCTAAATGGACTGCGACCACGGGACTGCTACCCACACTTTATATCCAGTTCCTTGAGAATGTCACATCTGGACTTCATTCCTTAGCACACAATGCCACGCCAAGGACCTGTCTGAGTCATTGACACCATAACAATATTATTTAACTATTCTTCAGCGATGGAAAAATTATAAAAATTATCAGACTATCATCGAGATACTCAGAGTTATTTTTAGAAGGAGTCAACTCTCGGAATTAAGTTCCATTCCAGTTTTTATGTTTGTGATTAAAAGGATAATATATGTATTTGCTAATGATGGTTACTGTAGAGATTGTTGAGGTTCCTTTCATCGTTTTTGTTCTCTAAAAGTTACAATCGTTCTCAAATAATCAGCCATTGAAACAAGACCAGAGAGGTTTCGCGAGGGTAGCACAGACTTCCTTCCTTCCTTCCTCATCCTTGGTTGGTTTACCTAGTTCCCGATACAGGTGGCGACACGTAAGTCGAACGTGGTGTACTCCCGCCCGCGACACCCGCACTCCCCCGCGACTCCCCCGCGATACCTTATTTTCCACTACCCCGCATCAACGGTCATTGCTAGACTTAAGGCGCTGTCAACAGCAAATGACCTTGAGCAGCGCCACTCTTCACATATACGGATCGCATGCCTGTTAGTGAAAGAGAAGAAACTATTTCAGCAGCTTGGCGCGCGTCTAAAATCTTGCAAATAAGACACAAATAATAAGAAATAAAAAAAAGTATAGATTATTTGTGAAATATGACTCGTTAGCCGTGTAGGTATGAATATGTTGACTTCATGTTTTTAATTGCAGACCCATACGTCGAAAAAATAAAGACATAGAACCGTTTAATGATGATTTTAAGACCAATCTTTGCAATTATTTTCTATCGAGCCGATTTTGTTCAATTATGTATCGAGTCCATCCAGCGTGTTTGAAATATGATGAAAATTGACATACCTACATATTTTTTTGGATTTTTATTGTGTGTAATTTTTCTTAAAAAAGTGCTTAAATAACATAAATTTCAACAAAATTTGGTGTTGTCAGCCTCTTAAGTGCCGGCACTTGTACCTCCGATTGAAGCAACTTCGAACATATTCATTTTCATTATAGGTACGTGGTAAAGCATACATTTAGAATACAGTGCGGTTAAATTAGTTTGACTGGGATAACCGAGATGAGATAAGAACAATTAACAATTGTTGGCGCGTAACCAAATAAAATAAGAATTATACTTCATTTTTTGACTTAACAGTTTGCATGCATACAGGTTGACAGCATGCTAAGGAATAAGGTTTGTCGTAATATTCACGTATTGTATCGCTCTCTCTCTCTCTGCGTTGCCAATAAACTATGTCCTATAATGACGAGTAGGATAATATTACACCGATCTGAGATTGTTATAAAAAAATATGTTTGTTTATTTTATTTGGATACTTTAATAAAATATATATTAGAATAAAATCGTAATAAAAATCGAAATAAAAATCGAAATAAAAATTAATTTAAATATTTTTTTTATTGGGTACTATTTATGTGTACTTAACGTATTAAAATATTCTTAGAACTCGTATCTTTCAAACCACGATTATGGTGTTGTGCGAAAACAGGTACATCCACTTTTAGTGAAACGTGTTGTTAGCCCAATATCGATGCTACAATAGGAGAAGGTACCTGTTAACAAAAAAATGTTAATAGTAGGTAGGTACAAGCTACTGTACTGCAAGCTTTATAAAATTTAATTTCGCATGTAATGTGTGTACAATAGGTAATCTGTGTACAACTTTTGTATGTACAAAAACAACACAAACCTAATTTATACGCATTCTGTTACACAATAAAATTAATAATAGGCTCCTAATTTTAAGTAGTCACTATATCAGATACATCAGACCTGTGTAAGTACTTATTCAAAAACATCTGAACATGACCGTATTGTCAATCACGTAAGTGTGCGTTCAGATATTTTGAGCACCGTAGATGGATTCAATATATATGATGCCGACTGTACTAACTAGGCAGGCACCTACAGTTTTATTGTTATTTAGATAAGTAAAATATTTACTCACAGATATAATCGTAATTTGTAGTATATCCGATTCTGGTGGTAGCACTTGGTAGCCATTCTGATCTGCTGTATACTTCAAGGATATTGTTTGATCATTCAAATCTATATACGACACAGATCCTTCTACTTTTAGATACGCACCATGCTGACTGGTGTTAACTAAAGTACCTTTTTCTTCTCTTTCGATTCCATTCGATGTCACGTACCTTTTCAAATAAAGAAATCAGTGCACGTGTAGTTAGGTAGTTTTATTTAATTGAACTCCTAAGTTATTTGACGCATAATACTAAAAAACACTTGCCTGAAATAATAACCGCCGTTGTCATCCTTAAAATTTTCGTACTCAACTATTTTTGCTTCTGAGTCGTGTCTTGAAGTTGGAGCAGCAAAACACAAAGAAGTTCCAATGCACAATACAAGCAGGCTTTGACAAAACATCTGAAGAAACTCACGAAATTACGCCTAAACTAAGGATGACTTGCAGCAAAACAGTAGGTGAATCTGACTTAAACGTGAAACCCGTTTAATTTTCTGCTGTAAGTCGCCCTTAGGTTTCCAATTATTATTTTTTCGTGTTTATTTTACCTTTTCTGTGCCAACGGTGCTGTTTACGATCGTGACTGAACGTGTATGCCGATATACTCATAATTATCCATGTTTATAAGGACTCCCGTGTTCAAGTAAGTTAAGACAAAGAATAAAAGTGATTTGACTGAACCTGTTTTATGCTTTCATATTGATTTCCAAAATATATGTACACACAAAGGATCTCTATCTAATTCATATATTATGCACTTGATAAAATTCATCGTCAAAGTATAACTTTATTAAAACACATCTTATTTCATCTAAGTTTATCTTAATCATAAAGAACTATTTTGAAGAGGCCGACGTAATACTGTAATGTAGTGATGTATAAAAATTGCGTTGATATGTTTTATCCACCGCCCAACAACGATGCTAAGACGCCAGAAGGTACAGCCTGAAAAATAAGTTTAGGTAAATTTAATGTTTAAAATAAGCCTTTTAGATGACAATACTTTTATGAAGACATTTATTTACTAATCTAATATAACTAATATTATAAATGCGAAAGTATGGATGGATGGATGGATGGATGGATGTTTGTTTGTTACTCAATCACGCCAGAATGGCCCAACGGATCTAGATGAAATTCGGCACATAGATAGAGAAAAGTCTGGAATAGCACATAGGCTACTTTTTATCCCGGAAAATTGCATAGTTCCCGCGGGATAGCGATAAACGAATTTTTTGCAGACGAAGTCGCTGGCAACAGCTAGTATAGTCTATTTCGCAATCGTGTTATAAGTTTCGTGGCCTAAGTAAGGTATGAGATTAAAATTTATTAAAATTTATTATGGGAATAGCTTGTTGCCGCTAGTGGCTCTGCCAATTTTTCTCTACTAAATGAGAACTTTATGCAGACAACGTTTGTGTCATTTTTGTACCTAAAACTTACACTACAAACTCTGAGACTACGAGTATACTTACACCCAACGGTGGTGGTAGAATAAAATCTTTCTCCGACGGTAAAATGTGGTAGCCCTGATCGTCCGCTGTGTACTTAACGAGGGTTTCTTCGCCATTTGGATTTATGTAGGACACAGTCCCTTCAACTTGGATATAAGCATCAGATGTATCGCTGTTTACCAGCGTACCTCTTTCCTCCCTCTTGATTCCATTTGACGTCACATATCTGGAAAAAATAAATTATTTCTCAATTTACTTCCAGGTTAAACATAACTAAGAGACACGAATTAATAATAAACGGAATGAAATGGAAATGGTTCCATTTTCAGTTACATTTTTCACTTTTAAATCATCGTTACCTACCGCATTATTTAAACGTTAGTTCGATGTCTCGTACGGCGTTAATCCATTTTTTGTTTTTACCTGAAATAGTAATTCTCATTGCCGTCGTTTTCATTTTCATATTCTAGTATTGTTGCTTCTGCATTATCCTTTGATGTTGGTGCGGCGTAACACACGCAAATTACAATACACAGCACATTAATCACTTGAGAAAACATCTATAACAAAGCACAAGTTTTGTTTCCTTCTGTATTTGGTATACATATTTTAACATCATTCATTTACTTACTCACATTTCTGTTTAGCCTACGTCGTACATGTGCAGTGTTGTATACAGTAGTGGCTGTGTAGGTCAAGTTTCTATTTGCTTGAGACTTCAAAGTTTAAGACTCCCGTTCTGCTCAATGTGTATTGATAATCACATAACTAAAGGTGAAGAGTAGGCAAATAGGATAAGGCGAGATACTTTTTTAAATATATGAAGAACGAAGCTTTATTACGTATTATTATGCTTAAGAGGCTGACAACACCTAATTTTGTTGAGATTGATGTTATTTAAACACTTTTTCAAGAAAAACTGCACACAAAAAAAACACAAAAAAATATAATGTTAATTTTCATCATATTTCAAACACGCTAGACGGGCTCGATACATAATTGAACAAAATTGGCTCGATAGAAGAAAATAATTGCAAAGATTGGTCTTAAAATCATCATTAAACGGTTCTATGTCTTTATTTTTTCGACGTATGGGTCTGCAATTAAAAACATAAAGTCAACATATTCAATACCTAAACGGCTAACGAATCATATTTCACAAATAATCCATACTTTTGTTTATTTCTTATGATTTGTGTATTTGCAAGATTTTAGACGCGCGCCAAGCTGCCGGAATAGTTTCTTCTCTTTCACTAACAGGCACGTGAACCGTATGTGTGAAGAGTGGCGCTGCTCCAGGTCATTTGCTGTTGACAGTGCCTTAAAGAAATATCTTTTGTTTTATATTTGACAATTAAAGGGCAATGAACAAAAACATAACAATAGATCAACCGCTAAAATAAACTTTCGTATTAATTCCAAACGAAGCGAAAACGCGTACCGGTCCGGTATACCTATGTGAAAAGCTCAGTATTGTCATACTTTAAGTGCCTATAGTTATTAGTTATTGAAATTTTACAATCCATTTCTTTTCAGGTCATGGATTTGTACTAATCTTTAATACGTACCTCGTACACAACAATTAAATTAGATTGGCTGGAATAACCGAGACGAGACCAAAGAAAAATCACAAATGTTGGCGTGTGCGCAAAAAAAGAAAATTATTATGTATTTCGTTGAAAAAATTCTAAATATAATATTCCTACAGTACTTATAACGTATAAGGAATTATGGTATCTATCTTATTCGATGTATTTAACAATGACGTATAATAAGTAGGTACTCTACTACTGAGATGCCAATTTGGAATATTATGATCTCAATGAATATGTACAAAACCAAAAATATGATAGGTTTTAAGTATTTTATTTCTATAGATAGGTACTTAAATAACATTAGGTATAGTAAAATTGACATAAAAATCGCAATAAAAATTAGTTAAAATAACAATGAACACTACTTAATGCGTACCCATGTATTAATATATTCTTATATTAACCTTCGAACCAGGGCGATCCCTCCATTTCCCATAATTTCATTTGCCATAATGGTCACTGGCTATAACCTTCATTTGCCCTAATATCACATGCCATAATTTTTGAATGCCATAATACTCAAACGTCATAATGTTCAACATCCCTAATATTAGATACCATAATATCACTTTCCATAATTTTTACTTTCCATAACTTTCAAAATCACTAATATTTCATGCCATAACAATCATTTGCCATAATTAAGGAAAAAACAGATCCAGACTGTTGAAATTTACTGCTACCGAAACACGGTAGGTTCATTAGGTTTCTTGCGACCCTCAGAGCTGAAATAGAAGCATCTCTAAGGGCTCGGGGGGCTCTGGGGGCAAAGCCTCCCTCAATAGCCACATGCCTGGTCAATTAATTCGGTTAGGTTAGGTTAGAATGGCGTCAAGGCGCGAAGCGCCAAAACTAGGCGGAATAGGAGCTCCGCGAAGCGGAGCTCCGTCGGCTTCGCCTCAGGGTCATTCAGTTCATATTTATGTTTGTTTTCTACACATGTCATTACATCTGTTAAACGTAGATAATTAACACAACCCGTAGTAAAAAAATAACATTTTTAATTAGTTATTATTATTATTACAAGAATCAAAATTCTGGGTTTTTTATGGCAAATAATTGTTATGGCATTTGAATTTTATGGCAAATGATATTAGGACAATTGATAATAGGAAAAACGAAATTTATGGCAAACGTATCGTTATGGCACCTGAAAATTATGGCAAATGAAAATATGGCTAATGATCATTATGGCATATATATCGTTATGGAATATAAAATTATGGCAAATGAAATTCGGGCATGTGAAATTAGTTTATATGAAATTCGGGCAAACAATAGAGAACCCGAACCAGGGCGTGGTGTTGTGAAAATAGGTATAACCAGTTTGTAGATTGTTGGTAATCGTGTTGTCAACCCAATATCGATGCTAGGACGAGAGAATTTTCAGGCTGAAAAAATATGTTACCGTTAAAAATTTCATTCTGTATACAGGCTTTTTTGTCCAAGTATCTATAATTAAAATAAAGTACATGTCTATAGACCGACCGCAGGACTCAGTTAAGCGGTCGGTCTATAGACATCCATTGTACGAATGTGTGCCAAATTTCAAGTCAATTCGAGTCTTCTCTAGGACACTCATCGCCGCAAGGGAGGCGCAGGGTTATATAGGATTTTCACGTAGCCGAGCCTTTGTGATTGGCCCACCCAAAGTTATAAATTTATTTGTAAACCATTTTCAATTTTTGTTCCCATCAGAGAAAACTGCGGGTTCACATACTTTTTTCATTGTTAAAGTATACTTAGTTAAATTATATACATCAGTAATTTAGAATTAGCTCTTTTATTCATACCTTATTAAATAATTTGTATTTGCGGTGCGCGATGCCATGCTTAGAACGTGTTTGCGACCCCTATAAAAATGAGTATCGCTGCATTGAGGCAAGCTTTGAAGGCTACGAGTATACTTACAGCAAACGGCGGTGCGATGAAATCTCCTTCCGAATCCGACGATAAAATGTGGTAGCCCTGATCGTCCGCTGTGTACTTAACGAGAGTTGCTTCACCATTTGAATTTATATAGGACACAGTCCCTTCTACTTGGATATAAGCATCAGGTTGACCGCTGTTTATAAAGGAGCCTTTTTCCTCCCTCTTGATCCCATTAGACGTCGAGTATCTGTAGAAAATAAATTATTTCTTTATAACTACGAGACATCAATTAATCGTAGTAGATAATTAACTTGCTCCATTTTCAATTCCGCTTTTCACTTTTAAATTATTAGACTGTTTAATTTGATGTCTGGTACGGCGTTAATCCATTTTTTGTTTTTACCTGAAATAGTAATTCCCATTGCCGTCGTTTTCATTTTCATATTCTAATATTGTTGCTTCTGCATCATCCTTTGATGTTGGTGCGGCGTAACACACGCAAATTACAATACACAGCACATTAATCACTTGAGAAAACATCTATAATAAAGCACAAGCCTTATTTACTTCTATAATTTAATTAAAATTTAAGTAAACATTAATTATTTACTTACATTTATTTCTGTTTAACCTACCTCGTACATGCACACAGTAGTGGCTGTATAGGTCGTATGCCGATTTGCTTAAGTATTCAAAGTTTAAAGCGCACATTCTTTTCAATTGAATGTCGATAATCTTATGCTTAAAAATAATTAGGAAAGAGCGGGCTAAGAGGATAAGGCAAGATATTTTGTCATTTTTTTTAAATATAAAAGTCATTATGTATTATAATTTTGCGGGTGGTAGGGCCTTATGCAAGGTCCGTCCGGATCGCTACCACCATCTTACTCGCTAATCCTGCCGCTAAGCAGTAGTGCTTGCACTGCTGTGTTCCGATGTGGAAAGTAAGACAGCCGGGAAAATTGCGAGTGTCTATGGGCAGTTAGATAGATAGATAGATAGTATTTATTCAAAAAAACAATACATGTATCGTGTTTGAAATACAGTTGTGCAAATTAATATTAACTAAGTAACATGTGTCAGATCAAATATTAAACTATACATTAATAATACTACAACAGAACTACGATTATCGATGTAATAACAAAAAAGCCTAACCTATACCTAATTCATTATTAAATATTTCATCTACACTATAAAAACAACCTCTCAACAAGTAACTTTTTAGTTTAGTTCACTTACCATCAGGTGACCCACTTGCTCGTTTTCCTTCCTATTCATATAAGAAAAAAAAAATTAAATGTATTTTTGTTTTAAATATGTGCCTACCACTATGTAAAAAGAGGTGTGACGGTCTGATGGTACCTATGTTTGATATACAAATCCTCTGTCAGACTTACGTGAATTTTTTTTTTAAACAAACGATAGACTTTTAAACATACTTACTAAATTAAATCATACGAAAGGAAAGATTCAGCAGTATTATTTTAAAAAACTTTAGAACTTGATTTAAGAGTAGTTGTAACACTTTATTAAAAGATGTATTTTTACATTTGGACATACAATGTTTGCTTTACAGTTATACCCATCGGATCCATCACGCCCGAACGTCCTCTCTTTATAATTCCTAATTGTTACGAAATCGTGATTATAGATATTCACGGATCAAAACAGGAAAACAATCATTAAGTTCTGATTGTTGGTAAATCATTTTCAGGGTTATTGATGGGTCTGTGCGTCCGTCTACTGATAATAATCTACTAAGTTCTAATCTAAATAATATTAATGCACTATGAAAATAATGAACAGTTTAAGTTGCATCGCTAACTTGGCAAAGACTCTTATGTGTACCGAAAAAGAATAGATTACGTGACACGGATGGTGATAATAGAGTCGTCTTTAGGGTTCCGTACTTCAGTCGACAATGTTGGAACCTCTTTAGAATAACTTTGCTGTTCGCCCATCCGTCAGTTTGTCATGACTTTTTTCTCGAGAACGCAAGGTATCAAGCTGAAATTAAATATCAATATATACTTTGAACCAGTGCAAAAAAAAACATAAGTCAATGCAATCAAAACATACCCTACAAATCCTACAATCATTCATTAGATTAAGTGTCTCCACTCAAATTACTACGGAATCTTACCTTGTTGTCCTAGGAATTTGAAATTTGGTGCATACCTACCTAGTCATTATCGTCAAGCACTACATAGTATAAAACAAAGTCGCTTTCTGCTGTCTGTCTCTCAGTCTGTCTGTCCCTATGTATGCTTAAAAATCTTTAAAACAAAGCAACGGATTTAGATGCGGTTTTTCAATAGATAGAGTGATTCGAGAGGAAGGTTTATAGTATAATACACAGACAAAGTCGCAAGCAGAAGCTAGTTATGAAGTTATAAAGGCACTTTTTTTACATCGGACTATTTTGTATAAACAACAATATATTATATTGTTGTGCCTGCGACTTTGTCTGTGTATTATAGGTAATGACCTCACACTGGGTAAATTTTAGTTACAAGCAGGCTCAGCTGACACTAGTTTTTTTTTATTTATTTACTTGCCGAACTATTTACATAACTTTACAATGGAACCCTCGGTATGCGGTACTACTTACGCTTGGCCGGTTTTTTAATTTGGCCACATTTTTATTAAACCCATTATGCAGCTACTTCATGTTCCGCAAATCCGCATAATGACTATAAATTGGCGAAATAATATTTAAGCTTCGTGGATGGTATGTTGTTGCTAACACTATTATAACCCGAGTGGTTTGTCTGGGACAGTTTGGTAAATAAGAACCAACTGAATGTTTTGGGAAACGTATTCGGTGATAATAGGATCAAATACATACAACATACATACAAACTCTGTATTGCACATAAAAAAATTAAAAATACAGAAATACACAGAAAATAGTACAAAGACGAATTTATGTATATTTTGAAAGAATCCGTTTACTTTCACTGTCCTCCAAAAAGCGTACCTAGTTTAGTTTTTATTTATTAGGTATTATTATTTTTAATTGTTATAAGCTATCCTTGGTGTGTGCTTACGTGTTGCTTGCAACCGAAAAATTTTCGAACCTAAATCATTTTTTGTAATAATCATCCGCAGCATTCAAGTAATGAACTTTAGTGAATGCTAGCTTGTTCCCGCAGCTTCGTCGTCGTGAAAGAATTATAAAATAATAGATACATCTTACTAAAAAAACTGTTCTAGTACAATATAAAGACAACCTTTTTTGACTGTGTGTAGTCAGTGAAGCAAAACTCGTATAAAATTTATTTGCATCTATTTAACAAAGATGTGATGTGAGTTGAAATAAAGCTTATTTGAAGAAATTTTGTTAAATTATAATAATTAAGTGGTTGACCTTTACTCTCATTAAAATTAGGCAAATAATTAATGCTGTATGCCTATGATTTGTAATGAATAATTCTGTATTAAATAGGATATGCCAAATATAAAAAGGCAGAGACCAAAAGAAATATTATCATTTTACTTCATCCGCTGGAGTAGCTACTTCTCTTCTCACCTCAAAATGAAACTGGTGAGTATTTTTAAAATTAAATTTTGTTTTGGCCTATTGTGAGTTCTTCTAACGATACAGCCTCACATTATTCCTTAAATATATTTTTTACATATCTAACTTTAACAGTGCAAGTGCGGTGACATTTCTTGTGACTCAATTAGTGCAAATTAAAATTATCCATGAATCAGGAACTAAATACTTATTTTACTCTTAAAGTTATCCTTTTGATCAGCACTGACTTTAATACGGCCTCTTCAAATTCAGTTCAATAAATTATTAAATTCAAGTTTTTTATACAACAAACGACCAAACGGGGCCACCACGTCGCGGTAGCAACCTAGACAATTAAAATGAAACGCCTCATATACTTGGAATAACTCCTCACCTAAACAAAACAGCGCAAGTTCTCCTTATTAACAAGTTACATGGCGTCAGCGATCCAGGAAGGTCTGTCTGGATCGCTGGTACCATGCCACGTAGGTCGCACCACTGGACTTGCAAATTCATGTTCAACTTTGACGGCGTATTGTACGTTACTCGTAACTCAACTAGCATGGGCTCTCTTTGAGTCATCATATCAACCGGAAGACATCCCAGGCCTTCCCAAAAGAACTCCACGACGATCGATTTTGTATTATCCAATGAATGTGACAGCTAGCTGATTCCGATGCCAATTGTCAGCCCATACAATGAACTGTCAAAATGAACACGATGGCGATTGCGAGCGAGTTAGACAATAAGCCTATAGATTGTTCATTCAACTTGCAGGAGGCCTGCCAACACTTCGCCGTCCGGTACACGGGTTTTTTGATCAGGAGCAATACATTTATTATGTTTGTAATTCGTGTGTTTTTCTAGTTCGTGTTCGCCTGCCTGATCGCCGCGGTGGTCGCCGCCCCCCCAGCAGCTTCCTCTGGAAACGCTGAAGTCCTCCGTTACGACAACGACAACATCGGCACAGGCAACTACAACTACGGGTAAGGGCTTTGCTTGCTTAATGTAAATATTTTATGTAGGTACATTTACCGTATTAGTATCATCAGGATTGCACCAGCCATTAGTTGGGCGCTGTGGAAGCTTCCTTTTTACCATTTTTAAGTTTATGAACGGGTTTGTGTCTCTAAAATCAAATATAGCATTCGTTTTATCCCTGATAATTGCATAGTTTCTCGCGGGATAGCATAAATATAAAACCAATATCACCAGTAACCAGTAACCAGTTGGGTATTTATAAATATATTTGTATTTGTATAAGTTGATACTTTAAGCAATAACTGGATGTACCTACTGGATAGAAAGATAATACTACATAAAAATCTATATTTTTGCTACAAGAATACTAATATTGTTTTATAAGGTTTAAAAACAACGAAGCGTCTGATTTTGCAACCGGGCTAATACACCATATTCGATGTTTCCTAAGAAAAGTAACAGTTTTCACAGAGCCGCACGTTACACTGTATCTACATATAATAATATATTTGTTTATCTTTCTTCTTCTTCTAGGAAGGAAATTATAGTTCTATCTTACTTTTATAACTAACTATACTTCGTTTATAAACTTTAGTTGTCAAGTTTCCTGACGAATCGCAGCTTGTATAATAATTAAACGATAATTTATTCATCAGATTCGAACAGAACGATGGCATCAAGGGTGAGGCTCACGGTGAACTGAAGAACGGTGGTTCTGAAGACGCGTACATTGCTGTCAAAGGCAGCTTTGAGTGGGTTGGACCCGACGGCGTGTCCTACAACGTAGTCTACACTGCTGATGAGAACGGTTACCACCCCACCATCACCCAGGGTGCCGGTGGAGTCGTCCCTGACGAGGTCATCAAGAGCCTGGTTGGCCAGTAAATAAATACAACCACCAATTTTACCGTGACAATGACACCGATGATGCCTTCGCCCTTTTTTTGTTTTAGTTGAATTGGTTTTAGTTTAGTACAATTTGTTTTGTTACTGTTCTGTCGATACTGTTAGCAGTGTTGATGTTTTAAAGCATTGTAAATGTTTGTTACCTACGTGTGTAAATAAATGTTTACTTTTAAAAATATGTTTTCTATTCCTTATTCCCTCGTTATTTTAAATACTTAATAAGAAACATAGGTCAAACATTAAAAACGACAGTTAGATAGTATTATTACCTAAATATTATTTGTTTACATATATAGCAATACCGTCTGCTTAGGGAGAGCAAGTTATATTACACTAGTTATATTATACTAGCTTCTGCCCGCGACTTCAACTGCGCATTATGCATATAAACCTTCCTCAGCATCAAAATCCGTTGCAACATTTTAAAGATCTAAGCATACAATAGGGACAGACAGACAGACAGACAGCGAAAAGCGACTTTGTAGTGACATAATAAAGAATCGGGTTGCTGGACTGGAATTGAACCTGCGCTTCTTTCTAGGATATACGCACCAAGCGTCCTATTATTAAATTCCGTCCAGCGCTTAGAGAATTTTAGTCCTTAGGTGGGTATGGCCGCCAAAAATTGTACGGTAACGGTCGTGAAGGTAACACACGTGAAATTTGTAAAGCCCAGAGTACATGACAGAGATTTCTATCATCATCATCATCATCATCAGCCCGAAGACGTCCAACTGCTGAACAAAGACTTCCGAAATAAATGGAAAGGATGTTCAGTCATTGAAATAATAATGTTCACATCATTATCATCATCAGCCTATACAATGCTCGTTTTAATTTTTAATAATAATAGTATATAATAATATTAGGAGTACAATAGTGCACACTCAGCTTAATAACAGATCACGAATGTTACGTAACACATATAGTAACAACTGGTATCATTCGTGAATCAAAAATGCTGTGGATATAACATTAAACAATTTACATTCGGTGAGTTTTGAAGTTAGAAAGCACTGAATAACTCTATTCGTTAAAGGAATAGTCTACTCACATCTACAGTTTATAATTATGCATCAACTTGTGTTCTTACTATGTTTATTTACTGCCCAAAACGTAAAATAATAATGGAACAAACACGCTGGCCAGGTTGTTGTTTCATTCTGTCTTAAACGAAATGGCGGATTACTTCTGTAGTTGGACAACCTGTAGTGTGAGTGTTGCCGGACCCAATGAATGTATTTGCGGCCCTGGATTCTCGTTATTTTCACAGTAACATGATAACATACGTGAAGTAACGCACGGGAACGAAAAGTGAGACAAATGTTTGAAGTTACTTTTAACACACTTTATTGCGCTATTTTATTAAAATAATTCAATAGGAATATAGCAAATTTAGTGAAGAACGTTAGCCATTCCGAATTTATAGATTTGCGAATGAAATTGTATATATTTTCTGACTTCGATCAGTGCGATGTCGCAGTGGGACACATAATTTTTGTATGAACGCGAAAATGAACCCTTTGTATATTGTTGTATTAAAATTAACAGGAAACGTTAATCTACTTAAATTAAATTTATATAATAAATGTATAAAAAGAACTGCAAATCAGATAAACCTTTAAAATATATTATAAAACAAAAATACATGAAAGTTATAATAATTTAAGTGGGTGGGACACTGACTTTTTCTCAAATGTACAATTTTTGGCGGCCATATCTTGTTCATTTGAGCATCCGGAACCCCGAAAAAGGTTTTCGCTTTTAATAAAATTATTATCTAATACAAAAAAAAAAAACAAATACATACTTCTTTTTAAAATCAATACTTTTTACTGATACAAATTGTGAAAATTATAAACAAACCTTAAAGGTTAAGGTGGCTAAAGCCACTAGCAGATATTTTACAATTAATAATTATCGTCGAGACCTTAAAAAAGGCATCTGAAATAGTTATGTGGCTTAACAATAATATACCTACATTTAATTATGTAACTACATGAAGTTTCTTCTATTATCTTCTTGATTATGAAACGAAAATTGTAACCTAAAACTCAAAGTGTCTTCTTTTACATTAAATGTTCATACAATAAAATGAAAATTAATCTCTCAACAGTATGATTAATGCTGTCTCGTTGTGGTCGCATCACATGTTGTCGTCCGTTGTTGAGAAACATGACGGATTGCCCAATGGACAAAAGGTCACTGACCCAATGACGGTGAGTGTAGGTATTATTATAATAACTATTTTTATGCCTTCCTACCTACTGCCTACGGCCACACCAGTGTAACACCATTGTATGCCTGTGGTTTCAATTATGCTCCCGGATTTAATGAGGTATTACTATAACATCTGTAGAGCCTCTACAGTAGAGGTGTTAATTTTTGTGCTAAGTGATAGTTTTAAATAATTTAATCAATAAATGTACTTAATATCTATTCAATCATTAATTATCTTACTCTGATTTGTCAGCAGGTTTGTAATTGATTTTTTATGCTTTTTCATTTTTTTTAACATGCAGTGTATTGCACACTTTTCCCTTAGGATTGATTGCAGTGTTTAATGTTTTAACGTTTATTTGGGCACAAACGGTACAATTTTACTTAAATCTAACAAAGTTATATCTAACATAAGTCTAACATAAGTGGATCGAGATCCAATCATTTCATCAAATTACGTTTGACATAACCTTTATTATCTGCTAATTTCTAATTGTTTAAAGGTTAGGTTGGGTTAGCATTATAATTTTTCAAAAAGTTTTAAAGCTTAAATTCTAAGTAATTTATCGACTAACGATAATCTCCATTGATAGGTAGCTCAATTAATTCAAATGTCATCTTAATTTTTGCCAGTCCTTTGGAGAAACCTTGCGTTATTAGTACAAAAACTAGAGCCCGAGCTCCGACTGCCTCCTTTCAGGCTCATGAAGCTTTATCGGAAGACCAGTAGGCTTATTGTCTAACTCGCACGCAATCGCCATCGTGTTCATTTTGACAGTTCATGTATGGGCTGACAATTGGCATCGGAATCAGCTAGCTGTCACATTCATACAAGAACTGTCAAAATGAACATGATGACGATTGCAAGCGAGTCAGACAATAAGCCTACTGCTTCCGTCCGATTCACGACTTAAAATTTACCCTGTAGGTTACTCCACTTTTTAATAACTCTGTCATGATTATCAAAATGATTCTCATAATCAACGAGTTCATAAAATACCATCTTTTTGTATTCGTTCAACATCACGTAATAATTTGACTTAATAAAAATAAAGTTACTAAAGTTTTAATTGCGAAATTCTAATTAAAGCCATTACAGAACTTAGATTACACGATTGTAATATACTCAAGCATGCTTTGATAAACAATAACTAAGCATGCTACGAGTATCTTATCTACCTATTCTGCTTTCAGATCTTTCATGTGTCATTTCTGGCTTCGAATTTGAATTCGGTGTGTAAATAATGCATCCTTGTCCCGTTTTTTGGTGAAAATATTATATACTAGCTTTTGCCCGCGCCTTCGTACGCGTAGACTTGACAAAAGTCACATATTGCTATGCATATTTGAACAGGTACTTAACACTTTAAACTTTAAATGTCGATTTTTTTTCAGACCTTAGATTTCAATGAAATAAAGCCTATAAGTTGCCCTGATATGTGTTAACTATTTGTGAAAACCCGCTATAAAATCCGTTACGTTGTTTTGGAGTTTAGCGAACACGTACATAAATATACACATACAAAAATTATAAAATCTACTTTTTTGTATTTTATTCCTCTCCCCTCTGCCGTGGTATAACTAAAATGCCGTTACACACACACAGTAATACACACAGTATACAGTAGTATACAGTGTAGTCATACAGTAATTTACTGTACCATTCAAAGTTGAAAATCGCCCGGATGTCAGTTACCGGCATTTTAGTTATACCACGGCAGCCCTAACCATTAAGGTAACACTATATTTTTGATGTATTTATTTAATGTACAGACACGAACTTTCTACTGATTATAAATTTACGAGAGCAGCAGACATGGTGACATCTAACGATACTACTAGAAACGGCATTGATCGAGCGACGTGTTACCACAGGCGTTCGCGCAGAGACTATACGAAAGTATTCGTAAGTTAAGACCGGACCCAAGAGATGGCGCTTTGCAGCGTTTTTTTTTTAGACAATCTGTGCAAAATTTAATTAAAGGAAAAAGTGGATGGATGGATGGATGTATGGATGGATGGATGTTTGTTTGTTACTCAATCACTTTAGAACGGCCCAACGGATCTGGATGAAATTCGGCACATAGATAGAGAAAAGTCTGTGCAGCGTCAAGGAAACTCCGCAGTCGGTTGCTAACTGGCTTTATTGTATAAATTAAGGTCTACCCTCACATTACGTGATATTAATACTAGTTATACCCTACATCTCTTCCCCCTTACATAAACAATTTTGTATCTATACTTAATTACTTACTAAAACAGTGAATCTGGCAAATATACAATTGTAGTACCACGATGATTATTATGAATAGACTATCTCAGTATTTCCGAGTGTAACACTTTACTGGATAGGATACACACCACACTTGGAATACTTAGAACACCCAGCACACTTAGATTAGATAGAATTTAATCCTTAAGATAGAAGTTAATCTTACACAATGCAACAAATCGATCTTAGATACTATTAACTTACAAGGTCACTGTAATTGACAGTGAGTATTTTACTAAAACTACTTAAATACTACTTGTACCCTGAGTAAACACCTAACGCTCCCTAATTGACACATTAACTGCTAAGTATGCACTATCGGAAGGTACCTAAACGGGTAACTCAATTAAAATTATAATTAAGTACTTAAATCACTTAACATTTTAAGAACTTTGCTGCTTTATTCCATCCCACGGACGCGCATTTCCCTGCGGTAAGCGCGTTTAGTGCGCTCACTGCCGTCTTCTGGCGGCGACGGCGGCGCCGACTGCGGCGGCGCGTGCTGCGCCCGCTCCTGCTGCGCCCGCGCCTGATGCTCCCGCGCCGGCTCGGCGGCGCGCGCCGGACTTTCACCGCCGTTGTCGGAGGCCGAATCAAATTCACT
This sequence comes from Pandemis heparana, assembly GCA_963854515.1. NCBI lineage: Eukaryota > Metazoa > Arthropoda > Insecta > Lepidoptera > Tortricidae > Pandemis > Pandemis heparana. The sequence goes on from OY978010.1 coordinate 8,657,773, forward strand.
GCTCGCCCCACTCTCCCCGTCTGATTTTCCGTCTTTTTCCGTGTCCGTTTTTCTTTTGATGACACCGGGAATGTCAGGTTTATCCCGTTCCAAATCCGATTGTGAGCTGAGGCCCGCTAATGAAAATCTCGAGCGACGCAGAGGCAAAATCTGGTCCGTATGTCTCCGGCAAGTGGTACCCTTGTCTAAATTGATCTTGTAAGATACTGGACCAGTTTTTGCGTCAATGTTCCCGGGCGACCATTTCTCGCCTTGGGCCGTGTAGTCCCGCGCTAGCACGGGGTCGCCTACTTCAAAGTCGCGGTCGCTGCCGCCCGCCGCCGCGACCTGGCGCTCCTGCGCGCGGCGCACCACGTCGGCGGTGGCCGGGCGCAGCGCGTCTAGCTTGCCGCGCAGCCGGCGGCCGAGCAGCGCGATTGCGGGCGCGACCCCCGTCGTCGCGTGCTCACAGTTTCTATACTGAAACAGAAACGTATTTAATGCAGCGGATAGGTCCAACCCTTCGTGTAATGCCTTTTTTAACGCCTTCTTGACGGTCTTGACCGAATTCTCAGCTGCACCGTTTCCCTGTGGTCTGTAAGGGGACGAGGTTGTGTGTTTAATCTTATTCTGCAAACAATATTTTTTAAATTCTGCGCTCTGGAAAGGCGGGCCGTTGTCAGTTACCAATTGCAATGGTAGGCCAAATTTAGCAAAAACGGAACCGAAAAAACGTATCGTATCCCTGGCCGATGTACTACGAATCTCTTCCGCCTCTAGCCACTTGGAATGTGCATCTATTAAAACGACATAGTATTTACCATTAAATTGTGCGAAATCCGCGTGCAAACGTTGCCAGGGTGCCGCGGGAAACTCCCAGGGATGCAAGCAGGCGCGCGGCGGCGCGTCGCGCACGCAGCGGCACGCGTCGCACTCTCTTCCTATTGTTTCGATGTCCTTGTCGATCGATGGCCAGTACACATAATTACGGGCGATTGATTTCATTTTTACAATCCCTAAGTGCCCTTCATGAATTTCGGTAAGTACTCGAGATTGTAATTTTGAGGGAATCACTATACGATATTTATAAACAATACAACCGTGTTCTAAATTTAATTCCGCTCGCCTAAAGTAAAAGGCTTTAATCGAGTCATCTTCGCACACATCGGGCCATCCAAACATAATAAACCCGAATACTTTACTCAGTAGCGCATCTCTTTTCGTTTCGACAGCTATCTCTTTATAGCTCACTGGCAATGTTTCTTCGGTAAACAAAAAATAGTGATGGGCTTCGGAGTCATTTACTCTCCCCATCCTCCCCTCCAAAGGTAAACGCGACAACGCGTCTGCACTCACGTTATTCTTTGAACTTATGTACTCTATTAAAAAGTCGTACGCCGCCAATTTCGCGGCCCACCGCTGCAGTCTACTGGCTGCCGTTTGAGGAATCCCGCCTTTCGGCCCAAAAATGTATGTGAGTGGCTTATGGTCCGTTTTAAGTATAAATTGCCGGCCGAACAGATATTGATGGTGTTTCTGTACGCCATAAAATATTGCCAAAGCTTCTTTATCCAATTGGCTATAATTTTTTTCTGCGTCTGTCAGTGTCCTCGAAGCACAGCTAATTGGCAATTCTGTGCCATCCGAATACTTATGTGCTAACACCGCCCCGATACCGTACGCGCTACTATCCACTGAAAGAATTAAAGGTAGCGTAGGGTCATAGTGCGTTAGAATTTTGTCACTGCTTAACAAACGTTTTATCTCTTGAAATGACCGATCACATTGTGCATCCCACTCCCACGCTACGTCTTTCCTTAATAAAGCATACAGGGGATGCAATAAAGAGCTTAAATTGGGCAAAAACTTTCCATAATAGTTTACTAACCCTAAGAATGCTTTTAATTGAGTCACATTACAAGGCTCCGGGGCATTTGAAATGGCTACTATCTTCGACTGATCTGGGTGTAACCCGTTTCTGTCAATTACAAAGCCCAAATAACGTACACATTTTTGTAAGAATTTACATTTTTCTATTTTTACTGTTAGGCCCATATTCGCTAGTCTTTCAATTACCGCTCGCAGATTTTTTTTATGGGTGTCCCTATCCTTTCCTGTCACACAGATATCGTCTAAAAACACAACCGTATTCGGGAGGCCTCGAAGTGTTTCCTCCATAATTTTTTGGAATTTTTCTGGTACACAGCTAAGCCCGTACGGTGTGCGTTTAAAAACATAAGTCCCTACGTGTGTCGAGATCGCCGTGATCGCTTGTGAATCCTCCTCGAGTGGAACCTGCATATACGCCCTGGTAAGATCTATTTTCGAATATTCTTGTCCCCCGCTTAAGGCCGCAAACAACTCATCGATTCGCGGGAGGGGATAATAATCTCTCTTTAATTTAGGATTTATGGTTGTTTTATAGTCTCCGCAGATTCGAATTTCCCCTGATGTTTTAATTACCGGCACTATAGCTGTCCCATAGTCTGACTGATCTACCGGGTAAATAGACCCCTCCTGCTCCATACGTGCGATCTCTTTTTCTACCGCGGAACGTAACGCCAGCGGCACGGGCCGCGCGCGTACAAAAACTGGTTCCTTATCTGCGAGTTGTAATCGAATTGACTTTTTACATTTACCCAATTTGTCAGTAAACACCTGTGGAAATTCACTTTTCAATTCATTGACAAATTGATTCCGTATTGAATCATCTTCATTTACGTCCATGTTATTCACTGACAAACTGTCAATATTAAAACGACGGATCCAAGACCGACCTAATAAAGGACGACTACCATTTTTAATAACGTACAGTTGTAAACCCGTTTCGGTGACATTATGAATAGAAGCATCAACCACAATAAAACCTCTCGGCTCAATCAGAGAGCCCGAATATGAGCAAAGTTTAATGTTATCATTGGACAGAGGGTACTCTGAAAATAAACGCAAATAATCGGTCTCATTAATCGCAGAGATTTTACTTCCTGTGTCTATTTCACACTTAAGAATGGTGTTATTTATATTAACGTCCACAAAATAAGGATTATCTCCCGAAGCTATCGCTTGGATATTATAAAAATCGCTCTCAGACTCGTCTTCAATAAAAAAATGCCTTCTGTTTTGCACCCTACTCTCTGAATTCTTACACATTATTTTCAAATGTCCTTTACGTTGACACCTGTCGCAATTGTATTGTTTAAAACGGCACTTATCTGGTCGGTGGTGTTTACCACAACGCCAACAAGCCGCCGCCGCTGCCGCCGCCGCGGCCGGCGCCGACGCCGCCGCTGCGGGCGCGCCTGGGCGCGCTCCCCGCACGACGTGCAGGCCCTCGCCCGCCGCGCCGCTGCCGCCACCGCCCACGATGCCGCTCGTGCCGGCCGCGTTCGTGTTCGTGCTACCATGCACGCCACTAGCGCTCGCCTCCGAATGCTTTTCTGCTGCTTCCAAAGCCAGAGCTAGCTCCACTGCCTTTTTGTAGCTTATATCCGTCACCGCAAAAACCCGTGCTCTCATGTCGTCACTAGCTAAACCGGACACAAATTGATCCCGAAGATTTTCTTCCAATTGACTCTTAAAGTCGCAGGTTGCTGCTAAGTGTTTCAAACTTTGCAGGTAATCGGATAAAGACTCCCCCATTCTTTGTCTGCGAAGTCTAAATACATGTCTCTCTGCGATCACTGAGCGCTTCGGCTCGAGGTGGTTCTGCACCAACTTCACCAACTCATCGAAGCTCTTATCTTCGGGATTCACAGGCGCACATAAATCACACATTAAACTGTACGTGGGTTCACCAACTAAAGTAATTAACGTTGCCACTTTCAAGTCTGGTTTTATTTCATTTAATAACATAAATTGCTTAACACGCCGTATGTAACACGACCACTGCTTAGAGTGCAAATCAAACGGTTCGACTTTGCCGATAGGCATCTTAACCCGATATTTAAGTGTATCTACGAGCACACAAACTGTTCACAATTTTAAATTCCCGAGTCGTCGCCAATGCAGCGTCAAGGAAACTCCGCAGTCGGTTGCTAACTGGCTTTATTGTATAAATTAAGGTCTACCCTCACATTACGTGATATTAATACTAGTTATACCCTACAGTCTGGAATAGCACATAGGCTACTTTTTATCCCGGAAAATTGCGTAGTTCCCGCGGGATAGCGATAAACAAATTTTTCGCAGACGAAGTCGCTGGCAACATCTAGTGTGTAATAACTTAAAGAGTTTATGGACAAGGGAGTCTAAAAATACCTAACTAAGGCAACCAAATAACTGCTTTTTCTTTGCTGGGGCCCGATTTTTGAAAGCACAGGTGTGAAAATAACACTCGAAAGTGGTGAAAAATTGAGCTGAATTTAAAATACGAGTAGCTTAGAAGATACTTACGCGGCTCTCATTAATCGTGTGGACTAGTCAAAAATTTGATTAGAGCCGTAGCTTTGAAGATACAAAGAGATTTACACCACTTTCGACTATAATTAATTAATAAAATGTAGAGTTCGCTATACAGATGTTTTAGGATATTTTGATATAATTTTAATAAGAGAACGTGGATTGCTAAATAAAACCCACAAAAAGCTGGCAAAAAATGTGTAAGACACGAAAAATGTTATAAATAAAACTGATAAGGCAAATAACGACATATAAAAGGTAAAAATAAATTGCTACATTATTTCACGGACTCGCTTGCTAGGCGAATTTAGATCCTTTATAAAAAATTAAGAGCATTTTATCTCTACTGAGCTGGCGACGTCGTATTTTGGTGTTTTTTTACGATTAATTCACGGGACCGAATTGAATGAAAGTTTCAAATGTGTCTGTAGTGCACTTCGTTTTTAGTGTATTAATGTGTCTAAATGCAATAACTGATCGTGATGGACTTTTATTTTCTTTTTCTTTCGTTTCTTTTCTGTGAAATAATCGTAAATCACAAAAAATGCGTCGTTGCCAGCTCAATAGGAAAGCACCCTCTTAATCCTTATAACATAACATAATACAGTATATAGATAATGCCATTCACAAATATGCGTGGATTTATTAAAATTAACCTTTAACGACGAAATAATACGAATCACGGTGGGCGTCACCGTGAATGGCATCTACTGTACCTATATATTATAGTTGATAACCCTAAATGTATACAATAGATTGACAGGTAGATTTTTTACCGCCAAAGGCGAAGCGAAATAGTATTTCTTTCTTGACTGTCCATTTAATTCTAACTTCTTCTGTTCCTCAGAAACAGAGTAAAAAAAAAGTAAATTTAGCAACATTAATTTTCACGTTCCATATTTTATGCTTTATACTTAAAAATTTTGTTTTGGTAAGAAAGTCAGTCAAATATTGCCAAAAATTACTTTTCTCTGTTACCTACTGGGTAGGCCTCATCGGCAACCCATTTGCACTATATTTTAGTAACACATTGATTAGTTACCGACTTTGTTGAAAGAAAATAGTTTTCTAATCTAAAAGGGGACCATTTTCAAAAATTCTTCAGAAATAACATCATTCACTAAATACTCAATACCATAGAGGTTCGTCGTTATCAGTGAGAATATTTCAATTTTGAATTTCATTTAAGTATTTCACTTAATGGCAAAAGTGTTCAAAGTTCAATGAACCTAAGTTAGGTAGTACTTAGATTTCCTATCCAGTCTGTTTTAAAAGAGATGATGCTATACTATACTTGCTTATACTTGCTTGTTATATTATACTTTCAAACATACATTTTACTAAATCATCAGCATTAATGATACGAAAAGGATTTCTGTCATACTTGAAATTTGTTAGAGACTATACAAACGGACACTAAAATATCAACGACTCTATATCCTGGGACAGAACAGACGTGAGAGGCTGAGTGGTGTCGAAATACTGTGGGAAATAGCTCGTAATGTTTCTTAAACTAGAGGTTAATTCGTCTTACATCGTAGATGCCGCGATACGACAGCTTAATACGAGGTATTAATTGATTCTTAGGTGAATAAAACAAATTTTCACAACATCAAAATCTTAGAGTATAATATTACAGTGGTAACTGTAATTGTTACTCTAAGATCGAAATGGTGACCTCGTGTCAAACATTATTGAGTTTTCAACAAGTGTCGTTGCCGAAATGGCGTTGTAAAAAAATTCGAAGTCTATGCTAGACAGGATTTATGTATTTTCAGAAAGGGAATTGGTCGAGTGGTTTTTAATTATTATAATAAAACAGGACTTAATCACGTAAATAAAAAGTATTTTGTCAATACTTCAACGTTTCGGACGCGACTTTGCATCCATGGTTTTTAATTCCTATCTATTAGTTTTCATATTACCTACTACTAGTGAATGTAGCAGTTTAACGGGTTTCAAATAAATATGTGTACAAAAACAAATAAAAACCATTGATTATCACAATATCATAAAGTTTAATATAGAAATTCCTATTTGTATAAAAAATAAATCACAGTTACAATACCTATACTAACATTACGTTTTATTGAGTATGAGCTAGGTAGGTACATGGAGATGATTTTCTATTAGTATTTGTGGCGTGGTGGTGGACGGTTTAACCTCTGAAGGGTTGTTGTTGGAATGGCTGTTGCTGGTACTGCTGTTGCTGTTGTTGCGGTTGCGAGGCGATCAGCTGGAGGGAGCGCGCGATGGCCTCTGGGATCGGGGGTGGAGTGGGCAGATGGTTGCCTACGGGACGGAAACCTGAACAAGAAAAGTCACTGTTAGTAATGATCTTATAAATAGGTATCATAACCTACAAGAAAAAGAAAAAATAAATATTTGTAACACCATACACAATACATGGTGCATGGTGCACTGAGTATCACACAAAATCAACTTAAAGAAACATTACAAGTTAGATATTTTCTTAAAATTGTTGTAAAACCTATATTAATAAAAATGAATGCTCGACTCGAGAGCAGCTAGTTACAAATAAAAATATGCAAGGACATAATTAAGCTACGTAACTAACTCTAATAGAGTTATAACTCTGGGCGTGAGATTAATGCAGTGATGGCAAAAATAAACTGTACAATAAAATAATAGCAATATCTCTAAAATCGGTTTCCGAGAGCGTTCTCAGAATGTTCCAGTCACTGTTCTTGACATGTGGGTAAATGTGATTGGTATAATACGTTTAACATTAAAACAGTTAATTGTGTAGGTATCATAGAGAGTTATGTAAACGCGCCATATTACGAGTAATACTTGAGTTAATGGCTGATCGGTCTTAACAGGGCTTTAATTTGTGGTTATCAATTATACCATAGTTGAACAAGAACCGAGAGCTAACTACGCCGTCAATTATAGATATGATGGATGGTGAAACTACATTTTATAAGGATTCAAATTTGCTTAAATTGCTAACTTGTTAATGTTACAGGCCAAAGTAATGAATTTAATTTGGAACGCTATTTTTGCATCTCCATTTTCTATATTTTACAAAAACGATATGCTTCACCAAAATCATGCATGATGGTGCATTGTAGCTTAAGATGTTATGTATGTATTACAAATGCCTACCGTTCTCATCAGCAACGTAGGTAAGGGTGATGGGAATGCCCTCGGGCGAGGTGTAGGTAAACGATCCTTGCGCTACTTGGGCTTCGGCGTCTTTCACTCCAGCATTCTTCAGGTAGCCCTGCTCTTGGGCTGATATGCCGTTGCCGGTCTCGTAACTATAAAAATAAACAAATACATACATCATCAGCCTGAAGACGTCCACTGCTGAACAAAGGCCTCCCCGTTAGCACCCCATAATGAACGACAAGTCGCCACCTGCATCCACCGGTTTGCCGCTTGAAGTGGCAATGGGCAGGCCACATCGCTCGTAGAACAGACAACCGTTGGGGGAAAAAGTTCTCGAGTGGCGACCGCGAACCGGAAGACGTAAGTGTTGGCAGGCCTCCCACTAGGTGGACTGACGACATCGTAAATACATACAAATAAAAATAATTATGTCGAAGAAAAACTGGATGAACCTTCGTAAATTTTTGATCGAGATAATTTTAGACTACACTCATAGTTTATTTTCGCATGCTTAAAGATAGGATATCTTCAGCCAAGAACCATGTAATCACACGTACATAATGATACGTCCTATTTATTTACAACTAGCTCTTGTCAGCGACTCCGTCTGCTCGAATTCGCTTATCACTATCCCGCGGGAACTTAGCGATTTTCTATAATAATAAAACTAAAAATTATATCCTTCCCGGTACTGAAACTACCTCTATGCAAAATTCGAACTAAATCGGTTCAGCGGTTTAAGTGTGAAGATGTAACAGATAGACAGAATACTTTCGCATTTATACTCGTAATATTAGTATGGATTAAAAATAGCTACATTTTTTAATTAATCCATCCAAAACAAAACAGTACGAACCAGGTTACTGATTTGAAAAATCCTAAACTTTTGTAAAGTGCTATAAGATTGATTGTCTTGCTTCTCGACCTGTAGGTCCGTTAATTAGTAGTAGTGATGTTCCACAAATTTTCAGCTCCATATGAACCGTAATTGAAGTGTAGTCGGCAATTACAAACGATGGAGTCTACCGCTTAGGGCTCTGCTACACGTCCGCAAAGAGCAAATATAACGAGACCGTGCAGAAATTTCGGGTCACGATATCGCAATATCAATTTGCAAGTCTTTTGTATCAGTTAAGTCTGGATCGCCACTTACTACAATCATGATATATTTTATGTTTATGTGTTACAATTTAAGTATAATAGAAGTATGGTGGTAGTAAAATAAGACCACTATAATTAAAATAGGTAAAAGGCTACCTATTTGAGAATATTTTTTTGTTTTTATGTCGGTACAATTGAATTAAATCTCGCAAGAAAATCAATATATAATAGTCGTATTGATTTTAAATTTAGTACATTATAATAATGTATTAATCTAGTAGCGTCAGCGAAAAATAAACTTTGTATAAATATTATATTATTACTATGACGTGAATTTTTATGTGTTGAAATTGTTACTTGTTAGTACACTTAGTAGATTTTGATGAAAATGGTACCATGAAATGAATAAAGTCATTTTCCGATGACGCGTCCGATTTGTGAAGCGGTATTTTTGCGTAACTTAATTATGTATATGGATCTGGTTTTCATCAGGTTATTTGCCTATAGGTTAACATGGTTTTGTAACCTAGTGAGTGAATCACAAATATACGTTGCACCTGTGTCGATTTCTTGCGTAAAGTGGGCTGGGCTGCTCAATGCAAGACGACTCCTACAAATTTCACATTTAATGTTCTTGACACCTAAGGAATTCCCATTTATGATCACTCTGTCTTATCGGTTTTGCAAGCTTGACAGATTAAGGCCAGAAACGTTAAAACATGCCTTTGTCTTGACTTAGGGGTATCTAAAATGTGTAACTAAATGCTACATGTCTGTAGAGACATATTAAACCTTTTTATGGACTGACTTTTATGGTTTAAATGCTGCTGTTTCTCGTGATACAAATAGTTTATCATGAATCACCCTCATTTTATGCACAATGACTTCATTTTTTTTTTAATGCAAGTGACTGATTGATTGCTTACAAATCCTACTAATATTATAAATGCGAAAGTTTGTGAGTGACGATGTGAGGATATGACGATGTGACGATGTGAGTGAGTGTGTATGTTTGTTCCTTCTTCACGCTAAAACTACTGGACGGATTTGGATAAATTTCGGAACGAAGATAGCTGGTACCCTAGATTGAAACATAGGCTACTTTTTATCCCGGATAATTGTATATTTCCCGCGGGATAGCCATAAATATACCCATTGCTAATTCTACGCGGACGAAGTCGCGGGCAGAAGCTGATTGCTTACAAATATTGTATAAACTTAAGCCGAAATTGTGATTATTTAGAAAGTGGTCTGACTTTGTGGCATGCACTTTTTGTATTTTATGCTGTATTTCAATCAATTTAGGTTGAATCTGTAATTCTGCATCATTTATTAAGTACTTAGGTACTTAAACGTAAACAAGATGTCATATTCTCTAATCATGATTGTGATTTATGGAGACTAAGCTAATTCCATATTTTCTGACACACTAGGAATCACGATTGCATTTTTAAACGACACTGAAAATTAGAACACATAAAAAAATCCAAAAAGTAAAGCTATTTCCGGGAATCGAACCCGGATCCTCATCATTCCGTGATGCGTACTATACCGCTACACCACCCATAGCAGGTGACTAATTTCCGATTTTTTCCTATCTGTACCAGCTGTCACGCCACCTTGTTACTATATGAATTTCTAACGGGTACCTAAAACCGTAAAAATAAATACATAATAAAAAAATCAAGAAGTAAAATTCTTTGATAATATTACCTATCACGATTGCATTGAAGACTTTTTGTATAATCTTTCGCTGCAGAATGAGATTGGAAAGAGATGGTGAATGTGATTGCGCGCAATAAGGCTTCAGAATTTCCTCTGTGTTCACTTTGAAGCGTCAATATACTTTTATACGCGTTTAGTAGCGCATTTGAAGAGGACTCTGCGTCCTGCAGACTGCTGAATATGATTATGAGAACTGTGTTTTCTCTCTTACCTGTACTGGTAAGTTCCGTCATAGTTGACCTCGGATGTTTGTTTAAGAATGGGTATCGCCGGTCCGGATCCTTGCGGTTGGTACGCTGAGAATTGGGGAGCCGCGCACGTGACCGCGAGCAGGGCAGATAGGGCGACGAACTGAAAAATAGAACTTTGGTGTAAACGACTTTTTTTCCAGGTGACCTATTGCTGTTGCGTTTACAAGCTTTCACAGCTCAACGGGGAGATGCAAGCTGCCAGATGGGCCTCATTTTAACCTTTCGTATGCGTAGTCCCGGATCTGGGCCAAGATTAAAACCTATAGTATCTGAAATTGGTATTATTTGAGTCAAATAAGACTTGAATGTTTTTTTTTATTCTGACATACGAAAGGATAATGTTACTTTACATCTCTGTTCTATTACTTGACTAATATCAAATCATAAAAATGAATCAGCCTTATATATTTATATTTGTTGTCTTTAATGTTATGATCTTATTTTTGATGCCTCTTTCTCTTTACAAACTTACTAGAATGGCTTAAACCAGGTCGACTTTGTATCCAAAGCAATACGAAACCGAGTGTATAATTATTTGGCGCAAAAATACCAAAATTTTGTGTCAACTTTAAAAACTACAATATAAGTATTTATGTACTTGTTAGTTGTAATACTTGTTGATGTAATCGGTAAATATGTTGAGAATAAAGCAACAAGATAGGATTGTAGTCTGGCACAATGTTACAAAGGACATTGGTATCGTACCATCAAGCATTGTTCATTAAAAGACGGGAATGAGCCGATACGACGAAAACAAGGCGAAATGTTTGAATACCGTGTTTCTTAAATTTTTAGTGCCATTTTTGTTAATAACTTGATTTTTTTTAAATCGCTTTACATTTCTTTTAACTTTGCTTTATATAATTTATTTATTGCCCTATATAATAATATAACAATATAACAATACCTATTTGAAACGATTATTTTAATGAGTTTTATTACAAATAATTTGATGATTAAATTTATAAAGTACCTAATCCATGAAAATAAAATTAAAAAAAATGGTTTTTAGTAAATATTGGATCAGATAATAAAATAGTTCTAAACTAGTCTTTAGAATGCAATTGTTTGTAGTTTTAATGAAATGACTCACCGATTTCATTTTGTCTATGTATGAAAATGTGAGAGGTTATTTTCGGTGGTCCTCGGAGGATGTGTGTGGCGGGAATGATTTTTCAGATCGGCAGCGTCAGCTTTTATACAAGCGTAGAGCTCGTGAAATTGGAGTATGGCGGCTGCGCAGACGCACTTCAAAGCCGTCGGCGCCCGATGCGCTCTTCACGCCAGCTAATCTGTTGTTTATTGGTATGTGATAAGAATTTTTTTTTGGCATAATATAGTGTGACCTGGGGGATGATATCGTCTTAAAAATGGAGCTGAACTCAAAAATGATAGGCTTAATTTTAATATGTAAAGTATTAAAATTGATTTGGTGTAGTTTTAAAAGCACAAATGAGTTGAAATACCTTGTATAAGTAGCGTTAAAATGTAAAGGTGACAGTGTTCGGAACTATTTAGTTGGGAGTGATTGAAAGTGTTTTGCGACGAGGATGCCCTATTCTTCTGCTAATTTTATTTTAGTGTGCTGTTAGTGTCAGATATAAGTTTTTTTTTTTATTTACTTAGCATTATCACGTATTTATCATGTTTTTGTAAATGTGTGTTGCGACATGCACATAATTTTGATTTAATGTTATTCCTTGACTTTGATTAATTCTTTAAAGTGATAGAATCTAGATTATTTCATATTTGGGTGTACCTATTCACCACCACTCATTTGCCGTAGAGATTCAGTAATATTTTCCCGTAGAGCTTATTAATTTTGAATGACTATAATTTTATTATTTTACCTAAAATCTAGTTGGCAACTTGATTTTCTTAGAGAAAAACTGCTAAAAATCTTAATTAAAAAATCATGGATGGTATTAGCTATGAACTTTCAAACAACAGGGTCATCAATTTTTGTATGGAACCGAATTTTGTACACGATATTTATTGACGTTTTGTTCTCATAAAAGTACTTACTATTATTTTTTTGCCAAAACCACGAAATAAATTTATTTACTTCGATCCGTACATCATCAGCAGCAGTGTCCTTTATTTTTATTAAAAAAATCTTTAATTATTAATGGCTAACTTTTTGTTTTAAAAACCAAACGCCAGAGCATCGCTCCCACTTTGAGCTATTCGCCTTCTTAGATTGGCCATAGGAACTGATCCAGGCGTTTATTGCAAGACACTGCACAGTCACTACCGTACTATGACAAAACACTGTATCTTGGAAACAGCTAATTTCCAGAAATCGCAATAAACTGTTTTTTTAATAATTTGGTTCTAAATCCGTGGTTATTCATCCGATTTCAATGAAATTTGGACACATTAATGATGATGTTGTTTTTGTTGTAGCCAAACTACAAAACGTCCGATCATTTTTTCGTACATTTTCGAAGTGAAATTTAGGGAGACTTTAGAAAAAACCCAAGTATGAAGTTTCAAATACAAAAAGCAAGCACTTTCATCCAAACTTGCAAAAATCCTTAAACTATCTTAATTCTTAGACCTCGACAGAGTCGTTGCGTGTCATCGTTATAATATATTCTGTGATTCAGAGATTTCACCGTACATCATTTTTTTGATTTAGTTACATCCCTAATACAGGGTGTATCAGATAGCCCCTAACAATAATCAACTGGGGTATATAACCATAGCTATAGAAGCTAAAAAAAAAAAATTTATGTTTTCTATAGGAATGATTGCAGTTAATACTACCATTCTTATAGAAAATATTAAAAAAAAATTACTACAATTTTTTTTTAAATATTTTTTTTAGCTTCTGTAGCTATGGTTATATACCCAGTTGATTATTGTTAGGGGCTATCTGATACACCCTGTATATCCTAAATTTTAGCCTTCTAGGCTCATGGGTTTGGCTAAGGCGTTGTATAATTTTCGTAAAATGATATCAAAACAATTTGCTTAATTTCCAATTACCTATGCAAACTTACAATCAATAGCACGAATTTACTGAAATTTGTAGCCATAAATATGATTAGGTACGCAGTTATAATGCTGTATCTTCGCTATGCAAGACTTGTGTGGGAGATTACGTTCCAAAGTGATAAGATCGCCTTTTGGATTCATAATTGTTAACATTTGTATGTAACCTAATAAATTCAATATTTATTGTATTGCACAAAATTGTAAGGATTGGATTGTACGCCAATTTTCATTAAGAAATAATCATGAGCTGTGCCAAAAAATTTGGGGGCGAAGAAAAACCATACACAATAGAATTAGATGATCATATTATTAAAATTTGACATCTTACTCTTTAGTAATCGTTCATATTTCCTTTAGACTTTTATGTTACATGAACAACACTAGCTTGGAACTAAGGAAATGTATATAAAGCAAATATTCTTATTCCTTCACAGGGATGCTGCCCCAGTAATTAAAAACAATTAAATAAAGCATCTAATTACAAACTTTGAAGCGTTTCTTTCGTATTTTATTAATTCAACGATAAAAATCACGGTAAAATAAAGTGCCATAGGTAAATTAATCAACTAACATTCAGAACAAAGCTTATTCTAATATCATGAAAATACACAAGACGTGATGCCTCGAATTGCCAATCATTCATAAAGGTTGGCATGCCCTCTAGCTATGAATAATTTACTGATTTGTAGCAGGATATCATTAGTGCAGGCATCTATTTTCAATGCCTCTAACAATGCAATTCATTTTGTGTTGCTTGAATTCCTTAATGCTGATTTTAGTTAAGAATAATCGTAAGTGCTTAGGCACTAAGTTTGTTTATTGGGATCCCTCCATTTCCCATAATTTCATTTGTACTAATTTCATTTGCCATAATGGTCACTGGCTATAACCTTCAATTGCCCTAATATCACATGCCATAATTTTTGAATGCCATAATAATCAAACGTCATTATGTTCAACATCCCTAATATTAGATACCATAATATCACTTCCCATAATTTTTACTTTCCATAACTTTCAAAATCACTAATATTTCATGCCATAATAATAATAATAATAATAATAATAAATGTTTATTTCAGGTAGTCACCCATATAAATTACAGTTACAAAATTAGAAATTTACAATATATTGAGATTATTTAAAACAACAACAACAACAACAATCATTTGTCATAATAAGGAAAATACAGATCCAGACTGTTGAAATTTACTGCTACCGAAACACGGTAGGTTCGTTAGCTTTTTTGCGACCCTCAGAGCAGAAATAGAAGCATCTCTAAGGGCTCGGGGGGCTCGGGTGGCGAAGCTCCCCTCAATAGCCACATGACTGGTCATTTAATATAATTATAGGTTAGGTTAGGTTAGAATGGTGTCAAGGCGCGAAGCGCCAAAACTAGGCGGAATAGGAGCTCCGCGAAGCGGAGCTCCGTCGACTGCGCCTCAGTCATTCAGTTCATATTTATATTTGTTTTCAAATAATAGTTGGCAAATAATTATTATGGCGTTTGAATTTTATGGCAAATGATTTTAGGACAATTGATAATAGGAAAAATGAAATTTATGGCAAACGTATCGTTATGGCACCTGAAAATTATGGCAAATGAAAATATGGCTAATGATCATTATGGCATATATATCGTTATGGAATATAAAATTATGGCAACTGAAATTCGGGCATGTGAAATTAGTTCATATGAAATTCGGGCAAACAATAGAGAACCTTGTTTATTATATGGAATAATTTTTCTGGACCATTATTAAAGGGCATTTTGATTTGAAGGTAATAAATACCAGAGCCCCTCTTTTGCCCGAATTTCAAATGCCATAATGTAATGTTTGCCATAATGATCATTTGCCATAACCCTTGTTTTCTCTGAAACCGTAATTTTTTCAGGAGCATTGTAATGGCAATCCTGTAGAACTCTATAGGTTAGGTTAGGTTTGTCTCATAACAATCCTGAATAATCAACAATTAAAGAGAAAAAAGAGTTATGGCAAATGATCATTACCTATGGCTAACAATACATTTATGGCATATGAAATTCGGGCAAACGATAGAGACCCCTTTTATAGCTTAAAAAACCGATTTCATCGATTTTCGTCTTAAATGCAGTCATTAGTCAGTAAAACGGTACAGTTAACAAAACTTACTGTATACGGCTGGGTCTTAAGAAATTTAGCTTGTAGTTTTAATATCGATTACATGCTTTTGGATAGATTGTGATAATTAAATTAACAAGCATTGCCAATCAATATTCGGCAGCCACAATAATCTTCTTATGACCTCCAAATGGATTTTGAGTCATGTCATTTAAGCTAACGGATACCTACTTGTTTTTTTTTTGTTTTTCCCCAGCACAATATTTATAATGAACACACAAGTAGAGAAATATAATTCTGTAAGTACAGGACCTTTTGTGACGAAGACAGGTAATATTTAACTTGAGGACTTTATATAATGGACTTTAACTTTGTATAAGTAGGTATAATTTATTACTGCGAATATTACCAACCACATAAGAAACACTTGAGATAGTAGCGTATAGTTTTTGGCAAAAAATACATACATACATAAATCACATCTTTATCCCTTAAGGGGTAGACAGAGCCTAGAGTAGCAAGACTTAAAGGCGACATTTAGGGTGATTGTGGTCGTCACAGACCACCTACCCCATTAGACTTGTAATATAGGGCGGCATTTTCTGGATCCTATTTGCGCATTTGCGCCTATAACTTCGAACGCAAACGCGCGCTCATTCAGTAGTGACCAGGAAACAGACCCGTAAGCAGCGTGTTACTGTGACCTAAAAACTACAATAGTAAGATACAAAAAAATGCCAGTTTGCACTGTAAGGTGGTGTGAAAGCGACTGTCGCAAAAATAATTACAAGAAGGATAATATTATTATTACGTTTCATCAGTAAGTTCAAAGTATAATAATATAATACCTAAATAACAAAAAATCACGGAGCTCTAATAACACTGGTCGCTAATAAGTAACAAGTCTATGTTTGTCCTTGTTTAGCACGCTGTGCGTCGCATTACATCTCTTTCTTGCATTTCAACGTCATGCGTAAGTAGAGATGCGACCAAACCGTATCGATATTATTCATTCATTCAATTTGATTGTCTTTCAAGTTATATCAAAATCTTGTTTACTAATTACTTTTACAATCATTTCATTAAGTGATTGATTTAATTCACGTAAAACTTATTACTAGACAGTATGAAGTTATTAAAATGATTTCGTTCGTCAATTTGTCTATTTAATAGCTTTTGACACTGAAACTTCGGAACAGATTGTCATGTAATTTTTTTCACTCGTGTTAAGCGACGTGAATCAACTATGATAATAAGACCAATGATAGTTAACAGAGTGAAGATATGTTACGTTCCTAGTAAATTGTGTTTGAAAATAGTCGCGGTTGGATAGTTGTTTGTCACGTCACTGGTGGAGTTGTTTGAACAAAGCGGTTTAACCTCCCAAGTTATCACTTCACCAGCGCACATTGCTCCCAAAATCGAACCGGCCAGTAACTTATCGATATACAATATCGACATGCCCTCATCTCTTCCGTGACGTCACCCCTGCCGCCCGCTTACGTCGCATTCCGCCAACGTCGGCAGAAGTGTTTGCTTAGAAATTCGTAAAGATGGCATGTCTCTGGGGTAGGTGGTCTGTGGTCAGTGTTGCCGTTAGCGTACATTTTACACATTTGACGTACCTTTTTAGCCTCCAATGTGTTATGTGTAATGGGGTCCAGTTTACGTACCTTTTGGTCTCATCCAAAACTATGTGTAACATTTTATAAACCGCCGCCAAACAGTTGTGGCAAAACTGAGAGCGATAAAAGCTGTGTTAAGAGTTGAGTAAAAAAAATGCTTGTGTACCTTTTTATCCCAAAATGTACCTTTTCAGCGCTGTATATGTACCTTTTGGGAACTCAGTTGTGGCAACACTGTCTGTGGTGGTCGTATAGGTAAAAAGTTTAATCAAAATTGTAATGGGTTGCTAGCCGCAATCGCCAATAACATGATTTGTAAGATTTTCGCCTATTCCTCTATGAGCTTTTACCATCTGCGTGAGAAGAGAACCAACTGGTATTATCTATGTTTTTTCTTTGCTCCCAGACTAGCATGGAAGGGTCCCGAGGAGCATGGAAGGGCAAAAAAACAAAATAAACGCAACTTAACGAAAAAAATTGTGTGTAAATGTACCTAATCTGTGTAAAAATAGAAGGAAAAGTTCCCATCGAACTTTATATTTCGCTAAGAACTCTAAAAGTTGTCTAAACCGAAGACAAAATGGTCTGAAGGAATAATGCGTCATGACATGATAAATCAATTTGTTTCTTCCTCATTATAATAATTACATCATTACAGTTTTATTTCAATAGCGCAGCGGAAAGCTCACCGCTAGATGTTATGACCGTTATCATCTGTCCTTCAACTACGTATTTTTAATATCGCAGTCGCAGTATTCTAGTTTTGTTTGTTTAGACACCCATGACCTTTGAATTATTTTAATATCTTTTGTTTTTTGTTTTGCTATTGTTTCTTTTCTTGTTAGACAAAGATATGTTAAACTGTCATAAACAGTCGTAATATGAAAGATAAATTACTAGTGGTATTTTTATAACAATAAGGAAACTGAGATTGCATTATGTCTATAGATAATAGAAACGACAGAAATAAAAACAAGAATATTTGGAACGTTAGTCTATTTATTTCCCCGTATTTGTATCCTTAACATATGGAACTGGGGCCTTACCATGACGTCTTAATGCGATTCAGTTTAGGTCCGCTCGCTGTCCGATTCATGCTAAAAGTGACAGCTAAAACTTAAACTGCGTCGGAATTAGGACGTCATAGTAAGGCCCCTGGAGAGGGTAACTGAATTACATCAAATATGATTATCTGTTGCACAATTATTACCATGTTCTGTGATAAAATGAAAACAATTGTCGTCAAGCTCATTTATTAATTATTAGCCTTACATTATAGAATAATTTTATTTCAACTATGAGATTGTTCAATACACACAATACATGTAAAGCAAATTAATGCATGCAGGCAATGTGTGTGCTTTTTTTTGTTGTATCTGTTTCTTTATATTTGTACAATAAAGCATTACTTACTTACTTACTTAATACATGTAATATGTGCTCCTTACATGACCAAATAAGTATTTAAAATATGTATCTAAAAAAAGATACATGTAAAGTATTTACGGCCAGTCACATTTACATTCTCACACATGTTTAATCTACACTATAATCGAGTTACTTAATAATTATAAGTAATACTCATTAGAGATATTATAAACGGGATATGAACCGCGATCTGCGATTACCTTTATTGAGCTCCAGATATTACGACGCAGTTGCACACGGTTCATATCCCGTTCATAATACTTCGAATGAACTTAACCGTGAATCATTGAAAACTCTTATTATAAGTAATAAACTTGTAATAGTTCAATAAGCCATTTAATTATAACATTTATTGTGATAGACAGATAGTGATGGGTCCATCATATCAATTGTATTGGCCATTCATGAATAAAAAGGCTTAAAAATGATTCTAATAATGTACAAACCGCGTCACTTTCTTATTGCTAAAATGTGTCATAAAAATAATGTAGTATCATTAAAATCTTCCCCTAGGTTTGAACGGCGAGGCTTGGTACTGAGGCTGGACATTGCTTGATGCCGCAGACGGAGGCAGAGTCTTGAGGTAATCAAGCGCCTTTTGGATTGCTGGCGGGATCGGCGGAGGAGTGGGTAAGTGTTCACCCTGTAAATAACATTTTGTGTCATTTTTTAATCTGCGCTAATTCAGCGAAACTCAACAAGTAGAAGACCAGGATAACTCAATCGCTCTGAAAACTGACACACTTATAAACATACATACATACATACATATCACCTTCCCCCTTCCCCTCCCAACGCACCCATTCACACTCCCCAAATAAATCTGTTTAGTTAATCTTCTTTCATCCATCCTCTCTAAGTGACCAAACCAACTAAGCATACTTTTTTCTATCCTAGTTACTATATCTTCTTTCACACCAGCACGTTCCCCTATCACACTATTCCTTATTCGATCTTTCAGTGATACGCCTTCCATACTTCTTTACGCTCTCATTTCTACTGCATTTATTCTACTTTCATGCTTCTTTTGCCATACCCAACTTTCGCTACCGTACATTAGTATTGGAACGAGCACCCCTCTGTGAACAGCCAGACGCGCCTTGTTTGACACCTTCTCACTTATAAAGTAATAGGATAACCCGATAACTTCAATTCTCAGAATAAAATCCGCAAAATATCCACATGATTCACAGATACTGTGTCTCTCTGCAATAATCGATGACTGATCGACCCTACCCATCGCAGCCGTTGGTTTCATAATCTTATTTGAAATTAGCTACCATTATTGTCACCATCGATAAAACTTGATTTATAGTTTTAGATACAATTTAAATTAAGCGTATTCAATTTATGTAACCAGATGACCAGGTTGCCAATAAGTTACGCCAGTTGAGATAATGGAACGTCGCTCGGACTGACTAATTGGGCTTTGATCTGACATTAGGTAGGTACAACAAATTCAAACACGTCATTGTGTCCAGTGAAGTTAATAAAAACCCTAATCCTTTAAAACCTTTTTAAATTTTATTTATACTGCGTCACTCACTCATTATCATTAAAACTAAAAGGGTATTTCACAAAGACTTGAAATTTGGCGTACCTATAAGTAATTTAAAAGTCTTATCGTAGAACTAAAGGAATAATTGCGAAAAGTACGAATTTACATTCATCACAAATGGTTCAATTATAAAGTGACAAATAAATAAAATGTTTGAAACGCACGTTACAAAATCATAAAGTCTATTTAAACTAAAATGTATAAGGTTGTTCAATCAAAAACATGGATGGAAAAATTGGAAAATTGAAAAGTTCTCCTGTGACACAGCTGTGTTACATGAAGATGCTTAAGAGGGTGCATCCGTGCTGAGCTCGCAACGTCGCATTTTTGGTGATTTTTTTGCGATTATTTCACAGAAATTGAATGAAAGTATCAAATATCCGTCTGTAGTGCACTTCGTTTTTAGTGTATTAATGTGTCTAATGCAATAATTCATCGTGATGGACTTTTATTTTCTTATTAAACGAGATATAGTATTTTATCCCTTTAATACGAAAATAAAAGTCCATCACCATTAATCATTGCATTGGACACATTAATACACTAAAAACGAAGTGCACTACAGACGGATATTTGAAACTTTCATTCAATTTCTGTGAAATAATCGCAAAAAATCACCAAAAATGCGAGGTTGCGAGCTCAGCACGGTTGCACCCTCTTAATATCAGTCCCATTCTAATATACTGTCAATGTCAGAAATAAGACTTTTCCTTATCGGAGAGCGGGTCACGGGTCGACGGTTGATATTTTACAGCGACATTTGCACATATGCGGTTAGCCAATGTACAGACACTTGCGCTTGTAGCATCTACGGCCCTTACGTAAATCAAATGATTCAGGCATCTTTTACTTTACAACAAAGTAATAGTGAAGTTTTCTGCGCCACTCCCTCTTTCCTTATACTGCGGTTGATGCGTTTGGAGACACAAATGCGTAGGTAATCATTTTAAATAATTGTTATGCACATATACACGCGAGCATAAATAACGGGTCACTTTGCATACAAATTTGTATGGGATTAATTTTGCTCGTCAGTGTAAGTTGACGTAATTACATGATTTGTATAAGGTACTATCTTCATTTCGTACTTACTCGTAATGTTTAGCTTTAGGTTAAGGGTCCATGAAAATTTACAGCCTAATTATTTATAACAAAACGTATGTTTAGTCTCTTTGTCTAGTAAACAAATTTTAAATTGACATTATGTATGTATGTATGTAAAACTTATTATTACTTAACTTAACAAGCGTTTAGAAATAAGGGGAAGTAAGCAACGTGCAATAAATTGGCCAAGCGTGAGTCGTACCTGCGCACTGAGTTGAGACTTTAGATTCAGAGCGTATTAACTGAGACAGACAAGGATACTTTTTTTGAGGTTCGGAACCCTAAAAGTAATTCTACGGCAAAGCTTTGTAAAATTAAAAATCATTTCTTTATAACAACCAATTAAGTGAAGTAACACAAGTTAAAAACGTCATAAACGTACAAATCCTCGGGACTATATCCATCAAAAAAATGAATACCTATAATATTAAATTATGATTAATGTGGAAGAAGGTGTAAGACCTTAAGTTAATTAAATATTCACACTTGGCAAATCCTTTTAAGCAAATTATAAGTAGCTATGACACTATTTGTAGGAAAATCCAAACGTTTAACGTCTTTAAATATTGGCTTTAATTCTGATAAACTACCTATTACTGTCTTATGATATAGGTAAAACAATAATATTTCAAAGAATATCGTAACTACGCACTGTGCTGATTGAGAAAAGGTTAGGACTCTAAATTTTATGTACTTAAAACTGAAACAAAGACCTATCACTATCAGTCAAGCTCATTGCATACGTACGGTGTGTAACATTGCATAACGTTTGTGAAATTTGCTCCTTTTCTCCGTAAAGAAGTAAGTATGTATGTTAATTAATAATAAATCAATCTTAGTGTGTTGAGGATTACAAGCAGTTCTCTAGGTCAATGATGCTCGAGTGCTATTGTCTAGATTGGAGGCATTTTAGCTTCGCTCGAGGTTAGTGTTAAGCAAAAAGTTTTATGATACTGCTTATTTAACATGAAAAAGCGATTCGAATGGGAATTTATTTAGATGCGCCTATAAAGCTTGATTAAGAGTTTCGGTGGCGTATGAAGTCAGTAGACATGTGTAGTTCACGAATGAAGGATTCAAATGAAGTATATCAGTCGTTGTCACTCTTTCATTCATTAGTTCAGTTCAGATTTATATACTTCAACAGTTCACTAGTTCAGTCCGTTCATGTAACATTAAAAAAATATTATCTTGCCTTCTTCAACCGCTCGTTTTGGCATCGTGATTTGAAAATACAATTTAATTAATCTATGTATTTGTAAATATGGCAAATGACTCAATACTTCAATCAATAGTTCCGTGATCGTGAAAAAGTCACGTGCGACTGTATTAACTCAGTAGATGGATCTTTTGAGTTACTGAACTGAACTGAACTAGTGAACTAAATGAGTGATATACTTCACAGTGAAGGAAAGAAGCATATCAATCTTTTCTTTCAAGTGAAGTAATTCGCGCATGTCTAGAAGTCAGTGACGGTGGTATCTCGTGAATTCGTCGTGCCGGTTTCGGATTCACAAAACATCTGCCGATCACCGCAAAGATCCAGGAGAAAACGTGTCAAGGCCTTGGCCGGCTGACTGCATTAAATCGCACACTTTAGCAGGTGTTAAGAACACATAATTTTATTTTATGCGTCATTACACAATTGTTGATGAAATAACACGTTGTTGTATCTATTTTGAGCACATCCTTTACGTACCTGAATAATAGTTTCATTAGGGTTTTTCTAGATTTACTAGCGACCCGGCTAGCGGCTTAGCACGGTATATTATGCATGTATTATACATATAAACCTTCCTCTTGATTCACTCTATCGTCGTTGCGTAGTTTTAAAGATTTGAGCATAAATAGGGACATAAGGACATAGGGACAGAGAAAGCGACTTTGTTTTATACTATGTAGTGATTTAGCGATGTGGAGTTAGTTTGGTGTGATTATATATGTGTATTTAGCAATAAAATTATCAAATAATAAAATATTATTAATAATTTGCCTACAATGAAACTATGGAATTGTCTCAATCTACATACGGCCTTCAAATATAAAAATATTATTTTGTGTTGCAGATGCAGATACTAATGACATAAAATTGCTAATTCATGGATGCTTAATTTTAATTGATAAAATTTTACATTTAAAGGTAATCACAATAATATAATGCCTTGAGGGATGACCGCACCGCACCGTGAGAATCAGTAAAGACCTTGTAACTTAAAATCGATGTTTTTTTCATGCCTACTTATTTGTTTGTATTTTTTAATAAATGCTTTGATTTATCACAAAAGGTTCTGAAAAATTAATACCACTTATTTGCATAGTTTAATTTACTGTCCTGTTTATCGCATTAGGTTAAGGTACCTACCTGTAATTATAGATTTAAGTCATTTGATAATAATAAATAAATAAAATAAATAAATTAATAATAGTCCTTCATTAGGTTAAGGTACCTACCTGTAATTATAGATTTAAGTCATTTGATAATAATAAATAAATAAAATGAATAAATAAATAATAGATAAATAGTAATCCTTTAACCTAAAACCGTTATGTGCCCACCGGAGAATGAAAGTCTCAACAATTTTTTTCCACTAAGTACACATTTATACAATACAATACGACTCTGCTTTCCGCACCCGTGACCAATCACAAACTCTATCCCGCGGGCTACCTTCCCACACGTCTGCGCCCAGTCCATAAAATTGTGGGTATTACAACTCGACAGTGAAAATTTATGAATTACCTAAGGAGCTAGTTCTGTTTGTGACTATTACTTTGCTGACGTAAACGGCTTGAACATGGCGACCAAATCCTTCCAAAGTCATTTAATTGACTTTCTACATTTATTTATTAGATTTAACGCGTATTTTGATGTTTTTGATTATCTAAATTCCTGCGGTTATTCTATACTGATGAGCAAAACTATCTGGGCCCCATTTCTCGAAGCTTATTAGACTAATAATATCAGTGTTTTGTTTCATTCTTTCGTTTAATTTACGAGACAAAACACTAATATTATTAGTCTAATAAGCTTCGAGAAACGGGGCCCTGGTCACTTTCTGAACAAAGCTGTATAATAATCGACCAGTTTTTTGAACGTGAGTATATTTTGTGTTTTGTAATACAGGATTGACTAAACGGATTTGTGTGGGGAGTGTGAATGGGTGCGTTGAGAGGGGGAGGCCTAGACGGACGTTCCGTGGTCAAGTTGGTGACGGTTTGGAAAGGGGTCAGGTCAACCGTACCCGAAGCCGACGAGCATGTATGAAGAGATTGATGAATGTGGATGAAGCGAAAGATGTCAGGATCGCAAGTGGAACAAATTAGTCTCTGCCTATATATATCTATCTATCTACATCCATTATCCGTCCACTGCTGGACGTAGGCCTCCTTCATATTGCACCAACTTTCGCGATCCTGGGCTCTATGCACGTGGCGTGACTCTATGTATGTATGTAATACAAACCTGTGGCTGGAACCCGTTCTCGTCAGCAATGTACGTGAGAGCTATCAGGGTGCCGTCGGGCGCTTTGTAGCTGAACTTGCCCTCTGCGACCTGCACCTCCTCGCCCTCCCCTTTACCGAAGTTCTTCACGTACCCAGATTCTTCAGCATTGATTTCGTTGCCAGTCTCGTAACTGAAAAATGGAAATGTTTAAAATTCACACATAAAAGGGCAGTTCTCCGGAGTGGCATTTTTACGTGTCCGGGGCAAAAAACAATAGATTTCGTCGCTAGATAATACTGAAAAAAATCAGACATATACTTTAGGCTTAGTTCCGCCTAGGAAAGTATTAAAATACTTCATAGTTATTTATACATCTAAACAAAAAAATATTATATTTGAAAATAGACGTTCGGTGGTAGTGTCCCACACGCAGATAAGCGAAGAAAAAAAAATATATCTTAGGATAGGAATTTTATTGCCAGGTCTTAAATGGGTTCCCGTATACTAAACTTGTTCATAACTCATATTATACACACAAATAAAAAATATCATTTAAATTCAGTCAATAAAATCAATTTTTCGCCGTGTCCGAGGGTAACGTCTGAACTCAGTGGAGTTTACGAAACGCGCCGGCATCCTAACAAAGAAACATACCAGAAATCCCGAAACGCGCGTGTAGGTAGCCTCGGTCGTGCCGTGTTTGCCGGCGAGATCGGACTTCGACTCACAACTCAGCGTCAGATTTTTCGAGGTAAAATTCGTCGTTCGGTGGGTTTGGTTTCGTGTTTTGTTGAATTCGGTGATGCAATTATTTTTTTCATTGTTAGTCTAATTGTCAGTTTGATAGTAAGTAAGTCATCTCTAAGGGTATGCGATTTCATTATTAAGTGACTCTTTTATGTACTATTCCTATATTTTCTATTATTTGAAAAACATCGTTTAATTTTGAATTCGGTGGCAATGATCTCCGCGGATTCGGTGGGTTTTCGGGCCACCGAAATCATTAAAACTGCCACTGAAATCAAAAAAACTGCCACTGAAATCAATAAAACTGCCACCGAAATCAATAAAGCCACCCACAGATATCAGTATTTATTTTAGAAAAACGTTAAGTATTCTTAATTTTTACACGAATACTTATTCCACGCACATAATAAAATTAAAGAAGTATGTATCAGTCAAGTTGTCGCTTGTTTACGCTTTTGAAAGTGTCTTATTCAATTTTGATTTCGGTGAATATGTTTGATTTCGGTGATTTAAATATCTCACTAATTAACAGGTTTACAATAAGGCCTTTAGTACTTAATATTTTTGTTGAGAGTTGTAACAAAACAAATAATGTCTATGGCATTTTAGTGTGTCATCTCCTCTGTTTGTTGTACTTTAAAAAAAATAAAGTTTTGTCTATGCCGAGCACTGAAACACTCCGTTTGTATTATTTATAGGTTATGTGCAGCGCACGATTTTTTAATTCGAGTTTTGTTGTAAATATCGGTGAAAAATGTCTTCTGTTCTCGCGAGTATTCCAAAATTAAAAGGAAGAGAAAATTATGAAGATTGGGCGTTCGCGGTGGAAAACTTCATGATTTTGGAGGGAATGGAACAATGCATTACGAAGACAGGTGATTCTAACGATGGCAAAGCAAAAGCAAAAATAATCTTGACTATAGATTCCAGTTTATTTGTGCACATCAAGGAAGAAAAAACCACGATGGGTTTATGGACAAAATTAAAAACACTTTTCGACAATAATGGCTTTGCACGGAGAATTGGATTGCTTCGGAACTTGATTTCAATCCGTCGAGATAATTGTGAATCTATGTCTCAATATGTGACTTCATTATTAGAAATAAGTCAAAGATTGAATAACACAGGATTCAAGATCAGTGATGAATGGGTTGGATCTTTGTTGTTAGCCGGATTGCCTGAAAAATTCGAACCGATGATCATGGCGGTGGAACATTCGGGCATTGCGCTGACAGCCGACGCCATTAAATCCAAACTGTTAGATATGGATGTTGAAAATGACATTGCTTCCGGTTCCACACAGAACGCGTTCGCGACAAAGAGTTGGCAACATAAAAAACGAAACTATCAAACGTCAACGTCGAATGTCAAATCAAATGTCAGATGTTACAAGTGCAAACAGTTCGGACATTTTATGAATAAATGTGAACATAATCCAAAAAAGAAGGAATCTAATGCATTTAGTGCAGTATTTCTCAGCGGAAACTTCAAAAATACTGATTGGTACATTGACAGCGGAGCCAGCTGCCATTTGACGTCCAGGGAAGACTGGTTGTTGAACAACACGAAACAACATCAAGTGAACGAGATTGTCATAGCAGATAAATCTAGAATTCCCGTTGAAAGTTGTGGAGATGTGCAAATAACAACAGTAATTGAAGATACTGAATACGAGATTCCAGTTACGGACGTATTGTATGTGCCGAACCTTGCGACAAACTTGTTATCTGTTAGTCAATTAATGCAAAAAGGTAACAAAGTGACATTCGAAGATAATCACTGTTATATATACAACAGGAAAAGTGAACTCGTAGCCACTGCAAATTTAATTGGAGGAGTGTACAAACTAAAAATCAAACAAATTGATTGTTTGTTAACAGCAGCCTCAGGAGTGGTGTGGCATAGAAGATTTGGTCATATTAACAGCAAAGACCTTAATTTGATGAGGGATGGTGCTGTTAATGGAATGTTATTCACAGACAAGGCGCAAGTTAGTAAAGCAAATTGCACTGTGTGCTGTGAAGGGAAGCAAGCCAGGTTACCATTCGATCATAATGGTAACAGGGGCAAGGAGCTGCTCGACATAGTACATGCAGATATTTGCGGTCCGATGGAGTCCAAATCGATTGCAGGAAAGAAATATTTTTTACTTTTCGTCGATGACTACAGTCGGATGGCATTTGTTTATTTTTTGGAAGCCAAATCTGAAGTACTTTCCCATTTTAATTGTTTTAAAATATTGGTGGAAAATCAGACTGGCAGGAAGATAAAAGTGCTTCGGACAGATAATGGTACGGAATTCTGCAGTAAGAGATTTGAAACATACTTACAGGATGCAGGAATTATTCACCAGAAGACTTGTGCCTACACACCAGAACAAAATGGTCTTTGTGAACGAAATAACCGCTCGGCTGTAGAAAAAGCCAGATGTTTACTATATGATGCAGGACTGCCAAAACGATTTTGGGCAGAAGCAGTGAATACTGCAGTTTATCTGAGAAACAGATCAATAGCATCGGGATTGGTAAATAAAACACCTTTCGAGATATGGACAGGTACCAAACCAGACGTCAGTCATCTAAGAGTATTCGGAAGTAAGGTTATGGTACACATTCCAAAAGAAAAAAGGTTGAAATGGGACAAAAAGTCTAGTCAATGTATTCTTGTCGGTTACTCAGATAATGTAAAAGGGTACCGTGTGTACAATCCCAACAATAACAGTGTAAATATAGCAAGAGACATTGTTGTGATTGAGGAGGGGATTGAACAGAAACAAAAAGTGATACATTTCAAAATAAATGACACTAGTAATTTTTTCCCAATAAAAGAAGAAAACGAAATATATGAAGACACCCAAGAAGTGGGGGATATAAATAGACTGGAAGATCAGGAGCAGAAAGAAGAAGTGCCAAGTACAGAAGAAAACTCTGAAGATGAAGAGTTTCGAGATTCTTCAGATGTGATAACGGCTGAACCTAGGATAGAAACTGATGGCGAGCCTGCACCTGGCGGCGCTCCCGCGCGTGGCTGTGAGCCCGCGCGAAGCGACGCGCCTGTGGCTAGTGGCGCGCCCGCGCGTGGCGGCGAGCCTGCGCGAGGCGGCGCGCCTGGGCGAAGCGACGTGCCTATGCCTGGCAGCGCGCCCGCTCCAGGCGGCGCGTGTGGGCAAGGCGGCGCGCCCGCGCGAGGTGGCGAGCCCGCGCGAGTCGGCGCGCCCGCGGGAGGCGGCGCGACCGCGCGAGGTGGTGAGTCTACGCGAGATGGCAAGTCTGCGCGAGTCGGCGAGCCAGCGCGAGGCAGCGAGTCTACGACAGAGCCTGCAGCTGCTTCAGGGGTTTCTACAAAACGGGTTCGTAAACCTCCTGATTGGTATGGTTTTAGTAATGTGTGTGTGACAAGTGAATCAAGTGCTAGTGAAATATCCCTAGAAGAAGCGTTGAATGGACCTGAAAGTGAACAGTGGAAACTAGCCATGCGAAGTGAACTTCAGTCATTTGAGGACAATAATGCCTGGGAATTAGTTGATGCGCCATCTGGTGGCACGATAGTCCAATGTAAATGGGTCTTTAAAAAGAAATTTGATAGTGACAATAAAGTCCGATATAGAGCAAGGTTAGTAGCCAAGGGCTTCAGCCAAAGGCCAGGTATTGATTTTGATGAAACATTTTCACCTGTTTTGAGACATTCAACATTGAGATTGTTATTTGCATTAGCAGTTCAGCTTAAGTTAGATATTTGTCACTTGGATGTTAATACTGTTTTTTTAAATGGATTTCTTCATGAAACTGTGTACATGCAGAAACCACCAGGTTTTCAGTGTCATAATGATAATGTAAACCAAGTATTATTATTGAAACGTGCTATTTATGGTTTGAAACAGTCATCAAGAGCATGGTATGAACGAGTTGATAAATTGTTGCAATCTTTGGGTTATAATAAATCTAAACTGGAACCATGCTTATTTACAAAGATAAATAAAAATGTAAAAATCATTATAGCATTATACGTCGATGATTTTTTTGTATTTTCCAGTAATGTGAATGAGACTAATAGACTGAAGGAAAATTTATCATTATCTTTCAAACTTAAAGATTTGGGTTGTATTAAAAGTTGTTTAGGAATGAGGGTGATAGTTAATAAGCAGGAGGGTTCTATTACTATAGATCAGGAAGGCTATATAGAAGAATTGTTATTAAAATTTAATATTCCTGAATGTAAATTTGCTGATACACCAATAGAGTCCAAACTTAATATAACAAAAAGTGAGATATGTGATAAGAGATTACCCTATCAGCAACTAATTGGCTGTCTTATGTACATAGCTGTGCTTACCCGTCCTGATATAGTTTTTTCTGTTAATTATTTAAGCCAGTTTAATAACTGTTTCAATGATGAACACTGGACCTATGCTAAAAGAATTCTGAAGTATTTAAAAAGGACTAAATCATTTTGTTTGAAATTTTCTGCAAATGGTAATAGTCAGTTAGAAGCATTTGTAGATGCTGACTGGGCCAGCAACATCATTGACCGCAGATCCTATACTGGATATTTTTTCAGGCTGTCAAATTGTGCTATCTCATGGGAGGCTAGAAAGCAAGCTACTGTGGCTCTATCTAGCACAGAGGCCGAATATATGGGCATATCAGAATGTTGCAAAGAGGCAGTGTATTTAAGAAATTTAGTGTTTGAGATCACTGAGCAATTGTATCCAATATTAATTTATAATGACAATCAGTCTGCCCATAAGTTGTCTGCAAATCCTGTGTATCACAAAAGATCCAAGCACATAGACGTAAGGTATCACTTTTGTAGAGAGAAAGTGGCAAGTGATATTGTTAGAATTAAATATTTACCTACATCACAAATGCCCGCAGACTTACTCACTAAAGGACTGTGTAAAAGTAAACATTATGATTTTTTGAAGATGTTTGGTTTATTTGATAAGTATTAAAGTGTTGTTCTATTATTTTGTTAAGTGGGGGTGTTGAGAGTTGTAACAAAACAAATAATGTCTATGGCATTTTAGTGTGTCATCTCCTCTGTTTGTTGTACTTTAAAAAAAATAAAGTTTTGTCTATGCCGAGCACTGAAACACTCCGTTGTATTATTTATAATTTTTTAAATTTAGGCCTGTATTTAGATTTTGAGATGATACAATAAAAAATTTAGTAGAAAAATTGACCACCGAAGTCACCTAAAACAGCTCATCTCGGAGAACTGCCCAAAAGTGTTTACCTATACATTTATATCAGAGTTCCTCAAGAAAAGGGATGAATGCGACTTTATTTGTAAGTCCAAGCGTTCTGTTCGTCTGTCAGTCCTGAATGAGTTGGTTCTTGGGTAACGCAGTATTATCTAACCCTTAATTTAGCATAATTTGAAAAAACATAATTCAAGCCTCGTTGTCATTTTAGAGTCCTAAAAATTCTATGTTAATAAAAAATACAAAAATATATTCTTAGACCATGTTTACTGTAGTTGCACATCATCAAATTAAGGGTAGTCAGTTTTTTTACACAGAATATCTCCCATACACCCATTTGATAATGAATAGTTAAGTTACTGTTACTCATTTTCGGAGTGTTAGGCACTTGTCCCCCCGCCGGCTAGTAATGAGAAGCGAGTTTTTTTTAGCATGGAACTTTTGTCGCCCGGCGACAAAAGCGACAAAATTTCCATACTAAAAAAACGTTCGCTTCTCGCTCGTGGGACAAGTGCCTTAACTTGACGGAAATTAATGGGCACACTTCGTATCGCGGTTCGATTATAAAGTCAATAAGGTATTCATAATTTTTTGTATTTACAGCCATTTGTATGTGCCGTCCACGTTTGGCCCCTCAGCCTCGAAGCGTACGATTGGGATCTGTTCACCGGACTGCGGCTGCTGCTGCGCCGCCGCACTCAGCGCTACTAGTGACAGAAGAACTAAAGAGATCTGGAACAAACAACTTACTTAACAATTTGTCTGTTTTTTATGTTTTATAGGTATCTGACTCCCTATGCCGTGGGAATCCTTTAAAATCCTGAAATAACTTTTCAACAGTTATGATTTCCTACTTGCATGTCAAATGTTAGGGCTCTAGTAATTCTAATTATGGAGGTAAGCCCCTCTTGCAGTGAACATAAAATAAATCGCATTTATTCCCTATCCCTTGAGAATTCCGAAAAACCCTTATTAGTGCACATCTATGATACTCAAGGAATACTGTCTGCCAATTTTCAAGTCTATAGCTATAGTGGTTTAGCTCTGGTTGTCAGTCAGTCAGTCTCGTAACTCTTTAGGTAGGTATAGACTCTTGGAATCTGTTTACTTTGTGTAACTTAATTATTTTTTAACTTATCTACCTCATCATCATCTCTCACTGCTGTACATATGTCTCCTCTCAGAATGACTTACTCAAGGTATTTATATACCTACCTCTACTTAAGAGTAATTTGTATCAGGTAGATTAAACAAATTCTCATGTATATACGCCAATTACATTGATGACCTAATTGAACATATTTGTAGATCTATTTTGAGAGCTAACTTTTTATTTGATTTAATTAAGCTTCTTAATTAAGTTATTGAAAGAAAGTAGAGCCTGATATCGATCACATAGCAAAATATTGCTTTCGTAAACGTTGCTGGGTACGACGACTACTCCAAGGCGCTTTTAGAAATGTACGGACATAATAATTTATGAAAGAGAAGGTATATGTACAAAAAAAAAACAATTGAATAGAAAGCCATAAACTAATGAGTTGATTTCGTTTTATTCCAAACTGACATAAACCCGCCCGGGTAAAGACGAAGCCAACTGGATATCAACCAAAACCACCTTATTCATTAACGCTAGTTAAGCACAATGGTAACATAATTTTCTTTCTTTCAAAAATATAAACCGACTTGATATCAATAACCAATAAAAGGTTCAGGTATACATTAATTTAATTTATAAATTAAGGCACGCTCCTGCTTTAAAGGTAGGTACTGGATACATAGATGAACATGATTATTCAAATCAGCTTCAACCTCCAGACAATGAGGTGGCGAAATCTTCTTGCCATTCTTGCATTTGCCGTGAGATGAACAAGGAAATGCAGATGCCGGAAGAAAAGTTGAACTTTCAACCACTTTGCTTTCTTCACGAACAATGCAGTCGAATTTATAGGAGTGTGTTGAAACCGCGAACACGTATTCCACTTTGTAAGGGCCATCAAGAGTCGTAAATTTACTTCAAGAAAACGTGTAATAAGTCCGTGTGATAAATCGTTGCGGCGATTCTGTTTTTAGGTTGCTCGTAATCGTCTTATCGTAAGCTACGTTTCATTTTATTTTTTATTATTCTTTTGGTAAGTAATTAATGTAGGAATTAAACTCTTTTCTTCGTTTAGAATGGCAAAAACTACGGCGTAAAGTTAAATCTGTAAAAAATGACGCAAACGTTAAATTTTAATAACTTATATATTGACGATACCCTAGATACACTTTAGAAAGTTTGGAACCTTTTTTCTAATCAAATTTTGTCTGTCTGCTTGTCTGACACAATATACCTATATCGAAAGAATACCTAGTTAATGGCATCCTTGAGTCTTTAGCTTCGTTTAGATATGTTATTTAAGCTCTTAAAATTGGTTCTGTCCTGTCCTACATTACATACTACACACAACTTTGGCCACCGACAAAGTTTACACAAAATAATGTTCAAAGCAGGTAGTGCAGATTAATAAATATGAGTTGAGTTCAAGATCTGACTCTTGCTAAAGAAGTCAGTGGACTAAATATAACTAACTAAGGAAATAACCTAAATCTTTTGAAACTTAAATATTGTGAACATTAAAACACTATTACATTATAATAAAGTTTGTTTTGCGACAAAACACTAATAAGCAAGTTTTGGTAATCAACTTTCTGTAAACAAACCCATCACCAAAGCACTTCTTAGCAGAACATCCTATTTACGATATACCTAGGTCTCAACTCATTAAATATTGTAAGACAACTCACATTGTGTTTTATGACAACTGAGACGCGACAAAGGGTCATGCAAATGCATCATATCTCTTGTGCTCAAACGTGACATGAGTAAATGTCGGTACAGGGAAGGAAGGGATCCGTGACCCGACAACGATCTCGGTTATTCAGTCGTAGTGCAGTTATTTTAGTCCTGTCATGCACATGACTTTCGCTTCTTTAATATAGTGGTAAAGAATATGCGCTAGAATAACACTTTCATACTTAATGGCCCCGACGGAAGACCAGCGCTGGCTGTAAGGCCAGCAAATGCTGAGTTGGGACTATTTTGTGACAAACTATTTATGTGTAGATTTTTGTTATTGTTCTTTTTTGTTTTTTAAAATCGGTAGTGGTTGTCATAAACAAACTATTTTCTTCTTCTTCTAATATACATACATATATAATCACGCCTTTAACCCTTACGAGGTAGACAGAGCCTAGGGTAACGAGACACAAAGGCCACACTTTGCATGATTGAGGGCGTATAGGTGGAAAGGGGAATCAAAATAATGACAGGTTGCTAGCCGCATCGCCTATAACATGATTCTTACGATTTTCACCCGTTCCCTCGATGGGCTTTTACCATCTGCGCAGGAAGAGAAGCAACTGGAGCATTCTATGTTTTTTTCTTCGCGTATTTTGTTCTCTGTATAAGCGCGATAGTTTTCATTAAAAAGTAAGGTGAAAAATAAAACTGATCTGGAGTCTTAAGTAGAACTGATTAAATTTAAGTTTTATACCTAGGTATATACCTTATTCTTGACTCTACTGAATAAATTTCATCGTTCGTAGGCTAAAATTACTTTAAGCTGGAATTTTACGACGGGCAGTGATGGCGAAACTAAATAATTATAATCAAATGTTAACGGTTCAAGCTTAATGTCTCCGATAATTAGTGGCATCTAACAGTTCGTTTCACAAGGGTCAGTTACAATATAATAATGCATGTTGTCATATATGAAAGATTCGGCTCAAATGGCAAACATTACAAAACTCCTTTTTAGAATCACAATATCTGAAATTTATTTACTGTTCTGATCTGATGAAAATGCGAGCCACCTCTTGTTTGAGGAAAAAAGGGAGAAGAGTATTTAGTAACACAGATTCGACACAAGTTGAAAAATTAAAAATATAGCTACTGTGATGTTTCATCATCACTTACTAAACAACTTTTCACATATTCATCACTTGACAAACCTTTCTAACCTGCTATTGTTTTTTTTTTTTAAAGTTAAGTAGGTACATATAATAAACCCTACACGGCGTAAGCGACGCAAAAGTTTTTTTGGTTTATTTTTAAGGTTAAAGGTTTGTCAAAAGGTGATTTTGTGAAATTATGCATTTGTGAAAAGTTGTTTAGCAAGTGATTGAGCACATTCTGTCATAAATAATTATGAAGCTTTCGGGCCGGTCTATATTTTTGAGTTTAACCGTTAAATTATCATTTCCGGTCTTTTAAAATATTAAATTTATAACTTACCATTGTAAAATGTGGTTAAGGGTGTAGGGAGGTCTGGATGCAGTCACGGGCAGCACTAGTGTGTGCCAGGTGACACAGCTAGGGTTTATATACCAGCATCTTTACCTATGAACTTCGTGCGACCGCCGCAAGAGCGTCCTAACGATTTATGCACATATAGGTATTAAAGATCATGTGCGTACCAAATGTAAATCGAAGATTATTTTGATTAAATATTTAAATTACAAAACCTAAGTTTAATGAAGGTAATCATTGTCAAATTATCATTCAAAATCGAAATCAAGTATTCAGATATTTGTGTCCAATTATTTAGCAATGAAAATCGATTATACGTGTTGAAATGGTATAGCAGGTACCTGCGTGAGCGCATCATTCGATTTCAAAAATAATCACACGTGACATTTGTTTAGTTATTTAAAAATGATTTTTATTATTTGCATAACCAACTTAATCTTTCAGTTGTAATTAAATAAGTATTTACTTTTAAGGTTAAAGTAAGTAGTAGTAGTTTTGTATTCATTATATACCTAAGTAGAACATAAACCCTTTTGACAGCAAAAATGTACCTAGTTAATCTATTTGCAATTTATGACTAATAATGTAGTTAAACCCAAAAATATGGTTGTGACAATTTCATTACCTATCGTCATGTTGGTATAGCAAAGGCATTGCACAACGGAAATTGTTACTGG
This sequence comes from Pandemis heparana, assembly GCA_963854515.1. Lineage (NCBI taxonomy): Eukaryota > Metazoa > Arthropoda > Insecta > Lepidoptera > Tortricidae > Pandemis > Pandemis heparana. The sequence goes on from OY978010.1 coordinate 8,693,542, forward strand.
CTTTCTTTATCCAACAACATCCAAGCACTTTTGATCAGGTCATCAGTCCATCTTGTGGGAGGCATACAGTCATAATAACAGCTTTGAATTTCGATGTCAACAGGGATGTACACAATTATGGTGTCCAATGTCCATGTTAGTTTGTCCACAAGTTTGTCAGATTCCCTCAGGAGTTTACCTTACCTATATTTGCGTGTCTTGACAAGTGACTCGTAGACTCGTAGTTATGTCAATTTAATTTCATTCTTTTAAATAAATAATTGCAAACTAACCGCTGACAACATCGTAAAAATTTAAGGCATTTATAAACGAGAGTACCTATAAGTTTTTTATCTTGTAAAAATGGGTATAAGTGCAGGCACGTAAGTCTAATTTGACCTTGTATGCGCAGAAAAAATACGAAGAAATACGGTATCCGTGGGTGCGCAGATCCCCTCCACGTGACTCGTCATCGTTGGACTTACGTGCCGGCACGTATTCCTACTGGCTTGACTAGCGACATTAGTAGGTATAGTAGATTGGAATCCTTTGCATCCTTCACGTTCAAGAATGAAAAACATTTTGTGCGGGTGGTAATTTTTTTTTGTAATGCAGAAAAGTTTTCACAAGAGGTTGCCTAGTCAAAATTAAAGGCTAAAAATACCCATCAAGTAAAATATATTAAGCCTTTTATTCCGATTAGGAAGTCCACTGATGAGGTGTGGAAATTTAAATCAATTTATATTTTACACTGAAGTCTCCTTTAATTTACTGTTGCATCAACTGGCGTGCGTCAGGACAAAGTTGCACAAATTCGTTGGAAGAAGGCTTCGGAACTCTAATAAAGAGCGGGGGTTAAGTTGTGAAACACATTAGCGTCGTGGACGCCGCTGACCCCTGCCGATCCTGTTCTGCACACGGCATTTGATGATATTAATGAAATATCTGCCAGCACGCTACTTACAAACTTAATTTCAAGATTAATGCTCTCATGTATTTCATTACGTGACATTTACACTCCGCTTATTGGGTTTTATGGGCTTGTTTGTCAACTTTTTACAGTTGAAAAACTCCTTGAAAATCTGATTTTTTGTGAAGAAAATAACAGCCAGGAGAACATTTTTAAATTCTAACTTAAAATAAAAATAAAATAAGTATCTTGGGACAATTGACACCAATTGACCTAGTCCCAAACTAAGCAAAGCTTGTGATATGGGCACTAGACAACGGATAAATATACTTATATAGATAAATACATACTTAAATACATACATACATCTTCGGAACCTTGCCTAAGGGGTCTGGTTTGAATTTGTATCCTTAGTTTTCATTATTATTATTATTAAGTATTTGTATTTTTAGTGGTATTTTTTTTATGTACGTATTTTAAGTTTAGGCTAGTTTAATTTTTAAATAATTTAGATTTAGACTAGTTTAGTACTTTAAATATATATCTTGTTATTTATATTTTAGTTGTATTTTAGGAGTTTTGTTAAATATAAAGTTATAAAAATACATGTTAAACATCCAAGACTCGAGAACAAATATTCGTATTTTTCATACAAATATCTGCCCCGACCGGGAATCGAACCCGGGACCTCAAGCTTCATAGTCAGGTGCTCTAACCACTAGGCCATCCGGTCGTCTTACACCCTTCGTTCCCATTTCAGGACTACAGATGCTGAAGGAATTAAAAGAAAATCACCGCCTTTACTTTACGTTACAAAAGAAACCTTCTGTTTCACATTATATATCAGTTTGCTAGAACAGCCAATGTCCCGGAAGTGTAATTTTGGGTTTAACAAAAATCAAATTAGATAGAATCAAAGAAATACTCGCTACACACACAATCTTTCTTAGGTTAGGTAACAATCTCTTTTAGGGATAAGTTCACCTTTGTGCTTTTGTTTTGACCTGTATTCATTATTTTCATGTGATTTATGTATAATAAAGAGTTATACATTCATACATACAATCGTTCGATGTGAAAAGCAGTTGTAATTACATAAACATAAATGTCTCTATCTGGTAAAGGCAAATGTCGAAATGACAGATAAAATAAACAAACATTTATATAAATGAAGAAGAGAATAAGATAATCAGCTGTGCGAGGAGCTTATTGTGACCAAACGAAATAAAACTAATAACAGACCTAGGTAGTACCTAAAGTATGTGAAATCCATAACACTTAATAATTTCACCACTTAAGATAATTTTAAAGTTAAGTGCATTAAAATGTTGACGTGTTTTTTTTTAATCCTAACTGAAGTCTGCACTCGTAATTCATTTGGGGTTAGCGGAGTAAAAGGTGGTTTTTTAAATGCATCTAATCATGATTTTTCCGAGTTAATTGTCTTATTTCTTTTATTAAGTATTTTTATAATATTCATACTAATCGTATTTTTCAAACAAGTGTACCTAATTGACAAACAAAACGTACCTACCTACCTAACTAAGTACTTGAGAAAAAAAAACAGAGACTTATTATGCGCTAACATTGTGCACCTCTACTTTTGTAATTTATGAGTACCTGTAAAGTAGTTCAGTGTAGGGAATCATACAAACCTCTTCCTTGCATTGATTTCCTCATTACTGAGGATCGTGGTCACTTTCTTTCTAACAAAACAAACATAAAAACGAATGCTAGTTTGTTAATTATCTAGCCTATAATTCGCCATGTAACTTTCTATTTAAGTGTACAACTGTAATTTAATTAAGGCTGGTTGGTTTCCTGAATAAATAAATAAATAAACCATACATACATCAAAGTGCATTTTATTTACTTTTATTTTAAATGATTCGGGATGCTTTTGATAATTTTTGTAAAATCCTTATTTGAACTTGTCCAGAAAAATCTTTGTTTCTTTTGTAACAAGGTCACGTGACAGTTGGTAACAGATAGAAAAATTCGAAGGCTTACTCACCTGCTATGGGTGGTGTAGGGGTATAGCACGCGTCACGGAATGACGAGGATCCAGGTTCGATTCCCGGCCATAGCTTTACTTTTCGGATTTTTCTATGTGTTATAATTTTCAGTGTCGTTTAGAAATTTTCTTTTAAGTGCCCAACTCTTAATGTGCTTTTGATTTGAACAGTGGGTACCGCATATTTATGGTGATCTGATGTACCACAAATATTTTCCACGTGTGTGTGTGTGTGTGTGTGTGTGTGTGTGTGTGTGTGTATGGGGGTCTATTCAGCAGCAGAATGACGAAGAAAAACCAATTAATTTAAACATTTTATTAAAATATAAAAAAATAATGAAAACTATTTACAAAAGTAAGACATTAATTGTGTATAAATGAACATCTTATACTATCACATTGGCAGTGTACTTAGCTGACTACTAGGCGCTCGCTGACACTAAATGGAATAACTGTGTTCGTGTTACTATTTTAACAGCTACACTAACTGATTTTGACACAAATTGACTTTTACAAAACTATCGTCGCTACTTTGAAAAATCTCGTACCTGGAAATCGCGAATCTTACAAAGTGAACTTTATTTACTGTATCGCAAGGTTCAGTTTTGTTTGAATATTCATTTAAGATACGAGATTTTTCAAAGTACTACGAACTAGTTTTCGGTCATGTTTCGTCAAAATCGGCTTCATAATTTTATTTTAGTCTATCTACTGGATATTCTTGACCAAAACACTATACAACTTGAGTGAAAATGGTATAGCTACCATCATCTTCAGAACTAGCCAACTCTCTAACAATTGTCCGATTAAAGCTTATTTTTTATCAAACCCCGTTAATTATTGAGTTTACTGTTAAACTGTTAAAAAAATACAGTTTACAATGTATGCTATAGGATGTAACTGCTCTTGGCGTTTACCAAGCGGCCCCATAAGCTTACGGATTATATTCGGGACGTGTCCTGGGTCCTTACCGTGACGTCTTAATGCGATTCTGTTTAGGTTCGCTCGCTGTCAGATTCATACAAAAAGTGACAGCTAAAACTTGAACTGAGTCGGAATTGGGGGCCTTACCATGACGTCCTAATTCCGACTCAGTTCAAGTTTTAGCTGTCACTTTTAGTATGAATCTGACAGCGAGCGAACCTAAACTGAATCGCATTAAGACGTCATGATAAGGCCCCTGTACCGTCCCTCTAACAGCTTGCATCAGAACCTGATGGTTTAATAACAATATTGTGACAGTGATGCAAACTATTAAAACATAATAGCGCAAACAATCCTTTGAAACAGAATCGCATAGATGCCTAGTACGCAGTGAAAAAATTTGGGTAAGATTAAAACAACACGACGTGTCGTCACTGTCTTCCACGCACTGACTGCCACTGCCACCTATTAAGCGTGTAAAGTAGAAAATCCACTCTTGAGAGAAAATGATATGAGAATTGACTGGGTTCGGTCTATTGGATTCTTTAGAGCTAACTTTAGAGCGAAATCTCACACATGCTACGCAAGCTACAAATGAATGGCTAAATATTTTGTGGTAGTTAGCATTCGTAATGCGTGCAGCGTGTGCTTCTCTAATACTCTTCCGTTCCGTGAACTAATCGCTTCGCTTGGCAAACAATCATAACTTGACCCATTTACTAACAGTCATTTCACGGACTCAGATGTCTTCTGTGTTTAGCCGTCGGCTGTGTGTAACGCTAAATAGCAAGACGCCTGATTCTGTGTAATAGTTATGATTTTCACCGGAACGTAGCGATCACTTCCCAGGCGAGTTTTTTTAGAGAATCACATGACGGTGCGCCCACACTTTCACAGGTACATGGATTTGTTTATAATTCTTTCCGAAGATCCAGAAGTTTCGACTATTATGAGACATTCTTTGTATCTGGCCAGAGATGTTTGAACCTAAAGATACACTATGGTTCTACTGTTGGTAGTACTGTCCATTGTAGTCAAGGGTAGCCCTGTCTTCTTGTCTTCTGGCAGCCTCAGGGTTGTTCTTCAGTTCAAGTGCGTCGCGTTCCTGCAATTTTAAAAGCAGTTTTTATTAAAATCGGAGTAAAAGTTTAACACCTACTACTTAACCTTGACATCGATAAAAAAAATCTATTTCGAAATTAAATAATTAAATTAACAGCAGGCGAAGTGGTTGCATTGTACATCTTCGGTGTTTTTAGCAGCGGGAACTATATCGAACTATTCCTCGGAGCACTCCTCGTGATAAATGAGGTACCGGACTCACAGGGATGCAAGATCCCTCCGCAAAGAGAGCAGATTATACCTTTATACCCTTCTGCAAATTCACTTCAAATTTACGAAATTAATGTAAACTCTATTTTATAACTTATCGCCCAAGTTTCGTTTTTTTATAGTTTTATTCCAAATATTTAATATGGCGACAGAGTTTCGCTTTTTATGTCTTTTGATTTTGTCGTAGATATTTCTAGAGAGAAAGCCATTTTTTTGAGATAAAACCTATCTACTTACCTCGACTTGGAAAAGTCATTAAATCAGTTTTTGCATAAACCAATGTTGATCTCACAGACAAGAAATGCTTGTTTTAAGTTATGGGATTTCTGGTATTCTTTTTAAAATATACTTATCTATATCTATACTAATATTATAAAGAGAAAAGATTTGATTGTTTGTTTGCATTGAATAGGCTCCGAAACTACTGGACCGATTTGAAAAATTCTTTCACCGTTAGAATCCTACATTATCTCTGATGAACATGGGGTATATTTGATTCTGCGCAGACGAAGTCGCGGGCAACAGCTAGTCTAATATAATTATCCCAAGAACTAATACAATCCACCTACACCGGCTCGGTAAAAGATGGCGCCACCATGAAGATATTTATATCTTCGAGAAAATTGATTTTAGTTAGACGTTTTATTTTGTGTAGTGATGGATGGTGGTTCCAAAACTTCCCTAACAGAACATCTAATCCCAGATTTTCAACGAAATAATTAGTAATTTTAGCCAAGTCGTTTTGGCATATAATCCTATATTTTTAATGTTTCCAAAACTTAATCGTTTAATAGCATAGGATACTAACCGCGTTAGCCTTAATTCCGGCGTAGATGAGATCCAAGCCTTTCTGGATTTCCGCAGACACAGGAGGAGGGGTGGGGATATGATCACCCTTCACTCTGAAGCCGAACTCGTCAGCAGTGTACTCGACGGTGATGATCTCTCCGTTGGGGGCAGTGTAGCTGTATGAACCTTGCTGCACAAGCGCATTTTGGTCTTCGCCAAGAGACTTCAAGTAGCCAGACTCTTCAGCTTGGATATTGTTACCGGTCTCATACCTGTAATTACAGATTATTTGAGGTTATAAATTTTGTAACGCAAAAACAAGCAGTTAAAAAATATATTTATAAATAACATAAAATTACAAAATCAAGGGCCAATTATTAGAGCTATACAAAGATAAGTAAGGTGATAAAACTAGGGAACGACAATTAATAAGTCATTTGAGGGCCATTCGCGCCTTCCATCATGCGAGATTGAAGTCAAACGTAAGCCTATGTGAAAAAAAACTTATAGGTAGGTACCTAATTTTAATTTTGCAGACAGACTGTTACATCATTTTGTGGTCGTACGCGTCGTTTTCTTTCAACTGATCAATGGAACTGATAACTTACAATGATGTCTAGAACGTGACACTAAAATTAGTTTCTAGACATTCAAATACTAAAGTGAGAGCTTTTTACGCTCTGTAAACTTTTGCCTGTAGCCGGCCCATGTATACGAATTTTTGGTGTATGTGATGTTTTTCATTATTATCAGTAGAAAATAGGGCACTTGATTGGCCATACCCAATGTTATATCTTAAAAAAAAATTCAGCGTCGAAGTCAAATCTTATTAATATTACAAATGCGAAAGCTTGTGAGTATGTATGGATGTTTGTTACTCTTTCACGCCAGTACGGCTGGAGAGATCTGAATGAAATTTGTAACATAAATAGATTATGGTCTGGAATAACATATAAATAAATAAATAAATAAATAAATTTCATGGGACAAATTACACCAATTGACCCAGTCCCAAACTAAGCAAAGCTTGTACTATGGGTACCAGACAACGGATAAACATACTTATACATATAATGTAGATAAATACATACTTAAATACATACAACATCCATGACTCGGGTACAAACATTCGTATTCATCATACAAATGTCTGCCCCTACCGGGATTCGAACCCGGTACCTCTAGCTTCATAGTCAGGGTCACTAACCACTAGGCTATCCGGTCGTCTAGGATAGCTATAAACGAATTCTTTGCAGACGAAGTTACGGGCAACAGCTAGTTATTTATAACACGGTTAAAATTTTGTCGGGAAGACCATAGCCGACTTTAGTTGCCCTTGTAAATTTGAAATATATTTACTTTGCATCTTTACTCAAAAGTGGTATATAATTTGCATGCAAAACGCTCATGAATCTGCTAAGAGTTATCGCATTATTGCTAAGTACTTGAGTGAGTGATAATCTGGCATAATGTTAAACTAATCCACAGCCAATGCCAAATAATCGACAGGTCATGCTAGTAAGTATATTGTAACGATGTTATTACCGAATAGTTTTAGTGATCCTGTAGGCTTATTGTCTAACTCGCTCGCAATCGCCATCGTGTTCATTTTGACAGTTCATGTATAGGCTGACAATTGGCATCAGAATCAGCTAGCTGTCACATTCATACAAGAACTTTCATAATGAACACGATGGCGATTGCGAGAGAGTTAGACAATAAGCCTACTGACTACAAAGCTAGAGATTCCGATTTTACATCACCGAGAAGACAATTGGGAGTACACAAGTCAAGTTGCGACTAATTTCCTTGTGGGCTAGTGTAGGTACCTTTTGATAGGATGCACTATTCGATAGTTTTAAACGGTGTACAGTTGATTTACGTATGCATATCTTTAGTCTGGCGTCTATAGGCCCCATAGCTATCCTATGTTTGGGTCTGGGTCATTTGGTGCAAATTGTGACGTAATATTTGTTTTCATTATTGAATATCGCAACACTTACGCAGTCTTGTAGCTTCCATCTGTTCCCTGTTCTTTGTCGAAACGAATGATGGGAATGTAGGTGGTGGTTTCCAGCTGAACTTTGGGTCTGAAGTCATCAATCTGCTTGGCTTGTCTGTACTCCTGTTGCTGCTGCTGCTGTTGTTGTTGTTGTCTGTAATCCTGTTGCGGCTGGTAGTTGTTGTAGTTCTGCTCAGCAGCTTGCTGGTCGTCTATTTGTTGTTGCTGTTCCGGCTTTGCTGGTGTTCTCCTTTGAGGGAGAGCTACCGCCAGAGTTGCAACAGCACAGAATGTGATCTGAAAATGAGAAATTGGGAATGATGAATATAAATTAGGAAATGGAAGATTTGTTTGATAAGGCATTGCCTCTAAGTTATGTGTATTTAGATATTACGCAGATATAACTTCTTGTGGTGGAATAGGTAAAAGTAAATAATTTAACTTTTAATCAAACTTAAAACTAGGAACTTATAATGTATAAGCTTGATTTAAAGTATCCTGCTGGCTTAGTTTGCACAAGAAATTTAATCATTTCTCTAAATATATATTATAGTGATAAATTCCATTTTATCTATTAATTTTTATGACATTGCGTCGTCAACGTAGCCTCGCGAATCAAATTTCACGTTTCAATCAAGAAACATTCTTGCAAACATTTATTCCGTTTATTACAAAAGATACTTTAGACGAAAATGTCAAATCAATTCGACCTTCCTAACGCATTTGGAATTTCACGACATCGAGCATCTCGAGATACAGCTTGTTGCATTTCGTATACATTAGCAATGATACGATGATGTCAGACAAAGAGCTTAATCATATTCGTAATGTCGTAAGGCGAGATGGAACGATACAATAGGCTGCATCATTGTGAAACCACCTCATTCGACACGCAGGTTGGGCGAAAGCGGGCTCCGGCAGAACATGTATTGGTACTTTCAGGTCCACAACTATACCATTGTTTTCATTGAGATCTACTTAACTTTGGTTATGGTTTGTTAGCATCATTAAGTATCTCGGCTGTTGGTCAATCTTTGCAGTTACATAACATGAGTAGTTTGTTTCGTAGTTTATTTGTTTGTTTGACCACCAACGAATATGCCTTTTTAAGTGTCTGCTCCAAAACTATGTCAACTTAAGAGTAGACTTGCGAGTGACTACTATTGTTTTGATCTGTCATTTTTGTCTCTAATCAAAATCGAACGCAATGATCACTTATTATGTGTTTTTCGTCTTTATCACTAAGTATTCCTTTATAGATCAAGCGGCGCATGGTCATCACACGCAGTGCCATGGACAGACTTTCGAAAGTGTGGCGAGACCGGAACATAACCAAGACCACCAAGACCCGTCTCGTAAGAGCGCTTGTATTCCCAATTTTCCTGTACGGGGCTGAGACATGGACGGTGAAGGAAAGAGAGCGGCAGCGTATTGACGCCTTGGAAATGTGGTGTTGGAGGAGGCTACTTAATATCTCCTGGACACAGCACCGCACAAATGTCTCCATCTTGAAGGAGCTTAATATCGGTGAGAGACTGTCAGCGGTGGTGCACACCCGAATACTCCAGTTCTTTGGACATGTGACGCGACGCGGGGGGGACTCCGTGGAACGGCTCGTTGTGCAGGGCCGAATAAACGGCAACAGATCGCGAGGGCGTTCGCCTTTGCGATGGACGGACCAAATCAAGTCACTGACACACACATCCCTCAACGACTGTGCAAGGCAGGCTTTAGCTAGGGACAAATGGCGCGCGGTGGTGAAGCGCTGCCGGGCGTCTTGCGTGACCACGACTTCTCTGTCAAGAGCATCCGACTGAGAAGATTCCTTTATAGTAATTTTATTGAATCAGGCGTTACTTTGCGGAGCTCCATTTCAATTAACAAAAAAATATTTACCTTACTACTCTGCTACTTACGTGCAAAATAGACAAACATGTGCAAAATATTATGTTTTTAGATGCAATCCCTCCCTCCACTACTGTTGTGGTGTGCTAGGCTTGGCTATCTTGCACGTAAGTAGCGGAGTAGCAAGGTAAATATTTTTGTTGACCTTATTGGTACTCAATAAGTTAGTACTTTATGATAAGATAACCTAAGCACCTAATTCATAACCTAACATTGATTGGGTACAGCCTATACGTTAAATGCAATTTCAGTCAGCATAATTTATTTTGTACTTAACTGGCTATTAAGTAATATCCTGACAATATCCTGGTAATATCCTGTCAGGATATTGTGACAATCACATAATTTCTCTCAAACGTAAAATATCGCACTGTCCAGCGATTAAATGCAATAGAAAACGGAACGTCGATGTTATTGCAAAGTAATTTAGTCGTATTATGTAAGACATCGTGCTCCTGGTGCACTAAAACAGGTGAGCTAACTGCATTAGCATCAAATCACACAATTATCGTGTAACTCCTGCCAATCTTCAGTCAGTTACGATTACACGCTTTTACCGGTTGTTGCGTTGCGTTGTCCTTTTTCAAACGTCTAAACAAAACATAAACTTAATTGTAATGACTTATTCAATTGTTTAAGAAATGTTTCAGAGTTGTTATGGACTTTAATGGCTCTGTTAGATCATTTAATTTAACTGTTCCCAATATCGTTAGTATAACGCCCTTCATTGATTCGATTCGCCATTGGCGCACGCTCGCGTAATTTCTGTATTCATTAATCTCCACATGCGTTACTATTACGATCATTTTGAAACCGGATTGCGATTGAATACTTATCGGTTTTCAATCGATGTTTAAGTCGATTGAAGTCAAATGTCAACTTTGTCTGATAACACTTGAATGACATTTGAATAAATAGGAAATAGTCAAATAGACGTAACTCAACCTTACACCTCTGAGTCCAAATTATGACCTACAAAAGAATTATGCAACAAGTGAACTAAGAGCAAGATCGCTTGTATAACGAAAAATCTATTAAAAATGAGGTTACCTGTGTGAAAATAAATAGAAATTGGTCTTTGTCTACCGTGTGCAGTTATTTTCCTAAGCAACAATAAAACTATTACTTTCATTTATGATTTTAATTGAACAAATGGTAACCAATTAAAGCAATTTAACTAAATGAAAGTCGCATTCATATAACAAAATAATCGGTTTACGAGATCTGTTATAATAGTCAATATTAGATGATACTTTTACTTTGAAGATTACTTGCTAAGTGTTTGCGTGATGAATAAACAACGCGACGCACATTTACTTGACATTGAAGATCCCACGTGGGTTTTACATGCACGAGTATGTTATGCAGCCGGTAAGAAACCGATGTTGCGTTACAATCGGTTGGGTCATTCCTTTAAGCGAATATACGGTTAAGGAATGATTTATGAACACTGGTTTTCATTTAGTCTTCGTGTATTCAATTTTCGTTGAAGCCGCAAGTTTACTTCTTACCCACTGTCGCTTAAACAGGGGTTCGATTCCGATGCACATTGGAATTTTTTAAACATTAAGTATATGCAATATTTTTTTGAAATCAATCTTTTCGGTAGAGCTGAAGATTATAATAAACTTTTTCATATTATTATAGTTGATTCTTAACCCCATAGAGATAAAAAGTTTTAAATCTCAGTATAGGAAAAGTCAAGTTTTATCTATACATTTAAAAAAGTCAAACGTCGAGTGACAACAACAAGCGAATATACAGCTTAAGAAGCGTTTATGATAAAGGGGTAGGTCTGTTAGTTTCTAAAAGATATCAATTAATTACACAGTATGCTGGGCCAATTAGTTTAAGATATACCCATTACGATGAATATTTATTATATAGGTGCTCGTTTAGGATTAGATACTATCGTCTATTATATACAACATCGCCTTTATACAGTGTCAGTATCACTTTGCATAATTCAAGTTTAATATTATTTTACTCTATCAATGAATATTTAAACTAAACATATAGGATTATCAAAATAAATAACAATGTTTTAGCAAGTTTACCCGTTTTCTGAATAATAAAAACATAAAAGAATTGTAAATTTTATCGAATTTACGATTATGAATTAAATCATTCTATTTTTCTATCAGGGCACACTAAGATATGGATTAATTAAGAACAATAATAGTTGCTTCGATTTTTTTTTATTGTATTGTCTTACCCGGATATTTTACAGTACAATAACATCATTTACTATAAAAAAATAACGAACATAAAAGAGGTTGCGGCAGAACTTTAACGATTGCACGGACACTTAAATATTCAATGAGGTATTATAACGTTTACTAAGTATATCGCAATTAAACGCATGCTGCAAATGAATGTCAAAGTTCACAGATGGCACGCCCACCGACCCTATTTGATCGCCTCTTGCAATACCGACCAAGGAAAATCCTAAGGCTCGCATGCTATCGCAACACCTTCGAAGTTCATCTTCCATTTCGTTCAGAAACAACTAACCTTCAACTTTTAAACGAGATCGTGGATAAAGCTTTCTGTTGACTGACATTAAACGAAGTACATTAAAGCTGATGATTTTACTGGTTTGAATTGAACGCCTTAATCTATGGAACTGCCAGTTGGATAAGAAAAATCTTTTTGTATTCAATAGCCCAATTTTCAAGAAAGATTACGCTGTTATTTATTTTGGCGAAGGGTTGGTCCGACCGATGAATTACTTTAATAGTGAGCGAAACCGCGAAGCACAGCTAACTTATAAACCATTTTGTTTGAAGCCCTTCGTAGGTTTCATTGTCACTGGAAAAAATGGTTTATGGTGAAAGGAAACTCCATATTTTCACGAGTTCAACTGTGTTTTTTACGTTAGATAACGAAGTGATGAATTGAAAAAGAAATGTTATTAGAAATCCAGGATGTCCGGAACTGTGATACAAAGGACTACGCGTCTTTCCTTAGCTTTCTAAACTTACCAGGAGCTTCATTGTTGTTGTGTGAGATGCGACCTGCGGCGGAGACACGTGTAGTCTCGTGAACTATGTCAGAGTGGTAGTTGTGCGCTCACTTTTATACTACACCCCTGCCACTTACTCGCGCTCTGCTCTGAGCCATCTCACTTTCATGCCGAACTTGCCACTGCATTATTGCAGCTACCGCCGATGCCTCGATTTTCTGAACTATTCAATGTCGAGACAGTATTATAAGGGCCTTAGTTAAAATTATGATAATTGAACTCCATTGTTTTTTTTTTCTATTTATTTTTACTAGTAGGCTCCTGTGATTTCCTTTACGTGAACTTTTACTTTCAGGCAGGTTGGATTTTTTTTCCCGACATCTGATGAGCAAAAGGCTGGTTTAGTAGACTGAGAAGGAAAAAAATAATTATAAATTAAAACTTACAGTTTTTAGGGTTCCGTACATCTAAAAGATAAAAGGGACCCTAATAAGATCACTTCGTTGTCCGTCTGTCTGTCTGTCTGTCCGTCAAGACCCTTTTTCTCAGGAACGCATGGAGATATAAAATTGAAAGTGATACCAAATACTGAAGTCTGCAATCCCTTGGGGCTATGAAAACATTAACCCTCTGAGTCAACTTAATCAAAAGATACAGTTATTAGAAAAGATGTTAATTTTCTCCTTGGTTCTTGGCCAATTGTACTTGCTTTTTTCACCTACCTAACTTTTTATCTCATAGGTTATCAAACTATCGGTCAACCAATGTAATGCGTGGTCGTGTGCGTACGTTACGTTACGTAAATAGTAGGCGGAGTTATCATTTATCGGTGTAGCATTACCTAAATGTGAGGTTAGGTCAGTTTCCAATAATTGTGCAAAAATAAATTCACATGCAAATTAGATTTTTTTGTTTGCAGACTAGAATAGGTTTTGAACTGCACATCTAATAGGTTCACTGAAATATGACAGTATAGATCTATCAAAATTAAATAGGTAATCATGTTTGTTGAATGTAGTGGTGTTAATTTTCAGACAGGGATAGGCTCTTGTGGACACTCTTGTTTAGTATTCCATAACACAACTGCAGTGACTATTCGAAGACTGTCACCACTATACCCAACGATAGAATTAAAATTAAAAAATTAACAATCCCAGCTAAGACAAGAACAAGAGAGCATTCCAAGAGGCATTTCATCTAAGTCCTCTAGGTTGGCAACGCATCTGCAATCCCTCCGGGGTTGCGGGTGTCTATGGGCAGTGGTGATCGCTTACCATCAGGTGATCCACTTGCTCGTTTACCTTCCTATTAACATTAAAAAAAAATAGACCTGTGTTATCTAAATATATAAAAGAAGAAACTGACTGACTGACTGACTGACTGACTGACTGACTGACTGACTGACTGACTGACTGACTGACTGACATATCAGCGCACAGCCCAAACCGCTGGTTCTAGAGATTCCAAATTTGGCACGTAGGTTCCTTATAAGGTCTAGGGGTGCACTAAGAAAGGATTTTTCAAAATTCGACCCCTAAAGGGGTTAAATGGGGGTCCAAAGTTTGTATGGGGAAACAAGATTATTTAGACTATTTTACTCGAAACTTCACAGGAGTATTTCTAACGATAAATGAGTAAACACCTGTTTCAGGTTTTTGAAAATTCATCCCCTAAAAGGGGGATAGGGGGTGACAAAGTCTGAAAATCAAAGTGGGTATTGTTATTATTATATTATAGTGGGTAGTATTGTTTGTACGGTTTATCGGGTCGCTGATTACGAAAACAACAACATACATACCTACCTGACACACACACACACACACACACACACACACACACACACACACACAAACACAGACACAAATTTCAACGGGAACGGGAAAAAACGGGATTTATTATATTCGATTCCGAGTGACCCTATCTCAGTAACTATACTTAATAAATATATAGACTTCAAGTTTCGTACACAAGTAGATGATTACAAAACTAAGAAAATAATTTCAGGATTTTTGGAAATTCTCACTATGTATTCAGTTTAACGAAATCCTATGAACTATAATTACTACTCTTCAAATTTGGCATAGAAGTAGGTGATTATAATAGTAAAAAAACAGTTTTAAGGATTTTCGAAAATTCCAACGGGATAAGGAAAAAACGAGATATATATTCAGTTCTACGGGATCGATTTTTCGTTTTAATGATCGTAGAAAACTGCAATTTGGCCTTCAGGTTCCTTGGGGGGTATTATAGGGGATAGAGGAGCACTACAAAAGGATTTCCCAAAATTTTGACGGACATGAATGGGAAAAAACGGGATTTTTTGCTATACTGCAGGTCGTAGAAAGTTGAAATTTGGCATGTAGGTTGCTTGGAGAGTTTAAGGAAGCATTAAGAGACAATTTTTCGAAATTCCCACGGGAACGGGAAAAACGGGACTTTTCGTTTTACTTCGTTGTAGAAAGCTGAAATTCGACATGTACTTAGATTGCTTGGGGAGTGTAGAGAAGCATTAAGAGAGGAATTTCCAAAATTCCCACGGGAACGGGAAAAACGGGATTTTTAATTTTACTGGTCGTAGAAAGCTGAAATTTGGTAAGTGGGTTCCTTAGGGGGTGTAGGGTGTTAAGAGAGCATTTCCCGAAATTCTTACGGGAATGGGAAAAAAACGGGATTGAAATACTCCTGGTAGGTACATGCGAGCGAAGCCGCGGGCAAAATATGTATCACCCTATGGTCCCAACGGAAGACCAGCGCTGGCTGCAAGGCCAGCAAATGCTGAGTTGGGACCATTTTGTGACAAATTATTTATTTATCTGCTGTATTATGTGTTTTTTTATTGTGATGTTTTGTTTTGTCATAAATAAACTTTTTCTTCTTCTTCTTTTTCTTCTTCAAAAGCTATTTGTCAATAAATGAGTCTACGCGGACGAAGTCGCGGGAAAAAGCTAGTAGACTATATTACTACTATGATTTTGCATGCAACGGACTGTTATTAAATAAAGCTACTCACATAAACAGCAATGGACCCGTTAAAATAAAATGTTCTATCTTTATCCGACAATAATAAAGACAAACAACTGTTAAAAGATACCATAAACATAAGGGGTTAATTTAGGGTGCGACCACACCGCCGCTTAAAAAACGGTGACGTTACGGAATCGCAACAAAATGTAAGATGAAACTGTGACAAAACGTGACGCATACGACACGTCACTGCGTATACGCGGCGGTTTGGTCGCACCCTTAAGCAGTACACATCTGTTGGAAAAGTAGAGAAGGGACTTAAGAGGATACATCGATGTACAGACGTAGTAAATAATCCTTTCCCGTCGTAAACACACGATTACTTTCGAATGATGCCGACGTGTCTATGATTCTGACTGAAGTACTAACCATACAAATACCAAACATTTCCGAGATAATACGATGGGAAAGATTTTGCACGACATCTGTACAATCTAATGAAACTAGTATTATTGTTTGTCTCTGTCCAGAATTCCATAAAATAGAGATAGAGTGATTTGCGGGTAAGGATTAGGTATATAATTTGCCAGGGCTTTGGGTAAATTGGTTCAAATATAAAGATAACTGTTGGAAGTGTCGGGAAAGTCAATCTGCCAGACCCCTATTTCACGAAAGCGACAATTGTCTGTGACAAGCGACAATTCTCTTCACATTACAAACTCGACGAGAATCTACGCCGGTTAGCTTCATATTGACCACGCATTGCAATTTAAATTGTCACTTGTCACTGACAATTGTCGGATTGGTGAATTAGGGGCCAGGGATACAAATAGTTTGTAAAATTGAAATGAAATTATTGTAATCTTGCGCGGACGATGTCGCTACAATTGTAACTCATGTCTCCAACATAATTTAATCATGTAACAACATTGTAATATTTCTTGTTTTTACCAGAAGGATGTGTGCCAGTCATACCTTGACGCCACGCTCGGTCTACTTCGACTTATTGCTAATTGGAATCAAATTGACAACTGGATTAATTGGTCACATGTAACATCTTTTTGTTGTTTGTGACTATAAACAGCATTTACTAAAACGTGTTCGCCTGATGACCTAAAACGCTCGTCTCAAAAAACACAGCAGTTTTTGTCGTTTCTTTATACATAGTTCATGAAACGTGTTCCGATAGGCATTTTCTATATAATCCATAAGTACAAGATACATGACAGTTTTATGTTGTTTAATATTTTAGCTATATCGTAACCTGTAAAACTGTGAAATCCGAGCCTTGTTGACTTTTGTGATTTTTTGTCACTTTTATAAAATTTGACTTTGTTATACTAGGTATTGTTTGTGTTTTTGTATGTAGAGACCTTGTTTAGCCAATGCTCTTTGCACTTGATGCCAAAAGACTAATGACTCTTTCGACGTCATCAACAGTAGGTAAGGCTTAGGGCGCCATGTTGATGAATACATTTGTAAGAAGCCTTCGCCGGCCACGTTTTAACTAAAGAATTTCATAAACACATTCAATTACTAGTTGTATCACCTTGCGCACAGCAGAACATTGAAGAGCTCGGTAGCTTTATTCTTATTGGTCACACCTCATTGATTAAAATGAAGCACAATTTCTGAAATTATTACACAACGCATTGCGTGTTGAACAACTGACGATACAAGGTCCCACGCGTGAGAAAGCATAAATATCTTAGCAATATGCATCCGACTGCACCATTGCCAAAAAATGAGGCACGAATCCGTTCAATTTGAATATGACCTCCTTAAGTGCACGACCTGATTGTATTTGGGACAATGCTTTATCGTTTTCGGATCGGAACTGGATGGTGAGCAACTAGACGAGTCGGCTGCACCAGAGATGGCTCTGTTGCGTAACATGAGGTCACTGACACCACGCGTGCCAAAGCCGGCCGCTGGGAGAGCTTCAGACATTGAACGCCCACTTAATGACTTTTCATTTCATTTGATATGTTCTTAGATGGTGCTGCCATTCCATTTTGGTTAGGCCTATAGTTTTTTCTGAGCGTGAGATATGCAACATCTATCTCTTTGCTAAATTAGTATCTATAAGTTAAACACATAATGGCATCATACAAGGGAAAAGAGATAGAGAATGCAATGAAAACTATTTGCGAACGATACCGAAGGAAGTGTTAGAGAAAAAACACCGCCAACTACATTTTTATAATAAAACTATATATACAGGGTGTAGCAGATACCCCGTAACAATAATCCACTGGGTTATATAACCATAGCTATAGAAGCTAAAAACATATTTTAAAAAAAATAGAGTAAAAAAGATTTTATATTTTCTATAGGAATGGTAGTATTAACTGTAATCATTCCTATAGAAAATAAAAAAAAAATTACTCCATTTTTTTTTTATTTTTTTTTTAGCTTCTATGGCTATGGTTATATACCCCAGTTGATTATTGTTAGGGGCTATCTGATACAACCTGTATATAGTAAATTATGCAAACGAAAAGACAAGCAAGGGACACGTAGCAGTAAGCCTCCCGCAAAAGATGAAAGGATGATCTATTAAAATGGTTTATAGTCTTGGTCGTGTCTTGATAATTAATACAAACGGCAATAACTACTCAAAACCCGTTTATGTTTTAAACCTTATTGCCTACTGAACCTACGGCATTCATCCTCGTTGTTAATTTCCAACATTCTTGTTGAGGATCTGTACATTGAGATTGCTTTTTTATAAAGTGTGACAAACTTTTGCGCTCATTTATTTTTAATCTCATCACATCAACTATCTGCTACGCGTACGTATTTAGGTGTGCCGTTGTTACAGAATTTATTTTAGTCAAAAAGCTATCACATTTTGACACCACAGTTGACATACTCTAATCATAGTGCACTTACAATGGAAGTTGCTTTTGGCTTATCTTTAACCTACGTTATTTCTGCCAGTAAAGTAATATCTAAGACTATGACTCGGTACGTGGCTATGTACTAACTTAAACAAACATGTAACGTCTTTATCTATTATGTAAGTACATGTGTATATAAGTACAATAAAATACAAAAAACAAGGTTTTCACGTAAGAGGACACGTGTCTACAGCACCCACCAAAATTTGGTACGTTTCGTCATACTCTTACAATCACAAAACTGTCACATGAATGTGAAACACGTACTCAACTAAACATCTACACATATAATAATTTCCTATAACCATGTGTCATATTTTTTGACAGATAGGAAGTCAGTTTTATTAAGATTTGAGGTTAGTTATTGCTGCGACATGCAAATCGGTTGCACCCGCTTTTGTTAGTCTAATTATATAGCTCTTCTATTATACGCAAAATTTATTTTCTTAGTCATTGTAGCCGCCTTACCCGGGGCTTATTAGAATTAAATAAAAGCACCACCGTAAGTCGTGTCCATATTAAAACTAAGAATATTTGGCCAATTAATAGATGTGATCGTCTAGTTAATAAAATAATAAGGTAGGACCCTCTTTAACGTTGTGTTAATTTTATGCCGCACGAATTTATCGGTTGTGGAATGTCAAAGAATCAGTAATACAAGGTTAAACAATTCGCGAAAGAAATGGTATCCGTTTAGTAACCTAACGCAAGTTAATGACGAGTTGTGTATAGTTAAAGTATAGGTGCGGTTAATAGCTCGAAGTCTGTAGAGACGACCGTCGCTCTGCTTCCTGTCGTAAGACAACGATGAACCTAGGAAAAACCCGAACACAAAGGGACCCTTGGATGAGACCTTTTAAGTCAAATGGGAAATTCCTAACCAATTGGAAAATATCTAGGCCTCCCAGCTCACCTTAATAGCCTAGCCCGCACATAGATCGTTAGAAGGCTTCCCCGTACGCCCCGATCTCATGTGCCCGACAAAACCGTTGAACAAACCTACTGCCTTGAAATTCTAATCTCAATCAAACCGTCACGCTATGTACACAAAGTCACAACGTGCATTCACGGATAGAATATCGTGCAAGTTACGCTCAACGTTTCATGCTGGAATTTACGCTCACATACATGCTTGAATTTATGCGGAATTTACGCTTCCCTAACTCCGAAAGCTGCCGCGGGTGTGTCCGATTCAAGAGCTAGAGGGTGTTGACGAGTTGTGCAAGGGATCTGAATACCACTTGAATGCGTATAAGAATCACTGTATCTGTGACCCCTCCAAGGATACAATAGCTCTAACCAGTCTCTACACACGACGCGATACGGTCAGGGATCAAAAGGCCGAGACGCTGCACCCTCTAGGGCCACTAGCAAAAATTATAAACACTCAAATGACTCAGGCTTGTATGAGTACCTAATGCATGTGAAAGATCCAAGTTAGGCGGCAGACGACGTGTGCAACCTAGAAATGGACCCTAGTCCTTGACGTACTGCTTTCCGGTCACCCAGGAGATAATCTCAGCCAAGCACCTTCCGGCAGGTGTGTCAGCTAGTGAGTGTGTTAACAAACAATAAGGAACCGCGTGGTGTGTACCTAGGGCATGCTGTGACAGGGAACGTCTAAGATCGTCCGCTTGGGAGCGGATTACCTAGGCCAATGACACGTGTGCTGTTGTACAGTGTAAGGTAGTTGTGCCTGTGTAGTGTAAAAGACAGACCTACTTTGTTCTCTAGATTGGCACGGACTAGAAACAAGGAAGCGGTACTACGTGTGACACTGTATTCCAATGAAACTCAGGGTTGAGTGTAGCGTAGTTGGTAGATATGTGAGTTAGATGACTCTCTCCATCATTTCATTGAAATCCACAGTGACACTTATAAACTAATCAAAATACTTAAGGTAGAATTGCAAGTGCATCATCAAGTTATAAGTTCACTCTCATGCGGTCAACCTTCCACTCTTCAAAATAATTTTATAATTGTAGCGCTGCCTCACGAAGACTATCGTAACACGCCGAAACAAATGACTATCAAACAATACAAAATGAAACAATATTCGAACCCTACTTTTATAAGGATCAAGATATCGCCTTACGCCCCGACGCTGCTAGAAGCGAAAGTATTTCAGTGACGTTGGGTTGTTTAATGGTTAATTCGTTCAAACGGGAATAGTTAATTCAATGAGTAACAAGATTAAATATCCGATCCCTACTTACACTCTCTAACGGAGAGAAAACGTCTGCGTACGTGGTAAATAAAGGGATACGAAATTACGTGCATAAAGAATCAGATAAACCAATGATAAGGTAAACAACAAAAGACACCGATACGCGTTGGCGTAGCCAATCTAGCTTAGACTTAGCTGCCACTACTCGTCCTTAGTAGTATTAATCTTCGACCGCTCTACTCCAAAAATGCGCCTAGTGATGTCTCCGCTGGCTGCTATCGCGCCCCGATGATCGTAGTCCCGCCTGAAGGTCGAGCCGCGCTTGATCGTCTTCCGATCGTGAATCGTTCTCGCGAAACGCAACACAATGTTTTCTCACTCTCACGATAATCTACACTCAAAGTCCGTATGTTCACACTCGCGCTAAAGAACTCAAAGTTAAACTCTCAGAGTCTCAAGGGAAAGGTACCGACCGCGTCCCGAGGAAAAGCAAAATCGAAAAAAGCCCTGTCTTGCGGTCGACCCCGCAGTTTTGTTAACACTCCGTTACCCCCTCTACTCACCTAGAAAGCTGCCCGGAAGGGATGTTAATTTTTTGTGACTGTACTTTTCTAATTTCTAAGAAAAGCCTCAGTAATGACTATTTCGGTGGAAACAATAAACCATGCCCCTAGGATCCGCTGCCTTCGACTGCAATAAATAATTGACCGGCGCACGCACATCTGGTGTCTAGACAAAGCAAGTTCAGACCTATTCCAAAATTTCCGTGTAACGTTATGAATTTATGACGGTGTTTCTATTGTCTTGTTAAAATAACAAATCTTACGAACAAGTCAAATGAGGGTCCTTTGCAATACTTAAATTGAAAGTAATGGCTCAATTTCTATTACTTAGTTTTTACGAAGACACGAAACGTGAGAACCCTACACATCTGTTATTGGTGAAATTCTCTTAACTGACAAAATTACTTTATTGGTCCGCTTTCAGATTCCCGACAGCAGTAGTAATAAAGTACGCGGCAATCATCTTAACATATTTAAGAAAAAAAAAAATACCACGTAACATAATATATAACTCGATTTACTGTCACGGAGGAACTGCCGTTACAGAACGCCCCGAAGATGATGAGATATTTTGCATGCGCAGTATGAAAAATATTGAGGAATCTTAAATAGGATTACAAGGTATACTTAACATAGCCTAAATTATTCGCTTATTTTCCCTTTCCTTTCATAGACTACATCTCACGTTAATACTCACAGAATTGACTCATATAATTATCCGAGAACGCTATGACGCTGTAATATACATATACTTCACCGCAGGTTTTGATAATTAATTAGAGCCTTGTTAAAACCAAGGCAAACCTAGTCATACGTACATACTTATCTTGATTGATACTTCAACTTCATACTATATTTAAACAAACAAAGGTCATACATACACACTAACTCAAACACCTCGAAAACTTGATCTCTATAGCAAGACAATCCCATACATACATACTTCAGTCCTTCAGATCTTTTTGAATTACCATTTGAATAATAGACCCTTTTTTAACCCATAGTAATTTTTTTTATAGCCTAAATCTAAGTAACAGTATCTTCCTAACCTCTATACCATTACAATAACAACTTAAATAATAACCAAAGCTTAATTTAACATTGAAACTAAATTTGCCCTGTGCTGAGATGAGTTATTCACATCAACACATTTTACAACAAACATACAACATACGCGTGTAAAACAATATAGCAAACAGACACGCTTCGCTCCTAATGAAAGAAAAAAAAATACAGTTATCATGTCCTCTACCAAAGAACACGCCCCTTCCTTTTTCGATATTTATGATGAAAATTTCGTTTCTTTCATATAACTAAATTCTAAACTATTGCAGAAGCACAATAAACCAACAAGATATAGGTACACGGGATCGAACCGTGACAATTATTATTCGTCTGCTTAGCGGGTTTTATTTTTCCACTTGGCCAGCAGGCCGTTCCTCCAACTCTGCAACGTCATTTGATAACCCCGCCGCCGTCCATGTCTTATGATACCCACTACGAATTTGCTCTATAGCAGCTGAAGTTCTAATGCCCTTAGGCTTTTCGCTATTGCGTTTTCTAGACGCCATTGTTAGAATCTTACGTGTATATAACTAAACCTTAGGCCGGTACAACAAAATATAAACAGGAATCGAACCCGTAGAGAGAGGTGTTGTGTTTACCTAACAAATACCCTTGATTAATGTATATTACTGTTATAATCAAAAAAACAAAAAATAATTCACAGGAATCGAACCTGTGGACAGGATTTATCGATAAACTTATGCAACTTTATCTGACGAGCATAATGACTAAATTAAGTAAGATTTTATGAAACTAATGCCCCTAAAATTAAAGAAAAGTACGTAACACAGTTCAAAAGAGGAAAAAAAAAATATTGCAGGATTCGAACCCGCAGACAGTGTTAGCAATATTTAAGTACGAAGTTTATATCCTAATAAGTAGTCTTCTATGCCTAATTAGAAGTCACAATAGGAAACGAAATAGTATCAAAATTCTTATATGATATCCTTATAGATATTTTCTAATACGACGTAGAATATTCTTATATGGCAATATTTTTTATTTGGCATAAAATTATATGTAGTAACCCAAATTCTTATAATAAGTATTTAAACCAAAATAGTTCAAATTTTAATGACTTAACATCCTGGTCACGGCACCAACTGTAACCGCCTTACCCGGGGCTTATTAGAATTAAATAAAAGCACCACCGTAAGTCGTGTCCATATTAAAACTAAGAATATTTGGCCAATTAATAGATGTGATCGTCTAGTTAATAAAATAATAAGGTAGGACCCTCTTTAACGTTGTGTTAATTTTATGCCGCACGAATTTATCGGTTGTGGAATGTCAAAGAATCAGTAATACAAGGTTAAACAATTCGCGAAAGAAATGGTATCCGTTTAGTAACCTAACGCAAGTTAATGACGAGTTGTGTATAGTTAAAGTATAGGTGCGGTTAATAGCTCGAAGTCTGTAGAGACGACCGTCGCTCTGCTTCCTGTCGTAAGACAACGATGAACCTAGGAAAAACCCGAACACAAAGGGACCCTTGGATGAGACCTTTTAAGTCAAATGGGAAATTCCTAACCAATTGGAAAATATCTAGGCCTCCCAGCTCACCTTAATAGCCTAGCCCGCACATAGATCGTTAGAAGGCTTCCCCGTACGCCCCGATCTCATGTGCCCGACAAAACCGTTGAACAAACCTACTGCCTTGAAATTCTAATCTCAATCAAACCGTCACGCTATGTACACAAAGTCACAACGTGCATTCACGGATAGAATATCGTGCAAGTTACGCTCAACGTTTCATGCTGGAATTTACGCTCACATACATGCTTGAATTTATGCGGAATTTACGCTTCCCTAACTCCGAAAGCTGCCGCGGGTGTGTCCGATTCAAGAGCTAGAGGGTGTTGACGAGTTGTGCAAGGGATCTGAATACCACTTGAATGCGTATAAGAATCACTGTATCTGTGACCCCTCCAAGGATACAATAGCTCTAACCAGTCTCTACACACGACGCGATACGGTCAGGGATCAAAAGGCCGAGACGCTGCACCCTCTAGGGCCACTAGCAAAAATTATAAACACTCAAATGACTCAGGCTTGTATGAGTACCTAATGCATGTGAAAGATCCAAGTTAGGCGGCAGACGACGTGTGCAACCTAGAAATGGACCCTAGTCCTTGACGTACTGCTTTCCGGTCACCCAGGAGATAATCTCAGCCAAGCACCTTCCGGCAGGTGTGTCAGCTAGTGAGTGTGTTAACAAACAATAAGGAACCGCGTGGTGTGTACCTAGGGCATGCTGTGACAGGGAACGTCTAAGATCGTCCGCTTGGGAGCGGATTACCTAGGCCAATGACACGTGTGCTGTTGTACAGTGTAAGGTAGTTGTGCCTGTGTAGTGTAAAAGACAGACCTACTTTGTTCTCTAGATTGGCACGGACTAGAAACAAGGAAGCGGTACTACGTGTGACACTGTATTCCAATGAAACTCAGGGTTGAGTGTAGCGTAGTTGGTAGATATGTGAGTTAGATGACTCTCTCCATCATTTCATTGAAATCCACAGTGACACTTATAAACTAATCAAAATACTTAAGGTAGAATTGCAAGTGCATCATCAAGTTATAAGTTCACTCTCATGCGGTCAACCTTCCACTCTTCAAAATAATTTTATAATTGTAGCGCTGCCTCACGAAGACTATCGTAACACGCCGAAACAAATGACTATCAAACAATACAAAATGAAACAATATTCGAACCCTACTTTTATAAGGATCAAGATATCGCCTTACGCCCCGACGCTGCTAGAAGCGAAAGTATTTCAGTGACGTTGGGTTGTTTAATGGTTAATTCGTTCAAACGGGAATAGTTAATTCAATGAGTAACAAGATTAAATATCCGATCCCTACTTACACTCTCTAACGGAGAGAAAACGTCTGCGTACGTGGTAAATAAAGGGATACGAAATTACGTGCATAAAGAATCAGATAAACCAATGATAAGGTAAACAACAAAAGACACCGATACGCGTTGGCGTAGCCAATCTAGCTTAGACTTAGCTGCCACTACTCGTCCTTAGTAGTATTAATCTTCGACCGCTCTACTCCAAAAATGCGCCTAGTGATGTCTCCGCTGGCTGCTATCGCGCCCCGATGATCGTAGTCCCGCCTGAAGGTCGAGCCGCGCTTGATCGTCTTCCGATCGTGAATCGTTCTCGCGAAACGCAACACAATGTTTTCTCACTCTCACGATAATCTACACTCAAAGTCCGTATGTTCACACTCGCGCTAAAGAACTCAAAGTTAAACTCTCAGAGTCTCAAGGGAAAGGTACCGACCGCGTCCCGAGGAAAAGCAAAATCGAAAAAAGCCCTGTCTTGCGGTCGACCCCGCAGTTTTGTTAACACTCCGTTACCCCCTCTACTCACCTAGAAAGCTGCCCGGAAGGGATGTTAATTTTTTGTGACTGTACTTTTCTAATTTCTAAGAAAAGCCTCAGTAATGACTATTTCGGTGGAAACAATAAACCATGCCCCTAGGATCCGCTAAATAATTGACCGGCGCACGCACATCTGGTGTCTAGACAAAGCAAGTTCAGACCTATTCCAAAATTTCCGTGTAACGTTATGAATTTATGACGGTGTTTCTATTGTCTTGTTAAAATAACAAATCTTACGAACAAGTCAAATGAGGGTCCTTTGCAATACTTAAATTGAAAGTAATGGCTCAATTTCTATTACTTAGTTTTTACGAAGACACGAAACGTGAGAACCCTACACATCTGTTATTGGTGAAATTCTCTTAACTGACCAAATTACTTTATTGGTCCGCTTTCAGATTCCCGACAGCAGTAGTAATAAAGTACGCGGCAATCATCTTAACATATTTAAGAAAAAAAAAAAATACCACGTAACATAATATATAACTCGATTTACTGTCACGGAGGAACTGCCGTTACATCATGTAGACCAAAATACCAGCAACCAGCTCCTGTCATCTTCTTTGTGACGCTAGTGGTAGGTACGTATGACTTTATTATAATATTCAATAGGTATTCATTAGTTATTCCAAATCTCTGATTATTGTTAAATGAATAGCATGTTTAGTATAAATTATATAATTTTGTAACAGGATGTTACAATGAAATTCGTAAACTTTGACATTTGTAGGAATTCTGGTATGACCCGTAGACTTAAGTATAATATTACAACGAGTTATTCTAAACTAGGTACCTACTCTTTGTTTTATTCATAAAATCAAGATCCGGAATAACATAACGCCAAAGTACTAGGTGTTTACCAGGATGCAGTCTTGGATGCCCTTCAGCGTAATTACCGTGAAAAATAAAAGAAACTGAATGGAGCCTACTACTTTACTTTGATGCGTAAACAATCCCCGACAGACCGTTGATGCACCTTGTTGCATTGGAATAAAGTTCGCAAATGGTCAGATACGTGGTAGTTTACCTTAAACTAAAAATCTCGACGATCGACAAATACAATTAGATATAGCAAAAGCTGGACATAGACTGAAATTACGCGGTCCGGTATAGCCATATAGGTTACAATTCTGTATTAATTTGTTATCCCTTTTTTCATGTACATATAACTCTACACTAAACAGTTGTTTCATGATTTTTAGTTGATAGCAAAAGCTGGACATAGACTGAAATTACGCGGTCTGGTATAGCCATACAGGTAACAATTCTGTCTTAATTTGTTGTCCCTTTTTTCATGTATATATAACTCTTCACTAAATAGTCGTTTCATGATTTTTCCCTATTTTCATTTAAAAATTAGTGGGTATACCCATGGATCAATTATTTATTCATGGTTTGTTTTTCATGTATTTTTATTCTAGTTATGTAGAATCACACGTACTCAATCTGGTGAATAATTTATGCAGGTTATTAGCAAACTATAATGAAAAAGACAGGTGTACTTAAGTTTATAGATTACATTTATTTATTTATAGTATGATAATATAAAAAACGTGCAACACAAAAAACAAGAGTAGGAATCACTTTTTTTGACATAATTGTATCGGAATACAATTATAATTTCAGTCCACCATATCATTTACACATGTATTTATAATACTGTTTAGTAAAACAGTAAGAATTAAAGCATCCACATCTATTATACGTATATCAATGTCCATAATTCACTTTTTACCTGGAACTAATAACAATTTCGGTATTATTTAGGCAGAAGTAGTTGATGCTGCTTCTGTAGTAGACGCGTCTGCGCTAGTTGAAGCAGGTTCCTCCGGTACTGCTGAAGCAGCTTCTGTTGTGGCATCTGCAGACTTAGTTGTGGCATCAGCTGCTACTGTAGTTCCTTCACTAGCATCTGTAGAAGCTTCGTTACTAGCGTTCGCAGTAGAAGCCGCTTCGGTCGTACTAAGCGAAGCTTCGGTAGTGCTGGGTAACGCTTCGGTCGTACTTGACGCTGCCTCAGTGGTGCTAGGTGAGGCTTCGCTCGCGCTTTCACTTTCTCCGCTTCCTTCAGTTGGTTGGGCTTCTGTGGTCGATGAGGCTTCTGTGGGTTCTGCTGGTGGAGCTTCTGGTGCATTCTCGGCTTCTTTAGGGGATTCTGGGGCTGCTTTTTCTTTGGTAGGTTCGGGTTGAGAGGCAGCAGAAGGGGCAGCAACCCTAGAAGCTACAGCCGGTGCAGATGCAGAATGAGCGCTGTCGGCTATATTCAAGGCACGGCCGGACTTTTCACTTGAAGAATCACCAGCGGCTGCAGCTGCCGCAGCTACAATAGCTTGAGGAATGTGATCACCGATTGGCCGGAAACCGTTTTCGTCAGCAATGTACCTGGTTTTTAAAAAAATTGCCAAATTATAAATTTAAATCTTAAAAAACAGATGAAAGAGGAATAAGATTTTGTATAAAATTGTTGTCATATTTCATGCATTTTACTTTAAATTTTAAAACTTTAAACTGAAAAACGTTAGTGAAAAATCAGGCCAGAACTAGGTATCGAAACCAAAACCCAGACCAGACCAGATCAGAACTAGGTACATATCCAAAGACAGGGGCTCGGATCCAAACAACAAATTTATCAGTCAGTAAGTACAGAATAAAATTGGCGCAAAGGGTTATTTTACTTTAATTTCACAATTCATCACATCATCATATTTATCATTGAGATGGGAATTCGAACGGCTTTTTCACAATTCTATTTACCTCACACTAATAAGGGTTCCATCAGGAGCGGTGTACGAGTAGGAACCTTGTTGAACGTGGATTTCGTCGCTCTCGTCGCTCTCGCCGCCCTCGTTACTGCCGGCTGCTGACCGTCCTTCCACTTTCGGGAGCACCTTGTCATACGATGTTTCTTCCCTCTTAATCCCATTGCCTGTTTCATAGCTATAAGTAAGATAATCACCATTGTCAAATTTGGCATTTCAAAACTCATTTGAATTAGTAATGACTAAGAATTCGCTATGTAATTTAACACCTACAAGTCATTGTTCATATTTAATTAAGACTAAGAGGTACATAGAACATCTACGCAATGGTTTTGGCACTGTTAACTCACAAATATGAAAAACTTTGTAAGTATACAGTGTAATAAGATGTTTTTCATTAAGTAAGTAAATTAATAGAAAAAAATTGTGAATATAATGCTTTGAATCAACAAGATATTATACGTAATTAGCTTTAGCAATGTTTTTATATTTTGTGAACTAGGTACTGTTATTTTAAGTCGATCTCTAATAATCAATAACATGGTCTATCTAATCATAAATTACTTTCTGTAAAGTTTCTTGTGGCATATTCGAAAGCTCTCAACATTATAAAGCTCTCAAAGGGGACGCCTTTGCCCTGCAATAGGGCACCCCAGTATGCTAAGATAATAATAAAAATATTAATGTATCAAAGGGCTTTTGCGGCATACCTATGTAATAAATTTCTTGAATTTAATTTTGACCAAATTTTCAAATAAGGGACTCACTGTCCACTAGAAAGCATTAAAAAAAAGATTTCAAAATCAGATTGTGTTGGCAGGCGAACGTTTTCAGCATGAAGATGCATTACCTGAATTTGTACGTCCCGTTAGATTCCAATTCCTCTGATTGTGAAACAATTGGTATGACGGTGGGTTGTTGTTTCTCTAAGGGTACCACGTCAGTTGCGGCTGGCGCTGCAACCACGCAAGCCACGGCCCAGCACAAGACAATTAATTTGGAATACATTATTACTTCACTCACTCCCGAAATCCACTGATGAATGATACTCCAGACTCCTTTGCCACCTATATGTAAGGCTCATCTATTTACACTACCCTCCCCCCGCCTTCCGGTGGAGCCAGCCTAAACGTACGCTAAATACTTCAACCTTAGCGCATGACAGATGTGTTCTTCGGAAAATTGCACAATCGTCGAGGTGTCAACAATAAAACGGTGACGATCTGCGTGATTAACTCGCCGGCCGCTCTAAACAAGGTTTATTAGCTCACTGAAAATCAAATCGTTTAGGATTTCAGTTGCTTAAGATAATGTTACGCCCGGTATTATAATAGTTGACAAACATTGAACAACTTAGCACGTAGCTGCACTCGCAGTTTCATGTTTCGTGCAAAATGCGTATCACTTATTTTTCGAAGAGTTTTGTACTTACTTAATTAATATAATTTTTGTCTTTAAGATGCTCCAAAAAGAATGGTCAAAATATAGATCTAATTGGAATAATTGAATTTGGTAAGTAAATAATTACTTAATTTATCCAACAACTCATTGATAAATTAAGTTAGTTGACGTGAAACACAAATACCATTAAGTATGCATACATTATATGAACAAAAACCATGTGAAATGTAACTAAGTATAAGTTGCACCAAGTTACGTTAACAATAACAATAGGTACCAGCAAAACGGGATTTATTTACATAGGTATATTTGACAGAAAACCTTTGAAATATATGTTTAATTTATGGTTATGGTTAATGCTGCTGTTAAAGTAATTTGATGCAAATTACAATCAATCAAAGACAGACGATGAGCCATCATTTCTTGCTTGATTTTGTTGACACAGGCCAAATAGATACATTGTTACATTTTGTCATGGTGCATTATTGACAACTTCTTTATACTGATAATTTTACTGCCAATTAACTGCTATTCCAGATCTTTAAGAACTGGTTAATAATGTCGCAAACGCCCACCCAACTTTTTTAGAGCCGGCAGCCTTCTCGCGCAAAGAATCGCAATCGCAGTTCAGGGCGGGAATGCTGCCTGCGGGTACACTGAAAATTGGAACACAGAAAAATCCGATAGCAGGTGGAGCCCTAAATGTTTCAAATCTAACCGCTGAAGTTTGTTTACGTTTAGTTAATTGTCTATTTGCCAGACCCGCACGCTGAAGTTACCAATTTATTAGAAACAAGCAGCGTCTTCTTCAACCTCTACATCATTGATAGTATTGATGGAGCTATATTTTTCAAAAATTAAATTGTATCGTAAACCTAAACCTTTCAAGTGTAGTTTAATGATATATCAGTATTAAGCTTTAAGCTAAAAGTACAATACCAATAAAACAATAATAATAAAACCACATATCCAGAACAACTTTAAATCAAAAGCGTACCTACAGTAAGTATAAAAGTTTCAGTCAGTGAAAGGGTTTGTATCGCTGTCTCACTCACTCTTATGGGTTTTATACCCGAAACTCGGATGGTATTCTAAGACCTCACGGACTGTAAGGGTGTATATTTGGTCGCTTTTATCGCTATGATGTAATTGACGCTGGCTGTAACTATTAACTTGATTTGACGTGATCCGGGTCGTGTTGAACTACGCTTTACAATGTTTGTTTTCATATTTAGTCATAAGTGCCAAAATAATTTATGCGTTTGATATCAAACAATAGCTGCTGTTAATTGAAGATTCAAATGTTCATGCATATTCTAGGTAATATTAGTAGTAGCGTCTGTTAATATTCGCTTCCGCATTGAAAATCCATACAAACATTGATGTCATACTAAAACAAATGAAAAAACACTCCTTTATTTTATAAGATTAATTTAATTGGACATGTCTGGTTGGACTGGTGTGTAGGCGAATATCGCCAAAATAATCAGCTTAAGCTTGTAAGCAGATTGACTCATCCTCATTAATATACTAAACGCGGGAGTGTTGAGTTGTGGTGTATTTTAGAATCACTGAATTCTGTAATAGGTAGGCACGATGATAACCTACAAATTTATCTTCGTTGTTCTTCTATTCACAAGCGGTGTATTAAGCAGAAATACGCGTAGAGGAAATACAAGACATAGGCAGCCAGATGAAGACTACAAGTACAATCATCCACCAGAAACGGAAAGTTATGAAGCCATTCCAGTTGCCGTAGTATATGATGAAGACAGCAACCGTAACGATAAGTCAATAAAAAGTGATATTTCTACAACAAACAATGTAGAGGAGGTAAAGAAAGAACCTCCTAAAAGTGAAGCTACTACAGTTGAACCAAGTGGAGCAGAAGAAAATATCGATTATGTTGATTCAAACCCTGCAAAAAAACAACCCAAAGACCAGAGCTCGAATCGCAAGGAACAAGATAAATCTTCCACGACTGTAGCACCAAAATCTGAGCAAGACCTTCAAATACCTGTTGCTGTAGTTTACGAACCCGAGGTACCCTACTACAATGAACCCCGACCAAAAGTTCAAAGAGTATCAAGTAAAAGACGAAAAGTGCAGCGTCCACCAGTAGAAGAAAAGCAAACAAAGGAAGAGAAGAAAACTGAAATCAGTGTCAAGGAAAATGAAAATACACCAAACGCTCCAGTACTTGAAATGAAGGAACGATTCAGTAACAGTGAAAAAAGTAGTCCAGTTCAAAGTATTGCTAGACGTGATAATTCGACTCGTCAACGTGAAGTAATTCCCATAATCCAATCTGAAAACCTTGTGTTTTCTCACAGTGGTGACTTTCAATACAGGTAAGTCTTTTTTATTCAAAGCTGTGTAATCACTAATTATGAAAACTTCCACATGTGTATTGTATAACGATAATTCTGTTACAGTTACGAGGGAGGCGACGGGACTAAAGCTTTTGAAAAAGGACAACTGAAAACTTTCGATGACGATAATGCTGGCGAAGCTGTCAGTGGAGGATTTTCATACACGGTAA
Organism: Pandemis heparana; assembly: GCA_963854515.1. Lineage (NCBI taxonomy): Eukaryota > Metazoa > Arthropoda > Insecta > Lepidoptera > Tortricidae > Pandemis > Pandemis heparana. Next base: position 8,726,117 of record OY978010.1, read on the forward strand.
ATTTCTCTACATAAACAATTGATGAAAGTTAGTTCATGTGTCCATAATGAACTTTGGCTTTATTACAGGCAAAAGACGGCAATGAGTACAGTCTTTCATATACAGCTGATGAAAACGGATACCGGCCAGTGGGGGCGCACTTGCCCACTCCTCCGCCCATCCCACCTGCTATTGCACGAGCACTTGCTTATTTAGCCACTAAACCTACTCCAGAACCAGTCACAGAATCTTCATACGAAGCAGATTCATAAATAATAAATATCATCCTTTTAAAAAAGTTTCTATTAATACTCTCTTACGACGCTCGAAGAAAACGAGACTTTATCGCATATATTTTTGGTAATAAAATTTATATGATGAAATGGGCTGGCGCCAAGAAAAATGTTCATTTGAGTGGCCAAGATGCTGTAAAATATTTGGTTAAATAAAACTATTGTCAATTGCGTTTTAGTATTTTGTGATAGGTTATTGTATTGCTATTGAATATTATTTTTTTGTCTCTACTTCTTCGAATAAGAGACATGTTTTGGCTGTACCTAATATGTTACCTATAATCAAAGTAAAACATAATATATTTACTGCGATGAAATCCCTTCTTTTGCCATTATAATTAATATGTATGTATGTATGTATGTATAACTCTTTATTTATATACTCTTATTATTATTATTTTCTTATTTTATTTATTCTTTTACTCTTTATTTCTTTCTTTATTTATTTGTATGTATATTATAATAATGTGAATACTATTATGCGTCCAAGTGCAAGATAACTTTAACAATACTTTAAATTAACTGTACAACAATATGTCGTTCAAGACACTAAAGTTTCAACACCTATGAATGAAATAAAATTATTTTTAGCAAAAAAAGATGTCTAGTTATTCCGACGATGAAAGTCGATAAGATTAGAGCCATACGCTTGACTACAAGACTTTCAATCAGCTGTAAATCTAAATAATACCATAACGTAGTGGTCTTAATTTTGAGTTATATCGCGCTTGAGGAGTTGAGGAATGCAGTCACAATTTTTCAATGACAAATTGTAGTGTTAATTAAAGTGACAATGTCTGTATCAAACTATTAGTGTGTCTTTTAAAGCCTTGCATAAACACAAAATTTTATTTTTGGAGTAAAGTTTACATTTTATGCTCAATAGCTACAACCTAAAGTGCAGTTTTTAAAAAACTTTTCTCTGGTCTCAAAAAAAGTTATCTGAGGTCATATCTCAAGTTTGTGTTATAGTTTTAAAGTGAAACAAGATATTATAGTCAATGCTTAACAAATCGCAAAACGATGTTCATATCTTTCTAAGAATATTATTTAATAGCGTTCTCATCAATGACCTTGGAGAGACGCTCACTTCTCCAAACGGGTTTCTACGTGGAATGCCGGTATACTAAAGAACTGGCGGCTCACTTTTGCTTTCTATGACATTACTGTGTGGTATATGTGAACTTATAATAATTATGTACTTTTACGGAAACAGGTATTGAGAGATTCATTTCGAAAAATGTCCTACACGGATTAAAAAAAAATGTAAAATAGGGTTTTTCGTAGTGGGGTACTTAGGGATCCGAAACATGTGTGTGCCACGGGCCACGGGTCCATAGCAGCACAGTTCCTTAACACATTTTTGACGATAGTTATTGTATTAGAATAATATAATATTTGTCGACAGGGAACTTTTCAACCAAGAAAGTGGTCTGCTTGATTGCAAAAAGTTTAAGCGATCACTGATCTTGAATAACTTAGCAAAACTTAACCAAACGTCACCTTTAACACAGTTATTTCTGTAATTGTTCTAATAGAGTAGCTATGAATAGGAAATGACGTACGTTATTAACACGTGTGTGAGCATGAACAAAACTTGGCCATTGATCAACTTTGTGCTAATCATTTACCTACGCACACGACAACCATGTAACAATCTGAATCCGTTTACGGCAATTGAAAAACCAATGATATTTATAGCAATGCATCTTTGGCACTGACTTTGCTTTAATTAAATAAATAAAAAAACATTTACATCATTAAAAAACATTTCCATTCGAGCAATCCTCACTTATAACAGATCAGTCATATTTTTTTGTTAGATTTAATTACTGCTGCTTGAATATACATTAGTTTAAAACCGCTTTGGAAAAACAGCTATTCTCTAGAATTATGAACTAATCGGATAGTATTCCAATTTTATTAAATTTTTGCTGTTTACAAAACGGTGCAAAAAGCATTTGGTCATTGGGCTAGTTGTTGGTGTTTCGGAGTCGTCAGAGCATCGGTCACTATGATAAGATGGTAAGGTGGTTAATTTCTGGTGGGAGGTGGTGGTGGAAGAGTTGCCAAGTAGTCCAGCGCCTTCTGGATTGCCGGAGGAATCGGAGGCGGGGTCGGTAGATGAGCTCCCTGAAACATTCAGAAATTACTTTGTTAAAATTACTTAAGGATAATGCAGCACTTGAAAAATAACCTATCTCCGTCAAAGTCTTGTGAGCAGCATTTAACCATCACTGTGTTCATGGAGTAGCAAAGAACTTAGTCAAGTTAATTTCTTGATACTTGCAAATTAATTATAATTACCAGAATCTTTCATTACACGCTAAACTTGGCCATCAAAGGCATATCTACGAGAATTCTCGTTGCTTTCTTAATATTGGATATGGCTCAACATACAAGTACAATATACACACCGTAATATGACATACCGGATGACGCCATATTTGACGTAACCAAACAGGCGAATCAAAAAGCAACAATATTCTCTGCAGTCGTAAAATTTTAACACAACTTTGACAAAGAGTGTAAACGTACCTACGATGACTGTAATACTTGGCGACGGATGCAATTTCACAATAAATTTTAATACTTAATTTTAAATGGTTCCAATCGTTTTCCTTAAAATAATTGGGCCAAACCCAGTCACAAATAAAATAAATACCTTATGTGTCACACTTCTCTGAACTGCAGTTTGTAACGCACTGCCGAATGGAAAATACTCAATTGGCTTAATCACAAAAAAGTGCATGTGACTTTAACAGGCATAAGTATCTCCCCGGTATAAATAAAATCAGTGTATTTCTCGTAGTAATTTTCGAAGCTTGTATACATACATACATATCGTCACGCCTCTTTCCCACAGGGGTAGGCAGAGACTACTTTTGTTCCACTTGCTACGATCCTGACATACCTCTTTAGCTTCATCCACATTCATCAATCTCTTCATACATGCTCGTCGGTTTCGGATACTCTTGACCTGGCCTTTTTCCAAAACGTCCCCAATTTGATCATGGAACGTGCGCCTAGGCCTTCCCCTCCCAACGCACCCTATCACACTTCCCATATAAATCTGTTTAGTTAGTCTTCTTTCATCCATCCTCTCATAAAACTATATACAACTATAATATATAATCTAATGGTACGGATTTTCTGTTTCACAAAGTCGTTTCCATTTTAAATGTTATCATGAGGGTACACACACACATTGTTTGAATGTGCGCGCAATTTAATCCAAAAAAAAAAACAAACCGAGTGTGAGACTTCTTCAGACGTGCGGACATTAACGTATATAGATGTCATTACCTCAGGCTTAAATCCATTCTCGTCATCAGCGATGTAGTTGAGGTTGATGACGGTTCCATCAGGCGCCGTGTAGCTGAAGAGACCCTGGGCAATGATGACGTCACTACTGTCAGGCCCGCTACCTTTCTTCAGTGTGCCTGTCTCCTCAGCTTTGATGCCATTTTCGGTCTCATAGCTGGAATAACGTACAGAAGAGAACATCACACGAAAGGTTAAGAAAACGTGATTTATGGTAAATGTTTCGAGCTTTTGGAATAGATTTAGCCATCCCCGTTGAACTTGACCGCAGAAGTCGAACATGACCTTCGTGCTCGTAGAATACTATTATAATGAGCTCTAATTATTTAGGTCAAGGAAGTGAACACCGCCTACAAAATAATTTATGGGCTGCCAAAGAATTCTACACAATATGAATAATTCAGGCATTTTCGCCGCGACTGTTCTGCGGATGAGACGATGCGTGATTTCTCAATTACTATTACTCTCAAACGGGTACTTATCTATGCGTCATAGTAATATGACATGTATGTGAGTAGGTACACAACAGACACTTGACATTTCGGTGACTAACAGAAATAGGAGGCTGCGTGGTTCTAGGAACAGACTCTAGCATTCCACACCCTCCTAAATCATACACCCCATGGCATTCTTAAAATTGTAGTAATTGCTAGACAGTTTTTAACCATCTCTAGACCATTAAGAGGATGCATCTGTGCTGAGCTCGCAACGTCGCATTTTTGGTGATTTTTTGCGATTATTTCACAGAAATTGAATGAAAGTATCAAATATCCGTCTGTAGTGCACTTCGTTTTTAATGTATTAATGTGTCCAATGCAATGATTAATGGTGATGGACTATTATTTTCGTATTAAAGAGATAAAATACTATATCTCGTTTAATAAGAAAATAAAAGTCCATGACGATGAATTATTGCATTAGACACATTAATACACTAAAAACGAAGTGCACTACAGACGGATATTTGATACTTTCATTCAATTTCTGTGAAATAATCGCAAAAAATCACCAAAAATGCGACGTTGCGAGCTCAGCACGGATGCACCCTCTTAAGAACCACAAAAATAATGGGCATAATATTGATACACTACCTACCGTCACTACCGCATCATTATCATGTTTATATCCACCGACTGCTTAAAAAATGGCATAATAGCCTAATGCTTGGTCTGAATTCGAGCTCGCAGAGGTTTTCAGAGTCTCTTCAACTATTTGCCATCGGTCTGCTTTGGCAATTTCATTTCAAGTACCTACGTTACATAAGTATCTAAGTAATTATTGATCATCCTATAGGTAGGTATCTGCCAATTTAGGCCTTTTAAAAACTTATTTTTTTGGAATACGGGCAAGAAGTACTTTTGAGCCAAATGCGTATTGAGAACTTATTATTTCATTCGTTTTTAGATGTTAGCAGGCTTTTTTAAAAATTTGTTGTCTACCAGGAGCCTTGGAATATAATTTAAATTAAAATAAAAACAACACATAAATTACTACAAAGGGCAAGCCCACTTTTGTTGCCCACGATTTACGATATTTTGGATGATTTAGAGGCAAACCAAGAAGGTTAACAAGATACCATCTAAGAGTATACCCAAATCCTCAAATACTATATCAGTTAAACAGCTAATGGTACAAAAACTGTAGGTAGGTATAAATTTGTTATATTAACTCACCGTATGGTCATCGTAGTTTTAGCATAGTTCCATTTTTATGTAGCAATTTTTATTTTGATTATTTTCAACCAGTAACTTCGTCTGCCAAGAATTCGTTTACAATCCCGCAATTTTCCGGGATAAAAAGTAGCCTATTATGCTCTACTCTAGACTATGGTCTAGCTATCTCTGTGTCAAATTTAATCCATAGGTATCCTGTTGAGCTGTTTTGCCGTGAAAGTGAATATCAAGCATCCAGACATCTCAAGCTTTCGCATTTACGATATTCATTAGTGTAGAATGTGGATTGTGGACTTTTTTGTCTCTAAGTACCTGTAGCGATAGGAGCCGTCCACTTGCTGGTCGAAGTCCTGCTTGATGATTGCAATGTTCTGGTCTGCAACAGGCTTCTGAGGTGCCGACGCTGCCAGCGCCACAAGACTAAGTAAAACTATTACCATCTGAAAATAATAACATTTGGGTACAATAATAAGATCCTGAAAACTTTAACCACATTATTCATAAATGCTTGTGAAACGTAAGCTAACTTAACATTCGTTTGCCTTTAACTGTAAGTATAAACGCTTGGGAAGGTACTTTGAATATATAAACGCCTACTTAAATATTATAGCAAATAATTTGAAGTAACGAATTGACCAAACAATAAACGTAGGATTGATTAGAAATTTATACACAAATTCAAAATATTAAATTATGAAAGTAACGTATAATTGTAATATTTATTTAATACAGTCGTCTAAGTGCGTGATAAGTAAATATTTATATCCTTGAATGACTAGAACATTTTTAGCAGCCTAACTAGTTAGGCAGTAGGTTTTTAGGCCAGGTACACTTGACAGTCAACAAACACGTAATGTCCACTTGCTAATTGTACACAAAACAAATACAATTAGTTGTTTTAGCCGCAAGTTGTGGCACACGACCTCGTGACGATCACGCGAATGCTTCACGTCAAATAAGGGCTATTAGAGTTACTTTGTTCAATTGTTTTGCCACAGGCCAATAAGTCAATTTAGTACCCAGTGTAAGAGAACCCGTAGGTAGTAACGAATAATGTTTTTGGCAATGCATAAAGTAAAGATTATTGTTTTGACATTAACATAACTGATTGTGATTTTTTTTCTTAGGGTTTGTCCGTTATTATTAGTAATTTAAAATGATACTAAGTGATTTTGAACAGTTATTTGAATTGATTAAAATATTGACAAAAATAATAGGTACCTAATGAAAATTACACGCCACTGAAGGTCAAGCATCTCTTAATTCTTTTGCAATTTATGTAAGTTATTGCCTTTGTGACTAAATGCTTGTGGCTACGAAACATAATAATAATGTAGCTTTTAGTAACTGGCTAGAATTACGAAGGTTGCCACGCTTCATAGCCTATTGCCCTTAGATATGGAATTACATAATGTCATCGCGACCTTCCAACGCTTCGATATATAGGTCAGATCGATGTATTAGTCGTGGGTTTGATATTAATACAATGACTGTTTTATTGAACAAAATTATAATACTTAGATTCATTTTCCTAATTTACAAGATTAGCCATCTTATCATTTCAGAATGATCAGTTTTTTTTTTTTTATATTGAGATTTTTTTAGATATAAGACCTAGAGGGATATGCGTTGCCAGTTTTTGCATGAAAATACACTTTTAATTTTAAATTTATGTAAGTACACTATGTAAATACACTTTTAATTTTAAATTTATGTAAGTTATTGCCTTTGTGACTAAATGCTTGTGGCTACGAAACATAATAATAATGTAGCTTTTAGTAACTGGCTAGAATTACGAAGGTTGCCACGCTTCATGGCCTATTGCCCTTAGATATGGAATTACATAATGTCATCGCGACCTTCCAACGCTTCGATATATAGGTCAGATCGATGTATTAGTCGTAGGTTTATATAGGTAGGTAGGTTACAATGACTGTTTTATTGAACAAAATTATAATACTTAGATTCATTTTCCTAATTTACAAGATTAGCCGTCTTATCATTACAGAATGATCAGTTTTTTTTTCTTATATTGAGTTTTTTTTAGACATAAGACCTAGAGGGATATGCGTTGCCAGTTTTTGTATGAAAAATACACTCTTAAAAGGTTATAACGCAGGGGCGTAGCTACCGCCGTATCTGCCGTATCAATTATACGGGGCCCCCGGGCCACGGGGGCCCCCGACGTGCGTAAGCAAAGATAAATGTGAGAAATCTTTACCCTTCATAAGGGCCCCCAAATAGTTTTTTATACGGGGCCCTACCAAGGCACGCTACGCCCCTGTTATAACGGGTATGTCCCTTCATTTACGGGTATAATAATTTTATTTTATTTTCAATAGTGGCGTAGAAAGAACCTATCATTATGGATTTATGAAAATTATTTGCTCTCCGTGTCTTCGAATTTGTATGAACCGCAAGAACAAAGCTAACCATGTACAAACTATCGACAAAACCAAATACACTTAGAGAATTTTGTGTGCATATGCAGATGTATGATAACGAGTTATTTTGCAAGTGTATTGAGTGGTGGGAACTGACATGTCACAGAATTCGAGTTGCGCCTGCCTAACAATGTCCTAGGTTTGCGCGGAAACAAAGACGTGAACCTAATTCCAGCGCACACGCAGCCTAAACAGATCCAGAGACGAATTAGCATTGTGTGACATTTATTCAATCGATTTGGCATTTGGAGCCAAATAATTTACAAGAAAACGTCTTTCTTCTATTTTATGACTATGACTAATCCGCTTTATAACCTATGCCTCGCCTAGCTCGGCGCATCATTTAGTAACACGTAAAGCTGATGTGTTTGACGAAACTGAGTTTTAGTTTGAATAAAACTTAGGTAGTCCTGATATAATGTAACGTAGGTACTTTAACGCAAGGAAAAAATATACACCTAGACAGCTAAGTAGTATCGGTTGGCGACTGTACGCAATCCAAATTGAAATAGCCGTGTAAAAAAATATTTTCAAGTTAAACAGGTACAAAATATTCTTTATTAAATATCACGAATCAGTATCTACAATAAGTTTACAAAAATAAAAATACAATTTCTGTAGATATAATAATAATCGTTCAAAAGCGATTTCTACCAGAATCTTTTAGAGATAGAAATAGATTTGAAACTGTTAAAGTAGTAATCTTTATTATTAATGTCTCCAAAGATATGCTTAAGGATGCGCTTGTTTCATACAAAATGCCTTACGTAGCGTACCGCAACGTAAACACGCGCATAGAATTTTATTGAAATCTGCGCAAACGTTGAATGAAAAGGCAAAGGGTAATAAAATTTAATTTGACGGCCCGGTTGTCGCTAGCGTTAACTTAAATAGCATCTCAAAGGTTAGGTATTGTAGGAGCAGAGAGTGCACGAGGGCGCGTTGCATAAGGACGACGGACGCCCTATGCACCGACTATGGGCACATCCTCGCAAACAAGCTAGATGTTTCTATATTGATTTCAACTATGCCAAATGTCACGCGCTTCACCTTCTGGTATATCGTTACTGGTATTTTTAGTTAAGTCCTGTGTTTGTCGGGTTATTTTATCTTGATGATGTTTCAATTGTAACGAAATTTAAATAAGGTTAGTTCTATATACAATAAAATTGAGATACATTGCGTTACTGATGACACACATGTAAAATCGATTTTTACATTTTTTCCGAGAAACAAAAATTGTGGGTTTTATATTTAAACGAGCATTACTTGTATATTTATTTATACCTAATATTGCGGAAATGGCTCTAATGATTTCGTTGAAACTTTTTTTTTTTTTTTTTTTTTTATGTGAATAGGAAGGCAACCGAGCAAGTGGGTCACCTGATGGTAAGCGAGCACCACTGCCCATAGACACCCGCAACCCCGGAGGGATTGCAGATGCGTTGCCAACCTAGAGGACTTAGATGAAATGCCTTTTGTGCCCGTAATTTCCCCGGCTGTCTTACTCTCCACACCGGAACACAGCAGTGCAAGCACTGCTGCTTAGCGGCAGGATTAGCGAGTAAGATGGTGGTAGCGATCCGGACGGACCTTGCACAAGGCCCTACCACCCGCAAAAAACTTGCTACCTATTCTGAGTTTTGTAATCACCAAACTTCACTTGGTCACCCGGGTAATTTTAACTGTCATAAATGGGGAAAGGATCGCCATACCGGTAGGTGGAAAGCCACCTACATACGTTAATGCACGTGCCGTAAACTAACTATATATATGCGGCTTCTATCACACCTATTTTTGAAACTAAAGAAAAACGGCCAAGTGCAAGAAGACTCGCAAGAAGGGTTGATTAAATTATTGCCATTACTAAGATCTTTCTTTTCTTCTCATCTTGTTGTCGTAGCGGCTATACATATTTTTTGATTGCATTCTGCAGCTTCAACTGTTCAGATTCGACCCTAGACCCTTGCGATAGAGGTAAGTACAGTCAAACGGAAGCATAAGGGGGAGCAATAGGTTACCGTTTCGACTCTTTGTGTACGTAAATTTTAAAATAATGCATTTGTTTAAATTAAGAAACGTTTTTAGGCTTTGTCCTTGCCGTACATATTTATAAATATATCTAGTACCTGGATGACCGAACTTTGCTCGGATTTTTTTTGGTACGGTTTCCACAAATACAAAATTTCATGAAAATCGTTGGAGCCGTTGCCTGCTCAGAATTGCTCGTTTAAAGGTATTAGATTAGATAGATAGATAGGGTACGAGTATGGTATCTACACCAAAGTTTAGTACTGAAAAGACGAAACAAAACAATAACCCTTAAGTATATCACATTTTTAAAAGTTATTTAAAATTACATATAACTTTATTTTTAGTTACGTTTGCATTTAAACATGTTACTCGTACTTTATAAAATAGAAAACTTAGGTACGTCTTAAAATTTAAATATGTCACAAGCAATAAAGACTCTAGCAGGGAATTTAAAAATAGACTGGTAACTTTTGAAAAAAGTCTACTTTATTCAGGCTTTAAAATTTGGCAACTAGTTCGTTAAAATAGTTAAGGCACTAAAAACTTACCATCATGACTTAGACGTTATGTTTTCAGGGTGCGCAAGAGTGTCCCATATGATCGGTCGGCGTCGCCAGCGCCGGATTGTACTTGGCGCGGTAATCACAGGTCCCTTTTATAGAGACGCGGTTTTGTCTAGCCAATGCACGGGGAGCCTGCACCGAGTGCATTGCGCAGGGCCGCACTTGACACATGCAAAATAATTAAACTGCATCAACGATTGCGATTGTCAAGAGTTCTACCTCGATACGGTTGTCGAAATAAACACCTTTTTTAGGAATATTTTTTATTAAGGCCTATTAAAAACACATTCCCCATGCAAATAATCCCTAATTAGCGGTATACGTCGCCTGGAAAAAGTTTAACGGGATAAAATGCGGAAGAAAGTTACTTTTGCGTTTTTCTCAGTTTTTACTTTTTGTCGCTTGACTGGTTATCGTAAAATGCTATCCATATATTATTTGACATAGCTTATTCCAAGGCCGAATTATTGGCAGAAATAACTATAAACGTCGTTAAATCTGGTTAAGTTTGATAGTTCTACATAATAACTATTTTGAGAATTTTGAACTAAAACTGAGCTTAACGAAAAATCAAGTTTTTTTTTTGCAGTATAATAAATTAACTTTGAATGCATTTCGCCGTAGCCGTTGTGCTCAAAGATATCGATGAAAAAACACTGTACCTAATATACGAGTACTCTAAATTCATCCCGGAAAGACATCTAATTAAGTTATTAAAATGTTATTTTCTCCAAGAACATGTGAAAACTTAGAGTGACTTTTTGCCCCACTTAAATGAATACTGAATTAACTAACGTATCGCACGAGCTAACTATTCGGCAATAGGTACATCCTAAAAACAAAAGAATGACGTTTGAAATCATAAGGAATGTATGGTCCAGTAACAACCGCGATGCATTCATGGATTGCTCGCCAAGTGCGGGCCCTGTTGCAACATTATCTCGTTCATGGTACAATAGAATAACTAGCGAGGATCGTAAAACACCGAATAAATCTCGTAGGTATTTTAATTACTTTGATACAAGCAAATTTTAATACAAAGTGAGGATATGTCTGTTAGTTTTAACAAACGGGTTGGTTTTAGAAGGGCTAGGTGATATCGTTAAGGTCATTTACGCAAAATTGACCTTTATTTCTTCAACTGAGTAGTAATTTTATACAATTTTTCTTAAGGAACACATAAAAAAAATTGTCGAATTGGTCCAGCCGTTCTCGAGTTTTGAGCAAAATTCATTTTTATTTATTTGCGAGTAACGTGAAACTACCGTGAGACTCAAACATAATTACAACAAAACGGATAACTCACGTATAAAAACGACGACAACGCTTTTTATACGTGAGTTATCCGTTTTGTTGTAATTATATTTGCGAGTAGCCTTCTTTTTAGAATAAATTGTACTAGAGTTCCTAAAACTTTATTTTATGAGATCAATTATTATGTGATCGCCTCTGCTCATAGGCACTCGCAATAGTAGAAGGGTCGCTGATGCGTTGCCAACATAGACGTGGAGATAGAATTCATCTGCCAATAATTTTCCCGTCTGTGTAATTACTTGAAAACATAGTAATGCAGGCATGGCGGCTTAGCTATAGGATTAACAAATAAAATGGCGGTTACAATTTAGACTGACCTTTCAAAAGGTTCTATAATTCGCAAAAGACATAAGTACATAAAAAAATTTGTAGTTATCATTAAACTATATCGAGTACCTAACAATATTTGATTCATGATTTTGTTTATTTAAAGCCAGAATATTAGGTCGTACCAGAAAAAGGCTTATAAAAGTGTACATTTGGAGCATAGAACTATACGGCTGCGAAACTTGGACAATGACGCAACGCGATAGAGAACGTCTGGAAGCGCTTGAAATGTGGTGTTGGCGGCGGATGGAGAGGATTAGCTGGACCCAGAAGATGACGAATGAGGAAGTGCTTGATCGAGTGAATGAGAAGAGGTACCTGTTGAAGACCATCGAGAGCAGAAGAGGAAAGATGTTGGGACACCTGATACGGCACGATGAATACATTAAGATCATAATTGAAGGAAATGTTGAAGGGAAGCGGAAGAGAGGAAGGCCTAGAAGAACATTTATGGACCAGGTGAAAGAGAGGGTAGAAGTCGTGTCGTATCAGGAAGTCAAAGAAACGGCTCTGGAAAGGATCACATGGAAATTGCTCCACCGACAAGAGCGTAGTTCTTAAGTTTAAGAGGAGGAGGAGAACAATATTTGAAACGAACATGTACAATACATTAGAGCAACTATTCTCATTTTCTTAACTCCTCGGTATCTTATTCGAGGGATCGAGCAAAATCAAACAGTCAATAGTTTTACAGAGAACCAATTTCTGCCGTCAGAATTTTATATATATTATCAGCTTCTGTCCGCGACTTCGTCTGCGTAGAATTATACATGTAATCCTTCCTCTTGAATCACTATCTATTAAAAAAACCGTATCAAAATCCGTTGCGCAGTTTTAAAGATGCATGCATAGGGACAGACAGACACACAGACAGACAGCGGAAAGCGACTTTGTTTTATTCTATGTATTGATTGATAATTTCGGAATCCTTAAAATGCATCCACAGAACATTTGAGATCCGCAGACCTCACTTTGCAAAAAAATCTGCAATAGACAGACGCAATCGATATAGGGTAATATAGAACAAATTGATTCCTGTCTCACTGTGGAACCCTCTCACTGTAAATATCATGGTGACGTTACATTGAATTGATAAGGAAAACACGTGATGTTTTCTGTGAGAACGATTACAGCGATTCAGGAATCAAATTGTTCGATAGTACATGACTTTTAATGAATACTGTATTCATGAGTTTGTAATGACGGACTAAAGGGATCCATAGAATCTGGAGTGAATTAATGAATTTTATCAAACGTCGATAATAGTTAAATGCATTATATTCCACGTTAGTTTTAATTTAAAGCCTTCACTCCCGAGCCAGTAAAGTTGAAACAATAAAACTATTGTTGTTAAGTACAAAGGCACGGGCGGTTGTGAATGCTCGCGGAGGCTAATCTCATTGCTGATTAAATGAAGTCTTTTGTGTAGAACGGTTTCACACAGTAATGACCGTATCGGTCATGATTTCGGGCCTTATTTAGTACCTCGTAATTTTTTAAATATGCGAGAATTCCTTTTTGTGTCCCTTGCAAACGGTATGTTTGATACGCAGTCACCTAAACTTCCTATATACCAATTAACACATTAAATGGACATAATTTTGAATAGTTTGGATTTGGATTTGATAAATCCAATCAAGATTGCTTAGTGATTTGAATCTTCATCTTATTTCTTTTAAAGTTCAAATCATAAAAAAACTGAATTGGATTTATCCGAGTTTGAAATCAAGCAACTCCTATGTAAGTTTACTTGTTTGATTTCCCAACTGAAAATTCCAGCATTGCATCAATTATTGAAGACGTTAGTTTCGCAAATATGGCTACTTAAAAAAAACTATCTCAATACAAAAGCAGTTTATCAATCGATTTACATTATGTGTCGAAACGGAAATAAACACAATTAACGTGTACAAAGAAGTATTAAATACGCAGTGTTCTCCAAAGTAGGATATGTGTTTAAAACTGTGGTATTTTCAACGAAACCTAAAAGCCACTTTACAGTCTATAAACAGGCACACCTATTTTGCGGATTTCGTTGAACCCACGTAACAAGATGACTCGTACGAGAAATATTTTTCCATGGCCTAAATCTTTTTAATTTGAAGGTGTGAAATTTAATTATATTTACTAAGTATACCACACACAAACGGTTTTATATTTTGTCCCATAAAATTGAAGTTCTGAATGTAGTTTGACATAATTTTCTTTAGTCATAAGTCATAAAGCGTTTTATTACTGAAACAGTAAGTTATTTTTATAACCTAACCTAATCTACTACATCCTGATGATTTATCCAAAATTCATGAAAAATGCACGATGTCATATGTTACGATAAAATGACATAAACCGCACCCAATCACACAAATTTCCGAAATTTATTATAGAAATAATATTATCTGGAGGATTAGTAAGATCAAGTGTTTGAGTTTGTTTTCTATGGATAGACTGTTGGTATTATTAATGCGTTCATTACTAAAGCGTTTGACTGAGTGTACCCGCACAAAAACTTTACCCGGTTACGGCACATGCAATTACAAATGTTGTTTCAACTCAACTTTTTACACAGATTACTCAATATTACTGAACAATGAATGTAACGTATTTTTTCAGACTACCAGAACTTTAAAAACTAACAGAACAAGTAACAAGAGTTATATCACTCAAGAATAGAATGTCATTCAAGCTAAATAAAAACCGGCCAAGTGCGAGTCGGACTCGCGCACTGATGGTTCCGCACCATATCTATAAATATCTATAAACCAGTGTAAGCAGAGCCCTGCTCCAAAGCAAAAAGTTCGCAGTGTGGGGTCACTTTATATTGGTCACTGATATATACAGACATACATACATATTTACATTTTTCGCAATTATACCTATATATGTGCTATAAGACCTACCTTCATACCAAATTTCAAGATTCTGAGTTCACGGGAAGTACCCGTGTAGGTGTAGGTTTTGAGTCCCATGCGAGTTTCGAAAATTTGCGGAAATTTGCGGCATAAACGGCTGTATCTTTTGATTGCGTTGGCTTCGAAGTTTGATTTTTTCACAGCTCCAAGGGGCAGTAGATTTGAGTATTTGATATAAATTTCAGCTTGATACCTCCACGCGTTCCTGAGAAAAATGGTCTTGACAGACGGACGGACGGACAACAAAGTGATCCTATAAGGGTTCCGTTTTTCCTTTTGAGGTACGGAACCCTAAAAACAAGTCGCTTATATTTATATTCCTAGCAAAAAAATAAGTAAGTCCAGAGATTGTGATGTAGGTACCATTTTGTCTAATTAGGTAAGTAATAAAAAAGAAAATCTATTACAAAAGTAGAAACACACGTGATATGCAGATAGGTATAATTTCCATATATTGGATACTGGTGCCTTTCTGAACTATGACATTTTTTAGTCATAAAGTTACAAATAAAACTAAGTCATTGCAAAACTTCGTACTCATTATTTTTCAGTTTTAGTAAGATAATGAATGCAATATTCCGTTGATAAGCGACGAATAAATGACTTATGACTTATGATATTTTGTATATGACTTTGATACTATTTGATATTAAACGGCATCATTTAACTTCCCCCGTTTTTTGATTTTTCTAACGTAATTTGAATCAAAAACTTGCGCTTGAAACGCTCTGCAATAAATACCTGTAGTACTTAATAAATATTTCAACCAGTGAATCATCTAAATCTTTTATTTCTATCATATTCCTTGCATTTAATTTTAGTTTTATTTATCTTGTTAATTCTATACTTAAACAGTAAAAATAACCATAAAACTATCAATATAAGGAACCTCTCACTTAGGAAAATGACCAGTATACACTGAAATGTTCATTTGATCTACAAGAAGGTAGTAGGATGCGCTAGCCATTCACTAGCCTAGCTCCCTGGTTAAGGACAAGCTACTTAAGAAGTCACTTAAATTAAGTTTAAACATTAATTACAGTCATATAATTATGAGTCAAAATTTAAATTATTGGTAAATTTACTGATGCCTTGTGGTTGTGCTGGATAGCGTGTAAACCATAATTTGTCTTATATGAACATTGAAATCCAAAGTTCATATCTTTCACACTTGACATGATTTTATAAACACTGTGTTATTGGATTCCCTTATAGTAATAGTTCATTCAATCTTAATGAAATTATACATGTGCAAACATCAATATCTTTATTTATATTTCAAAAAGGTAAAAATAGAAATTGTTTCTTCTAAAATAGACGATGTATTTCAAAAGTACCTTGTATTACCTAATTATAACACTAATATAATTGTCTAAATAGCTTCTATGAACAAGGGCGCTAAATCTGTCTTTATTGTAGAGGTAGCGCAGTTTCATTGGACAATTGCTCAGTCCTGCGGTTGTGTGGCATGAACTTTACCTACATTTAAACATGAAAAGACATACTTGGAGAGTACGTAATAGGTAGGGACAGCACCTCTTTATAGTACGTATAATTAACTTTGCATTATGAAATAGGTACTCTATATGAATCATTATGAATCAATGTTTTTAAAATAGCGCTGCATATTTTTACAGAATTACACTATGGACTTTTACAAAAAGAGCCATGATAATTTTTTACACAAACTATGGTACATTTTTACAACAGCCTATCGCTTAGTTAATCAGTAATTAACTAGCTGAAGTCGTGCCACCCTATTTAACAATACTTATCTCTTGTTAACTCAAACATACGTGTCGTACAAATGTCATCAGTACATCACAGATCAAGTCACATAATCTAAACTACTACTAAACTGTTATTATCGTAAAACGACTTAAATAATAGACAGGCTTTGAGGAGTGTCTCAAAGAAAACCACTGAACTTTGACACATAGTCGGTTATATTTAGTTGCAACGGCGCCTCGGATGCAACGATGCAACGGTGTCATCTGGGCGGGTCCCGACTATTGGCTCACTTCCCAGCTCAATTACGAGTTACGAGCACGTGAACTCGGCTCACATTTATATCTAGGAATTCAAAGATTATTATATTAAGGTATGAAACTTAATACTTACCTACAGTTATCTGAAAAAATGATAACCAAATTTTATAAGGCCAGTACTCGAAAGTAGTGAAAAATTGTGCTGATTTTGAAACAAGAGTAGAGTCGGTAAAGTGATAGAAAAATATGTTTCATTAATCTTGTTTAACTTAGTATTGTACATATATATTGCAATAATATAAAACCGTTACGAGAAAAAACTGAAACGATGACATTATGTCATTATATTCATTTTCATTCAATGGTTTTTGTATTTCTGTATGTCTATCATATCTGTCTAACAGTATGTTTGTTCAAACTAAGCTGGGATACACTACGGAATGGCGTTTTCACATGTAGCTTAAGCTTAGGCTGTGCAACATATTGGTTTACGTACAGGTTACGAGTAATACGTTGTCGAAAAAAAAAGATTCTGTTAATAGAATTGCTATTATAAAAAATAAACCGCTCCTAAAATGTTAATTCACGCGAAAGAAGAGTTGCCATCGTTTCTTATGAATCGCGACAGGTAAAATGGTAAGGGTTTTATTAATAGGTACTTATCCATAGAAGACTTACACGCTTTACTTAAAAAATTAACTTAATTAAATAATTATAGTAAATTCTAAGATACGTTTAGGGAAAACGGTGGGTAATAAGCTTTCTGGGAATCAAATGAGGTCAAATGAAACATATAAGAGTCAAATGCTTGAACAAAGCTATTGACAGAGCCTATCACAAATACTGCCATGTTTTCCGATAACACGCAATATTATATTCTACTCCCCACTGTATAATACTAACATTTATAGCTTGATGTAGCTGATAAGTACGTGATCTTTTACATTAAGCCAAAATAACTTATTTTATTAACTCTTTATTTTAATAACAAAAACGTTTACTAATATTTTTATCAGATTCTTAAGTTTGATAGAAGGTTTAAAATATTTTAAAGTGCCCCCTGATGTGTAACTGACTCCTATATCAATTCTTAAATAGGTTTTTACAAAAATTGACATGTTTAGTGGCACCTTTTGGTCTCGCTTTTATCGTAATTTGTATACTCTTGTTGTTCAAACTAATAAATGGCATGGTATTAACCATATTTTAAGGTTCTATATTGTTTTCTGAATAAATTCCTCAGCCCACATACAGATGGCACAATCTTAAAGGTCAGTATTTGATTTTGTTTCCTGTTTTGTCGAGTTTAATGTAAATTATTCCTGAGTCGTCTTCAACGCTTCGATGGTTTGCTACATTCTTGCATTAGCATGCAGTTAACACTTAACAAATTTGCGAAATAGTTTGTTTTGATCTCCAATATTAAGTTACTTCAGGTAATATTTGTAATTAAGATCTTAAAGTGTACACTTAACTGCCTACAACCACGACATTAAGAAGAAGAAGAAGCTACTTATTTCTTAATTAATTAATCAATTCATAATCTTCTTCGGATTCGTACGCCTAAGTCCAAAGGGTTTTTCGTCATTTTACAAACTCTCATTAATTTGACAAACCTTTACTGCCAATATGATTAAGTTTTTGAAAACTAATTAAACCTAACGTAAGTCACAGGATTAGGTTCAATTTTTTTAGGTTTATGAATCAGCAGATAAAAAAGGTTTGCATAATGAGTTGGTGACTTGATTAATTTGTAGAATGATTGAATTACGTCAAATAAACAGTGTTCGTATTTCCTGGCGAATGTGAGATATTGGAGGATCATATTATATTAATAAAGCACCTTGTATCCTCTGAAAAATTTGTTTTTTACTCATTCCCAATTCTAAGATTTCTTACAGATTGTTTTTCTCAGTAATATTGATGAAATAAACATTTTAAAAGCATCTATTTTCTTTAAAGTTTGTTGAACGGCGGGGCTCTAATTTAATGAAGTAACAGACAATAAATTTTCGGGAGTCAAATTAGTGTTAGCTCCGATTTTTTATTAAGTACAAATAGTATTTTCTCCCGAATGAGATACCTACTTACGCAGAATTACGAATCCAATAAATTTTCAGTACAACCTCATCCTCAGTAAGTATATAAATGACACTCCAAATCGAGAACATAAAACGAAGCATTGTTGTAAAGGTTGGAACTTCGTTATCGGTCATATGTCAGGCTAGTGCAGCGAGTTCTACGCATTAATCATTTAGCGACTGTACCAATAATATATTAATGTTGTTCTGAGAGTCGTCGCAAATGCTAAGGTCGTAGGATCGCGGACCGCATAGCATCACGATAGCTCCTGGATGTTTGGGAGGTGAAGAGCACGCCTGTCACATCACTGCACAAACAAAGGCTTTGCCCATTGAATGATTACATACGTTAGTCGGTTAATCGTTTTATCCATAATAGCAAATCACATAAAAATGTCAGGTACCTAAAAATAATATTATGCAACACAAACAAACATGAAACCCGGAAGGGCGCTCCATTTTAAGAGGGAGACAAGACCGAAGTTACATACGAATAATTAAGTACTTACTTACTTAAAAATTAAAAAATTAGAACAAAATAATTTTTTTTACCAGTAATAGTGGATAAAAAATTGATTAGTACTAATTAACAGTCATGAAATTCCAATAGTTTATCTTAAGATAGAAAAACATGAGATCTACGTCATCGACTCATCCACGCCTATCCCAAACCCTTGGACCTAGAAAATTGAAACTTTGCAGAGGTTTGACTGGTGTTGTAAATAACACAAAATAAACAATATTATTCTTAATTTTCAAGATACAGACAGTCAAGCATGAGAAGCGAAACCGCGGGCACAAGCTAGTTTTTAAAAAGTTCTTTGTTTGCTCTAGTACTTTTTACTTAATCTTCATTATTACATTCATGATATGGATATCGTTCGTTATGAATTACACAATTTGCAATAAGTTAATTAATAACTAATCGACGGGAAACGTGATCGTTTAGAACTTATTTTAAATAATTTAGATGATTGGAATAAACTTGTAGCAATAAATTATTTTAATTAACACAAATTATCCTCTTTAATCTTAATTTTGTAACGAATCTAGTTTTACTTCTTACCTTTTGCTATTCGTACCAACATATAGGATTCCAAAGCTTCTTATTATTTTACTATTTACCATTTAAATAATAAACAATTTGCTCAGTTAAACAAGATCTGTTTTGGGGTTAGCATCATCTCGAATACTTGCAAGTAGTTCAAACCAAATTTTGGTACTGGAAAGATATTTATGTATGTAAATAATAGCCAGATATAGCTGTCAACATTCTTTTAAAATCATTTGGAATGTAAACATTCCACAAACTTTTTTAATTCATTTTTTATCTCCAAATAAACCTGCTAATGATTTATAATTCCGTTTCAACAATGAAGCTTGAATGACGAATGATGATGATTTCAAACTAATCGCCGCCAATAATGGCACGTGTAAGTTTTTTGACATAAGCCGTATTTATTGGACCGTTCAGGTGGGTCGTTCCTCGCAGCTAGACATAGATCGATCTTCCGAAACTACTTGACTACTTATATAAATTCTGAGGAATTGCGTCATGAGACAGATGAAAACATCGAGGCGTGGGCTCTGCTCCGTGAACGACTA
Source organism: Pandemis heparana (assembly GCA_963854515.1). Taxonomy (NCBI): domain Eukaryota; kingdom Metazoa; phylum Arthropoda; class Insecta; order Lepidoptera; family Tortricidae; genus Pandemis; species Pandemis heparana. Next base: position 8,746,651 of record OY978010.1, read on the forward strand.
CTATAAAAACCAAGGGCAATCGGATTCGACTATGTGATCCGTCTTCTATCGTTATATATTGTCGTATTAGCATCCAAATTGCCCTTCTTGGACGATTTATATGCGTCTATGTCGAGTTTGTGAAACTTTGATCTGATAGCGCCCCAGTTTAGAATAGCACCTTTGTTTTATAGTTGTTTTATTGCTCATTTGTTTTATTACCTAATCGAATTTGAATATTGATTGTTATCGACAGGTTACTTGATGTAGGGTTCGATTCAAAAACCATTAAACGCAATAAAACTGTTAGGACTGTTTAACCTTATTATGATATTAACATAATTTTACGATATTATTACAGTTTAAGCATAAAGTTTACAACAGCAGTCACTACTTAATTTGTATATTACTTTTATCTTAGTCATTGTGGATTACCGACACGAATGTTGTATGCTCTCATGTATAACTTTCTTGAACTTGTCCATTTTGTACCTTTGCAGATTTGGTTTAATCCGATACTACACTAAATGGCAAAACGTTATTAATCCACATATTTTAAACATTTTTTTTTTCAATATTAGTTTCTTCTTCTTCTTTAGCCATTCTCAACCTCTAAGGTGTAGGCCTCCTTCAGTTTATGCCATCTGTTTCTGTCTTGAGCAGTTTCCAACCACTTTGTTCCCGCCAGTCTTTTGATATCGTCGTACCAACGCATCTGCGGTCTTCCTCTGGGTCGTTTTTCGCCCCACGGTCTCCATTCTACCACTGCCCTGCACCACGAGCCATGCTTGCGGGCGACATGACCAGCCCACTCCCATTTCAATTTCGCAACCCGTTTAGTCACATCGCTCACTTTGCTTTGCTCTCTGACCCATTCGTTTCTTTTACGGTCTCTCAGCGTAACTCCTACCAGTTTTCTTTCAAGTGCTCTTTGAGCCACCCTTCAGTAAATATGGATACACAATATTAGTTTATATATCGCACTGCTAGTACAAAACAGTTCCAACTCAAAAAACCACTTTGTTCAGAAAATGCGAAAATGTTGCTGTGGATAAACTAAGCATGATAGAAGCTTACTTGCTGTTTTTTTTTAAGTGTTTTTAATTTACAAGAAAGTCTGTACATGAATAATACATGAAAGTAATTTAAATGAGCAGATAAATATGATTTTGTAGTTGATACGGTCTTTCGGAAGCAACTGCGTTTAATTTCTATGATTATTTTTAGTTACAACGGTTTTGTACGCAATTTTTGAGTTAATATGTTTTGATTATTCAAAACATTAATTTAAATAGTAGTTTTATTTGGTTGTTTGAACGTTTTATAGTAAAAATAATAATAAAACATTGTGTTTGCTTGCAAAATAGTTTTTAATAGTAATAACAATTAACGTTTTAATTAATTAAAAATCAATTTTTTTATAATCTCAGCCTTAATCATAATAACTTAACTGACTTTACCAAAAACAAAAACAGCCGTATGTATACACTCAAGAGTAATGCAAACAAGTACTACTAGTGTATACAGAATTACACTACCCGTGTTCACTACATGCCATCATGATTTTGGACGACGTGGCAGGAATAACAACTTTAGGTGGTATTTTTTAAGCAGCAGGCGCCTCGAGACTTGGATCTGCATCACAATCGTTTATAATTTCACTGTCTTCACTCCGTACTGGTGAAATGTAGTAATTCGGTGGTTCGTACAGAGACTCTTGCAACGGAGAGTTATTTTGATCATGATCCTACGGTACCGGTGGTCATTTTTCTTCCAATTGGTTTCTTGAAATAATTGTTAAATCTTTTTGTGGAATGTTACGCTTCATTCTCTTCGTGACAAGGCTGTACGTTTCAGGGAGTGTTTTCTTTGTTGGATTCCTTGATCATTTGTACGAATAACCGGCCTGGTCCCTTAATTTTTCTATAAAAAGATTAAAATAATGACTGCTTCTTCAGTAATCACCAAAAGCGTATCAACTCAAAAACAAGGAATTTTAAACCATAAATTGCAAGTTTTCGTGCAAATTACATATTTAAAACTGTTTCAACTCAAAATGAGCGTTCAATGAAACTAGAAAGAGACTTTTACCTCTGTTGGTTTAAGAGAAAATAAATGTTAAATAATCAATCAACAAAATCGAAGCAATTCAAAATCTGGAATTTAAACCACCAAGACAGGTATAACTTAAAATAATCAAAGAAAAAGCCCTTGCCTTTGTCATCTAAAGTGTATCAACTAAAATAACGATGATGGAACCACTTTATCTAAGTCAACATCTAATCATCAAAACCGAAACAACTGAAAATAATACTTCAATAATTGCGATTTTAGTCTTCAAAACTGTCTCAACATGAAATAAAACGTTTAGGCCGCTCACGACCTGCGTGTTCTCAGTGTGAACGTCGGCAGGCAACTAGCAATACTACGGTCTTGCGGGAGGGGGTGAGTCACCGATGCGTCAGCATAGGAGTCTTACAGAGCCACTACTCAGCGAGTATTCAAGTTATTTTTGCGTCTGTATTATTGGCTTACGCGGCATCGATCGGAGAATTCGAATATAGCGCTAACTCAAAATACACGAATTTTGAGTTGGAACTGTTTTGTACTAGCAGTGCGATATATTATTTATATTTATTATTACATTGTTACCAAAGGTAGTGAAATTTTACAGAAAACGAAATATATAATTATTTCCCTGACTATGCCAAAATAATAGATAGAAATCCCTTTAAGGGATAAGTTCGCCTTTGTACATCAATTTGTCTCATTACCTGAAAAATTAATGTGTTTTATGTACAACAAAGAGTTATACATACATTCACACGATACATACATACATAATACACTGGCTATGCGGAACCTCCACTTATATATTTTTCAAAGAATTTATACGATGTTTTTTTTAACAGTGCAAATTCCACGCTGTCGATTTTACATGATTTCATCAATCAGTGTAATTTATTGAAATCCATGTAAAATAAATTGAATGATTAATACGTAACAAAGTTTTTTAAGCTAAACTGTTGCTAATTATTACCCATTAATCTAAGACACGCGTGATATTGATTTAATAAGCAGAGCATTACTTTTTGTTACGTTACGTAAATTATCGATCCAGTTACAAAAAATTTAATTCTTGAAGTAATATAGCTGAAGTAAATCTTTGTTCTTTTCAAGGTTTTGTACCACGGAAAAATGGAACTCTTAATTAAATAAAGCATCACATTGTTGTCCGTCTGTTTAGGTATCTGTTTGAGTGGCTAATTTACTGGGTGGGTGTCTTCACCATTGTTTTTTTTCGGGCACGGGTACTTCAAAGGAACAGGTACGAGTATCGTCTTTTGAAGCTGTAACGTACTGTACTGTTACTCATAATCACTGTTTTTTTCCCATAGTAGTATTCAACGTGTATGGTTTTGTGCTCGTGAAGATGTCATATACCTAGGACATGTGGGTCATGCCACGCAAAAAGTGGGTAATCGAATGTTACCGTACAAATAGCTGTATGCTGTGAGTCATTTACTGGCTTATTTGGATGTTGGAACCAGTCTAAGTGTCAATCGCAAGTGCCCTTTTAGTCAGGTTGTATAAGTATCTAGCTCGCGCCCGTAGCTACGGCCTCTGCGGAAGATTCCAGTAAGGAAGGTAATAAACAATCAACATTACAAAAGGAATCTTCGTGAATTTTAACTACCTAGTCAAAATGTAAAAGCTTATTTTTCAAATAGGCCGCCAAGGGCTCTTTTACATGTCATTTTTTTAAACTACCAGCGCATTCAGAAAGACCATCATTGCCAAGAAGAATGCGCCGCAAGAAACTTGGCAGAAAGTATTTTTTTCAGAATAAAATGGATTTACAACAGTACCTACTTAAATTCTACTTAACTTACCTATAATATAATTAATACATTTTATAAAAGGAATGTAAAAGGTCCCCGTTAAGTTCTTACCTTAAATTATATTAGTCTATAGTAGAAATGTATAAAGCTCTACTAGTCATAATCTCAGTATGGGCTGGAAATTGTTGCACAGGTCAGGACATCTCTTTTTATTGCGTGTATTATGTATTGCTTTTTATTGCATCTCTTTTTATTAAGTGTATTAAAGCGTATACCGCACATACAGACGTAGGGATAGTTTTATATGTTTGCCTGTGACCTATTCTCTATGTCCCACTCTAAGTGTTAACAACTAAACACTTTTTTATATCTCAATAGATGAAGATGATTACTTACCATTGAATCATCATATCATATTAAAAATAGGAATTACTGATATACTTACCTAACAAATTAGTGCCACAAATTAAATTTTAGTGGTACTACAAAAATGAGAAATCTCCTTTCAAGTCTCTAGCTTCAGTGGCGTAGGTTAGGTTTTGTACTTTTATTCAAACTAATATTGTAAATGCGAATGTGAGTTTCTTTATCTGTTACGCTTTTACGCGAAAACTACTCAACTGATCCTAGTAAAATTTGGTATGAAAATAGTTTAGTAGAGTTTTCCGGGTTGACAACCATCCTATGTCCTTCCCAGGGTCTCACCTGGGAAGGACATAGGATGGTTGTCATCCCGGAAAACTCCCAAGGGCGCGCGATAAACGAATCCTCCGCAGACGATGTCGCGCGCAACAGCTAGTATTCTTATACAGGTAACATTAAAATATAAATATTAAATAAATTTTGCGGGTGGTAGGGCCTTGTGCAAGGTCCGTCCGGATCGCTACCACCATCTTACTCGCTAATCCTGCCGCTAAGCAGCAGTGCTTGCACTGCTGTGTTCCGGTGTGGAGAGTAAGACAGCCGGGGAAATTACGGGCACAAGAGGCATTTCATCTAAGTCTAGGTTGGCAACCCTCCGGGGTTGCGGGTGTCTATAGGCAGTGGTGATCGCTTACCATCAGGTGACCCACTTGCTCGTTTTCCTTCCTATTCAAATAAAAAAAAAAAAATTGGGCTAAATTGAATTTCGTGAGATGACCTGTAACAGTTCAGCTAAGCCCAGCCGAATTTTCAACAATGGATGACGAATAATAACGCAATGATTTGTATAATAATATCACATTTATTTATCCACAATACATACAAGTAACAATATCCCTAAACGTCAGAATACTGAGACAATCGATAGAATTTGCTAGACGGTTCGATGATTAATTTACTGGCGAGGAGCATTCCTGGCGATGTACTCCAGGGCGCGGGCGATCTGAGGCGGCACGGGGGGAGGCGTGGGGATGGCGTTACCCTGAGAAAAGAAGAAAAAATAAAATTACAATTGCAAATAAGTTGTGAAGTGACGATCGCGCTCTATTTTTTTGTGTAAAAAAGCACGTGTTTGTTCAATCTCATACATGACAGGCGTGAATCATTAGAGCAAGAAGGACTATGCCTACGTGTACCTATATCAAGAATCGTTATTTCTGCCTGATTGTCTATGAATAGAATGTGTGTTGTGGCGCTATTTAGGGAATATTTATATCCAACTGTGAATATTTTGGGCTGATGATAAAAGTTTATAGAATACTCTTTTTTTCATCCACAATAAGGTTTTTGTTGAAACAAGTCTGAAGTCAATGACCCAGCAGCATGCTAGATTGATTGCTTAAAGCTGAATTATTCATACATGTATGTATACAGTTCGTATCTCATTTGCAATGCTCATTAATCAATTGGCATGTAGTAAATTAATTATCTCTACACAAAACTTTACTGTTACCGTGAAAATAAATCGTCAATGTAAATGTGAGGAATCAATACCATGATTCTTACTAGCGTAATAGTATCTATACATATAATTATGAACGTACTAGCTGCTGCCAGCGACTTCGTCTGCAAATAATTCGTTTATAGCTATCCCGCGGGAACTACGCAATTTTCCGGGATAAAAAGTAGCCTATGTGCTATTCCAGACTTTTCTCTATCTATGTGCCGAATTTCATCCAGATCCGTTGAGCCGTTCTGGCGTGATTGAGTAACAAACAAACAAACATCCATCCATCCATCCATCCATCCATCCATACTTTCGCATTTATAATATTAGTTAGATTTAACGTTCAAAAATATTGAAATTAATTCTAAAAATGTATTGGCCTATTTCATCGTAGATTCTATGGAGCCAGATATAATGGATGCGGCCAAATGCATAAAACAGAGTTGCAGCGATTTCATGCAAGTGAACGACTGCACTGTGACTCCGACTTAACGGCCCGGCCGTGAAAACGCGCAACCGACGACACGTCAAGAAAATTCTCTATTCATTGCTCCGTCGACATGCTCATCGCCGAATCGGCTACTTGACAACACACGCAATGAATTACAAAAACGCAAGCCGCCCGCCGGCTGTGTAAAGTCGTGGTTGATCCGGTAGTCATGCGTGACCTCTTACCACGGGTTGGTAGCCGTTCTCGTCAGCGATGTAAGAGATGGCGATGACTTCTCCCTCGGGCGAGGTCCAGGAGTAGGAGCCTTGGGCAACTACGGGCACCACTGGAGGGTTGCCTCCGAAGTTGCGGGGCGTGCCTTGTTCTTGGGCCGCGATTCCGTTGTCGGTTTCGTAGCTAGAAATAAAAATTATAGTTATAGCGAAGAGCAATGAGAATTTTCAAGGTGCTTGGGCCATCGCTTGTAGGTTTTGTAAACATAATGCGCCATTGGAGGAACGATTATGCTGAAATTATTGTCAATAGGATGACTATAAGTGTATAAGTAAACATACTAACGGATAAGTTTCGAATTTTATTAAAAGCATTAAAGATACTCTATTGTTTTAGACATACCTAATATTTTAGTTAAATAATTTCACAAGCGTTATCCAGTAGGCAAGCTTAAAATGATGCTGAAAACAGTATTGAAATTGCTTTTAGAAGAAAGCAATTGACACTACCACAAAAAGCTTTAGCAACAATGATCACTTAAATCTCCTAAAAACGATGATTGTTTTTTTAGGAACTGACTTCCTATATCCGTGGTCGTCAAATTGCGGCCCGCGGCCGTTATTTGTGCGGCCCGCGGCAAAGTTAATTGTTTCAATAGTCAACTATACGTACATTGGATATCAATAGTCAATTTATACCTCTTGGAGCGCCTTTACATACTCTGCGGCCCGGCCCTGGTACTCACACTGTCATATGTGGCCCTTGGCCAATAAAGTGTGACGACCGCTGTCCTAAATCATCTCAACGGGTACTTAATAAAAAAAAGAAAAGTGCTCACAAGTAGTTGTAGCTGCCATCAGGTCCCTGGTCATTGCCGAACTTCAGGGTCTGTGCGTTGGCATCACCAGACACCCTGGCGATGTAGCGCGCGGGCGGTGCCGCGGTGCTCACGGGACGGTACACCTAGAGGACAAGGTTGCCAGGTGTGAAATTAAAAAAAAAATACGTGGAACAATTCGCCCCAATGGACTTAGGCTCAAACTAGGCTTGTACAGGGGTACCAGGAAACGGATGAACCTAAAAATAGATTTTAAATCCATGACTCGGGTACTGATATTCGTATTCCTCATACAAGTGCTTGTCCCTACAGGGTTCTGAACGCAGATCCTCTAACTTAATAATTATAATAAGGGTCACTAAGAACTAGGTTGTCCGGTCTAAGGACGCGCTTTCATTGAGATGGAGCTAAAGGGTGCTGAATTGACAAAATCAGAATTAGATGTGAATTTCAAATGGTCGATTCTACACATCCTGCTCCATTTTGTATCCAAAGAAGCTCACCCTACATTATATTAGGCTTACCACTGCTTTTTACCACGCATCCGCACGCGTCTGATACGTTATCCTGACATATATGGTAACATTGGTAACCCTACCTGGGGACGGTACGTGGTTCTGGGGAAACCAGGGAAGCCAGCGAAGGCGCTGGCTCGGTTGAAACTCCCAAGCTGCGCATGGGCGGCTGCCACCATGCAGGCTAGAGCGACAACCTGCCAATTCGAAAAGAAAATAAAGGTAAGTTTACTATTTTTTATAAATTATAAAATCCATGGGAAGTGTGATCCTGAGATCTATGAAGTCACTTTTTGACTGCAATATTTACAACAATATTTTGATTAATGTTAGCCTCTTGTTTAGTTTACGGTTAAGTGAATATTTCTTAATTGCCGTCGATTTTGTTGTAAAATGTTTTTTGTTGTTGTACAAATTGTCATCGTTGCAAAAATTTGTAAACAATAAATTTTCTTCTTATTTTTTTATGGATTGTTATTTATGTCTTTATCAATATATAACAAATGTTTACATGAAACATTATACTCATTGGATGCTTTTAAATTCTATTGTAATTAATGCTTACTCACAGCAAATTTCATTTTGATTTGAATAGTTTGTCTGTCTTCTTTGAACTAGTTTGTTTGAGTGTCGATAAAAAATCGCTGCGGGCATTTATATAGGTATCAGAGTGAGATCCACCCACTTCGTACTCTAAACTGCAATAACATTTAAATATTTTGATGCGAGACCGATAAATTGCTTTATTAAGTATTACCAGTATATAGCTATATTAGTAAACATATAGATGTATATTAATAAAAATATTAATAAACACTGAACTTGCCTATTTATTTTTAAAATAAGTATATAGTAAAAGTAGGTATTGGCAACTTGCAGAAAAAAAACAAATCTGGTTTATGTCATTTTAACTAGGTTTAAGTTTGCCAGTTCTATGCTTCTCTATAATAAACTGAGGTTAAATCTAGTTTTGTTTTTTGTTTGTTGTTTTGGCTGATGAGTAGGTAAGTATCTAATTAAATTAGACTATGTGTTATAAACCTACTGATATTTTAAGATGTTTGAAATGTTGTTTGTAATCTAGGAATAAATTATGAAATTTAAAAATGACTAGTTTGGTTAGGTAAGTTTTTACCGACTAAGGCAAGAAAAGGCAGCTGACGCATCCTTAGTCCAACCAGTATTCTAATAATCCCGATTCACGGGCGCTGAGGCCTTTGCAGTCTACTTATCTTTCTGGTCCATGCTTTTATGTGTCCAAATATCATAAATGAGTCATTTTCAAAATAGGTGTACGCAACACAAAATAACACAAAAGAAATTTGTTCCTTCGTAACACAAAGACTTTTGACGTTTGGGTCAGTGTCAGCGGAAACAATATGGCTACGCTGTCATATGTTATGTTGGTAGTATCTTACATTGTTGCTAGACTAAAACATGTTATGGCTGTTTTCCAAATAAGCTCGAATTTAATTTTTATCATCGTCACACATAAGAGTAACACAAAGTAATAAAAAAGGGGATATGTAATAAAATTTGATTTTTGGTGTCATTTTTAAAGATATATGAATTTACTTTGCATTTTATATAAAATACTATCTTAGGTGATATATTCAATAACAATTATAATGTGTAACTACAATAAATATAGGCATTAAGAGTGTTCAAACGTACAAGAGTACTAGTGGGACAACAGTATTTTGTATGAACCACTTAAATTTATATTTTCTTTTTTGCTGCAGATTTTAAGAAATAATTATAATCTAAGTCAAAAAGTGATTTTCACTATCTGTCATAAGTATAAATAACACTATTAACCGAGCAAATTAATTCCATAGGCTCGGCATTATTTATAACATAATTTTTTTTAAAGGAGACAGACGAAATAGAGAAAAAGTACACCTTTTTTGAAAACGACTCAAATATCATAATAAATATCATTCACCACTGTAATCCAGTTGTACCTATGTTTACAAATAAATCACATTGACTTTGACTTTGATAGTGTTTAATATCACTCAAATATGCAGTAAATTTAGAACCAATTACTGTCATTTTTGACATGTTAACGGTGTTTTGACACCAAAAAAACGTCTCTGGCTTTTAAGGCTTTTACAGCAATAAGAATTATATAACGCAACAGCAGAATTGGTTGATGGACTATGTCAAAAGAGTACCATTTATATAACAAAGCATTAAAAGTCTGTATGTATAGGTGGCCCTCTATATGCTCTCTATAATAATATGTATAATATATGGGTAACACATCAGCCAACATTACCTCTGGTGTTGCGGTTGTCTACGAGCAGCGGTGGTTGCTTATCATCATGTGGACCACTTGCTAGTTTTTCGCCCTTCCCTATAATGAACAGCAAACATGAGTAGACCAAATGGAAAGACGGGTTTCTGCGAACGTAAAGTGAGGTCAGAGAAATTACGCCCGCTGTTTATAAATACTTGCATGCACACACGAACAATCAAATTTTATTCCGCCCAGGAAACCAGTCGAAGTATGCACATGCAATCACGGTGAGGCGTAGTTTTACCGAACCTATTTCTGTTGTTGTCAAAATTTCGTATTTTCTCTTTATATCCTTTTGATAGGTTTATGGTATGAGCAAACAAATCGTTGTTGCAAAAGCAGAATTTTACAAATAGGTGGGAAGATAGCTACCGATTCCCTGAGTCGTGCGTAGGTAGTTCATAACCAGTTGAAGAAACATTATATACGACATTAAATTTTTTATTACTGCTAGCTACCCTATAAAATTTCCAAAAAAAAAGTTATTTAAATTACCCGAGTCCTGCCGATTCCATAGAATCCTTCGTAAAAGACCAAAAAATACATCAGGTTGCAGAAGAAGATCATCATTCTCGTCTTTGCTGTCGGAAATGCTTTAGTAGATAAGTTTGCATTTTAATCTGCTTTTACTGGCCCCAAGTCACCTGTCGCATACATGATCAACATTATCCTGATAATCTCAATACAGAGGCATTTGTATTGTAGCCGAATCAGCAGTACCTATACTTATCTTTCATTCACAATTTTGACGTAATTTCCAAGCAATGTGGTCGATAGGTACCCTCAAGTCAAAAACATAATATTGTTTCACTTCGATTGGCATTATTCGCCGAAATTATTGTGTGAGGGTGCACCTAAGATGTCTAACGCAACCCAAAAATATATAATTCCTAGGAGAGTATAACTTGCATATTTTTATTGAAACCGTTTTAGTAATATTTCAGGGGTAAAGTTCAGTCGTGTGCAATTAATTAACTTTAGTTCGACGTACGAACTTCACACTTTGAGTCTTACAACATCATATTAATTAGCCATTAACTTTAATTGAATCGCTGACGCCATTAATTTTGCTGCATAACTTCTTATCAAATAGCAAAAATATCGAATAAATTGTATAGATAATTCCGCACTGAATGCAGGGTGATATATGAGTACTTGAGGTGATGATGTATTGAAGTGAAGAGTATCATTATTCGTTTCGGTAAATAATCGGATTTACCTGATTAGTTATTGATTATCTTTATTCCTCCTATGAGAATATAATTAGAGCCATGTGCCGAAAAGAATGATAATAATTTATTCATACTATTTATAACTGATATTTAATAGTGTATTATTTTTCTTATGTATTTGTTTTTTATAGGAAGTGGCTTAACAGAGGCATAGATAATGCAAAATTTTGTAGGATTACATCTAATGAGAAATTAAGTCAGTTACTCCTGTTCAATGATTTCAAAAACATACAACAAGCTGGCCTTTGGAAATGATTACAGTAACCTTTCAACACTGAACAGATCATCGTTTTTAACTTTAGCAACAGCTATAACATTTATGTGAACTAATCTGTCGTAAAGTTTTGATAAGCTATAACCCTCGATTTTTTTATAGTTCAATATCAATTTTACTCATCATTTATCGATTTTGCTAATCATTGAGCTCGTTCTACTGTACGTACGATTACGATCCACCATAGACATAAAATCGTTAATTCTGTTTGGACTGAAACTGATATGTTTTCGTAACAGTAAAGTAACAAGTTAACTGGAACCCATTCTTAGTCCTTTATTAAAGATAACTTTTTAATGTTATATTTTAAAGGGATTTCCATTCAACACGATCACGGTCGAACGAAACGCAGAGTTGCATCGAAATTGGTGATTATGTTTGCAAAATAAGGGGCAGAATACAACCCGTTAATATCTGTTTGAAATTGCCATTCCTTGTATATCGGGCATTACAGCTTCCGTTAATAAATGACTTTATTAGGTATCCGCTTTAGCTGACATAGCTTCCACTTAGCCACAAAAAGTTAACATTTAACAGAATCAAGGATCCTTTGATCTTCCTACAGTAAAGCCAAAAGTAAGGATTTTGAGTTTAATAGCATATGGTATGGGTGTTTTATTTATATTGTTTCAAGGTAACGCCGAAAAATCGTCTTATTTTTGATTGGTGAGTATAAATCGATTCAAAGTAGTCCGGATGACTAATACGCTACGTCTTGTATGAAAGCAATCATTTTAACGCATGTTTAGTTTAAAAACTGAATAATGTTTTTTTTTTCTTTGAAGTCGTTTGGTGTGCGAGTTACCACTAAGTAGATAGGAATTCAAAAGCCTAGATGTACCTAAGTAGAAAGTTAGGATTTTTAAAGTATACAAAAATTTGCTAAGGCTTAGGAGCATATTTGAGGAAAATGATGAGCTCGGAAAATCCACAAAATCCTCCTTTTTTCCCTAGCTAGGTTTTAGATCTGATACTTGTTGTTGTTAATGTATTGCTTAACTTTTTGTACTAAAGGCGCTGTCGACAGCAAATGAGCTTGAGCAGCGCCACTTTTCACATCATACGGTTCCTGTTAGTGAAAGAGAAGAAACTATTCCGGCAGCTTGGCGCGCGTATAAAATCTTGAAACGAAGACACATTAATAATAAGAAATAAAAAAAAGTATGGATTATTTGTGCAATATGACTCGTTAGCCGTTTAGGTATGAATATGTTGACTTCATGTTTTTAATTGCAGACCCATACGTTGAAAAAATAGCAAATATTTAATAAATAAAAAATATAAAATAAATAAAACTAAAATAAAATAATGATTAAATAGTTTAATTTCTTAAAATTGAACCGTTTAATGATTATTTTAAGACCAATCTTTGCAATTATTTTCTATCGAGCCGATTTTGTTCAATTTGTACCTATCGAGTCCGGCCAACGTCTTTGAAACATGATGAAAATTATCATATATTTTTTTGTATTTTTTTTGTGTGTAGTTTTTCTTAAAAAGGTGCTTAAATAACATCAATTTCAACAAAATTAAGGTGTTGTCAGCCTCTAAAGGATAGAAATTCTTGACGAATTTTGCTTTTATATTTTTGCTTAATCTAAACAGATGCTTTTCTAATGCATTATCAGTGTAATTTTACGAACTAATAATAATATTGTGTTGGTAAAGCAAAAAAAAATCTATAAGTTTGAAGAATAAAAAAATAAAGCGCGCGCTAAATGGTTTTAGCCTGTGCCATATTACTTGAATATATTAATAGAAATAATGAAAATTGATACTAATTTAGCGCTTTAACTACTTAATTATTTGATTGCTTCTTGAAGGACATGTGCCAACTTATAAAGTTTATATTTATTTGCGTTAAAGTTAATTATAGACATAAACGACGCTTTAACTTTATTATGAACACTAGATTTTGTTGCGTTATTGCAGCCTTGACTGTAAACTTCCCCCATAGGTAGTGACTGGAATCAGTAAACTTAAAAATTTTAAACAATATTCGGTTTTTTTTGTTAGTTTAAAAAGAACCTAATGAAGCTTGAATTGAGTACACTTGCTCCGACATAATTAATAATAAGATTAATGAGTCGATTTTATTGATAACGGAACTTTGTCGTCCGATTTTCTGTGAATTCCCTTCTCACAGGAACGCGTAGAGGTATAAAGTTGAAATTAATACCAAATACTTAAATTGGCGGCTACTTAGAGTTAAGAAAAAAATCAACAAGTTATCGTGCTCCCGAAAAATAGGGAGTGCTTTCAATAAAATTGTCCTACAAGTTTTAAATTTGGTATAAAGGCACAACTAAGAAAATGAGTCTAAAAATCATTTTTTTTTTATGCCTGTCTAAGTAACTAACACTGGATTTTATACTCACTTGCTGAATTTACACGGAACCCTCAGCTCGGTCTCGGCTTGATATGGTTTTAGAAATAGGATCACAAATACATCAGAGAGCAATGACAACAATATCCTGAAATAATAAATGACGTCAGATGCGGGTTATTGATCTCGCACACAAACGGTTTGGTATAACTATGCTGATGAAAACCAATTCAATGCAAATAAACAAAATTATATTTTTTACTTACTTACCAATTTTACTTGTATTTTTATTACCTTGTGTTACTTTTTATTAATAAAGAGTTAAGTATAACCTATTTATTATTCAAAATATAGATATACCTATATACAAAAGCAGAAGTTTGTCTGTAGTCTCATATTGCACCCATTGTACAGAGTAATAGTAACTCCAAAAAGTTAATTTTTTCTTAATTGCGTGAATTAATTTTAGAGAGCTGTTTTAAACCTTTTTTAGTTCAATTTCAATATTTTATCGTTTAATTTAAGTAATGTAAATAAATGTAAAAAAAAAAGGTTTTTACTAGCGATGTTGATTTCAATGAAGGTATTAATTTACCTACTGTAGACCCGATCACCGGTCACAATGCAATAAATGCAGCGAACAAAAAAGTTTTTTTTTTTTATATAATAACGAAAACTTAAATCGGCCTAAATAGCTGACATTTTCTAAGATTCTTAGGTGTAGCATAGGATACGCAATGTATTGTTACATCAAGGTATAATCGTCTCGTAAACTAAAGTCGTTATAATATTGTAAAGTGTTATTGATATCTCTGCTTAATGTCAGCTTTAATGCTCACTCCAAGGATGTTATTTAGGAAGAACTTGGACCGACTAAATTGTATAAAATAGCTAAAATAAATGAGCTAGTTGGGTTCCGTCTGTGAAACAATATTAAGAAAGTTAAACATTAAAAAAAAAGTTAAAAGTTGTTTACATTTACAATTATGATATTCAATTTTTTTCAATGTTTTGGTTCTAAAATCTACGGTACATATTAAGTCTTAAGACCGATAGGACGCCAAGCCGGCGTCAGCTACCTTATACATACATATATAAATTTCAAGTCACTAAGTTGAGTGAGGGAGCTGCCATAAGTAATAGGTATAGGTTCGAAGAAACTGAATCGCCCACCCTTGTGGAAACTTTTTACAAGCAATTTCACGATAATTTTTGGCAGATGTATAGCATTTATATTTCAGTGCAGGTTCCACAGTGGTACATAATTAGGTTTTTTTGACTGGACATTCCAATATAATTGACGTTTCGGCCACGATGCAGTGGCCGTGGTCACGAGCAGACTATAAGATTTCTCTGAATTATGTAGTCATTTTGAGAAAGAAGCTGTCTGAGCATACCAGAACTCGGTTATTTAAAGCACATCTAAGCACATAAATTGTGCTGTATTGTAAACGAGTAAAGTTACATAAAGTAGAGAAAAAATATTTGTAGGATTAGGTAGGTTTTGAATTAAGGGAAGAAAACTCTTGCAAAACTCTCTCTTTTCTTCTGTAAGTACATTTAATCTTTCATACTGCAGGCTTATTACGTAACTCGCTCGCAATCGCCATCGTGTTCATTTTGACAGTTATTGTATGAATGTGACAGCTAGCCGATTCCGATGCCAATTGTTAGCCCATACATGAACTGTCAAAATGAAGAAGATGGTGATCGCGAGCGAGTTACGTAATAAGCTTGCTGGTCTGTTTTTCATTAATAATTACATACATTTACGATATAACTCCTCCATCTCTACATTTCAGTGAAATAAACAGTGCCAGAAAATGGTTCTCATTTCTGCAACTCTAAAAATAATGATCTACTTTGACAAATATGAATATTGCATGAGATGAGTTCTTCAGTGGACACATTAATTTGATTTGTCAATTTTATGTGGTGAGGCGTCTTGATTTGTTATTAGTGCCGTATTTTTGGCAGGTTAAGTGTTAATGAATTACCATGACTGGTAATAGTACTAAATTCGTGATGGCGGCCCAATAACAACGATATTACCCGCTGTTGTTTTTGGCCATGAGACCCCTATCTATCTGAAGACCAAGTTTAAACTTGCAAGCAAATTTTGCAAGTCTCATCTTGTGCGGCACTGGCTCTACGACTTCTAACCCGTTTGCATGATCTATTAAGCATAAGGGACACAGTTATGCAGCCGTATAGCTCTGTCTCTTACGCTGAATAGAACTTGGCACGCATTAAACGATTGTGGTAACTTCAATCAGTTACGATCTTTAATTTAGGGCCCACTTAAGGTCAAATGACCATCCAAAGGATTTCATGCAAAACGGCTCCCAAATAACCTCGTAAAACCCACGTAAAATGTTTACTATTTATCGGAATCTATCTAAACGTTAGTGGGACCGATTTCGCTTCGTGTACTTAGCAATTTTCCTTGTATGCATCTTGGCTAGGAGATCACTGCAGTTGCTGTTGGCTTGTTGCTATTGGTGAATGCAATAAGAACTAAATGGTGCACAAGTTCAAATTTCTAAACGACACTGAAAATTACAACACAGAAAAAATCGAAAAGTAAAGCTATGGCCGGGAATCGAACCCGGATCCTCATCATTCTGTGATGCGCGCTATCCTAACATAAAAGTAAACATAAAAAATCAGGAAGTATTATTCTTGATTCATTTGATAGTACCTCGCACTTTAATATTGCGTGGTACCAAATTATTATTCTAAGAATCGGTCCTGTAGTACCGAAAGTTACCCCATACAATCAAACCTACCTCTTTATTATATTAGTAGAGATAGAGCATTAATATATCTAAAATTCAGATGTTTAAGATTTTTTTTCTAAAGCTGATTTCGCTTGACACTCAGTCTCATTCAAAACTGTGCGGTCAACCATTTGCAGTTTTTTCTTTTTATTTTCTAAATCAATTTTACTAAAAGACGATGGGTGATGCTCCCTTACAATTGGGTGGCTTACTTGCGCATTTGCCTTTCTTATGGTATTAAAAAATATATCTAGCCTATACTTCGTATACATGCAGAATTAAAAGTCGAGAATTGGTTTATATTACCTGAAATGTCGTCATTCTTATACTTTCATTTGCCTCATATAATACAACATACATTGACTATAATAACCTTACTTATCACTGCTCTATGTATTCCTAAGTACATTATTTTTGTCATGGTGCAACTCTGTTTATTAAAGTTTAGATGTTTAGGTTTGTACAGGATCGAACAAAATAAATAATACTTACGTTAATTTTGAATTGCGATTAAATTAAGTACCAGTACCTCTTTACAAAAATGCTGGCTAAACCAACTTTTAATTAATAAAGATCCTAAATGGTCATTCAAAATTGAAAATGTCTTTAGAAATGGCTCCGTACCTATACTTGATAGTTTGTCGGCTTTTTTTTTATGAGTATAGAACCTGATAGGCGCCAAGGCGCCATATTCAATTCAATCAATTTTGATTAATGATCATAATATGTTTAGTTTAATTTAGTCATATGTCTTATGCTTTGGCCGGCTACGCACCCGTAATACTTCTTGGGATATGGTTGCCAATAGGCGAGGCGAGGACGAAATCCGTTAAACAGATAACACTTCTTTGCATGTTCACGAACTATTAGGTTAGTCGATTTGAACATCCCTAAAAAGTTTCCTAGTCTACCCATCATCTTAATTATTATCCAGCTCTGCTCGGCACATGCCTGATCTCAGAAAAAGAGGACTCGAGCTGTCAGTTGAATTCACGTTCCTCTACTTGAGGGCCATAGGTCAAACCACTAGGCTACCACGGCTTCTTAGTTATTCTGCTGTAGTTCAGAATAGAAAAAAATACTCCGAGAATGGAGTCTTCAAAGGTAAATATACAAATTCAAAAATTCAAAACTTTTCAAAATTTTTAACGCCTGTTTATTGGACAAAGGGAACTATCATGAAATTAACTATGACAACATTTGAAAACTTTCTACGGTGGGTCGCAACTCAAATAGATTAAAATCTAATATTAGACTATTAAAAAGAAGCGTCACCGTATTACTCAAAATATTTATACACCATGGGACTCAAACAAACACAATAATTCCACGTCTACAAAATATTTTATTGCATACAACCAAGTTTACTGCGGTTAATTTTAAATGGGAACTTTTCGATGGAAAACTCATGCTTTAGGCAAATGAGCGCCAGTGGGTTGGAATCCGTTTTCGTCAGCTGTGTAATCCACTCGGTACTTCACACCATCGTCACCAACGTACTCATAGAACCCCTTCGCTCTGGTGCCACCACCATTGACAGCAGGATCTACTTTCCCAGCTTCTTCCGCAGCTATACCATTATCTGTTTCAAACAAGTAATGGTAACTGTCTACGTCAGCATCGTTCTCTTGCCTTACTATTTTTGCGCTTGGTTCGTAGTTTGCCCTAGAGTAGATTGGGACGGGAGCGTACGTAGCCAAGGGTTTAGGCGTCACTGAGTAGACTAGAGAACGAGCAGTTGGCAGCACGGGGACAGGGACGACGGATGGACGGGCCGTCACCGCAGCTATTGATGAAGCGAATGGTTCCACTGCTAGTCTAAAAATTAAAAAAAAAACTTCATAAAACAGAAAAAAAAGCTTTTACATATAGAGCATCACCAAAATGGCGGTTTAGGAAAATCCATATAGGGGAAAGTGGTCACCATTCGTAAACTTTTTAGATTTCATTTTTTATTTTTTATTTAATTGTCAAATTTAGCTAGTTTATGTACCTAAGTGTAAAGTGTAACAAATATACTCGTATTGTAGTTTGTTACAAAAAAGTCCGAAACTATTATGACAAAATGTTAAAGAGTTATAGCCATTTTTCAGCGATAAGGTATGTGTACGAATGGTGACCACTTTCCCCTACTTATATAATATGTATAATTAAAATTAATCTTTGAACAATTTGACACAACATAAAAATTTTAAAGAGATGCTGTAAGTAACTATCCAAAAAAAAATTACTATAGGAAATGGAAATCTGTCTCTCGTCGACGAAAACATCTTGGAATTTTAATTGACCATTTCAAAATTATTAGGTATGTATAATTATAGTTTGAAAATACAATAAGTAGGTACCTACCGCCGCAGTAAAAATACTTGAATCATTTGCTTATTGATTTATCAATTACTTTTATCATGATCATTATCGGCTTATTAGCAATTCACTGCATATAAGCCTCCCCTAAAACGCGTCTATCTAAGGTCTGTCGCATCCCACTTTTGGTAGCTGGAGGGCTTCCGGAGTTAGGAGGATTTTTATATTAATTTTGTATTTGCTTATAATATAAAACTTACCCGTTCTGATCGCCATAGTTAACCACAGGCGTAAACAACGGCTGGTACTGGTACGGGTTATACGCCTTCACGTAAAATGGTTGATACGCGGCGTAGATCGAATCATATTTGCCGTTCCTTCCGAACAGGCTCCTGTATTGATTATCTAAGGCGGTGTACGGTCTGTACTTGTTGCCTAGGGTGCCGTAGTAGCGGCCTTCGTCTCCTGGGCGGTAAAGCCCGTCGTCGCCTCCGTATACTCCTGGCTTGTATTGGCCATCGTCGTCAGCGAAACTGACGCCGAGGACAGCTAGTGCCAAGAAGGACTGTATGAAACAAAGATTGGTTACAGTTACAATTCACTTCCGCTAATTTCAAGAAATTATAGTGCAACTAGCTAGTCTTCAGTACCTATCACTAATTGACAGACAGAAGTAGTAATTACCACTTTATGAGTTATTTAATGATTCATTGCGTGGCGATGAAGATGTTGAAAGTACTATGTTTAAGCGGCAGTAAGATGTGTTTTTCCAGTATTAATTTAAATGCTAACTTTTTACTGTTATTTTATCTTTAACATTATATTCCAGAAATCAATAGAAAATTTCACTAAAACTTTTTATAACATTTTCTTCTGGTGATGTTTGACACATTTTTAACTTACCAAAACCAACTTCATTTTAACAATGGAACGCTTGTAGTGAGCGAAATAGAACGAATGATACACTTTAAACGACCATCGGTTCTTTTATAGATAGACCAAATTCAAAAATGGTTAGCAGGAGACATCCGTCTAAATTGCAGAAAATGTTAATTTTATTTGTTATGTTGGCATTCGGCGCGACGTATTTGGGTTGATGTGTGATATATTAAAGCTTCGGCCACGCCCATGGCCGACAATTGGATCATTCTTAGGAGACCTTGTCGTCCTTCCACAAATGTTATTAAATTAGTTCAGTTTTCAAAACAAATTCTACAATACTAATGTCTAGGTCGGTACCTATGCCAAACTACCATGTGATATTTTTTCATGTTTTTTGTTTGATGCGTTTCATGCAGGAATTAGCGCAGTTAAACCAAACAAATAACAGCTTCTAATGATAAAATACTAATTACACCTTTCTTTTTTCGACTCCGTACTAATTAGTACCTGTCAGTTTCATACAGGGTGTATCAGATAGCCCCTAACAATAATCAACTGGGGTATATACCTAACCATAGCTATAGAAGCTAAAAAAAATTTTTTTTTAAAAATTGGAGTTTTTTTTTATGTTTTCTATAGGAATGATTACAGTTAATATTAATACTACCATTCCTATAGAAAAAAAAAAAAAAAATTACTCCAATTTTTTTTTAAATATCTTTTTTAGCTTCTGTAGCTATGGTTATATACCCCAGTTCATTATTGTTAGGGGCTATCTGATACACCCTGTATATGAAATGACGTGAATCACGAACAAAGACACAATCCTTCTTATTTATCTAATCCAAATTACTCAACTTAACAGCGTAAAGTCGACTTAACCGTTTAGTACTTTATGTTCTCTAAGTACGTAAGTTACTCATTTCCTTTCCAGATGGCACCGAAAATACCGTAATACAAATGAAACAACAAAGAGCCAGTTGCAAATGCCTCTTTATTTCAGGTTAATCATTGTCTTAACTAAGATTTAATCAAATAAATAAAGTACTTAAACTAGTTCTTATTTAATTGCTGACGTCGTCTACGATTCTGACAAATACTTCGTATTCCAGTTTAAGTTTGTTAGTAAGAGAATTCTCGACAGTACTTAGGATTTTGGTGCCCTTAAAACTGTAGTACGAACCGGGCTTGTTTCCGATAGCGACGTTCAGTCGTGGCGGATACCTGAAAAATGGAAAGTAAAAGACATTAACTTCACATACCTAATAAAATCAGAACTTTGATGACACATTGTTTAGGTAAAATTATCACAAAGCCACGGTTATGCTTGCTAACGTTTCCTTGGCAGGCTGAATTATGATATATTACCTTACTAGTTACTAAGTCAAAGGTTCCACTGTTAATCAATATTTGATTTTTTTACACAACATCGAATTTTAAATGGTTTCTAGCTTAATTTCTATAGTTCCGGGAGGTTAAGTAGCTACTTCACCTACCACCACCCACTTAAGCCAAAAATTTCGTAGGACAAAACATTGGCAGATACCTTTTATATGGAAAGGAAACAATTAACGAGGAAAAGTATTCTCATTTACCTAACCGTTAATTTTTAGGGAAAGTTTATATCCTCTTATTTGACAAAAGAATGAAAAATAAAATAACATTAATGGCCTATCGGACGACACAGTTTTAGATACTTATGTAGACCAGGTACTTGTAAATACGAGTAATTGGGTAAGTCGACGAAGAAAGTGTTTAAACATTTTTATGACAGTTCCTCCATCACAAAATAATCAATAAAGCCGATTGTCATATTGACTTATAACTGAAAAAATACAGTCGTCAACATCCTAAACAGTACAAAATAACATTGAATCTTAGGGAGGTAAATGAATTTCTTGACCAATTTTTTTTTTGAGATAATAAACCTTATTTTATACATTTATTCGCACATAATCGATAACAAGATTTATGAAAATATGTGGTTTATGTTTTGACTTTTGGATTTCGAGCGGTAAAGGTGAACCGATCGCATTATTCCTAATTTACCTGATCTCAATATTTATTGCATTGCGTGGGCCGATTTGTGGGAGTTATTGTTAAGTTAATCAATCCATCGACATGTCTATTGAATCGTGTGATATAAATAAACTTTGACTTGCAAACTAAACTAGTTGCCTAGCTTATTCTGTTTCAAGGCGCATGACTTTTCTATTTCGTCTTAAAATTATTATTTTATTTCTATTAATAAAACCTTTGTCCTTCATTATGTATACTAACTATTTAAGGATCTAGGTAATGAATTTCAGAACACATGTTTGTTGAAAACCTAACCCTCTTACTCGCATTAAAAAATGGTACCTACCTACCTAGTTGTAGGTCGTAACATTATTCTTGTTGATTATTTTATCTACGAGTACATAGAAGTTACGAACAGTAAAGTTTGGCTGTTTGGTGAAGACCATGCTGAGGTAAAATGGTGAAAGTTATTTTTCTTTGACATTCAGATTTCGTTAATTTCGATTTTAGTCGCATCTGTTTAAAATATCTCAGCAATCCGCTTAATTAACTGTATCAAATATTACCTCGCGTTCAATAATCGTTTTTGTTATTATTAACTTCACTTCATGTAATATTTTTATTAATTCTTATAGTTCTCTTTTCCTAATCTCCTCCTCAACTTTCAAGCATCCTTCCAATCACTTTTGTTTAATTTAAAACAGAGCAAAACCTTTACAGTACTTAAAAATAAACTCTTGTACTGACAGAGGGACTCCGTAACAATGATTCATTTGAATGATCTCCTCCTCAACTTTCAAGCATCCTTCCAATCACTTTTGTTTAATTTAAAACAGAGCAAAACCTTTACAGTACTTAAAAATAAACTCTTGTACTGACAGAGGGACTTCGTAACAATGATTCATTTGAAAAAAGTCCAAGTACCAGTAATAAAAATGTGGGCGCGTTTAAGTCGTGAATTTCATAATAACCTCACAGGACGATGACCGCTAAGATGTTCTTTTATTGCGCACTAAAAGCACCCAAAACCAAAATCGAAGAAGTCATAAAGGTTCCTTGGTAAATTAACAGTATTTTATGCCATTGTTTAAATGACATAAAGTCTTTCAGACGTCCGAGTGCTTAAAAATTAATGTACTATCTTGTATTTTATTTGGTGATATATTATATTAACTACTCGCTGGACTGACTATATTAATAGTTTTTAATATATTTAACTGATTTGCAGTATCTAAAAGAAATGAAAAAATAAGTTGGATGCCCGATGATTAACGAGATGAACGAGTTTGCCTGTTTTTAAGACGTGGAATAAGTTCTTTTATAATTTGAATGTATTTTAACCGACAAAATAAAAGGGGGTTCTTGATTCGGTTGTATTTTTTTTACGGTTGTGTTTTTGCGGGTGGTATGACCTCGTACAAGGTCCGTTCGGATTGCTACCACTTTTACTCGCTAACGCTGCCGCCAAGCAACAGGGCTTGCGTTGCTGTGTTCCGGCTTGGAGAGTAAGACAGGCTGTGAAATTTCTGACACATTCTAAGTATTCTATCTTAGCCCTCTATGCTGGCAACGCATCTGCAACCCTCTTGTGTTTGCAAGTGTCCATGGCGGTGCTCGCTATTACCATTAGGTAACTCACTTGCTCGTTTGCCTACCTCCTTCCTCGTATTAAAAAAGTGTATTGGTAAACAGAAATAGGACATATTTGTCGTTGTTTGCGACATTTTAATCCATACTTCAATTTTCTTTACTTCACATTTAAAACTCTTGTAAATTTACGTACATAATCTCAAGTAGAATAGTGATTACTTACTGTGTAACGAAATCCGATCCGTTGTTTTGGGGCGTAAGGTAGTGACACTTCACTGCAATTTCTTTGTCAGCATGCACTTTATTATAATGCGAGGTGCTCCCTTGCGATTCATCTCCAAAGTTAATGTAGTCGGTTGAGACGTATTGGTTTACGAGGGCCTTTATAATCTTGTGGATGTAAGGGTACCTTTCAGCGTAGATCCTATGTCCTATGTATTCTATTTTATTCGGTTTGTACGATGCATCTTTGCGACCACTTCCATCGCCGTATCTGTCGTTTGCGTCTCCATTGTCATCTCTATTTCCAACTCCGTTCCCTCCTCCGCTCCCCACACCATTACCTTCACCGGTTCCATCACCGTTTCCATTGCCTCCATTTCCCCCAAATCCGCCATTTCCACCAAATCCGCCATTTCCTCCGAATCCGCCATTTCCCCCAAAACCGCCATTTCCTCCAAATCCACCATTTCCTCCGAATCCACCATTACTACCAAAGCCTCCATTTGGCCCTTCTTGGTGTATGTATCTATAATCCCCATCATCATCAGGATATAAGCCCTGCCTATATATGTACGTGTATTTGCCTTCGTCTCCTCTAATATATTTCCCTTCATTTAAAGGCCTGTAGTACCGTCCGTCATCGTAGACACGATATTTTTTAGGGTTATACTTGCCGTCGTCAAATTTTAATGGCGTACTCCCGATAGCAGATAAAATAGATAGAACAAAGACCTGGAATTTAAAAAACAGCTCATTATAAATACAGTTATACATATCATTAAAAACGTAATGAAACCGATGTGACGGAATTGGGAAATCGTCTTACTCTCGTAAACTACCTAGCAATTACTGCTAAATTCTGTTTTATTAAACATAGAGAATGGAATGTAAAAATGCACTTGATTATCATAATAAAACTAAGTTCAATAATTTACAGCAAAACTTTTCCTAGGGTATACTGAAAAAAGTTTTTTTGCCAAAAACACACTGCTATCTAATTAACTTCAAGTAATTTTAAATAGATAATTTTGTTATCATTGCTACGGAAGACAACACCGTCGTTGAATGTTTAACACACCACTTGACAATGCACTTATTCACCTTTGCACGAAATAACACACTTCTAAACAATCAAGTTTTGTAGTTTCTTCAAATGTCAAAGAAAATGTTATTTACTCACACATTTTGCGCGTTTCATCATCTTTTATTTTCTCTTGATAATATATCACACGCCCAAATTTGTCTTTGTCCTAAGCTGACGTCGTACGGGTGAGGCTGTTTCCTCCGCTGATTTTGCTTTAAATCTGAAACTGGACTGGCTATTACGACATACCTAGACAGAAATAAATATATTAATGACATTGATCTTTAATTTCCCGAGCATCGTATAAGTTTTCATTGTAATTTAATTAACATTTAGATGCTGTATCTTGATTAAAATTAATCATCAAAACGTACCGAAAATTGGAACAGACTACCACCAAGGCGTGACGAGGTCAGTCAGTGGTATTAGCATAGGTTAAGGCATTAGGTTTCCGTCGCAACTCTTTAATGTGTCATTAATCGATAAATCACATGAGGCACAGGGTTAACTGAACTGTTTTTTTAATACTTGCAATTCACAAAATTATTTTAAGTCGAGACGACCGACTTACGTGAGTGCGGTTACTCTTGAATGGGGTGAGCGTGGACTCAGTTCGCACATCGACTTGCATTAAGATGCCAGCGCGGTGAGAGCAACAATGTACCTTCTGCATTCCTGAGACCTAATTTTATTAAGATTCACGCGGATTCCTGACGCCAATCGATGACACGATATGGAATTCCCTGAATCGAATTCAAATACCAATGCCATGATGCTCATTGTGTCAACAACGTTACAGACGCGTTTAACGGCAACTTATTATAATAAAGAATTTATTATTATGTAATAAAAAAATAGAAATATTGCTGTAATTGTCTTCGTGACATAAATTACATCAAACAACATGTCGTTAGTAATGCGTTTATCTTTATTAGAGGTTAGATCTTTGTAGTATTTTTCAGTCGGTCCTTGTCTTTAGTTTTAGGAAAAGTTTCATTTTACCTGACCTATTACGATGGACCAGCTTTCAGTCACTGTAGTTACTGTTGCAAGGAAACCACAGCTTCCCGTGACTTCCCTTCTACCCGTGATCATGATGCATGCAACTGCGTTGAAATATCGGGTGCTGAATAAAGGTGATCGCGGTTCACATCCCGTTTATAATATTTCGAAGGAAGATCAATTTAAGTTCTGTTAACGTCACTGATGAACGTAGATTTTGCATTATCCAATAACTTTACTGACTGAGTAGCTAATTCGAATAGTACCTCTAGTTAATTTCATCAAGCATGTTATGAAGAAAATGTACACAAAAGCATGTTATGTTATGTTACAGAAGCATGTTATGAAGAAAATGTAAAAAACCGGTTGTCTATAAAGTCGGTTTACGGACGATAGTTTTACTTGATAACGATAAATGGTCGCTTTTGGGGGTAGGTTAAGTTACGCCATCTATCGACACTTAGTTAAATCGCTTAGTATCTATCAAATCATTCTATCGACCCTCAAAGTGAGGTACGCAAAGTGGTTGCGACAACAAGCAACAGATGTCGCTATTTACGACACACACTCTGATGTCAGTAACGTTACGCAATGAGTCATGCTTCTTCGTGGTACGGCCGGCGTTCATCGATTTATAACACGTTATCACGTCAAAATATGCCTTCACCTCATGGCAAATGCCAACTATAAATTTCTAATGACATGCGGAATTTTGACACACTGATCATGTATTCAACTCGTGTCTCGTGTCGTTAAGTTCATTCCTAGAACCGTAAGCCAGGTTTAGTCTATTTTTGTACAGAATTTTATTGTGTGCTGTTGAGGACAACTTAGTCTGCGTAGAGTTCGTTTAAATTGCTGTCCCGGAGAATTACAATTTTCCGGAATAATAAGCCTATTTTATTTTATAACTTAATGTTCAAACTACCTATCTTCTTGTTAAAATTTATTAAGATTAGTAAGAACGGCGCTTTTGCGGTGATGGGGTAACCAACAGACAGACAGAGAGTGGCTTTTTTGTTTATAATGTTTGTACCTATTTTTTATGCAATAATAATCACATAATCGAGCGATATTTATATTTAAATATAAATATATAAATATACATTATACAGAGATCTTACCTAGACCTACTCTGAGACCTGCAATGTAAGGTTTCTCGGGGCGAAAAATCGCTCTAGCTGCATAGAACTGGACATTAAAAAAATAGGATACTGATATATCATACCTATTACCGGAAAGAAAGTCAATAAAAACGTACTCTATGCTCTTAGTAAAAAATAATACTAAGAGCATAGAGTATAGTAGTAGAGAAAATTAGTAAATTAAAATCCAAGTGTGAAATATTCTGTGGAATCTTAGTATGGGAGTCCAACTCGCACTTGACCTGTTTTTTATACTTTATTATACATATCTTCAAGTTTACTGTCTTAGGTAGCGAAATCGCCTTAATTTAATTCGCTTAAGTTTGTCATCGTCCTTACTTCAAGTCTCTCGTAAAAAGTAGTTCTTATGCGACTGAGAGCGACGCGTCCTTGTAGGCACGATGTGGGTCAAAAGAGGATATACGTTGTGATTGTGACACTGCCTTATCTGTATCTGGACGAAAATAAATAGCCTCTGTGTCCAGTTGATGTACAGTCGCCAACATGTACATCGAAGCTCTCTAGGTGCTTAAAAACACGACCATACTGTTAATAACGCAAGAGCGTGTTCACTTATTTCTGAACTAAATTACTCCAATATATCTGATAGTGACTGTATAGATATAGATAATAGGAAAATATCCTACTGTTGCTATTCTTTAATTATTTTTTTCTACTGTGTTATTTTTATTCGTTGCTATTTGTATTTCCTGCAAGATTAATGCTATCATTAGATTTATCCCTACGTATTCGAACTTCTTAATCAACGAATTGCAATCCGTCTCTGTTTCATGATACGACTTAATCTAACTAATA
This sequence comes from Pandemis heparana, assembly GCA_963854515.1. Lineage (NCBI taxonomy): Eukaryota > Metazoa > Arthropoda > Insecta > Lepidoptera > Tortricidae > Pandemis > Pandemis heparana. The sequence goes on from OY978010.1 coordinate 8,774,337, forward strand.
TTTTAAATGTGAAAGTATGGATGGATAGATAGATGGATGGATGGATGGATGGATGGATATTTGTTTGTTACTCAATCACGCCAGAACGGCCCAACGGATCTGAATGAAATTCGGCACATAGATAGAGAAAAGTCTGGAATAGCACATAGGCTACTTTTTATCCCGAAAAATTGCGTAGTTCCCGCGGGATAGCGATAAACGAATTCTTTGCAGACGAAGTCGCTGGCAACAGCTAGTTGTAAATAATCATGCCTAACACAATCCTAACTATCACAATTATCTAGTTTGAAGCAGCTCACACTTGGCAACTTTATGAGAATGAGGATTACGTAGGTAAACAATTACTGCGCTTTGAATTAAAAGTACTATTCGCTGACACGTACCACTTTAGTCTTAGATGAAATAGTGTCACGTTACACGTACCAATTATTAAATCATCTTGTAGTACGATGGGGAAAAGGATTTGAGAATAAAATTAAATCATAATAGTCGCAATCTTTATTCATAAGTGATTATCTACTATTGTTATGGTAAATTTAATGAAGAGTATCAAATCTTTTCTGTTTGACCATATTGCTTCCTACTATTTTCTTTTCCTATATTTCGTAAAATTATTAGACTCATCTAGCGACTAGAATTATAACTGGGGGATATGCGCTCCAGAGGGAACGAAGCCATTTTCGTCAGCGGTGTAGTCTACTCTGTAGGTGATACCATCGGGGCCAACGTATTCATAGAATCCCTTGACTCTTAGGCCATCGGTTTCAGCGTCGATTTTCTCGACAGCGCCAGCCTCTTCAGCAAGAATTTTGTTTTCGGTTTCGTACAGGTAGCGGTATCCGTCGGTTTTGACGTTTTCTTCTTGGCGGATTATACCGTGTTTGTATTCGTAGTCGCCATAGTTGGTCTTGCCTGCGCTTGCGCTGGCGTACGCGTTTCCACTGCCGCTACCGCTGTTGCCTCTACTGCCAATTCCGGAGCCGAAACCAGGGTTGGAACCGAAACCAGCACCAGAACCGAAACCAGAGCCGGGGTTCAAGCCAGAGCTGCCGGCGAGGCCGCTTCCTGATAAAGCCGAGCCACTGCCGGAACTGCATAAATAACACAAAATTTATCAACAATCTAACTCTGTGTAGGTAAATGCTTTAAAAAAGATTCGTGATGAATTAAGATATAATAATGTTGGGTTGGTATAGTTGTTTTTCGACAGATGCTTACAAAACTATTTCATCCTACTAATATCATAAACGAATAAGTTTCTGAGGATGTAAGGACGTTTGTTTCTCTTTCACGCCAGAACAGATGATATTTATCACCATGATAGATGATAGACTATTTATCCTGGGGAATTGCGTAGTTCCTGCGGGATAATAATAAAAGAGTTACTGACAAAGGCGTGGGCAACAGCTAGTAAAAAATAAAGTGAAAATTACCCTGAGCCGCCAGCGCCACCGTCGGGCTTGTATTTGTCGTTGTCGCCGGTGTATTGGCCGCCGGGGCCTCCACGGTCGCCGTTGTCGCTGGAGCCCGAGTAGAAGCCTCCTGGACCACCACGGTCGCTGCTGCCAGTGTAGAAGCCACCAGCTCCACCACGGTCACCTCGGTCACCGCTAAATAAGCACAAAATTGACACGATTAGATGGTGACAGTTTTTCAAAGAAATTATACCCCCAACGGAATATGAGTTTTCGCAAATCACCTGTTTTAGAAGCGAAGCCAAAAATTACATTTCGCTAAGTGCTGTTTTTCAGTCTTTAATTGGTTTAAGAGAATGTGTTAAGTTCTTTCCGTGACTGTGAGTTTACGTTGGCGTATCAAATTAAATTGAACATTTTAAACCAATATTAACAGAGGGTTACCTCACAAGGACGTATGAAGCATATCAAGTACTTTATTATTCGCGTGTCTTCGTCGACATTTCGAAATGCATTATTATCATTTAAACGTTGTTAATATGTCGCATATGAATTTTATATCGCTTATTTTATAGCAATACGAATTGTGAAAACTGCAGTTGTCAGCCACGAAATATGCGCAAGAAACTCTGTTGGAGATCTTTTATATCACGTCAATGAAGCGACTTTATAACTGATATTAACGTTATTAACGCATATTGAACTATGTTATATATATGTTATAGTTATAGCTCTACATAATTATAAATTGAACCAACACAATACCTATGTACCTACCTATTTCAATGAAAAACAATTAAATTTGTCTAGCTGTAAAAAAATAAATCAAAAGCCTTAGAAATGGAAGTCAGTGTTATCTCTATTAAATGTGTTAGAAGGCCTTATCTTGCACAATTTATTAATTATGTACATCAAATTTATTTCCAGAAGTTTTATATTTTAATAGCTTGTTTTTAGAAACTTAATCACGCCTTCAAGAGACCGTAACCTTTGGTGACTTACAACCTAATTTTACTTACATACATACATAAATCACGTCTTTATCCCTTACGGGGTAGAGAGGGCCTAGGTTAACACGACCTAAAGGCCACGTTTGGCATAACGTGGTGTTAACCTAATTTTTGGTGACAGAATGATGCTTGCGGGCACGGACGATCTTTTTGGGGTTCCATTTTTTCCTTTTGTGTTACGGAATCATGAAAGTGGACAGATTACGCGCCTTTGAAAATTTTTTGCTCGTCCATGAATAAAGTAAGTAAGTATTATGTGATTATCTTGAGAATAATAGAACGCGATAGCTATGTCCTTTGTTTCTTACTTGTATTTGCCAGCGTCATCAGGAACGTAGCGTCCTGAGTTGTCGGCAGCGGGATTGTAACGACCTGAGCCGTCGGAGCTGCCACCCTTGTACCGGCCAGAGGCATCATACGCCCCAGCGTTGTACCGGCCGTTGCCAGAGTTGTAGGCACGGTTGCCGTTGTAAGCGCCATTGTAAGCGCCGTTGTAGGTCGCTGAAGCCGAAGCACTCACGCCGGAGTTGTAGCGGCGGGCATTTGAGTTAAACGGGAAAGGTGAGTACCTAAGATAGAAAGAGAAAAAGTATTAGAATTTAAGATCAAATTGTCATTTCAATATATATCAATTTTGGCAATCGACTTACTTTGACGGGAAATCAGCCGCGACGGCCACGCCTACGCACAAACAAACCACCTAAAACAAATTTAATGTTTATTATTTTGTAATAACTTTTATTATTGTTTCTAAGTTCCAATCTTTCTCAGACTGGAATATATTGCAAAAAAACACTTACAATAAGTCCGCGCATTTTCGTTGTCACCCTCGGGGTGTATCAAACTGAATGTGCCATTTGAACGACGAAAGCCTATTTATACCATTTTATCTTATATCTTATTTTAAATAGACGATCTTGCTTGTTTGCCGTTTATACATTGGCTCAGCGTTTCTCAAACTTGTGTTAACCTGTCCGGCTGATTTTTTTATAAGATACTATGGACAATTAATAAATCCACATTTTAACAAAAAATAACTAAGTATATTGCATATTTAAAATCTTGACGTTTCTCATGCAACTCAATTAATTACTGTAAACTCTTTATCAGATGAGAGCGTCAGCCAACTAATTTGATTTGTAAAACTTTGGCTATGTTTACGCTGTAGTATCTATTAATAATACTAGTGTGCACTGCAGTCACTTGAATAAATTATGTTTTCCACAACGGTAAAGTTCTTTCACACATAAAAGAAGCGAGGTTCTTATACTATTACATTTGTTACCACTTGCTAGTTTAGACAGAAATGCATGCAGTACCAACTTTCAGCGAGCAGTTTACGATTTTTCTAGTGATGGTACACTAACAGCACTATACTTATTCGGCATTCATTTTGTTCTAAGTAAATTTACTAGATTAATGACTTTACTAGAAATTCGAGAATGACACACGAGAGTTGAGAGATAACACTGGGGTCTTAGCGAGACCTAAATGACGGTCGTCTCTAGAAGTGTCAGCTGTGTTAAAAATGAGCGATCGAAACGCGATGTGTTTTAGTGAAGTGACGCTGCAGCATTTGAGGTTGGGAATTGTCATCGGCTGTCAAATTGTTACAGAAAAAATATATAAACACATTTGCCGTCGAATCTATAAAGAACTGGCTAGTAATTACATATGCAATGGGAAAATATCAAGAACATCACACAATTTGTCATAGTAAATAAGAAAACCCCAAACCCCCAAATCCCCGTATAATCCGCCTTTCTCAGAATTATAATATGTGCATTCGGGTGGATTTTTGACGTTGTAATTTGTGTGCCATGCTTTACGTATTGCACACAAATTACAACGTCAAAAAGCCACCCATTCAGCGTCATGGAAGGCAATTCACAAGACGTTTGCTAAGACCAGGTTAGGTATCTGTAAAATTTTGACGTTTCCAATATCAACGCGAAGGGATAGAGATTTTAAATATTAAAATCAAACATACAGAGAATAAGAAACAAAAATAGTCAAAGCTTGTACACGAACGAACATGATGACGTATCATTTATCAAAATCGGTTGAGCCATTGAGTAGTTACGAGCGGACATAGGAACATACATACATACATACATAAATACGTGCTTAAGTATATGGCAAACACTTAATTGCTCCACAGTCGGGTGAAAAGATGGCCGCAAGCAAGAGGCATATTTGGCTTCCCACGCGTCTTGTTTTGGGCTTGTTTTTATTTTTTAAATTATAAGAATTTAAATTGAAAGGACCCCTAAATAAAGAGTAATTTGATCATCTAGGTGACGTATAAATTATGCAAATGTAACGTAAACTTTGAGAACCGTATTTAAACTATTAATTAATTACCATCATCATAATACTAGTTCCTACCAAATTCACCAAAGCAGATGATGGAATCAAAAAATTTATCTCCGTCTCGCTGTCACCAAGGCCGATATATCCACAAGTAGATTCATGGCTATTTTATGATAATCAGCAAAATGTTTTAGCTGTTTTGTTACAAAAATGTTAAACGCGTGATTTATGGCTCAAGAATACCTTGCCGAGTTTGATGGGTAGTTCGCGTTAGAGCCCGTATCCTGTTCGCAAATTAGCAAGACAAAGAAAAAAGAGAGTTCAATACCACGGGACGGTCTTTAAACTCATATTTACCTGTCAAACCTGTAATGTGATAGTATTTGTTTTATTTGTTTTTATGAAATATGGGGGCAAACGAGTACACGGGTAAGTCTCTAAGTAAGTTTTGAATACAAAAAACGTTATGAACGCGTATGCGTAACCATCATAGTTACTTACTATGGAAATATTGGCAGCGCACCTAGCGGAACTAAACGGCAACAGACACTTAGGGCCTGTCTCACCACTCCTTGACTGTCAGTTATCTATAATTCCGTCTCTATTTATTACTAAGAAACAGACAGAGACGTCATCATAGATAACTGACGGTTAAGGTGTAGTGACTACTTACTACTTACACTAAGCATACTAATTAAGTGTCCGACCGAAGTTTCGGTTTCGGTTTCGGTTTTGGCCAATTTCGGCCAAAAAAGTGATTTCGGCTGAAGTTTCGGTTTCGGCCAGAATCCGGCCGAAACCTTCGACTGGCCCGAAATTACTTCGCGGCCTCTCGCATCGGGAGTGCTCGGCTTAATTCGGGCACGCTCGGCCGGGTAGGTATAGGTAATGCATCGGCGGCCGGCCCAGCTGGGACCAGCGACAGTAGCATGCATGCAGTTTTTTTTATTTTGTTTAACAAAAAAAGTAACTGTTCTCACATAAGAAATCCTTACGATTTGTACAGTAATTTTAATATTTTGTTTGATATGATACGTCTTCAACAATTTCGGTTTCGGTTTCGGTTTCGGCCGAAATTAGAAAATAACCGAATATTCGGTTTCGGTTTCGGCTAAAAATCGTGTTTCGGTCGGACACTAATACTAATGGCAAGCGGGCACCACCAGACCATCACCCATGGACATCCGCGACACAAGAGCCTAAAGGTCTAAGAAAGTGAAGCAACGCAAGCACTTTGAAACTTTGAAAATATAAAATAAAATTTCATACAGCTGGCTATTCTGGCTAGAAATGAGATTCATCAACTTTTGGTCTTTTCCCTTTAAGTGCTTGGGTTTCATAGTTCTGTGCCAACAAAAAGGGCCCTGTAGCTTTTGATTCTAACTGTTTTTGTATGAAATTATTCTTTCTAAAATATATCGACTTAGCTACAGACAGATGGACAACGAATTGATCTTAACGATACCTTTTGAAGTAAGGAATCCTAAAATTGAAGTCACGTTTTCATTAAAACAAAAAATAAGGTGGGTCAAGCTTATGGAAATTTATTCGTATTCTACTTAATTATTATAATGTTCAAAAATTATAAACAACATAAAACGAGTAACGGTGCATGGTAGAACATATCCAAGACTGAAGCCTTATTTGCAGAATTCCCTGTACCGTAGGATTTCCACAATATTCGTCCATATCCCAGCATCGTCATCTTTCTAAATGTTACTACAGGATTTCACTTGGCCATTGATGAGTCAGTCAGTCAGCTCTGAAGCGTATCGATGTCGACATACGCTTGCCAGTAGTATTTGTTCAATAGTGAGAGATTTATTCAATAGTTCGGTACCTACAGTTTTAAAAATACGAACAATATAAATAAAGTTAAAAAATGCAACAAACTAACAAAAAGGTAAATACTTATACTGTTTTTCAGTCGCCCCTATGATACACACACACACACACAACAACTACCCGCGACTACCGCGACCATAGTGGCTATGATCACGTGGTTTTTGGTAGGCTTTTGCCAATTCCATGCAATTTCATTCCATTTGTGATTTTGTTTTTAGTACACCCATTATATTTTATTACGGATTAAATATTTCTGGTATACATTATTCTCAGAGAGTGAGAGAGAGAGAAAGAGTGAGATTTATTTATACACATTCGATATACATAAAGAAAATATAATACCAAACTAAATCTACAAAAAAATGGACCGACAACATAGTGTAAAATATTAACTGAAATGGTTCTTAAGTAACTGGCAATGGATCATTTCTGAAATTCATTTTTATGTATCAGACTAACATAATTATAACAATGAATGAATAACATAAAAATGAATTGTTGTTCGTTTGTCTCGCTAAAACTCGAAAATGGCTGGACCGATTCGGCTAGTTTTGGTTTAGAAAATAGGTGTGATCGGCGAAAAAATTTTGAAAAAAAAAAATTTTTTTTCATAAAATGATTGGATACGGGGTTTTTAAGAGCAGGTCATGTCATGATTCAAATGTATCTCACGCTGGATTATACATGAATGAGTGAAGAATTAAGTTTCATTTTAAAATGATACAAACATAATTCATTTTAATATAATATTAAATATCAGCTACGACAAAACAATTTTGCAATTTTAATGTTAATGTCTGCCAAATTATTTAAAGTAAATATATACTTATGCATAAATACATACATTGGCATAACAATTTGAGCAGATTTATGTGGCTACGAGGTTGCAAGACAAATAAAATAAAGAAAAAAATACGTATTTCTGGATAATGGTAAGTACTCTGATTTAGATAACACCAGAATTAGTTTCATATGTGTTTTTTATACCTGTGTTACATGCAAAAATATAAAATCTCACCATATTAAACTATTTGAACAACCATCTGCCTTATATTGTGTGAGTACCACTTCGATAGTGTCAAAAATTTCTATATTCACGCATATTTCAAACTAGCTGTTGCCCGCGACTTCGTCTGCAAAGAATTCGTTTATCGCTATCCCGCGGGAACTACGCAATTTTCCGGGATAAAAAGTAGCTTATGTGTTATTCCAAATCATAAACTATGTCTGTTCCAAATTTTATCCAGATCCGTTAAGCCGTACTGGCGTGAAAGAGTAACAAACATCCATACATCCATACATCCATACTTACAAACTTTCGCCTTTATAATAGTAGTAGGATAGGATTCAACACAAATGTCGTACCTACCTACCTACCGCTTTCGAGTGGTACCATTTTCAGATATATTATTTCAAAAATTGGGACCCTGGGGCCGTACCATGACGTCTTAATGCGTTTCAGTTTAGGTTTGCTCGCTGTCAGATTCATACTAAAAGTGACAGCTAAAACTTGAACTGCGTCGGAATTAGGACGTCATGGTAAGGCCCCAGTTCTCTTCTGTGGATTGTTACTGCAAACGTTATACATTACCGGATTTGAAAACCAAACTGCCGCCGTACGTTTGTGTTTAATGGAACGATTTGAAGTCCGATATAAATTTTACGACGCCTTATTTTATTCAGAATCACGTACTAAATTAAAGTTGTTTTTATTGTTCTGGTTGTGATGAAGCTATTATAAGATTATTAAATTATTTGACTAGGCGTTTAACAACTTTTGAATAATTTCAAAGCCGAACGAAATTGTTAATGGAGTTTGTAGGTCTTCCGTAAATATCTGGACCATAACTTAAGCTCACACCTAAATTAGTGTAATTTCTAAACGACACTGAAAATTATAACACAGAAAAATCCGAAAAGTAAAGCTATGGCCGGGAATCGAACCCGGGTCCTCGTCATTCCGTGACGCGCGCTATACCCCTACAGCACCCATAGCAGGTGAGTAAGCCTTCGAATTTTTCTATCTGTTACCAACTGTCACGTGACCTTGTTACTATGCGAATATTTGTCGCTAAGCGTCCTCTGTTTGAATGATGTGTCTGTACGACACAATTACAAACTCCCGTGGAACATGTACTGCTCACCAGGGACGAGAGAAGGCGCTGTTTTTCAAATGATAGGAAATATCAAATGAATCAAGAAATTTTATTTCTTTATTTTTAATAGCTTTTGCCCGCGACTTCGTCTGCGTGGAATTAGAATTTTGGGTAGGATATTTTTAGTGGCAAAGTATCAATTAGAGCACAAATTATATATTATCCTTCAAGTATCGTATTTTCGTAGTAAATTTTACCCCCGTTTTCACATCCTTACAGGATAATTACTGATATCAAAAACTATTTAGTCCTTCCTAGGAATAACTATATCCATCCATACCCGTTTAAATCTGATCAGCGGTTAAAGCGTGAAGAAGTAACAGACACGCGTACCATCACATAATTCATTAATAGTATGGATTCACATAAACCTTTCCAATATTCAGCTTCTTATCAAATATATCTAAGTAATTTTTCAAGATTTTGTTCGTTAATTTGTTAGTTAGCTAAGTGTCCTTTACGCAAATTCACCCCGTACCTAATTTTTTTTTAAATAATATGTCCTTCAAACGATAAATTTTCAAACAAACTTTCACCCCCATTCAAGAGTGTAAGTAAATTTCCTAAACTTTTTAAACTATAGGTCTATTTATCTATCTCTTGAGCTAATTTCATAAAAATTGGTTAAGAAGTGCTTTAAGCGTGAAGACGTGAAGAAAGTCTGTTTTAAAAAATCGGCCAAGTGCGAGTCGGACTCGCGTACCGAGGGTTCCTTACAAATTTGGCAAGTGAATAATGTATCCAGAGTTTGCAGAGCCTAATCCTATATAGGCAGACATAGAAGACATATAAAAACAATATTAGTTACAGTTAGATTTGATTTTAGCTGTGTGTGCTATACTTTAAGAGCAACCTTCATAATCATGAATGATCTGAACAAACGGGATCCCAGTCAGAACTTTTAAGGACGTACCTACGTCTTTTAACTTTAGTAGAGGTACAGATACGCGTAGCAGCCAACGTATATATCTTTAAAAGTTTCTTATTGAAATTGTAACAGCATAACGATACCTTGTTTATATCCATTACAGCGACATCTATTGGACAAATATGAAATAATATGATTGCAGAAGAAACTTGATTTAAATCGGATATATTTTTTAAATATTGCTTCAAATTAACTAAGTATATTTTTAGAATGTCAATAAACTCTACATTAAATAAAAACATACTTAAAATCACATCGAAATATGATACAACTCGAGCCATCTGTTGTCCAATAGATAAAAACTTTATTATGATTTGATTACCTTTACATTAACTAACCGACATAGCAAAAACCATAGCCTCTAGGAAGTGGAAGTGGGCGGGCCATATTTCCCGTAGGTCGGATGGAAGATGGGGAAAGAAGTTGTTGGAGTGGAGACCACGAAAGGGGTTCAGGAATGTGGGGAGACAGCCGGCAAGGTGGACGGATGATTTGGTGCGAGCGGCTGGGAAGGACTGGATGCGGAAAACTCGGGACCGTACAGAATGGTCTAAAATGGAAGAGACCTTTACTCAGCATTGGGTAGATCAAGGTTGAAGAAGAAGAAGAAGAAGAAGACCTTTACATTTAACTTTTACGCGTTACTGATAAAAGGGGTCTTGACAGACCAACGGTCGGATGGACCGACGGACAACAAATTTTGAAGTACAGAAGCCTGAAAATAGATAAATTCTTCATTTATGTAGTTAGCCTTAGGAAAAATGTCATGCATAATGCGACATCTATTAACAAATAGAGGAACTAATTAACCCATAGTAAACTTTATTATTATTCTGTTGCTTAGTATTATTATAACATACATGCACTACATTTTTGAACTCAGGACTTCTTCCTCTTTCATTTGGTATCCCAATAAATAATGTATCAAAAATATTTTTTGTTGACCCCCCCTTTTTGTTTCATATCTCGACTTCTGGGTGGAATTTCGAAAAAAACGCGACATGGGAGTTTAAGTTAGACCTCCAGCAATACAATAAAAAAAACCACATTCAGTTTGGTGCAGTAGTTTTTGCGTAGCGCGGTAACAAACATACAGACAGACAGACAGACAGACAGACAGACAAAAATTCTAAAAATTGTATTTTTGGCTTCTATGGCGCTTATAGAGGCCCCTTAGTTTATTTTTTCTTTAATATCTCCTATGTACAGACATCGACCTGTTACAATTTTATTATATGTATAGATGTTTACTTTTTACGTTTTACCGTTAGAAATTTAATTTCTTAACGACACTGAAAATTATAACACATAGCAAAAAATTAAATAAATTAAATTAAATTAAATCCTAAAATCCTAAATTAGTGTATAAAAAATATATCAATCATTAATAAATGGGCATGAGCCTTGATGTTATTTAAATGTATGATGTATCATCTACATTAACGCTAATGTCATAAGTGAGGTGTGGATAACATTTTCGAAACATCCTGAGGCTAATTTATCAATTTATAGGTGCTAATCAGGCGCTTATAAAATTACTAAATAATGTCGTTACTTCTTTTAGCTCCCTGCATATAATAGTATATTATATGTACATGATATGATAATAAATCTGAGAAAGTCAGCCGCCCGAAATTAAGCACTGCCATCGCAGGTAGGTTAGAAAATTCAAGAGTACTAGCACTTTCTAGTCTCGAGGGAAAAACGTTATTTTCTGTTTCGACTATGAGAAAACATCAAAATCTTTGAAATCTAGAATATATATGGAAAAACGCCACTGCTTGATTCAATTTAACACTCATGAGCGTATTGCGAGCGATTTAGAGCACTGTGTAGCGTCGTTTAAAGTGACAATAGAGAAAGCTGTACTGTACCTTTATAATAGTTTTAAATAGTATGTAGGTACCTACGTAAAATAAACATAAAAAAATATATAATTTACAAACACTGAGATACATGCACAAAGGCGGTTTTGTCCCTTTGAGTTCTCTTCCAGTCAACCTTTAGGTGTTGTAATATTTTATAATAACATTTTGACTACATTTAAAATTCTAAATACTTGCAAAAATATACAAAGTATGCAGGAAACCTTGAATAGAAAGAGCATTTTGATTTTATAATATATAAATATTGCTTTAGTGAATACAATTTCAGACATGAGATCGGCAGTTGCTTCGATATTAAACACAAAACTCATATATTTTGCATAAAATACAGTTTGTAAGAAATCAAAATTGACACAAGTTAGATAGATAGATAGATAGATAGATTAACACTTTATTTCTTCCATAACACACATCATGATACATACAGGGCAGAGGTACAATATCAAACACAGAACTTAAAAATAAACATAACAGATTCAATGTACCTAACTTAACTAAGTGGACAGTAGATACCATGTGCCATGGAAAAAGAAAGGCGCTGACTCAGCATAAAGCTGCGAAGACCGCAGCGCTGGTATTCTGTCAGAACCACTTAGGGAGGTCTGTGGAAATGGTATATGCATAGTAAAATTAAAGAAAAGTTGGAAATCAGATAATAGATTAAAACTTGATGGATAGTTGTTTGTTGCTCTTCCATGCAAACGAAACTACTCAAAGAACATTGAAAGAAAAATGTGAAAATAGACACACATAGGTATGGTGCAACCCGCAATTAATTATCCATCCTGGAGACCGTACAGCACCCGCGAGACAGCGACAAATGATTCTTAGCAGGCGAAAATGTGGACAAAACAGCTGTTACCCCAAATTGTATACCTATGTAAACAATTTGGTATAGTAATTTTCTACATTTTACAGTTTTAAAATCTAGGAAAATTCTAGAACTGACTTTTTTGAATATTTAATAAATGCAAGCGAAATTTAATACTAAACGAATTCTTAGACTTCAGATTTCGCAGCGGTGGGGGTATATTATTCCAGCATTTAGTAGCCGAATATCTAAAACTTCCCCTAAATGCGGCCGATCGATGATGGGGCATTGCCAGCACAACCGCACGAGAGGAAGTTGATCAAACTAATAGGTAGAAAGTGTATCTAATATTGTTTTCATACCTATACGTGCACATTGATGTGTAACTTTATTGTTGCACTTGTTATGTGTGAAGATTGAATTATGTTTCAAACATAAACTATAATTTTTATAACCATCGTTATCATACGTAGTTGCTTGCAAATCATACTATTTCTACGCATGAAGCATATTCAACTATTTTTATTGATATGACTGCAGATATCCTCGAGCTAGACCATTGAAATTATCTTTATAACTCTATATAAGAAGATGGAAATTTAATAGTCCATGCCATCTTCATGCATTTTAAATAATGTAGATGACGATCTAAATGAACCGGAACTGTTTAAGCATAGAATAAGGTGTAATAATTACAGCATTGTGAACGCACTCATCCTTTTAAAAGATTTTTTGGTAGGACCGAAACTAGTAGGATCGTCTTCGACTGATAATCATGCGTTAAACTAATGATATCGCACGAGAATTTAAATAATAGGTATTAATAATTGATACTTTGTTGCCAATATTAATATAATCTTGTTTCCTTAAACCTTCATCAAAATACAATGAATCTTCGTGTAATGTTCCCTTCATAGGATTTATGTGAAGGAATTCAACGGTACGAACATTAAGAAAAATAATTCAGACCTTGCTTTTACATAGGTACGCGTGAAAAATATAAGATGTCAGATGTAAAACTTTGGTGCGTTTGTTAAATAGATTCACATTTTCACATTTACTATGTTTAATCTCTTTGGTTATAAGATAGAGCTGCAAATCCTTTAGGCTTATCGTATGACGCGTGCATAATCGAAATCACAATACTGTGGGAAATGGCGTTGGAGTTGAGATTGCGATCTCGTTTTACAGGATGGGCTTTGCTTGCCTAAATTACGTGTAGTTATATTGTCTGCTACGCGGGCACGGCATTTTATTTAAGTTTTCAATCAAAATGTATTTCTTTGTCGGCTCTTTATTGACATCATGTTCGAAAGTATTAGCTGACACTCTGTCAACATTAAAAAAATAAACAAATCTAGAAGAGCGGCGCAAGGAGTCTGTAATAAATATTTTATGTATGTTTATCGTTACTAACAATATTTCTAAGTGTAAAACAAAACTATATGAATACGGCAACACGATCCATTAAGAATTGAGAAGTATCTATTGATGCATCTAAAATCATGTAGATATATTTAAGTAGCTTTATTTATAATCGTTTTTATTACAGCTAGCTGACCCGGCAAACTTCGTTTCAATAAATCAAACATCATAAAATTCGGTGCAGCCCATGTGTGTGTGTGATTACTATCTGTTGCCCGCAACTTCGCGCAGATTTATTATTATATTATTATTAGGGATAATGTAAGATTCTTAAAAGAATTTTTCAAATCGGTCCTGTACTTTCGGAGTATATTCAATGCAAACAAACAAATCTTTCCTCTAGCTGTTGCCAGCGACTTCGTTTGCAAAGAATTCGTTTATCGCTATCCTGCTGGAACTATGCAATTTTCCGGGATAAAAAGTAGCCTATGTGCTATTCCAGACTTTTCTCTATCTATGTGCCGAATTTCATCCAGATCCGTTGGGCCGTTTTGGCGTGATTGAGTAACAAACATCCATCCATCCATCCATCCATCCATCCATCCATCCATCCATCCATCCATACTTTCGCATTTATAATATTAGTAAGATTAATGTAACGTATATTATATTAAGACAAAAGACACTTTTACGCATTCACTGCCAGAAACGCAACGCATATTCGCGTTTTTGTGACTTTTGCCTTACCAGTGCCACTGCGCTATCATACATAATTTAGCAATCATTTGGACTCATATGTGTCTTTGTGGCACCTGCACCAATTTCAAACGCGTTAAAATGTAAAAAAATACGTGGCCGTCGCTTTTCATGGAGTAACAACTTTGTACCTAGTACAAACTGTGAGTACTGAGTTTACCTATTTATAACTCGGTGTGTATAAATGGTGAAGTTATCATTATTGGCATACTCGTACTCATCTATTTAATAGACCAAGAAATTGTTTAACGAACCTAGAGTGCGATATGCAGATGATCTCCATGATGTCAAACATGAAGTACATCTTAAATAACATAAATCAATGCAATGTAGCCTTTGTGAAAATCATATTTATATTTGGAATCGAGTTAACGTAGATAACTCTTTATTTAAAAATTCACCGTTTAATATCCGGCATAAAATCATTCACTCGTATCAAATTCATTACATTCATTTTTAGAAGTGCCTGATCAATTGGTGTGCGAAATGTTACTATGGTATGCTTATGCAGAGTTGTCAGTGAAAGGAGTTTGAAAATATTTACAAATTTATACCTAATATTTAGTTTATTTATTTATTTATAAAAAATTACATCATAATATCGCAAATAAATAATTTCTATTCAAACAAACGTCTCTTTTGCGAGTAATTAAACTTGGAAATTGTTTTAAAATAAGAGCTCAATGTTACCAATAACTACCTAACTTGAAAATGTAACAAAATACTCCGAGTTTTCACAAGCAACCAGTAGGAAATGAAATGTGCAAAAAAGCTAAAAGTGAAAAACTCATCGAATAAAGAAATGCAACTAAATAAATTGAAAACTTACAAAAATATTAGTTTTTAGGTGATCTATTCTTGACCGATTATCCAGATTAACATACAAGATCTTTTAATATAATTAGAAATAATATGTACAATTTTCTCTTGATTAATTAAATAGGTACTTAACTATTATTTATTTTGAAACTAAACATAAAATTACAATAAATTACACAGACATGATAGAAAACGATCCAAAAAAACTAAACTAGTTTGCAAGTTAAATAAAGTATTGTATAAATTAAATTTGTCAGAGACTTTTTAAAGTAAATAATGTTTACTTTTTAGTTATTTAAATGACCGCTATACTTCATTTTAATTTAGAATGGGAAATCACAATAGAATTATATTGCGTCTGGTCAACTAGTTCTTACCTAGCAAATAGTACAGTGCAATAGTTTGGCAGCCGCAAAATAAAATTGTTTTAATGTCACTTTATTTGCGTGTCGTCAATTGTTACTCTAATACAAATTGTAAAGAGATTACAGTTCACGAGCCGCAATATAATGTTGTTGTGGTTTCTCATCCTAAATTAAATGAAGTATAGAATCCTACATTATTTCTGATAAACATAGGCTATTAATTCTACGCGAACGAAGTTGCAGCCAACAGCTAGGTAGCTGAATATACATATAATTTGAAAATTACCATCGTAATAAATTAGGAACTTATTACGATTTCTTTCGAAGCCTTGGGCCGTATTAACTAATAGGTTTTGTTAGTTATTTTTAATAATGTAGGGTGGTAAGGCCTTGTGCAAGGTCCGTCCGGATCGCTACCACCATCTTGCTAATCCTGCCGCTAAGCAGCAGTGCTTGCACTGCTGTGTTCCGGTGTGGAGAGTAAGACAGCCGGGGAAATTACGGGCACAAAAGGCATTTCATCTAAGTCCTCTAGGTTGGCAACGCATCTGCAATCCCTCCGGGGTTGCGAGTGTCTATGGGCAGTGGTGATCGCTTACCATCAGGTGACCCACTTGCTCGTTTGCCTTCCTATTCACATTAAAAAAAAAAAAAAAAAATATATCATACTTCGTAAAGTCCAGACGTTGTCTGATAAAGTGCTGATGCACCACAGACAGTCGCCTTCTTCATCCCACTCGGACCAGAATCTTTGATTCGGTCACCTTATCAGTCTTCCACTCCGTTACTTATGGTTTTAAATTGAATTGACGACCGGATGGCCTAGTGGTTAGAGAACCTGACTATGAAACTCGAGGTCCCGGGTTCGATCCCCGGTCGGGGCAGATATTTGTATGAATAATGTTTGTTCTCGAGTCTTGGATGTTTTATATGTATTTAAGTATTTATATTTATCTATATAAGTATGTTTATCCGTTGTCTAGTACCAATATTACAAGCTTTGCTTAGTTTGGGACTATTAGGTCAATTGGTATCAATCAATTTGTCCCCGGATATTTATTTATTATTTTATTTATAGTTCTGTACCTAATCTATTGGAATAACCAATCATCTCTTCGGCAACCGAATGCTATTTGCTAGTCGGGGACAGCTAACAAAAATGGCCCTACTATCCTTGAATCGATACTAATTGTTAAGATGGGTAAATTTAAATAATACACGGGAGTGCAGTAACAGAACTTTACTTCACCAAAGCCCGCTTTCCTCTGCCGCCTCGACCCAATGCCTGGCACCAAGTCGTTTCCCCCACCACCTACCCGGCACAATGTTGCCGTTACAAAAATAGTCAAATGACAACTTATTAAAACTATAGAAATACAAACATGATGTGATTATTGACTTACATTCGATTTCTTTTTAACATAATTGCAATTTCACTTTTGACTTTAATTCCTGTCAGTTTTAACAATTATAACCTTGAAGTTGCCTTAAAATAGTAAACAAAGGGCAAAATAATCCCGTCAAAATTAATAACTAACATAATATTATAAATGTTATAAATGTGAAGGTGTGTGTCGGTCTATTACCTACCTCTTCTAAAGCAGGATTCGACCAAAGTTTTTATTCCAGGAATAACACTTATTCTCGATTACTAATGTCGAAACGCCATACTATCTTGACATTAGTAACAGAGAGTAAGTTTTATTCCTGGAATAAAAACTTTGGTTGTAGGTATCCAGCCTTAAACCGCTAAACCGATTAAGTTAGAATTTGGTTTAGAAAGAGATAGTTTCAGTCCTGGGGAAGGATACTGTCCATAGCTCCTGTTGTTAGCTATCCCCGACTAGCAAAATACGATGACTAGTCTGATCCTATTGAAATCTCAGTCTATTACACGTATACCCCCATAAGCCCCATCAAAGCATTCGGTTACTGAAGAGATGATTGGTTAAAATATTTTGGTTTTTATCCCAAAAATTGCATAGTTCTCGCGAGAAAGTGGTAAGCGAATTCTGCGCAGACGGAGTCGTGGGCATTAGCTAGTATTATATACATTGGAAGTAAGTTACCCGAGTACATTGTAACAATATTTTAATATCCAATGCATTGAAATAAACATACAAACGGCATCTTTTAGTATTGAATTACAAATACGATACGTAAAATTCTGGAAAACATGCTCATTAATGGCAACATTAGCATAAATAGCAGTGGCTTCTTTGGCTTCACTGGCGACCTCTAAGAACTAGTTTTCTACGTCTAAATGTCAACGGCTATTATTACCTCCTCGCTCGGGTCAGCGGGGTCAGACTGTGTGGGCACAAATCTTGCAATACTCCAACACATCTAATTTTTTTGTTTGTCATTAGGAAACCTACTTAATGGATTTAAATATTTGTTAAGTATTCAAAGACTTTGTCAATATTTGTAGATTCTGAAATTTCAAACTGTTTTATGAGCTTATGCAATTTCAGGGTGTTAAAATAAAATCAACAGTGCTGTTTAATTTTCTCTATTGACCGCCTACAGCAAAAGGGTATATAAATGTTTTTTGAGTGTTTATGATATGTGTAGGTGTGTATATATATGTATATATATGACTGACTTCTTGATAAACTCACTATTTATCACTAAAATTCTAATGCTCCTACTAACATGACTTTACAACTTGTGACATACAGCGCCATCTCGCTATATGTTGGCGAACGTAAAGAACTCTCTCAAAACATGCGAGATAATTTCTTGAATACTTATCTGAGATGAGTGAACATCGACTTTGGCTTGATAACATACTACTTTGCCGTTAGATGGAGTATGTGTAAGTCAATACAAGCTAGCAAGCCCTCAGGAGGTGCATCATGAGGTTTAAACGGTAACATTAATGAATAGAGATATACTAATAGTCAATTAAAGAAGTATAAATACTTCCTGAATTAGTTTCTACTAATCTAAGTAGGTATATTGAAATCTCAAAACTACGATACATCTATGTGCATATAATAATGCATTGATAATACAACATGAAGTAATCAAAGACTTCATGTTAGATTTTAATTACTTTCAAAAAGAATGAACACAAACTCATAGAAGTATTTCTTAATTACTAGTACTTAAATAAGTTTCTATGTATATGTACACATAGACTTATATAAGTTTTTATTATTCGTTTCCCAGTAGGTACCCATAGTGCAAGATTTGCTTTGGTTAGGACTAGGTAACTAGTTTCTATTACATTTTACATAAAGACTTCAAATAGGTGATCATTGGGATTTAAAATAACAAATACCTTTTGCTTTGGAATTATTTTCATTTAAATATAAGTAGGTATCACAAAGTACAAAATGTCTCAAGTATTATACAAAATGTTACTAAAGATCTGTGCCAAAACGGATCCATTGTTCAAAACAACAAATATGTACTTCACCAGTTGATAACGCTGAATATGGCACCGCTGGCTTAACGATATGAGATCTAGGCTCTACACGTAGATACCAACTTCGCTCTTATAAGTTATTCACCACTCCTTAACAGAACTGTCAGTTATATATGATGACGTCTCTGTCTGTTTCGTAGTAATAAATAGAGACGGAATCTATATAACTGACAGTTAAGAAGTGGTGAGATAGGCCTTAAATTCCTATAACTTATAATGGCATTTTAGTATTGGTCAACGTTGCCTCAACATGAGGAAGAGCCTTAATGTTCTAATTTATCGCCTTTGCTGAGGTTGGGGCGGCGCGGTGGCGAGGTAATCGAGCGCGCGCTGGATATCAGCGGGGATCGAAGGGGGTGTGGGCAGATGGGCACCCTGGGGCTGGTATCCGTTCTCGTTAGCGATGTAAGTCAACTGGATGGGACCTTCTTCGCTTTGGTAAGACGAACGACCTTCGACTTGAAGGGCAGGCTCTTCCGCTCCGATGTCCTTTAAAGCTCCCTTCTGTTCAGCGCTGATACCATTGGCGGTTTCAAAAGCATACTGATATGAGCCATCAGGGTTGATATCGCTGGTCTGGCTCAAAATCTGGATCGGTTCTTGACCCTGTGGCGCTGCCACGGCCACCGCGACGAGAGCGAATAAAACCTGAAAGCCACCAAAAGGTTGTTAACGTTTACGCAATAATACTACTTCGGAATAGTAACAGTTTAAGTCCTAGCGAGCAAATACACATTTCCACTGCAACCTTCATGCACAGCCTGACATAGTCACCCTTTTGTTTAATCGAAAAATGTTAATGATCAATGAACTTATTATTTGCACAACTTTCATTTTCATCTAAGCGTTTAAAAAGCATTTCGCTTAATTCTTTCTCAATGTTAGGGGGCGGCTTAAAATTTGATTGCTTCACTTAGCACAATTCACTGGCACTTACAATGGATTTCATGTTTGTATTTGTCGGGTGGAGGCACTAGACAACGATGATCTAACTCTGCTTGATCGGTTTATATACTTGACTGGGCAATAGCCTTCCACCACGGGCGGGTATTGCACCACTGGGCATGTCGGAGTAAATTCGACGAAATATGTGTGAGACTACTGAAGTCATTCATGCGTGAGCTTGCGTGTCCACAACAGCTTAGGTTAATTGCCGAGATAGGTAGTTAAAACGTGATTATTATATCTATGTTCAGAATCAAATTTTTCTCAATATTATAATAGGAGGAACGGAATATCGTGAAGCAAGAAGTATTAGTGGTTATTGTAGGATAAATTACACAGAAGTAAACCAATGCAACTAACTGCAACTGCTATTTATGAGTGATGATATGTCGTTTCGAGTAGGTGCAGTAGAGCAGTAATTTAGAGCCTGCAACTCCGCTAATGTTACCGGGAATTTCCCTTTTTAGATTCAGGAGAAGGAAAGAAATCGTGGAAATCTTTTCTTATTTTAACGTACGGGGGATCTTAAAACTACATAAGGTCCGTGAGCTCTTAGAATGTCATTCGGGTTTTGGGTACCATTGGCTGATCCAAGTATCAAACCCATCTTATGTCGTGAGACAGCAAGACGAACCCGAATGCGCAAGAACTCACGGACTGTAGCTTTTTTAACAGAAAAACATTTAACAGACTTTGAATATGAATTGGTAAAATTATTTATGAAAAAATGAGTAAAATAATTTCTAGAGTCTAATGTATATCCTTTCAAACTATTTTTAACCGAATTCAAAAAGGATGAGGTTATTCAATAGGCCACAATTTGGTCGACTTTAAAGGGGAACACAAAAAACGCACATGGAAGAAAATAATCCCTCTTTCATTTTTGAACCTGGTTAAAAACGATTTAGTACACGAGCTTTTAATTCCTTGGGAATTTTGTGGCATTTTGCTTATTTTTACTTTACTTGGAAAGTTTTACCTGCGTTGGAATACACTGTAGATAGCGATTAGCAATATGAAGTCGCTATGAAGCCAATAGCGATTAGCAATTTTGCCCCTTGGCTAGCATAGCAACAGCGCCCGCGCCAGCGTCACGGAAAGGTAACATGAACTAAAGGCGAAACAGATGACGTACCACTTCATCTGAAACGCGTAACAAGTTTCATAGCCATTTATTAAATTAGACATTACTTTGTGGAGATCCCTATTAATGAATGAAATTAAAGATAATTTTTGTTCATGTTTCGTAGTGACTACATTCTAGGGTTGATGGCGGAGTGGTTATGAGGAAGATGAAGTATCAATCTCATAGTTTGTGGAAGCGGATAAAGGAAGAGGATTTTTTTTTGCGGATGAGGAAGCAGGTGACGAAGAGAAAGAGTGATAGGATTGTGTGAGAGTGTCATATTACTATGTATACTCACGAGCAAAAATAATGGCTCACTTTTCATACAACTTTCTAAGATAAGTGACCCGTTCTTTTTGCTCGTCTGTGTAGTTGAAAATGAAAAGAAATCAAATAGATCAAAGAACGCAGTGTTTGTTGATTTACCTATTAATGAAATGATAGAAAACATAATTGTGCACATAAAGTTTATTTTAATAATCAAAATTGACCACTGGGAGGTTTCTTTTAATGAAAATGTACCTATCTACAAGCGCGCGAGTGAATTCGCGATGTGCGTGGTGAAATGAAAGTTCCTCTAATATCCCTCTAAATTTAAGAGGAAGCGGAAGAGGATGAGGATTTTTTTAATTTCCGCGTATAAGTTACCACGAGATTGCCAAAATAGCACTGATAATTCCAGAAAATATTAACTACTGACCATTCTAAAATCTTGTTTGGAAATTTTCCATAATAGCTAATACTAATATTTGTCAACGCTATGAGAATATTAAAATGTATTAATTTATGCGTCTGTTATTGCGTTGCTTAAAACTAACTGTGAAACAATAGTTTTAACACACTGCGGCAACCGGTCGGTCGAGACTCTAAATGGGCACTCGATCAATGCTCAAAAAATAAAATAAATGATAAGAATTTAATAATACAATACAGCTAAGCTGAAAAAAATAGCAGCGAGCAATCATAATGCAGGTAGTATTCTTCAAAAAACGCAAAATACGTCGTTTACCGAACTGCCTTGTTAAATATGCGTAATTCTCTTATTTCCTTATCTACATCGTCTAGTTATTTAATACTATTTTAACAAACAATTCTGGTGTATTTTTCAAAAACAGCGTCCAAATTAATACTAATCTTAGAATGAGAAACCACAACAACATTATATTGCGGATCGTGAACTGTAATCTGTTTACAATTTGTACTAGAGTAGGTAACAATTGACGACACGCAAATAAAGTGACATTAAAACAACTTTATTTTGCAGCTGCCAAACTATTGCACTGTACTATTTGCTAGGTAAGAAATAGTTGACCAGACGCAATATAATGTTATTATGGTTTCTCATTCTAAATTAAATGAAGTATAGCTTAATGGCAGCTAGCTAGAAAAATAAATCGCAATCGGCCATCAGATTGGATTTTATAATTTCAATTGGCAAATTATTCAGAAAATTTCATTATTAAACGTATGGAACCGTCAAACTTAAACAAGATTATATTTTTCGCCGTCAATACCGTCAAAATATTGATTGCGTGTACCTATTTACAAAGTATTCTGTGAAAATATTTGTTCACTTAATTTACTCCCTAGGCTTTTGCCATCTTTTAAGAGAAAGGAAGACGGTTATAAGCTGAAGCAGATTTAGATGCCTATGTGCAAAAATTAGCACGTTTCGTCACGCAAAAAAGCATAGATTTCTCAAGGAAAACGCGCGCAAATATCGTTCACTTGGCAACAGTGGTCAAATTTCATATTTAAAATAATTATGATGTGTAATTTTTATGTGATTTTCTTCAATTAATGTTTGTAGTAAATATTCTAGTCGTTTTCTAAAACTTGGGTTACTTAAGTAATCAATGCACTGATTAATTGCTTCTTACACCATATTATATTTACTACCTACCTACAATAATAATATATTTACTACATATCACATTTCAAAATGTTTGGTATGGGAGGGATAGGGGGTAATTTTGATTTAAATATTAGAACATCCTGGATGGCCTGGATCGAAATAAATGCAAATAATTTAATTAAGTCTTTAACTTTTTGATTTTGGAATGTTTATTCAGTAAAAAAATTTAAAAGTAGAAAGATAATTCTTTGCATTTTGTTGTTCTTATTAAATTGAAGGAAGTAACCCAATTTCCAAAAATTGCGCCTAGATTCCAAATTTTTAGAGCAAACATTTTGTACCTAGTATGAACGTGTGTTCTAAAGTCCTGAATGTCAGTTGTATGTGTGTGAAAGTTTAGGTGTTTCAACAAAAACGGCTGAACGAATTGTACAATCGTAATCAGATATTTCAGAGCGGCCAAGGTGGTCAAAAATAAATATCATACTATCATGCGTTCATGTTTCGATATTTTTGATCACCTTGGCCACTTCGAAATATCTGATAGCGACTGTAATAAAATTTGGCACACAGATACGTTGTATCCTGGGGGGCTACTCCGAAATTCGATTTTCGAAGTTCGTATCACACCGTCCTCCTCACTCTCAAATTAATAACTGTTAGTGAGAGCGGAACGGCACGAAACGAACTTCGAAAATCTAATTTTGCAGTATAAGCCCTGGATGAACAATTAGAGTACATTTATCTCAATATCAGGACTGTGATAACTTCAAGCGACCTTTATCAGTCTTAATCATCATCAGATGCCATACTGGAGGTATCACGGGATTATTGGGATCTATTCCAAAATTATTCTCAAAATTTTCTTAGCCGTTTCATAATTATGGACTAGACTTGGGTTCAACACAATACATCTGAGTCAAAACTACATACAATCGAGATCTCCACCCCCTAAAGAGCCAACGCCAATTTGTCAGCCAAGGAGGTAATGGCTTCACTTTTATGCTTGTCTGCATGTTTGTATAGCTACTAGCTTGCTTGCATGCTTGCTAGCTTTTTAAAATACGCATTGCTAACGGTATTTTTCACGTTTGTGTGCGAGTTTTCACTTTGAAGATCGGCTACATCTCATCTTCAGGCGCACGAGCGTCAGACTGACTATAGGAGTCGAAGTGGTCGCCATCGCCGAAATCGGTCAGAAGGATCATCATCATCATTATTAAAGCCGCGAGGAAAAACTAGTTACACACAGTTGAAACAGAGTGTCTTATTTTTTAAGGTACAGGGGCCTTACCATGATTGTCCTAAATCCGACTCAGTTCAAGTTTTAGCTGTCACTTTTAGTATGAATCTGACATTGAGCTAACCTAACCTGAATCGCATTAAGACGTCATGGTAAGTCCCCAGTGCTGTAGTGTCCAGACGGCCGAGTTACAGCACTAGCTAGTTAATACGCTATAATTGAAATTTGGCTTAGTTTGTGACTAAATCAATCAGTGCTGACTTTCTTATGATATTTATTATTTCGTGTGGGCCGGATAATGGCCAGTGACGACTAGGCAGGCAGACCTAGAAGCAGATGGTGGGACGGTTTTAATGCGCTATATTATTATAGCGCATTAAAACTTATGTCTATGGTCTTAAAGTACCTAATTTAATAATTATAATAAAATTCGAAAAGATGATAGCATGACAGAATATGAGATTATGATTGCGGGTGAGAAAGTAGAACAGGTAAAAGAGTTTGTATATCTGGGCTCGGCTTTTACGACAGATGGACAGTGTGAAAGAGATATTGAAAGAAGAGTGAATGCAGGAAACATGGTCGATGGAGCGCTGCGCGCCTTTGTGAGCAGTGAGAAGGTGCCACAGAAGGCGCGTCTGGCTGTTCACAGAAGGGTGCTCGTTCCAACACTAACGTATGGTAGCGAAAGTTAGGTATGGTAAAAGAAGCATGAAAGTAGAATAAATGCTGTAAAAATGAGAGCGTTAAGAAGACAAGTATAGAAGGTGTATCACTGAAAGATAGAATAAGGAATAGTGTGATAAGGGAACGTGCTGGTGTGAAAGAAGATATAATGACTAGGGTAGAAAAAAAGTATGCTTAGTTGGTTTGGTCACGTAGAGAGGATGGATAAAAGAAGATTAACTAAACAGATTTATATGGGGAGTGTGAATGGGTACGTTGGGAGGGAAAGGCCTAGGCGGACGTACCATGATCAAATTGGGGACGTTTTGGAAAAAGGCCAGGTCAAGAGTACCCGAAACCGACGAGCATGTATGAAGAGATTGATGAATGTGGATGAAGCGAAAGAGGTATGTCAGGATCGTAGCAAGTGGAACAAAGTAGTCTCTTCCTACCCCTTTGGGAAAAAGGCGTGACGATATGTATGTATGTATGTATGTAATAAAATTACATCGAAAGTCTATCGATCTCCTGAACTACCGATCTATCGATTTTTGTAAATTATCTTCATATTGTGCACTAGCTTTTTAGAATTAGTATTTTGGGTAGCTTATTTTTACAAATTACATTACCCTTAGTCCTTACTATAATGTATTTGATTCGCGTACCTTTACATAGGTACACCTATAAGTAGTTTAATTAAAAATTACTAATTACAAGGTATAATTTAAAAAAGAACAGTTATTTTTCAAATTTTATTAGGTATATTTGTGGCTGGTATAAAAATATAAAATTAAATCACAATTTGATAATGAGTATTATGATGGAATGCCAAAAAACTATTGTGGGCTGTTTTCAGGCTGGGGCGGGGCGGTGGCGATGTAAGCGAGGGCGCGCTGGATGGCTTCGGGCACCGGCGGGGCGGTGGGGAGGTGAGCGCCTTGTGGCTGGAAACCGTTCTCGTCAGCGGTGTAAGTCAGCTGGATGTTGCCGTTGTCACCCGGATATTGGAACTGGCCGTGCACTTCCAACGCTTGGACATCTCCTACCGTCTTCAAATCGCCTTTTTGGTCAGCACTGATCCCGTTGCCGGTCTCGAAAGAGTACGAGTATGAGCCGTCACCGTTGACCTGGCTGTCCTGGCGCACAATCGGGATGGGCTCCGTGGGGGCCTGGGGAGCGGCAAACGCCACCGCGACCAGCATCGACACCAAAATCTGTAAAAACCAATGAGTTAGTTCTTAGTTCACACGTTTCACTGGCACTTCTTAGTGTACTTTTTGCATCCTCCTAATCGGATGACAATCACGGAACTGAACTGGTATTGTTATTTTTTCAGAACGTTAATCACAAACACAAAAAATCCATGCGAATATCCACTAATGCTTAACTTACGATGGACTTCATTTTGTTTTACTAGAGGAGTTGAAGGGAAGACGGATATGTCTTGACTGGTACCGATACATCCTGACAATTTTGCTATTTATAGTGAGCTTCAGCAACCACCTCCTTGCTATTGTAGTTTCACAATTCTTGGTGTGGCGTAAATTGTACGAAATAAGTAAACATTAGATACATTACCTCGAACCGTGTATGTCAACTTAGCGGGGCGACGTAATGGTTGTCAACAAATCTAACGGGATTTCCATTCGTTCAGTACTGGCCGATGGCCTTAGTGCTTGAGGTAGTGTTTGCAGTTGCATTCACACGCCGAGAGGTGTTGTCGTGTTCAGTGATACGGCCTGCTCGCAATTAAACCACGCATGAGCGCTGCACGTGTTCCTCGATGTTCTACGCTTAGCGTAATATACGATACGACGTTCATCTTAATCCGTCAGTTTCCTTCACAAACTCACCTGCCTCCAAAATCGAAGACGAGTTCAATTAATATAAATTACTTAACGAACTTTCCTCATAACATAACCATAAAATTTATTACCAGTATCGTTTTATTTAACGTCGTTCAAGTAGGTTAAGTTCGCGTTGTAATTTCATGGTTAACATAATTTTGTTCGTGTATTACGCTGATTGCTTCAAATATGGCATGTCAGCATTCTCGTCTGTAGACAGCCAAATTAGCAAGAAAACTTGACAACTAGTTTAGTAAGCTTTGTGTGTGTATTAAGATTCAAAATGTGAAAGCAGCAACGCCGTCTGGTGTCGCGGCATCTCAAGATGTTATGACGCACCACTGTCTAGAGGTCGACATGCTAACATAACCTCAAGTGGGTCTTAGATAGCGTCTGTACAAAAATACACATTTTATGCGACTTTTATGGGAATTCATATCAAAACACAACTAACGATAAATTCCTGTTTTCGCATTTTTTTTATTTTGTTTGCGATCATATTAAACATAGAATTTAACTTTTTAAACCTGTAAGTAACAAACAAAAAACTTATTTCTAGTGTGTTTGTTTTCCAATATGCAAGGTGGACAAAGTTGTCAACTGCTAACAACTGAAATAACATTAGCACTATTTTACAACTAGAGAAAATCTGCTAAGTACTTATTTAGTGCCTGAATCTTCTTTGTCATAGTATTTTTAAGGTTGTGCGAGCTTAATTATATTTCCTCTGAACATGCGCATTTTCTTGCATGCATATTTTTATAATTGAACCATTATTAAGTAGGTCGGTATTATTAGGTAGGTATGCTCAGTTTAAACTTCGTTAACTATTATAAATTTACTATTTGTGTCTACTCTTGTTTCCGATGTCCTGTCATTCGTTCAAATATTCATTTGAAGAAATTGCTTTCAAGGGATTCTGCAATTTATTTTGTCCTGTAGAGGTACAACGTTGTTACGTACACCTTCATGCGAATCGTGCCTCCATCAAATAAAGAAGCAAATACTGAGCTTTCTTTTAGTGTAAGTTTTCGCATATAAAAACGTCTCGAACGGCGTTCACGTAAACGTCTCAATTACTATGGAATAATTGGCAGCGCCACTTGTGGATCGAAACGGCAACAAACGTTCTCATAGTACCTATTTAACATTTTAACGCAAGCGCGTTCGAGACGTATTTTGTGACCGAAAATTTACACTAAGCGTACAGTAGCCTTACCATGACGTCTTAATGCGATTCTGTTTAGGTTTGCTCGCTGTCAGATTCATACTAAAACTTGAACTGAGTCGGAATTAGGACGTCATGGTAAGGCCCCAGATCTAATAATAGCACCGAGACCTCAAATGCGCTTCCTAATCAAATGTCACCATGTACAAATAGTCCTAACATGCATGAAATAGCAAATCAAATATCATATCACATAATATTAAAAGTTAGCCTATCAGGCACAGACATTGTGTAACCATGTTGAATAGGTTATTCAGATAACAAAAGGATTTCATCCATATGTCTTATGTAAAATCACGTAAAGTGAGAGGCTCGTGTGGACTACGCGGGTTCCGTCCACACACACACACACACACTTATATCATCACTAG
This sequence comes from Pandemis heparana, assembly GCA_963854515.1. Classification (NCBI taxonomy): domain Eukaryota; kingdom Metazoa; phylum Arthropoda; class Insecta; order Lepidoptera; family Tortricidae; genus Pandemis; species Pandemis heparana. The sequence goes on from OY978010.1 coordinate 8,802,720, forward strand.
CTGTTGCCAGCGACTTCGCCTGCAAAGAATTCGTTTATCGCTATCCCGCGGGAACTACGCAATTTTCCGGGATAAACAGTAGCCTATGTGCTATTCCAGACTTTTCTCTATCTATGTGCCGAATTTCATCCAGATCCATTGGACCGTTCTGGCGTGATTGAGTAACAAACAAACATCCATCCATCCATCCATCCATACTTTCACATTTATAATATTAGTAAGAAGTAAGATTGTCATATGTGACCGTTCTTTTGACGCTTTAATACATAATGAGGTCTAGGTTAATAACAATCAATGAATCACATCGTTTATGTTCAGGAACTTGTCCCATGGTCACTATCACTACATAGTATAAAACAAAGTCGCTTTCTCTGTCCCTATGTCCCTATGTATGCTTAAATCTTTAAAACTACGCAGCGGATTTTGATGCGGTTTTTTTTTAATAAAGTGAATCAAGAGGAAAGGTTTATATGTATAATAATACATGCATAATATACCGTGCGAAGCCGGGGCGGGTCGCTAGTATTTTATATTTTAATCGAGCAATTCTTGTGTGTAATAGCTTCTGCCCGCGACTTCGTCTGCGTAGAATTATACATAAAAACTTCCTCTTGAGCCACTCTATCTATTAAAAAAACCGCATCAAAATCCGTTGCGTAGTTTTATAAAATCTAAGCAAGCATACATAGGGACAGACAGACAGCGGAAAGCGACTTTGTTTTATACCATGTAGTGATAATTTATATTTATAATCTGAATATCGGAAACGGCTCCAACGATTTTCATAAAATTTAGTACCTAATGCAGGGGATTCCGGGGGCGATAAATCGATTTAGCTAGGTTATAAACTTTCGTAGAAACTATAGTTTAGTGACCAAGTGACGTTCATCACCATCATCCCCTGTCTGATAACATGAAAAAATGCCTTGAGATGGTCTTATATTAGGTAAAGTGCAGTTTCTGTCTCCTATAAACTATAACCCTGATGCAATTATGTTTTGTTTCTTGCGTTCCTAAGACGTTCTATCAAATAAATCCAACTTTTGCGTTGTACACAGTGAAAAACGAGATGATGGATGGCATTGTAATGGATTGTATATCGCCGTGTTTTGTTTTGATGGAATAGATTATTTCAACATTGACCCTCGTGGCAAGGACACAAAAAATGATTGGATAAAATATTGTTTTCGTGTATAAGCGCTGTTTTTTTAATAATGTTAGGGGTGTGTGACGATACATCAATTGAGACCTCTCTTAGCTCAAAAACTTTATCGACTTTTTCAAATATATGAGAGTCAAGGTAACATTAAATATAATAGGTAGATGTAACAGCTACTAAATTAAAAATTACCATGGCAGTTTACGTACTTTTTTAATAGTTATCAGCACTCGAGTTCAACTTGGGGTCAAGCAAGTGCTATAAATAGCTATATGGTCAAAATGTCTGGTTATAATTATTACAAAACTAGCTGTTGCCAGCGTCTTCGTCTGCAAAGAATTCATTTGTCGCTATCCCGCGGGAACTACGCAATTTTCCGGGATAAAAAGTAGCCTATGTGCTATTCCAGACTTTCTCTATCAATGTGCCAAATTTCATCCAAATCCGTTGGGCCGTACTGGCGTGATTGAGTAACAAACAAACATCCATCCATCCATCCATCTATCCATCCATCCATCCATCCATACTTTCGCATTTATAATATTAGTTAGATTGATCAAAACCATTTGTGAAGCGCTAATCGCAACACGTACACTTCAATAACGGAACCCTTTGACGTTTTTAACATCTCCACATTCATTTTGGTCGCTGAATTAATTCTATTTGTTGGGAGTGGCGTGTGAGTGACTGATGTATGGTTATGATAATTCGATGAAGTCATTTGACATTTTTAAAACTGCAGTGTTTATACTACAGACCTGGAAATAATACTCAAGGTAATTACGCCAAGGGTTATTAAATTTCAGTTTTCTGCAAGATCCGTCTTGGGGCCTTACAATGACGTCCTAATGCAATTCAATTCCGAACCAAAGTTGGATCGATGGCTGTCAGATCCATACTAGAAGTGTCAAAAATGACAGCTAAAGAATCTGAATTGAATCGCTAAGACGTCATGGCGAGGCCCCGACTGCAACCGTCTTAAGGTGCGACCACATCGCCGCTTAAAAAACCGGCCAAGTGCGAGTCGGACTCACGCACCGAGGGTTCCGTATCATTATCTATAAATATCTATAAACCAGTGTAAGCAGAACCCTGATCCAAAGCAAAATGTACGCAGTGTGGGGTCACTTTATATTGGTCACTGATATATACAGACATACATACATATTTACGGTTTTCGCAATTATTCCTTAATCTATGCTATAAGACCTACCTTCATACCAAATTTCAAGATTCTGCGTTCACGGGAAGTACCCTGTAGGTTTTGATTCCCTTGAGAGTTGCGGAAATTTGCGGCATAAACGGCTGTATCTTTTGATTGCGTTGGCTTAGAAGTTTGATTTTTTCACAGCTCCAAGGGGCAGTGGACCTGAGTATTGGATATAAATTTCAGCTTGATACCTCCACGCGTTCTTGAGAAAAAGGGGTCTTGACAGACAGACGGACGGACGGACGAACGGACGGACAACAAAGTGATCCTATAAGGGTTCCGTTTTTTTCCTTTTGAGGTAGGTACGGAACCCTAAAAACGGTGACGGTACGGAATCGCAACAAAATGTATGTATAAACGGTGAGAAAACGTGACGCATACGACACGTCACTGCGTATACGCGACGGTGTGGTCGCACCCTTACTCGTTTATCCGCCAAGCGTCAATGGCTAATCTGGTGTGTTCCAGCGAGATGGGTAAGATAGCCAGTGAAATTACTAGCACATGAGATTTTCTTCCCTTTGTTTTTCGTAGCCTTATTCTAAGCTGGCAACAAAATACATGATACAATTTTCTGGCGTTGCGGAAGTGTATTGTTTTGTGGTGCTCACTTATCGGCAGATGACCCATTTTCTCATTTTCCGCCAACTAATTTCGTACAACATAAACAAACGTACAATTGAATCGAGTGTTCTGATGAGCGAGGATTCTGTTAGTGTGAGTATTAATAATGGTAGTTAATTAAGTTAAATCTGACACCATCTTAACGATATCGACTAGTATTATAAGTAAAAAAAAACCGGCCAAGTGCGAGTCGGACTCACGCACCGAGGGTTCCGTATCATTATCTATAATACTTTATATTGATCACTAATATAATACAGACATACATAATATATATTAACGGCTTTCGCAATTATTCCTTAATCTGTGCTAAGACCTACCTTCATACCAAATTTCAAGATTCTGCGTTACGGGAAGTACCCTGTAGGTTTTGATTCCCTTGAGAGTTGCGGAAATTTGCGGCATAAACGGCTGTATCTTTTGATTGCGTTGGCTTAGAAGTTTGATTTTTTCACAGCTCCAAGGGGCAATGGACTTGAGTATTTAATATAAATTTCAGCTTGATACCTCCACGCGTTCTTGAGAAAAAGGGTCTTGACAGACGGACGGACGGACAACAAAGTGATCCTATAAGGGTTCCGTTTTTTCCTTTTGAGGTACGGAACCCTAAAAACATCAAACTGACAACATTACATAGTAAATGACCACAATTTTATCACAAAACACAAGCTGCAATTGTACCTCTATAAAGATAAAATGTTTATTCAGTAAAAGTCGTTTCCTCTGAACATGAGCATTAATTTGCAAGACATACTTAATATTGTAAAAGTTAAAATACCAAGACTTTCAGAGCTTGACATCCCAATTTATTTAACAAATTGAGTTATTTAAATATGACGCAACAGATTTTAAAACTTTAAAAACTTAAAGCTGCTCGGTTCATTGTTCATTTGGTACCGTTCTGAATGTAATAATGCCATTATTATGTTTAAATAATTAAATACTTTACAATCTCACATCGCAATGTACAATTTTGGAGAAAGGAGATAAAAAACGTGAAATAGGGTTACACATAATTCCTAGGTCAACACATAACCCTTCTCTAGCTTCATAGTTAGGTTAGGGTCACTAACCACTGGGCTAATCGGTCGTCGGTATTGTTTCAGTATTTATTTATTTATTTATTTGTATTTATTTTAGTGTTTCGACTCCCTATATTTTGTCAACGTAAGTACTGCTATTTTCCAATAAGGTAGCGATTAAAAGTCTCCAACATACTTAGTCACATTATTACGTAACAATATCGACACCAAAATTTTATACTGACCAAGCTCACAGCTTTTAGCTGTCTAGTGTTGGTCCGAAGTGATTTGAGTATTTCTAGTCTTAAACTAGTAATAGCTGCCAGGGTACAATCAGCATGTTAAGTTGGCTTAGTTAATAAGAGTTTCTATTTTTTTGTTATTTTAGAGTAATTCAGTTCAGTCTCGCGGTCATTGTAGAGTCAATCATGAACTTTAACCTCCTGATTCATAAACGATTATTTATCTTATGCTAACTTAACATGCGCTTGTCTTTATCTGTCACTTTGACGTTTTCATGGCCCAGGCACACAAGATATTATATTAAGAGGATGCATTCCTACTGAGCTGGCAACGTCGCATTTTGGGTGATTATTTACGATTATTTCACAGAAAATGAATGAAAATCTCAAATGTGCATGTGTAGTGCAATAAAAAAAGTATATTAATACGTCCAATGCAATGATTAATCATGATGGATTTTTATGGAAAGGGATAAAATAATACATCTCGTTTAATAAGAAAATAAAAGTTCATCACGATCAATTTTTGCATTAGACACATTAATACACTAAAACAAAGTGCACTACAGACGCTCATTTAAAACTCTCATTCAATTTCCGTGAAATAATCGTAAGAAAACACCAAAAATGCGACATTGCCAGCTCAGTAGGGATAAACGCTCTTAAACTATATCAGGTTTACAATTTTTTATTAATACAGAAGACACACAGCTTACAGGTAACTATGAGAACTGGGAGTCTCTTACCGAGATTAAATCAGAACAAAGATATTGATTCGGAGAAGAATTAATTTGACCAACACAGCCCAAAAAGTGGAAATCAACGTTTATGCTGTTTGTGTCACAGAAGGGTTAGAAACCAAGAATCCACCAAAAATTGCTCGCATAGTGGGTTGTGGATTAGCAAATTCATTTAATCAATCTAGTCTATATAAATTTGCAGTTTGATCCGCTGCAAACGGAATAACTACATTGTCCAACAATTATTCGTGTCAAACGCCATTATTAAGTTTGAGTTTGAGTTTAAGTATCTACAAATAAATACCTATGCAAAATGGATTATCCAAAGCGTCAGCTTGTGATATAAATTAAGTGTTTTAAGCTGCTGTTGCCAACTGTACGGGTCGAGAGGTCGTTTTAAGTGAAGTTTATAGCGATGCGCGAAGCGACCTTGACACGAGAACCAGGGAAAGTGATAGGACCGGTTCTTGAGCAAGCCGAGGCTCCCCCGTTCCAAACTCTTCGAGAACAACTGAAACACACGTGAATATACCCATCCCTCTCACTAACTTACACATTCTAAGGACAGAACTAGCATTGCTGGATGTTTGGAAGTTATGTTCTGGATTGAGAGCCAATATTGACGAGCTTTATTTGTAGTTTTTGTAAATGAGTTCGACAATGCGCAACAAGATTTAATTTCATCGGTGCAATTATCATTACTTTTCGTGGCTGTGAGTAATTACTGTAATGGAGACAGTCAGAAATAACTGACGGAATTCACAGAAAAGACTTTATCAAATGAGTACGAATGTAGTGCCTAGTAGCAAGAGACAAATATTGCCTATTAAATATGTCTATAAAGTACCTATTTAGTCACAATTTTTTTAGCATTGGATTAGGATACGGATGATAACGAAAACGTTTATTCATTTGAACAATCACATTTAGGTATTTTTTGTAAATAACAGGGCTTCCCAAACTGGGCTGGGCTGGGCTGGGTTGAGGCTGGGTTGGCAAGGGCGTCACAGTTTGGGAAGTTTGGGAAGCCTTGGTATAAAACATAATATATGTATAAATACACAAACAATTTAACAATATACACCTTTATTATTTTTATTATTATTTTTATTAGTTAACAAAAAATACAATTAACGTAATTTTTTTTGCTATCCTTAGGTACATTTCTAATTCATAATCCCAGCCTTTTGTCATTTGTCATGTCTCATGTAATGTTTTCTTTTGAGTTCCGTAATCCCTCGCATCGGGGCTCTGAGGGGCACGGTAGCGAGGTAGTCCAGGGCCTTTTGGATATCAGCTGAGGGGTGGGGAGGTGACCTCCTTGGGGGTGGAAACCGTTCGCGTCAACGAGGTACTGAAGCTGAATCACCTGGAGAAAAAGTACCTGTATAAAATCTTGGGGACATTTTCACACTTTTTTTTTCATCAGCCAATATCACCAGCAGATTACATTGGAAATGTACTCGCAACATTAATTACCTAATTCAAACTTTAAAATGTTGTAAGAATTTAATTTATTAATGAGTGACCATTCAAATATGCTAACTATTACTCGTACCTACACATTGTTCCCTTTCTGACGTTTTTCACCTGTAGCTTTGTAATAACCTGTTTGTTTGAAAGCTTTCTACTTCTATTGAAGTCTTACTTATATAATTCTCAGAAAGATGGCATCTATTTGAATTGAATCCATACACCGACTCGAAAGTTTGATTTTGAATAGCATAGGCCACCCATTGTGCTATTGTCATTATATTAAATATGTAAGCGGATCAAAGTCGGTAGTGTAACAAGTTATATTACTGAACAAAAACGTTCGCCTACTTATTTGCTCAAATTGAACTTAGTTAGGTAATAAGAAATTAATCCGGAATACTTCAGAAGGTGGGCAGGACAATTTGACTGAACAAGGATTGCGTCATATTTCCGTAATTATTCAAAGGGTACGGCGTCAATGGACTTAATTCAAAATCAAGATTACGATGAAATAAACTTTTTAGAAGTGTTTTGAACTGGCCTAATCCTAAAAGATTTTTTTATATCTTTAATTTAATGTTAATTAGTGAACCACTGCGTAGGTATGTTTAATGCAGTTGCGTTTTTGACGTACCTGGCCATCAGGTACTGGTACTGCCCCTGCGCAGTCTGAATCTCTTGGTCTGGAACGCCAAGGTCCTTCACATCGCCTTGCTCTTCAGCCGTTATTCCATAGCCAGTCTCGTAGCTAAACATTTTTTTTTCAATAGTTGCACTATTTAATACTTACCAGTATTAGCTAAAGTTAATTTAATATAGGAACAGTCAATAAAATAAGAATTAATGTAAGTGTTGAACAATCAAAATATTCCGTTCATAACTATGTACAACTCTAAACGTTAATTTAAAATTATTCAAGGACTATCGTCATATTTGCATTAATATCATAATATTTGTTTGTTTTGACAAGGTGAATAATAAGATGAATTATTTAGTGACATAATAAACATCAAGACCAAGCAAGACATGTGTATTATTTTTCTGCGGTGGTTTGTATACAATACTAACATGTTGTCTCCAATTTAACAATTTCCTTTACATCGTTTTATTTCAAAATGTGTAGTAACCCAGACAAGCAAAGGTGTGCATACATATTCATACTAGAGACATCGTGCTAGCGTGTGATTGTAAATTGATTTTGCTTTATGTGATGCATTTTTATTACTGTACTTTGTAGGCGTAGTGAATATGTACACCCATGCCATATTACAACTTTGTAGCACTAAGAATATCTGAGCTAATCACGGACAGATAGACTGACGGATGGACGGACATAGCGAAACAACAAGGGTTCCTTGTTGACAACGGAACTTTAAAAGCGTATCGATTTTGCATTACGGCAGCTTCTGCAGTTCTACTGCAACGTGTGACACAAAAACATGAACCCATGACATTATCATAATCCATATAAATGTTTTTAAAATTAGCAGTCAAAGATGAAACTAATTGAAATACAATAATATATAGTTGCACGTTAATGTAGTGACGAATATTCCTATCCAATGTTATGTTGTTGTGCATGTCGGCGATCCGTATTTTCGATAATATCTAGTAGTTAATTATTTCCACGTGTAAGATTCATCTAGGTTGACTACGTGTTCCTATCGTATGATAGGGATGGGCTCTATCGTGTAGGTGTTGTTGTTGTTCGAGGTTGTTGCGGCTCCAAAACTGCTGGTTTCAGCTCTCACCGCTGCCACCGCTGCTAGTGTGAGAACAATCTGTGAGAAATCGTATAGATTTTTTAGGCTAAAATAAGAAGAATAAGAAGGTTAACCTTTTGGTAAGTATTAGTTATTGTATAACGCCGAAACCTGTAAAAGAGTGAGCAAAATGGAAGTAATGAACTTAAAATTATTTATTTACTACAACAAAATCTACTACTTCAACATAAATGACTTACTCCAGGGCTAAGAAATCTTTCATCACTACAAAGTATAAAACAAAGTCGCTTTCCGCTGTCTGTCTGTTTGTTTGTCAGTTGCTATGTATGCTTAGATCTTTAAAACTACGCAACGGATTTTGATGCGGTTTTTTTGAATAGATAGAGTGATTCGAGAGGAAGGTTTATATTATGTATAATACGCGGACAAAGTTGCGGGTAGAAGCTAGTTTATAAATTATGTCACGTTGTCTGTACTAAAAGGCAATAGAATTAATACGAGACGTAATGGAATTTTCATTAATAAAATGTTTCATACCACTTCTTTTGCAAGTACGCAAGAGCAAATGCGAAACTAACGAATTCGGAATTATACAGATTGCCCATAAGTTACTAGAAGTACCCGTGAATTGTTAGAAATTTCATCAAATGAGTACGAATGTAGCAAAAGACAATTAGTTATTGCCTATGGAAAGTGTCCATGAATTATTTGTTCACCATTTTTTTAGCATTAGATTAGGATACGGATGATAAAGAAAACGAGTATTCATTTAAACAATGTCATTTATTTATTGTATAGGTATAATATATAAATACACAAACAACAATATAAAGCTACTTTAATTTTTATTAAGTAAACAAAAAATACAACTAACGTAACATTTTTTATGCTATCCTTACATTTCTAATTCAAAATTACGAGCCTCTATCTTTCAGTCGCAAGACGATTGTCATTTCTCATGGTTTTTTTATTCTATTGAGTCCTGTAGTTCCTGGCATCGGGGCTCTGAGGGGGCACGGTAGCCAGGTAGTCCAGGGCCTTTTGGATATCAGCTGGAATGGGGGGAGGGGTGGGGAGGTGAGCACCTTGAGGCTGGAAACCGTTCTCGTCAGCGATGTACTGAAGCTGAATCACCTGGAGAAAAAGTACTTGTATTAAATCTTCGGGACATTTTCACACTATTTTTTTCATCAGACAATATCACCAACAGATTATATTGGAAATATATTGGCAACATTGGCAACAAATTTCTGTTTAATTTTTAAGTCACTTAGTGTTGGAATCTTATTTAGCAATGTATTACTGTTTTCTTTGCATAGTGTCATAGTGTGTCGTTTGATACTGTGCGCGTCACCTCATTTTAAGTTAAGCTATGTTTAACTTGTACTCTGTTACTATCTGTGAGTTCCTGTAATTGGCTCTGTGTTACTACTTTCATTACCTAAATTGTGTTAAATGCTGTTGGTTCTCCTTAAATAAATAAATAAATAAATAAACATTAATTATTATAGTCCAGAAATTTCAGACGTTACAATTTTTTTTTAACATAATTACCTAACCTTTTTTTATATGAATAGGAAGGCAAACGAGCAAGTGGGTCACCTGATGGTAAGGTAAGCGATCACCACTGCCCATAAACACCCGCAACCCCGGAGGGATTGCAGATGCGTTGCCAACCTAGAGGGCTAAGATGAAATGCCTCTTGTGCCCTGTAATTTCCCCGGCTGTCTTACTCTCCACACCGGAACACAGCATGTGCACAATGTTGAAAGAATGGAATTTATTAATGAGTGACCATTCAAATATGCTAACTATTACTCGTAGGTACACATACTCTCTCGCTTCGCTCTTTTCCAAAATGATGTAAATCATTTTTGGCATACATTGAATTCTTTTTTATTTACGTACGATTACTCGATTAATACGCGGGGGTTTTAAATTTTTTAGTTTTATGTTATTAGGGAAACACTGCGTATCTTTAGTGCAGTTGCGTTTTTAACGTACCTGGCCATCAGGTGCGGTGTATTGGTACTGCCCCTGCGCAGTCTGAATCTCTTGGTCTGGAACACCAAGATTCTTCACATAGCCTTGCTCTTCAGCCGCTATTCCATTGCCAGTCTCGTAGCTAAAAATAATTTTTGTGGTAATTAGTTAGTTGCACTATTTACTACCCTATGTGAGCCTGAATAGCCTATGTGATCGCCAGCCGAAAGTGGAAGTGGGCAGGCCATAATATGCCGCAGACGTGACAACAGGTGGAGTAGATGGGGGCTGGCGTGGAGGCTCAGAGTGGGACACCGAAATGTGTGCAGGCAACCGATGCGTTGGACCGATGACCTTGTCAAAGTAGCAAGGAGGGATTGGATGCGAAAGCCGCAAGATCGAAACAAGTGGCGTGCATTAGAGGAGACCTACACTCAGCATTGGGTGGATTATGGTTGAGGAAGAAGAAAGAGACTATTACTAGCCAGTTTTAACGAGCGAGTTTTAAAGTGTTAACTAGGAACACTCAATAAATAAAAATTAAGAAAAAGAACAATTATCATCAAACATTTCATGCAAGTACAAGTCTAAAACGGTCGTTTAAAATTATTCAAGAATTAACGTCATATTTGCATAACATCAAAATATTTGTAGTGACAAGGTGAATAGGAATTTTTTGGTATCATAATAAACATTAATACCAAGCAAGATAAGTATAAGGCTGGGCTGTCCATTTGATTGCATTTCTCAATCAATTTCAGCAGACTTATATGCCAGACTTATATGCCAACCCGTCAAAACCAAAGGAGGAAAATGAATAACTTTACATGAACGTCACAGTTGGATTGTAAAATTTGTCGTATTACATAACAGCTAGGCTATTACTAAAACAACGGATCGATTTTTCATTACGGCAGCTTCTGCAATTCCACTGCAACGTGTGACATAAAAACATGTGCCGTGGCATTATCATAATCCATATAGATGTTTTTCAAATTAGCAGTCAAAGATGAAACTAATTGGAATGCAATAATATAGAAGTTCACACGTTCAATGTTAATGTAGTGACGGTATTCCTATCCAATGTTATGTTGCTGTGCATGTCGCCGGTTCGTATTTTAGGTAATATCTAGCGGTTAATGACCTCCACTTATAAGACCCATCTGGGTTGATGACCTGTTCCTGTCGTATGATAGGGATGGGCTCTGTCGTGTATTGCTGTTGTTGTTGTGGCTGTTGCGGCTGGTAGGGCTGGAAACTGCTGACGTCAGCCCTCACCGCTGCCACCGCTGCTAGTGCGAGAACAATCTGTGGGAAATCGAATAGAGAAAAAATAGTGTGAAATAAGAAGGTTAACCTTTTGATAAGTAATGGGTATTGTAAAACGGTGTAGCCTGTAAAAAAGTGAGCGAGATGGAAATACCTTTTGACTTTGGATTTATTTTTTATTATAACAAATTCTACTATGTACTTAATTGAACTTTGACGAATTACTCTTAACGAGGTAAAAACCAAATAAGTACTTAAGAACAAATATTTCACGTTGTCTGCGTTAAAGAGCGATAAAATTACTACGAGACATAATGGAATTTTCATTAATAAAAAGTTTCATACCATCGCTTTTGCAGCACGCAAGAGCAGATGCGAAACTCACGAATTCGGAATTATACCGATTGCCCATAAGTTACTACAAGTACCCGTGACTCGTTAAATAAATTTTAACGATAATAACAACTGTTATATGCAAGAAAAAGGTTTACACAATAGCTTTCGTTCGTAGGTATATAACAAGTCCCAAATACATTGTATAATCAAGTAACTACTTCTTGTTGCACTTAACACAAGAAAAATATTAACAATAGATAAAGTGCAGTCTACGTCAGTATTTTCGTTTTTCTTCTTTCTATGTATGTCAAAATTTGACCTCTGCCTCGCCAAATGGAAATTATACAGTAAAAAATTCACGATACTTACGAAATGCATCATGTCGCCGTTGATTTTTCGTTTGCAATGCTGCAAGTTGGATGACAAAGGTTGGAATGATGCACTCTGAATGCACCCCCCAGTATTTATACGGAAAGTTTTGCTGCAATTACGCATCGTGGCGGATAAGATGCACAATTTAGCATATTTTATGGTTCACCGAAGGACCACGCTTGTCCCTTTACTTATGGAAAAAGTTTTTTATAGGTTAATATATTTAACTTAGGTAGAGCTCCTTGGTTGTGTGATTATTTGTGCAATTTATGAGCATGTGTTGGTATTTCAGTTGAGGATAGAACAGCCATAAAACTAATAATAAGAGGTACAACACACCATGGAGAATTCAGTACATTCACGAAAAAAACATAATTTGTGTGAAGTCATTAATTTAAAACCAGTAGACAACCGGACCATTTTCTGTTGTCACCTTTTTTGGTAATACGGATGCACACGTTTTTGTGTGTTCATAGACTTTAATAATCGACGATATGCACCACAAAACATGATCCTTTCTGAACCACGATGTCCGCAATTATTAACCATTTTAAACCATAGGAGGCCCGTTATTATTAATTGTATGTACTCGTAGGAGTCTACTGCACTTTACTCGTATATATATCGCTGTAAAACTACCCATGTTACCGATGTTTTTGAAAGTGGGATAGTGAAATACTCAATTAAATTCTGTACAATCCAAGAATTTCTATCTTGAAAATACTACTTGAATTTTATATTTTCTGTGTTAGAAGACTATCCCACTTTGAGTTTTTGGCTGTTTACTAATGAATGTAATAGTTATAAAAGTATGTCATCTTTGTTTTTGTAGCCCAATTAAGGTTCATCTTCCGTTACTGTTTAATACGTGCCAAGACGGTTTTCCCACAATCTTAACTAGAGTTAGTGCACTATTATTTGGCGTTATGTTATGATTATAATAGACCATTAAACTATAAGAAAACCCATTATATTAGTGTTAATTGCTAAACAATGTATTTCCATGGAATACGTTTATACCATGCCGCTTTTGTTTTGTTGGGAATATTGTAATAATAGGGAAGGTAATATCTCTTTCTATTAAATAAAAATCAAATAAACGCGAATGTATATTTATGACGGTCTTATTTTAATAAATTTATATTTAAAAGTATACCTATTTAACACTTAATTTGGTAATGTACACTAAATTGGACAAGCTCTAAAAATATTTTTTGTATTTTTTAACACGGAATTTTTTGGATACTAAAATTACGATAAGGCTTGAACCGTGATTTTTTTAAATTATATTAAATTAATGGTTAACTAAAAGCTATTTCTTAGCTGTAAGTACGTAAATTTTTGCTTTCTACGTTTAAAAAAATGCAAATCATAATATTGTGGAAGGGCGAATATTCAGCGTTTTTTCGGCGCAAGCATAGTATCGATGCTGCATTTAGCTTATCCAAAGTTGTTGCGGTTTGTCCTTTTGTTAGGATAATAACTGTGGGACGACAATGACGCATGAACCGAACGGTCAAAACGCTTGAATATTGGCCCGGAAACGGATGATTTTTACAAAGTTTTATTTAATTCGCATTGTAGGTTAGGTGTTTGTTAAAGTCAAATCTTGCCATTTGACATTTGGCCACTTGTAACGGTTGACCTGACTTGAAATTTGAAATTTACATTACTAAATAAAAAAACTTCCTTTTCTGCTGCATTTCACTAGGTACCTAAGTGGTTATATATATCTGGTCCTCACTGATTTGAATATAACTAGATTGGTTTTTAGAGTTCGAAGATATAGAGCAGAAACCTGTTTTTTTTTTTGCATGCAAATTTATTTAAATAACCAAAAATTGTACTCGTTTTACTAAAAAAGAAAGTGGCCCTCTTCTAATTTCTACTTTTTTATGTTAACCTGTCAGGGTAAATATTTTTGCTAAAGAAAAGTAGGCGTTTTACGCAAGAACAAAGAACAGCCGTCGCGGATTCGAAGAAGCAAAAACATTTATTATCCAAGCACATCATAAAGTACAGAATATGAAAAGTAACGTTTTGAAGTAAACGCGAGTCATGCAACGTTATGTAAGAAATCAGCGCATAGTTAACCTTAACACAGAGGAAGACCGCACGCGCAGCGGCAGACCAGTTGCTAAGATTGCGGGAGTACTCGAGTGACATGCCTGCTCGCACTTTAGTGCTGTCTTGGGGTTCCGTAGACAAAATAACCGTCAACCATTACGGGTTCCGGGTGTAAATGGAACATTAACGGTCTTGTTGGAGCGATTGGTATATTTTACTGAAAACATAACAAGAGTCCTTGGCTATTGTTTCGCCAATAGAAGTATTCCTGCCTGTATTACGGAGATCTAGATCACTTCTTGCCCTGATAGACGTATTTGTCGAACAAACGAATTAATGAAGCCTTCCGAGCGATTTCAGGCACGTTAACCGCTTCAACTACTATCTCCTACTCATTACGACAATGAAGCTCCTTGAAATGGTTAACAAAAGCCAACTCTGGCGGTAAGCATGCTCCCGCATTTTGGACGTATTGGTTACAATCATAACTAGTCGTATAAGGATTAAATATTATACTGAGCATTATTATAATTATTAGATTGCGTATATTGCAGAACCCGCGATACGAGTGTCCTTTGCACTTGACTGTTTTTGTTTATTTATTGAAATTACCTACTCGACCAAGGCTTCATATAAAATAACATTATTTTGTTATTGACTTTAATTGCTGTCAAAACCTGTTTTGCATTAAATGTGCAGGACGGTACAAATTGAGTACATACATGAAATTTTATGATGTCCTGATGGATGCAGCTATAGCAATGCAGACTCGACATAAAGGTCAGATAAGAAGCTTATGTGAAATATTTAAATCTGGCAAGTTCAGTGCCCGTTTTCGAAACATCGCGTAAAGACGTAAGTAGTTGGTTTAATCTTAAGAAAGATTTATTTTGTCAATAATTATAATTACAAAAAGTATTAACAAGTAAACTAAAGCTACCTTAAAAGTATCTGAGTCTAAGGTATTCTCTCATCGCTAGAATAAGCTTATCGGCGCGCAGTCCAAATGCTGGATGTAAAATCCTCTTCTATTGATCCCTGGTCCTTGGCTATCCGCATACAAGTCACTACCAGCTGTCAAAATCATCAGACAAAGCAATAGTAGGTAGGCTTAAAAATATATCAAAGTGGAATGACAGGTACTTGAAAGATATGTGTACATGTATCTCGCACCATTTCAGTGCCTCTACTATTCACGAATGGATGTAGGTAGTACGAGATAACAATGAGCTTTAAAAATGCGTAAGTAACGGATAAGGCTATTAATTTGCTATACCTAAGCTGAGGAATCGTAGTCAGCTGTCAAAGTATAACGGAAGAAACCCGGAAATGCCCTACATAATAATAAATTCAAAAATCTTGTGACAAAAATGTCGGCAACGTTGTACGGTAGAACACGGTCAAAAGACCCCCTCCCCCCGGTCGGGCTCTTAGCCAACGGATAATGATATCCCTCGAAGACTGCCGGGAAATCATTAACCGATGCCCAAGGTGCACCGAACCGAGCACTGCTCTTCCCCTCGGACGAATCCAAAAACGAACCTCAGCTCTTGACCACACGCGGAGGTAACCCGACTCGCGATTTCTGATCGCAATTGCTGTCAAATCTAAATTAATTACCTACAATATACAATGCGAAAACATCAAAAGCATCATCCCATTGAAGAAACCGCAACGGTTTAAGTTTTCCCTTATCCGTATATCTGATTCCGAGTAGCATGTCGTCACCGTTTAAGTGTTTCGGCTATTTATCTCAGCGCCATATTGATTAATGCGGACCCTGCGGCTATGGGACGCTTGCGCAACTTTGTACTGTCAGAGGGCCTAGCACCCTACCGTCGAAAACGGACGTAAAGCAGACGTCCCTCTCACACTCACTTTGCTAAAAAGGGATATAACGTTCATGTCGACGACATAAGCTAGCGTGCTAAGTTCACTGACGTATTCTTCGCAACGCTATCGGTAACAAAGGAGCATCATTGAGTGGAGGCTGCGCTGGCGCACTGAGTTGTGTTCGTTTCGTTATTAATGTTAAATTAATTTATGTCGAAGTAACATTAGTCACGTTGTCATTCGCTGATTTGAAATGGCACGTTGCGTAGTACAGGCTAATAAGTCATACGCATAATTAAATTGTATTTTTCTTCTTAACATTTTTACGGAAGCTGAAGGACTGCTCATTTTGCAAGCAGGGTGAGAGTTGAGGTTTTGGTCATATAGCCCTAATGACAGGAGATGACATTGATCATGATAAATTTTCTGTTGCGTACATAGTCTACATTTGATGACACGGCTGTCTTGTTTCACGCAAATTCATGGAATGAAGTTTATCAATATGCACAGGCTGGCTTCGACATGGTAGCAAAAACACTCGCACTTAATAAGTTAACATTAAACGTAGACAAGACTAAGTATATTACCTTCTCTCTCAGAGCCCCAACACCTTCCCACCCTCTTACCATTAAAGCCCATTCCTGCGCGGACCCTACTAATCCAACGTCATGTCACTGTCCTAATCTCGAACTTACTTCCGACATTAAATACCTCGGTATACTCATAGATAGTAGACTCACCTTCCAAACCCACATAGATCTCCTCACAGCCAGATTACGCAAACTTATTTTCATTTTTAAAAATCTCCGTCATGTTGCTGACCCAAAAATCATCAAAACTGTATACTTTGCCCTATGCCAATCTATTCTCACTTATTGTATAACATCTTGGGGTGGCGCCATTAAAACCCACTTTCTAAATCTTGAACGAGCCCAAAGGGCAATCCTTAAAGTGAGTCTTTCCCTTCCCTTCCTTTTCCCCACAACCGAATTATATAAAAGGGCTAAAGTCCTTACTGTACGGCAACTCTTCATCCTTTATGTCACTCTTAAACAACACGCACTCCTACCCTTTGATCCAAAATTTTTGTCGAGCAAGCGCAGGAAAGACAAGGTCTGTCCCACCTCTAAGTATAACACTCGCTTTTCCCACAGGTTCTTCTGTTTCTTGGGAGGATTCCTCTACAATAAAATTAGCATGATAATAACCATTTACCCTCTAACCCAAATTCGATGTAAGTTAGCTGTATCTAACTGGTTACAATCCTTAAACTACGCTGAGACTGAAAACCTGCTACAAATAATATCCTGAATTCGATTAAAGCTACTCTCGCATTCCGCTGCCACGCGCGATCGCCAACACTCACTTCCATACGCAAACACACACACACACACACACACACACACACACACACACACACACACACACACACACACACACACACACACACACACACACACACACACACACACACACCCATTCTTGATCTTGTTTTTGGCTTTTCTTTATATTTAATTTTCGTTTATATTTAAGCATTCAGTAGCTGTGGACGGCTGAGGGTCGGAGGCCTGGTGACCTGACACACAGGACATTCCTAGCTCGGGCACCAGTCTCCCCCACACAAGTCTGTCAAATTAAGTAAATTGTGTTATGTATTTTCAATGTATACTTGGTGGTGGAGAAATTAAATAAATTTCTCTTATTCTTATTTTTATGTCTAGCGGTTTGGTTTTGGTGTGAGTTTGTAGAAATTTATCAAATTTTGATGTTAGTTTAATTGTTTGTTGTACGTTTATACGTTATACTTTTATAACTATGTTATTAGAACAAGATTCTCAAACTTTTAAAGAGGTGGAGTGACCCACATCTACAAGCCTTCCGTGAACAAAACCATCGAAGCGATATAGCCCAGTAGAAAACCAAATCTACTGAGGACATTTGGGCAGTCATTTTTAAAACAGGTAAATAAATAAATACGAACTCAATTAGACACCAAAAAATATAATATATTTAATCAACGCCACTATAACTAACCATTCTCGTATTTCTTAGGCTTTTTTCGCTGGCTCCTCTTTTTTGGCCGGATAATTGGCAATCTGGTTGTTGTTCAACCAATCAGGGCGGTAGGGGTTGTTGAAGTTGTTGTAAGGGTTGTAGGCAGCTGGGTTGTAAGGGTATCTGTTGTCGTGGGGTCGGTTGAACCTGTTGTAGTTTCCATAGTAACCGTTGTTGAAGCGGCCGTTGAAACGGTTGTTGTAAGGGTTGTAGGGGTCATTGAAGGCACGGTCGTATATCGGCTTGCCGTCTTTGTCCAAGATGGCCGGAGGCACTACTCCCTTGCCGTTTGCTGGGATATGGACACCTGACGGTCTAAAACCTGTGGACGTTTTTTGAGGAAATCGTGTGTAGAAAGAAAAAATAATAATAAGGAGGTAGGTATAACAACTAACTTAGTAGTTAAGATTTAGGTACTCAAAAACATGAATTGCGTGTGTTACAACGCTCATGAGTCATGACCTACTAAAAAAGGGTTGCGCGAGCTACATGAAGTCAAATAACTCCAAGTTAACCATAACGCAGGGTTACGTAGCGAGTAATAGGACTTCGTGCAAGGTCCGTTCGGAGGGCTCCCACCGTCTTACTGTATTTGTCTTGTTTATTTTGCACAATAAAGAGTTTACATACATACATACATACATACTCCTTAATCCGGCCGCCAAGCAACAGTACCAGCGTGGAGAGTGAGACATCCGGTGAAATTACTAACACATGAAGTTCTATCTTAGCCCACTAGGATGGCAACGCATATGTAATCCTATAGTGTTGCGGGCACTCATAGGTACTGGTGCTCACTTACCATCAAGTGACCCACTTGCTCGTTTTCCTTCGTTCACTACATAGTATAAAGCAAAGTCGCTTTCCGTTGTCTTTTTGTCCCTATGTATGCTTAGAGCTTTAAAACTGCGAAACGGATTTTGATGCGGTTTTTTTAATAGATAGAGTGACTTGAGGGGAAGGTTTATTATGTAGGTATAATACGCATACGAAGTCGCGGACAGAAGCTATGGTTGTATAAAAAAAAGTAACATAAAGTATTGAGCTATCGCCCTAACCTAAATCACGCAAAAGGCCACAATGATTCAACATAATATAAATACAAGACTTGCCCCGTCAAAACTATAGGATAAGATTTGAAATAAAATACGTAGATACTTATGTACATTATTTGCACCTTGCTGGCGGAACAGCGAAGCTCCCGTGATTCATCTTTATAATTTAACTATCACTTCACTGCATAGTATAACACAAACTCGCTTTCTCTGTCCCTATGTCCCTATATGCTTAAATCTTAAAAATCAAGAGGAAGGTTTATATGTATAATACATGCATAATATACCGTGCGAAGCCGGGGCGGGTCGCTAGTATTTTAATAAAATGCAAATTAAAACAAATTTACCATTTTCGTCGGCAATGTAGCTCACTTGGATCGGAGTGCCGTCCGGCGCCACGTACGCGTAGCTCCCTTGGACAACCTGTTAATTGACAAGTTGATCACAAAGCTCTGTCCAAACAGATGCGACTGCGCATCTGAAACTGGGACGCGATTTCTGAAAACACTTCACTCGAAAATACCGTTCGAAAGTCATATAAATCAGTGTTACACAATTTTGACTAGTTACGATTAAGATTAAACCTGTAATTTTCTTTTTCATATTTACGACACTGAATTGTCCATGTTCATCACTTGAGAATGGTATTTTAAGTTAAGGCAATATGCTTTCTTAATATGTATTATAAATTTAAATTATACAAAAAGAATAGTTTTGTCTCACTGCCTGAGTTGAGCGCTCAAAATACTACAAGATCCATCAAGAAAATTAAACTTTTACTTAATGGTTTCTTTTTTATAATAGAGACAAGGAATATTTCTGCTGAGGACGCGAAGCGCATGCACTGGCTAGTGTAAAATATGAACGAACTACATCAATATCGCAAAAATATTAATGCGTATCGCAGTGAATTTGGTTGTTTTGAAATCCTCGATCCAATATTGGCATACCAGTGTCACGATAAACTTAGTGGGAATTATTTTAGGGTATAGGCTAAGTTTTCTGCACTATGTTCTTAATAGTTTATTTTTAAATTGTATCTGTATCTGTTTTTTTTTCCCCAATAAAGAAAATAAAATAAAATAATATGAAATATCTAATCCATGCTATAGACATAAGTATCACTACAAACTCTATTGCAGTCGCATCTGTTACACAGAGTGCCCTTTCTGCGAGTAATTGGAAATTGGCGCTCTCGTATTAAACAATTACATTGGAAACTTAATGATACGTCGTCGAAAAGAAGTTCTCCTTTTATTGCCATAGTCTGCATTGCCTTTGTCACTGGGTTTTATTAGTGGAATTCTTCAACTTACTTGAGTCCCCTGCGGCTCTCCTGCGTTGTCGATGTAAGCGTCCTTCAAGTAGCCACTTTCTTGAACTTGTTTCCCGTCAGCCGTCGAAAAACTGCACATAAGTAAGTATATAAAATAAAATACCTATCAAAAATAGTTTAATGCAGAAAAATAGTTTCGATCGAAAACGACAGCGTATGATTGCGACTGAATTACAAAACCTGTGAAATGTATGCGTAAAAAAACAAAATTGAGTCATTATTATCAATTTTGGTGAAAATTTTGGTAAGATGACTAATTCATTCCTTGTTCAACTCTTACGTAAATTTAAGGAAAATTATGGTGATGAGTTTCGATTCAATAAAAGTACCTTGCGCAAAAGCAGGAAGTCTTCGATACTCTAGAATCAAAATGGCATGCAGCTCTATTATTTTTAAATATTTTGAGACACCATTTCGCATCGGTGGACCACGTCACTGTATGAAAAACAGCTGTCAAAGCTACTTTCAGAATTCTTTGCCGGCACGCTCTCGAGTGGATCTTGGGTGTAAATTCATTTTTCTACCCCGTATAGATGTCTAGCAGAATATCAGCGTTGGGAAGTAATTTGTGACATTGTGGTGAGCCAGATTTTTGTTTGTGACCGTTTTGTTAATTTGATTGGCAGTGACAAAATATTTCTTCTTATAGGTAACAGGATTGTATTATTTTTTAAATGGTATAAATTTATAATGTATAGTTTATTACATTTATTTAGGGGCAAACGAACCTGTAGGAATAAGTGCCATCAGCGCCGTGGTCGTTGGAGTAGGTCAGGATAGGAACGGCAGGGCCAGCGCTTGGGTTATAGTAAGGATTGGTGTACCCAGGAAGGGCTGGTCGGGGTGTAGGGCTGAAGGGGAATATGGTGGGGGCTACTGGGGGTAACCCGGGAGTGAAGGGAGGGAGGGAGCCGTAAGGCACTGGAGACGTTACTCCGAAAGCCGCTGGCGGAGGCGCCGTCTGCCCTCGTGCGAGCACGCAGTAGAGAAATAGACAGATAAATCGCAGCATCTGAAACAAAAGTTACATTCATTGTTGCAAGTTACATTTATAATTGTGGTGCATTATTTACGACACAGCGGAACATGCGACGGAAGTCAATTATTTTATTATGACTATTGGATTGATCAGATTAGGGCTAAAAGAAAATTAATGCTAAAGTAATGCTGGCAAGAGATGTTATTTTTTTTATAAGTTTTTGCCATGTTTCTATTATACGGATCAAATTTAACGAGTAATATTTGACCCACTAAAATTTAGTGTATAATTAGATTAAAATTGTGAAATGAATAATAATCAAGTGCAGTCAACGAAAGTACTTGTAATAAAAACTATTTTTTTCAACGATATTACTTGAATAAAGCTACTTACATACATTAAACGAGTAAATTTAATGGTACATTCCATGAAATGAGTTTATTTTCGAGTGAAATTATTTGCAGTCAATCCAAATATCTGTGACGAACGATTTTTATTCAAACGTCAATTTGTATTTTAAAACATTAACAAATTTTTTTTTAAGAGCAGTTAAACTGATTATGATGCCCTATTCTATAGGTATAAAACTTAGACACGACTGAAATAACACTACCACTCGTAATGGTAATTTTTTTTGCTTCTGTGTTCTGTGTCTGTATAGCAAATAACATTACGAAAACTTCAAAATTCCTTGGATAGGTATCCCAAATCCAATATCCATTATCATGTGTTCCACAAACTTTCTGAGCATGACTCTTGCGCAGCTAAATATGCATTCCTGACAAGAATGGTCCTTTGCGCACTCATTATAGTAAACATTCTAAGTCTATATTTTACTTTAATTTCGCAGAATTCCCCAACTAAACATTCCAAATCCAATAATATTATCATGCGTTCCACAAACTTTCTGAGCACGACTCTTACGCAGCTGAATATGCTTTCCAGATAAGAATAATCCTTTGTGCACTCACTTCAGTTAACATTCTAAGTCTAAGTAGGTAAAATGTACATTTTTACTTTAATTTCGCAACTGTTTCATAGGTACATATAACTTTTTAAATGTCCAAAAAAGTTATTTCGCCCGCGAGTTACGATAAACCGCTGACAGATATCTAATTAGTACATTTTGGCGCTCGCTGTCAGTCGCAATTAACAATTATTTTACCTCGGTGAACTCGTTCTTCAAATCCGACTGCACACGTTGTACTCAGTTTGCTACTGTTAGCGTGGGATCCGAATATTCCATTTATAGGTGCAGGGTTGCTTTGTAGTGATATTTTTTGTTATGCCATCGTTCAAACGTGAGGCTCACACACGTCTCTTTAAGCTACCAGCTGTTTAGACGTAACAATGTTCAGCAACCTGCTACAGCACGAGCAACTCTAGTCTTTACCAATTTTAACAGAAAATTACGATAAACGCTACCAGTTGCGGTACCTACGCAGAAATTATCCACTCATATGTTGCACAAATACCCGCCGGTGGTCTATTACAGTTAAGAAGTACAGCGGATCCCCTGTTTTGCATTGAATGTTTATCACGAACTGGCATTTTCGAGTTTCTACTGTGTACATGATTAAGCCGAAAATTATAGGCCAGTCAAAATGTCGACAAGTGTGTCGACGGGACGGGATTAGATACGGTGACGTCATACTTATACACCAAAGTAACTACATACACATATTTAGCCTTCATGCTCAGCAAAAACAAATGGATATTCTGGAAACGAAGAAGGGAATTGAACTCAAACATATCTTTTTAAAACTTTGGCTTTCCAAAGCAATCAAATGGAAGAGTATAAAAGCACTATAATATTATAGGAACTCATTGCTGCATGAACTACATGTAGGGCCGCTTTGAGTCTCAGTCTTAGAAAAAAATAAACATAGAATTCTGTGAAGAATTGCGTGAAGCTGGGTGAAACTACGCCTGACTTCGTGCACGTGAAATGCAATTGTATGCACGCCGCGAGGCCTAGTTTGACCGGCTTTCATTTTTTTATCTCTATTTTTTATTTGGTTTTAGGTCTCAGCATGACGTGTAAGGAAAACAACACTTATAAAATAGAGATTCTAAAGGAATATATATTTTTTGTATAATAAATATTTACAGCATAAAAGAAGATTGAATGTCGGACAAGCTAGTCGGCATCTCTGGCAACCCGAGAGCAGGCTTACACTTCGCTGTGCTGAAAAAATGTGCTGAGCAGTCGCGCGCCGTCGACCAAAGTAGAGTCATTTGTCAACCACGAGAATATTCTCATTTTTTATAGTCTACAAAAGTAATTAATTGGATGACGTTTAAATGATTGTACTTATAATTTTTCACACCTCTTATTCAGAAAAATAAGCTTTGCTCCCTGTTGAGAGGGATCGGAGTGCAACTTTTCTGTTTAAGGCTTATCTATGAGTGTTTTTTTGCAAATGCAGTTTTTGAAGTGTATAATTGTAAAACCGCGCCATGTTCTATGCTGGGAGCTCTTTAATTATATTTAGAATTATTTTTTTAAATTTTTTAAAGTTCGGTGTGAAAAGTTGTATGAGCCACTCGGGAGCAAAATTATTTTCTTCTTGGGCGTTAACACTTGAATCCTCATTACGCTCAGGATTCTACTTTAGAATCCCTCGCTATGCTAAGGATCCTATTGTAGAATCTTTCGCCACATTCTGGATTCAATGTAGCGCCCTTGCCGTATATACACCATTTTGCTCCCTTGTGACACAAATAACTATTGTTACTGTATACACCGTGTCTTTAAATTAGTCCAAAATACTTTGGCTACTTGCTGGGTTGTACGTAGTTTGACTGAACACCTCTGCTAATGATTTTCTGGATTTTTCTAATATGGTTAATAAATGATTCGATACATTGATCGATGATCAAAGTATCTATACAGCGTCAAATGGGTGACTTAATTATAATGAAAATCGTATATGAGAATGCTAAATTAATCTAAGAACATAACCACCTGGTGAAATACTCCATAGCAATTTTAAGACACCATGTATAATGCTTTTTTTTTCAAAATGTACTGAACATTTCATTAAAATAAAGATTACCTACATTGATGCATAAAATAATTGCGTACGAGTAAAACTTTGCAAACATAAGGAGTAATGAGGTAAGTTTCTGCTTAATGTTCCGTGCCAAGTACCTATTATAAGATACCTCATGTGTTAATTTTGGGTTTCTAATTTGTATCGTAGATTGCTCTTCTTTTTTTAAAATTAGGTAATGGTTATACCTATCAGTTGAGTCTACTTGAAGTATATGATATTATTATATGTATGTTTCTTTAGCTTATTATCTTAAATTAAAATATATTTGTTCGTTATTAAATAAATTTGAGGATGTAAATTGTTTGCATTATGACCACACTGGTACCCGCTTTTTTAAAGCACATCGCTCGAAACTACCATTTGAAAGTGGTAAAAATCTGTGTATTTTCGCAAAACTACAGCCCCAATTAAGTTTTTGACTAGTGGACAAGAGTATTTAGAGATGCATTATTCTTGTAAACCACTCGTAGTTATTTCGAATTCGGCACCATTTTTCACCACTTTCGAGTGGTATTATCAGATGTTAGGTTTCAAAAATCGGGCCTCTGGTAGCTTTTCATCCCTGATAGTTGTATAGGTCCTGCTGGACAGCGATAAACGTAATCTTCACACACGAAATCATTCATGGACAATGGCCAGTAGGTAAACAAATATTTGCATAATAATATAATTTTTCAAGACATCAACCAACCGTGGCACACATCCGATTAACTAGTCTCATTAAAAGAAGGCCAAAATTGTTTTCATCAGATCCGTCAGTTCTGCCGCTGAGATATCATCTTGTACGTTAAAATCCACAGTACCGTACATTTGTAGCTAATAACACAATACATAGGAAGTTTGTACGTTTTTTGCATGTTAATTTTAAGTGCCAAAACAACAATAATATCTTTATGAGATAACATCATCTTGAAATTGATATTTCAGTAAAGCTGGTAGTCTTCTTATAAAAGTTGATGATTGTGAGAGCCTAATAATATTTCCATTTTATTATTGTTGTTTTAAGCATAGGACACACAGGCACGGGAGTTGTTCATAGCTTACTCTATATTTATTTTTCTGACACTTTCTGTGGAGAGTGAGAGATATTCATACCAGTGGCGAGGCGTCCATAGAACTCGATTCGCACCGGCTTGCCTATTTTAAGGCAGTTGGGCAATTTATTGTGCAGAATTAGAGGAAAAGGCTAGTTAAGTTCCCTTCGGCTTGCCTTCTGATATACTTGACGCCACGCCACTGATACATACAGCACTGAGCTTGAACTTACACTAGAGATAAGTTTTAACACAACTAAACGTCTCGGACGCTTTTGTGTTTACGCTACATTAGTATGCAACGCCTTCTATGATCCATTTCAATAAGAAAGTGTAGCCCTAACAAATATTTGCTAAGGTTTATAAAATACTAACTTCCCCACTTCCACTCAAAATGTTGACTGGAAGAGATCCCTTAAAGGAATAAGTCCGCCTTTGTGCACGTATCTGAATGTTTTTAAATTGTGTTTGTTACGTTTTATTTTGTGCAATAAAGGGTAAAGCGCCCCCAATCATGATAAACTTGGCCTTTAGGTCTTGTAACCTTAAGCCCTGTCCACCCCGTAAGGGATAAAGACGTGATTTGTGTATGTATTGTATAAAGGGTTTACATACATAAGTACATACATTGGCCTTCTGGTGTAAGATCTCGTGTAAGGGCCCTGTAAAGATAATATTTGTTTCTTAAATATATTGTGAACGGGTTGCCTAATAAATATGATCGCGGTTGTAATTATAAACTTACCGCCACTGCCAATGGATATTTACGGCATAATTATTAGCGCTGAATTTTTATAAAATGACGTTAAAAGATCGCTTTTGAATTTTGAAAGACCCATTTCAATTCATACTCGTATTCTTGCCGATCCTACCTCCTGTCAAAATAGGCATAGGTATATAATGTAATCTCCTATTAGACGGCAGTGCTTTGAATTATAAAGCGATTTTCACGAACTTTTTGTCGCTTACCAGCGACCAGCGCCATTTAATTAGGTTATTTTACATTTCTTTGCGCAACAGCCGGTAGGTCTCATACAATGGTCATCTTTTTAATGGGGTACCGTAATGAATCGCCAGTTCGGTTACGCATAAGGTTTAATGAGGTACTTGTTTATATCATGAGAACTTTACTATGATTTCGGCTGTCTAATAAACATTGTGGTCGTAATGACCTGGCGTGAGAGACAAGTGTAACAGATACACGTATCTACGTTTGATTTAATTGCATGACACTAATTGTTACACTTTGCGGTGACTTTGGCATGAGTTATTGTATCTTATTAGGTAACGGCGCAAGTCGAGGCTAAATATTTACATCCATGGATTTGAAAATGGTTTTAATAATAATAATAATAAATAATTTATTTCAAGTTACAACCTGTTTAGGTGACTCATACAATTGCGTTTGTAAGATCTTACAAGCTAAATGTTAGTTTTAAAAACAATTAATTAATTTAAAATAATTTATTTACACGCACAAGCATGATTAATGTAAGCGCAGTCAGTTCTGTCCGCGATTATTGCCAGGATGGTGTTGGGGCTGGCCCGCACCCTAGGCTTATTGTCTAACTCGCTCGCAATCGCCATCGTGTTCATTTTGACAGTTCTTGTATGAATGTGACAGCTGGCTGATTCCGATGCCAATTGTCAGCCCATACATAAACTGTCAAAATGAACACGATGGTGATTGCGAGCGAGTTAAGCAATAAGCCTACTGGCCACCATGGAGGCGGCTCGCTTGCGTACGACGGCGTGGAAGCCGTCCACGCGCGCCTCGCAGAACATGCCCGAGGCGCTGCAGCGGCGGGGCAGCCCAAGCATCACCCTGAACGCGTTATTGTATTGGACACGGAGGTTAAGTTCGACAATATTGTGTTTAAAATTAATATAGCTCTATGAAATTTAACATGGGCCTGAATCTGAATCAAGTTCAAACTGAAAGTGGTAAAGCATATTTTTGAATACCTACATTTAAACGTTTCATATTAGACAGAAGTGCTTATCTTAAACTAAGCCATAATTAATGTATTTGGCACTATATAATTACTGTCATGTATGAGTAAACCAAGTCTATGTATGTGATGTCTATTTCAGAAACTTGGAAGCCATAATTTAGGAGAGCCAGCCCACTAGAGACACGCTTTTAATTAAGTTCGCTTAAAGATTCCCACGCCAAGGGTCATAAAATATATCTGCGTCCAAGATAATATCGTAATAATTGTTAACTCGTGTTATTACAAATTGTAACAACAGTATATGCCACTAATTTACCCGCTTGTCTTTAATTGAGACGAATAATTGGCATTTTTTTATCGAAATCCTAAATTATAGTTGCAATAATGCGAAGCAGCTAGATCTTGCTCATAACATCATTAAATCACCAAAAATGACTGGGTTTAGTGTCGTTTTATTAAAATATCTTTTGTTCTCTTCAATCAAGTTTATTCACAGTATATGTCAACAAAAAATATAAAACGTAAAAAAAAGTATGGCAGTGAACATCAAAATAACAAATAACCGGGGAGATGTGAGGCGGATGCCGCGCCTCACGCCCGTCGAATTATGGCTTAAATAACTATCTGACTTCGTTGACTGACTGACTACCTAAATAATGGGTAGTCAATGGGTTGAGGTTGGGAGTCGTTGGTTTAGGCCGATTTGGGGACGTCTTCGCCTTCGGCGTGGAATCCAGTCTCGTCGGCGAAGTAGCTGATGGAGTGAGTTTTGCCGTCGGGGTCAACGTAGGAGTACTGGCCACGAACCACCAACACTTCTTGGGGCTTGTTCTCTTCATCGTTCACAACCTTCGTCTCTCCATTTTCGTTGCGAGATGTGCCGTCATCGGTCTCGAAGCTGAAAATTTATAAATAGTTTATCGTTTACTACATCTACACAAGAGCAAATGCGTTTTTTTTTCGCACAATCAAGTAGGTACCGCAACATCCTTCAGTACCTACCACTACCACAATAATTAGAGATTGCGCTATCAGTACTCAAAGCCGTCGGCAATCATTGGATACTACCCTGCCGTGCCATTTTGCCCTTTTTTTTAACAAGGCACTTTATGCAACAGGTTAATGAAAACAAGAAGAATTCAGCTTTAGGTAAAGTTTAAAGTAGCTGCATACAAACAAACATTTCAAACAAAACAACAATCAATCAAGAATTTTTCATACATACATACAATCATTTTCAGTAGGTAAGCGTGGTTTAAATTATAGCTACGAAACTAAAGGTGAGGCAGTTATTAGACTGGCTTTATTTTTTAATTAATGACAATGATTTCATTAAACAATACGTAAAATCACTTAATTCCACACATGGTTAATTTTTGAAGTACCTACTTGTTCCTACGTTCTGATGTTTTTGCGATCTTTGGATTTTGGGAGATGTTACAATCAATCACATTGCGGCACTAAGTATAGACATCTAATCTGTTAGCATCACGGCCTGGCAATGTGATGAAACTTACAGAATTTTTCTTGCAAGTGTAGGGCTATAGTGAGCAACTCCAAATCACGGTATTTTTCATCGAGTACGTTTCAAGCTACCGCAGCCGGGTGCGACCCGTCGTTGTTCATGTATTATTAAGTAAGTTAAAGTAATTACTGCTGTAATAAATTCAGATCATAATGTGGTGCTTACAGGTAGTTGTATCCGCCTTCAGGTTTCACTTCGTACTCTGAGCGCAGGATGTTCACTTGCTTTTGCTCGGCAGGCGCAGCCACGACAACGGCTACCAGAGCAAGGGCGGCGATCACAATCTGCATACAACAATATTATTAATAAAACCCACATAATATCACTCAACAAGAAGCTTAATCAAAATTACCCACCAGTTTCATTTTTGATAAATGTTTAGATTAGTTTATACCGATCGGAAACTGATGAGCGACTGATGCCTTAACGCTCGTGACAAAATCTTTTATACATTTCTCCCGGCAATCTAACGTATGTACTTAATGTCAAAACGGCGCAAACATATGATGTCGATACCGGCTACCCGGATTCGGTCATCGGCGACCACACGCGCACGCGCACCTCGTCCGTACATGTAGTACCCACTTAGACGCACCTATGTGTGCGTCATTATGTTTAACAGCAATTTGAAGGTTCTATTCACAACTATTTACTTTATAATTTGTCACTTAATATGAAATGTGACAAAGGGTATTGGGTCAAGGGTGATGTTTCCTGAATAAGCAGGTACCTCTCGGTTTGAGTAACGCATTGTTAGTTAATTCATTCATAATTTAAAATTTTATGTTAGTTGAATATCATTAAATTCATCATCGATTTTAATTCGTAAACATGGTATTATGTTTTTTAAACTACGAAATTGCCTATAGGTTAAGCAGGTATATTGATTTCATATAGTACTAAATGCATATTTCAATAAATTGGTCGGTATCATGAACCAGAGCAAATAGAATATCAATAAAATACACTCTTTTTCATCCTTTCTTGGCATTGTCCAGCACTTGTGCGTTAACTGCATCATAACACGGCTTTTTATAATAAGCCAGTGTTTTTCAAAAATATTTTCAGACAAAAAGACTCATACCAGTTATACCTTCTACGTATCCGCTCAGTTTTTTTCTTTATTTAAGTATTGTTTCATCTTCATGAAATGAATAGCCATTTCCTACATGTAAAGACAATGACATTGATAGCACAAAAGCTATTGAGGTGGGTGGAGTGGAAATAGAGGGGGTCAAAAATATGTATACCTGGGCCAGGAAGTGAAGATAGGGAAAGTCAACCAGTGTAACGAAATCGACAGAAGGATACGGCCAGGTTGGGGAGTATTCTCAAAACTCGACTTTGTCTTCAAAATGAAACTAACAGCCCAACAGAAAGCTCAAATTTATGATCAGTGTGTTCTCCCCGTCCTATCATACGGATCTGAAACCTGGGTTACCACAAGGAGGTAATACACAAACTGAGGGTGGCACAAAGGGCAATGGAGAGGAGGTTGGTAGGAGTCACTCTGAGGGACCGAAAGACAAACAAGTGGCTCAGGAAACAGAGTAAAGTCTCGGACATCGGCCTTAGGGTGGCAAGACTCAAATGGGAATGGGCCGGCCACATTGCCAGAAAGCATGGCTCTTGGTGCAAACGCCTACTGGATTGGAGGCCATGGGACCAGAAGAGACCACGCGGAAGGCCACAAATGCGGTGGAAGGATGATATCCGAAAAAAGGCGGGCGGAAACTGGACCCTCACTACCCAGAACAGAGAGAAATGGAGGAAATTGAAGGAGGCATACACCAATTCATTGGTTGAAGAGGGCTAGGAAAGAAGAAAGAAGAAGAAGACATGTAAATACAATCGAATTAGAAGACCATGTTTTGGCCTTCCAGAGTTGAATAATTTCACGTAATGGTACTTACGAGATACTGAAAAAAGTACTCTATAATACGCGTAATGTAACTAATGTTAAGATTATATCCACTTTCTTGTCTTTGCTTCATTTACTTATGCAGCTCAAACAAAAACTAGCCTTTCCATAGAAACGAAAATTTTTCCACACCTTAAAATGCTAATCAATTTTATACCAATTTTCGAAATTTTGACAGGTATGAACCGAAATTAGTTTTGTTTGGTTATGTGAAATTTATTGGTTTTGTGTTGGCTAAATATATTTCAAAACAGTCAAACATAGAACCTCCTCCTTTTTTGAAGTCGGTTAAAAATAGTTAAAATGGATTAATGTTTAGGGTTACCATTGGCTGCTGTTTGTATTTAGAGCCGTGACTACAGAATCCTCTTAATTAAGTTAGCTTAGGGCCTGTTTCACCACTCTCTGTTAAGTTCCAGTTATCTTATCTGTCAGTTATCTATGATGACGTCTCTGCCTGTTTCCTAGCGATATTTAGAGACAGAATCATAGATAACTGTCACTTAAGATAGCTGGAACATAACAGAGAGTGGTGAAATAGGCATTTAAGATAGTCTATGGAAAATTTGCCAAATAAGTAGTGCTACATCTCTAGTCCCTGGACTAAGGCAATCTATCAAAACTGCCTTAATTAATCATACAAATGTTTATCATCTGACAAAAACCAATTAAAAAAACCGGCCAAGGGCGTGCTGGAGCACGTGCAGTATAGGATTCTGTAGATTGAATAAGACTGTCAGGGACGGCCTTTGTACTATTTTCTGTGTACTTTTGTATTTTTTTAATTTTTATGTGCAATAAAGAGTTTTCATACATACATACGGTCGGCTATTTCTAGTTAACTAGTGAAGCCTACTTTAACTTTTACTTTAACTTTTTCCTTTTAGTTGTACATATTATATCGTATATAGTATCGTGATTTTTTTCGGACTTCCGAATATCAGCAGGCAAAGGCAGGCTGGCAGGCTAAAAGCTAAAAGCTCTAAAAGCGAATTCCTAAAATGAACTCTCGAACAGGTCATCAAAAGACACCCATGGTACATACTTAATAATACTTACTAAAAAAAACATCAAAGTTGACTAGTGACTACCACTTTACCCAGATTCTCTTCTCCCGGTCGCACAGCGCTATATATATTCAGGTATACATATACTCATGCTAAATTACTGTTTTTTAGTACTAATAATGATGTGTGAAGTTCCCAATCCGCACTGGGCCCGCGCGGGAACTATAGCCCAAGCCCTCTCATTCTGAGAGGAGGCCTGTGCCCAGCAGTGGGACGTATATAGGCTGGAGATGTTGATGATGAGTACTAATAATCGCTGAGATAAAACTCATACAGGTGAACAGACGGACATGACGAGATTATAAGCCTTCCCTGTTGACCAAGGAACCCTAAAAAACTTAGTTGCAGCACGTTCTGTATAGCTCCTCACAAAATACCACACAGCGTACCTTTGAACTTTGATAATATCACGTTTAAATATCAAGATGGAATGTCATAATTGCTTAACAGAAGTAAGCAAATAATATAAAGCTAAATAAACATTTGGCCATATTTAAATCCGCTTGGGTGATTTTAGAGATAAAAGCACCATCTTTATTTTTGAACCAATTAACGGGTTGAAATGTTAACCATTTTTATTTATTAATTCTTGTTGACGCCTTGTGAATTTAGGGTTCTGTGACTAAAATGTTAACGGTAAATTTTTTATAAGTTTTGTGGTTTTTAATAATTACGTCTAGAGCAGGACTACCCAGGTAACAACTGGCTGGGGACTTCAAGCTAGAATTGAATATTCGAAATAACACGTCTTATGCACCCCACTAGAAAGAAAAAAGCTTAAAATGTACATTAACAGAACTCATAACGAAAAACTTAAAGTTTGTCTTAAATTGCTTGACGATCGCCCATGATAGAGCAAGAAGCCTCACAGCAATATTGCTCGCGATCGAATTCAAAATCTCTTTCTACCCTCATCCTAAACTGACTAACAGAAAGAAATTATGATGCGATTGTGATTCCGAGTGCGCAACAACACGGCCTGCAACTGAAATAATGAAAAGAAGATGTAAATGTAACTTTAAAATCGTGAACAAAATTCTCCAAAAGGGCATCATCTGGATCTAACTTCGTGCATTTTCTACTGAGTACCTAGGATTCAAATTATTTATAGAACACCTACTTATCTACGTCCAAGACTTGCATAGGTAAAGCAGGGTCAAAGCTCAAAGCTTGTACTTAAATCATCTGAGGGTTTTCCGGTTTATCGTCTCCGAATACTTACGAAACCCTGAAAACTAGTTAAACGTCGCCGTGTGTAAGACAAAATAAAAGTATTGACCTTTAAAAGGTCGGGACGTATCTAGGTAGGTATTCTTCATTTTAAGAAATTATTAATTCAAGGTCGCTTTTTACAACATACCTCTAGGTATTTAGGCACACGGTGCATTACATCATCGGCCTATGCGGACGATGCGACTGTTTTTTTAGTTCGTCTAATTAAACATCGTGTCATTGAAATATGCCCACTCACTTCATTCTTAAACTAATATTTTTTCCCGCGGCTTTGCTTTTAAGTTCTCGGTTATAAGGTGTCGTAATACATACAACAATGGATAATGAAGATGTTTGTGTCAATTGTACGATTTCACTTTACCTAGTCTTAAAACAGCATGAGTACAAAAAAAAACAGCTTTTAAATTTAAATAAATTACAAATTTACGTACGTAGAAGAGTCAGGCACACTAAGTACAAGATTTTCTAGAGTGACGCGCGCAACTCTATATTTTATACGAGTCTGCCTGTGTCTCTGTTTCTTATTTTTAGAAACTCCTGACCGGATTTTCATGGCGCTATCGCATTTTTTGACACCAATTTACCTAAGCAAAGAGAGGGTCGAAACCGGGAACCTTACAGTTAGATTCTCTAACCACTGGGTTGCTTTGCCTATTAACCTGAAAATACTATATACTCGTAGACTTAGTTCCATCTAAGTCAAACGTCGGGATCGAAATAATACCACATTGTCATTAAAAATATTAAGGAAAACCTCTCTTCCCCAACAGTAAAGGCCACACGAACGACATCGCGGACGCCAGCTAGTTTTTAAAATTTAATATACCAACCGATTTTTCCTCAAAGTGGGTTTTTTTCAAAGTAGCTAATACCTTTAAGAAGGCGTCAAATATAATTTCGCCGCTTTTAGGCTAGTTTGTATTGGGTATCCACAGGCTCTAAGGTAAGATATTTTATTTTACTTAGTTCGAACTTTCACCCGAAATGAGATTCGCCGAAGAATTAAATAAATAAATAAATAAATAAATATCTTGGGACAATTGACACCAATTGACCTAGCCCCAAACTAAGCAAAGCTTGTAATATGGGCACTAGACAACGGATAAACATACTTATATAGATAAATACATATTAAACATCCAAGACTCGAGAACAAACATTCGTATTTTCATACAAATATTTGCTCCGACCGGGGATCGAACCCGGGACCTCAAGCTTCATAGTCAGGTTCTCTAACCACTAGGCCATTCGGTCGTCTTAAATTAGAGTCACCGACATAGCTCGAAGAGTATGTACGTTGAAGTGGCAATAGGCACACCACATCGCTCGTAGAACAGACAACCGTTGGGAGAGAAAAGTTCTCGAGTGGCGACCGCGAACCGGAAGACGCAGTGTTGGCAGGCCTCCCACTAGGTGGACTGACGACATCGTGAAAGTTGCGGGAAACCGGCGGATGCAGGTGGCGAGTTGTCGTTAATTATGGTGTGCTAGGCCTTTGTTCAACAGTGGACGTATTCAGGCTGATGATGACGATGAGTTCGAACTTGACACATGGGATACAAAATTCTATTCGACCATTTGTGTATTGCAATTTCTCGGATCATCAAATCTATGCAAAGATGTTTTTTGTCCCACGAAAGCCTAAAGGTCAGTTGTTTATTACATACACACAAACCAAACCACAGTACCTTCTTGCTGAATAGATTTTATTATTGTATAGCTCACACGTATTGAGTGGGTTCCGTCAATGCGTTTCCGCGTTACTTAAGACAAAGTGAAGACGTTTCAATCATACCTACCTCATATCCAGCCTATACGTATATCCACTGTTGGGCACAAGCCCCTCTCTTACAATGAGACAACTTTGGCCATAGTTCCCAAGCAGCTCCAGTGCGGATTGGGAACTCTACAAACACCACTGAATTGCTTTGCAGGTGTCAGTTGGTTTCTCACGTTGCTTTTCATAACTGAAAAGCTCATGGTACATTTCAAACGTAATTTTACATTATAAATTCCAGAATACTCGAGCTCGAGTTCCGATTCCCGACTTTCTGCCTCTCCTGAACCTCTCTGCCTCTGCCGACTTCTGCTTGAGAGGTGTTAGGTCACACCACTAGGCTACTACAACCTGTCAATGATACCTATAAGTATATACCTAATTTAATAACCTTCATATTATTAAAAGCGGTAGTAGCCTAGTGGTTTGACCTGTGGCCTCTCAAGCAGAGCATCGTGGGTTCAAATCCCGGGCTCGCACCTCTGAGTTTTTCGGAATTTATGTGCGAAAATTACATTTGAAATTTGCCATGAGCTTTTTGGTGAAGGAAAACATCGTGAGGAAACCTGCACACAACTGCGAAGAAATTCAATGGTTAAGTTCCCAATCCGCACTGGGCGCGCGTGGGAAAACCCAAACCCAATACACGGAGGAGGCCTATGCCATAAGACACGCCGAATTACGCGACAAATTTAAAAAAACAACAGCATCAAAATGTACATACTGAAATTGTAGCTAATTCGGAATAAAAAGGCTATATTATTATTATTACTACATATTATTATTAGTATGTAATCAAATAGTACCTACGTACTTAGGTATGGTAGAATCTAAAGAAAAGGTTGAGTATCGATATATTCGATATTGTTATACTATCTGCGTGTTAGGGAGCCCCTTTCTACGCTCCTATATCTAAGGCCTATGAAATTAAGGGTGGGCTAGTCAGGGCACCCACCACAGCAGAGTCGAGCCGGCCGAAACTGGGGTTTCACTCACCATTCTGTACTATGAGAGTTTCTTGCCGTTAAGTACGTCCCGCGAGTGGTGCTGCTAATTGGCCCTTAGTAAGGCACTTGTCCCACCGCCCCGGCGAGTAGCGAGAAGCGAGCGTTTTTTAGTATGGAAATTTTATCGCTTTTGTCGCCGGGCGACAAAAGTTCCATAATAAAAAACACTCGCTTCTCGCTACTCGCCGGCGGTGGGACAAGTGCCTAATTGAAACCAGGGGCCTTACCATGAAGTCTTAATGCGATTCATTTCCAATTCAGCTTATATTCGCTCGCTGCCAGATCCATACTAAAAATGACAACTAAAACCTGAACTGAGTCGGATATACTGGGGAGTATTGCCAACTTAGTCTTTTTCTGGCAATTTTTGAGGTCACTTAAGTACTTTTGCATTTTTAAATTTCAGGCTGTTTATAAAGCATTAATTTTAATAGATTATCAATATTTATTGGCTTAACAAACAACTGCCATCTTAGTAATACACCCCCCCTCCCCCGCCCCCGCCCTGGCGTTTTTCTAGAACTAGAGCCACATCTTCATTTTCTAGCGACTTTTGACATTCAGCTTAGCGCCATAAATCTTTTGGAGTTGGCAACACTGATAGAAACGTTTACACTAACGCGTTCGAGACATCTTGCTGTGTCAACGCCCACACTAGTGGTTTAGGATGGATGCGTAAGCATGATGATGTGCCTGCGATCAATCAACGTGCGATTCCAGAAGTGAGGCAACCGCAGCAATTTTTTAGTTTAGGGTTCCATACTGGCTGGGTATGACCCTATTCCCAGCCATACCTAATCATACACGGCCTGGGGGCCTTGCCATAACGTCCTTATTCCGACTCAGTTCAAGTTTTAGCTGTCACTTTTAGTATAACAGCGAGCGAACCTAAACTGAATCGCATTAAGACGTTATGGTAAGGCCCCCGAACACATATCTGTGTAATCCGTACAGCTCATAGTATACCTAATATAAAATTGTAGATACGAGAAAAAAACTTTTAAAATGTTTTATCATCCATATTCCGCCTATTTCTACGGAACCTGCAATCCCAAGGCTTCACCCAACTACGCCAGTATATTTAACAGACGTTTCGGTTTGTGTTTTTATCAGGATATATAATTACCTATACTTATAGACAAAGGCCATAAATTGACTAGACAGCTATAAATTAGCAGAAGCGTGTGATTATGCGAACTTTACCGGGTTTCTCTGTTTAAAATCAAGCTACCTTTACTACTATATTCTCATATGTTACTATTATTCTTTTTAAGGAAGATGAAGCAGGTGTGAGCAGGTGTAGATTTATAGAGGAGACCAAGTGGGGAAAGGAAAAGAGGCCGCTGTCAAAGTCGCACATTATGTGTCATATTATTATAGCCAAAGGCCGTATTGTCTAACAAGCTCGGAATCGGCATCGTATTTACCATTTCTTTCTGTCAAACGATACAGTATGACGGTAGAAAGAGATGGTAAATGCGCGTGACAATGTCACTGTGAAAATTCCTATCCTGTAAAACAGTACCGTGACTGACTGACTGCCTGACAGACAACGCACAGCGTAAACCACTGGACCTATAGGAACTTGAAATTTGGCAGACGTAAATCTTGAGTAGGTATCCCAGAGAAGCACTAAGAAGGGGTTTTTTGAAATTCCCACGGGATAGGGAATAAATGAGACTTATGTTTCTCAGTAACTGTAATAACTATAGACTCTTCAAATTCGGCACACCTGTAGATGATTGTAACACTAAAACAAGTTCTCCGGGAAAATTCGAAATTCAAACGGGTCAGAAATAAGTCCATTCAACTTCGGGCTGTTTTTAAAAATTACATATTTCATTTGTATTACTTGAGTTATTGTCTACGCGTACGAAGTCGCGGGCAAAAGCTAGATTTTTTTATATTGCCGTTCCGTACTAAATTCGGAACCAATATACTAGTTAAGTTACAGCCGTTATGACTAACATAGCGTAGGTAATTAATAATATCAACTAGTAAGTTAAGTACTCAAACCTAAAGTCTGCGTACGACTTCGTACCCGTTGCAGTAGAAACGGCTGGGCCTTGGTGTGCTGAGGCTAAGCAATTTGTTAAGGACTTGGGACGTAGGTTGAGAGACAGGGGAGGCGACCCACGGTCTGGTGGGTACCTTGTCCAACAAATATCGCTGGCCATTCAGCGGGGCAATGCCGCTAGCATTTTTGGGACGTTTGGACCGGGTACTCATCATTCCAGGGTGTAGTTGTTAAATTGGTATGACGAAGCTTGTTGCGGATTTCACTTTGAGAAATTATGACGAAGCTTGTGGCAGATAACACTTGTTTATTTTGATGAAGCCTAGTGCGGATATGTTTTTTTTTTGTAATGGATTTGAAACTGTTGATTGTATATTGTTGCTAAATAAATGACTTCCTACTACTAGTAAGGTAACCTCGCCGTCCAGACAGGGCAACTACCCGCGCGGCGCAGTGCGGGGCAGGGGATATTCCTCCGATGTTGGGGCTATCTAGATCTAGTGGGATTTTCACATTTAGTTGTTTACTCCATCTCTTCGCTGTGCCAGTTTTGCCAAGTCGTTTGGCGTTCAAACATTTAAAATACATAATATTGAAGTAAACAGGAGTGTGTGATGCAAGAGCGCAGCAAAGCATTGTGAATTCAGTTCGACCAATAATAATAAAACAGTTCATTATTTTTATTTAGGCAGCCAAGTGACCACTAATAAACATGGCGACAGCGAACCTGTTTGTAACTCAGATATGACCGTCCATCACTCGAGCTCGGAAACATCGTAAAAACTAAAAGTCAAAGGCCAAGGGATAGTAAACTAAAACAAGAAACTTACTAAAAATAATTTATTTTGTTAGGTATCGAAATAAATTAACATCGAAAGATCAGGCGGCGAGCGAAGATTACCAAGTTAGACGCATTACGTGGTCCGTTTTTCTCTTGGACGATTTTATAAAGCCGAGGAATTGGAGTTCAGCCACGGCTCGAGTAAATCGCACCCTGGAACAATATAATAGTGGCTATACAAAATGTGACTTCAATGGTTTGCCATTTTCTACAATAGAGTATAAAACGCTGCTACACTACGATACATATATGGAATATGGATACAATAAAGGCGTCATCATCATCATCACCAGCATATACACGTCCCACTGCTGGGCACAGGCCTCCTCTCAGAATGAGAGGGCTTGGGCTATAGTTCCCACGCGGGCCCAGTGCGGATTGGGAACTTCACACACACCATTGAATTGCTTCGCAGTTGTGTGCAAGTTTCCTCACGATGTTTTCCTTCACCGAAAAGCTATTGGTAAATTTCAAATGAGATATCGCACATAAATTCCGAAAAACTCAGAGGTGCGAGCCCGGGATTCGAACCCACGACCCCCTAATAAAGGCGTAGGTACTTGAAACTTTATTCGCGAGAATTCTATGGAATTCCGCTAACCACTTCGGCGCCACACTAGAAATGAAGTGAAGAACTCTGTAGCCCACGGGAAAAGCAATCGACGGAATAACTTGAGTTTTAATTCCATTGCAGAAGGATTAATTTCGATTTGAACATTGGTCATGTATGTATGACATTGGCGTGTGAGCCCCTCGTCTTTGAGCCTTGTCATGACTGAACGACGGAGCTATCAAGAGGTTTTTTTATACTTTTACTACTACGCAGTTTTCCGGGATAAAAGTAGCCTATGTGCTATTCCAGACTTTTCTCTATCTACTATGTGCCCAATTTCATCCAGATCCGTTGGGCCGTTCTGGCGTGATTGCGTAACAAACAAACATCCATACATCCATCCATCCATACTTTCGCATTTATAATATTAGTTAGATTAGATTATTTCTTACTGTATAGTGGCATCCTGGTCCCTTTCTTCGTCATCACCTGGCTGGAGCACTGCCGTAAACGCTTGCAGCCAATCGTACAAGTTAATGTGCTTGCCGCATTCCCGATGCAATTTGTAAGCCAAGCACACGTCCGGCAACGAGTCTGCTGCGCTCTCCGCTGAAGACAAGTGGCAGCATGAGCACTGCGAAAATAAGAGGTTTTACTAATTGATTTAATCAGACATTATTTTGCGGAGGTTCATATTAAATCATTTAATTCCACAACAATCACAATCAAAAGTTACAAATTAATTGATAGA
This sequence comes from Pandemis heparana, assembly GCA_963854515.1. Taxonomy (NCBI): domain Eukaryota; kingdom Metazoa; phylum Arthropoda; class Insecta; order Lepidoptera; family Tortricidae; genus Pandemis; species Pandemis heparana. The sequence goes on from OY978010.1 coordinate 8,842,942, forward strand.
GAAAGAAAAAAAAATACAAAGAAATATCCGCATCAGGTTTCGTTAATAATAATAATAATAATAATAATAAATTCTTTATTTGTTAAACAAAGTTAAACTACATACAAACACAAACAGCAAAATACAAACTAATACAAGTTTAAATCTCATGCTGCTCCTTCACAATAAAATTAAGTACCAAATACCATCAACAATACACCAAGCAGGCAAATCTACCGCCCGGCTGATCGCGCGCAGCGCAGCTAACGGGGGTAAGGCGAACAAATTGATTCATCGTCAACAATACAGGTTGATCCACAATAATCACGCAATATTATGCCTATTTAAATTTTAGTAAAGCGGAGTGTCACTTTCTAGTAGTGGATTTAATGCATCCAAAAAGTGTCTGTTAAGTATTCGTTTAATATTTTCCTCCTTCAGAATGATTCTAATCGTCAATGGCAACTGATTGTACAGAAAAGGAACTTTGCACTGAAGACGCCGGGACCCATACAGGTTAAAATAAACAAGTGAAATCTGCCACAAGCTTCGTCATAATTTCCAAATAACAAAAAACAAAAACAAAAAAAGAGAAGAGAAGAGCAGGAAGGTAAATAAATGTTTTTTTGTTCGCGGTCCTTGACATTTGCTTGAATCTTCCTGACTAATTAGCCGAGATTCTCAGCAACTATATAAATTTTAAGGTATTTACTTCAGTAGATAAACGCAAAAAATAATTGTCTACCCATCCAATACATACCTACTGAAAAAAAAGTGGCTACTAAATGAGTTACCTAATAAAATTTTAATAATATTATTTCTTTAATCCTACAATAACTAGAAAGTGTGTGGAGCAACCAAACATCACCGTTTCTTCCATTAATATTTGCAACTGAAAATAGTTTTCACATAATGACGACATCAAACAAACTCCTACAATAAATAAATAGCAATGTTATGTATCAGACAAAATTGCTAAAGTACCTGCAAATATTGAACAGGATTGCTCAGAGCAGTGTGCACAGCACCCCGCGGCGACCCCACTATCTGCTTCTTAACACTTGCTACATCGCTGAAGAACAGTACTTCGTGGAATGTCTGCGTGATCGGCGGCTGTAGACCCTTGGTAAACATTTCCTCTAGGTAGCTCACGAACCGTGCGCGTATCATCTCAAATTCAGACTGAATTCTGTCGACTCTCGTGGCTCTTAAAAGTTGCTGAAAAAAAGTTAATTGTACTTAAGTCAGTACATATATTTCATTTTAGAGTAAGAAACCACAATAACATATTGCGTCTGGTCAACTATTTTGGGAGCCGCAAAATAAAATAAAAATTCATGTCACTTTATTTGCGTGTCGTTAATTGTTACTCTAATACAAATAGTAAAGAGATTACAGTTCACAAGCCGCAATATGATGTAGTTGTGGTTTCTCATTCTAATTTAAATGAAGTATAGTATAAAACAAAGTCGCTTTCCGCTGTCTGTCTGTCACTATGTATGCTTATATCTTTAAAACCACGCAACGGATTTTGATGCGTTTTTTTGATAGATAGTGATTCAAGAAGAATGTTTATACCTATATATAATTCTACGCAGACGAAGTCGCGGGCAGAAGTTAGTAAATAATAAAGCAAGTGTTACTGTTACAAAATGGCATAACAATTGTCCCTTTTCCGACTCTTTTCATAGCTATTGAAATACACACGTACAACACACTTCTTTACGGAGACTCCCATGTCAAAATTTGTTACGTTCCTACCTGTAGTTCCTACAAACTCATGTCAAAACAAAACTACAATTATAATGAGAAACAACCCTGCGTTCAAACGGTTTAATTTCTGCATACTACTAGATTTAAGTCATTTGTGTCACATCACAAGGGAGCAAAATGATGTATTTACGGCGTGGGCGCTACATTGAATCCAGAATGTAGCGAAGGAGTCTACAATAGAATCCTGAGCGTAGCGAGGGATTCTAAACTAAAATCCAGAGCGTAACGGGGGATTCAAGTGTTAACGCCCAAGATACAACTTTTCACACCGAATATTAAAAAACTTGAAAAAAGAATTCTAAATATAATTAAAGAGCTACCAGCATAGAAAATGGCGTGGTTTTACAATTATCAATTTAAAAATTGCATTTGCAAAAAAACACTTAGAAAAGCCTTAGGTAAACAGAAAAGTTGCGGTTTGATCTTGGTTTGATTTGATCCCTCTCGACTTCTAATGAATTTACTCAGAGCAATATGAAATAACGAAATATGAAACGTCTCAACTTTACCTCTTTTAATTTATACCTATTCCCTGGCACCAATTCCATATCGTTTTCAGCCTCGTTGGAAGTTTGAGTGAGAATAGTTGCCTCGGTGCTAGCATTCTCAAGCTGTCTCAAAAACGTAAGTAAATGTACTCTGACAGTCTTAGCAAAGTTCTCTCCGAGATCATTATTCAGTACCAATTTCACACTGTTATTCTTCGTTGGCGTAGTACGGAGAGGTTTCACTGGTGACAAACTTTGCAATTCGGCGTTTACAACTTTCAGAGCACCCTTTATACTGTCTATTAGTTTCATTTGCGACTGAAAGTTGATTAGCTGCATGCATTCTTTGAAAGTGGGCGTTTGAGTAATCAACTCGCCCGCACATTTGGTGTAGATTTCACGCACCTGGAAAATTCGTGCTATAAAGTAGAGAATGTGTAACTCAGACGAAAAGAGTGGTCCAATAAATAAGGATTTATTTTTTTTCCTGAGGTAAGGAATAGATTCATTTGGTTAAGCCCAAGTTGTTATTTAGGTAATCACAATCTTCACTACATAGTATATAACGAAGTCGTTTTCCGCTGTCCCTATGTATGCTAAGATCTTTAAAACTACGCAACGGATTTTGATGCGATTTTTTTAAATAGATAAGAGTGATTCAAGAGGAAGGTTTATTTATATGTATATTCTACGCAGACGAAGTCGCCGGCAGAAGCTAGTTATAAATAAAAATTAATCCCTATTTCCCCTGGTCACGGCATCACTCGCGAACTGCTGGACCGATTTCGCTAATTCTTTTTTTGTTGTGTTCGTTATTGTCAAGTTCTTATAAAACAAAATTTTGAAAATAGAAGGAAGAAACTAGAATGGGGGCGAAGCCACGGGCAACAGCTAGTTACAGATGTAGTGCAAAGTGATTTTCCACGACATTTCGTTAAATTTTATCCGGTTTTCAACTTTATTGCCATGTTATTAAAGTCGTGTATAACAATGCAGCTGTCAGATAAATTGTTTTATAAATAAGAACCTTATTCAAATTACGTTAAATTGAAAACCGCATGAGATTCAACGAAATGTCATGGAAAATCATTTCACACTACATCTGTATCAATATTTAGTCAATAAGCACTTACAGTTTTCCCGATCACATTTTTAGGCAAGTCTTTCAAAAACGCTGCCAACAATCTCACTGACAAATAGAAGCTTTGCAGGTAATCGTGAAGCTTATGTAATTCACTGCACAGAATTTCTCTGAAGAAATTGTCGTCTTCGAATAAACCAATTTTAGTTTGACAATCTTGAACCTCCAGGAATGGACGGAAGGACGGCAACTGTCTAATAGCTTCTATATCTTCAGCAGACAGTTTCAAAGCTGCATTTTCAATGTTACTCCGATCGCAGCACAGTGACTTTACATTGTCACAATAGTAGTGCTCCATCATACAATACTGGCAAGAAAATTAATGCAAATAGAGCATTACTCACGTTAAAATAATAAATTGTGATAGTTTAATCCTATTTGGGCCACTTGCACGGACCAGGGTTGTTGTATGGGTAGTTCATAAAACGCGGCTGCGCCCGCGCCGAGTCAGTCAATAAACTTGTGTTACACTGCAACTACGTTTCTTTGGCTCCCACCCCGAACTAGTATATAACAAGGGTAAACGACTTAACCCCATGTTAGATGCTAACCCGGGGCTAAGAAGTGTCAAAATGTATGGAACTGTCAAACCTAACCCCAAGTTAGCGACTTAGCGATTAAATGTTTTAACTCTGGTCTGTACAAGTGGGCCTAAAAGTGTTTGTTTTATGCTAAAACCGGCTGAGGGTAAAATTATTACCTACCTTAATACTCTGTATAAGTCCAGTAACTGAAAAATCGTAGAATAAAAATACATCAGTCAGTAGCTCGAAAGCCTTTCCAGATAGATGAAGGGGACTTGTGTGGTTCAAAAATATATCTTCAAGAACCTGAAAAGATGAAATAATTAAATCACAGTACACTTGTAGCAATTACAAGAATCATGACATCATTAATAAAAAGGCGAAATTTTACATTACACTGACCTGATTCATATAAACAGGGGAAGAATGCGAATGAAATACTTTTATAAGCAGCTTCGAAGAGACATGGTATGGAAATGATTTGTGAAGCGCTGAAACTGAAGTAGCCACTCCAAAGACGAATACTATTGGCAGCGATGACAGATAGGAACTGCAAATGAAATTACCAACATTGATGAAAACAAGCTTTTATTCAAATAACTATGTTACTGTTTCTTTGTAATACAACATACATACATACATACATACATACATATCGTCACGCCTCTTTCCCACAGGGGTAGGCAGAGACTACTTTGTTCCACTTGCTACGATCCTGACATACCTCTTTCGCTTCGTCCACATTCATCAATCTCTTCATACATGCTCGTCGGTTTCGGGTACTCTTGACCAACATACATAACAGTATAACTAATCAACAACAGATGTCCAATATTTAACAAAATAAACTCTATAGTCATTGAAACAAAGAATAAAATTGATGGCTACAAAACTAACTGATGACACACAGACAATAATTATAACAAAAACCCTGAGTGAGCAGAAACACTGTACCGTGTACTGTGTACTGTTAAGCAATATAGGCGGTACACTTTTATATGTTAACAAAAGCATATTAAATTTAACATAATTTACCTTATAATCATGACAAAATCCTGTAATACATTACAGTTAAAGCTCTCAAAGTCAGGTATAATAATAACCAGCGATCTCATTGAGACAGTGTGTTTTTTCTTTGGTGAACTATTTTGATACTTGTTTTTGTACCAATTCTGCAGAGTTGCCATTGTGCAGTGATTTTTCTTTATTTTCCTTTTAGTTGGCATTGATTCATCATCGGAATCTACAGCACTGGCATCCTGAAAATAAAAATGGCTAATTTAGAACCAGAAATGTCTGTTTTGAGTACTGACTGTGCTCAAATGAAATAATTTATTTCCATCAACATTTTTAAAACTTTTCGTAATTTTAAATACTCATTTAGTTTTTAAACTTACAATTAGTTACATGCCATAAGTGACAAACCATTAATTTCCAAATAAATAAAAACACTGCAATATAATTACTATTATGTAGTACAAGATAGAAAAGACAAGGTAAGTCAAATATTGTCCATCAGATATAAATGTTATAAATTAATTTCATTTCTTACCAAAATTTCGGAACCATTTATTAATTGCCATACTGTATTCTCTACCAAATGCTTGATAGTAGATGCGTCTTGAGAGTTCACCATGGCAGTGTGTGGTGTCACTTCGTCTCTGAAATGACGAATTATGTAAATTAAAACAAAGTAACAATTTTTTGTGATAATATTGACTGTCTATACTTGCATTGTCACCTTATATCTACATTAATATCATAATCAAATATCAAGTTGATCCAATCACTGGAAAGTAGGAAATTTCTTTAGAAATATCTGCAAAAAAGCCCCCATCATTGAGAAAGTTCATACAACAAACATAGTGCTATGAGCAGATGTAAAGGTAACTATTGATCCATTGTCACAAAAAATAGTATGTGAAAGTTTAGTATTCAGTAACAATTAATATCATGATACAATTTGGAGTGGAATCACTACAAAACAATGTATTCAAATATACCTTATTTTATGAATAAGTGCCTCAAACTGTGATACATGGTCCGGCTGATTGACTCCTGTCAGCAAAGTAGCGCTCGGAATGATTCCTTCCAACGTGAGAGATTCATTGCATCCATAGAATGATTTTATGTAATTCACCATGTCATTTAACAATACATCATAGGTTTTTTGATGGAGTTCCTGGAAAATCCAAATGGTTTTAAAATAAAATAACTAGCTCTTCTACACTGTCAGTCTCTCTCGTCTACACTGCCTATAAATGTCTAGGAATTAAATAAATGAAACAATTCATGTTAGTCCTATGTTATTTATCCCTGGCTAAACAAGGATGATGATTGTATTCCGTGTCTTTGTTTTTATTTCCATTAAATTCAACAAAATGCTTCACACATTCATTCATGACTGATGATATTACAATTAAAAATATGTCATATTTAATGCCATAATTTAAAAGCCAGTAAAATAGGTACAAGCAGTGATCTGCATATGAGGAGATAATATTCTAGAGCATTAAGAAAAAATGCTTTAATTGGCCACAAAAATATACCTACCTAGTAGTAGTGTTTATCACCATCTCAAAAAAGAAAGCTCTATTATATACAAATACAAATACACAGAAGTGCTTACCAAGAGTCCTGATAGAGTGGCATTTGAAGAAAAACAAACAATATTCATTAAATTATTACAATTGAAATAAAAACAGTGTGCTTTCTATTTTCCCCCACACTAGCATACTAATTATAAAAAAAAAAAAAAAAAAAAAAAATGAGTATTATATTTACAATACACAAAGTAATATAATTAAGTAAGTAACTAAGCACAGTGTACTTCACTAAGTAATCAGTCATTAGCTTACTTACCATAATCCTAGTTTCAATTGCTTCCCAGTTTTTTTTGTAAGCCTTGTACCAAGGTTCCTTTCGAAATTGTTTTTCAAACAATGAACTGGTTTTAAGCTTGCCATTCTTTGGCTTTTTATAAGTGTTTGGAAATAAAAACACGCCCTGTAAACAAGATAAAATCAAGTTGTAATGTATCAGCATTAACATATTTAAACATCACAATGAAAACAACCACCTTACCTTGGAAACTGACACTGTGGATTCCATAATAAAATCCGAATATTGACTTGTATTATTTAACACCAATATTAGTTTTGATTAGCTAGCATCAAGATCAGCAGTAATCAACACAAATAAACAACAAAAAGACAAGAGACCAAGCGCTAACTGAACAAGTCAGTCCAGCCTCATAGTGCCGTAGTTTTAACAAAATTATAACCTCGAAAGATAGTACAATCTCACTCTTTATAAACTTAAACGAAATTAAATTAAGTTGTAATAAAAGTTCCGGTATCACAAAGTGCAAGTACAACTGACAGCTGCAAGCCAAGCACTTTACTTCACTTTGTTTTTTTTTCTCTGTAAATTCGCGGTTAACGCCGGGTGGTATGAACAGAAATTTATAACTGTCACGATGACAATGACATGACTGACACTGACACTGACATTTGCCTGCTGGTGTTGCCAACAACTCCTTTAAGAAATGAGACAAGTGCGAGTAGACTTGCGAGTGGAGGATTCCGTATATATTTATTTAAAGTATTTCGGGACTTAACCGCGTAAAAATTGCTATAAATTAATAATTGCTATTAATTGGTCTGCTCGTGACCACGGCCACTGCATCGTGGCCGAAACGTCGAGATAATTAATAGCAATTTTTACGCGGTTAAGTCCCGAAATACTTTAAATAAATATGAGTGAAAATCGCGAAAGTTTCAAACATTAGATTCCCTACATAACAAAATGTCGTAATTAAAATGTTTTTTTGTAATTACATTGCCATATAGTATATTAAGTATTATACAATAATTATATGTGTATTTCATTTAGCTATGTATTTTATGTTAGTATTGTTGTTTTTATTATCCCAGTTTCTCATGTCTATTTGTTTCCGTCACCTACTTAAGCTGTCTCCAACTTAATATTACTTTTTCTTATTTTTTGTGTGGTAAATATCGCAACGACGATCTGAAAAATGGTGTTTTAGAGCAATTTCGTCAAAAATCTTAAGTCAGGACTGTTTTAGGTTTTACAAATTTATACCTACGTCAAGCTCTTCGGGTAAATTGAATGGCCAGAACTGCTTCGAGAACAGGATGTACGGCCGTGCCGCTTTTTTTTTCTCGACTTGGCGGGGGCACTGCCGTGCCCCCAGATTTTGGTTAGTGTGCTGTGCTGTGTTGGGTGGCGCCATCTTTTGTCGAGTAGCTGAACACTTTTAAAAGTCGGTGCCAAAATATTAACGAAAATCTTAAAAAAAAGCGAAAGTACTAAGCTATTCCATTATACCACAGCCAAAGAAATTAGACCAACCCTACAATTTTAGTTAATTAACGGGATTAAAAAAAACTAGTAGAATCGTAACAGAACAATAGTTTAATTTGAACAACATTCGTCTGGCTTATGGATTCAAATCATTGTGTTTCAAACAGTTACATAAAGTAAATACTCGCTTGAACCTAAAATTATTGAAACTTAAATCAGCAAAGCAGCCAAATGTCTATGTTTCGTAATGTTTTAACTTGAAATCAGCTAAATCGGATTGTTTGGATGTGACGCAAAGCTATTAAAATCTTTGGATAGAGTCAAAAATTAAGCCAGTTTACGGTGCCACATACCTTTGCGTCTCTGGCACACCACACGCTTCAAAAACATTTCGGCTAGGTACTTATTCAACTTAGGGCCACTTGCACGAACCAGGGATAACCGACTTAACACTTAGATGCTAACCCGGGGCTAAGTAGTGTCAAAATGTATGGAACTGTTAGACATAACCCTGAGTCAGCGATTTAAGTAATTTTTTAACTCTGGACTGTGCAGTGCAAGTGGCCCTTATCGTGATAACAGTAGGTAGGGCACCTACTTGCAGCAAAAAAAAACCACAATTAAAAGACACAATTTGTCAAAGTGACAAAAGAAACAAACGAATGTTTAAGAAATAGGGTAAAAGTCGTTAAATCGGGTTTAAATTCGACATTTCCAAACATTTTGTTTTTACTAAACTGACCTTAAAATGAAAATAATGTTTTTTTTTTCAAGGCGGCCTTACTGCTTACTGTGCACCTTTAATGTCAGAATCAGCTTGTCTGATTAGTAATCTTCATACTAATAAATTAGAAAATGATTCGTTGTAGGTACGTAATGTTTCTTATTCAAAAGCTTTCTACAATCGTAATTAATAGTACCAATAATATACAAAATATACATCTTATTTCACATTATTAGTAGAGGGACGGACTTAATCACATTTAGAGAAATTATTAATATTTTTAAACACTTAATAATGTAGGTACTTAACACTTATTTCTAGCTGCGGTGAAAATTGTGACTGATAAGCTATAGTTAATAAATATGAAATAGGTATGATACTTGTTCGATTTTCATACCTTACAAAATATACAATGGGAAACATTTCTGAGAGTATACTTAGTTAGAACTTGTAAAATTTCAGGGAAATTTTGAGAAACTTTCAGTTTTCATTTTCAACACAGCCTGCAAAATTATCTACTTATCCAATACAGACAACAAAAGCACTTGAGTAAGCACGCACAGGGTCAGAGCTATATAACATTGTCCACTGGCTAATCTGGTACAAAATATTCTCGTAGTAGCGGACAACTTCAGATAGCATATCCCTTTGGGTTGCGTACTTAATCGTTTGACAAAAGTGCGAAAGTATATCAATTAAATAGACATGAAAGTCTTCACTAATGGAACGGTCACTGTGTGGGGGGTCGTGGTGAAATCGAAGGTTCTTCGCACGGGGAATGGCGGTCTTCCGCGCTGTATTTGTATTCTCTGTCTGCGTTGTGATCGGACCCTGGGGGCGTAGCGCGGCCGTCAGGAGCCGGAGCAGCCTCGAGGGAGGGCCCTGAAGGGCCGAAGGACATGCCCTCAGAGCCGTAAGCTACCTCCCCTGTGCCGACGTACTCGGATGGCTGGTAGTAGCTGTTCAAACTGGAATTAAAGGAAATTTAAAATTAGGGACATAATTAATTGAATTTAAGAAGGTTTTAAACATTATTATGAAACGCTGGGCTTAGAATTATTTGATAGGAATGATTTGAAATGACTATGTTCTGTGCAACAGTCAAGATTGGTCAATAGGTAGATTTGTGGTAGGTACAGTCACGATAGTGAGTCAGGCTATTAGCAACTCCCGAACATAATAGATGTCAAAACCTTTTAGGTCTTACTCGTGCTGTTAGTCAATACATACAACGTACTTTTTACATTCTGACATCTCGCAATTTACAACTTACGAAATCAACGAAGCCATAGACGTTTAAAATGGTTTTGCGGGTTCAAACTTTTCAAAGGCTTCCTAACATCGACAGGTTTTAGGTTCACTTTACTAACCTATTAGGCCAATAAGAAATATCCTCAATAGCATGATGAGCGTATGGCGCGTACGCATGCTGATAATAAGGAGAATGGTGCTGCGCAGTCGGTTCGTACTGGAGGGGGTAGAGAGGCGCTGGCGCAGTCGCTGGAGCGGGGGTGGTAGTTGGCGCAGCCGGGGCGTACTCCAGGGGGGCGGGGTACGCGTGAGGGGGGGTGCGGTACGGCGCGGGGGAGGCGTTCGGCTGCGGAGAACTGCTGCCCTGAGCTGATGTCCAGTACCCACTGCTACCGGCCCACGTGTAACTACCGGTAGTGTTCGCTGATGATGTACGCTCCGTATTGCTGTATGTAGCTGTAAAAAACAAGTAAAATATAAAACAGCTGTATCGAATGAAGCTAAGTATACCTACGCACGTCTTTAGAAATAGATGCAAAGTTGACATTTAGAGCGGCGTTTCAATTATTTTTCATTAGCATTGATTTTAAACACGGCTTCCAAAAATACGGCACTTAGTTAAAATAAGTTAACCAAAGTATTTATTTTTAAATCTCCTTGAAAAATATTGGAAAACCAAATCCAGAATGAAACTGAACATGGCGATAGCCAAAACGAAAACCCTGCCTTTTGGAACTAATTTACAGTCCTTTAACCTCTTAGAAGCACATTTGGATTTGTCTCACTCACTCTTATGGGTTTGAAACATGAATCGGCCAGTGGTCCCCAAACCCGAATGTCGTTCTAGGAGCTCACTGACTGTAGGTACTAGTTATTAAACAAATAAGAAACTTACATGGTGGTGACAAAGTGCGAGGTCTCGAAGGCGGTCGCGGCGGGTATGGGGCTGGTCTCCTTGAGGCTGTGTTGCTGCTCCCATACAGCGATTGGGATGTCACGAACCACCCACTAACTGTAGTGACAAAGATTGCAATATTTGCAATACATTAAATAATTTAATTTTTATAGACTCTACCGAGCATTTAAGAAAGGTATTTAGGCTTCTGCTAACTTAGCAATCGTTTGTCCCTATGTGTGAAAGGTAAATGTCAAAGTGACAGATAAGGAAAAACGATTACTAAGTTAGCAGAGACCTATAGAGCGTGTATGAATAAGGGGGTAAGACACATTTATTTACCCTTAACCGTAAGGCCAAAACAAAAATGCTCTCACAAATATTAAGTACGAAATTTTGTTCAGGAAAGGTCAATGATTTGTGGAACTTGATCAGAGCAAATAAGTGAGTCGAAACGACCCAAGACCAGGATACATAATTATTTAGCTGAATAATAATTGAAACAGAATATACTTAAGGTAAAACCATCAACTTACATTGTGGATACTGATGAGGCGACGAACTTTGTTGCGGATAATGAGTACCGACAAAGTCCCTTTGGTAGTATCCCTCCGGCCTCTCCTTGGCATCCAGGAATGCTTTCGCAAAGGGATTGTATTTGATCTTGAGGGAAGTAACTTCTTCGTTCTGGTAAGCTGTGACCGCTATAAACTGTGTCTCGGGGAATGGATATGTCATTATGCGACGAAGATCCGTGCCGACTTTTACGAGGTGCACTCTTGGTTCGTATTTGTGAAGGGAGTTCAGCATTATCTAAAAAAAATTTTTTTTTTGTTCATGATTATTTCAATTGAATAGATTGATGAACGTGGATGAAGCGAAAGAGGTATGTTAGGATCGTAGCAAGTGGAACAAAGTGTCTCTGCCTACCCCTGTGGGATAGAGGCGTGACGGCATGTATGTACTTATGTATGTGTATGTATTATTTCAATGAATTTATGCCAATACGTCTAAAAAAAATTACTTTACGTTATTTCTACTTCAGAATGACCAATACATTGAATTAAGTAGGTAGCTATAAAATAGCAATGAAGGTTGATGTAGATTGTATTGTCTCGAAAATCAAATAAAAGTCAGGAATAAAATGCCTTGCAGCAGCCATAATAACACAAAAAAGGAAGAGAAAAGATGAATTGACATTATAGCATTTCCAGCTACCTACTCTAAATATATAGAGGGAACGGTAACTTCATCATCGATAATGTACCTAGGTAGTACAACAAAAATAAACAAAATGCAATGTGAAATCTACAGTACCAGTTTGCTTGTTGAAGCAAAAGAGGTTTCTGAACTTTCATGTTTCCGCACTGGGTCAAGGCGTACTTAATACTAAACGGTTCACAACTAGCCATAAGTACTTATCGTACTAGCGTTACTTTACAACTCGCACCAAAATTCTACAACTCCATAATAACAATAAAGAGATAATAACCCAACAATTAATACAGCATTAATTTTTGCAGACGTCGTCTAATCTAACACGAAAAAGATGGGTAAACATAGCGGTGAGACAATAATTATTACAAATGATAGTGCGTACACCACCCGCTAAACAGTTGGTAAAGCTACAGATTTCACACTGAGACGTCAACATATGGATCTGGATGTATCTCTTGTTTGCTTTCATATTCATTCGCACCATATCTCGCGTGAGAACTGGACTTGGTAGCGGCAACTGTAGCAGTAACACCTCCGTACCACCTGCTTTCTATTAACGTAGATTAGTATTCTGTCAATAGAGACTTTTGGGAATATCGATTGTAACGGGAATCGCCTATTAATATGGAGCAGTTTGGAGTCCATGTGGCGTCTTACAGTACCATGAAGTTCGTTCCATCAAGCAAATGAATAGGTAGGTACCTAAACTTATTTTGTGAGATTTCTACTAGGCACTTGGGTGCTAGAGAACGAATTTTTGCGATCACATTAGTCGATCATCACAGCAAAATATGAAAGCATCCTTTCAATCTTACCTAAATAGAAAAACACAAAGACAGATTAAAATACACATACTTGTCCGTTGCCGTTGGTTTTGTTCGTGAGCTTGACTTTAGCGAATGAGATCGGCTCCTTCATCCAATGCGCTCCGAAGTTTGGACTCTCGGGGTGAATGTAGATGGCGTTGGATGGTGGGACCTCAGCTTTACCACCGGGCACCTGAGTTTTACAAAAAAGCTTACAAATTGCTCATTTTGTGGGTTGAGCACTCGAAAATGTTTTTTTTTGTAATCGTTTTCAATTTAAAGTACCTACTTAGATCAATTTTAGGAGCCACTCAGGTTTGCTTGAGGTCGACTTTTAAGATATCACCATTTTAAATCGTTTAGTTACATTATATCCGTTTTCTACGGGGTAAAGACCATTTAATATCCCACTAGCCTATTACTCTTTCAGGGGAATTGACCAGTGGGCACAAAGCCGGTATGCTTATTTATTCAATATAAGCTCACCCATTCTCCATTGACGTATTTCCAACGGTGCGAGTCGACTTGCACAAACTCTAGCAACACCGTATACATTGCCGTCGGGTCCAGTCCGCTGGCACTCACTTTTACCACGGGAAACATACGTCTGAAACAAATGATAAAGGTGGAAACACATTATTAACACGCGACGCGACCCGTGCAACGCGACGCGTGTTGAGTCGAATCAAATTGTATTATTTTCTATGACCAGAACCACACTATGAACATCCGACGCGACGCCATGCGCATACATTCGTTGCATCGGGTCGCGTCGCGTGTTAATAATGTGTTTCCACCTTAAGTATGACTATTCTGATAGAGTCCCATAATAAGCAGAAGTTATGTTTGTTAGTGTATGTTTGGGCAGGTACTAGGCAAAGGAAAAACATAGATACTTTATTTAAATATAATTAAAAACCCCTATCGATTTATGTATAGGAAAAAGTATGTCCACATACCACCGTAGAACCCAGTCGCAATTGACACGGCGACGCGTGTTGAGTCGAATCAAATTGTATTATTTTCTATGACCAGAACCACACTATGAACATCCGACGCGACGCCATGCGCATACAATCGTTGCATCGGGTCGCGTCGCGTGTTAATAATGTGTTTCCTCCTTAAGTATGACTATTCTGATAGAGTCCCATAATAAGCAGAAGTTATGTTTATTAGTGTATGTTTGGGCGGGTACTAGGCAAAGGAAAAACATAGATACTTTATTTAAATATAATTAAAAACCCCTATCGATTTATGTATAGGTAAAAGTATGTCCACATACCACCGTAGAACCCAGTCGCAATTGACACGGCGACGCGTGTTGAGTCGAATCAAATTGTATTATTTTCTATGACCAGAACCACACTATGAACATCCGACGCGACGCCATGCGCATACATTCGTTGCATCGGGTCGCGTCGCGTGTTAATAATGTGTTTCCACCTTAAGTATGACTATTCTGATAGAGTCCCATAATAAGCAGAAGTTAATGTTTGTTAGTGTATGTTTGGGTAGGTACTAGGAAAAGGAAAAATATAGATACTTTATTTAAATACAATTAAAAATCCCTATCGATTTATGTATAGGTAAAAGTATATCCACGTACCACCGTAGAATCCAGTCGCTATTGACAGGGTTTCACTCAAACTCGAGTGATATAATGTCACTTTCTTGCGATAGGCTTCAACTGGGTCTACGGTGGTAAGTGAATACATTTTCCTTAGGTACTGTAAGTGTTGGATCCTATCGGGGATCGTGTCGTGCCCGGGGCATCAACTTTTTGAGTTCAGAATCAGTGCATCATTCCTTAACATTTTACGAGGTAGTACATGGAGAAAAAAACGACATATGTAAAAATGCAGTTTTCGTTCACACTCCGACTTTGTATACTCCGTCTAAAAACTCTTTACTTAAATGGCAAACATCGAAGCATTACCTATTTAAACTGAGCGCATAAATCGGGGGAGTTACCGTCCAGTACGCAAACTATTATACCCGTTTCGTTTGGCTTAGTCGTCTTACAGCAGCCTAACTAGAAAAATCAAAGCTCTCGACCCACACGTAAAAGGATGTAACACTAACGGAGACCGTCAAGGATAGGAGAGCCCGTCATATCGGGCACGGACGTTCGTTTAGCCGCCCTCCGTTAATGAGTAAGGCCTACGGTGTTAATGACTGAGAACTAGCCGCCGCCGCGGTTAGCACTGCGAATGTCCATGTACTAGTGCTACGCGATCGGTGGTCTACGCTTGTGAACTTCATGGAGAAAAACGAGAGAAAAACCTTACCCGTTTCATATCTAAACTTGATTTGACTCGTTTTGTATCTGTCAATGTACGGCACTCTTAAAAGAAGGAAGAAAGAAAGAAGACATTTATTCATTTTGCAAGACACACAACTATAAGAGCATACACACAACTGTATAGAAAAGAAACAAAAAAAAAACACAGACATGAAAATTAGATCATCAGCGTTGTGTAGTGTGTTCTCTTCGTTTTTATTCTAGCTGTTTGTGCTGGATTCAAGTTTTTACACTAACCCTATTTATTTATAGTCGCTATTACCTATAATCAAAATACGCAATGAACCTCAAGGCATTATAATTCTGCTTAAAATATTACACACTAAACTTATTTGCCCGTATTCAAATACAAATTGTAATGCACCATTACAATTTGTATGCAAGCTGATTAATGGTCTTTTAAGACGAGTTTTATTACTTCTCTTAGAAACTTTGATGACGCCCATGGCCGTAGTTGCCGTAGTAACTAGACATTATATTTTAACTTTATTCATTATCTGCATTGTTCTCGGACCAAGGATAGGTATTTCGCAATGAAGCAAAACTATGTTGCATTTACTCTGTTACTTACAATACCTAGGTAAGTTTGAAATCCTACTTAATATCATAAATGCGAAAGATTGTGAGTGATGATGTGACGATGTGACGATGTGAGTGAGTGTGTATGTTTGTTCCTTCTTCATGCTAAAACGACTGGACGGATTTGGATAAAATTTGGAATGAAGATAGCTGGTATCCTAGATTAAAATATAGGCTACTTTTTATCCCGGATAATTTTATAGTTCCCGCGGGATAGCCATAAACATTCCAATTGCTAATTCTACGCGGACGAAGTCGCGGGCAGAAGCTAGTAACTGAATAAACGCAGCTATCCAAACCCAGTCAAATCATAAACAATTTATAAACATACCTATGTTGTTAGGGCTCCGTACCCAAAGGGTACCTACCCTTTTACTAAGCCTACACTGTCTATCTGTACGTCAGTCCGTCCCTCATACATAGGGCTATATTTTTTTAACTGTAATAAGTAATACACTACTAATATCATCATCATCATCTCCAGCCTATATACGTCCCACTGCTGGGCACAGGCCTCCTCGCAGAACGAGAGGCTTGGGCTATAGTTCCCACGCGGGTCCAGTGCGGATTGGAAACTTCACACACACCATTGAATTGCCTTGTGCTCTGTTTACATATAAAGACGTGATTTATGTATGTTGTATTCCGAATGAGACTTACCGTCCATTCTTAGTGACGATCATTTCATTGGTAAGGGTCTGGAAGCGAACCCATAGCTCTCGGTCGTCGAGCGCCACTGATACTTCGCGCTCGCGGCCGCCGCGTGCGCCGCCTCCCACCGTCGGCTCCACCGCACTCAGGATGTGGGATGCAGCCATGTTGCTGAAACAGTCGCGTCATCTTCAGAAACTTAATAATTTAAATACTGGACCGCGGTCAAGAACACTTTTTTTGAAAAAACAACAAAAAATGTTTTAAAATCCACGTATTGTTTCAAAACTCAGTGCCTACATCCCAAATTACATTTATGACTAAGTATTTAGCTGACAATATTAATTAAGAGGTATAAAGGGGACGGCCAGATTTGTATGTATAAGTAGGTATTTGCGTAAAAATGCACTTGAGTGCTACAATGAAGAGTAGAAATTAAATGATGGCACCACTCTCTTTCTAACTGTCGTAATTTTTGTGTGAAAACTTTAGCTCTTCTTTTGTGTATTTTCTACTCATTAAGTATGTACTTTCTACACTTTTTGGGATGGGTAAAAAATGTTAAACTCGCGTCAGACGTAAGACGGAGGGAGAGTTTAAGTACCAGGATATCAGATCCTCTAAGAGCTTATTTTGAAATACGAATGAATCGCGTTCGATTTTTGAAGTGTTTTTTTGTTGAGTCGTGGAACAAAAGTAGGTACTAGGGCATCAGCACATTGTTAGAAGTCTGTCAATATAAATAATACGTAATTTTTTTTCTAAGCGGCCAGTACGGTACGCGTCTTGAGCGTCATGGGGGTTACAACATTAAAATCTAATCTAAGCTGCTGTTTTCACTTCTGCCGGCACACCCGGAGTGCTACCCGTAGCTTTTTTTTATTTTTCATTGGTTACTTACATAGACAGACATAAAAAAAACAGATTTTTACAATTATTTAATCGGTTGTGCTATAAGACCTACCTTCATATCAAATTTCAAATTTTTAGACCACGAACCAGAGTCACGGATTTTACCCCTCACAGACGAGCTTGTTCGTTCTTAAGGCAAGGAAATCATCCAGCAAACCAGCTCATGACCCCCGCGAAAAACCGATTTTACCCTCGAGGGGGTAATTACCCCCAGGTTACGAACCCAGGCCCTATAGGATTCGGGAGCTTGAAAATTTGTATGGAAACACCTTTTCTAATGACTGTATCTTTTGATTGACCAGACTCAGAGGGTTCATTTTTTTACAGCCCCAAGTGATTGCAGACCTTAGTATTTGGTATAAATTTCAATTTTATATCTCCACGTCGTGTTCCTGAGAAAAAGACTGACAAATAGACGGACAATAAAGTGATCTCATAAGGGTTCCTTTTTTCCTTTAGACGTACGGAAGCTTAAAAATATAAACTTCATATTGTACGTGACGTGATACCTACAAACCTTAGCTTTTACACGTAAATAGTTTCAGCTTCAGCACCCGCGGACTCCTATAATTGAACCACAATTACCACAAACTTAGTATCCACGACTATTACGAAATAAGTACCACAAATTCTGGTAGCAAATAAGCCGGATATTTTATTTTACTTAACTTTGGCTCACGATTTCGACCGGTGTTTATTGTTCCCATTAACACGCGCTACGTCGGTTCAACGTCCCAGCCAATCCTCGTCTTACGAAAATAAATAAATTTGTCATTTTTAACTGGATACATTCAATTTATTGAACTAAGCGGGGCACAATTGCCAACTCAGTTGGAAACAAATTTTGTGCTAAACGCTTTACCTAGAAGACGAGGTCTGCCTGCATACTTCTTCAAATGGCGTCGTCAATATATCTACGCGTTCACAATCTTGCAAAATATTACGGGTACTGATAGATCTTTAATTCTTATAATAAAACATTAAACTATGCTTATCATCATAATTAGCCGACTGTGCCATGGCAATAATTCGGAAAAACTGCCTTGATTTTACTCGGCTTGTGAGTGCGTAACAGCGAGAATTTGTTGAATTTCTAAACGACACTGAAAATTAGAACACATAGAAAAATCCAAAAAATAAAGCTATGGCCGGGAATCGAAACCGGGTCCTCGTCATTCCGTGACGCGTGCTATACCCCTACACCACCCATAGCATGCAACCCGGACCGGAACCCGGACCCGGTAGGGGTAGGAGGACCCGGGTTCGATTCCCGGCCATAGGTTTACTTTTCGGATTTTTCTATGTGTTCTAATTTTCAGTGTCATTTAGAAATTAAATTTCTAACGGTAAAACGTAAAAAGTAAACATTAAAAATCAAGAAGTAAATTTCTTGATTAATTTGATATTTCCTAGAATTTATTGAATCAAAAAGTTCTTGCATATAATTAATTAAACCAGGGGGGCGATTTTTGAAAGCACATCACTCGAAAGTACCACTCGAAATTGGTATAAATCTGTTTATATCTTCAAAACTACGGCTCTAATCAAATTTTTGACGAGTCCACATGATTAATGAGAGCCGTAAGTATCTTCTAAGCTACTCGTATTTCAAATTCAGCACAATTTTTCACCACTTTCGAGTGGTATTTTCACACATGTGCTTTCAAAAATCGGGCCCCAGGCGTATCAGCCGAATGATACGGGACCCCCAGGCTACAGGGGCACCTGAAAGTGTGTAAACAAAAATTCCTAAAATGCTATCCATAATCTTTTAGGTCCATTTGGTCCCCCAATAGCCCAATACGTTATTGTTGCTCAGTTTTGTTTAACATAAATCTACACTGTGTCTTAATATTAATAAACACTTCAGCCAGCGGTTAGGTTAGTTTAACAGGCGGTAAATTGATACTTACGGTCCGGAGCGACGTAAAAACCTTTCTATACATTTGCTCGAAAAATTCACTTTCAAAGGATGTATACATGGCTCGTAAGTTAATTTTACCGCACTATAGTCTGGCAGATAAACCACTGCAGCCAGATGACACTTTCAGTGTTGTCAGTTTTTGGCAAATATTAAATAGTGATGCGACTTAGTGAGTGAATGAAAGAATGAACGGTGTAATGAAATTAATTAGCGTCATAAATGAGAATTTTCAAAGCGTATTTAATAAAATGGTTTGTTCAATAAGGTTTTTTTTGGATGTTTTCCAGTCAGTAGTGTAAGAGCGCGATTTGGAAATGTGCGGAAGCATGTCAAATCAGTTACCAGTTTTCAACTCATTCCCCATTTTGCCATAAATAAAACAACAATATCACATTAATATTTTTTTCTACCTTTGTACTTTTACTTAAAAATTTAAATTATTCCGAATCAGTTTCACTGCTGCTGTCACTATTTACTTGTATTACAAAGTCATCGCACATTTTATCTACTATGTTAATATGAACCTTGAATGCCTCAAAAGTATCGCGCTTATTTTGAAATATACTAAACTACGAATGTGACATTCATAAAATATTTCGTTCGTTCAATAATCAAATCATTCATTACGTGATTTTAGTCGAGCACTAGTGAAATAAATGTGGTATCATTATTTCGTAAAATGACATTTGGAAGTGTCATCTGGCTGCAGTGGTTTAGCTGCCAGACTATAGTGCGATTTTTTTAGTTTTTTTTTAATTGTCCATTTTAAAAGTTTACAAGCAAAGAGTATTGAATGACAAAAATAAAATATATCGCCTTAAACGCAGAAAAATGTATAAATATACAAAACTAAGTAATGAATTTGCAAAATGTATTGTAATTAGTATAAACTGTAATTTAATTACCTCAGATTTTAATGATTTCCACCTTTTATTTATTCGAAAAAATCGCAGTGGCTGAACGCGTCGAACCTTTGCCTGATTATTTTAGTTAACCTAATTAAATACAAAACTTACGCATGCGCATTACGGTAC
Organism: Pandemis heparana; assembly: GCA_963854515.1. Classification (NCBI taxonomy): domain Eukaryota; kingdom Metazoa; phylum Arthropoda; class Insecta; order Lepidoptera; family Tortricidae; genus Pandemis; species Pandemis heparana. The sequence continues at coordinate 8,863,472 of OY978010.1, forward strand.
ACGGACGCGCTATTTTTGTAAAACCTTGCGTTGTTTTGTGTTGTTGATTATATGTAGTATACAAAAACCAAACAAAATGAGTTCTTCAAGTGATAAAGTCGACAATAACATGGAATTAACTCCGCCCGATATTTTAAGTAAGGTGCAAATCGCGCAAAATAGTCTTTTGCTATCAAAATCTCGGGAAAGGTATTTATTCTTAAATTTTGTGTTATTAATTGCCTATTTTCTCACAAATGTATTGAAAAACGACGTATGATACACGGTTGGCAAGGTTTTACAAACTCGTGACGATGAAAACCCTCGCCTTACGGCTTGGGTTTATCAACTGGTCAGCTAACTTGTAAAACCTTACTTACCTTATTTGTAAACTTTTCAAATGGACAATTAAAAAAAACTAAAAAAATCGCACTAGTGCGGTAAAATTAACTTACGACCCAAAAATTACCCAAAATGTATACATCCTTTGAAAGTGAATTTTTCGAGCAAATGTATTGAAAATAACTATTACAAGAGTGTTCTAATCCTGCTTAAATAAATCTTAAACTTATGCATTTTCGGATACTACACTTCTTTACGTGCTGCTGCAGTACCTCATATCTCGCGAAGTGCAACAGCTTTGATATTTGCGTTATCGATTTTAATATCAACATTGTAAATTGACACCGTCGAAGAATACTTTCAGGGACACTTTGACAATGTTTGCTGTCCCACCGAGTAAATGAAATGTCAAAGTTTATGCTTATTTAATAGCAGACGGATAATTTAGTGTACTTAAGTTGTTATGTTGCCTTAGCTCTAGGGCTATGGACACATTAGTGCATGATCGTTTTTCAATGGATAATTCGAAACTCCGTCATATTTATTAATAATTATTGGAAGCATTAGCAATTGGCAAGTTAAAACAAAATTCATTTCACAATCTAGTTAGATAGGCAGCTAAGTTGTGCTAGTTTTAGTTTCATTTTGTAGATGTTTTTTTATTTAGCTTTAAGAGCGTGCATCCGTGCTGAGCTCGCAACGTCGCATTTTTAGTGATTTTTTGCGATTATTTCACAGAAATTGAATGAAAGTATCAAATATCCGTCTGTAGTGCACTTCGTTTTGAGTGTATTAATGTGTCCAATGCAATGATTAATGGTGATGGTCGTTTATTTTCGTATTAAAGCGATAAAATACTATATCTCGTTTAATAAGAAAATAAAAGTCCATCACGATGAATTATTGCATCAGACACATTAATACACTAAAAACTAAGTGCACTACAGACGGATATTTGATACTTTCATTCAATTTTTGTGAAATAATCGCAAAAAATCACCAAAAATGCGACGTTGCGAGCTCAGCACGGATGCACCCTCTTAAACCCTGTTTTGTAACTCTATGCGGAGTTTTTCCATAAGTCTTATCTACGAACACATACTTAATGTAGTATCTTAATTAACATATTTAATACTAAGTTATATTCTTACGGTTTCGTAAATTTGAAAAGATAGATATAGTAGAATGAGTATTGCTTAAGTACTCATTAAATGCAATTTTTACTCTAGTTGTAATCTAATTGTCTGATTGCACCTTTGTTAATTTTTCTCAATATTTTTTGTCGTGTCTCCATATTCGATTTTGTGACACTTGATATTCTATTTTTATTGTATTGTTATTCTTATTTTTATTAATTTTCTGACAACTTCAATATAATATCTTTGCTTGACATTTTATGTACTTAAACAATTTTTTACATTTAACGAATAATAAACTAAACTAAAGAATAAGTTATGTACCTATAGTCGCAATTTTTAACATGGATCCCAATTAAAGTTTCATTTAATATCCGGTATATACACACCAGTGGCGTGGCGTCAAGTATATCAGAAGGTAAGCCGAAGGGAATTTAACTAGCCTTTTCCTCTAATTCTGCACAATAAATTGCCCAACTGCCTTAAAATAGGCAAGCCGGTGGGAATCGAGTTCTATGGACGCCACGCCACTGATACACACATACATACATACATACATACATACATACATACAAATCACGTCGTTATCTCATCTCGTATGATTCAAAGTTCTCTTTAGCAAAATGCGTGCATAAGTTTTAAGTAACGCGTTGATGTCATCTCCACGGCACCGTGGTAGCGTGGCTTTAAAAATGTCGCAGTGAAAACAATGCCGAATGAAAAGTCACCGGAATATTTAGGTAAAACGTGGGTGAATACACGAATGGGTGACAATTCAATTGACACACACGATTCGCATTTGGTTTTGACCTATTCATAAGAGAACGATAAAGAACGCACAATCATACCTATACCAGATTAGTTTATGTATTTGATTGGATTTCATTTTCACATTGTTTTTTTTCGGTTTTCTATATTGCCTGTCACTACAGTGAACATTGGTATTGGGGTCGGAAATTGGTTTTCACACCTCTCATACAGAAAAGTAAGCTTTGCTCCCTGTCGAGAGGGATCAAAGTGCAACTTTTCTGATCAAGGCTTTTCTAAGTGTTCTTTTACAAATGCAATTTTTTGAAGTGAGAACCACGCTATTTGCTATGCTGGTACTACCTGGCTCTTTAATTATATTTAGAATTCTGTTTTCATGTTTTTTAATAAATGTTCGGTGTGAAAAGTTGTATGAGCCACTCAGGAGCAAAATTATTTTCATCTTGGGCGTTAACACTTGAATCCCTCATTACGCTCTGGATTCAATGTAGCGCCCTCGCCGTAAATACATCATTTTGTTCCCTTGTGACGCAAATAACTATATGTCACTAGGGATTAAATGAGTACGAGAATTCGTACAGGATTGATCCCTACACACTTTTGATGGTGTACTTTTGTATGAATTTGGAAAACACGGAGATGACCGAGGGCACCGAGGCGCATACATTCAGTCGGCCGGGACACTGCAGGGGCTGAGAGTGATAGATACTTTCGTAAACAAAATGTTGCCAGCTGTAAAACTCCCGCAACAAAACTGATTTATGCGCCAACTTAGTGAACGACCCGCACCAACGATGACAGGGCACGTCGTCTTATTCAATTTAAATATTTATCTGCCATGAAATGCGGCCCTAGTGCAATTCAGTTTACGCTCTCATGAAACGCACAACAACACGGGCACATCTAAACGTTTTTAACTACAAGAAAGCATCCGACATGTGTATAGAGCCACAATAATTACACCGCTGGCCCACTCGCTGCAACGTCATTATTCATCGTTTTACGACTCCAGGTATAAATATTAAACTTAAGTCGTATAGATGGATTGCGAACATTTTCTTTTTAATGGCGAGGTTAAATATGATGTGCGAGTTAGTCCCGGATGGATCTAACTCGGGGCTCGATACAAAATGTACAAAGCGTGCTGGCAACATAAATGCTGTTATCGCCTTTTAATTACGTATAATAACGTTCTTTACCGGACACCGCGTGGCTTCACGCGAGGGTATACGACACGTGGAATGTCAATGCTCGCACCGGGTTTTACTGATCCTATAAAATATCAAAGATAACATCGAGTGGCACTGATGGCTGCATCGAAAGGAACCTGTGATTGGGCGTTTATGACCTCCTATACAGGCTTTATGTGCCTACGGAGAGCGCTGCGGGCGCGGGCTTCATATCGCAATTGTCCCGCCGACAATGAGAAGCCAAAGGTGCTAATTATCAAATGCAAGACCGAACCGAAAATTGAAACCATTGAAACAATACTGGCTTGTTGTCTTTTCCAATTTCAAAGTTTGCAGAATGGCTGCGTAATGAAGGCCAAAAGCCTATGCAAATGGAACGCCGAAAACTCGAGTCGGTATTTTATTTAATGGTCTTGCGTCATCAGCTCTTCAAACTTGAATTTTCATTATCACTTGACATGTATACAACCATCAGCCTTGATATGTTATTCAAACAATAGGCCAAATCAAATAGCCGAAAGACATGATCAACAAGGTTTCGCTTTGATTGTGAATAAATATTTTTCTGCTACTGCTGTAGGGTTTTCCATTTCCTGCTTGTGGATTCAAGTCAACATAATGATGTGTGCGCAGCCGAGCCCCGGCGATGGGCGGTGTGCAGCGTCATCTGACACTTTGCTCATCTGGGTATCAATTCAAATTTACATGACGCTTAATCGCTCCAGCCGTAAATATTTAGACGCTGCGACCCAAATACCACATGTTAATAGTAGATAGGTACCTAATATAAAAAACTTCTTGTCAACATACCATCGGCGTTAATTCCGTACTATTATAAAATATTCAATGTAAATATTCAAATTCGGTAGCTGATAACCACAATCAAACTTTTTTTGGGGGCTACATTTCAATTAAATTTTATTCCTCAATTCTGAGGTTGTCATAAAACTTTAAAGTTTGACGAGTAAAGCCCATTGAGGAACTCCGGATTGATATTAATTCAAATAACTCGGGTTAAAAAGTCAGGGTTTTATGTGAGCAGTAAAAGTTTATTGTGGGGCTTTGTGGCGAGCCGGACGCGCCGCGGCTGCGCCCGCGCTGACGACGGAACCTGGCTCTTTGTATCCGAGGGATTTCGCTCGCAGGGAAGCTATTTTTGTATCATTTGGCCGCACTGACAAGCGTATGCTGTGGGCTCTATCTCTATTCTTCTACTACCTATACAAGACCAAATACTAAAGGCTGAGATCACCAGCTAAAGCTACCTCCTGGTAGTAAGGTTTCTGCTCATTGAGTATACACGCATTATTACACGTTTTATGCAAGTACACGATAGGTTAAGTATCACTATTTCTCGAATTTGTATTTGTTGTAACTAGGTACCTATTTGTAATTTATAAGGCCCACAAAGGATTAGACGGGAAATGGCTTACCAACCATTTTTGCACTGCATTATTTATGCCACTTTTCTCGGGAAGTCTCCTTCACAATTCACAATCATACCAAAACAAAACCCCCACACAAATGCAAAACGCCATCATACGTAGATTTATTAACAGGTGACGTTATACCTATTGGTTGCGGCAAAATCTTATTATAGGTCCATCGTCACCTGGTATTTTGGAGTTTCGTTGATGTCACGAAGTGATATTAAGTGATTGAGGTGACGTATGGTGTGAGTGATGAGTGATATTCTATTCATGTGTGAGTGGTAGGTACTGATTTCTGAACGCTACCCTAATAAAAAATATATTTATGTGAATTTAATCTATTTTTAGGGTTCTATACCTCAAAAGGAAAAAACCCATATAAGGATAACTTAGTTGTCCGTTTGTCAATGTATCCGTCTGTCAGTCGTAACTCTTTTCCTCAGGAACGCTTGGAGGTATCAGGTTCAAATTAGGTATTTATACGAAACACTTAAGCTATACCTACTATAAATCTGCATCTGACTTTTAAAGTTATCATCCGTCTCTTGAATCCGAACTAATCGATTCAGTTATTACACTCCCGTCGGTTATACTAACAAAAAACTGTTTTTCTTTTCTTCACAGAACGCTATGCTTGAATTTTTGAATTGAAGTGGTGATATAAGATTCCATAGTTAATTTTACGTTAATCAAGATTAAAAATTACCAGTCTTAATCCTTGTAAATTACAATAACATAGGTACAATTTAACGACTCCCTGTAGTTTTAACAAGCATTCAACTTCTTAATTAATACAATGTAGATCACAAGCGCGAGTTTCATCGTTAGTTTTATGCTTTTACACCGATCGGAGCGTGTAATTTGTGTAATTAATTGGAATTGCGTAGGATATTTAATTAATCTCTAGGCATTTCGCGGCAATAACTGTGACTCACCGTTAACGAAGAGGACTGCTCCAATTGAAATTATATTGGAGTTGAAATGAGTTTTTAGGCGTTGCAATTGATTTTATGACAAAGTAAACTTTTATTATATTATATTCGTGCTCATGTTTTCGTTCACAAAAAGAACAATGTTGCTATACTTACAGGCTCACAAAAAGTCCATTATGGTTTTTTTTAGGGCCCCATTACTTTATGCGTTTCGGAAATATTTTAAAGCTCAATTTACATAAATCCTAACTTAACAAAACGCCAAACCTTTCTAGCTTTACACCCTTCAAACCATTAAGTCCTATAAATAATAATTTTACTAACTATTTTAAAGTTACCTCATTGATTTAAGTAATTTACTTTTGGCTTAAAATTTTGCAATGTTGTTATAAAATAGACGTGAAACACGCAAACCATTCCCATCTTATTAAAATACCTTTATTACTTACCCTACTTAATTAAAATTATTTAGTTTGTTTTTCTTCTCCGAAATGTATGTGGGTAAGTGTGCGCATAACTTTAACTAATTATTTTTTGTTGTTAGTCAGTCAGGACAAGATTTGTACAAAACAAAATTTTGAACAAAATAAAAAATCAAAACAGAGAAGCCACTGGCAACAGCTAGTTTTATAAGATGTGCTAGGAACTGGGATAGTTTGCGAGGAAAAAATCCACTATAAGAATATTTATTTCAGTTTTCTCTACATTCTCAATTCGATTCCGTAAATAAGTCAGCATATACATAATCTCAGATATTTTGCACAGTTTACAGCCGCATATTGTGGGTATGTTAATGAGTAACTTTCCTATTATGGAACGGCTAATTTTGTCTTAATATTGATGATTGGTTTAAATACATGTGCATTTTTAATATTCAAGGCACCACTTCCTCATATATATTTTGTAAATAAACTTATACGTTATTGCGATAATAAAGACGACGCAACTTCATAAATTTTAATATAATCCTCATTAAAAGAACATCGTAAGCCTTTATATACATACGTTGGAATAAATAACTCTACTCTATTCATTTTAGTATGTACTTCGTATCTTTTATTTGAGTAGGTCTGTACCTTATACATTTAGAATTAAATTTTTAATGTTAGACCAGTCACTTCAATTAAGCTTGAACAAAAGAACCCTACGCTACGCATAATGCATTTTTGTGAAAAGGGAAATAGTACCGAATCCAGCAGAAGTTATGTGTACCTACCAAAAATTTACTAGCAAAATTTTATAATTTAATACTTAAAAGGTTGTGAAAATTATAAAAATGTTTGTGTATTTCCTAATACGGTAAGTACTGTAAAAAATACATTCAGGATTTGCGCAGGAGCATGCTCGGATATAGAACTTCCGGCCGGCAAAAAAACAAAATTAAATTTTAAATGAGAAACAAAACTTGAATATTTTTCGCACAGGAATTCGAAGTATTTTCAGACTATGTTTTTTTTCGAACTTAACTCTACTAAATAGAAAAATAAATAAAATTTATAATTAGTATTAACCACACGAACTAATGACACTGCGAAATTCCGTAAAAGATCGTCACTTTATCGATGGAGATATTTACTCTCTACCTAACCTATCGTACTAATAGTTTTGAAAAAATATGGTATGAAAGGTTCATGAAACGAAACCTCTACCCATACAATGTATATGTCATATGCAACATTAAATCTTTCATCGTTTGCGTTGCAACGTACCTAGGCCAAAAATGATTTATTTATTTCATCGTTAGCAAGGTAGAGCAATATTTTAGACAACACCCACTAACCAAAAAATATTCATAACTCTAGGTGTTCGCTATGAAACTAGGTCCATCATGTCGTGTTTTGTTATATGTTACCTCTGTACCGTCCAATCTAATTAGAATCCGGCGGTTCGGCATGTTGGTGACTCAAGGACTCATCTATTTACTGAAACCACTCACTAAAACAGAGTGCTCTATGAGTCATCTAAAAATCAATCACTCTACTTCTTAGTAGCTTTAAGACTCGTCACGTCTTTAAGTCTGTCTGCCATGAGTGAGACTCGACTGATTAACAAATCCACTTGTTTCTAATACTTATATATCATAAAAGACTTTAACATATGTGAGGGTTTGGGCCATTGAGTGCGATCTTATGTACGTGTATGTATTTAATTTAGGTATACGGTTTGTTATAAAAATACAGATACAGCTGCAATGTATTTTTCAACACAGTTGCTCGTAAATTGAGTCTTATTGCACCGCATTTAAGCTCATAATTCAGCTTATTACGCACAAGTGCCGTAATATTATTACGGCACGAGTGCGGTAATGTAAACTTTTTTTTAATCTCAGCAAATAGTTCAGTTATGTATAGGAACAAGGAATATTTTCGTGAATATTAAACTATTTTAGGTTATAAAGATGATAAATAAACAGTTAATTTCGACAAAGTATTCATTTTTATCTGAAAAGTGACCATAATTTGCATATTTAAGACAATGATTAATTATTTTATTACTATTTTAATATTAGGCTGTTTAGCAGTCTTGTCAGTGCCTCGTCGCCCGCGTGCAAAGTGCACAGCGCGCATGCGTGAGTGCTGCGCGCGGATTGACGCGGGCAAAATGATATCTGCCGCCATCTTTCACACTCACAGATTTTGTTGATTATTTTACCTTGTTATTAGTTTAAAAATTACTAGTTGAAATAATAAAGAAAAACTAAATGTAAATAGTGTCCGTCGCCGGAAATACTAAAATATGTTCGGACAGGTTATGTCAGTAAGAAATCCAAGGTGTTAATTCCCAAATGACAAAGAAAAGTTCTAAAGCCTCCAGTTAAGCAATGTTTGGCAACAAAGGTAAAGTAAAGTTTTTTTATACTTACTTATTAAGAATTTCTTTTTGTTTTTCCTCGCAAATGTGTTGAAAAACGTCGTATGAAACGCGTGTGCATTGATCATTACTACACTCGGCACCATTAACGCGCGCTCGCTCCGCTCGCGCGTACAATCATGCCACGTGTGTAATGATTAACATAGCACACTTGTATCATAATGTACTACATATAATATATTTCTAGTCATCCTGGTTTATTCATTAGAATGAAAACGACTGCGTGATAATTTAATTTTTACTTTAATAAATTACTCGTGGGACATTACACATATTTTCGACGGGAAGTAGAACGCGATTATCGGGCAAAAATGTGGTTACATTAACGTCGGGTGCGGGTAGAAATACGTAAAGTTTGAAATGCATAATGGGTAAAACGCATAATGGTTCAAAACATTTTTAATGCAATTTTCGGTGAAACTATTAGCCCGACGTACTTTATTGAACTCGTAATCTACAGATTGGTTCAGATTAGGTTAGATTTATTTGATAAAAATCCTAATAAATTGTCATTTTCAGAGAAAATTGCATTAAGTACATATTTTGAACCACAATGTATTTTGACCCATTTTATGCATTTCAAACTTTATGTATTTTAATAAAAAATACGTACACATTAACATCTACCCGCAATTTCTTTAGCGTACTTATCCGTGATCATGATGCATGGAAGTGAATCGAAATATCGGGACTTCGTTTTAAGTAAATAGGTAGTAAAATATCGTCTAATTTTTTTTTGACAAAAAACTTCAAATCATTAATGAAATTGAGGGGGACTTATTCATCCAGTGGTAGTGTTTTAGCTGCAAGTCAAAATCAAGACAGTGTTTTTAGGTACCTATAACATTAGTTATCAGCAAAATAATACTTTTGACATTTTAATTAACTATACAATAGATTAATGACTCCATTCCACACACATAAAAAAAAATTCGATGACACAATGTTTAAAAAATGTGAATATGCCCTAAATAGATAGGTACTTCAACTTGGCTACAACTCGAAAATCCAGCATTTTTTAGGTTTATTCACTGGTCCCACCGCCGACGATAAGCGTGAAGAGAGCTAGCGAGTTGTCGCTGGCTCTTACTAATAGGGGGAGAACTAGTTGGGAAGAAGTCCTCGCCGGCGGTGTAAACAGTCAGCTTACAACTATAAATATAAGAATCTTATCTGTCTCTTTTTCCGACACAGGATCTATTATCATCTTTTGTTCGTTTCTTGAGCGAGAAAATAGTCGACAGCTAATTATTTCCTCGCCTGCGGCGGTACCAGTGCCTCATGTTGGGCTGGTTCGGTGTCATGTTTCACCTCCGGTGTCTGTACCGTATACGGGACACCCTGTTTTTGGATGTGTACCTACCTACTGTAGTGTAGCCAAATCCGACGGTCGGACTTTAGGAATACCGTGATAAGGGTAATGGTAACTACGCCAGCAGATATAGCACCCATCACAGAGATAACAGCTACGAGGCCAACACAAGCCTACGTCAGGGGTCACCAATTAGTTTTGCTCGGCGTCCGTTTTAAGAAATGAAATGACTATCGCGGTCCACATAACATTTTATAGAAAAAACATTCAGCTCGTTTGTTAGCTCGTTGCTTCGCCCGGTCATTTTCTATTTGATATCAACAAAGGTAATAGGTACGGGGGATACATTTTTATTAAATTACGCACTCTGTAGTGCAAGTTGCTATGTTCTCGCGGTCCGCACAAAATTGGTCGGCGGTCCGGATGCGGACCGCGGTCCGCCATTTGACGACCCCTGGCCTACGTCATCACTTCTGTCTTGCCAATGTTTGTAATTGCAGACCATGGGTTACTTATTAGTATAGAGGGGCAGCTATATTCAAGGATCTGGGGCCTTACCATGACGTCTTAATGCGATTCAGTTTAGGTTCGCTCGCTGTCAGATTCATACTAAAAGTGACAGCTAAAACTTGAACTGAGTCGGATTTAGGACGTCATGGTAAGGCCCCTGTAGTTTTAAATGAACGCTATTGCTACCAGAAGAGTGCAGGGGTGTCCTGGCAACTCCCTGCTGAGAAAGAAAAACATGTCTACATACATAGCATATGTGGTGCATATACTTAACGTATGTATGTGAATAATGCATCCGGATGCAACTCCCTGAATTTATTTTTAATGCTGGCCGAACCGATGCTTATCTGCCAAAATATGTTAATGTGAATCAAGAAATAAAATTGTTTATTTTTTCTTACCTACGTGTAATAGGTATGCTTACACCAACCTAACATTGGTGTATGTATCAATTACTATAAATTACTCACTATTATTAAATGATTTCCATACAAAACCAACCCTACATATACCTATCCATAGTATTTTACTAAGATGTAGCTTAATATTTACGCAAATAAATGCAATTATCATTAAAAATCAAAATAACCACCCATACTAATATCTAGATCTAGATAGAGTAGTACCCTAAGAGTACATACATGCCTATTTTTAGTAAGTACTAGGTACAATTATTTACTGTGATATCAGGTTGTAGTCAAAACATAATGAAGTGTAAAAGAAAATCGACCCACCTGCTTTCTCCGGTTAATTTCTCAATCCCGTAAACTTAGGTATGTCAACACAAAAAGTTAATGAAGAATATTCAGTCACTGTACACATAAACTTATCCAAATGTGCTTTTCATATTACACAAGAACAAACAGTTACAATTAGAATGTCCAAAATTGTATCCTTTTTTCTTTTTTTTTTAAACGACAATAAACGTATTTGTCTTCAATTTTGTTACAAATCACAAATCAGTGGTGGCGTGCCAACTGCATGACCAACTACCGCGAACTCGACCGCACTACACTTCATTAGCATATATACAAAATAACATACCCACTACATCTCGTACCCTTCATTCAAATATCCACCATAATACTGTAGAGCCAAAACACCCTATCTTTTAAACGTGAGAGATGACCACTTAAAGTCCGTCAAGGTATAAGACACTCTTGCTGCTACGACGTAAATTTTAAAATGGTTTTAACGTTTTGCAGGAACAGAGTAGTCTTAAGCCCCACCCTCAAAGTATTATCAAACAAAACGATTGGTCGTGACGCGCGCTGCCCGCGAGACACTCGTGCGCAGCTTTGAGGCGTTTACTCGGTTGAAATTTTCATAAATTCTGGCAATGTCATCAAGAATTACAATTTCGAAATTTCACTCACGATTTCGGTGTCATTTTCTAACACTTACACCCGCCTACTTACGTGGGTAATTTACTTTATTATTTCAAAGTGGTTTAATTTTGCAACTTTTTTATACCGCAAATGTTATAAAACAAAATTATTTAAAGTGCTTATTTATCGCTTTAAACTAAAGTAATTGGTCGACATAATTACCAAAGGTACTACAACATTTTGAACAACCGGCAACCAAAACGTTGCAATTAATTAAATACCAAAGGGCTTGCTCTACTCTTTGCTCTACCTCGCTTACTTCAGTACTTGTTCGAGTTGTTATATTATACTAAATATTATAAATAGTATCTATGTATTTTATATTTTTTTTGCCACAAGATTTAGGAAAATGAAAGGCGTACTTGCCTAAACCTGTCTTGCAATCATAGGTATTCCAGAAATATTAATGCTACTAAATACTGTCGATATCTTAGTACAACGTTAAGTATACTGAATGTAAAATGATGGATGCTTAAAATTCTACGTCATGATGAGTGCAGTCTTTATAAGGTAAAAGTTCCATAGGTACTATAGAGTAGGATTGATGGGAAACTTGTATGAAGACGAATATTTGGGGAGGGATTCAGTCAAGAGTTGCAACGTCAAGTAAGGCTTCAAAAGGAGTCTGCCTTAGCGCCAGTGGTCTGATATACTTAAACACCTCAGTTTTTATGATGTCTCATTTAAAATTCACCTCTCTTTGAGAGTACTTGTGTACTAGTAAAATACAAGACAAGTATCGGAATTAAACAGTAGGTGCCTCCAGATTTTGAGTCCGCAATCTAATCTTTACATTACTAATACCCTGAGTTAAATCTTGTTGGATTGTAGAGAACTCTTAGACTTAGGGTAACTTCCGAATGATGCCGACGTGTCTATGAGTCTGACTGAAGTAGCATGACAAATACCATACAAATACGAACATTTCCGAGATTTCCGGGATAAGTCCGCCTTTGTGCATGTATCTGTGCTTGTCAATTGTATTTATCTTATGTTTATCTTGCACAATAAAGAGTTTACTTACTTAGATACTTACTTATAATACGATGGGAAAGGATTTTGCACGACATCTGTAAAATTGTCATATGCAGTCAATCAAGGGATTGCAACACCATCCTAAGGATCAACATCGTATTATCTAAAACGTGGAAGACAATTTTAACTACGAGTCAACATAACAATTAGCTCTGTTAAGTATTACTTATTTTCATGATGTAGGAAGTGTAGGAACTGTCATAAAAAATAGAAAAGCATTTAGATAGTTGGTCGACTATACGAACTTTACAAAGCACAATGTCTGGCCACAAACTTTGGAACCTAGTTTCGAAATATGTATTGAACGCAGCGATCAATCGTAACGGTCACGGCGATGTTTAAAAATGAAACATTTCTGTGGAGAGCATTGAGCTCGGTCGTTGTTTGAAGTTTCCTTTTTCAATTAGCACCCGACTGGCCGGGCGGACCGTAACTGGGTGAGGCGGCTCGATGCATCGGAATGCTGGCTAGGTGTATCTACAGCAGTTCCTGGCTTCATATTCTACGGATCACCAAATCAATGTTTTGTGAAAGCTGGCTAACGTGAGATTTCACTACGAAGTTGCAATTGAGAAGACTTAATTTGACTGCGAATTGTAGACTGGAGCAAAATGGTGTACCTACTTAGATCTAATTTTAAGTTCGGTTTTAAATAGTATCAATATTTTTGGAACTGTCAATCTTTAACAATTTTAACAACGTAATCCCGATCACATTTTTCCTGCAAGTAAACGTAAGTAAAATAAATAAAAAGGTTCGTAAATGATATAATAGGTAACTACTAGCACTACCTGTACTGGCTATCATTTACCATCTGCTATTTGAGAGTATGAAACTCGAGCAAGCTTCGTTATTATTAGATAGGTAGACATGATTTGAAGTAGGAATAAAGTAACTTACCTACCTACGGTAAATACATCAACGTTGTGGTAGCTATGTAGTAGGATTGTGGGCAGAACGATGTAATTCGTCATCTATCTATATCTACTTTTATGTGTTTCATTCCATATAAATACCTACGTAGAAAGTAGAGATGAGACAACTCCTTACCGACTATTCGGTAGTCTTTATAGTCGGCAACTAGTCAACAACTATTCGGCAAAAAATTTATTGTAGCTCGATCTGAGGGTGACCCAATGTGAATCGTTGATATTTACCAACACCAACATAGACCTGGGCCCCGTTTCTCGAAGCTTATTAGATTAATAATATTAGTGTTTTGTTTCATTTTTTCGTTTAATTTACGAGACAAAACACTATCTAATATTATTGGTCTAATAAGTTTCGAGAAACGGGGCCCTGCAATCACATGTCATAATTACATATTAGTAACAGAACAAGTTAACAACACTTTCATTGGCATTCAATAATTTTCGTAAACTTCAAACATGTTGCAGTTACAGTCATATTTATCCTTTAATATGTACTTTAAGGCACATATATATTCATGTATTTTACACATAGTGTGTTCACCTCTCTTGTTTTTTCACCAAAACTGTCCAAACTCACCCCAGCCCTTTCCGAGAAACTACTGGACGAAAATTCCCTTAATCCGTTTGTTGGTTCTGTTGGGCAAAGTCAACAACTAGATATCAGCACAAAGAGACCAGCTTCTACTTTCTGTAGGTTATATTTCAACCTTAACTTTGGTTCAGTTTTTTTATTAGTCATTTGATTCCTATTTATTCACGGAAGTTGAGGACTAGGTACCTAAGCAATTTCCACGGGCACTTACGCAGTTTTTGACTGGTTCACCAATTTATAAAAAGTAAATAGCTAGGTATATAACTACTTACTGGCTAAAGAAATATAGATTTAGCTAGAACTCCAATTTACGTTTATCTCCTTTACAGTTCAGCCATGGAATTTATTTAATTTTCATGAGTCTATTATAAATACAAATTGCTACCAGGATTACGACTAAAAATTTACAATTGGCATTGTCTTTAAAATTGTCTTGTTAAAAATTGCGTACCTACCACTTAAACATTAATTGATATCACTTGGGTTTCTTAGTTACATTGGACACTACTCGCCTTCTTAAACATTACTAGTATTTCGAGCAGTGACGTTCGGAATTTACCAGGATAAGAAAACTTGCGACAGCGACACTTCCTCTCAACACCCACGAGCGAGCCTGCGCAAGCGCACCGCGCACACGCGCGCAGACTCCGGCGCAGCTCTGTTTGTTCGGAGTCCCATGCTAACTCCGTCGTTTAAACACTACGTGCTAGCGTAGCATGAATTACTTTTCATATAGATAAAATTCACGCCACTCTAACCTCCTGAAATTAACACCTATTTAGTCTCGCGCCATATCTGTCTGACGGATTGAATGACCGTCATTTACGACCCAAGAGATTACCCAGCCATAGTTAATTAGTAAAGCCGATATAAAAGTATAACCAGTTATTTGTGACGCTACACGCTATTTTTGGTGGCTGCACGCTAAATATTTTCACGCCCATTGATGGAAACTCGAAATTGAAACGTAATTTGTGTAAACTGGATTATTGTTGAATCATTTTGTTTGTATGTTTATGAACAGACAGCTATGTCTGCGTCCAAACCATTTTGTCAAGTGCATGCGAAATAGCAAGTTACTGTTATCTTGTTAGTTGGATTTGGTTTCTGATTTGAACACGGGTGTCGATAACAAAATCTAAATTAAAACATTTGGACTGTCAACAATAAAACGTAGGCAATCGGGTATTGGCGTCTCAATCTCCTTTAAAATAAGATAAGAGGACCGAGAGCGCCTTTTGTTTGGCAATTAGGTACCTACCTGGACCTTTGAGTTGAGTTGACAACTTAACCCTTTAAGACTTGCTTTCATGAGTTATTCCGTTTTTGAAAATTTACCATCAGTTGACATACTTGCATACATACGTAAATTACGTCTTTATCCCTTAGGGGGTAGACAGAGCCTATGGTAACAAGACCTAAAGGCCACGTTTAGCAAGATTGTGGGCGTATAGGTGGAAAGGGGAATCAAAATAGTGATGGGTTGCTAGCTGCATCGCCTATGAAATGATTCCTTCGATTTGCGCCCATTCCCTTGATGGGCGATACCATCAGTTGAAGTATGAATATATCGTTAAAGAAAACTTTAACAAGTCGCACATAATCTAAAGGTACACTTTAAACACTGCACACTCGCAGAAGACAGTTTTCGCACAACGAAAAATGTCAAGAGGTACGATGCGGTTTTTTTTAATAGATAGAGTGAATCAAGAGGAAGGTTTATAATTATGTATAATACATGCATAATATACCGTGCGAAGCCGGGGCGGGTCGCTAGTATTCTATATTTGCCCTCTAGGCTGGTAACACATCTGCAATCTTCTAGTGTTGCGGGTGTCAGTGGGTAGTGGTGCTCGCTTACTATTAGGTGACCAACTTGCTTGTTTTCCTTCCTTGTCGAATAAAAAAAGCAGTAAAAAATTCGCTAAATATTCTAACCCTCATAATGATGGATACTACATCAAGTATTTCCTCGAGTCGGCATAACGCCGAGGCCTTCGCCTTAGCGAATCGCATTGGGAACGGTCCAAAGACAAATGTAGTTACTTAAGTAAGGAAATTTGGCCAACCGGTAAACGTGAAAGATAGCGATAAACATCTAAAAGTAAGAAATTAATACACTAACGCTTATAGGTACATGGAAATACGAGTAAATACACCTGACCACGGCAATCTGTCTATGTCTATACCCGAAGAAACTAAAGTTGTCAGACAAATATTTTAATGTCATTAACACAGCGTTAAACTTGGCAGTTTCGAAATTGACTTGATTGAAAATCAACACGTAACTATGGGTATCTACCTGCATTGTATGTCTACAACTAAGTATGTCTGTTATGGGTCCAGTAATGCTGCAAGGAACCTTAAACGTTCATTTTTTAAGTTAAGACATTTCTACTAACATTTTAACTGCCTGTATATCTGCATTAGCCAGGGCTCTCCTGTCCTTTGTCTTTTGTATACCGTGATAAAATTGACAAAATATGAACGCCTATAAGTAATCTCAAACTATTTTAAAATGACTATCTGAAGATCTGAAGTAGGGTCACCTACCCAAATGTCCTGTAGGTTCTCCGCTTTCACAATATTTTTCTAAAAGCACGCCAAAGAGCCCTTTGTAAAAACTTTCGTTGCAAAAGTCTCGAACGCTTTCGCGTTGAAATCCCAAATAGTACTATGAGATTGTTGTCGCGCGACAGCGTATTCAGGTAAGAGAAGAACACTATAGTGGCACTGAATATGTACAGTCGTCACCTAGATCATAACTAGACTCTAGATACTCGAAAAGATACGAACACAACGGTATTGCCAATCGCATGTGTGTTCAGATATTTTTGAGCACCTTAGACAGCTCCCAAGTGTCTGATGGCGGCTAAACTCGTCGCTGAAACAAAATACGAAAAACATACAGACCCCGAAGCAAAAAAAGTTCTCCGTCGCTTACGAGCATTGCACGAACGGACGTTGCTCTCACTGCCCGTTTTCTGTTAGCTTTATCTACTGCTTACCTGTACTTTACGATTTCGTACGTAAACTGACAAACAGTCACAGCAAGTCTCCGCCATACTCGTCCACTTTAGTGTTTGTACATGGTGACACGAAACGTGTTCGATAATTATTGGAAGGATCAATAGCGCTCCAACTATTCGACTCTAGGCAAACATGTTTTACGAGCGGCTCTCGCTGCGTGTAGGTACGTTTCTATTTGAATCTTAAATTCAAACACGGTTTACTTAGACTGCGTCTGAGATTGCTTTAGTTGGTATATGGCTGGTACGTGTTTGGTTTTTTTACATTCAAGTTATCGGTAAATTCCCGCAGAGTTTTTTTAACGTGATGAGAACTCTCAAAACAATCACAGAGGAATAGAATATCGATGTTACAGCTCGGATCGGAGCTCGGAACTGGGGGGCAACTCCGGAATCCGATTTTCGAAGTTCGTATCACACCGTCCCTCTCACTCTCAAATTAATAACTATTAGTGAGAGCGGAACGGCACGAATCGAACTTCGAAAATCGGTTTTCGGAGTATAAGGCCTGGGCTACGTTCTTCGTCGTCTACCGTGAGGATAATAGTAGCATGATCAAAAATCATAAATTGAGATGCTCATTTTCTGATGTTTGTTTGAGAACTAGTACTATTAGGTTGGAGCTCTTTGCTTGAGCTAAGGCTTATTTTCCTCGCAAGCTTGCCGTGGGCAGATACGCGCAGATACAAATTAGCGGGTCTACTCCTTGAAATCCACTTGTAAGTACTTACTTGTGCCTACTTTTTTTTGCAATTGGGCCCCAGTAAACAAAAGGAAGACAATATCGAAAATATTTTAAAGTAATTACGAGTACATACATACATACATATCGTCACGCCTCTTTCCCACAGGGGTAGGCAGAGACTACTTTGTTCCACTTGCTACGATCCTGACATACCTCTTTCGCTTCATCCACATTCATCAATCTCTTCATACATGCTCGTCGGTTTCGGGTACTCTTGACCTGGCCTTTCTCCAAAACGTCTCCAATTTGATCACGGAACGTCCGCCTAGGCCTTCCCCTCCCAACGCACCCTTTCACACTCCCCATATAAATCTGTTTAGTTAATCTTCTTTCATCCATCCTCTCTACGTGACCAAACCAACTAAGCATACTTTTTTCTATCCTAGTCACTATATCTTCTTTCACACCAGCACATTCCCTTATCACACTATTCCTTATTCCATCTTTCAGTGATACACCTTCCATACGACGATTACGATACGATAATTACGAGTATAATATTTTAAATTGTGACTTCGAACTTTTGTTAAAAGTAAATAAGCCTAATTTACAAGGGGCGACAACACCCCGCCTTTGTTTACCTTGCCTTTTAAAAGTTCGGCCTCGTATTTGGCGGTCATAAAAATATTTTTAATACGGCCAAAACGCATCGTGGGGGGCATTATGCAAATCATTTTACCTGTAACCTAGTCTAAGACAAACACACCTTATCCTGGCTGCGCGGGGGTTTGCTTAGGTTTACGATACGTGTGTAAAGTGCGATTATGTCCAGTCCATTGAAGTTGCCGAGAGGACCGCGGGAAGAGGACATCTTGCAACTTAGGTAACTACCAATGGAGCGCGTACGGCTACTATGTTTAGAAAATGCTACCAATTATCTAACGATAGTGTATTACATTAATTTGTTGGTGGGAGTATCATTTACTTAAATAAGTGCAAAAAACATCAATAAAGTACTTACCCAATACTCACCCTGACGAAGGAGCCACAAACTCGATATTAAAAAAATATATATTTTTCATTTAAAATCTTGTGCCTTAAATGTAGGTATTACCCAAGTAAGATAAACATTCAAATTAGATGACTTTTCGAAAAAAAAAACGAATCGCATCGAATACCGAATATCGAATTAAGAGGGTGCATTCGTGCTGAGCTCGCAACGTCGCATTTTTGGTGATTTTTTGCGATTATTTCACAGAAATTGAATGAAAGTATCAAATATCCGTCTGTAGTGCACTTCGTTTTTAGTGTATTAATGTGTCTGATGCAATAATTCATCGTGATGAACTTTTATTTTCTTATTAAACGAAGTATAGTATTTTATCGCTTTAATACGAAAATAAAAGTCCATCACCATTATTCATTGCATTGGACACATTAATACACTAAAAACGAAGTGCACTACAGACGGATATTTGATACTTTCATTCAATTTCTGTGAAATAATCGCAAAAAATCACCAAAAATGCGACGTTGCGAGCTCAGCACGGTTGCACCCTCTTAAAGAATAAAGAAAACTCTAACGCCATCGTATCAGTCCAAATAGTAGGTACCTGCACAAATAGTGTCTATGTCTGTGAATAAAACAAAAGCTTAGTTTAGTGAATTTATTTTGCTTCATTAATTAACATTGAAAAAATAATAAACTATATTTAAGTGAAAATATGCAAATAATTGAATTGCGTCCGAGGTTGACCCACTACTCCAATGATCATCGAAAGGCCTTCATCGGCCGTAACTCTTAAAACCAAACACAACATAACAAACTACTATCACCATGTGGAGATAATGTGCTAAACTCGGCGTGTGATATATGGAATACGTTACAATATTTCTCCTACAATAATGAACTCACAAGTGAATTTTAATACACAGCCAATATAATAGAGCCCACTGCCGCATAATTTCAAATACATATCCAAAAGTGATTCATAATCAAGTTTAGCTATATTAATCGCATTCGAGAATTATTGAAGATAAAATTACCGATTCGCCTCTTTTAATCTATGGATCGCGTCGTATAACCGGCAAAATACAGGACTCCGCAATATTACCCGCCGAAGCTACGCTTGGGATCGCTCTAAGCTCAGCACGCGGTAACCTTAGGCTACATGTGATAACTAATGATTTACAGCGAATTCGAAGGCTTAACAATTAATCGACTATTCATAAGCAGATAATGTTTCAAGCTTCGACATGGATAATATGGCCTTAGGTTAGGATAAACAGAACACATTTGACAGTGAGAGTAAACAGTGAGCGGCGTGCAAGGTGTCCTTAAGGCACTGCCTCAGCAGCGGCGAAACTATCCACCATATCTTCCGACACTCATAGTACCGGTCCTTATAACACTTCCTTCGAATCAACAAGCGTTTATCGACTTTATAAACACACGAAACATTATCAGAAACGATCAAACGAGGCAGCCGATCTTATTGCAAATACAATCATCATCATCAACGACAATCCCATACCACTAGCGCGCCTCCACACACCCAGCGAATACCCTGTTCATAATTTTATTACATCTCAATTTAAGCTAATCTAACTCGACTATTCAAAGATTAAATACCATAATATAACTTAAAAATAAACAAAAAAAAATTATCAAACATGTTAATTTCAATCTCGAATATACAAGCCATTTGTGAGAATACGTTCAACAATAGTAAATAACTGTTCCAGTTTGACTGGAAACGGACGCGAAAAGATGTGTGGAAGCATTACCTTTCCGCCAAGCTGCCCGGGAGCGGTCACGTGACCATAGTCTGTTCTCTGTTCTCTCAGTAGCCCAGTCGCTCACCACTCAACTAATCAGGGGTTATATCCACGAAGTAGGTCACACGTTAGGGGGGAATGGGTCGACGAAGTGTGACATAGTGTGACAAGGGGTGGGAGGGATCCTAAGTTCCGTGACGTCACATTTCAAAATCCAACAGGTAAATCTAATAAAGTGTGAAACTGTCAAATGTGAACTATTAACGAAAAACTTAAATGGAAATAAAACTATTAACGGAACTGCTGTTTTAATTTAATAATTTACATTATTATTTCTATATTTCTTCAAAACTAGCTGTTGCCCGCGACTTCGTCTGCAAAGAATTCGTTCATCGCTATCCCGCGGGAATTTTCCGGGATAAAAAGTAGCCTATCTGCTATTCCAGACTTTTCGCTATGTGCCGAATTTCATCCAGATTCGTTGGGCCGTTCTGGCGTGATTGAGTAACAAACAAACATCCATCCAAAATTTCTCATTTATAATATTAGTTAGAAGTTAGATTTAATTTGATAATTTACATTATCATTTCTATATACAGGGTGTTTGGTAGCCAGGTGCAAAGCCTTAAGGGGGTGATAGCCGAGGTATTTTTGAACATTTTGAGCCATACATGTCTTAGCCGAAATTTGTTTTTTTTTTAAATTGAAAATTTAGAAATTTTACGAAAATACCCAGAATTTGATAAAAACAAGTCAATATTGCGCCAATGAGCGTTAATTTGTAAACAAAATCTTTTATTTCGGATAGTTTAATGTGTATTGGACCAAATGAAACAATTTTGAAGTGTCTGTCTTGCCACAGAAACAAAATGGAGGCATTCGAAATTACTAAAAATGTCTTATTTTAGAACAGTCATTTTTCATTGCTATAAAAAAAATAAAAAATAAAATCCTGGAAATGTTCAAACATTTTCAAAAACATGCCTGTTTATTGCTCTTTCTTTTAAGGTATCACTCATTCACATCGCTTGCTAAATCTGAGACAAAAAGTAAAAACCAATCTCGGGGGAGCGCTCGCTAAGAATGCACTAGTATTGAAATTTCGCGTTTTTTCATGTAATTTACTACCTACACTTACCTAGTAAACTACATGAAAAAAGGTGAAAAAAGAATAGTAAAATGAATTAATTTACTATTCAAATCACAATAAAGTGAAGATTTGTGATATTTTTTTTACCTTTTTTTCATGCAATTTACTACTAAAGTACCTACTTTTAACGTGAAATTTCAATACTAGTGCATTCTTAGCGAGTGCTCCCCGAGTTTGGTTTTTACTTTTTATCTCAAATTTAGCAAGCGAT
This sequence comes from Pandemis heparana, assembly GCA_963854515.1. Taxonomy (NCBI): domain Eukaryota; kingdom Metazoa; phylum Arthropoda; class Insecta; order Lepidoptera; family Tortricidae; genus Pandemis; species Pandemis heparana. The sequence goes on from OY978010.1 coordinate 8,885,742, forward strand.
GTGAATGAGTGATACCTTAAAAGAAAGAGCAATAAACAGGCATGTTTTTAAAAGTGTTTGAACATTTCCAGGATTTTTTTTTATTTTTTTTTATGGCACTAAAAAATTACTCTGTTCCAAAATAAGACATTTTCAGTAATTTCGAATGCCTCCATTTTGTTTCTGTGGCAAGACAGACACTTCAAAATTGTTTCATTTGGTCCAATACACATTAAACTATCCGAAATAAAAGATTTTGTTTACAAATTAACGCTCATTGGCGCAATATTGACTCGTTTTTATCAAATTCTGGGTATTTTCGTAAAATTTCTAAATTTTCAATTTAAAAAAAAAGCAAATTTCGGCTAAGACATGTATGGCTCAAAATGTTCAAAAATACCTCGGCTATCACTCCCTTAAGGCTTTGCACCTGGCTACCAAACACCCTGTATATTAAAAATTAAACAAAAAAGATGTAAAATATGTGACGTTACACTAGGGAGGGGGGGGGGGGGGTCTCACAAATGTGACCATCTGTGACAAGGAGTGGTCAAAAATTCATGAAACACGTGTGACATACTTTACAGATGACCCCAACCGACTGACCTCAGAGAAGAGACTACAGCGGACCGCGCCACTCGTCAGGGCTTAGTCTTTCGAAGAGGTGTCCATAGGGCTGGCGGGCTGCAGTATGGTGGGGTCGGCGAGCGCGGGCGCGGCGGGGGGCGCGGGGGGCGGGTCCAGCGGCGCGCGCGGCGGCAGCGCGCCCAGGCCCGGCACCGCCGGCTTCACGAAACGCTCGTTCGCCCGTCGCGGCTGTTTCATACAAATATAGTTTTAGAGATGCGGCTAGCAACCTATTATTACTTTGATTCTCCTTTCCACCCATACGCCCACGATCATGCTATGCGTGGCCTTTAGGTCTCGTTACCCTGGGCCCCGTCTACCCCGTAAGGGATAAAGACGTGATTTATGTATGTATACGTGCCGGCACGTAAGTCTAACCATGACGAGTCACGTGGAGGGGATCTGCGCACCCAAGCATACTTCTGCGCATACAAGGTCATCGCTAGACTTACGTGCCGGCACTTATATGTATATATAATGTTTCCAAACAAAAATGTAAGAACATGCGCTGATACAATAACAATACAATGGAAAAGACCGCACCGCAATTGGTTTAGTAGTTTTCGAGAAAAATGGTGGCAGACACCCACACAAACACCTCTAATTCCGAACACATACCGTCTCCACTCCATACCGTCCGTGGTGGATAAAAATAAACCAAGATAACCGGTAAAATAACCTGTGAAATTACTGGCATGGCATGGCATATGTATGACTGTTATACTGTATGTGTATGTGTGTATGTGGCTATAATTATTACGAATAAATGAGTATGAGTATGAGGTATTCTATCTTAGCCTTCTAGGTTGGCAACGCATCTGCAATCCTCTGGTATTGCGGGTGTCCAAGGGTAGTGATCCTCACTTACCATCAAGTGACCCTCTTGCTAGAGATCTCCTTGTCGTATAAAACTCCCAGTCAAGGCAAACATTTTCATGAGTAAAAATGTTTGCGCTCGAGTCTTGGATGCGAGTCCTCACATGCTTTATAAAGAACAAATTATTAATAAATAAAAAATTAAACTCACGATAATGAGTGAGTAGAAGACAATCCAACTAGTTTTAGTCTTATCGGAAGATCTTTTTAAAGGTGAGTCGGGTAACAGACGGGCGAGTACTCGTAAGTTCGCTTACTTACGGCTCGACGTCTTTACTCGCTTGTGTGTCAGTCTAAATCCGCGTCTCTCTCCAGCCTATATACGTCCCACTGCTGGGCACAGGCTTCCTCTCAGAATGAGAGGGCTTGGGCTATAGTTCCCACGCAGGCCCCGTGCGGATTGGGAACTTCACACACACCATTGAATTGCTTCGCTGTTGTGTGCAGGTTTCCTCACGATGTTTTCCTTCACCGAAAAGCTCATGGTAAATTTCAAATGAGATATCGCACATAAATTCCGAAAAACTCAGAGGTGCGAGCCCGGGATTCGAACCCACGACCCTTTGCTTGAGAGGCCACAGGTGAAACCACTAGGCTACCATGGCTTTTTTAAATCCGCGTAATTTTAGAGTAAAATACAGGCGAGTAAAGTCATCGAACCGTAAGTACGCGAACTTACTCGCCCGTCTGTCTTTACTTGACTTGACTTATATTCATATTCATTTATTTATTGACTTGACTTGACTTAAAAGGCCTGCGTATGCGCGGAAGCGCATGTTTAAAAATCTCCCAAAATATCGAAACTAGCCGGATCGCCCTCGACTTACAGTCACGTACCGTTTATTTTGCATTTTTTATAAACGACATCTCACTATAAAATAATATTATTAACTAAACAATAGTAAGAATAACTCCCGAATGTACTTATACAAACCTGTGAGTTAAGATGCAAGCCTGTGCGTGGTAGCGCCAACCCAGCCGTTCCTGACATGAGCGGCGAAGCGTACGGTGACAGCGGTCGCGAGCCGCCGGGCGAGGACACGCTGCGCGAACGAGCCTGCGGACCAAAATTACCACTCTAGATAAATAAGGGAAAGGATACGTATCCTACTAATATTATAAATGCGAAAGTTTGTGACGATGTGAGCGAGTGAGTGTGCATGTTTGTTCCTTCTTCACGCTGAAACAACTGGACGGATTTGGATAAAATTTGGAACGAAGATAGCTGATACCCTATACTAAAACATAGGTTGCTTTTTATCCCGGAAAATCTCATAGTTCCCGGGGGATATCCATAAACATGTTAATGTCAATTGCTAATTCTACGCAGACTCGCAACGTAAATAATTATTGCAGAATGTGTATCTATCAACATCAGTTGTTCTTCAATCTACTTCTGCGTGGACGAAGTCGCAGGCAAAAGCTAGTAGGTGCATAAAGTTTGAAATGCATAACGGGTCAAAATACAAAACGGGTGCACTTTTTCAGAAAATTGCAAATTTTCAAAATAAACCTAACCTAACCACTCTGTAGATGACACCATCAAAAATGTTCACCGAAAATTGCATTACCTATAGGTATGCCCATGCACCCATTACACATTTTAAACTTTATGTATTCTGACCCTCACCCAAGGGAACTTGGGCAGAAAAATAAATGGTGATTTTGTAAATCGTGAATCGAAAGCAGCTTTCACGATAAAACTTCATAACTTCATAAGTCTAACACGGAGCACTTGAGTGTGATCGTAGCGATTAACGAGCTAGCTTCTGAGCTATCAACATAGGGTAACCAAAAACTAGCTACAAATTAAAGTTAAATAAATCCACGGGAAGAAAAGGCTAGTTATTCTAGCTAACTGTCTGGAGGTTATTATTAGTTACGACAAGAAACAATACGTACACTTGTGAAGTCAAAGGACAATAGAAAGAGGTACATTGAGTTTTCCGACATCAGAAAATGCAGTACATATACAAGTTCGTGAAATACTCCTTTGCTGCCAGAGAATCTGGTTGTGGGCGGGGGAGTGTTTGATGAATCTGACCCAAGAGACATCCAATGAGGCTGGCATAGTCACACAGGTGCACTTAAGCCTCGTAAAAAATTTTAGATTAAAAAAAAATACGTACACTTAGTGCTTCGTTGAACTGCCTTTCTTCTTCCATTTCCAATGAAGATTCACTCTCAGACAGATGCCGACATAATGCCTCGCGGCGCTCCACCTAAACCAAAAAGTAAATCACTCTAGCATTTAAGTATTTTTTAAGTCTAGAAACGGCTAGAACGCGTCAGAATACGACGCAATAAGAGACAAAGTTCTCGCAGTCACTTGTGATTAACTTTGTCGCTCCGTGCGTCGCCTGAGCCTCTTAAGTTTTTGACACGAAAATCGTATCGAACGCGTTCACGTAAACATCTCAATTACTATGGGATAATTGACAGCGCCGCTAGCGGAACGCAACGGCAACAAACGGTTCTCATAGTATTTGACAGTTTCAGAATTTTATCGAGACTTATTTCGCTATCGAATACTTACACTAAGCACACTGATAAAAATACCTTTAGATCATTCTGTTTTTAGCGTTAAGTACAATTTGTCAACTCTACGATTTTAACATAAAAATACCACATTCTAGACGTTATCATTATCACGATGCGACGTGAGAAACAGTACCCTGTTGATTTACTTACCTCCTGCTGCAATTTTCGTTGTAAGCGAACGTTTTCCTCTCGAATATGTTTCTCTTCTAAGGCAAAGCGATGCATCTTCTCCTTGTTTTCGTTTTGAGATACGGCTAATTGATATCTAAGACAACAAACATAGTCGATTATATAAATGAATAATAAAAACCGGACGCGCTTCGTATCGTTGAGGACAAAAAATATTCGACACTGCTATAGATATGCCCATAAAAACAAATTTGCATGCCGAAAATGATAAAATGATTCCACTATTTCCGTTGTGTTAATTCGATTGGTTCATTCCGACGAGAAACGACGGATTCAAGTCGATATTTTGATAACCTTTTAAAATGCCTTGCTGCATGCAAACTGACGCATTTGAAATAACTCTCATTTTATAAGCACAATCACTAAATTACTCTAGAGATACATATTATAAATTTTACACGCTAATTCTTATTTGTGATCCATAAAAATAAATAGTTAAATGTGCTAAGGCTTAGCAGCTAAGCGCAAAACTTTAAAACGAGTAGAGCGATTTCAATGTTTTCTATTGATCATTGAAGTCGCAGGATGGTTCTTATACAGCAGAAACTTTTACTCATCCACGGGTGGATCCGCGAGAATAAGTTAGTTTTTTATATAAAAAGAGATAAGATAATTAAGTCTGTTTCGATACTACGTTTTTGCCATTGAATAACTAGTAAAAGTAAATATATCTTTATCAGTAAATCACAATAAGACACATTGAAGTTATTAGTAACGTTATCTTAAATCGTGCTATAGATTATCTGTATCATTATCCAAATATACAAGGTGACAATTTGATTTCAATATTTTAAACTTTCACTCGTAATTAGATAATTATTAATCCTAGGACTCAATCACGTAAAAATATCTTTAAAATTATCTCGAAGTTTCCATCACACTTACAACAACCATGGTCACAAATAGATTGGCAATTTTATTGAGGTCATTTAAAAGTATTTTTACACAACTGAGTATTTTAGTTTGATCTGTACCTTTCTTCCTCAATATACCCTTAGCAAAAAGCAACTAAGCCAAGTCTCTTTGGAATAACTGATCTATACTAACAGTTAACTAAAAGTATGTTGGTAGTTCTTCCATACTGGCCTGAGAGTAAAGAAAAAACATAGATAGTACCAGTTGCTTCTCTTCCCGCCCAGATGGTAAAAGCCCATCGAAGGAATGGGCGAAAATCTTAGGAATGATATGATAGGCGATGCGGTTAGCAACCAATCACTATTTTGATTTCCCTTTCTACCCACAATCATGCTAAACGTGGCCTTTAGGTCTTGTCACCTTAGGCTCTGTCTACCCCATAAGGGATAAAGACGTGATTTGTGTATGTTGGTAGTTTTACCTTAATTTGACAACCTCGGAACGCAATGTCTGAATATGATTGCTAAGATTCGATGCGGTGTCACCATTGCTGATTTCCCTGAAAATAAGTATGTATTGTCATAGCTCTTGAATCCAAACTAAGTAATAGTGACTAAAAATTATACGAGTCATTGCAATAACTGTTAATTGAGACATTAAGCAGTTTTATATTATGATATTATAATAATGACAGTTTTATGACAGACAAAACACCACTTGGCCTATAGCTCAATTACTCAAATTAACTAATGATGTGGCCAATAACATCAGAACCTAAACATCTGTTAAAGACAGAAAAATAAAAAAAATGTGCAAGTCTGAACATGTAATTAAATATAAGAGTTCTCATGACATAAAAAAATTGTCCTACTTGGTGCTCAAACATTTCACAGTACTTATGTCTTATGTCATCCTCTTCAATATAGACGTGGTGGTTCCTCTTAAATTCGGAATATTATTTATGGGTGACCAGACCACTAAAATAATTATAGCTTCTCCATTAAGTAGTTACCTAGGACTGGCAGGATCAGATACCGGCTGGTCCAACCGGATTTGCAGTGAGCGCTTCTCCGCTTCTAGCTTATCCATGCGTTTCCAGAGCCTGTTCACCAGAGCTTCTTGCTCTTGTTCCAATGTATTTTCTAGTTCCACCTTAAAACAATCAAACATCTCAAACTTCATTCCCATAGGTAACAGTCTTACCAACTATCCTCCTCAATATGACGATGTAAACACAAAAGCTAACCAGCTAAAAATAAATGAAACAATAGCATGTTATAAGTGCCGGCACGTAAGTCTAGCGATGACCTTGTATGCGCAGAAGTATAAAATACGGTATCAGTGGGTGCGCAGATCCCCTCCACGTGACTCGTCTCGCTAGACTTACGTGCCGGCACGTATACTATGGTACCCTAGGGATGGCACCAGAAAAAGAGGACGTCCAACAAGGAGATGGGTGGACGACAATCGCTTGACCTTGGGACTGTTGGGACCGAAGTGGACAAGAGTAGCGGAAGACAGATTTCAGTGGAGAAGATTGGAGGAGACCTATGCCCAAAGGCACATTGACACCAGAGATATTATATCAATAACTGTAATACTTAATCATTGTCGGAAGTAAAAGGCCATTATTATTATTATTATAAGTTACCTTTTCCCTGCGGAGTCTTTCCAAATTAGTTTGTTTCGCGAGAGTCTCGGCTTCGAGCTTCTCAATCTTTCGCATTAGCTTGTTCACCAAGCACTCCTGCTCCTGCTCTAGAGTCTGTTCAAGGCGGCATTTCTCTTGACGCAGCTGCAACAAGAAAGTTTGTATTCATAACAATTAATCACACAATATGATCTTCTGTTTCCGCAATTATTATACATTGGAATGATACTTTCAACAGATAAGATTTTAATCCGTTTCCAACTTAAGAAACTCTGATGTTTTGAGACTGTTTTGCCCATCTTGTGGTAAGTCAGATGAAAATACATTAAAAAAATGGTCACAACATACAATGTGTTTAAACATTAAAAAAGCAGCTGTTGGCAGCTGATGAAAAGAATTTTAATGACTTTATTTTGCTGCATTCTTTGTGTGATGCGTTTATACATTACACATGTATACACATCATATCTTACATCATTACAATACACAATTCAAAATATTATGAATGCTTAGGAAAAAAACTTTACCTGATTTAGTTTTCTCGAGAGATCATTTGTGAGGCATTCTTCTTCTCTTTCATAGTGATGAGCTAATGTTTCCTTCTCTTTCTTCAGGGCTTGGATTTTCTTCTGAAGTGTATTGGAAATATATTCCTCCTCTTGCTCTGCTTTAGCTTGCTATGGGAACAATAATCATATAAGAAAATTATACAGTTTTTTTCCATAGCAACTAATTATCATGTATACATCCATAGAAGCAATCTCCTAGAGACATGAGTATACTTAGTCAGATAAAGAAAAGATAAATTGGGGCAATGTTTGTTAGCATTTACTAGATATACTTGTTGTTGCACCATATTATAGAATTTTATTGCTGTCATATTGCCTTAAACTGTGATTTTAAACCATGCAAATTACTATTTAATAATGTTTGCAAAATTCTACATGTAATGCTGGCCTAATATGAAAAGCAACTGCAGTTATTATGTTAGTAATACAAATAAGACAATGGCAATGGTTGATGAATCTTAAGTACATATGATAAAGAAGCAGTGATGTAAATATAACATACTATAGAAACTGATGCTTGTCTGAGTGCACGATTTTCCTCCTGCAAGGCCTTGACACGAAGCTTATACGTATCCAGCTCCACTTTTAATACCCTGCAAATTTCACCAGTTTTAAAATAGGAAATTCCATTTCGAATTATCTTCAAACATTAAAACATGTGAGCTCATAGATGTGATTTGCAAGATCATCCTTGAAGCATCTGCTAATCAGGTTATTTCTTTACTTTGTATAGCTACGTACCTATTTTGCTGTTGGAGAGATTCTATTCTTTTTTGGAGCTGGTCGCGAGAAACCGTGGTAGGAGGTAACATAGCTCCGCCATCGAGTGAACTGGAGTCACTCTCTGATGCAGAATTGTCTATTTTATTCCCTGCAAGAAAAACATTTACAGCGTGAACTTAAACAAACACTAAATTTCGTAGATGTCCCAAAATATGATTAATTTTCTACCTGGGGAAATCACAGAATCATCCATTATCACGAATGTAATGAGGACGGTCAAAATATGTATGTATTGAACTGAGGAAAGTGATTTCAAATTAATAGATTCAATGCATATATCCCAATGAAAAGAAATGTTATGGTAAATTTTGAACAAAACTCAGAGGAAAACTATTAAATGCACTTAAAAACACATGAAAACTGTCGTTGCAGGCAGCCACCCAAAGTACGGTGTTTTTCTAAGCCATGAGCACTTCGCTTCTAATTTCTACCAACAATTTTTCTTGATAAAAATGAGAATTAATGTTTGCAAGCAACATGATTGGCTAAAATGGTTACATAAAACTACGTAATGCAGTTGAAATTTATTTCGACGAATCAGGATGTACCAAGCACAGACAAAAAATGTTTTTTTTTTTCATCTTATAGACCATAGATAAAGTCAAGATAAAGTTTACTAGACGTTGAAGACTTCGTTTTTGCTAATACCGGTTTATTACAGGGCACTATCAAATATTTTCTAGTTGAAATAATTATTCATAAAATAAATATTAAAACTAATTGAACGTGCTAAAATCAACTTAATTTCTTTGAATTAATTTAGAACTTCTAGTTGTAGTGCACCTCCAACATTTTTTTAAGTGCACATTTTCAGCGCAATTCTTTTTTGTTATTAAAAAAACTATATCACAAATAAAATTAAACCAAAAACAGAGCGAGTGTGTGAAACTTTGCATATAATGGTTTTCTTCTCAATCTCAAGTGCTAAATAAGTTTCTTTAACAAAATTCACGTCGAGCTAAATAAATATATTTAGTTTTCTCCACTCTTGCATTCGCTGAATTGTTCTTTTTCGTGGATTGCTCTGCTCTTTCTTTCCTAAGTTTCTAAAAGTAAACAAAAACATACTAAAAAAATAACATATAAAAAATATTTTTTCCTGTACCGAATACACAAATCGAAACATTTTCGTCAGCTACTAAGAAATCACAAAGATTCCAGACAGTAATAAAAATGCCTGTGAAATACTGATAGACTGGCAGATACATAAACGTGACGAAGTGTAAGGGTTCAGCTTTTGCTTTTTGGATACGGAACCCTAAAAACGGTGTGAAATGGACAGTTAAAAGAAACGGTGTCGGAAATGCTTGGCAACTGGCAACTCTGTGTACCAGCAACACCAAATTAAAAAACATACAATTATAAAAAAAAAGTGACACACACGCCATAATGTAAATTGCTTCTGGATTTGGCGTTTGAGTTAAAATTTTACAATTTCGTGTTAAAAGTTAATGTTTTGATGGATAAAAACGGCATTTAAAATGTCCAACGTTAATATTGGTGAGAGAAACGTTTCCATCCTTGATTTCAGTGCAATGATCTTTCAGGGCAAAATTTAGGTTGTAGCTGTGGAATCGAAGCCATTTCGCTATATTCTTTCAGAAATAATAATTGAAAATGTTCTTCTTTATGTTATTGTTACATCTTGTAATCGAGGAGCAACGCAAGTGTCTTAAATCTTATGATTATAAAACGGTCGATGTGTCGTCGCCATAGTTGAGTCTTCTTACGGTTTACGAAGTCATTGGTTCTGGGTTGTGTACGTACTGTTCAGTAAGGATGTATGGATATCTGTCATCTTAGAATCTGTTTGTCCATAGTTTTCTACAAATCAGCGTTAATTTCTATGTATGATCATTACCGTAACGTTATAAGAAATGTTCATGTAATTAAATGTACCAAAGTTTTGATTGATGTAAACAAATTGTATTGGAAAAGTTACGTCTTATTTTACGGTCGTTATGTGAGATTCTATTAATTATTTTTTTCTGTAAGTGTGTGTAATATTATTTCCTTTGGGTTTGCTTGTAATTTTTTATTTATTTCAGGCTAAGCATTTTGCAATGGCTCAATATTATCAGATTGTTGGACCAGGACGCTCACTAACCCTAGAAGATCTACAAAGATACTGTCCTAATATATGTTTGGTTAATCAAGATGATCAGCAGTATTCACAACAACAGGTAAATATGAAATTTATATATTTGATAACAGTTAACTATGTCTAATTCAAATTATCATATTGCTAAATTAACTACCTGGTATCTATATCAGATGTGACATTCTTAAATTTTCTTATCATATTTAATTTAATCTATTGAACTTGACTTCTTCTTTTATTATTTCAATTATTCACACAGTACCACAAAGTTATCGGGCATGGTGGTCAAAACTCAAACTAATTCCACAACCACATCCTTGGCAACTTAACAGCAACACTATTCTCCAAAAATGAACGATACAATAGTCACTGAATCAGATAAGCTTGTGATAGCACCAAACACATTTATATAGTCAGTATTCATTACCATAAACTATCTAGTAGCCACAAAGCAGCATGTATAAAACATCTTTTGTTGTTTAGGTGGTGGTTCAACCAGCAGATCAGCCTAGTGATATCATAGTTAGTGAAGGCGTGCAGCAACAGCTAGTTGTTGGTGATGGCCTGCAATACCAGCAGCAGTACATCATTCGCCATGAGCCCCCTCCCCCACCTCCCCCCTCAGATTTCCAACAACAACAACAACAGCAGCAACAACAGCAGCAGCAGCAACAGGGTCTACATCGGCACCAAGTAAGTTCTTATATAAAACATTTTTGTGATAAATTTTCATAGAATGTAGACAGGAGTGCTATCACTTTTATGCTATAAAATATATAACGGTGTACATAGACACTAGCATATTTAGCAGACAGTAAAAAAAAATTGTATTACACAAGGTCCCTCAAATTATTCTGGAACATTCAGCCGGTGGTTCGGGTAGTTTTACTGAACAACCATATAAAAGTTTTGCAGGATTTTTTTAATGATGCTTCATAAATGTTTCCAGACATTTGTTTGTGCTTAAAGTGGCAACTTAATTTTGAATCCAAAACTATGATGAAAAATCTGTACGAGTGTTCAATCACACTAACCCATTCTGAAATATTCTGGAACCATTCTGAGATACTTTGTATTAATACCTGACTTTTTTATTCTCATTAGCTATGAATATGTACTGCTAAATGTCCTTATGTGTATATGTTCCAAACAGGGAAGTCAAATCTTCTGGTAACAATAATGAGAGTGTGTTTATATGAAACAAATAATTGACATGAGGTTGCAGAATGTTATTCCTGGATTTAATTGAATAATTGGAGTATGTAACAGATAATTTAGCTTGTATGCCATGGTGTTTCAAAGCTATCAAAAAGTCTGGATTGCTGAAATGAAATGACAATTTATTGCTGTCATCAACCATTATTTTTCAATCATTTTTGGACTTACATTAAAATATGACCTTTTACGGTTATGGTTAACTTTGTTTCTCAAAGAAATTTACATTTCACTTATCGAGAAAATGCTAGAATATATATATTTTTTTAATGGGATACTTTAAAAAATATGTATTAAATGCAAGTTGTGTGTTTATTTACAATTTATTTGTAGGTTTACTACACATCTGATTTACCAGTGGATGCTCAGGTTGTGTTGCAACAGGCTCAGCAAATCATTGATGCATCTATGATGCAACAGACTTCTACCCAACATCCGCAACATGTATGTTGTTCAGATACTTGTGCATTTCATAGTCCATATTTAAGAAAATCTTAACAAGACCTGTACCTAAAGTAGACACAAAATAAATGCAATTCTAGATAGTCCCAGCTTAGCATGTTCCTATGTTATCTTCTGTTTTTGATAATTATTTGATTAATTGGAAAAATTGTAAAAAAAATATATTATCATGATAGAGTTTTTGATGCATTGGAAATAATTTCAAGAGCTTTGGTAAAGAATGCTTCTGTAAATAGGTTTGTACATAGTTAAACTGGTTGCGAAGGGCTTGGAATAACAAACACTTGCTAACCACAAAAAGTAGGCTTAATAACTAACAAAATTATGCCTACAATAGAAAGGTTTGCTTCAATGTTTGTCACCATGTGCATTGATCAATGGAACTTCCATTTGTATAATTATATTTGTGTTAAATTAATTTAAAGAAACATTTGGTACTTGTTTGAAAGTGTATCCACATCTATAATGCTTATCCAAAATGAAATTATATCAAAATTGTTTATGTTCAAAGCTTTCAAAAGTTCTTAATTCATCATACTTTAATGAATGAAAATAATGAAATCGTTTAGTAAATTCAATTTAATGACAAGAGTGAAGAATTAATTTTTGTTATATTTTTTTATTTTTAATTGGATGATGAATTTTGTTGCTTCTTATTTGTTTCATAACTATTAGGAGAATTTGTATGGTAAATTGTCAGATGTAAATTGTTCTATGATTTGACTTATTTTGTAGAGCCAATGAGAAATCGTGACTTCTTTTGTTTTCCTATTAATATATTGTAATATTACGTTTGAAATGTGTTATGATAAATCTAATTAGAAACTCTTGTGTCTTAATAGTGATGTGCATTTTGGTAGTGCATTATTTCATTTATTATATGACATAAAAATGGCTTTGCTTGTTTATGGTGCCTTGTGTTCTTTATAAGGATGAAAATGCTGACTTTCTTTAAGAGTAAATAACAATTTCAGTAACTAAAAATTATAAAAAATAAATAAATTCACAAAAAACATCTATAATTAAAATAATTAAGTTGCACTTTTGCACTTCTCTGGGTAGCAAAACTTGTACAGTCATCAATACTTTTAATTGACCTGTTATAACGTGACACATGGTCACAAACAAAACTAATCCTTGTTTCTCATTTGCCCAATATTTAGTACTTAATAAGTACTTCAGTCCTACTTATAGGAAATCTCAATGGAAAATTTCCTATGTGAAACAGTTTTATCTACGGTTTAAATTTTAATTATTATTTCTATTAACATTTTTGCGACATGCAATATCCATGCTTTAATACCAAATATCAAGGGTCTTACTAGATGATGTTGCCATGTCGACAATCGGAATATTAGTGGTGTAGAGAAAACTGGACGAAATTAGTAAACAAAGTTACAGAAACGAATACAAATGTAACTTGTTATTATGGCACCTATAATGCGGTTTCCTCTTTCTTGTAAGAAAGCTTTTATATGTCTTACAATGATTGTTTGTATGTAAATTGTTTATTTCAAATATTATCCCAGTTCCAGTGGTTGGATTAACTACAAATTTGGTACCTATTTGAATGTTATTGCGTAAAATTGTATTTGGGCAAAAATATTGTTACTTAATATCATCTGGAGAAGGGATTCTCAGATATTATTTAGTATGTGCTTTGGTTGTAAATGGTACTACTATTTCACTTTCTTATTAACACGAAACTAACAAGGTGTATCAATATGTATGTGTTGTTTATTATTTGTTAAAGTTATTTCATTCACACGTAATTTTGCTGAATATCTGGCTATGTTCTAACAAGGGTGTCGCACATCACTTGGGGCCCCACAGTTTTGTTATACCATTATTTTTAGGACGTTATTATGTCGCATCTACCTTGACGACTTTCGCATTCATCGAAATCGCCGTCAAAATTATCCAAATTCGTCCTCATGTTATTCCTATCTTTTACTAAAGCAGAAGTTGTCAATCTAAGATGCTACTGTGTTCTCAGCTGGTGACTCCGGCGCATGTGCTGTCTCAGCCGACGGTGATCCACCCGGCGCAGCAGCCGCCGCCGCAGCCGCCACCCCCATCACCGCAGCAACATGCACAGACTGCTGTAAGAAATCATCAGGACATTACTTTGATCCTTGCTTCCTCCTGGACAAACTCTTTTCTTCAGCGTGCAAACGCCCACCATTGGGCATACGCTCCATCCCGAACGGTTGCCCGTTTCCCTCTTCCAGACTGGTCCTGCTGTCTTTCTTATGTCATCGGACCATCGGGCAGGTGGTCTGCCTACACCACCCCCTACAAGACCCTGGACAAACTCCTAAGTCTATCCAAATCCTGCGCTTACAGCTGAATTGTTCTTTTCCTTCACATACCTATGGTAAAAGGTTGGTTCTTCATTCGGAAGACTTGCTTCATAATCCCAAACCTCTATATATGTATATGATTTGACTTTTCTCGCGACTATGGACAGCTTGGAAAATGTCCAGCCCCTTATTTTCTCGATTCCTGTCCATAATTTTCAATTTGATCCCTTGATATTTGAATAATAAAATGGTTTGTTTCGAGCGCCGTTTGTATAGCAAAGCTTACATTGGCACATGTATGATTGAATGTTGTGTAGATCATAACATGACTGATCACTGACTGAAGTGATCGTCTGACTGAACAAGGAGTAGTACGCTAGTATTTTACACGGACAATAACCGTCCGTCCTTTATGTATCCGCCAATTGAATATAGAATAACGTACTTATTATAGGGTACTATCAAAAGTATCAAATGAATCAAGAATATTACTTCTTGATCTTTTTATGTTTACTTTAACGGTTTTACCGTTAGAAATTAAATTTATAATTAATTAATTTGTCCCTGGTGAGCAGTAGATGTTCCACGGGGGTTTGTGATTGTGTCGTAGACATAGAGACACATCATTCAAACAGACGCTTGGCGACAAAATTCGCATAGTAACAATGTCACGTGACAGCTAATAACAGATAGAAAAATTCGAAGGCTTACTCACCTGCTATGGGTGGTGTAGCGCTATAGCACGCGTCACGGAATGACGAGGATCCGGGCTCGGTTCCCAGCCATAGCTTTTCGGATTTTTCTGTGTTCTAATTTTCAGTGTCGTTTAGAAATTTTATTACAGGGCAGGATAAAATAGAAAATAGGTTACAAATTGTTCTACATTAAGTATTTATTTGTTCACATCAGCAACAGCAGCAACCTCAACCGCAACTGCCGCGAGCGTCCTCCCAGCTCATCCAGCACTTGCAGCAACAACACCAGCACAACATCCACATGCAACAGTTGCAGCAACAGCAGTTGCAACACTTGCAGCAACAACAGCAGCAGCAACAACACCAACAGCATATACCCGCACAGCAAATACAGCATCCGCAAGTTGTGATGCATGCGGCGTATATTAATCAAGCTGTAAGTTGATATATTGTTTTCTAAGCGCCGATATTTCAATCCTCAGATATGCATGCTGAAAGATACTTGTAATTTGTCGAATAGGACCTATGAAGAATTGTATGGTAAAGCTAACAATCATTCTGAACGAATGAAATTATGAAGGGCTAGATAGTCTTTTAACCTAATATGTTATGTTGTCAGAGATTTTGTTAAAACATACCTATGGTATCATACTACGGTAGCTGCAGAGGTAAAAAGGTTGGTCCAGAGATGCGATTTATTTGAAATACTTCTATTTAAAATGCAAATACAAAATGCAAAATACCTATTTTGTATTTTGCATTTAAATACCTTTTAGTAAAAAGCATTTTGTATTTTATTTGAAATACCTTTCGAGATGTATTTTGCATTTTTAATATTCATTTCAAAATACAAAATACTTTGTGATTAACTTTAGCCAACATTATTACCAGTCAAACAAAATGAAATGAACGAATGAATGACGCTTGTATTGCCGAATTTGACCGATTAAGGCGCCTGCTAGCCAAGGCAAAAAACGGAACCCTTATAGATTCGTCATGTCTGTCTGTATGTGACAGCCACTTATTTCCGAAACTATAGAACCTATACTGTTGAAACTTGGTAAGTAGATGTATTTTGTGAACTGCATTAAGATTATCACACAAAAATAGAAAAAAACCGGCCAAGTGCGAGGCGGACTAGCGCACCGAGGGTTCCGTACAAATTCGCCAAGTTATTATAAATATTATGATTAGTTATTATTATGTTGAGTATGAGTATGAGTAAAATCCGGTGTTAGCAGAGCCCTGCTCTTAAGCAAAATATTGGCACAACAATAAATTATGGGGGTTCCCCATACTTAGAACTGAAACTCAAAAAATATTTTTTCATTAAACCCATACGTGTGGGGGTATCTATAGATAGGTCTTCAAAAATGATATTGAGGTTCCTAATATCATATTTTTCTAAACTGAATAGTTTGCGCGAGAGACACTTCCAAAGTGGTAAAATGTGTGTGTGTGTGTGTGTGTGTGTGTGTGTGTGTGTGTGTGTGTGTGTGTGTGTGTCCCGTAACTTCTAAAATAAGAGAATGATAAAACTAAAAAAATATATTTATGATGTAGATTACCATGCAAACTTCTACCGAAATTGGTTTGAACGAGATCTAGTAAGTAGTTTTTTTTTTAAATAATTTGTCTTTGTATAAGTAAGTACCTAACCAATATAAAATGACCTCACACTGCCTACATTTTGCTTAAGAGCAGGGCTCTGCTAACACCGGATTTTTGAATAACCTGGCGAATTTGTACGGAACCCTCGGTGCGCGAGTCCGACTCGCACTTGGCCGGTTTTTTTTCTTCTTTGGTCAGAGTGCGCGCCTTATGTCTGACTAGTGAGGTGCCATTTGGCTCGGCATTGTATCTCTATTCTATCTCTCATGATAAATACTTAAAATAAATATAAATATCATTCGATTTGGTAAAAAGGTATTTTATTTTGAAAAAGTATTTTGAAAATACCTATTTTGCATTTAGCATTTGAAATACAAAACGTAAAACTATTTGGTATTTTGCATTTGAAATAGTAACGTCTTACCTTTAATGTCAGTTATGTCACTGAATTGTATGTGAACATGTTGTTGTAGGGTACGCCGACACGTCAAGCGCCGCCGAAACTGTTGAATCAGGCCCTTAGCAGCCCTGGTGGGGTCACGCTCGTCCGTGCCCCGGTGCGGACGGCGAGGCCCCGCCGGCCCGCCATTAGGCCCCCGATGGCTGGGCCTCCGCTGCAAGTGCCCACGAGACTACTTAACCCACAGCATCAACAGGTACATTTATTGTTACTGGCCGTTTATAGACTGTATATGGCGATCGCCCGGAAATTAAGAGATTTTTGGGGATAAAAGATTGTATGTGTTTATCCAAACCAAAAGATGAACAACACTAGCTTTATCGGCTCCTGATACTATGAACTTCCCTTTGACTTAAAAAAGCGGAACGAAATGACGAAACGTTTGGCCGTCGGCTGTGGGACCTTTTGCTGAAAAACCTTTTATTTCGTTAATTAACTCACACATTTGAATTTATTGTTGATGCATTTACTATTTAGTATTTTCAACCATATGTCTAGGTATTTACGTAATTTGACATGCATGGCAGGATATAAATAACGGTATTTCGAGGAACTAGCCGTAGGCTGCTAAGAACTCGTTTGTCGCTACTTCCCAAAGAAACCGGCGTGAATGTGTGTGTAGGTTCATTCAAAGACCACAACCACCAAAAGTAAGGCCAGCAAATGCTGAGTTAGGACCATTTTGTATCAATTTATGTATCTCTGTTGTTCTAATGTGTTTATTTATTTGATGTGTTCTGACTGTCATAACTAAACTTTTCTTTTTTATATCTTTAAAAAAAATTGAACTTGAAAAAACATGAATTAAACGAATCTGAATTTGAATGTGTAGATCAATCCACCACAGGGCAATGCGGCGGTGAACCAAGCCAACGTCCGCGCGGGCGTGGCGAGCGCTCGCGCGCCGCGGCCCGCGCGCCCCGCCTCCCCGCGCGTGCTCAACCCGCACGCCGCGCAGACGCAGCACCGCCCGCCCCGCCCGCGCACCCCGCTGCTACAGGTACACACACACACACAGGGCAATGCGGCGGTGAACCAAGCCAACGTCCGCGCGGGCGTGGCGAGCGCTCGCGCGCCGCGGCCCGCGCGCCCCGCCTCCCCGCGCGTGCTCAACCCGCACGCCGCGCAGACGCAGCACCGCCCGCCCCGCCCGCGCACCCCGCTGCTACAGGTACACACACACACACAGGGCAATGCGGCGGTGAACCAAGCCAACGTCCGCGCGGGCGTGGCGAGCGCTCGCGCGCCGCGGCCCGCGCGCCCCGCCTCCCCGCGCGTGCTCAACCCGCACGCCGCGCAGACGCAGCACCGCCCGCCCCGCCCGCGCACCCCGCTGCTACAGGTACACACACACACACACACACACACACACACACACACACACACACACACACACACACAAAACCCACAACTGCACTCAATACCGACTCCCTCACTCTCCGTCTCCTTCACTCTCTCCCTCTCCCTCACTTTCTGCCCCCTCTCGCCTCCCTAACTGCCCTAAGTATTAATACTCTACTCTATCGTAAGGGCGGTCAGGGAGCAAGGGACCCTTCCTCTTTAACTTTTATTTCACCACCCTTAGTTAGGGTTGGGGTCCCTAAAAATTTGATAGTGTATTAGACCTTTTACCGGTGCCTACCGTTGTCTAACCTGGCGACCTGGCACTGCTTACCACTGCCCACAGATCGCCATCGTTAGCGAGCACCGAACCGAACATAAAAGTAAACACTGAGTCACAGTTCCACAAGTAATTTTAAGTGTCCACTAGCACCCTAGCACATCTAGAAACTTTTATAATGCTGCGGAATCGAAACTCCGAACTCTTCCCAGCGATTATAGGATTAGGCTTGCCCGGATCCACTTTATTGAATCAGTCTTTCGATTTCGTCCTGAGGATCATGTTTCTGATTTGACCTCGCAGATCGCTATACCAGAGTCGAACTGTTTTCACGCCAGAATACAAGGCCATGTGAACACTTTAATGTAACATAAATAAAGACACAGTTGGCATATATTCAGATACGTGTTCAATTCAAAAGCGACTCTAGCCCATGAAGAGATCTCTATCAGTCAACTTTGAATGGCAAAGAGGCGCAATTAAGTAGGGACCAACAAATAGAGTACTAGTTCTGTAATTCCAATAATCGTTCACCCACTACTTAGTTCTAATTACTGAGACTCCTACCTATAATATTTTTTATAATTTCAGCAGCAACAACACCAGCAGCACCAACTGCCGCAGCACGTCGGTCAACTGGTCGGGCAACAGGTGCTTAATCAACAAGTGCACCAGCAACAATTCAACCAACTCAAGCTATCTACACAACAAGTAATTATATAACAAAGTTATCTGGTCCCCTTGCATCCTTATGCAGGATGAGAGCCTTATTATCCATTATCTTGTCAGAATATCTACCCCTGGGTAAAAAGTGAAAGAAAATATGGCTGATTTCTATTCTCGTTCAAAATGTTATCGATTTCTAAACATAACATTGTCATAATTTTGTAGTCTTAATTTGTGGTTTTCACATTTATTTTTCTGTGTTTGCAGCAACAGATCCTATTAAATCAACAGAACCAGGCTCTCGGAACGCCCACTCGTATCATAACGCAACAAGGAACCATTGTGACACAAGGCAACCAATCTATCATGCACCATAACGCGGTACAACCGGCAAACCAGAATCCACCCCTGCCCCAACAAAACACCATCACTGTGATACCGCAAAGATCATCCCCGCATCCGCAACAAACTCAAGCTCAGGCCAAGAAAGTTGTCGTACAACCTAACAATGCCAACGACATGGACGACCTAGAAGAAAGCATAACGGCGGCTATACTAACCAAACACACGGTCAACGAGCCTACTATGAGTGTGCAGCAACAATTCCATTCTCCATCGCCTTCGATACGACCGCAAACTTCCGTATCCCAGCATCCGCAGATGACCTTCAGTCCCCAGATAGCTTATCAACAGCAGGTGCCCTATGATCAGCATCAACAACACCAACAGAATTTGAACCAAGTGTTGATGGATACGGACTCGATTGAAGATGAACGGCAAGTACTGACACTGAAAAATGGACAGAGGATTACTCTCGCGGAATACAAACGGATACAACAGCCGATACGCATGCAGGGGCTGCAGCAGCAACCACAACAACCTAGGTATGAATACATACATACATACCGTCACGCCTCTTTCCCACAGGGGTACTTTGCTAAAATGTTAATTTTCCTCCAAAATGGTGAACAAAAACTTATCACGTTCACATTGCCTAAAGAAAGTTCTGCACTACAAGAAGTTCTTGAGCAGATATATATACTACTTTGTTCCACTTGCTACGATCCTGACATACCTCTTTCGCTTCATCCACTTTCATCAATCTCAGGTATGAATTGTGTGTATTTGTTTACCTCTAACAGTTAATTGAAGGAACATCCCAATCACGCGTGCTCTGGTTTCCGAACCTAAACAGAACTGAAACTAAAATTTCTTGATAGGTGTGAATAACTCGGAACTCTTAGCATTGTTTAGGGTCTCTATGCGTCTATCTGGCAGTACCAGTTACTCCGGACCAGTACAATTTAGAGATCTTCATAAAACGAGTTTACTCTTTTCTTAACCCCTTTATGTTATGTTATGGGTCGCGAAGGGCAGTGATAATTGCTTCCGACATGGGAACATTCAATAGAAATGCATTTGGGATATTTGAGTCCCATTGAATAACTTGTATGGAACGTATTTGTCTTTTCTCTACAGGGACAATGGACGACAAACGTTAGTGAGAAGTAAAGAACAACAACGACCTGTGCAAAGGGTGCCCCCCATGCAGTCACAACAAGCACCACAACATGGTATGAAATATCTTACTCACTCTTTTTAATACATATATTGGCACGTCATCAGCCGCGTATTCACTGAGCGAGCCGCCTCGCAAGGCAGCCTCGTGAGGCAAATCCTCGGCCTGTCAGGACGTGCCTCGCCCGAGGCAAACGCAAGTCTTGCCTCGGGCGAGCGTGCCTCGACCCGAGCCACGCGTTGTCGGTTTTTGTTCATGCTCAAAAGCGCCTCAGCCAGCTAAATACCTAAAAATATCTTCTATTTACAAGAGAAAATTTGTCATTTTAGGTAAGTATTATGCGCCCGTAGTAATTTGAAAATTAGGCGTATTAGTGAATAAGGTATTATGAAATTTAGTGATTTTAAGCCCAAAGCAATAAATACTCCACAGGCAAGTTTTGTCTCAGTGGGATATTTATTTGTGGCACTGAAATCATATTGTTAGCTGAAATGCTAACAATTTTAATTTTTAATTGTAACACAGATAATAATGAGCCGCAAAGTGGATCCTCGGAGCAATCCTCAGAACCTCAATCGGCTAAAATGTTAATTTTCCTCCAAAATGGTGAACAAAGACTCATCACGTTCACATTGCCTAAAGAAAGTTGTACACTACAAGAAGTTCTTGAGCAGGTATTTACAACATTAATTTTAACTGATAAATATGTACTACAATTTTCTGATTGTATTTGTATAGAGTAATGAAATCTTCCTTTTTTTTAGGTAAATGTTCCTTTCTCTGAAGATACTCACATACAATGTATGCAAAACACTAGCAGCGAAATAGATTACTTTGTGTCGGTTGGATCAACTACAAGAATTGAAGATATGTTGGAAAACCATCCGGTGAGACATTGTTAATTATTATTGCATATATTTTAATATTTTGCCAAAACTCCTACATAGTGTGATTTCCAAATTGTCTGTTTGATCACGTCACGAAATTCCTTGATCGAATTTTAAATATAAAACTTACAATATGCATGTTGTCACAGATGCTAGTTGGCGACATAAGCAGTAGGAGTTCACCAACGGTCTCGTCACAACCACTGAGCAGCGAAATGTCTACTCCTGAAAAAGCTCCTTGCCCTGAAAATTGTAAGCAGACATAGTAATAGTTTCATTTTCCTAGAAGTAATATGGCTACGTCAATATCTTTAAAAGGGCGTGGCCTGTATGATTTTCCACTTAAAAGAAAATTTTAAAAAAGAAAGCTTTTTGCTCTAATTAAAACGAGGGGATTAAATTAGACAAAAAACCAAAGAGAATATAATCACTACCGTTTTAAGAGACGGGAGTGCCTTACAAAAAGCGTGAACTCGTATTAATATGAAACGCAGGCGAAAACAATCTAACCCGCCTAAATCGAATGCCGTCAATTGACAACATTTCATTTTTATAACACCTGAAAATGTATATATGGTTCGAAAGCATTTTGCCTCCTGATCACTGCAATATGTTTATATAATTTTAATATCGCTTATTATAAAAAATAAAAATTAATTAAAAATATGTCCTAATTTTACCAAAACTACCACAGGATAGGTGGAACACCTTTGCCTTTTTCACGAGAAAAAATAAGCGACCATAATTTTGGATATGACAACTTCAAAGTACAAGGGGGGCAACTCTGAAATTCTATTTTTGAAGTTCGTTGAATACCTTCTCTCTCACTCTCAAGTTAATGACTATATTAGTATGAGCGGAACAGCACGAAGCGAACCTCGAAAATCGAATATCGGAGAATAAGGCCTGACATTGACAATTTGAAATTGACGTCAGATTTTTTTCAATACAGAAAAGACAAAAGGATAAGTGTCTATTCTGTGATAGTATCGGAGTTACGCCCTTTTAGAATAAGCAAAAAATAATAAATTAATTATAAATGAAATACAAACCCTAGCGAAAAAATTAAACTGTCAGCATGTTCATCTTTTCAAACAGAATACAGAGAACCATTAAAATTATAGGCTCAGAAATATGAAATGTTGTCAATTATCTACCGCTTTGTAGGTTTCAACGTTCTTTCAAACTTATATAGGTAAAAAAAATTCGCCTTCGTTTCATATCGTCGGTCGATCGTTTTTTACTATGAGAGTTGCGCGAGGTTGGATAAAACTAAGAAAATATTGTTTTTTGCAGCAAGCCACAGTCCCGAATCTCCCGCGCGGTCGCCCCCTGCTCGCTACGTTGACGGCATGCTAGCACTCTGCAAGTCCTGTGGCTATACAGGGTTTGACTTCAGTCGCTGTCAAAGGTTAACATCTATTTTATTTTAGATTCCTTGAAATTTAACCAGCCAATCAGAAGGCCATATGAAGAAGTACCTACATAATTACGAAAGATTGCGGTGGCGGGCTGACTGAGAGACCCTACAATTATATTGTATTTATAAGAATAGTCTTGTTTGTAACCGTTTGTAAATTTGCAGATGTAAACGAGTATTTACTGAAGAACCTAAAAGTGTACCAATAGCAAGTAAAAAAGTAGAACAAAAGAAGAAAGATCCTGAAAAACTAATTTTAGAAAAACATAAGTGAGTATATTGCTGATAAACAGTACCAAGAGCATCAATAGAAATGACTTTTTTGATGTTTTTACTAACAATTGTTTTGTTTTAGTTCTTGTAGCGATGGCATAAAACTAAATTTATTGAAGACTACAGTGAAGAATTTAAATAATAAGACGGTAAGAAATATTTCTAGTGTAGTTTTGTGGAAGGACGTGAATTGTATCAGATGAAAATCTGGAATACACAAGCTTAAAACAAAACGATTTTATTTTTAACTTGATGGAAATTGTAATGACTATCCAATGTTTTTTTTTTTCATTTAGCCTGTACAAGATAAAAAGCCACCTAGAGTGAGAAAACCCAGAGGGAAACAACCTGAACCAGAACCTGTCATACTGACTTTGAGCTCTGACGAAGAAGATTCGAATAGTTCTCTTCTTAGTAATCAGGTAAGCTTCTCCAATAAGTTTTTTTAGTAAGTGTAGTCAATAAAATACGAAACAATAGGTACATTTTATTGTTGTCCGAATATTAAAAATATGTTATTATTTTAGCATGAACATTCCATTCTTATGAAGGAGCCCTCGTTGAGCGAGATTGAAGGTGATATGACAGATAATAGCATGGATCATATGGATGGTAAGTAACTTAGACTAGCAAGTAATCATACATTTATGCATTTCTCTCGCACATGTCACGTTATGGTTTCGTCTATTTCAATTCGCGTTTGGCGGGACCGGAACCAACGTGTATTTCCATCCAGGTAATTTGGGAATTCTATCCGGGTAGGTGAAATAATAGTTGAGATGACGAAAATTTGGCTACGAAGGATTCTTTTGGAAGGAGTGGTTTTTTTTGTCTGTCATGTAAGCGTAATACATATATGACATACGTAGGTACTCATGCTTTTCGTTTATTTAACAAGTTTATTTGCTAGTTGATGATAGAAAGAAAGAAAGAAAGAAGACATTTATTCATTTTGTAAGACACACAAATATAATAGCATACACAATTTTATAGAAAAGAAACAACAAAAACAAAAAACACATATGAAAATTAGATCATCAGCGTTGTGTGTCTCCACAAAAGTGAAACGGTCGCTGGCTCAGCATTACGCTGAGGTGTTAGACACCTGCAGCACTGATTTTCAGCCAGAACCGTTGATAGATAATATTAATATATGAATTTACTACATAGGAAATACTTAAAAATATACATACGTAAAAATATTAATTTAACCTTTTAAATTAAAAAAAAGTTAAATTAGGAACGAAAACTCGTATGGGGATGACGAAAGCTCTGCCATACTATCTCGTCCATGCAACAGCCACAAAATCGCTTTTTGGTGGTTCGACTACATCAGTGTACGTCACATGTAACATGTTTTTAGAACTACATTAATTTAATGTTGATTCAAAAACAATTTTTTTGAAAATAAAATGCCCTCCAGTAAAACCCACCGAAAAACCGGTTTTGTGTTGTGTTAAGTGCAGCACTACTCGGCGCTGTGTTGCCAGTTAAAAAACGTAATTTGTGTTTCGCGATGCGCGTCATGTATCGTCTCTCCCTAGTCAGAAACGTCAAAGTAAAGTAAAGTCAACGCTGCCGCACAGACCGCACAGTTATTTCGCGAGCACGTCATGAGTTAATTGCACGAAAATACATTTTAAAACATCGATTATTCAAAATAACAATGGATATATTTGGCCCTAGTAAAGGTAAATCATAAATCACTTTCAGATTGATATTTTACCCCATTTGAGCAAGTAATCACTTCAAAGGCGTAGTGACATGAGATATACGTTTATAAATGTAGTTTGAATGTGTCTCATCTCCACATTGCCGACTAAACCTCTATTTCATGCGTAAATACATTCTTGGAGCTTGATATACACTGCTACAGTAGCAAAATGTTCCGTAGTAATCTTGTTCTTTTGTAATCTCATCTAGGAAGAAGTGTACAAGAAATCCATAAAAAGAAAAGTTACAAAAGGGGATAAAAACGATCTTCTATGCGGAATCTCACTGGAAAATGAACTGTTAAGTTTTCCGAAACGAGAAGTTATTTTTTGTCAGTTATTTATGATTTACTGACAAAGGTGTTTATTTGTTGCACTAGTATTGTGTAATTTGTATATTTATCTATGTACTCAAATTTGGATGCTTTATCCAAATTGGAGTATTTTAACAAATGTTTATTATTATTGTTAACTAGTTCTAAAAATTAAGCAATGACAGCTGGTTCATGTACATTTGGTATAGATATTATATTCATCCTTGATTCTCATGTGTGTGAATTTAGACGTATCATAAACTTAATAACATTATGTAAATAATATGCTAAAATACCACAATTTATACTAGACCTATCTTATGCACTTACACCATTTGTAGGTTTTAATTTTAACAAATTCATACTTGTAAATAATGACTTCATAATCATGAGTTAGCTGCTTAATATTTAGTTACTATACTTATCAGTGGCGTGGCGTCAAGTCAGAAGGCAAGCCGAAGGGAACTTAAATAGCCTTTTCCTCTAATTCTAATTCTGCACAATAAATTGCTCAACAGCCTTAAAATAGGCAAGCCAGTGGGAATCGAGTTCTATGGATTCCACTCCACTGATAGTTATGTAAATAATACAACTTTAAAATTTGCCGAGATACTAATAAGTCCAATCAAGCAGTGCTGAAACAACACATGCTTCATCAAACATTTCTGAACTTTTTAACCAACTTAAAAAAAGGAGAAGGTTCTCCGTTCTGTTGTATGTTTATTTTTTACTTTTTGTCCTGATTAATCCCTTCTCCGTGAACTTCCAAATACTAGAGCTGTAAATTTTTGCACGAAGAAACCTAAGAAAATTTAGTCTTATACTTTTAGTCCTGAATAGAATAAAAATAATATTCCAGCCATACTTGGCTACTATGACTACAAATGAGAGCTGCTATGGTATACCCTGTAATGAATCTTAGCCTCGGGATATTTCTCATTCCTCTTCATTAGTAATACCAATGAGAAAATAGCCTGTCAAAATCATAACCCTCCTTTGGTTTTCCCATAGTCGGGTAATAATATGCCAACTTTATAATTTTATGTCATATACTTAATTTGTTTTTTTGTTTGACCTCAGATGGTAGTAGGGATGAAATGAACCGGAGCTCAATGCAGGATTTGGTTGCTTCACTCACATGCCGGACCATCAGAATTGGATCCTACAAATACACACCAAAGGAGAAGGTTTGTTTATCTTTTTATAAATTCTTATCCTACTATTAAATTTAGTGTATCCTACTAATATTATAAATGCGAAAGTTTGTGACGATGTGACGATGTGAGTGTGTATGTTTGTTCCTTCTTCACACTAAAACAACTGGATGGATTTGGATAAAATTTGGAGCGAAGATAGCTGGTACCCTAGATTGAAACATAGGCTACTTTTATCCCGGAAAATTGCACAGTTCCCGAGGGATAGCGATAAACATGTCAACGCTTTAACTGAGTCCTCGCCCGCGCGGCTACGGGGGCGCGGGGTAGGACGACAAAGGGAAGCGAAAGCGGTGCGGGGGGGTAGCGCGCCTGCCGCCCGCGCCTCTTGGCCCCCTTTATCGCCTACCCCGCGCCCCTGTGCCACCCGGGCGAGGACAGTCTATAAAACTAGGTACGGTCCACTAGTTATTGTTATATTTAGTTACCATTCTCATATGATTATTTTAGTTTTGATTTAATAGAATTATGTGGAGTAATAAACGCCGTGTGTTTTAGGGTTCCGTACCCAAAGGGTAAAAACGGGACTCTATTACTAAGACTTCGCTGTCCGTCCGTCTGTCACCAGGCTGTATCTCAAGAACCGTAATAGCTAGACAGTTGAAATTTTCACAGATTGTGTATTTCTGTTGCTGCTATAATAATAATAATTAAGGGGGGGCTCCCATACAAAAAACGTGGTATTTTAGCCCGTTTTCATGGCTACCACTCGCCGAGCTAGATCTCAAGAACCGTAATAGCTAGACAGTTGAAATTTGCACAGATTATACATTTTTATTGTAGCTACAACAACAAATACTAAAATCAAAATAATAATAATAATTAAGGAGGTCTCCCATACAACAGAGTAATCAAAATGTTGACGACGGAATTGAAACTCAATAAAACAAGTGTTTAATGGCACCAGCTTTTAGCCTTTTTTCTGGTACGGTCAGTACCGGCCAGAACCAGTGTTCTGGCTGGATTTATTTTTATTTACGATAACTTCGGCATATTACTAGGTGCATTTTTTTTCTGTATAGAACTAAATTCACTTTGTTCTATTAAAAAAAAAAATTTTTTTGCAATATTTAAAAATCCAATCTACCACTTAGTTTCTATGGATGCACCTTGTAATATGCCGAAGTTATCGTAAATTAAAAAAAAAACACGTAATTAGTTAGTTTATCATGGCATATTTAAAATGTTTTTTTTGACTGATTTCCAAGAAACATGAATGAACACACTAAAACTTAACAGCAACTTAAGAACTGTTATTTAATGAAGATGAACTTATGGAACTTTTTAATTTTAGGTCACTATCTCGTCTAGAGGTATCAAAATAGTTGCTCCTTCGCTCAAAGATGAGTCCCGCGATGTTGCACTTCAAATACAGTTGAAAGAGGTTGTCAGAATATTAGCACATTTCTCAAAAGGTGTACCTGTGATTTTTTTGTATACTGTCAGCAAATGTGGAATGTATATACGGAAAGTTCTAGACATGACAGATGAATCAGGTATGTCCTTAAATTACTTAATACCCTTTATCAATGACTGATAACGAAATTTTTTGTTGTAAACTTGTTTGATTATTTTTTACTAATCCTGTCTTCACACTTTGGTCCTAAAGGATATGATTATACATCATGAGTGATATACTCATCTTGGCCGCATGTGATGTTCCTGGGTAAGCATAATTCAATTATTGAAATGGTTTTCAGGTCCTTATTATAATCCAATGTCAAAGATAGATCCTCACAGAAGAATTACATTGCTGCCGGACTGTATAACAGATGAAGCAAAGATGGCTTTCAAAATATTGTTTGGTAAATCAATGGATGAACTTAATGCTCGAGAGGCTAATGAAATTTTGGTCAGAACGTGTACGAAGGAAGGTACTGGTGTGTGTAAAATGACCACTCGGTCGTCTAGTGCTTCCAGTGCTACAGGAGCAAAGAGGTATTTTTTTACACATTTTAAACTAAAGTTCGGTTTAACTGTGGCTTTAATTGTATAGACAGACCGCTTACATGAGACCTCGCTCGCGCGGCACAGGGGCGCGGGGTAGGACGGATAAAGGTGGAACCACATTATTGACACGCGACGCGACCAAATCATCAAATTGTATTATATTCTATGACCAGAATCACACTGAACATCCGACGCGACGCCATGCGCACACACGCCACCCGATCCAGACCTGCCAGATCGATGTGTTGCCGATGGTGAGGGTAAACACGCCACCCGACGCGGCGCGCGTAGTGTGCTTCTAGACAACACCCGATGCCACGCGTCAGTTTTTCGAGAACATTCGCAGAACGTATACGTGTGTTTGTGAACTACACACTTCCACACAGCTGTCAGCTAAAGAAATTGCTAGCGTGTCGTGGCATCTTGGTGTTGGTTATGTGCACGGTGCACGTCGGGTACGTCGGGCACACCTTAAAGGGGAGCGAGAGGTGCGGGCGGGTAGCGCGCCTGCCGCCCGCACCTCTCGGCCCCCGCGGTCGTCCCTCCCCGCCCCTGTACCGCGCGGGCGAGGACTCATTTAAGCGGTCGGTCTATAATTGTGTTGACTATAAATACAAAAGAATTTTCCTTGAAAAATGGGGAGGCATTGGACATAGTTCTCTGAACATTAAAAAAAATGTGTTTATGTTAATGTATGTTGATTTAACTTATTTTTTTTTTTAGTTCTGGACCAGCAGAAATACGGCAAATATTGATATATCCACCCGGAAAAGGTGGAATACCAATAAATACTGAAGACTATATGTGCTTAGCTCAAGACCAATTCCTGAATGATGTTATTATAGATTTCTATTTGAAACATTTAGTACATGATGTCCTAACACACAGTCAGAGAGAAAAGACTCACATTTTTAGCACATTCTTTTACAAAAGGCTAACAACAAAGCCTAGCAAAGTCAACCGAAGCTCTAACCCTCACGAGTGGGACAGTAATCTGACCGCTGCCCAAAAACGGCATGCAA
The DNA here is from genome assembly GCA_963854515.1 of Pandemis heparana. Classification (NCBI taxonomy): domain Eukaryota; kingdom Metazoa; phylum Arthropoda; class Insecta; order Lepidoptera; family Tortricidae; genus Pandemis; species Pandemis heparana. The sequence continues at coordinate 8,915,257 of OY978010.1, forward strand.
GAGTCAAAACGTGGACTAAAAATGTGAATATATTTGACAAAGACTTTATTGTAGTTCCTATTAATGAAAATTGTCACTGGTTCGTCGCCATCATTTGCTTTCCCAGTTTAGAGGGATGCCGGAGCATGATTGATAATCGCACTGTAACTCCACAGGAGATAAAAAAGAGAGGTAAGGCTTCAGTGAAATGTTTACTACAGTACTATATTCTAGTATTATACCCGCTTCACCGTCTTATACCTAGTTCTCAAAAAGAAAACTAAAAAAAAATTCAGCCTTTTAAGTCTTAAGTTATGGCTTGGATGTTGATGAGTTGGTGAGATTGCAGCTTTTCTTTTCCTTTGTACTTTTATATGTATAAGAGATAAGATGTGAAACAGTGACGAGTCATGGGCATAATATGATACGTTTTTTTGACGTTTTAAAACCATAATAAAACAAACCATGATGTTTCAGGTGTTTAAAATTGTAACTTGCTGCTATTTAAGTATTTTTAAAAAGTGATCTTCATTAAAGATACATTTCAAGATTCTTTACCTTTTTTAAAATGAAAAAAAAGAAGTGTCTTAACTAAAATGGAACGGCTCGCGAGGCAGCCTATTGAGGCACAAACTTGTATAGTATAAGTCCTAATAACAGTATGTAATATATTGATTAACAATTACGATTTTAATCTGTTCCTTTATATTCCAGAACGAAGGTCCTCTATGCAAATAGGTAACACAACAATAACACCATTGACCAAGCAAGAGCAACTTACATTAAGTTGTGATTCGGACAATCTCAGTGAGAGAGACGAAGCAGAAGCAGAGGTAAAAATATTAGATATATGCATTACTAGCCATATTTATATACGAATAACGAATAGTACACACACACACGCACGCACGCTTGCAGACACGCACGCAAGCACACACAAGAGAGAAATTAAATTTCTTTTTTTATAAACACACCTATAGTCTGGCAGATGACACTTTCAGTGTTGTCAGTTTTTGGCAAATATTAAATAGTGATGTGACTTAGTGAGTGAATGAAAGAATGAACGATGTAAGGTCAATGTGGGTAAGACCGTCTACAAGGCAAGTCCGTCAACACGTTATAACTTTTGAATTTGAAAGCTTTTCCCGCTTTAGCGTCCAGTATATAAAGCAGTTTGTCGCGCTAGTTCCCTCACTTTAATTTAGATGACGCTGTGACAATAAACTTCAGAGAAATCCGCCTAAACAAGTCATCACGTGTATGGAACTCGAAGTCATAGTATGACGGTCTGTGCTAATATATATTTTTTAAATAGTTGGTGACAAGATTTTGCGCCAGAAAGTAACTACATATGTAATACAAGAACCGGCTATCTTTCTTCTGTGTTTAAATTATCAGAAATTGGCTTAGTTTTGTAATTATACGTTCCATCATTTATCACATTAAAATTTCGTTAAGTTGGAAAGTCCGTCTACTGTGTTACAAGGCAAGTCCGTCATATGCCGGACTTCCCTGGAATCAGAGGTTACCAACTATTTTTACGACTTCAATTATTATTAAGATTTCATAAGGTAAAATTTCATAGATAAATCCTTTCAACATTGCACAAACTAAGCAAAGCTGCTGCTATCAGTGCTAGGTGACGACATTATACATATTATACAAAATTACTATTGATTTTTTATTTGGGAAACCTAAAAATAAGTAAGTACGTATAATATAATTATTTGCCAAAAAAGGTTTACCACCCCATTTACGTAATATATGCCGGTCTTGCCTTTGAATTCGAAAAATTGTGTTTATTTCGAATCTAAACCTTATTTTAATAAGTTGAAAGTACACTTTCAATCGTCTTGTTTCATTTTTTTAAGGATTCGAATACTAACATATAAGCACCCATAGTTTGGCTGATATCATTACTAGACGGACTTACCTTAAACTACACGGGAAGTCCGTCTACTCGCCGAATTTTTAAAAATACCATTGTTTCTGCTTAATTTGTGATTAAAATGATCTGTCACTATAGCTCAACTATTATTTATGAAATTCTTCATCGTATGCGATTACAAGCGGTAACGTAGGTGAATAATTAACGTAGCTAGATCACTCCGAAGTGAAAAAAAAATGAAGTATGCCGGTCTTCCCCACATTGACCTTAATGAAATGATTTTGCGTCATTTATGTTGAAATAGAGAATTTTTCAAAGCATATTTTAATAAAATGATTTGTTCAATAAGGTTTTTGTATGTTTTCTAGTTAGTAGTAGTGTAAGAGCGCGATTTGGAAATTTGCGGAAGCATGTCAAATCAGTTACCAGTTTTCAACTCATTCCCCATTTTGTCATAAATAAAACAACAGTTATTGCATTAATATTTTTTTCTGCCTCTGTACTTTACTTAAAAACTTAAATTATTCCGAATCAGTTTCACTGCTGCTGTCACTATTTACGTGTATTACTAAGTCATCGCACATTTTATCTATTATGTTAATATGAATCTTGAACCCCTCAAAAATATCGCGCTTAATTTGAAATATACTAAACTACGAATGTGACATTCATAAAATATTTCGTTCGTTCAATAATCAAATCATTCATTACGTGACCTTAGTCGAGCACTAGTGAAATAAATGTGGTATTACTATTTCGTAAAATGACATTTGGAAGTGTCATCTGGCTGCAGTGATTTTGCTGCCAGACTATAAACCTATCTTGAAAATCTCAAACAAATCTAAGGAAAATCCAGACATGCATATATGGAGAACTAGGCACCGCTTATCAAACCAAACTAACTACTTTTATTGGTAATTTTGATTCTGTGATCTAATTAAAGTAGGACTTAATCCCGAACCACTTCGCTTATTATTTCTGACTTGGTGTGCGAGTGAAGAATGTTCAAAATAGAATTGTACATATAAATTAAAAGATTAAAGAGATGCCTTCTTAGATTATGTTATGCTCAATAGAATTAAAATGATGAACTTGAATAAAAATCTGTCATTTTTTGTTTACAGGAAAGTGATCTGGACATGCAATGTGACTCAGATGAGGAGGAGCCCGATAATGTTGTAGAAAAGAAGGTGGAAGTCCAACCTGTGGGGCGAACTGAACCAATCAAACAGTAAGTGATGTTTTGTTGTTTGTGGATAACAAGGCATAAGGTTTATCTGATGCAGATGACGTAGTTATGACTGAAGGCTACTAAGAAACCGGACAAGTATTTCATAGTATTACATTGAAAAATATTCTAATTTTTTTGCGGACCTGTGATTTTCGGGCTTTTTCCAGACCCTTACTGCTTGTGAATTTTCATAATATTGCTGCATAAGGTCTTTTCATTCTTAACTGTCCTATTTGGTAAAAAAAAATCTAACCACAATGTACAAATTTTTGTAAAGAATAAGGTGTATTATGTTATCAAATAAACCTGAGGCAATATTTTGTACATAAATTTGCTGATATTTTATCTCCAGTTCCTTTATTTACGATTAAATTGTTAAAAAAATAACAAAAATGAGACGTTTTGAGGTTAGAATGTTGTTTATCAAATAGGATAGTTAAGAATGAAAAAACCTTACGTATCTGTAGGTAAAAAAGCCATGGTAGCCTAGTGGTTTGACCTGTGGCGTCTCAAGCAGAGCGTCGTGGGTTCAAATCCCGGGCTCGCACCTTGAGTTTTTCGGAATTTATGTGCGAAATTTACAGTTGTAATTTGCCATGAGCTTTTCGGTGAAGGAAAACATCGTGAGGAAACCTGCACACATCTGCGAAGAAATTCAATGGTGTGTGTTAAGTTCCCAATCCGCACTGGGCCCGCGTGGGAACTATAGCCCAAACCCTCCAATACGCGGAGGAGGCCTATGCCATGAGGCACGGCACGCCGAATTACGCGACAATTTAATAAATAAACGACAATAATAACAACAACAACATGTACCTACTGAAATTATAGCGAATTCGGAATAAAAAGGCTTATAAATAAATAAAAAATCTGTAGGTAAAATTCTAAAATATTGGTACGGAGAAGCCCCATACATAAAACCGAACAGGATTATGTAAGATTAAACGGCACCTCCCCGTCCTACTGATTTTGAACCGTGACATCAAAAATACGAACCTAATACTGAAAACCGCATCTAAATTGGTCCAATGGTTCTCGAGATAAATGGGAACATATACGTTTGCGGACAAACACACATACATCCTATCACCCTAAACGCATATACCGTCTCCGTTCCGTCGTGGGTAAAAAATATAGAAGGAAATATTGTTAATGAATAAGTAACTGATAATTAAAATAATTACCTTTTCAGACCTTGCATTCTCATCTTTGACTCGTTGGCTGGAGCGTCTAGATCTAGAGTGGTTGCAACACTCAGAGACTACCTCACGTGCGAGTACCAGGCGAAAGTAAGTATACTGCAATTGTGAAAAATTTATTTAAACAAGTGCAAATTCATTATGGACCGCATTGCTTGTAGTACAGAGAGAGTGGTAGCCGCGTATTGGGCCAAATATTGGGATCAACTGGCTGACATGATGATGATGTGTATAATCAAAATCATCTATTCTATATGTATAACCGTGAAAGTACTGACGCCCAGCCGAAACTGACTAATAGCTATATGGAGGTTCATTATACGAACTTTCAAATTTACTTAGGTATCCTGGCACTTAAACTAACCCATACTAGACAAAAATTAAAGTGATCATATTTCTCGTTTTTGTTTCAGATATCTCCAGTGAAAATATTCAACAAGGACAACATAAAAGGGAGCTGTCCGAAAATTCCGCAGCAGAATAATTTTACGGATTGCGGATTATATTTATTGCAATACGTGGAACAGTTCTTCAAGGTATACTTCTTGTCTACTATATAGCATCAAATCGTCAAAATCCTACTATAATCTTACTTCTTACGAAACGCAAAAAATTGTGAGATTTTTTTACAGAATGAAATGAGAATAAAATGCTAAAACTTGGAATAACGCATAAGATGCTATTTCTTCCGCAAATAAGCATAGTTTTCGCGGGATAGCGATAAAGAATTTCTTCACCAGAAACAAAATTCCAATGTCTAATTGATTTTCCATTGCATTTTTTTAGGATCCAGTAAAAGATTACGCGCTTCCAATCAAACAACTAGGAAACTGGTTTGAAGAAATCGTTGTAACGCGTAAAAGGGAAGAGATTTCTATGCTCCTCAAGGCACTCATGAACAAATATAACCCAGAGTCGCATTTAACATTGCCGGATATCACATTCCCGACTTTAAATGGTGAGTGATCTTTGTGTCCAATTATTTTAGAAACTGGAGGATACACGATGTAAATGATTAAGGTAATCGTGGCACCTTGCCTGTGCTGGCCCGGCATCACGACAAGCAAGCTGTATAGTCACGACGCTCACTACAAATAGAAAAGTTACTATGTGCATGTAAATGCAAATGTCAAAAGAATAATGAAGTAAAGAATAATAATGTGATATTTACATCAACTCAACATTCATTTCTGAATTAGGGGGTTTAAAAAAATTGAAAAGGTTAATTCCGCAAAGTAACGCCTGATTCACTAAAATAACGGGAGCATTTGCTGGCATTGGCTCAGGAAATAATTGAAAACTATGATATATACTAGATGAAAACCCGGCTTCGCTCGGGTGAAATTTGAATCATAATACACTTGTAGGTACAAAATGTAGGTAGAATGTGTAGCCATTATTTCGAATCACTGTTTATTATTTTAATACAAAAATAGGTAGATGTGATAGCATTCACAATAACTGAAATTATCTGCAAGAATATATCCGTGCATGGCGTGAACAACTTGATGAGTCCAAAATGGCAATTTTACAGGGCGGCCATTTTAAAGTTTGAAAATCCTTTTTTATTTTGAATTGGGAATGCATGATTATTTTTAAAGTGTGTTTGGTGATTTTTCTATTGATACGAATAACCATCCTTAGCTACGGAAAAAAGTTTCAGATTTGACGACCGGATAGTCTAGTGGTTAGTGACCCTGACTATGAAGCTAGAGGTCCCGGATTCGAATCCCGGTAGGGGCAGACATTTGTAGGATGAATACGAATGTTTGTGCCCGAGTCATGGATGTTGTATGTATTTAAGCATGTATTTATCTAAATTATATAAGTATTCTTATCCGTTGCTTGGTACCCATAGCACAAAGCTTTGCTTAGTTGGGGACTGGGTCAGTTGGTGTAATTTGTCCCATGATATTTATTTGTTTATTATTATTTATTTTTCCGTCGAGCCATATATTTTATAATAATAAAAACATTTTACTCAGTCACTCGGCGGCCTCTATACGGCTGATAAGCACTACGCCAATGACATATATATATTTTTTTTAATTGCTGCTTGAATCTGTGGTAAACGATGACATTTGTAGCTAAAAAAAGCAATGGCCAAGTGGCGCCGCCTGTAGATTGTTTGTGTTACGACCATACATGGGGAATTGACATTGTTCATTTTTTTTAGTATGCTCCAATTCGAAAACCATTTGGAGGAAAACCATCAAATAACCGATTTATCTTGTCCGATTTCAAAAATACTTTACGATTGCAGATATTATTGTAAAAGTACGTAGTAAGTTTTGACCTTTGTTTGATCTAACGACCGGGTTTTATGTTTTATGTAAGAATCGGTCATTAAATGTTTGCCACAAAAATGAAAAAAAAAAAAGCTTAGCTACGGTATCTGTCACGCTATCACTGTCACGTCTACATCATAACATTACATTCTGACTTAACCTACAAACATTAGAAATAAAAGCAAATTCAAAGTATAAAACTGTAACAAACAATGGATATTTATAAAAAAATGATTTCTGCCGGGATGCAACAATGACTCGAACTATAGCCCCAACAAAATCATTGTGAAAATCAGAGAAGGTTTGCAGAAGAAATGGTGTACGCAAGCTAATGTGGAATATTTCAAAGTTTACACGATGCATTGTTGCGAAGACCATTTTAATGTAAGTAGAAGTCAGGAAAGATGTGCAGGGGTGAAACGAAAAAGCAAAAACAGCACGGAAAACAATAACAACGCCAACAAACGGAAATTATTTCGAACACGCGAACATTGTTGACATTAAACGTGAGTTTGCCGTTAAATTCACACACATCTACAGATCTATGACGTTGACATATAGACAAAACCTTTTTTTATATTTCTGTACGAAGGCGATTGGGATCCTGCCAAAATTAACAAATTATCAAACAGCGAAAAATATTTATTATTAATAAACAAAGATACGTAGAAGCATAATATTCAAGTTAGTTTCTTAAAAAAGTCCATTCTATCAAATAAAGGTGTTAAAAGCACAGCTTAAAAAAAATTAACAATGACAATTTCAATAAAAATTACCATAGTGGTTTAGTAACACGAACAGACGGCGTCACTTAGCCGTTGCTTCTTTTAGCTAGAAATGTGATGACATTTCTACTACAGATTCAAGCAGTTTTTTTTAAATTTGATATGCATTGGCGTACTGCTTAACTGCCGTATAAGGGCCGAGTAGTGATGTAACGAATATTCGCATTCGCATTCGCGAATATTCGCATATTTCTGGAATATTCGCATTCCCATTCGCAAAGTTACTGCGAATGTTATGCGAATATAAAAAAAAATTGAGGGTATCTAGTAGTTGTTTAATTATATAATTTTCGCCGCCCGGTAAGGGAGATAGCCCCATTGGCTTGGCGCTAAATTAAATAGCCCATCTGGCAACATAGAGTGGAATGACATTTCAATCAGATGCGTTCGTTCGTCTCAACTCGGCTATTCTAGGAACAAAATACAAACGGAACGTACTTCGTTTGTACGGGACTGCCACCAAAGTCACCAAGCCATAGACAAATGGTGCCAAATTTTAACAAAAACTGAATATTCGCATTCACATTTGCATTCGCTAATGTCGAAAATATGACATTCATTACATCACTACCGCCGAGTGACTGAATAAAATGTTTTTATTTTTATTATAAAATATATGGCTCGACGGAAAAAATCGGAAACTTTTTTCCGTAGCTGAGGATGGTTATTCCTATCAAAAGAAAAATCACCAACTTTTAAAATAATCATCCATTCCCAATTATTCTATTTTTTCTATGGTTATGTTGGCCAATCTCAGGTTTAAGAAAAATCGCGCGGCGTATGTGCGCTAGCATGAAACGGAACGTTTGTCGTCCTCTGGTGTCAGTTTCGCGCTAGTCTGTGGTGTCCAATATGGCGACTGCGATTTGTCCATCAGCACCGTTAGAATTTTACAAAATACTCGACAATCCGAATTTTGCGGATACATGTTGTCGACTCGAAATTTTTATTTTTTCACGTTCTATCATTCAGGCAACGTTTCGATCGAGTCTACCGTAACCGGTCACGAAATTATTAATATAGATTATTTTTACAACCATGAACATTTTGCAGGTAAATTAATTGAAACTGAGGAACATCAAGACGAATCAGATGGTGATAAGGCGAACTCCAGTACAAGCAAAATAATTAAGACAGACGGGAAGGAGTCTGAGCCAACAACTATAACGTTCGTGAAACATATGTCAACTGGCGACATTATACTGAAACAAAATTTCACGGACTCAACGGACGCATTACTGCGGAAGACAATCAGACTTTCAAGCGATGCTGAAAACAGACTGCAAATCAAGCCAGGGTTTATCAAGAAAGGCGATAATGAAAATCAAATAGTTATTCCTATTAAGCTCCACACTAGTAGTGAATTAGTTAAAGACATTCAGAATTCTTTTACGTTAGGCAATAAGAATAATAAAACTTTGAGTGATAAAAAACATGTGAATAATCAAAATGTATCCAGTGTGCACTTGAGACAGACCGTGTCTGAGAGCGAGAGCAATTCGTTTCTGAAGTCGCGGCGGCTAAACAAACTCGACGACGTAGTGAGTGATTCCAAGAAATTCAAGAGAAATGAATGTTGAGGTTGCCTGTCCATATAGCATATCTATTAAATTATTAATTAAATAAACTGTTAAGTTGTTACATGGACTTGTAAATATTAGTTAATTATTATTAACATGTATTAAAATTACTGTATTTTATAATGTAAAGATTTAAAATAACTTGTGTAATTATATTAGTTTCCACAAAATATAAACCTGGAGGTTAAGTTATTCTGTAGTTTTATTTTTTGGCGTTGTGAAGGTATTGCGGATAAAGAGCCAGGGTTAAGAGGAAGTAAGCTAAAGGGCTCTTCATCAATGCGCCAGCCAGTCGACATCGTATCAGCGGGTTTGCTATGGCATACCAATATTTTAAATGTAGGTAGTGTCACAGAATAAATAATAGTACTAAAGTGTAGTGTGATGTAACTTGAATCGATTTAGTTGGAATCACTATCACTACATAGTATAAAACAAAGTCTCTTTCCGCTGTCTGTCTGTCCCTATGTATGGTTATAATATCTTTAAAACTACGCAACGGATTTTGATGCGGTTTTTTTAATAGATAGTGATTCAAGCTAGTTTGGTATATGATAAGTTTCAGTCGGGAGAAGGACATCTGTATATATAAAACTGTTCCGTTACTAAGTGACTGACAGACAACGCACAGCCTAAACCACTGGACCTAGAAACTTGAAATTTGGCACACATATACCTTGAGTATCCCAGAGGAGCACTAAGAAGGGATTTTTCGAAATTCCCACGGGATAGGGAATAAATGAGGCTTATATATTTTTCAGTAAAACTGTAATAACTAGACTCTTCAAATTTAGCACACATGTAGATGATCGTAACACTAAAAAACTATTTTCAGGATTTTTTGATATTCCCACGGGATAAGGAAAAAATGGGATTTATATGTTCGATTCAGAGTGACTGATTAACAACGCACCGCCTAAACCACTGGACCTAGGAACTTGAAATTTGGCAGACGTATATCTTGAGTATCCCAAAGGAGCGCTAAAAAGGATTTTTTTTTAAATTCCCACGGGATAGGGAATAAATGAGGCTCATATATTTCTCAGTAACAGTAATAACTAGACTCTTCAAATTCGGCACACATGTAGATGATTGTAACACTAAAAAACTGATTTCAGGATTTTTTGATATTCCCACGGGATAAGCAAAAAATTAGATTTATATGTTCCATTCAGAGTGACTGACAGACAACGCACAGCCTAAACTACTGGACCTAGGAACTTGAAATTTGGCAGACGTATATCTTGATTATCCCAACCCAAAAGAGCACTAAGAAGGGATTTTTTGAAATCCCCACGAGTTAGGAATTAAATGAGATTTATATATTTCTCAGTACATAACTGTAATAACTAGACTCTTCAATTTTGGCACACCTGTAGATGATTGTAGCACTAAAACATGTTCTCCGGGAAAATGCGAAATTCCCGCGGGACAGAATAAGTGCATTCAACTTTGGGGCTGTTTCTAAAAATCTAAATATATACAAGAAGAAACTGACTGACTGACGTATCAACGCACAGCCTAAACCGCTGGTTCTAGAGATTCAAAATTTGGCATGTAGGTTCCTTTTAAAGGTCTAGGGGTGCCCTAAGACATAATTTTTCAAAATTCGATCCCTAAAGGGGTTAAATGGGTGTCCAAAGTTTGTATGGGGAAACAAGATTAGACTATTCGAAACTTCACAGGAGTATTCCTGACGATAAATGAGTAAACACCTCTTTCAGGTTTTTTGAAAATTCAACTCCTAAAAGGGGGAAATATGGTGACAAAGTCTGAAAATCAACATGGGTATTTGTTTGTACGGTTTACGGGTCGCTGATTACGAAAACAAAAACACACGTTCCTATTTTTGGAAATTTCCACGGAAACGGGAATAAACGGGATTTATACATTCGATTTCGTGTGACCGACTACGTAACTATAATAACTAGAGTCTTCAAATTTCGTACACAAGTAGGTGATTACATAACTAAGAAAGCAATTTCCACGGGATAAGGAAAAAACGGGATTTATATACAGTTCTACAGGATCTGGTCGTAGAAAACTGAAATTATAGAAGTATTACAGACACTACAAAAGGATTTCCCGAAATTCTGACGGAAACGAACGGAAAAAAACGGGATTTTTTGTAATACTGGTCTTAGAAAGTTGAAATTTAGCATGTAGGTTGTTGATCAGTGTGGGGAAGCATTAAGATACAATTTTCCGAACAGGGCCGTCTTTAAACTATTTGAGGCCCTGGGCACATTAGGATCATGGGGCCCCTATGACCTAAATATCGGTTATCATTTGGTAATCTGGCAGGAACTAGGGGGCCCCATTCGATCGCGGGGCCCTGGGCACGTGCCCATAGTGCCCAGTGGAGAAGAGGGGCCTGTTTCCGAAACGGGAAAACGGGACTTTTCGTTTTACTGGTTGTGGAAAGCTGAAATTCGGCATGTAGATTGCTTGATGAGTGTAGAGGAGCATTAAGAGAGCATTTCCCGAAATTCTTACGGGAACGGGAAAAACGGGACTTTTCGTTTTACTGGTTATAGAAAACTAAAATTCGGCATGTAGATTGCTTGGAGAGTGTAGGGTAGCATTAAGAGAACATTTACCGAAATTCTTACGGAAACGGGAAAAAAACGGGATTGAAATAGGTACCAACCTACAAGCGAGAGAAGCCGCGGGCAAAAGCTATTTGAAAATAAATGAAGTCTACGCGGACGAAGTCGCGGGCAAAAGCTAGTAAGCTTATAATTGGGATTGTCTATTTTTTTACAATGCAGGGGCAGAGGAAACTGACGTCATCAACCAAAATACTTTCAATAATTAATATTAAAAAAATTGTAAGTTATATAACAAAGAAAGAAAGAAAGAAACATTTATTCACCCACAGCTGTCAGAATTAGACGTTTCAGGGGACTCCAACATTTTTTTCTGCTGAACAAATAAATTGACACACTAAGCTTTCATTATTTTAACTAACAAATGAAAATAATAAAATACGGTGACGTTCTAACATTAGGTACTCAAATAATGGATCTAAAAATTAATGACAGCTTTTATTTTAACGACAATTGGCCAATTAATTAGCATACAGAAGATCTAAGTTGAAAACTTTGTACGGTTTAATGTAATTTTGATATTTGGGGAGGAGCAATTAAAATATTTTCCTATACTTTGCCGGAAGAATGACAGTTGACTGTTGAAGTTTTACGTTCTGTTCTATTCATTCTTTTTTCTTTTTATTAAAGATTTACGAAATAAATCAATATATTATAATCGTAGACCGAAGGTTTGTAATATATGACAATACTCAAAGTGATACCCCAAACAATTTATGTTCTCCCAAAAAAAAAAAAAGATTATTAATTATATCTAAATTATGCAATTTAAAATTAAACCAAATATCTGTTAATTACTAATATGTAAAAATGATTGTTAGTTTAAGTATTTCAACTTTAACATAACGTTCTACATTATTATTTTTTTTCCTTTTCTTACCACGGATTTAAGGAACGTTTTTATGACTGGTAATACCGAGAAATGTCAAAATTCTACGGGCCAAAAAAATACACTTTAGGTATTTTTTTTAGACAATCTCAATTGTTTCATGATAGATTTAATTAATTATTCAGCTTTTAATTTCATTTTTAAATTAGTCTATTTAAACAAAAACGTAAATTATATTTTAAAACTGACTGTACTGGCTTAGATCTGTTTGCCTTTCTTACGTGGAAGACAAAAAAAATTGGTTGCCTGTAAAGTCGGTATACGGGCGAAAGTTTTACGTGACAACGACTTTGAGTGGTAAAATAATTTTAATGTGAATATTCATTCGTATAGTAGGAAGAAGGACGTGTAAACTTGTATGCAGGCGCCTAAGCGAAATAGAAGCGCAAGACATGAACCGGTGTGTATGCCTATCTCTCTCACTCTCTCTCTCTCGCTCTGTCTCTCTCGCTCTTAGGCGGGCTAACTGTGCTCGAGTGGAAGGGACGCGTGCCTTTCACTTTTTATGTCTGTCTCTCTCGCTCTTAGGCGGGCTAACCATGCCCGCGTGCCTCTCACTCGCTCTCATTGTGAGCGCATAACGTGAGCGGAGCGTAACGCAGTTTCTTGAAGTGTCACCCGGCAAACCAATTTATAAGACGTTGTCACGTCAAAAACGTCATAGAACTGACAGTGACATTTGACATTGACATGACATACCATATTACGATGTATTGTATGTAGCACCCCGCCCGCACCACTGTGCGTGCATTGCACTGAACTACATTGGTTGGTAGGGATGGCGATTCTTTCCGAAAAACATCGATTTTTAAATCGATTCGAATCGTGACCTAATGAATCGATCCACAAAAAAATCGAGGCCAATAAGATCGATTTCTGAAAAATCGATCTTTTTCTCAAGTTTTTGTATATAATGTAATACAAATCTATTTTATTAAAAACAAGATACGTATTATAATTTAACAATCTCTTATCAGTAAAAGCAGGTAATTCGATGATAAAAAATATGATGACGCAACAAGAAATGTCAATCACAGATACAAAAAGTCAAAGATTACAAACAAACGTAACGTTTTTTTTATTAAAGAGAGGCGAAGGAATTCAAACACACAGCCATCTCGCGAGTTTTTGAATAATTAACCCTACCAAAAAATAAAATAAAATCGAAGTTCGATTTTCAAGGGTGAAATATCGATTCACTGAATCGATACAGTACTACATATCGATTTAAAAAATCGATCTTTTTGGCTCCAACAATCGATTCTTCGATTAATCGATCTCAGATCGCCATCCCTAGGTTGGGTACGAATTTAAAACCGATCAATACGATATTAATGGTTCAATATGTCTTCAGGTAAAGTTGACATAGGGGTTCTTGAAGAACAGAGTGGTTGGCTTTTGCATCCCAGATTTTTCCCAAGTAAAATCGGAGGGAAACCCGCTTGGTTAGATCTTGAAAGTATTCCCCATCCCAAGGATTTAACATGCAAGCAATGCGAGGAGCCGATGGTAATGATTTGCCAGGTAAGCAATATTTTTACAAACTTAAATGTTTCTTTAATACATTAGCTTCCGGTGGTTGGACCCAAGACTTCTTCTGTAGCTCCTTAGTTAGACCGAACTTTGCCTTAAATATTACATTGTAGGGGATGCCATTGTAACTAGCCTTCAGTCAGGGTTGCAGTTACAGTAGGTCATTTGTAATGTCCATATCAACACTAGCTCTTATGTATCCACAAGTTTTAATAAAATAGAAACATTAACAGACTGTTAAAGAAGGCATAGAAAAATAATGTTACTAATTATGGAAAAACTATCATCACTTTCAGGTATATGCTCCTTATGAAGAATCTGATGACTGTTTCCATCGCACAATTTTTATATTCATTTGTAGAAATGGATCCTGTTGCTCTTTAAACTCCTCAAACAATTTGGTAGTTTTGCGATGCCAATTGCCAAGACAAAATAAATTCTACGCTTTTGAGCCATACAAAGATAATAAGAATGAGGTAAGTTGTAACACTCAGTTTTAGCTAAGATAATAAATCATTCTTAACAGTTCTGTTGTCAGTTTATGAATAGTTATATGATTTATAATTTTCTGTTGAAATTTATTGATAAAATAACATCATAATGATTAAATGAAGCTAGGATGCATGAAAAAAGTGCTAATCTTTTATTTCTGCATTGAGGTCCTCTTTACAAATTACCAGATCGAATATTGTGAATTTGTGTCAAACAAAAAAAGGTTGGTCAACATTGGTCAAGCTCCAGCCAGCAATTTAGGAGACAGAAGAATTGTTAGTAAAATTCATAAAATGTTTTCCAGAAATTTCCTATGGACCAGTGGCCTAGACTCTGCGAGCTCTGTGGTCTTAAAGCTCCCTCCCACTGCTCCAAGTGCAAGAAAACTTACTATTGTAGCCGCAAGCACCAGGTTTTAGACTGGCAAAAAGGTCATAAAGAACTTTGTCCAACTTTGCAGGTACAAATTGTATTTGGCTTGTTTATTTTGCACAATAAAGAGTTTACATACATATAAATACATATTACATACTATGACTAGTTTTTCACATCATCAGCAAAATCTTCCATATATTCTGTCAAAAAAGTCATGAAATTAAAAAGTGGCAATACTTTAGTGTCGTCCACTCCTAATCTATAGGTATAACAAAAAAGGACGACACTACAGTAATGCCACTTTTTAAATGCATGACTTTTTTGACAGAATACACTTACACTTAAAGATACATATTCCATCAGGTGAGACAGAGGTCAACCACTGGTATTTTATTTTTACAGGCAGAAAACACTCAAAATTATTACTTCACTGTTACTGAAGCAGGCAAGTCTATATTGTACAAAGAATGGGAGCTTATAGTTGATGAGGAAGATGAGGAACCTGCTGCAACTGTGGATATCAATCAAGAAATGGAAATATTAAACAATATGATTAAAGAAAAGAAAGCTGGTACTTTGGCTGAAGTGAGTGAAAGTGAATTGGAAGAATATACTTCCAGAGGCATAGCCGAAGATAAAGTGTTCAAAAAATTCAATAAAAGAATATCAAGACACCCTGATCAAGTACTGAGATATGAAAGAGGTGGGAGGCCACTGTGGATTACTGGCAACACTGAAAACATTGAGATGAACATTGACAAGTGTGAATACTGTAATGGAGAGAGACAATTTGAATTTCAGGTAAGAAACCGCCAAGTCCACTAGTAGTTGACTAAACCAGTTTGTTTGTTTACAGTGGAAATGTTGTTAATGTTAGACTCGGATCAATAATCTTCTAGGCCATATGTTGATTGTTTTGACCCCTGTGGTTTTTTTTTTCAATTCTACATATAATTTAAGGAACTCAATTAACGTTCAAATACTTTTGTGTCGTGTCATTGGTGGTATGTAATAATACATTTCACTGCTTTTCTATTTCAGATAATGCCACAGCTTCTGAATTTTATCAATGTGGGTTTAGAATTGAATAGTGTGGACTGGGGAGTGCTTGTAGTATATACATGCAAAGCAAGCTGCAACGGAGGTCCTGTATACAAGAAGGAGATTATTATTAAACAAGATTTAACCAACTAGTAAAATGTAATTGTTTATTAACAATAAAACTATCTATGCACTACTTCTTTTTTCCATATTCTCCAGATAAATATGTCATTAAATCATTGAGTCCACTGAATTCCGTCCGGGATTGGGGTGGGTTGTTTCTGGGTAGCACTGGCAGCATGTTGCCCATCTTCACTCTGAAGTCTTTGAGCTGCAAAAGATTAAGGGAATTATTATATAAATTCACAATGGTTATTGGCTTTTTTAAATGATTTTAATGCCATTTTAAATCACAAAATATCAAAATATGCTCTTAAGCTTTGCTAAAGATTTGTTTCATAAATTTGGACACTCACCATAACTATACATTTGATGCTGACAATAATAATAATAATACCTAATAAATATTGTGCATACATTAAAATTTTGAATGAATGGTGATCTAGGTACTTTATCAAAATATACTGTCTTACATCTTTAGCCCCTGAAAGTTTGTAAACGCCATAGCACAAACAAGAAGTGCCGGCTAGTGCATAGATAGTCCCCCAGCCAAGAGCTCGCAAGGCAAGAATCGCTCCTGCTTCTGTTAATTCTGCACTGCTATGAACACCTGTTGACAAAAGGAAACAAATCCTCAACAAATACTGAAACTTGTGTAAGCATAAAACTAGTCACCAGTCCAGATGCTTCATTGTCCAACTCACTCCGAACAACAATTGCATTCACCATTCATTTTTGTCAAACAGTGAAGGCCGAGGGTAGAAAGTGCAGTTCATCAGGTATACTAAAATATTTTAAATAAACGCAAAATTTTAGTGAAGCTTCTAACCTTTGCTAAAGTATTTTGGGTCTGTTTTTTTCACCGCCGCCATAGTAGTACCAAATCCCACAAATGCAGAGATCCCTGCAACTGTGGCCAGAAATGCTCCAGCTGTAATGGTAAATACTTATGAGGACATTTATGACCTTAACGAAAACTTAATAATTAATTTGTAACTTCGGTTGTAACCTCATGAAACAAGGAACGAACAGTTAATGTTTACATAACTTTTATTCTTTGTAGACGCTCTTCATTCTCCATTTTATAAAAGGCGGCTGTCCTATTACTAGAAAATCATCGGTTTTAAGACATTTTTAACATTTACGTCGAATCTAACTAACTGAATCGCATCGACTAAAATTTATTCAGTTGAGTTGGTCCACCATGCCTTGCCTTGCCTTGCCTGCTCAATACATAATAACAAGTGAATAAAGTCAAACTGAGTGACAGTGACAGGAAAGTCAGGCAAACGGGCAAACACACTTCAAACGTAAATGTCAATTTGTGGTGGATTCGCGGATTCGATAAAAAAGATGTTCCCACTTCCGGCTAATAAGAAAATTTCACATGTATTGTATTCCTTATTTTGCAGAAAACTAGATAACCAGTTTTGCTATAAGGCACCACAATTCAAAATCTTAAATTAATGACCGACCGAATATTCCTATTCGTTATTGTCCGATTTGGGTCAAAAATGGATATTCGGTTCGGCCATATTTTCGTTGTCGGCCATAAACAGCCAAAGCTTCGGCCAAGCGCCATGCCTAATATCGGAGTTCCGTAAATAATGAGATGACGTATAACGATTTTATTGGTGATTATCAGATCCAGTAATCAATTAAATAAAACAAGAAATTCATGTTTTTTTTGTCGTCTAATGAAACTAACTATCTGGTTTTGAAGCTTGCTTAAAAAGAAAAAAAAATAGTACATTACTGCAGAGGCTGTGAAGTAAGGGATTGCTGGACGAGTTTTGGGTACACGGCCGAGGATTGTATAGTGCTTTTCTCATCAATGTGAGGAAATATTAAAATTAAAATAACTACCAGGTAATCACGTAAAAATTGTTTAATCGTGGAGTAATATAAATATTATTTAATTTGCCGCTTTTTTGTTTTTTAAATATGCCATTCGAACAAACTATTCGAACACCATGTTTAACCGCACATAAATCACATAAATGTGGTACCATATATTTTTTTTTATTGTCGTCGTTAGTGAACAGTGGCACCAACTCAACTGGTGAGGAAAAAACCAGTGTTGCCACAACTGAGTTCCCAAAACGTACATATACAGCGCTGAAAAGGTACATTTTGGGATAAAAAGGTACATAAGCATTTTTTTACTCAACTCTTAACACAGGTTCTGTCGCCCTCAGTTTTACCACAACTGTTTGGCGGCGGTTTAATAAATGTTACACATAGTTTTGGATTTGAACAAAAGGTACGTAAACTGGACCCCATTACACATGACACATTGGAGGCTAAAAAGGTACGTCAAATGTGTAAAATGTACGCTAACGGCAACACTGGAAAAAACAAAGTCCCCGTTGACTTGACAGTGACAGTCAAGTAAGAGTGAGGACGTGAGAGTGAGTGAGGTTATTACAGTACAGTGTTGCAAAAGTTACCGATTTATCGGGAGATCTACCGATTTCGCCTCTTCCCTCCCGATATCCCGATTTAGCGACCCCGTCTCCCGAATTTCTACATTTTGAACTAAAGTAACAATTAAAACAGTATTTTTAAGACGACAACACCAAAAGTAAAATATCTGTTCTTTTGTTTTCAACATTCTGACCTTACCACTCTCATCTGCCAACGTTGAAAGAATATTTTCATCAATTAATTTGATGAAAACTAAACAGCGTAACAAACTTTCAACTGAATCAATTATAGGTCTTCTCCACACAAGAGATATAGGTATCGGAGAAAACAACCAAACGTGCTGCAATTTCAACATAGACAAAAAAAAACTAGCAAAAAATGGTATAAACATGAATGATAATCACTAAACCTATGTATATATAATAATTTAATATGTAAATAAAAGTGCTTAATAAGTGTAAAATACAGTTGTTTTATTTTAACTAAAATCTCCCGATTTCTCCCGATTTTTAGCTGGAAAATTCAACGATTTTAAAATTTTCACTTTTGCAACACTGTTACAGTAGTTTGTGGAGGTTACGTACGGTACGATGAAGGGTCACTATCACTAGGGTTAGTTAGATAAACGATGTTGATTTTCGCATAGGATTTTCGTTTTTCTTTTCTATAAACAAGTGAAGATGAATATGAAGCCTAAAACGAATATAACTAATTTATTTTACGAAGCTAAGTCATGTAACAGTTACGTTAAAGTATGCGCGCCCATGGTGCGATACAGTAAAGTTCAGTTTCGAACTCTGGTGAAGAAGTAAGTAATTAATAATAACATAATTTGCTTTAAAATGTACACAAAAGTGTGCCGTATGTAATTGTTTTTATTGTTTTAGTTATGGCGTGGATCTGTGCTTCACACCAATGATATTAGCGGATTCTTTCTGCCAAAATGAGAAGGCACGGTTAAGTGAGTTCTCGACTACTACCAGCGATACTCCAGTTATCGCGCAGTTTGCGGCCAACAACGCGAATGATTTTGTGGACGCCTCCACATTGCTGTTTCCGTACATAGATGGTGTTGATTTAAACTGTGGCTGTCCCCAGCGCTGGGCTATGAAGGACGGTTATGGCTGTGCATTACTCTCCCAACCTGACATAGTCCACAGTATAGTAAGGGGATTAAAAAACCAGTTCCCCAACAACTTCAGCATGTCAGTGAAAATAAGAATATTGAAGGACTTAAAAAAGACCATAGATTTGTGTCGGCAATTGGAAAACTGTGGAGTTAATTTTTTAACTGTGCATGGGCGCACGCCTACTCAAAAATCTGGTGACAGTATAGATAAGCCGGCATTAAGGGAAGTGTGCGCTTCTGTTCAAGTACCGGTTATAGCTAATGGTGGTGTTAAGTCTTTGGAGGACGCTGATGAACTATTTGATGCTGTTGATTGCGACGGGGTTATGGTGGCCAGTGGTATTCTGACTAATCCTGCTCTCTTCAGTGGAGCTACTCGAACCCCACTGGATTGTGTTAAAATGTGGATGGACCTGAAAAATCAAAACCGAGACAAAATAACATTCCAATGCTATCACCATCACTTGGTGTTTATGCTGGAGAAAATATTGACTAAAAGTCAGAAGCCTGTTTTTAATTTGCTGAGTACATTTGATGCAGTTGATAGCTACTTGTGTGAAAACTTAAGTATTCCAGATAGTATTGACTATACATATAATTTAGATGAATTTTT
The DNA here is from genome assembly GCA_963854515.1 of Pandemis heparana. Lineage (NCBI taxonomy): Eukaryota > Metazoa > Arthropoda > Insecta > Lepidoptera > Tortricidae > Pandemis > Pandemis heparana. The sequence continues at coordinate 8,935,435 of OY978010.1, forward strand.
AACTTGTGAATTTGACAATGATGTTGTTTTAAAGCACTCTAGCAAGTGCAGAAGGTGTGGGAAGAGCACTTACTATTGTATTTGTGACAAATATGACAGCAATGCTGCCGATGGCAGTTTTTTTACCTCCTATGTGCAAGATGATGACTGTGACACATATTGCAATATGTTTGATGAACCTGCTTAGGTGTGTTAAATAAAAGTTTCAAAATTATTTACCTGCAGTGTTTTTATTGGTTTGCCTTAGGACCTATCATTTTACAGGGCATTAGCAGCCTGTGTAAAGCCCATTCAGATTAATACTATTGTTTCTTAACTAAACCACAACAATCTTATAAAAAGTTTCAAAAGTTTCTACATAAGTTAAGCATTAAAATTGTCTATACTGGGTTTAGAAATCGAGCTGTAATGATGAGATGAGCTTATTTTGGGAACCAATTCATTTTAGGTAGATATTTAAAGTTCAACATGTAGCGCCATCTCTGGACGACACTAAGAGTTTCGCTTGGTTGCCTAGGTAAAGTGTAGTGTAAGGGTGCGACCAAACCGCCGCGTATACGCAGTGTCGTGTCACGTTTTCTCACCGTTTCTTCATACATTTTGTTGCGATTCCGTAACGTCACCGTTTTTTAAGCGGCGGTGTGGTCGCACCCTAAAATGACTTTCCATGATATTTCATTAAATTTTATCCCGTTTTCAACTTTACTGACATGTTATCTCAGCTGTCAGACTAAATTGTTTTATAAATAAGAACCTTATTTAAATGTTGTTAAAGTTGAAAACCACATGGGATTCAACGAAATGTCATGGAAAATCATTTCGCACTACATCTGTATAATTATGCCTTCACACAATGTTCCATGCTGCTTCCATGCTGTTCTTGGAGCAAAGAAAAAACAGTATGTACCAGGTTGCTTCTCTTCCCGCGCAGATGGTAAAAGTGAATCGAGGGAATGGGCGAAAATATTAGCAATCATGTTATAGGCGATGCGGCTAGCAACCCATCACTACATCACTGATTTGTATAATGTACGGGTCTAGAAAACGAGCTGAAATGGTCTAATTTTGGGAACATTATTTTAGGCAGATATTTTAATTTAATTTCAATATTTAGCGCCATCTCTGGACGAATAGCTGAACTACCTCGAATTTATGTCTTACATAATTTAAGTGGGTTGGCTAAAGAATTCTTGGCCAGATTATGTTTTTTTATTTAGTTTTTAATTAAGCTGGGGTTTTTCCAACTGGCTACGACATGGGTACCTTTAAGAGGCGAGTGTACCACTTCTTGCATGGCCGGCAACGCGCTAGCAGTCCCAATGGTGCTGTGGTTGTCCATGGGCGGCGGTGATCACTTACCATCAGGTGCACCGCATGCCCGTTAGTCGGTTTTAATATAAAAAAAAAAATTGCACATATTTAATCAGATATCATTCAATGAGCCAACATTTTGCCCAGTGAAGTGATATATCCCATTTCACCTAGATAGTCAAAGTCAAACGCAAGAGTTCCAAACGGATTTATGCGTAGGTAATAAAATTTACCCTGGCTCTATTTGTTACAAGAGTCACGTTCAGGACACGTTTAAAGTGTGTTTAGATGATATCTAAATAATTATAACCAAGCGACTTAATTACAACGTTAACTTAATTTTAACTGTAAGCACGGTTGAAAGCTGTTCGTAGGTACTTAATAAAAACATTAGTTAGTCCATAATCTCGATTGTAGGATTTTTACTGTGGGAACTATCCCCAGCAACTAAATGAAGTTTTTGGTACTTAATAGTAACTTTAGGTGGTATTGCACGGTCTATATCAGTGGTGGGCAAACTTTTATCATGGCGGGCCAGAAAATCACAGATATTTCAAAGAAGGGCCAAAATTATACTAAAATGCAATTTGTTTGACACATGACGCATGAACTACGTGGCTAGTCTAGCTGGCTCCTTTGCCTTCGCATCTATTATTCTATTTTATACAGCAGCACCGTCTAAATATCGTCATCCTGTGCCATAACACTCCAATTCGAAGGAACGCCGGCGGGCCGCATTAAATTCTTTCGCGGGCCGGAGTTAGCCCGCGGGCCGTAGTTTGCCCATCACTGGTCTATATAGTTAACTCGAAGTTGCTATTTAACCCAGACCCAGAGTTAAATGATTCAATTCAGCCGAAATCGTCAACATACCGCCGGTGACACTAGTTTTTCCAGACCGGTACAAATTAGGAATCTTCAAATTACGAACCCACCCTTTTCTTTAATTAAAGGGCCGCAACGCACCCGTAACCCTCTTACCTATGTTAAGGGTATATTGCGTGTCGTGAGTTCATGGGCCGAAAAGTGTTGAAACGGTGTTCATGGTTTTTTACCATCGTCATGTAAGGTATGGTTTGGCTTCAAACTCCAAGCTATGGAGGCGACTTTTCAAAGGTTATCCTGCACGCAAATACTAGGTAGTTTGATTTAGAACAGTAGGCTTATTATCTAACTCGCTCGCAATCGCCATCGTGTTCATTTTGACAGTTCATGTATAGGCTGACAATTGGCATCGGAATCAGCTAGCTGTCACATTCATAGAAGAACTGTCAAAATGAACACGATGGCGATGGCGAGCGAGTTAGACAATAAACCTACTGGTTTAACAAAGGTTAACAGCTAAGATTTGTGCTACGATATTCTATAACAGTAAGGTAGTTAATTAAGTAGTTTACAGGGAAACTGGCCTTCTATGAAATTATTGCGGCAAAAGCGCACAGACTTTTCAAGACATAAATCAAGCTTTCCTATAGTGGTGCATGATCGAACTGTGAATCATAATTAAGCGTCTTTTAAGCTGATTAACAGCTCTGAGTGGACCAATAAGTAGGTTCCTTCAAGCACACACGTAAGTACTATAAGTAGTCGTAACACAATCATTTCGTTAATGTATGTAGCGTGGAGGTGCCAAAAAGAATTGCTTGCTTACAAACAGGTGCCATTAATTTGTGGTGAAGGCAGTAGCGTACATTGCTGCGCCTGCGCACCGACACATCAGTGCGGAGTCTGGGTCGATCTACGCGTGTCCCGCCTGTGAAGTTTACGCGGGAAAGTGTCTTTTTTTGTGTCTTTAGCTGATAATGTTAAGAAAATTTGGACGAGTTGAGGGTATTGTCAATCGTAAGTGATTTTTATTTTAGTGTTTTTTTTTTACGTAATATCTAATATTTTTTGTTATGGACTTTAATACAAAGCAAGGTCTAATATATACATATGTTGCAAAATATAGTATAATAATAAATTTAATAGGGGCAAATATATATATAATCTAATCAAGTGACTCACGTTAGCTTATTCAGCTTAAGAATTAGTTTGTAACTTTTTTAAATAATATAATATGTTAGCAGTTAGTAAAGATTACCAAGTGATAAAGTAATTACAAAACTGTAATAGACTCTACATTGCAGTTTCGTTTTTTTTTAATTATAGTCTTAGGAGAAAATTTAGACAGATCAAAGTGGCTACTGAGGTACAAACAGATATATTTTGTGAAGCATACCTGCTTCATTACTACATAGTTAAAACAAAGTCGCTTTCCGTTGTCTGTCTGTCCCTATGTATGCTATGCTTAGATCTTTAAAACTGCGCAACGGATTTTGATGCGGTTTTTTTAATAGAGTGATTCAAGAGGAAGGTATAGGTATGTTACGCAGATAAAGTCACAGGCAGAAGCTATTGTAAAAATATTCGTCTAATGAAAAAATTAGGAAGTTGAAGACTGGATATTATTCGATGCAATTCTCTAATATGATTCGAGCTTTTACAGCGATTGCTCCTGTTGAGGATCCTAAAGTGATCACAATTCTCGTACTATCTTATGATACGAAAAACTGTTTTTGGATCATTGTTACAATCTAAATAATAGAGGCATAGATCTATCATGATTTGTACTGGCTATGACATAAAATTTTCCGCTCTTACTTTCTTTTCCAAACGCAGCTTCATGTGAGAGGAATTTGTTTTACACAGACTAGAAACAAAAAATCGTTCCTGTGGACACAAAGTCGACGAATTAGAGTCTTTAATTATGTTTTTGGGTTCCGTAGAAGTAAATGGTTTCGCTGCGCCCGTTCGTCTATATGCCCGTCTAATTGTAGTCCTAGAAAGCGATAATTTGACATTGGTGTACATCAGTGGCGTGGCGTCAAGTATATCAGAAGGCAAGCCGAAGGGAACTTAACTAGCCTTTTCCTCTAATTCTGCACAATAAATTGCCCAACTGCCTTAAAATAGGCAAGCCGGTGGGAATCGAGTTCTATGGACGCCACGCCACTGGTGTACATAATAGTCGCGCCGACAGAGTGGTAGAATAAAATTCTGACAAAAGTTTTTTCTCTAGTCACTAGTCTATCGCAGATTGTGAGAAGACAGTCAGTGGGACATATTTCTTACATATTATAAAAATCTTAGAGATTTGATAAAGGCTAAGCTTACTGAAGATTATTAAATCAATGTTGCATTTACAAACTTTTGTTGCTGTCAAGACTTTAGTGACCAGGGGCCCCACTCTACCAAATATTTGTATTTGAGCACGTCAAAAAATTCACAGCTGCATTTGAGCATTAAAAGGAAAACTAAGTATATCAGGCATGTAAACTTTTCAAGTTAAGTTACTATAGTCGACTATAACTTAATTGCCCGGCTAGCACGAAGGAGCGCGAGAGTCGCGTCACGCACGAGATAGACTATCCGTCTCTTTCTAAATCGAACAGTAAGAAAAGACAGGCAATCTATCTCGCGCGCGACGCGACTCTTGCGCGCTCTCGTGCTAGACGCGCTGAAATTGCACTGTCACGGAACGAAAATGTTGTTTTGAAGGCCCCCTTAGGTAGGTATCGTTTATGCTAATACGGCTTTTTTAGCATTTATAACACGTATATATTTTGCTTTATTTTATTTCATTGTTAACCAGTGTGCTAATAGACTAGAAATCTTTATATTTTTTCGTTAACGCAACGCTGCTGGTCGCTAATTTAAACATTAATCGCATATAACGTACGCTTCACGGTTAAACTCCACCAATAGGTACACCGATAGGTAGGTAGTGATTTAACTCTGAAACTAAATTCCAGTGTAAATAATTGTTAATACAGGTAATTCGAGTTTTAATCTGACTGCGACTTTCTATTGTTACACAGTTCAAATAATAACCGCGAAGGAGATATTTTTAGAACTTTATAAATAAACTTTAAAAAATGTATTCGAAGCTCCCGATTACGAAGTAAAAGCATGCATAATTTAATGTTTATAGCATCGTCTTCTATCAAACATAATTATTATCAAATCAAATTTAGCATTTTGTGGCCGACTTATGCGATGACGCGCGTTATCAGTTGTAGACTCGTAGCACCTTCTACGACTGTAATAATACGTGATTAACATAAGTAGCGGCATGTACATACGTTATATGTTGACAATACGTAATTTAATAGCTATGTAGGTAGCTTCGCATTTTATGAGCGAAAAAGTAACGCATCCATGTGTAGTTGAATGGAATAATGTAATACCTATACTAAACTCGAATTTATACTGTGGATCCCCACCAGAGCGCATCAACCAGCAATATCAACGGCTTAATTGCACGATAAATGAAACTTGTTCTGTGTCCTCTGGTGAGTATGAGTACACAATGAATAGATCGGTAAACGACAAATCGCATAAAGTTTTCCCTCGTTTGACCAGTATCTATTTACACTTTCACGGGTGGAGCTACTTTAAAAACGTTGACCTGGTCATATGTGTTCTGTTAATTTTTCTTTACCGAAGTGGCGTGCGATGCCCGTATGCCCACTTGCACTGCCACATGCCGCGACTAGCGGAGGCTTCTATTTGCACGTCGATCGGAGAATTAAAAGTATGCCACAAACATAGCGTGTTTGCCCACGTCCGAGTCAGACTCGCGCCACGGGATCTTCATGCCTTGCAAAATACGCGGAAATTACCTACATGGCCACCATTAGATTATTTACTAGTTATTGTTATTACTGCGGTAATAACGGACTATGCTTATTTACTGAAATGTAAATACGTGACTATTCTGAGTTTAATTACGCTTGCCTTGCGAGTAGTTTCGTTTCTGTAATTGACACTTCTGGTTTTAAATGCTTAACCTTTGACACAGAGTTAATAATTATATTTATCTCTGTGTGGAGGTACGGTATCGGTGTAATGTAAATCGTAACGTAAGCTATGAGAATTGCATTTTGTTTGCACCGTGTAGATGTGTGAATGGTTGTCGCGCGAGGAATGGTGCGACGTGCGACTTCTCTGCGGCGGGCGTGCGTTCGGCGCGCATCGCGCAGTTCTCGCCAGCGTCAGCTCCTTTCTCAGGGTAAAGAACCCGTCACTTAGTACCTATCTCTTAAAGCCTCATAATAACGTACACAGTAACGTTACTTTACCTTCAGCGCCCATTAAAACTAATTAGCGTCGATTTTCTTTCAGCGCTTGCTGCTTTCATGCCCTATAGAGGAAACGCCGACGTTAATTGTCTTGCCCGACTTCGACTTAGAAGCCATGTCGGCGGTGCTTTATTACATTTATAATGGAGAAGTGACAATGCCGAAACAAAAGTTGGAAAAGTTCCTAGACATTGTAAAAGCCATGAAAATTTTTATTGATCGTCAATATTTAACGCAATTGAGCGTCGACGTCGGAGAAATTGATTTTAATATAAGCAAGTACACTATAGAAAATGATCACGTATTCATTTTGCGTGAAGAGAACGATGATAAGACAGTTGTAAATTTTAAGAAACTATTTCAGCAACACAGCTCGCAATGCATTTCAAAAGATGGGGCCGATTATTCGGAGTTTGCGCAAGGTTCGCGTCAGAATTGGAATGAACAGATTAGACCCAGTTTAGGAGATCTGCATGCGTGGCATGAGGACCGACAAAGAGACTATTTCCTACGTGATTCATTTATGGAGACATATCCTCGAAACCGTAGCGCTAACGGTCGAGCCGCGGGCGTGCCAGCAATACCAAACATATACTATCGTGCCCAGACATCTCTCCTCTTGACGAATGCAAATGTAAATGGATATCTCAGTTCAGACGACGCATTACTACCATCTTTTGAACAAACTGTGAACACGGACCGACCTGCATATTGTAAAATAAAATCAGGAAGTAATTTAAGTAATGGTCATCCAGAAAATGTAACCCTAGGGGAGATTCGCAGGAAATTGTCCACCGAAACGCTTAATGATGTTTGGATGAGCCATCAACCAGCGCTTAAGGCACCCCCTGTTGACATGTTACAGCGACGTGACGATTGCAAGCGAACAGCTTATTTAGATTTAAGCGTCTTGCAAAAATCTTCAGATACATCAATATATTCTCCAATTTTTAACAAAAATATCGTAGCAGATAAACTCCCGTGGATGTCAAATTTAGAAAATAATTACAAAAGGAAGATTATGAAGTCTAATGTAACTAATATTCCAGATGCTAGTCAAAATAGAGTTGCGATTTTAAATAAAGCTTTAGACAATCCCTGGTGTCCCCGTTTACCAAATAGTTTCAGGCCATTTAGGAGAAAAAACATTATTTCAAGTGCCAATGTAAGTGATATTAAGAAGCGCAAACTTAAAAAAAATCGGTTTAGATAATTTTGTATTAGCAGTTATTTCAAGATGCCATATTACTTTCAGAATGATAGCAATAACAATATTCAAGTTGACCCGGCTATAAGCGTAAAAGATGAACGTAAACAAGAGTCTACAGGATTCCATAGCAATGTAAATTTCACCAGCTTCAATACGTGCGATGACAAGGAATATGCAAATGACCAGGTATGATATTAATGTCAACATAGTAGTAAATATACTCAAATTTTAGAAGCTCGAGTGATCTTAAGTGTCCACTTTACCTACTTTTTATAGGACAAATAGCTAATACCTACGCAAAAGGTTCATGAGTTTACTGAAACTTGCTCTGATAGCAGCCAAACTTAAAATGATACTCCAATTTGGCCCCGACCGACAGAACTAATACGTCTATGGTACTGAAAGCTGATATCCTTGAAAGAAATACCAAAGCCTACTAATAATGTTTGAGCAACAAAGTACTCATGCCACAATTTGCTTTTAAGTGTAGTGCAGTGAACCCTTTTTAAAGTTCCGTAGCCAAATGGCAAAAAACGGAACCCTTATAGATTCGTCATGTCTGTCTGTCTGTCTGTCGGTCTGTCTGTCTGTCTGTCTATCCGTCTGTATTTCACAGCCACTTTTCTCCGAAACTATAAGAGCTATACTGTTGAAACTTGGTGAGTGGATGTATTCTGTGAACCGCATTAAGATTTTTACACAAAAATAAAAAAAAAAAAAAAATAATTTCGGGGGTTCCTCATACTTAGAACTGAAACTGATTTTTTTTTTCATCAAACCCATACTTGTGGGGTATTTATGGATAGGTCTTCAAAAATGATACTGAGGTTCCTAATATCATTTTTTTCTAAACTGAATAGTTTGCGCGAGAGACACTTCCAAAGTGATAAAATGTGTGTCCCCCCCCCCCGTAACTTCTAAAATAAGAGAATGATAAGATTAAAAAAAATATATGATGTACATTACCATATAAACTTCCACCCAAAATTGGTTTGAACGAGATCTAGTAAGTAGTTTTTTTTTATTTAATATTTGTCTGTCTATATAAGTAACCAACATAAAGTGACCTCACACTGCCTACATTTTGCTTACAAGCAGGGCTCTGCTAACACTGGATTTTATAATAACTTAGCGAATTTGTACGGAGCCCTCAGTGCGCGAGTCCGACTCGCACATGGCCGGTTTTTTCTACCCGTCTATCTTTACCCTTACTTTACTTTTTAAGGGTTTGCCAACCTCTGAACTGGCTAGTTCCCGGAGCCGCTATGCATGCAGCGAATGCGGCAAGACTTTTTCTCAGCTGCGAAACTTTAAGTATCACATGTCGGTGCATCGAGGAACTAAGGAGTTTGCAGCTTCGTGTACTGTGTGCGGGAAATGCTTCAACGACCGCGGGTACTTGAGCAGCCATATGAAAATACATAGGTACCGGTTAATTTTCTACCAGTTAAGTTTGGGTTAAAGAAAACTGACTCTACTTTTTGTTGCTTTAAGTAGGTACTTTTTTGAGTCAATTGAACCACTAACATTGGGTTTTTGATTTATAAGATTTAACCCGAACATATTTACAGTGAGCATCATAAATTATGTACACAATCTTGAACTTCATTCCTTAGACATTTTTTATTTTTTTAATAATTATGGGTACTTAAAAAGTATACAGAATTGGGGTTATTATGCCACTATTGAAAAATCCTCTGGGGATTTATGTACTTACTTAATATTAAAATAACGTTTGGTCAATGAAATTTATGTTTCTTAAAACAATAATCTTACAAAGCTTCATCCAAAACACTTTTCTACATTTAAAATTCGACTTGTATAATTTTCAGAAATCGTAAGGAATACAAATGCTCGCTGTGTCCAAAATCTTTCAATCAGCGGGTGGCTTATAATATGCACGTGCGGATCCATACAGGCAAGTATAAACAAATCGAGCAATTTTTTTGATATACAAATTATACAGGTACCCCCCAAAAGACTGCTCTATTGTTTAATTCCTCTATGTCGGGACAGTTTTGCTTGTAAGTTAACTTGCTTTTCACACCACTTGCTCGACAATGGCTAATTATATAGCATGTAAACCTTACTCAAAGTAACTCATTATAGCCCTTGGCTCTAGCCGGGTAATAATATTGTACTGAATTTCATTATAACCCGCCGGTTAGTAATATGAATCTGACTTCTCTTAGTTCTTATTGTTATACACTTAAAGTCTAATTTCGTAAAAATCGCACGGCTCCGAAAATCGAGATGGCCATGCCACCAGCACGCCGACGACCACCACCACCGAAACAAATTTCAAATAAAACAAAAGCCGCGAGCCTTTGCTGACGCTGTAATTACAGTTAGGTACGCATTAGAACTGCTAAAATTCCAAATAAAAATATTACTTATCATTACACAACTGGACCAATGTCTCAAATATAATTTTTTACTTTTAATTCTGTTTTACTGTTGTTTTACTTAAATTCTTTTTCTAGTTGCCTTGGTTTTTATTGTCTCGCAAAAGGTGAGAAAAGTAGAGTATACTCCTCGGGGATAAAACTGTTTATGTCTTGGGTGCGCTTAAATTCTTCGCTCCTCTCAGGACTCATCTTAATTCCCTCGCTACGCTCAGGAATTAACTCATAACACCCTCGCTTCGCTCGGGAGTTAAATTTTGTGTCCTTCGCTGCGCTCAGGATTCAATATCGCGCCCGTGACATAATACAGTGCTTTATCCCCTCGGTGTACAATCTACTATTATTTTATTGCACAATTTAACTTTTGTTGGAAAATAAATTAGATCTGAAAATTTTCCTCTGTTCCTAATTAGCTACTTTTTATCTCATTTGTTAAGTATTGCGATAGAAAATTATTTTGTCACTACGACAAAGTTCTATGGTGGTCCGGAAATCAAATTTGATTTAATTGAGTTTTCTGGTACTGGGTACCTACTCAAAAGAAAATATTAGCCACTTTAGTTTTATTGGCAAAATTATAATACAAGCAAATAAGTGTTTGTTTTTATAAGAAATCGTTACATACAATAAAGAGTAGGTATTCGTGTTGAATTCTCGAAAACTCAAGTGACCCATTTTATTTTGAGTAAGTAAGTAGTACGAGTATACTTAGGTAGCTTGAAGTAATAAATCGTTCAAATAGGTTAATTTTAGTGGTGGGTTTACCAGAAAGTTTGGTAGGCTGGGGCCTAGGGCGGCAAATTTTTGCCGGGCGCCAAATTAGCCCCAAAAATGTTTTTTGTCTAATAGAAATAAAACATCCATGCTGGTCAGAGAATGAAAAAACATAGAATGTACCAGTTGCTTCTCTTCCCGCGCAGATGGTAAATGCCCATCGAGGGAATAGGTGAAAATCTCAGGAATCATATGGACGATGCGGCTAGCAACCCTACTATTTTGGTTCCCCTTTCCACCTATACGCCTACAATCATGCCAAACGTGCGTGGCCTTCTTACCTTAGGCCCTGTCTACCCCGTAAGGGATAAAGAAGTGATTAAAGGTGGAAACACATTATTAACACGCGACGCGACCCGATGCAACGAATGTATGCGCATGGCGTCGCGTCGGATGTTCATAGTGTGGTTCTAGTCATAGAAAATAATACATTTTGATTCGACTCAACACGCGTCGCGTTGCATCGGGTCGCGTCGCGTGTTAACAATGTGTTTCCACCTTTTATGTATGCAGAAATAAAAAATACATATATAATCGGCGGTAAAACTTGTATAGTCTTCTTACTGGCGGCAAATGTGTAAATCCGATTTATAGTTGCTAAACTTTGTGCATAGTACCAATCTTACCTAGATTTAGCACAATCGTTTCAAGCCTAGTTCCGATCGTTGCACTTTTCCCCCACTTTTCTCCTGTGCGCGGCGCGCCGCAGTTCAACGCATTTCGCTTTCACCATCGCTGTTCATAATATACTTGTAGGTAGTACGTATGTATGTATGTATAATTCTTTATTGTACATAAAACACATGAAAAAGATGAATACTTACAGAACAACACAACTCAAAAACAATAACAATAATAACTCTATCACAAGGCTGATTTTTGGCTCTGACCCTAAAGCAGAAAAGATTACATTATCCATGCCATCTTTCAATGTTTCGAGTTTTTTTTTTCTTTTTTGCTAGGTGTGAAACCTCACGTATGCCCCCAATGTGGCAAGGCATTCTCCCGCAAGATGCTTCTGAAACAGCATCTGCGCACGCACTCTGGGGAACGGCCCTACGCCTGCCCGCATTGCGAGAAGCGCTTCGCCGACCGCTCCAACATGACGCTGCATCTGCGCTTACACACAGGTACAGACTCCCCAGACCCTAGGTATAGACCGACCGCTTAAATGAGTCGTCGCCCGCGCGGCACAGGGGCGCGAGGTAGGACGACAAAGGGGACCGAGAGAGGTGCGGGCTGGTAGCGCGCTTGCACACAGTTACAGACTCTCCAGAACAACCGCTTAAATGAGTCATCGCCCGCGCGGCACAGGGGCGCGAGGTAGGACGACAAAGGGGACCGAGAGAGGTGCGGGCTGGTAGCGCGCTTGCACACAGTTACTGACTCTCCAGAACAACCGCTTAAATGAGTCATCGCCCGCGCGGCACAGGGGCGCGAGGTAGGACGACAAAGGGGACCGAGAGAGGTGCTGGCTGGTAGCGTGCTTGCACACAGTTACAGACTCTCCAGAACAACCACTTAAATGAGTCCTCGCCCGCGCGGCACAGGGGCGCGAGGTAGGACGACAAAGGGGACCGAGAGAGGTGCGGGCTGGTAGCGCGCTTGCACACAGTTACTGACTCTCCAGAACAACCGCTTAAATGAGTCATCGCCCGCGCGGCACAGGGGCGCGAGGTAGGACGACAAAGGGGACCGAGAGAGGTGCTGGCTGGTAGCGCGCTTGCACACAGTTACAGACTCTCCAGAACAACCACTTAAATGAGTCCTCGCCCGCGCGGCACAGGGGCGCGAGGTAGGACGACAAAGGGGACCGAGACAGGTGCTGGCTGGTAGCGCGCTTGCACACAGGTACCGACTCCCCAGAACAACCGCTTAAATAAGTCCTCGCCCGCACGGCACAGGGGCGCGAGGTAGGACGACAAAGGGGACCGAGAAAGGTGCGGGCGGGTAGCGTCTGCCGCCCGTATCTCCCTCGGTCCCCTTTGTCATCCCAACCCGCGCCCCCGCGCGTCTATAACATGTAGCTAGGAGTCTTGTAAAATGCTTCAGAAATAAAAACTGTTCACCCATCGCAAGAAAGAAAAAAAGAAAAAGAAGACATTTATTCATTTTACAAGCAGCATTTTTTTTGCAAGCAGCATTATTATTCGGGGCGAGAAATCCTAGGCTTTTTTTATCAGTATTTCTACTGCATAAATTCTTGAGTGAGTCTTGTTTTACTATTACTCTACCACTAGCTATTGCCTGCGTCTTCTTCTGCGGAGAGTTCGTATATCGCTACTGGATAGTTTTCCCGGGGTGAAAACTATCCTGTGTCCTTCCCAGGGCCTAAACTGTCTTAATACCAAATTTTATCACGATCAGTTGAGTAGTAACGCGTAACAAACAAAACAAAAAACCAAATCCACATTCGCATTTATAATATTAGTTAGGATTGGACCAGTTATCCTAACGTATACTATGTTTGTTTACAGGAATAAAACCTTTCAAGTGTCCAATGTGCCCTAAATCGTTCACCAAGAAGCACCATTTGAAGTCGCATGTGAACTTCCACACTGGCGCCAAGCCATATTCCTGTCCGCGATGCAATTTGGCCTTCACACAGTCTTCCAACATGAGGACTCACCTCAAACGATGTACAGCTCCGGAGCCGATTGTACCAGATGTGCAAACCACTTAGATACACCGATCGTATTAATTTAAGATTGGCTTGATAAGATTGTTGTAATTCTATTTCTCTTTTTTGTAATTTTGGTTTGTTTTGTTTTCACTGATGCTAAAACGTTATTATTCCATTATTATTACAAAATCAACCTGTATTATTTTGAAATCTGCGATTAAAATTAATATATTTACGTACCTATGTAAGTTACGCAAACTCATTTTATAAATTTTATTTCACATGAAAACACTGCGTTATAAAAGTTATCAGTCAATCTACGTATTGTAATATTGTGTTCTATAATATGTAGGTAGTTCGATTTATGGCGGAATTTTGGATTTTTCAGAAACTTTAGCATATTAGAATCAGAATTATAATAATTAATAAGCAATCGAGTTGAAAATTCTGTCTCCGCTGTCTCGAAGTCCAAATTCACGTTCGATGCCACTACGGATTTTTCTTCATTTTTCTTTCTTGTCTTTCAAATCTTCTTCTTATTTACATTAGTGACATCTCAGATAGTGACATTCAATAACGTTCAACGTCTATTTATCAAAGAGTACTCGTTGCCAGTGAAATAAAGTAATACCTACCTATCACTGACAATCTACAACATGGCGAAGGCTAAATAGAAAGTTGTCAAGCTTTACTCACGGTATTTTTTTATACGAAAAGGAAGGCACACGAGTAAGTTGTATGACCAATACAGTCATTATTTGAATTACTTGACAGGTTTGTTCGCATACGAATTCAAAAATATGAAATTCCTGAGTCGGCTCCTAGTCAAATCTTGGTATTAATACATTGTTTACTTGTAAATTTATCTTTTTAGTCCCAGGGGAGGTGTATACGAATAAAACCACAATTGTATTTTTTTCTCCTGTTTTATTTATTATCTCATCAGGATTTGGTGTTGTAAAATAATTACCGATCAAGGTGTACAAAATTACAGGCCTTTACAATAGTTAGCGTTCTGGATGCTCGTACAAGAGTACGCGAGTACATACATAGACATGGTAGTTGAATGGTACTGCCATCGATGCTCTTAGATACATTTCTCTATACAATTCTTTCACACTTACAATGAGAACAAATTCGAAGGTTTCATTCACCAATCCAATACAAGTTTCATCACAAAATGACTTTTTAAAATGAAAAAAGTTCTACTACTTGCTATTTAAGTTTTTCCATTGCAAATGCTGATGGTAGTGACTTTTAGAAGATCTTTCTAACAACATCGATGTGTTATTACATATTTTATAAGAGTTTAATTTACCGTACCTTTAGTAGGCACTTAAAAATATTATTTACGAAACTCTATTTTATTTATAAGTGTTATTACTGTTTATACAAGACTGATACAGTTTATGACGGCATAAGTTTGATAATCTTATTTCGAATAATAAAACGGATACCAAATTAGGTGACCCTTCACAGGATTGTATACCTATTTACAGTGAGAATTTTATAAAAAATATATAAACAATCAGGTGCTCTCAGTTCTGCAGAGTTAACAAAGTTACTTTAATATTCGTAGAAATTAGATGAACAAGAGTCCAAAATTAAAGAAAAACAATTGATAATAATAATATAAGGAATGGCGAGAAGACTTTAACGTCCAACTTTCTGATGTTGACATCGTGCTATTGACGATTTACCTTATATTTAATATCTTTTACAAATACTATGTAAGGGATGTATCGGAAGTCTTGAGTTCGTAGGTATTTGGTGGTGTTACGATATCTGTTACTAATGAAGTATACTGTACTTATGCACCTAAAAGTGAATACCTATTGCAATTTTATCAGAGACACGCACAACCCTATTTAGCGAAGTAGGCAAAAGTCCTTTCTATACATTTCCCGTGTACAGTAGGTACCCTGAATGAAATACGAATAGATGGGTAATACGAACAGTATACTTACCCAGTTTGAATCATACATAAAATATTAAAAATTTTGATGAATAATAACGACGATGAAAATATAACAATATAGTAAATAAGGGCACGCAATATGTAACGTTATTTATATAATATGTGCAGCCGTCTCCTCTAGACATAGGGTGAATATCGGCATATTACATTTATAAAACCTCAGTTAAGTACTATATATGTAATTGTAAGTATAAAATGTACAGATAATTCATAGATGATTGCGTGTAAAAATCTTAATAGTATGAATCATAGAAATATACAAAAAGCTATCGTTTGATATTACATCACGTGGTAAGCTTACTATCTATCGATTCTCTGCTCTAACAAATGACTTTGAATCAATATTTAGTCACGACGTTCGCCAAACGTTATATTATATTACTGTGTTTCAGCCTTTTCGAACAGGAGAATGATTATGGAATTTGTAATACAAAATAGTAACTAGTAGACTCGGTGAATTAAAGTTACAATAGATACTGCAGCAGGGCCCGGCGGCGAGGGCCGCCGGCTATACCGCTCTACGACGTGAAGCACCATTTGTTCTAGCGTAGGGATAATGTACATAATTCGTCAATTCTAGTCTTAATAACATTAGAATTAAGTTGGCGCTTACTCCCCGAATATTCATTAGGAACAACGATTTAAAAATACTATTCGAACATCTCTTTAGGATTAACTTAAAAATATGAGCGCGCATTTGGCACTTAGCACTAATCAGTTGACGATTCAGATACTTGATTTAATTTTAAGCAATTTGTTACAACCTTATCGCCAAATTCGATTTCAGTTCTTAGTTTCAGCAGGTAGTTACACAGAACGTAAGTGGCATTAATAAGAGCTTAAATTTCCTTAAATACGTTCTTTGGCGAAGTAAACCGAGTACTCCTAAAGTACCTATTTATATTTAATCTGGGCTTCTACACTACCCCGCCTGAGAAAATTTGAAGCAGAGTTAAACCCAGATGTTGCATCTCATTTTTAAACATTAGATACGCGTTCCTACATGTCAAAGTAAGATACAGCATTTGGTAAGTACTTACTCTGGTCGTATACACAGCAAAATGATTACTTTTTCTGATAGTTCGAGATAAAAACAAAGTTTAAAAAACACGCTAATATCAATACCACTTTGATAACGACATCAAATAATGTAAAAATCTGTTCATATTTCATAGAAATACATTTGAATAAAATAAAGTCGATGTCACGAAATTTTCTATTTACAATAGAATTCTACCTTTATGTATAAAATTGAGCATTACTGTCTATAATCAAAGGCTGCTGATTACCTTAAGTCTAATAATTTTCAAATGCTTAGCATAATATAATACACATTTCCCAACGGGGACAAACTTTATCTAAGTACTTAGTACTCATTAACTTTTCGCTTCACTCTTATCCTCACATACGTTTACAAACAACATATAACTATATATACAGCTTAACAAATCTCATAGCCACTGGAGAAGACGAGAGGACGCGCTCGTCACGCGATCGTTCCTTACTTTACACGAATACTTGAGTGGATCACAAGGTGCGGCGGGTGGAGGCGCGGCTCGCGAGGCGGCGCGCGCGCTCAGGTGCACTCGATGATGAGGGGCTGGCTGGACTCGATGACGCTGGCGCGCTCGCCGGGGGGCGCGTGCGCGTAGTGCGCGTCGTGCTCGGGCGGCAGCGCGCGGTACTGCGGCGCCAGGTGCGGCGTCGTGCTGTGCGCGTGCCCTCCCAGCAACGCCTCGTGCGCCATCGCGCGCGCCCCACCGGCGCCCACCAGCCCTCCCGAGTGCACCTCGTAAGCCTCGAGCCCCTCCCTTTCGTGGCAGTCTTTGTCGGCGGGACCTGCAAAGTGCACGCGAAAATGAAATCGGCCGCGTTCAGCGAGAGCGCAAGTGAAAGTTTCGGTTCACCCGCGAAGAGAAAGTGCGCGCTGCAGTTGCTCTCGCGACTATGCTCGCGTTTATACTCTCACGGGTGGCGTTTTAAATAATATTGCAAAATAAATAAAAATGAAAGTGAAACAATATTTCAAGTGCAGTGCAGTAAAAATTTTAACTTACATTCAGTATTAGCAGCGTTTGTGATGGCCAGGACTTCTTCTATATTGTTCGGTTTACAACTAGTTGTTTTCCAGTGAGTTCGAAGGCCGGAAGCGCTGATATACTTCTTGTCGCACCCTTGGCACACGTACGGTCTATCGTTTGTATGCAACCGCTTGTGAAGTTTTAAATGTACAAATTGTGTAAATTTCTGCATGCATAAATCGCACGCATACGGTTTTTGGCCTGAATGCAACCGTAAATGAGTCTTTAGATTTGATGTAGAAGAAAATCGTTTTTGGCAAATATCACATTGATGCGGCTTCTCTCCCGTGTGCACGAGGTGGTGTTTCTGGAGGTGAGCGAGTTGTGTAAATGACTTGCTGCAGACGTTGCACTTGAATGGTCGCTCTCCTGAATGCGTCCTCAAGTGAACTTTCAGATTCGAAAGCTGACCAAACGTTTTACAGCAAACGTTGCATTCGTAGTGCATTTTCCCATCTTTCTTTTTCAAGGGATAAGGTAGACTTCTGTAGCCACGCGATGATTGAGAGTTTGGACTCAATGGGGCCATCATAAGACTGCAGGAGTCGTCAGGGCTCATACTCCGATGCGGTGGTCCGAGCTGCGGACTGACACTTGAGTTTTGGATCAGACTTAACTGAGAGCAGTTTTTAAGAGTGATAACGCTAGTTGACGAAGGGTAGTGATGATTGCTGTGTCCATTTTGTGATCTTTCATATTGATGGGTCGACGTAACTGTAGGTGAATACGTGCTAGGGGGAGATCCCAATTGAGTTATTATAGTCGAGTTAGGCGGTGAATAAATATTGTATGAGTAATTCGGGTAGTGACTTTCATATCTCGTCTCTCGAATTTCTCTTATTTCCCTGATTTCTCGAATTTCCGTTGTATGTGGGATGGTATGAGGTGGTGATGAAGAATAAACGGATACAGCATTTGGTGCTGGTAGCTGCTGTGGTAGGGGCAGTAGCGATGGCAAAGGTGTCAAATTAGAACTGGAATCCGGGCTACAGGCGTTCCCGTATCTTTGACTTTTCTTGTAGGAATAAGCCATTTCTGTGGGCGAAGATGGTGGGGGAGTGGCATTAGGCTGGCGGCGATTCGGGTCATTGTTATTTGTATCGATCCTATTGCCTGTCAGGATAGTTTCCAAGATACGTGTGTCGGGTGGAGTGCATCTCATAAAAGCCGGTTGCGGTGAAGGTGATGTTGATCCGTCCTCGTAGTATGGTTTATTTAATGGAACAATCGTATTTTGAGATGACTCGAGAACAATGACGGTTGATGTCGCTGGATCGCGGCGTGGTGGTGATAAGTTCTGCGGCGAGGTTTCTCCAACTTCTTCCGCTATTATCAGTTCTTTTTCGCTTTCACAATCCGTGTCTTTGTGGTTTTGATATTGATACGCCCTAGGCATTTTAATTTTAACCTTTCTGTATTCATTACGATGCATATCCTGGTCCATTTTTTGAACAATAACAGTTTCTTTGGGTTCGTTGGTTTTATTAGAGCAATCAAGTACATAATTTTCAACGTCAGAGTCACTGGAGTCTTCAGGAGGTGTGAATTCATCATGGTATCCATTGCTGTGGTATCCTTCATCAGACCTAACAGAACCATCGTTTGGGGTTAGTTGATGTTCATAGTGAGGCCCGCAATGAGACATGCTGGGTGACCGGTTGCCCAACTTTTCTTGAAGATGCTGCGCCATTGGCGAAGGTCCGCGCATATCCCTTAAGTGGTGATTTTGAGCAGGTGATCTATTTGCGTGAGCACTTGGACTTTCCATTTGATGAATGACCACATTTGACGTGCTTTCTTTGTGCTGATGAATAATCAAAGCCGGGTTGTCTCTGAGGTGCACTTTCACGGGTGATGGTGGTTGCATCAAGCCACCGGGTGATAAAGGGGTGTGTTCACTCATATTAGGGCTTTCTATTTTTGTGTAAACGATGGTTGGCGAAACGTCTGCTCTGACGACAGTCCTATCATTTTTGTTGACGTTTCTAGGATCGTCCCGGTTTAGTAGGGGCGGGCTGTCGTGAAACGACTTATCGCTCAGCTCTCGCTTTCGGCGCCTGCTCGGGACTTCAGTCTCTAAAAGTTCTTTGGCATTCGTAAGCCCAAGAACATACTTCATATGATTAAAAGCGATTTCTGGATGAACCGGTGCTGGTGGCAAACCATATGCCTTCTTGATCGTTTCTTCCTTACCTGAAAATAAATAAAATTGTTCGAGTTACTTCAAAGAAAAAAGACAATTAATCTGAGAATAAAGGTGTCATGATTATTATCGGCAACACTTACAGATAGAGTAAGTAGCTCGCTCAGGATCGATGTCATAGCCCAGCCTTGTTGCAAAATCTTTGCAATACCAGACCATTAATTCTTCATTTGGCATGATATCCCTGGAACAAGACATGTTGTTAGAACCAGCCTTATATCTTGACTCAGTGAAAGTGTTTGATATTTGTGCGTGAGAGTGACAAATACCTGATGGTATAAAAGTATATGTGCTCCTGGTGCTGGCAAGCGACGAGATTCATCACGGAGAGCGAGTACGCCGAGGCCACGTAACGCATCCAGTTCGCAACACTCGTATCCGAACCATCAAGGTAATAATAGTCACTATCCTTGAAAATCTGCAAATAAATAAGCATTTTGTTAACAACAGCAATGGGTTGACTCGGTGCTGCTGATTTAGTATGTATTCTTAAGATCACAAGAGAGGAAACACGTGGTGTGAGGCACGTGGCACGTGTAGGATATTTACAATGCGCGTGCAACTGATAGCGGCATGCTTGCATTAACTAATATGGCAGTAGAGTCAAGGACGAGACGTTCTGTTATGATATTCAATAAAGTTATCCATAACACGGAAGATAGCGATGGTCGTTTGTTTTCTTGGTTTAGGTTGCTAATGTTCGAGAGAAACAAATCATACGTAGAGTACCTAAAGTGGTTAATGACGCGATACTGCAAATACTGTAATCCTCCTTAAGGACGTTAGGAAAGTGTATATATATATACAGGTTTGTTTTCTTAGATCGTTTATCGAAAGTTGCAGTTATTTCTTGGTATTATGCCCTGCAAGACGGATTGAAATGCCAGACAGACATAATATTTACAAAACGTTTAATATCCATCTCCCACCGCGTCAATTTTCAAGAGTAACCAACACCAAAAGTAAAAGAAATTAAAGCCCAATCTCACCTTTATATTTCCGTAAGTATGATGTCTGACAGTTTCTTGTACCTGGCCCAAAATAGAGACGAATTGGTTAGTTAAAGAAGAGTATCTAGTGCATATTGTACATAAGCTTTAAATGTCCTATCTTGTTAGTTATTATGTGTCTACTGCAAGGTATAGTTTGGAAATCGCTGCTACAGCTTTGAGTGAAGATTTATTCTGCTTATTTACAGAGGTTTATAACCATGGATGTCATAAGCAAAGTGAAAGGTTGTTTATATGTATATTAGTTGATATCGCGAGACTTACCCTCCAATAATATCTCCATGAGACTTTGTCATTGGGTTTGTTTGGAGTTCTGGTGCCTTCGAAGGGGCCGAAGCGGGTACCGCGAGGTATTACCCCTATGCTCCACACACCTTCCGTCTGGAATATACAAAAAAATGAATACCTAATGAAACAATTCATAATCTATCACGAATTTGTCAATAATCAATTATTATTTTCCTTACGTACCGGTGTGTTAGGTGTGGAGAGTACGGCTGAGGGTCGTAGCGCCAAGCTTCGCGGCAGCGTTTTCTCGGCTCTGTTGGGAGAGCCACGTTCGCATGGCACGTCGATCACTATGTAAACGGTGAGCCTTTCGAACTCCTCCTCGCGCATGCGCGTGACGTCATAGGCGCCGGCGCTGGACACGGCTACCGCGGTCGCCGCCGCGGGGCTGCTCGTCCGGCCCACCGTCGTACTCGCCACCTCCTCGCTTGATGACTGTTGACAATGCGTTCCAATTTTTAACAATTGATTAATTGAAAGTTAAAACACGGACGGGCGGTAATGATTGTTAACCTGAACATGATACTCAAGGCACTGTAAACGCCGATGGCTGTTTAATAACATCCAAAAATATGCAAATGACATCGCAACGAAGTGCATATATTCACACCCGCATGCATCCTGAGGCTCTACCAACTTAATTTGAATGTTATGTCATCCTTACAAGGGCTTATTTTAGCTCAGTGAGACGCGACCGCTGCCGCTCGATAAAGGGGAGGCGCCACTACTGACCCAGTTTTGTGATAAGTGCGCACTTTCCACTGCGCACAGACACTTCCCCTTTGCCTATTTCTATTTTCGAAAATTGAATTTGCCTGTTAGATATAGCACTTGTAATCCGGGGAAAAGGTCAGCTATTAAATATTTATAGAACGCCGGTATGATTAAAAAATCGATTATTTACAATTTTATAATTTAAACCACTTACCAGTCTCATTTTAATCGAATGGTGTCCTTAAAGCAGTATGTTCATAATTTCTTCAACCTGTTGTTGTAAATTTTACCTGGAAAGAGATAAAAATACTAATTAGCACAAACATTACAGAAAATAAGTATTTTCTATAATTATACTTCCTCATCGAAACTTTCAAGGTGTATGAACAATAACTGATTGCAGATGCCGCATTGAAAATTTGCCAAGATTGTTTAATCTGCAAATTCAAAGGCAGAATTAGCGAATTGAGGGTTTTAGTATAAAAAACGTTATTCCAGAAATTATACAGGTACTCATATCAAAATAATTAATTTAAATTGAATAGGAACTACATAATTATATCGAAAATCACGCCTTTTCTCCAGAACTAACTTAACAACACTTGATTAAGTGTTATAGATATTTCATTAAATTAAGTAAGTACTTTTGTCTCTTCTTCTGTCTGTCTTGGTTTGGTTGACCGGTAGAGATCGTTATTAAGCGATAAGACCGCCTATTGTATACTTAACTTATACGAGTATTTATCCTTTTATTTCAATTGTTTTATGAACTTTATTATCATATTATTGTTAATCCATCTGGTTCACAGCCATACTAATTACGGGGAAAATTTTCATTGACATAGAAAATGTAGTTACTATAATTGTGAACTAGACCATCAATATTAAATAATATCTAGAAAATACTGATTTATCGTATATTTTATCGAGGATTGGTATATTTTGAGTCGAAACCTTGCTCTTGCGCAAAATAAATGATTACCGTGACATTGCTGTGTTCTTGCCAAATCTTCGTTATTCATTAAATATTAGTTGACATCTGATTTTCTATAAGATCTTGAGAATAATTAAGGATAGGTAGAATAATCGCCAAATGCCTTACCGGAAGCGATTCAGAAAATATATTATTTTATTTCACGGAACAAGAAAATAAGATTAAAAATTTTGCATTTCCCGTTTCTACCATTGCCTTTATCAATAAAAACAAACACAGTTTAGCATAATTATCAATCTATTTAGAAATATTATCTCACGATTAGGTCTTCTAATCGTATTGTGACTGTTAAACTAGCATGAAAACCGGGCAAGTCCAAAGTTTTGTGTTCAATCCACGTGGTTTCAATGAAGCAACCTCCGAGTTCAACAGTTCGTTGCACAATCGGCGGAAGAGTAGCGGCCGACGACACCTTACGACTATCGATGAGACCAAAAATTTGTTTTTCGAAACCGGGCTCATTTGACATTCAAGTTGCGCAAGCGCTGCGCTGAGGCTTACTGTGAAGCGTTAAGTATGAATTCGATGCATTACCCGATTGTATGACACTAAGGCCCACTTGCACAGCCCAGAGTTAAAAGATGAAATCGCTAACTCGGGGTTAGGTTTGACAGTTCCATACATTTTGACACTACTTAGCCCCGGGTTAGCATCTTTTTTTTTACTATAAACTGACCAGCGATTGACCTCTATCTTCTATATCTAAGACGGGGTTAACCCCCTTATTCATAAACGCACTATAGGCCTCTGTTAACTTAGTAATCGTTTGTCCTTATCTGTCACTTTGACATTTACCTTTCACAGATAAGGACAAACGATTACTAACTTAGCAGAGGCCTATAGTGCGTTTAAGGGGGTAAGTCGTTAACCCTGGTCCATGCAAGTGGCCCTAATATAGAGATTGGCATGGATAGACGGTAAATACTATCATGTGATCCACGCATATTGCAACCCATGTTACAAAATATTGATGCATATCTAAGAAAAAAAAAGAAACAAAAACAGATTTACAAAAAACTACAAATTAAATAAAAATACTCCAAACAGTTTGTGACAAAAGGGTCATGTACGTTCGTATATTACGCGTTGTTTTGATCCACAATACTGTACTATAATACCAGTTTACGATATTTTTAATAACCGAGATAATTTCTCTTCTTATGCCAATTTGTGATAAGAATTACAAATATTATTTTTTTTCCGACAGTTTTAATCAGGTTTATCATTATCAAATAAATTTCATTTGTAGAAGCACTGAAGATCTACCATTAGGTATAAATCTGTTTTTCTAAATAAAACTCCATTATATAACATAGAAAATGTTAGTAACATTTTTACGCGTCATGAGTGAAATTAAATTTTTTTTTTTTTATAAACAGCCAAATATAAATTATTAGGTACATATGATGTCAATCACTCAGCGTGCCAAATGCAAACTATTGTCAAACTGTAAATTTAATTATATCCGTGACGTCACCAATTGCAGCATCCCTATTATTACGATAGAGATTTCATGTAGGTAATAGGTAGAGCACGCCGTAGCTAATCGGTGCTAGCTGAACGATCGATCGAGGTACCAAACTCAAACTGAAGTTGTGTTTCGTTCGATCAATCATTCTATACTTTAGAGGTTTTTATTCCCTGGCCCTCTTTTTTCGTTTTCGTTTTCCAATGGATGTCCATCGCTGGCGGTGATTATTTTGTACCTTACCAATACTAATACAATTATTATGCGAAAGTAACTCTTTCTATCTACCTATGTGTTAACTCGTCACGGCCATTATGTTGGTAAAAAGTGTATTGAATTTGAGATAGCAGCATAGTGTAAAATCTCAAAGCTCTATACCACTGTATCAACCAGTAGAAAGTTTCATTCATGAGGTAGTTTCTCACATACTTAACAATCAGCCCCCCCGATGCGCAATGCTGACTAACTATTTACCGACACGTTTTTTACCGTGTTATTATGTAAGGGCAACACCTCCCTCCGCGAGCACGTGACCGGTTGCGTAATGCGTCCGCGCAATGTCACGCGACGGCTACCCTCGAGATACCTATGGCTCGGCTATCGATCGATCTGTCGTTAGATTGATCGACTTTTTGCTTGAAGTTAAATTTTACCGCGAATTTTTTTTTTTAAGTGCTCTGTGTAGGGTTAGGTTCTATTGTTCTTTAGTATGGTATAGTTGGAATTTTTGTAAGTCCCGATCTCATTAACAGCCCACCTTTTGCACAAAGCGCAGCGCATAATCCTCAGTTTAAAATGAACGGAATGAATAAAATAGCTCATTCAAATATATAATAGGTATGTATTGAGACTCCAAATGCACTAATGAATTTTTATACTTTGAAGTACAAAATAAAACTCAATACAATTTGTTCCTAGTTATACGGGTATGTTCAAATATACAGTGATTATTTAATATATTTAGCTATTTGAAGTCCTATGTTTCTTAATTATCTACAATTAATTAGTTAAGATTTTAATTGTAATAAAATGTGATGATGACGGTTACAATCTATTTCTTGGTTAATATCTTGACCAAAGTTAAGTACCTTTAGAAGTTAAATAATATCCATTTTGTAATGGAAATTACTAACGGATATTATGTAAATTGATTGTTGTGATGATTGCTGTTAGTTTTCTATAGGTTCAAAGTGTCGAATGTCATTATGTCAAAGCAAGGATTAGATAATTCACGTAGGATATTGCACAATGAGATACGAGCAAGTTTGTAACTAATATTAAACAACAACATTTGACATTTACCATTTGCGATTCAATATGTAAATACAACTTTGTTTAGTTGATAATGAGAACTCTAGACAGATTTAAACCGCACGCATGTATGTATTTATGTGTTTAGGCTAACTGGGCAAAACCATTGCAAATGTTGCATGTTTGCATCAGTTAACTCACTAAGTAAAAAGTGATATTAAGTAGGTACTTCAGCTTGCACAAATCTTATAAAATTAATCACAACAACCCAACACAAATCATCTTAAGACTAGGTTATTCGGACACAGGAAACTTCACTGGATTACCCTATCCCACGCGAAAATATTGTTAAAAGCTTAGTAGTAAATGGAATTTAAAGGCAAATCAAAAACTTGTAATTTGTTTTTACTACTAGACGTATATTTTACCCAGTCAAAGAGACTATTTGAATGTATTTATACCTACAGTTAAACTTAAGATTGTCTGATTTATCCTATTTAAATCAATTTATGTATGTGATTTAGCTCTAAACTATTCATTTGTTTGGTACTCTATTCTTTCTCTATGTATAAAAATGTGAACAAATAGCTATAATAGGCTAAAGTCATCAATCTAAAGTGTGATACACAAGCAGATGGTTATAGAAAAGTCGTTATTATTTTATCTTATCTACGTTTATGAACGCAAAGCGTCGCGAACCGGCGCCCGCGCCGCGCTCTAGGAAGCGGCTCGCAACCTTGGCGCGGCACTCGTACTTGAACTTGCCCTTTTTCTGAGCGCATCGCAACGTCACCGATGCGCCCGAGTCGCATCGCATAACCGACCTCCGGTTATATCATGTTAGTTCCTTGTGTTTTTTATTCTGTGATATAGGTACGGTTTTATTTTGTGCTTTGTTTAAATTGAAACACGATATTATTCTGTTTTTGGTGATTGAGAGCACTGAATGCTGTTCATTTGTTTTGTCCTGTGGGCATTTCAATCGCGCATCGGTACTCGGTGTAACTACTTTTGAATTATTTTCTCACTTAGCGGCAAAAAAAATTGAGGTGATTTTTTTTGCAAAAAAACAATCTAGGTAAGTAATTTGTACCTTATTACTTACTTTACGATCAAATAAAATTGATTGTAAAGTTACAACTATCAATATTTATTCAGGTTCCTATTACCGATTTCTGTCTGTCTAACAGCTGGTAAATTCGACGGAAACAAAATAAATAATATAATTTACGTCACTTGTGTGTTCCTCATTATTTGCAGTTTAAAATGTGTAATCCACGTGCATTTTGCAGTAAATCAAGAAACAAATCTGCGTTTTATGGCCTCTGTGCGATTGTGACGCCAGCATGCAAGGTCAAACCATATCGAAAACTGTTAGAGAACTATACATTTTCTCATAGGTACATACCAACTAATAAATATTACATGCATTGGCTAGGCCAGAGAGCGACGGGAACAGTTAACCTTGCAGTCTAATAATAAAGTTAATGCATAAGTGCACACATACATCTTCAGTGCACTATGCGGTGCTAGATAAAGATTTCAAATGCGGAAATGTTTGATAATATCAGGCTCTTGTGTAATACCGTGCAGGTAAATTGATGCAACGTTTATCAAAATAACGATAATGCGTAACAAAATAGAAAGTAATTTGAAAAATATTTTGTCGTGCAAGCGTTTCGATAATTTTCAGCGAAAATAATAATACGTCAATCACAATTCAATACAATATAAAAAAAAAATGCAGTGTGCAGAATATTGTAATTTTTCTAAGCTTCGTAGTTAGGCGGTCTTATATTTGAATGATTTTAAGTAATATATCGATGTAAATTTAATAACTATGTATTTTAGATTTATGTGCAAGTAACTGACGTAAAAATTAAAAATGCCCGTAAAAATACTAAATAAAACTGAATTTATTAGTTTATTGTTGTTTATCAGTCACTTATTACACAAATCACTTGTAATATTTAATCCAATTAGGTTATAAAACTGGAGCATCGTCAATTAGTTGAGTTTTTGTCGAAAAAAGAATGCTCTTAATAATAATGAAAGATAAAAAAACTTACCGCAATTTTTGTCGAACTATGAAATATTGAACAATTCTCGCACTTATAATTTAGGCTCATAAAATTACAACTGTCACCTGCGATGCATTAACTTTTTTTTATTTTCGTTTTAGTGAATAATTGCACTGCACTTTGTGTTAGGTTTATTTGGCGTAAGTCCTAATTTTAAACAAAGTAAAACAATAAGCCGAAAGTCTTATCGCGTTAAATTACACCTTCAATGACAATCACGCATTTGAGTTATAAATTAAATCGCGTACCAACGGATCTTTAGTATTGTGCAGGCTTCCACGGTGTCAAGCGACTTGAGGTACTCGAGGAGTATTCTAAGCGCCAGCAGTGGTACGAGAGGAGGGTGCCGGCGCGCCGATCTCATGTCAGCTGCGCAGCGGCGTCGCGGGCTCAGCGGAGCGGGCTCAGCCAGGCCCGGCGTGCGGGACGCCCGAGCGTGGTGCGCATTATGCAACGCGGGGGCCACAGTGCTCGCCCGACCTGCCCTACGTCTACCCGCGAAGCACTAAGCCGACACCGCCGACGACCGACCTAGATGCACTTTTACGAGAATGCAATCGACACACATATTCGCGTCTCGTTCCGATAAACGCATCCACGACGAAAGCGGCCTGTGATGGAGAATGCGGACGAATTTGACAGCAAATGCAGTGAGTGCGTCACACTCGCGCCTAGGGTTTGGCTAGTAGGTCGGAGCAGGACGGCGCCGCGCAATGCCGCGAACTGCATTCAAGTTCATTACTTCCGTACCACGGAGTAGTGAGCGGCCGCGACCGTGCTCCCGATCCGAACCGAGCTAGGCTTTATTGACGATCATCGCACCCTACGCTTCGTTCTATCTCAACGTAACCAATTATTTAAATCCTTATTAACTCCATTAAAATTAGTCGCAATTATTGAGCGGTCTAATAGATTTCTAACGTTCATCTAGCATTGATTCCTAAACGCATTCAATGATCTAATAAAATCACTTACTCACACACACATAAGCTGTAACGTGATTAACGCTCACGAATTACATGGCCGCTTTTTGGTAATAGTTACGCGCGCGTTACAGTAACTTCCGTGTCCGCTCTACCAATGAGGTTTAATATCAATTGTTTATTAGCCGATGTCCACATGGCCGGTAAAAAGCACTAATTAAAACTATTTGAAAACAAGCGAGTGGCGTGAGAACGGTAGCGAAAGCCGAGGCAGGGCGGCGCTGCCTCCCGGAACGCGCTTTCACTATCGCGGGTCGTCGACACAGCCTGCACGCACCCTTACTCTAGGATCTCGCTCCTTCGGGAATGAACAAACGAAAGTTAGTGAGTTACCAGTTAGACTTGTAATGCATTGAAACGTCAGAAATATTTTGTCTGGACTATTTTCCCACGCGCCCTCTCATGGACAAGTCAGCTCGACTAATTTTTATGTTGTATTTAGAGCCTTATCCATAAACGGGTATAACTCTTTTTTTATCATTTTCCCCACCAGTTCTATTGTGATTTGTAATACCCACATCTTTCAAAATTATACACGCCTATATGAAATTACTAGCTTCTGCCCGCGACTTCGTCCGCGTAGAATTAGCAATTGACATGTTTCTCGCCATCCCGCGGGAACTACGCAATTATCCGGAATAAAAAGTAGCCTTTGTTTTAATCTAGGGTACCACCTATCTTCATTCCAAATTTTATCCAAATCCGTCAAGTCGTTTCAGCGTGAAGAAGGAACAAACATACACACTCACTCACAACGTCACAAGCTTTCGCATTTATAATATTAGTAGGATTGTTACTATGTCTGGTTACTACATCTAGAGAATAACGTCAAGGGTCGAATGGCAATGTAACTATGTTAACAATTTCAGTTCTTTTAAAGGACATCGTTTTTTAAAGTTTGTTTACAACACACAAGCAACGTTTTTTTTTTTTTTGCAAAATGGTATGGGTGTTGCACCCGGCCTCCACGGACGCCGCGCCCACCACCTTCCATTATCCAATATTGATTTCACTATTTACAGGCTGTAATCTGTTAGCAACTGAAAAGTGCTAGCTCTGAATAATGAACAGCCTACGGCGTATTGTCGCTTTGATAAACAGCGTATTGATCAACTGTTTACATTTAAGAATTAGCTCGTATAATAGTCGTAGTGTTAATTGTAAATTACGGTTACGAGTAATGGATGATTATTTCAAAAGACTCGGTAGGATTTAACAAGGTTTTGGTTAAAAATAAAGATTATGGAATTTGAGGTTATCAATTTGCTTGTATTTTGATTTTGATGGATTTGTCTCTCGGTCGTTAGGTACTTATTTTTGCGTTTTAAATTTGCGAAATTTTCTAACAACAAAACAATAACGCAAAACATTTTCTTTACAAAGTCAAATGAAAAGAATTTTGCATTTTTAAGGGATCTCTTTCGAATGTTTTTAAAACTTAAAATAAACTTTTTTTACTTGGCCTCTCTTACAATTTATTATTCTGAAAGTTAATTTTAAAGTACTTCCACGTGCTGATACTTTAACAATAATTACACGTTTCACGCGACAAATCGCAGTCTAATTTATCAATGGAAGGCTTTAGATGTATCTCTGGGTACGACAAGTATTTTTGTTGTCGTAGGACGTGAAGGGTTTAGGAAGACCGTGACCTATCCTAACGTCTGGTCCCAGACGCATCGTCTAACTAAACGTAACCCATCGCAGACTATCGATTTAAGCTTTTAATAATATGTACGTTTCCTGAATTTTAGTTGAGAAAGTGGCGACTACTTTTATGCTAATAACATTTAAAAAGGATTAATTATATTAACACACACAATTATGCTAAGCGTGGCCTTTAGGTCGTGTTACCTTAGGCTCTATCTACCTCGTAAAGGGATAAATACGTGATTTGTGTGTGATTTATGTTTGTAATAATGTTAATAAATTAATTTGAATATTAAACGAATGTGATCGCTGATCAACGCGACAAAACCGATTAACAACTCCTTCAAAACTGAAATTGCCCAATCAACAGGCAATCAGAGCGTGAAAAGTTAAAGCGCATCAAAGAAAATGCAGTTTTCCATCGTCGGAGGCTTGAGCGGTATCAAAACACTGAATCTTCCGGGGTGAACGGCCTGGGCCGCCCGTCCCGCTCGCTAGCCCCCGCGCCCGGCGCCGCTCGGCGTCTCTCTCGCGCCGCCGCTCGCTCGGCGAATAAATCGCTGCGTCCGTGTGCGCGGGGAAATGCGTTGTACTGTACGAGTATTGGGCACAGGTCGTTGACATCCTAAACAATTTCCTTTGTAGGCTTTGAAACTGAAAAGTTTTCAGAATAGTTCGCCCTTTTAGTGCCGATTTTAGACTAATTATTTCATACGGATGGATAAATTGAATTACGCACTTAAAAATAGAGGTCTAAGTATTTTTTATCTGATGGTGCCAAACAACGCAGGCATTAATCTGATCAACAATGAAAACATTATTGATACGGTTTTAATCAACATAAGATAGCAATCAACAGATAATATATTTCTGCACCATCTGTGATGGTACTAAAATGGTGATGGGAAAAACGTAAGTCAGTTTTATACTCGTTAGTATAACTGAAACATAAGCGACATGCAGCCGGCAGCGATGCATAAGTTACCTATTTGAAACGATTTCTACTATAAGGATTTCGACTTCGGACTAGCTACAAATTCTGAAAGTTTCCTAAAGGAAACTTCTGTTCGGAATAGAGTTGAGCTGATTCCACGCTGCCTTTATCATGATTGCTATCATATTTACAATAAAACTTACTGTTTCAAGAATTGTATCCATCGAAATATAGCTCGGCTATTAGTTTTCTAAGGCTATTGCATTTTCAGCGTGTCTATATGTAATCTGGTTATAGTCAGAGCGATTATTGATTCCATTTAGTGTAATGCACGACGTAGGGCCTGTCTATATCTGTGGAAGTGCCGGCTCCCGCAGTGCAAACTCGATTTCCCCCTTCTTGGGGTAGGCTTCAATACTCATTCATGCCTTTTTCCCTCTCTCGCCGGATGCAGGCGCATAGCGCGCTCCCTCTCGGCCGCTTCCGTGTTCATAGCACTGCATACGCGCATGTACTAGACCTAGCCCAATGCAGCGAATTTTGCGTAGGGTCGTTGTCCTCAGCTACATCTATACCCCACAGACTGACATCTACCCCGATAGTGCTCGTGAAATTTTCTAATTTCATCCCCTGGCGTCTTGCATCACTTCTCCTTTGCATTGTGAAACGGTTGTAAAATGCACGTTTTCGCTTTTGACGCCAAAATGTGCAATTTCTTTGTCGGAACTTGCAGGTAATTGCCGAATATGCGTAAATGACGTTATGCGATAAGCGGTAAAGTACTCGTAACAATGCGTTGTTCAAATAGTAACCTTCGTGTTTTATGGACGGTTGTATCAATAATAAAAATAAAGCAGGCAGACCATTTGCACAAATTGCTTAAGCAAATTCTAAGGCTTGTCTTAGAAACGAATCTTTTCAAACAATAAGGAACTGATCACAAAAAAGTGCAAAAAACTTGGCTTAAAAAAAACAAAGTTCTCTTTGTTTTGTTAAAAAAGTTTCAGTGCTTATTCAAAAGGCTTCGTTAAGATGTTGATTTAAAAAAGTGTTGTTTACCGCGCCGCACTCCTTCTCTTTAATTATGGATTTCATTACCGTATCCTGTGGCTAGCAAGCATAGCTAATTAAAATAGTTACTGTTATGTTCCTTTCTAGCTTGTATAGTAGAAAAATATTTTGAATCTGTTTAGAGATGCTTTTTATAATACAAATAAGCAGTGTACTGCAGTTTATTAGTATGCGCATAGAATTATAAATAAACTATTCTACATTGTGTTAGCGAATGCCCTCAAACATGTTAAAAATGCAATATTTTTTATTTCAGTTTAAATCGACCGTTATTTACGTGTTTCCACGTATTAGAGATAGGCCAGATAGTGCATAGAGCTCCGATTTACCAGTCTAGAATGTGCTAGGGTCAAAAGCCGCGTAGTGTGTCAGCGCTTAGTATTCCGTGAGCCGCGGTGCGGCCGGCTAACGGGACCGCTCGCCCGTCTGCACCGGCCTTTACTTTCATCGATCGACCAAGCCACATCGATGGCAATGGTTTACTTTTCTTTGTTAGTTTTGGCTTTTACCGCCCTCGAAATATAATACGCATACAAATAATTATCACGATAAATTAGCCGCGATCTGATTCAAACTGTGCCCAAAGATGTGTTAAGTTCAAAAATAAATAATAATGAAACTAACGTCAATGTCTAATCAAAGTAACATTAAGTTACGTTGTTATTTTATTACATAAAGCGGTTTTCACCTAATAATGGCGGGTGTTATAAAAAGCTGATTACCCGTCGTAACTGCCTTACAAAAAATCAAAAGGACCCGGCAAGTGTTTGGTTAAATCGCAGGTAGAAAACAGAACGATAATATATCAAAAGCTGGGACAACGGGCCTTTGTGAAATGCGTACCGTTACTATAGATTCTGTGACCATCAACAAAGTAAGAAATTTGGTCAACCCGCTTGTTTGTCATTAATTTTTGGAGCTTAATTTTAATCCCTTCATTTTTTGTGTCATGAGAGACTAGAAAATAACTGCCAGTGAAGTGTACACGAATGAAGTTTAGGAACCTGCATTTTGTTTTGGAATTAGTCTACAATTTTTTTATTGTTGTTTAGTTTAGAAAAAATACCAGTACTTACGTACACAGATAACAAAATTTTCTCATGAATAATTTCAAAGTTAATGGCCTCGGAATGAAAAAGTGCAACAAAAGTGCTCTACATGTGACTATATTTACTCAGAATCAACCTGTTTTTTTGGGGCAGGTAAATCCGCCCGTGGTCTAATGTTACGTATGCGGCCTAATAGCTTCTCATACGGTATCGGATGATACCGTTAGGTCGTGGATGAAAAGAAAAAAAATAAGAGGGTGAAATCAGAGCGCGGCGGGATAGCGCCCGCTGTCTTAGCTTCCGTATTGTGTTGTCCAAGGTGGAAAGATTATAAATTGTAATGTATGTATATATTATATATAGTAATATATTTTGTTTTTATTTGTTAAGTTGTCGAAGCAATTTTATTTGTCGTCAAGCCTTACACAGAAACATTAAATTTAAAGACTACTGTGAACTGTAAATGTTTACTTTTTGACAAGTTTATTGAAAGTATAGCTTTCTTTATTTTACCTATTTTACACAATTAATCCGTAAAGATTTTGTTATTGGTTTGACCATTGATTTTTAAACAAACCCAAAATGTACATCGACAGAAAAGTAGTGTTTAAAGTTATGTTTGTGTGTTTCTAAACGCAATGCGACAATCATTCACCATTTTGTGTACTCGTAATACGCACTTGTAAAGTGATTTGAATAAAATACCTATGGTCTGTCTCTGTACTACGATGACAGGGGTGACAAACAATGAATGAACGGTGCATTCTATTCGCGGTATAGTTAGTAATTTTATACGGTGTGGTAACCGTTCAGTAGCTCGGTCACCGGAAGGCTAGCGGCATACTTATTCACTATAATAATTTAATATTATTATGTGGCACAAACACACTACCAAGGCATCGAAATTTGTACCATGATGCTATGCTACTTCCTGTGACTTTACTTTCATTCGTTCAACATTCACTTGCAAACAAATTCGATTTTAAGCACGAACTTTGGTTTGCTTCAAGCATAAAATGTAGGTATAACCTATAATGTCTTTTATCCGAATGTCCCAAGTTTTGAATGTACCTATAAGAGTTTGTTTTGCAGGCGGTAGCAACTAGGACTTTCTTACATAATAGCATTTAATGATTATTATAATGCCACGAAATGATGTGATTACCTAAAGAACAACAAAGTTGTTATCTAGAACAGCGGTTGACAACCTTTTGACAAGCATGGGCCAAAATAATTGGCAAAATGAAGTAGATGCGGGCGGTACTTCTTCATGGTTTAAATAATTAATCTAAAAGATAATGTATACAAAATCAATTTAAAAAACAGTCATGGTCCGCGGTTGTGGACACCCAATCCAGATTATCAAGATTATCTAACTCGCTTGCAATCGCCATCGTTTTCATTTTGACAGATCATGTATGGGCTGACAATTGGCATCGGAATCAGCTAGCTGTCACATTCATACACGAACTTTCAAAATGAACACGATGGCGATTGCGAGCGAGTTAGACAATAAGCCTGCTGATCACGACAGATCCAATCAAACCACACCCAACATCTATAGCCTTATCCCATAGAAAGGTTACGTCAGCCCGAGTAATCCAAGCAGGAAAATTATTACATAATAGGTGCATGTGTGCCCGAAGCATGACACCGCTGTACCGTTGTGGGAACAGGTTCCCTCCCCCCCTGCCGCCCTGCGCGTGCGCTGCGCTGACCGAGCATTTACTTTCTACCCATCAAGGACCTTTGGCACTCCCGTAAAGAAAGCTTTGGTTTGGAACGTGGCCTTGACTTAGGATTGGAGTTCTAAATAGGCTACGGGGACTCGTTTTCTTATTTGTTTGGGCTGTTTCAAGTGAGCTTAGAAACGAGAAGCTAGAGTATTAATTTAATGTACTGTAAATTGTAAAAGCCCATGAATACGATATAGCATAGTTGAGGTTAATCATGTAACTTTAATTTTAGCAGCATTATCAACATTATTGTGTTCTGTTGTTATTTAAATACCTACACACATGTGTGATTGAGTCTATTGAATAATTAATTAGGAAATGTTAAACAAGTGAGAGTAAAGCATTTTTTATTCAATTCTGTTTTTTCTTGCATTAAAGTATTTAAAGATTAAGTCGACTGAACGAAACCTGTTCAACTCGTTACACATTGTATCAATTAAATAGCTCTTACAGTTCTATTGAAGTCACTACCCGATGCCCATGCCATTAATTCATTAAATACATAATTACGTACGACGTAACATTCTGTAATACTTACAAAGTACTACGTTGAACGCAAAAATTAAGCGCTATTTGCATGAAATCGATGTGTAATAACCTGCACAAAAGATTCACTATGTGGAACTTATATTCAAATTATTAAATTTGAGTTTATACAGAAATGTTGCAGTCAACTGTGCATTAATTCATAGCGCGCCAACTATCTATTACGGTAACCAAAACTTAACTGTAGTCCCTGCCTACGCCAGCCTTTGAAATGATAGAGTTGTGACAGGCCGACAGACAAATGAATCAAGTCAACTTGCTACAAAACAATAACATAACAAGTCCAGTGAATGTCTTGAGCAAAAAAGCCTCAAATGGGTTCTTTCACATGTCTCATTTTGATGGATGTCTCTGCATGTCAAAAAATACCTCGACCACCTTGCCTTGTCAAGTTGTTGACGAACCCGCCACACGTATTGTCACTGCCTTTCAAAGAAACTCATTAAGTATGCAATTAGGTTTCGCATTATTTTATCAAATAAGAAAGACTCGAGAGACTGCCAAAGTACCTACTTGCGTCACGAATTTTCGAGTCCAAGATGTAAACTGTTTAAAATTTAAGCCGTGAAGTAATATTGATAATCAACTCTGTGGTATGTGGTGTAAGTATGAAAATCGCACAAGCGAAAGCGGGCGGTGGTGGGGCGAGAGTTGCGGGCGCAGAGGTTCAATGACCGAGTTTTCACGGGTTTGACGGCCTGCTGTTATATCATCGGTCGTTGTCAGTGTCATTGCCGAAACCGCGGCTGGCTGCCCGCATGCTAATTCATATCTTTTGCGATTTACATTGAGCACACTTTTGTTCGCCCGTTGCCACTACATTATGTGGCTCGCTTTATCTGTGTGTAATGCGCGCATTTGAGTAAATAAAAGTACATACATAATGTTAAATAGCACATTTTACTTCATTATTTCAGGCGCAATAAAAACAGGTTCAGTCTCGGCCGGGGCTTGAATTTTAATGTGTTTGTTATGTTACATTATAATTATGCTTTTAACTTTTTTCGACGCAGTAAGAGTACATCGTACTTTACTTTTAAACACAATTGTGAGCTTTTGTTGCTCGTTAATTTGAAAATTTCTAGAACTTTTGAGTTTGAGATTTAAATTTATGATGGAAATTTCGAGCTCATTTCTGAATACATTACCCTTTTGGAGGTCTCTGCCTATGAAAGTAAACAATTTGGCAATGATTTAAGTTATTGATAATGATTCTGTGTGGAGTCATTCTACAAAAACAAACCTGAAGCATTTGGCGGACTATGTATTTTGAATATTTTGATGGACCACCAGGGGTCTACGGACCTTAGATAAAGACCCACTGCTTGTATTAACAAAATATACATGTTTATTTATTTAAATAAATATTTTCTTATGTCATTAGTATTCTTGTTGAATCTTTGTATATTTATAGCTCCATATCATGTAGATAATGTCAATGAATGTAGATTTATCGTGTGCTGGCGCTTTTTATGGGTTAGCTTTGCTTTAATAGTACCTAGTTGTTATTTATAAGTATACATTATTAACGCAATTTTGTGCAGGTATGCTGCAAAGTAGTATTTTGTTTTTTTTTTATGAGGTTTTTGTTATTAATTGTAGGTATAAATATAGGTACTTCGTTTACTAAACTCCTTACAAGTACAACTTTTAATCCTAAACTGGCTACTCTTCATACCTATTTGTCAGTTGAAACCAAATACGACTGCTTATGCTCATGCTAAAGTGGTGTTATTTGTGTCTATTGCTAAACTTTGAGCATCAACCCTGTCATCTGAACTCTA
The DNA here is from genome assembly GCA_963854515.1 of Pandemis heparana. Lineage (NCBI taxonomy): Eukaryota > Metazoa > Arthropoda > Insecta > Lepidoptera > Tortricidae > Pandemis > Pandemis heparana. The sequence goes on from OY978010.1 coordinate 8,972,702, forward strand.
TGCTATTAGTATGTACAGTTCGAATACGATCATTATAGTCGACATTTTATTTATTTTTATTTGGTTATGTTTATTGAGTTGCTCTCCTTTTCTATGCTATATAACAAGGCAAGGTTTATAAACCCTTTGATTGTGCGAGTGCATCGGCTAGGGTTTGTACATAACACCTTTTGGTGCTATCAGGATCATCTTTAATCATTACTCGTTAGCTTCAGGCATGATCTCTAATAGTAATGATCTTAACGAAAGCACTAGCGTACCAGCGAGGCTTTTTCCATAATTCCTTTTGGTGATATCAAGGTCATCTAAAGTCTATCTACTCGTATGTAGGCTTCGAGTGCGATCACCATAGTTTATGAATCCATGGACAGCACCTGCCTCCCGGCGATGTTTTTTATATAACAACTTTTTGTGCTATCAGGGTCATCCGAAATCTTTGCTATTCGTATGTTAACGAACCCTTCGATAGCACGAGTCTCCTGGAGAGAGTTTTTACATTAAACCTTTTGGTGTTGTTAGGGTTTATTTATATTATGTATTTTATTTGCTACTCGTATCTAAGATTCGAAAGGGCTCATTATAGTTTGTGAACCCTTCGGCACCCCGAAGGCATCGGCGCGGGTTTTTACATAACACCGATTGGTGCTATCAGGGTCATCTGAAATCTATACTACTCATATGTAAGATTCGGGCGTGATCGCTAATAGTTTACGACCCCTTCGAAAACACGAGTGAACCAGAGAGGCTTTTAACATAATTCATTTTCGTGAGGTCATCTAAAATCTACTCGTACATACGGCTTCGAGTGCGATCATCATAGATTATGAACCCATCGATAGCACGAGCCTTTCTGCGAGGTTTTTTACATAACACCTTTTTGTGCTATCAGGGACATACGAAATCTATGCTATTCATATGTAGGCTTCAAGCATGATTATCAATGTTTATGAACCATTCAATAGCACGAATCTCCTTGCGAGGGTTTTTACAAGCCACAGACACTACAACCTTTTGGTGCTATTAGGGTTTATTTATAAGTATATAAGCTCCGAGAGCGCTCGTTATAGTTTGTGAACCCTTCGATAGCCCGAGTGTGCGGCGAGGCTTTTTACATAATACTTTTTGGTGCTATCAGGTTGCGTAAGCCGTGCACGCTGTACTCACCTTGAGTCGAAGCGAACCCGACAAGTTCAAGGCTCAGTTTTTGCACAACGCGACGGCCCAAATAACAATAGTCTGTATGTGTGCGTGCGCGTGTGTGATAGATCGCCATTTGATATTATGGTAATTTGGGCTGTCTATTTTGGCGTAGAAAAAAATTGTTGACTGCAGAGTTTTACTGCGTGTTTTACCTGTGAAACCTATGGTGTAAGTCACGTGCTTAAAATAATTGATACATGGGCATTTATGTTGTTAAATGTAGAGCTATATTAAATATACTTATATGGGCTAAACAGAGACAGAAAAATACGAAAATATCTATTGAAGATAAATTAAGTAATATTCGGTGTAATTATAATATAAATTTTAATGTTAATTTAAGTTGTGTTTGTCAATAAATGCCCACATGTATTAAGTAGCATCTGTTGGAAAACAAATTTCAAATTCAAAACAAATCATTTTGTACCAAATTGGTCGTGTTGTTGACACGATATACTTACCTAGTTAGCATGTCGACTACATATAGGTACAGCATTAGAAAACACTACATCCAGTAGTATAATTTTTATACTTACTATACTTACCATGAATTCAAATGGAAGTGTAGTAGTAAAAAACTTACTTTCCAAAAAAAAAACTTTATCAATGTTATGACAAATTTAGTCAGCTTATCTTTGCTTGTTTTTGGAAATTTGGGTTAAGCTGCGAATGTTTGTTTTGATTATTATAGTAATTAACAAACAAAATAAGTTCAAAACAAACAATCATCCGCAGGAGACTTGCGGCCAAGATGCGCGTTGATGTCTATTCGCTGCCTGACATCACCCGCATCATCCGCAGAGAATACAAAAATACTAACCGAAACCGCCAAAAATCCAAACACCGTCGAAAAAATCCAAATTGATAATCCTCGGCAGCTTCGTTCCACAACACTTAAAAATATCCACCTCACTTGAGAACGTCACTTAAAATAATTAAAAAATATTAAGTCTTTTCTTGAGATCTACGTTGCGTCCAGTCTAAGTAGTTAGTTCACTTCATGTTGCCGGCACGGCGTGACAGGCCGAGAGTACCGGGATACTGATAAAATATCGCTCAGTTCATGGTCGGAGGCTTCCCGCGACTGTGCGCCGCTGCCATGTGCGGCGCTCGCGCTGATACCTGCGGCTCTTCCGCACTCGGGTGAATGAACTGCAGACAGGGACGCCGGACAGGCCGTCTCGCACAGTGCCATGGTCGATGGTGCTACTATTCCTGGTCTAGGTTGACCTGCAATGCAAAAAAATATTATAATTTTAGCTAAGGTTAAAAAATGAGAATCACGAGCAAGCGAGAAATAAAAAGAAGCCATAATTCTTTGTTGTTTCTATTCCCGCAAGGGGACTGTAATGGTTACCAATGCTATAAGTATATTTTCTATTTTAAGCATAAAGTCAGGAAGAGTAATCGTGGAAAATCTCATATTAAGATACTTTAACTTGATATATAATAAGACTCGGTTATACTCAGTACTTAAACAACTAACAAATTTGCATAACTGATTCATCGCGGCAACGCATATGTGCGTTGTCGTAACTTTGTCTAAGCGTTTTGCAGCCATTACAATGTACGTGCGTCAACTCCCTTAATTATTTACCGAGGTACTTAGATACATGGCTAATTAAAGTACATCTAAGATAGCCTATGAATAAAAAAGCTTGTAAGTAAAACTCCATGCCAGAAAACACATGCACCTGTAGAATACCTACTTAAATCGTGCAATTGCCGTGCAAGATAAGAGAATAACACGGATAAATATATGGATGAATGGATAAGGATGGATGGATAAGGGCACTAACACAAAACATACATGTATGAAGCTGCCAGCTCGTAAAAACACTTATTTTAAAATTAATAAATATACCACCTACTTAAAATCACTGGCCTTAAAGAACCTTCTACTTTTCTGCAAGTAAACTACGCAAAAATATATAGGGATCGAATTCATTCGGGATTAATCGCTGAACAGTTTTAAGGTGTTTTTTTAATCTAGCTTTAAGCTCGCGGCTTTGTGAGAGGAACATACCTACGAAATCTGATCTTATTAGGTACGTACTACTAAGGGAACCATGAGTCCTAATTTCAGTTTTCATACTCAATAGTTTTGGCTGTCCGTTTATAGACCAGTAAAAAAATATATTTTGTAAGTATAATATTTAGTTAGATAATAACTCTGAAAGGTCATATCATTTTTACACGCAAGTTATAATCACAATGAAGCTATTTCAACAAGTAGATATAAAAATACATACAATAATTGGTCCATCTAATAGCGAAACTTGAACTGAACAGTATAAAATTATAGTATTCCTAATTTCCTACGAGTATTAAATGTTAAAAAAGCTGAACATTAAAAGGAAAAATATAAAAAAAATGGTAGGTACAATAAATGCACACAGCCTCTATAATTACTGCTGTTTTTTTTAAGATCGACAAATTGTTTCAGTATTTACTTATCATAGTAATTTCTTGAAGTGATAGTTCAGAACAGGGGAACATTATGTGACAGTAGTAACAAATACCATTGCTGCGTGTCTATGCCCTTGTAACATAGACAAAGACCCAGTGACATAGAGAGAGACACAATTAAAAATGGACCCTTAGCTCTTATGTGGACCAAAGGGAGAATTCATAAACATTGTTGAATTTATTTGCTACAAGCGACCCGCCCCGGCTTCGCACGGTATATTATTATGCATGTATTATACATATAAACCTTGCTCTTGATTCACTCTATCTATTAAAAAAAAACGCATCAAAATCCGTTGCGTAGTTTTAAAGATTTAAGCATACATAGGGACATAGGGACAGAGAAAGCGACTGTTTTATACTATGTAGTGATTTACAGTGTGTATCAGCTCAAAAAGATCTGCACACTTAATACCTTGGCGATAGAGTCATGTGTAGATCTTTTTGAGATATTCAACTGTTCGTACATAATTTTATATTAAAGACTTCAACAAAACATAAACCTTAAATCTTAGTCAATTTTATTGTTGACTTTTTATGTAACGATGTCCGCGGTTTCGCCTTCGTGAACGAAAATAGGATAGTCTTCTATCCTGTTAGAATTATAAAAGTAACCTTAGAAGTTATAATTTTTTTAAATATCAAGTCTATAGCTCCAGTAGTTTACGCTAGATGCATTATAAGTCAGTCAGTCAGTTAGATATAGCACTGTTACAGATTTAAATTTAAAAGGTAGAGTCGCCTCTAACAAACCATTTCCAGACGCAAAACTTATATACTTAAAACTAATATTAAAATAAACGTAATCTCAAAGCTACAAAGGTGCATCAATGTATCTGCTTACTCTAACAGTATTTGTAATTGTTCAAACTGACAAAAGTACCTACAGTATTGTGTTGTCGTATAAAACGTTTATCTTCAAAAATCTCTTAAACATACCTACTCCAGCCATTGAAAGGGCGTTTACAGTTATGTTGTGCTTGCATAAAGGCATCACAAGTATGTGAGGTCGAACAAAACCCAAAAATTATTATGCCATGATCAATCGTGACCATAATCGCAGTCCTTGATCGAAAGATTTGCTCTACCTGCCGAGCCTTGTTTTTTGTCCTCAAAAGGGTGCCCATTATGAAACTCATAAGTAAAAAAATCTAACGGTCCTTCATCCACCCAAACACACATTGCAGTGAAAAAACACAATGCCATAAACTATTACGTTTCCTGTGACGAAGCATGTGCGATTGTTCAGATTTAGAAAAGAACAGTGTTTCACAAAATTTCACTGTTTCGCCTCCAAAACCAAGATTTGAGTTCCATTCTGCATTCTTGTAAGGTCCCAATCCAAGTCTGAGACGTAAACTGCATCTAAGAATTTTTGAGTGCACTTAGTTCTTCTTGCAAATCCAAAAAAATAAATTTACAAGTACCCGCATTTTCGTGCATCCCGCATGAATTAAGTAGTCAAAGCCCATTTACAACGTTAAGAAACATTTTTATTGTTCAGTAGCCGACCTATAAAAGAAAGGGGTAGTCCCATTATCATACTTTGTCCTGATTTTTTTGGAATGAAAGCGAGTGACCACCCCTAGGCGTAAAATTGGAAATGAAATTATGCCACGCTTTTAAGCACAACTCCCTATTGATTTATGGTGCTGGTAGCTACTTTTTTCTTCTTTCTCATTAATTATTTCCCTGTCCTAAATAGAATGCAGAATGGATATAAGGATTAACGCCTACGGTGCGTTTTCGGCTTTCCATTGATCTGATATTATGGCCAAGATGAATAACCAGGCCATGGCAGCATGATCCTAATCATCTTTTGTTACTTAAATTACCTAAATTTAAAATTACGGGTTAATCTTTTTTCATGGTAGCGGCTTGTTGGTTATTTCTCCTAATTTTTAAAGTGTAAAAGTATCATCTTTATTGTTACAAGCGATCATAGAGAAACTAAATTGATTAATCGTGAATTAACCAATTAGTATAATCACAATAAACAAAGTAGAGATAATCCGGAAGAAATTTTTATTTCTTCATTGTCTTGACTGAATGTCGGAACGTTTGGTATGCAAAATATCTAAAACCTTTATTCATGTCGATAATAGTGTGCTATAGAGTTTCCAAGGAGCTGTGATAGTTAATTAGGAGCTAGATTTTAATTGCTCGAGGGTTTAACTTTAGACTTTTTTGCATAGCTGAAATCAACTTAAGTCCCCCTTATGTGAGTACTTGAGTATCTATATGTTGCGTTAGACAAAAAAGGAGTGAACATCCAAACTGGTCAGTGCCTCCCCTCCACAGGACGCGATCAGCGATTTGGGATCAACGTCCGCGACCTTGAGACTAGATGAACTTACGTAACCGCCGCCCGAGGAACCAAAGCCTTCTTCCACCAAAATTATACCTCAGTTTTTGCAAGCCCCGCCTGGTACAATCAGCATAAGAAGTAATAACTTTTGTGCCTTATCGCTTTACAGCCTCGTGTCGACATGTAAGTTACATACTAAAGTGTACAAGCATTTTGGCGCTGACTATACAATAAGCGGCTAGTGGACAGCGTTTAAGTTGAGCAAAAATCTTGGCTAAGCGTAACTAGTAATTAACTTCATATTTTGATTTATAACTTAATACCTACCATATGATAATTAGGTACTTCTCTAACTATTGATGATGTGCTAACTATGCATATAAAATCGTCATGATGTTCTTTTGCAATGTAAAGTATATAACATTATGAATCCTAGATAACTCTGAGTGTATACAAACAACTACTACAAAAGAAGTACACATGATATTGGAATTGCACATACATAACTTATTCTGCAGGCACTTTCTTATAAATCCTTTGCCTACATGCATCATACATGTAGACAAAAATGAATATCTAATGTGTATGTTTTATTTACGAACAGAACAAGAGTCGATAACATGAATTCTATCAATCGTTTTTCAATTGTTAGAGCTGTGCAAATATACTTAGTACTAGCAAGAAAATCAAATAAACGTATTTTCTTTCTTCTTTATTTTCTTTTAAAAGTAAATATTTGCTGGGAATAAACCAAAATACAATACCTGTGGCTACCTAAAACTAATCGTAACTGGTTTACTTAGTTACGAGTACATTACGTCCTTTCGTTAAATTTCAAAGAAAAAACTCTAACAATTAGTGTTTAATTGAAATTAAAGTAACTAAGACATGAAGTGTGCTATGAGTATCTTAGTACTATAGACTGGCAATGCATTTGCAACTCCCAGGGGTTGTCACTAATCATTAAGTGAGTCACTTGCTTGTTTACCACCCCGTTTCACAAAGAAAACAAGCAAAATGTGTAATTTTTTTTTGTTATTTGGGGTACAAGTGTTCCCAAATTTCGTCAAAATCTGTCTAGCCGCCGAGGCGAGAAAGGTTATCAAACATGCACACACACAAATTCATTATGTCCAATTATACTCGTTGAACCTACCAAATCTAAGCTAAACCCCTAAAGCTTAGCTTAAGTGACGTAATAAGATGAACGCCTCCTGATCACTGCAATTTGTTTATATAATTTTAATATCGCTTATTATAAAAAATAAAAAATAATTAAAAATATGTCCTAATTTTACCAAAACTACCACAGGATAGGTGAAACGCCTTTGCTTTTTTCACGAGAAAAAATAAGCGATCATTATTTTGTATTTTTGACAACTTCAAAGTACAAGGGGGGCAACTCTGAAATTCTATTTTCGAAGTTCGTTGCATACCTTCTCTCTCACTCTCAAGATAATGACTATTAGATGAGCGGAACAGCACGAAGCGAACCTCGAAAATCGAATATTGGAGAATAGGGCCTGACATTGACAATTTGAAACCAACGTCAGTTTTTTTTTTCTATAGAGAAAAGACAAAGGGATAAGTGTGCATTCTGTGATAGTATTGGAGTTACGCCCTTTTAGAATAAGCACAAATTAATAAATTAATTATAAATTAAATACGAGCCCTAGCGAAAAAATTTAACTGTCAGCATGTTCATCTTTTCAAACAAAATACAGAGAACCATTAAAATTATAGGCTCAGAAATATGAAATGTTGTCAATTAGGGCGACCAAACGCAGACACGTAAGGAACAAGTAATCAAAATTTCGATAAATCATTATTTTGGATTCTATCAACCTTTAGTATAACAGTTTTCTCAAATATTTTTCATATACAGACAATGACCGGCTACAGTTTTATTATTATTAAGTGTACCTTGAGATTTAAATTCGTATTACATATTAGTTAGTAGGTAGAGATATGTTTAACTTACAGAAGTTTTTGGCAAAATAGAATACAAGAGTTATAAAAAGAGTTGAAAAGAAAATTTCACACCTGCCTGGGCGCGGAGCGTTTGCAAAAAGGGCGCGAAGAAAAGAAAGTTACGTTCCTCAAGAAAAAAAAACCCTTGCAAGTATTCCCTACGACAAATCACGACGCAGGCGCCCGGCCACAAGGCTTTGCATTTAGAAAGCGTATTTGTCTGCAGTTTAATTGAATAATTCAGTGATTCTAGGAACTGTTAAATGCATGACGGTTTCCCTTATATCACGCAATGTTAAATATACTGAGAACTGTATATTATCAATATTAAGGCACACATGAGGTGACGCAATTTGCAGAGATGCTGTATGAATTTAAATGTATGATTTTGTGTGCAATTCGATTACTAGTGGATATTTTGTAGTCAAGTGTTTTTGTTTAAAAATAGAACCACTTGCAAACAAGATCTTTTTTTTGTATTTTTGCTTATATCATTTGTTAATAGGATATCATGTTTTATCCAGTATACTTTCAATTGTCTTCATATTACTGTTTAAATCGGACAAAGGGATGCACAGTCAGAAAAGCTTTAGAAACCACGGACAGCCGTTGGGGTAAGTACGTAACCTTACAACTGGAAAAAAGTAGGGACTGGACAGATTTTAAGAATTTAAAATAACTAAAATGTTTTTCTCTGGTCATATTTTTGAAGTCCTAGTGAAAAGGGGGATAAGTCTGAAATAAATGAAAAACCATTTTCTATTCTAGATTCATAATATGTATTGTAAAATTTTGATACAATAAACTTTTTCATACTAATTTTATTTCACTCTAGTGTAAAAGAGGTTAAGGCGCTTTCAACAGCTAATGACCTTGAGCAGCGCCACTCTTCACACATACGGTTTGCGTGCCTGTTAGTGAAAGAGAAGAAACTATTCCGGCAGCTTGGCGCGCGTCTAAAATCTTGCAAATAAGACACAAATAATAAGAAATAAAAAAAGTACGGATTATTTGTGAAATATGACTCGTTAGCCGTTTAGGTATGAATATGATGACTCTATGTTTTTAATCGCAGACCCATACGTCGAAAAAATAAAGACATAGAACCGTTCAATGACGATTTTAAGACCAATGTTTGCAATTATTTTCTATCGAGCCGATTTTGTTCAATTATGTATCGAGTCCGTCCAGCGTCTTTGAAATATGATGAAAATTAACATAGGTACATTTATTTTGATTTTTTTTGTGTAGTTTTTCTTAAAAAAGTGCTTAAATAACATCAATTTCAACAAAATTAGGTGTTGTCAGCCTCTTAAGTAGTGGACTATTTTCGCTTGTTTTGACAGACCTCCATCTATTTTACCTATTCTACACGCAAATAATGGCCCTTAAGTCTTGTTACCCTAAGCTCTGTCTACCCCGTAAGGGATAAAGACGTGATTTATATTATGTGGGTATGTGTGGATGTTTAACAAATAAATGAACTACAACTAGCCATTTTCAATCATCATTCTACTGTTGTTCCCTGATCAAGGTATTAATAATTTTTCAGTTTACATTGATAATTTTGACGCGCTTGGTGAAAAGTAATAGCTGCATGGTATTTCTCACAAACCGAAGGATGAAATTATAAAGGAATAACCGGAATAAGTATATCAAAGTGGATTAACTCAAAATTGACCAATACAAAAACTGTAGCAAAAATCACTCGAATATTGTTCAACGCCGTACCATGTTGTAAATAATTGACAATTAAGTAGTGATGTACACTGACTTTGAAGAAAAGCCGACAAAATTATAGAGTAGGTGCAAGAATATTATTTATCGTACACCGAATACCTCTGCTCATTACATCATATAGGTACTTCGATGGTTGGGTAATAGAAAAAAATATGGCTACTTGGTTCGAATAAATCTAGTAGCGTCAAGTTAGCAGGGTGATGTCATAGCCAAAAGGAAGGTTGCACAAAAAAGCTATTGTGTGCGATCGTGAGACCATCTAGCCGAAGTTGAAGAACGTTGAACTCTTTCGAGAGCCACAGAGTCAATGCCTGCTATTAGCAAATTTCAACGACGCTTATATTTTAGAGCTCGGGTGTTTAAAGTCAAAACGATCTATTCCAGAGTGCTCTGTCACTGTCTGACGCAGCGGAAAGAGTGTTAGCTGTAGAGGGATAGAGTATTGCAAAATGTTCACTCACTGAGAGTAGGTACCAAAAGTGACTAGTTATATTATATATTAGATAATAGCTTTGCCCACGACTGTGCGTAGGCGCGTCGTAAATTAGCTTTTGTTCATAAAGTAGGCACCGTGGTGAATGCTCTGAAACAGTTCATTAGTATCCATAATTCAGACGACATGTAATGTATAATGATTGTAACTTATAGTGCTACGAAGCTGTCGTTTTTTGTGTTATTTTAAAATAGTTGTTTTGTGATTCTATGACTAATGTTAAAAGTAATTATTTTAAATCAACTCTCATAAATTATTCTGCTACATTACATTATTATAGTTGCAGGCATCATCTTTTCTACTACATGAAATTTGGTGTAGCTGAAATGTATTATTTACATACTGTTTTTCTAAGGGTCTTGATCTTTTTCTTCTTCAAATTTTCTTTAAAATTCAACCAATAGTACTTGGTATTCGATCTTACAGAAAAGCCGATTTAATAATAAAAATTGCAATAGTTATTACTACTCTAGAACAATTACAAATAAAACTAGTAAAACCCATTGAAACTTTAGCATTTTAAATCGCTTCAAGCTCGGAAACCACCCCCCGTCTCTATCAAAGCCTGACCGTATCTAATCGAACTTTTAATTTACACTTAAAAGACTAATTATGTTAATGAAACAAGCGAGCATCGTTCACGTAATCGCCGGCATTTAGATAGGAGCCCGCATGGCGTGGGCTGTTGACATTTGTGGGGGGCACCGTTTGATAATATACTTGGTGGGGAAAATGCCATTGAAAATTAATGAATACAAATATTGTGACACGCTTTTACGTTTAAAAAATATTTTGCATAAAATTTACCTGCGTGATTTTTCTCTCATTTATCATCACCATCATCTGCAGCTTATTCCTTTGATGGGTAACTAGACCTCTCAGAATGAGAGGGCTAGGGCTGTAGCTCCCACATAGGCTCATCCAAATTCTATTCTATTTTAATATATTGAGAGATTGATTTGATTTATTTGGAGGGGGTATCTATTAAACTACTGAATCAATTAAAACATCTAGTCGCTTCAACGTAACACAGTTCACCACAGAGCTTTGATACTAGTCTCTGGTGTCTGCTGTTGCATTGCAAGTTTAAAGATGGGACTGTTTATGATCTCATCGTGGACTCCTCGATGGCCTAGGTGGGCTAGATGGGCCCCCACAATGGCCCAGGGCCTGGCAGCAAAAGCCTTGAGTGGCTCGTGGGGGTGGGAGTATTGAAATTATAGGGTAGGAATTATAAAAGAATACTGGATATAACTGGGGTCCTAGTGAAAAAAAGGGTTTAGTCTGAAATAAAAATGACAACCTATTTTCTTTTCTAGTGTAGAAGGAGTTAAGTCTAAAATAGCTATGTAGAAAGTTCTGAATCATCCTCCTTATCTGAATTGTCAAATGTTTGAATAAAAGTGTCAGTATTGCTTTTCAAAACAAATCAAATCATATCAAAATATTTTATTCGCAGTAATGTGGTTACAGGGATCTTCCATAATTAAAATTAAAACTGCACATTACACCATTTCTGGTGTGCGAATATTCTGTAAAAAATATATTACTTACAACAATACTTAATCACTAAATAACTCATTAATAAAGTAATAGGGCCGTTGCAACAGCCATGCATGAAGATCTATTTTGAATTTATTTAAAGGTAGATTACCTAGGTCTCTGGGTAGCTTATTAACTACTCTGATAGCCATAATATAGGCATTTCTCTTATAAATTTAGTTTTGGAAAGAGTAATTTACCATCATTACATGTCCTTTGTGTTCTGTTACTTACATCTGTTATTTTTTTGAACAAATTAGGATATTGCTTCACAAAAATTGCTTTTTGCTTAATGTATAGGCATGGCAGAATAAGTAATTTTAATCTTATAAAAAGAGGCTTACATGAGTCTGTTATATATGCACCACAGGTGGCTCTCACACATTTTTTTTGTATAATGAACACCTTATTTATATGCACTGAGTTCCCCCACAACAACAGCCCATATTGAAGCACCGATGCTACATAACCATGGTAAGCCATGAGACTAGTCTCCTCTGATGCTACTTGTCTTAAACGCCGAAGTGCAAATATAAAGCTACTTAATTTGTTGCATACTTTATCTATATGAAAACTCCAATCACAGTGGCTATCTATGATTACACCGAGGAAATTAGTTTGCGTGACTTCTGCAATTGGTTCATTCTCATATGCCATGTTAAAAGTGATGGGTGAAGCCCGCTGAGTATGAAACTGCGTTTTCAGTATATTTACTTGAAGATTATTTTCTTTGAGCCAATTTCTAACAGAATTTAAAGTTAAGTTGATCTCATTTTGCAAAGTTACTCTATCTCTCCCCTTTATAATAATTGTGGTATCATCGGCAAATAAGATACATGTTTAAATGTGGTCCGATAAATCATTGATATACAAAAGGAAAAGAAGAGGGCCCATGACACTCCCTTGCGGCACCCCATAACAATTTAAACGCAAATCAGATTTATAAGTTTTTTTCTGATTATTGGCTTGCAGTTGAGTTATTTCTGTACATTGAGATCATTTACTTAAAAAACTACTAAACCATTTTTCTGCTATTCCTCGAACGCCATATTTATTTAGTTTATTTATTAGCCTACCATGATGAACAAAGTCAAAGGCTTTAGTCATATCTAAAAATAATACTACAATCAATTCGCCCTTGTTAACACTATCTGTTACAGTTTTTATTAATTTGAAAATAGCTAGAGAAGTTGACATATTTTTTCTAAATCCATTTTGTTCCTGTTTTATTATATTCTGTTGATTTAGGTAGTGGTACAATCTGGAAAACATAACTTTCTCGCACACTTTTGAAACAATTGAAACTAATGTAATTGGTCTATGATTACCTAAAACATCAGTGTCGCCCTTTTTGTACAAAGGTTTGACAATAGACATCTTAAGTCGTTCAGGAAAAATACCTTCCGTAAAAGATAAATTAATTAAGTGTGCTATAACTTTGGCAAAAATTGGAGCACACAATTTAATAATTTAATAATGTTTTTGAATGTGGTAAAGAAAACTAACGATATGCCGGATAGGTTGTAAGGTCCCTATGTAGGTAGCCCGGGAGTAGCATTTCTTCTGCCCTTACCGGTGTAGGCTTTGCCGGAGGTCTGCTCCGAGGAAGCAGAGCGATGGTAGAGATGGAAGAGGACAAGACTGGCTGTAATAGTGGCAACATTTTTGAAACAAGTAGCTCGGTGAAATAGTAAGTGCTCACTGAGTGCACTAGAAGTCAATTATTTCAAGAATAAATCTACTTTCGGCTTGCAACTTCGCGAGTAAAACCGCGACAGGGAAAAAAACAAAAGTGAATCGACAATGTAAAATTTTTAATTTCGTTCTTTTTATAAGTGGCAGTTAGTTGTGTTTACCATATTGCATTACTTTACCTTTTGTATTTTGATGCAGGCCAGATTTACGGCACCGACGTATTAGTATGTGTGTGAGTAATGTGTGCGAATAGACAAAATTGACGTTCCAAATTAGAAAAATGACTTAAGTCCCATATCAGTTCTGTACTAGTATACAACAGGCTATCTATTTACTTAAAATGTTCACCTATAGTTGCTTATTATGTCAAGAAACAGGATCGTGGTAAAAGCAAAAGGACATGTTGGGAAAGAAGTAGTGCAAATAATAACATGCCTTACTGATTTATTATTTTAGTAAGTAATATTATTAATAAAAGTATTAGTTAGTGAATAAACTGTAAAAAATTAAATAAATTGTATTACCTACATAAATTTGGACCCTTCGTTAGCGTGTCTATAAAGCAGGCAGTATTCCCGCGCTGTTAGGCTATATCAATTCTTTGAGCGAGAAAAGCTGCCTGCGCGAGAGTCTTCTGTTACCTCCCTCAAGTGTTTGCTTACGGCTCAAATATTATTGATAAGTAAGCTACAGAGAAAATTAACCCCCTAGCTTGTGTTGTGTTATGGCTCCGTACTTTCAGTTTCCGGCAAATTTTAGCGTATAAAAACCTGGGACTACGGATTTTTTTTTTTTTTTTTTTTTTTTTTTTATGCGATTATGAATGACTAGGATTTGTTGAACTTAAACCAATTTAAAAAAATACGATATGTACATAAGATATGTACTGGAGTTTCTTACTTCGATCTCCTCAAACTGTTTCTCTTGAAATGATATATTTTTTTAAATCATTTCAAGAGGAACAGTTTTAGGAGATCGAAGTAAGAAACTCCAGTACATATCTTATGTCTGGAACCATTATTTAAGATACTAATTGGGAAATTAATTAAATTATGATAATGACAGCATCCGACCGTTTATCTAGCACATCTAGATAAAGCTTGTTTATAAGCATAAAATGACATAACATTTATTAATTATCCAACTCGGATGTAGGTCGAGGTAATGATTGTTATATAAAATTGGTGGCGAGTTTTCTCGGGGCGGGGATCGCCTACTTTTCCGCGCGGCGGCGGTGCGGGCGGCGAGCGGTTCGCTGGCGGCGCGGCGGCGAGTGCGTCGAGTCAAGGTAAGTGTGCCGACGGCCGGGTGTGACCTAGTGTGGCTCCCCCACCCTGCTTGCTGCGTTCTGCACTCGCGAAAGTTCAACGAACTTCCAGCAGAATTCTTACAGGCATACGCGACTGTTACATTACCGGAAAGTTGCTGCAATCGACTGCGACAGCGCGCTTGGGCCGCTCATTTCGCGGTACAAAGGGTCTCCAAAGACTTGAGCCTGACGAGACATATAACACCTTGTTGGGCGCCACTTAAATTTAGCCAAAAGACACATTAGTTGGTTGGTTGGTTGGTTATGGCCAAGTGACATTTAACTGTAGTTAATAGTTTTTAAAAGCGTACATAATTTATTTACTCGAAATATTATAAACGGGATGTGTAATCGCGGTTCACATCCCGTTTATAATATTTCGAATGAACTTAACCGTGAATCATTAAAAACTCTTATTATAATTTATTTAACTTGCCAATGAAATCCAATTTCTAAACCTCCATCTGTTGTATTATAAATTCATATTAAAAAAACTATTAAAGTCACCTGAACTATTAAGTTCGCCTTTGTGCATAATATCTAATGTATTTGTTTTTGTGATTTGTGTCTGTTTCGTTATATTTGTACAATAAAGCATTTACTTACTTACTTACTTACTTACTTTACTATTTGAAATTTCAACTTAGGCTTAAAAGGGGAGTCTTATAGGAACCAAATGTTTTTTAGCAACATTTTGTTTTACTGGTTTCACTCAGTATAAAACGCTGCTAACAATAATTTAAGACTGGCTATAAATCACAGTTGTTAAAATACAAAATGAAATCTAAGTTCTAACGTAACTAACAATTATCCAATAGTTAGCTCAATGAACTCACTTTTGTTTTTATTTCACGTGGAATTATTTCGTTCTAAATTGAAGCAAGTTCTTGTTTAACCGTATGTTGGTAACTCAGCAATCGCAACAAGCACTAGTCTCTGTATTAAACTTATAGAAGCTTTATCAGAAAACCTAGTTTCGATTCACATCTCAAAATTCAGCTCTTACATTCATAATCTGATTCAGAGGAAGAGAACCTCAAACTTAACTTAAGATTATAAGAGACCTACATCTACAGGGGAGAATATTCTTACCTGTTATTAAATTTTATAACGTGTCGGTTAGCAAATATAGAAACGTCAATTAATAAGTTGACAATAGCCGTAAGCGCAATGCGTGGTCGAGGTAACTGAACGAGCGGTTTAGCCTGCAGCAATGACTTAGCATATCTTTATCTTTATTGGGACTTAATATGTCTTCGCGTTACGTTCGGTAATGGTAAAACTTGTTTTCAAAATAATTTTACAAATTTTGGTACGATCCTTTTAGAGAGCCCATCGCCTGAGGATTTTTGGCACAGGTAATTGGAAAAAAAGTTAACTCGTGTCTTTTGCTACGCTGCCAGTCGCCAAAATAGCAACTTTAGTTAAGTACTTGTGAAATCCCAACATTAACAACCACAAACAATTTTTAAGAATAATATGCAGGTATTCAGTGAAACAGAATTTTTCAAATTGTCACACTACTTAAGTTAGCGTTTAATTGGGCGGTAGAAATGTGTATACTATTTTACACACCTGATGAACACAAAAGGAGCGAACGTATTTTTTCCTGTTAAAATTCGCATGTAACGCTCTGAGTCGTACGTAAACAGCGTGAGTAAGAGTGAAGGAAAAGAAAGGGGTTTAACCAAACCCAAAGTCGGAATTATGTTAATTTGGTTTATTATGTCACAGAGATTCGTGAATCACCGCTCCGAGCTCTGCGCCGGCGCCGCGCGTATGCGTCTATACCGTTATACGCCTATTACTTTCTACGTAGGTACATTCATTTCTCTAAAATTTATATAGAAAACAAATAGTTTATATTAAAATAAAGTGTAGTGTTGCATAGCGAATTCTCCAGAAGTATTCTTTGGTATTTAAATTACAAAAACACTGGATTGTGGAAAACAGTAGTAATAATAATAATAATACATGTTTCTTGATAATATTAAAGTTACGACTCCAAAACACTGCTCCAACTTAAAAAAATAACTGTTTTAGACTGAATGGTGCTGTTGTAGAGTAAGATGCAGACAAACTTATTTTTATAATAGTTTATAGCCTAACCAAAGTCAAACTAGGTAAACCCATGATAAAAATATTTACAAATTCAGTGCACTGGACTGATTTCAGTATACACATTATATTCAGGTGACTTCCCTGTTCTTAAGGCAATTTCAGGTAATTTCCTTATTCATGCTGACGAGTATTGACGCCATCGGGGCTATTTCTGTAGTTTCTGTGCGTCACCACGTATAGTCACTATCCAAATAGGATTCATGTTTATCAAACAGGCCTATGTGGTTAGACCACTTGCCATAGACACCAGATAACCATAGAGGCTGCAGGCCAACTTATATTGGTAATACGAATCCTTTACTCCTAGAAGATCTATGCGTGAGATTGAGTACATTATTACATGTAGCTATTTATCTTTCTAGGATACCTACTAATGAAATAATCGGTTACATTTGCTTTGATAACTTGAATTTAGAGAACAATAAGGTTTGATCGTCTTAGGTAATACTTGTACTCGTAAAACTACCCCTTTACTTACCTACTCATTTGGGTGCATGCTTTCTGCTCGGCGGGTGGTGTTGTGAAAACCACTTGTTTGCGTCGGCCAACGCAGGTTTGTTGAAAAATTGTGCTTGTAGGGCACTTTCAAATAATATAGAAGGTTGACTGTCAGCTAGTCAGCTAGTTTGATTAGTTTACGTTTCCTATTTTGGTATAACCATATAATTTTAAATAAAACATATAAACTAATTGAAGCGAATCCTTTATGCAATTATGATTGTTTTCAATACTTTCTAAATGTCGTTGCACCTCGAGCCCTTTGTAGGTCTCAGATACGGGTATGTTTGGGGCTTTCAGTGTCCTAGCTTGCTTAAAACAACGAACTTGCTGCTTAATTATGAAATCAATATAAATGTTTACGTTTTTAAACGCGTTTGTAATAGTATGGCTCGACCGTGGCTAGGCCGCTAATGGTAGCGAGCGAGAGCGGCGGCGGGCGCGTAACGGATCGGGGCCGTTGAACGTTGCTGGCCTTATTCCGGCGAACTATCGCAAGCGAGAAACGTCGTACTTTCATTGTCACCTCGCGGTACGTACTAGAAATACTCGTAGACTCACTGCTCCAGCATCTCACGCCATTCTTACCCGGAAGCCGAAGGAGGCTGCGAAGAAAAATCACGACCGTTTTGAGAGCACTTTCTTATTTGAATAATGGGGTGAATTCACACCCAGTCTTAGGAAACCAATAAATTGCCTCGTAATTTTTCTATATTGCTATTTTATCACAATATTAAATCTAACCGTCTTGAGAAACCAACCAAATAAAGTAAATAGTAGCTAGCTTCAAACCTTACCCACATTATAAAAATATCGAAGCAGAATTTAAGCCGGGGAAGAAGGCAATAGACCCCTTAGTTAACCCTATTTCTAGGAGTGTATGAATAGAAAAACAAAGTTATCGCTATGCCTCATAGTTTTGCGTTCTTATTTCGTTCATGGTTACAGCCCTGATTTCTTTAATGCTAACGTTGGCTAAGGAGAATTCTAAAGCTAATCACGGACCCAAAATATCGGGGAAAAGTAAGCCCACCGTTTCCTGACCCCGAGCCTTTTTCTAGTATCCGGTTATTGTTATTTCGCCGGCAGATAATATCAGCGAAGCAAGCCAGGCCATTTACCTCCTAATAAAGACAAAGATTATACGCTGGAGCGTTTAAACTTTAAAGGTCGATATCTTGCAACATCTATGGCCCGAGGTCAGCTACGGTATACTATTAGAATTTCGGACGGTAACAATGGCGCAACAGAACTGTTGCTGGGGCGGTGTCATCGACCCCGCGACCGAGGCAAGTGCAGCATTCGCATTGCAGCGCGAACGCCAATCTCTTTTGGCTTTCCATGGACGTTGACGTCTGTGAGCCGCTCTGGTTGAACGTCATGACGAACGGCTGTAACAAAAAAAACAATACAAATAAATTTCTTAAATGAAATAGTAACTATTGTGTCTTTATAATTATGTAAGGTTTAATAGATTTAGAAGAATAAAATGTTACTCGACTAATTTGGTCCTCAGTTATGATTTTATAAAAATATTTTTCTAGTTTTTTCGCTCAAAACTGATAGGAACATCTTTTCCATCCAGTTAGGTAGGTATGTTTGCTTTGGGCGCATGAGTCATTTGTTAGACAGAATTTCCTTTACTCAAAATCTTTTTACAATTTACGCTAAACTGAGTTGAAAGAACATTCATATACAATTTAGAAGTTTAGGACTATTGCGCAAAATTTAGGTCTCAAAAATGCCTTATAAAATGTCTATGCGCGGTCTAAGTCAATAGCTTTTGTAATTTCAATCAATTTTGTTGCTATTTTTATTTATATTTATGTTTGAGATTGGATTATTATTTTTAGTAAGTTAGTCCTATCATAGGCTTCGGTCTGCTTAGGCTACAATCTAGACAACTTTTCAACGTTTGTCTGGACCTTTATCTTATCTTGAGTAAAGTGAAGTATTGGTTATATTAAAACCTGTTGAATTACTAAATAAATATATATTGTGGGACTATTTTGAAATAAACCACTTAAAACTACTACTACTACTGTTCCTTTGCTAAGCGTTGGTTAAATCATAATTGGTGAGATATCTGGAAGTTGTAAATATAACAAGATCGTAGTAAGATCCTTACCGCTATGTCGTTTTTTATAATGTGTGGGTGGGATTTTAGAGAGGAAGTGTTTCTATTATCTACACTGTGAAATTTTGAAGACCAGAAACCACAAAGAACTAACGGCCCGGCTATATAAGACAGCGCGCGACCGTTGGCGAAGCGAGCGTTTTTTCTATTCATTGCGTGTACTGCCAGGTAACAACTGAGTGGCAACCGTCTCGACAACGCATTGGATAAAGAAAACGCTCATGCATTGCCCCGCCAGTCGCGCTTAGTCGTGGCCGGGTTGCAGTTAATGTGTGCGTGTAGGTATGAGTTTTTGGAACATAAATTAAAAAAAAAACATGAATGTAGAAGCGTGCTGGTCACATATCAAGCCTCCCTCGAAAAGTACCTAGCAATAAAGTGTAAAGCAAAGACCTCACAACAATTTCTTTCAAATTTTGTAGTGAATAAGTCTAATCATATTGGCAGTTGTAGCAGTCTCAAAACGCGTCAATATTATCGTTTACCTAACATTATACATTAACTCAATACTTGCACACCATAATTTTACATATTTTGTTTCTCTCCTGCATGCAAATTCAAAAATATGGCGCTGTTATCTATCGTTCTGACAACATTCGAAGGCCAAAGTTTAAATTATGAAGAAAAAAAACTCGAAAGAATACAAAAAAATTAATTTAATTAAAAATAATTAATGTTCGGTAGCTATTTTTTATATTTGAAAACCGATCTCAGTGTGTCTCCTATGCCACCAGTTCGAGCAGTTAGCAAGTTTTCTTATTTTTCTCCGCAGGTTCGTATCAGCGAGTGAAAACAGCAAGTTATCGTCGGACGTCATTCCACTTTTCCGAGGCGTCAGTAGAATATAACGCGACCATTATTGCTAGAGCTCAATGTTTTGTCTAGGGTTGCCATTAACTGTTGAGAATGAACAACCAAGGGGAATCAAGATAGGTCTAGTGCGGCTGGTGGGGCGATATCCGCAGAAGTAGCGACAACGCGCTGCCGTAGCAATTTCGCTGCACTCTGCAGTAGGTAACTGTGTCAATCCCCTCTTATCTTCTTTCCTATCAGTCATGTCAAGTTCATAAGCAAAATAAGTGATGGGAGAAAACTCCACTCTTATAGAGCATCAGTCACTGAAAGAAAGCAAATTATTAAGCACGTACAAACGGGATTATGCACCAATCATTTCATTCGCATCATGCTGCGAGGAAGTGCGAGAAGTCTCATTTCTTAAAAGCATCTACATATAATTCGAAGTGTTGCGTCAAATTTATTGTAAATATTTCAATAATATCTTTTGGCAACTTAAGGGTGCGACCAAACCGCCGCGTATACGCAGTGACGTGTCGTATGCGTCACGTTTTCTCACCGTTTCTTCATACATTTTGTTGCGATTCCGTAACGTCACCGTTTTTTAAGCGGCGGTGTGGTCGCACCCTAATGCAATTAAAGTAACAGTATGGACGTTAGCAAAGGATAAAGTCCACACAAACATTTATCTTTAATATCTTTAATTACAAACGGGTCTCAATACAATTCCTTTGACTCCGAAACTAACGGTATCGTAAGGAAGCGTGGGAGGAAATTGCGACAGATGTTCAAACAGAACAACCACGTAATAAGCGTTTATCGAGTTAAATTATAGGTTCGAGCTAATACAAACGCTAGAGACAATTAGAAACATGAAGTCTGTGATTTAATTAATGAAGACAAGCAAAAAAATGGGTTCGATACCCTATCTCGTTTTCATTGGCGTGCGCCACGGTTGTTGATCAAGACTGAAAATTTTCTTCGCCTCGCTTTTACAAGTGTTGGTATTTTTTTCACATGTGATGTGATCGAGAAATATCCGCCAAATGCGGGCACAATAGTCTCTACAGTTTAATAGAAATTTCCAATTATCGTTTGCGGTTTGGAAAATGGTTGCCGTTGAAAAAATGCGCAGCGTTACTTGGAGCACTTTTTGCTGCCAGGATTGAATTCTGCGTAATAAGAAAAACGTTAAATAGGTGCTCAAACTTTGCGTAACGATCCCATAATGGCAGAGGGAGAGTACCATTGTCATAGTTTCATCAAATGACGTAAATAGTCGAAGCAGAAGATATCAGACGCTCAAAGCATAAGTGTCATTGGCATCGTTTGCTGGTCGGTGTCGTGCAGCAAAGGGTCAGAGCTGTCAGGTGGGTTGCGGCGCATCGCGTAGTTTCCTATCCGTATCTAGGCGAGCGACAGTAGCTGCTTGCGAAAGTGCACATAATTGTATCGGCGCTTTAGAAAGGGGGTTATGAGTTTGTAAGTGCAACGAACCCGCGTGCATTTCCTCGGGAAGATGCAGTGGGTATGGAAAGCGTGCGATTACAGGAATCGGCGACACGTTGGCCGCTCGTCACGGCTCTCGCGCACCGGATAAGGCGAAAAGTGAAAATAATTAAACGCTCGCACGCTGCGACCGTCTTTTAAATGGAAAACTGCTTACTTAAGTCTAAAATCTAGTGAAATGGTAACGAGTAGGTAACCAAGAAAAAGAGTCAAGGGATCAACTTTAGAATTTAAAAACTCCAACGTTCAAATTACGCAAGAAAGGTATTATAAAATAAGATGAAAACTGTAACACGAGGGTCTATAATATCACTACTGAAAATCAGCTACTCATACACGCAACCCACTCAGTGTTACTTGGGTTTTCTTACTATCAAATTTATACATCTGTTAAAGCAGAATCTTTTATAACAAACGAAAAAAAAACCCCATCACCTGGTGAATATTCAACCAATTTATTTGATGCTGTAAAAAAAGGTTGGTCTATTATGATAATAATGCAACTGTTCTTTCGACAAAATGTGGTATAACGGGGCCAAAGGGTTACGCAGCCATATGCGCCGGAGTGGCCCAAATACCGGATATGGGTTAAGTAATCACGGATTTTTTCGTACATCCTCTCCATTAAACCCCTTTTGTTAGACGCATAACAGTACATGTTTGATAAAAACCGTGAACATTTGCACGCTTGAGCGGTATGTTAATTGAATCGCTTACAAACGTCGCCGGCGCCGAATTTGCCGATGTCAATTTAGTTTTTTGCGCAATAAACATGTGCTTATTTCTCTAACTAGCTCTATATATTTTGTTAGACATCTCATCACATTACTTCAGCTCCCACTCACAATTTATCAATTTGCCTTATTATTTTTGTAACTGTACTCCTAACTAACAATGTCACGGCGTCAATGTCACTTTAGAACAAAATGCGTGAGACTAAAAAAATTGGAAACCACACGATGCTCCTGACTGTTAACTGTAAACAAAAAGTAAAGGTCTCCTGATGACATTGTACTTAAACCTCAAATTCGTCACAGATACAATAAAAACAGCCAGTCATATATCTTGTACTATTGTTCCTTGCAGGTCCGTTGGTTCTTAGAATTTGTGTAGCATGGGACTACACAAGTCACTGTTACTTAACGGTTTTCTCGTGACGGCAAAAGTGCATTTTTGTTGAAAACTGCAGTGTGGCTGTGACGTCACAAAGCGTCATACGACGTGGCGACGTGGCTCCCGTTACTCGTACAAAGGACCTGTAAACAAAGGGCGATCGGCCACAGAGTAGCTGCTGGTTACGCATTGTTTTCGAGATGAACTATAAATCAATCGCTAAATGGAAACAATACTTACTCAGGATGTTCCTTTGCATTTGGACAATAATTTTATTCGTGTAAAATCGTACAGTTTCTACAATCGTATAATTATGTCTATTTAATTAGCAAAAACTACAAACATGACTATTATTAATAACTTTTAATACTTAGAGTTAGCTGATGTTCCAGTAAATCGTTAGGTTAGGTAATTATGTTAATATCGTTTTTTCGTTTGGTTTTTTTATATACATTTATAATCATAATGAGTCCACCATAGAATTCTTTAAAGTATTTTCAGCTGATTCAATATTTAAGTTTTTTTTATTATGCGCTACAGCTGAAACAGCGGGTTCATGAAAAAAAAATTACAAGACGTTACAAAAAATTTCAAAATTTGTGTACCTGCACAATTCAAAAGCGCAAAAAAAAATTCAAAGGCAGGGTAGACATTAAATAAACGAAAAAATATTTATTCAACAATTTGTTTACAGTTTTAGTACGACCATAACCATAACGTCCATAGCACAAGCTACAAGCTATCAAATTGGCAGTGGTATGCTCTCGGAATGTACGGTCTGAAATGGTGGAACTATTAATGCACCACCTTGTAATTGACAATATGTTAATTTTTTAAGTGCTACTTTTTATTGTCTGGCTGGAAAGAGCGCACAATTTAAGACACCCATATTTTTTTATTCTTGTGAAAATCTTGTATTTTCGTGGATAAATCCATTTAAATCGTTGCTCAAGCAGAAAGGACGTAAGTAACAAACGTCAAGTATTAGCGAAATGACGTCACTGATTTGTTTCGTACACTTAAAAAAACGTTGAAATAATTACATTAATTGACCGACAAAACCTGTGCTTAAATAGTTTGACAGTGAATGCAGTTGTCAATGTCGATGAACGTCAAAACGAGCTGACAAACTCAAACATAATACTTCACAAAAAATATGATTTTAAATGAAAACTTGCAAAAACATTATCATTATTGCCCGGCAAACAGTTATCAAGTGTTGTTGTCAAAGGGAAACCCGGAAGACAAGGTTTTTTATAATAGCAGTATTGGACCGGCCGCTGGACGTCATTTCCCGTTTTACATATTTTGCTCATTTTTCCAAAAAATACTGTACGAAAAAAATCCAAAAATATTTTTCTTGTGTCCTACAAGTGTTTCTCTCGAAATGGTTTTTGATTTATGAATATAAAGAAATTTGAAATATTGTCAATTCATATATTGTATATGAATCAAGCGGGGGACACGAATTATCAGGTCGTTCAATCTAGATCAGATCAGACATTACCTCTCAGTTTAGCCTGCGCCTCACAGACCTTTAGGTCCTAAAGGTCTGTCATTAAACAGACTGTGAAGTAATTATCTGGTTATATATTATAACATGTAAAAAGGTATAAATCCAACCTAACCTAATCTAGAGTAAACGTAATCTATATTTATATTTCACGCATTTTTGAGTTTACTTCTTGATATGATATATTTGCTGAATTATTTTTGATTCTTATTTAATAACTAGCTTCTGCCCGCAACTTTGTCCGCGTAGAATTAGCAATCGACATGTTTATCGCTAACCCCCGGGGAATGTGCAATTTTCCGGGATAAAAAGTAGCCTAGGTTTCAATCTAGGGTACCAGCTATCTTTGTTCCAAATTTTATCCAAATCCGTCCAGTCATTTTAGTGTGAAGATGGAACAAACATACACACTCACATCGTCACATCGTCACTCACAAACTTTCGCATTTATAATATTAGTAGCATATTAGGAGGATTAGTAGGATTATGGATCTACCTACACTACATGTATTGCAATGGTTTTTATTGTGACTAATTACGGTGAAGATAAAACTTAAAAGAGCCCTTCGAACTTATTTAAAAAACATTATATTTCTGGTCAAACTAAAGGACGGGCGTTCCAAATTGCCAGCCATAAAGCCATTCGCATTTTTATGCGTACCTACACTTTTAATGGATTCCTGCCTCAACATCCTCTCTGGACTTTGAGGTTTTAATTTTTTATACCGAACATGACCGTCCAAAAAGCTTCGTTATTCCCGCAGTCAAATAGAAGGCCATAAAAAGTATAAGGCTTCGTCAAAAGTGAACGCATGCCTCAGCTAGTCGTAAAAAAAAGTAAAAATAACGGTACCGTTAGATTCCCGACTGGGAGACGAGTCCCAAACTGGTATTGATTTGAACGGATCCAATGTGACATGAAAAATAAAACGAATTGAGTCATTGACACAGGCTCTGCTTACTGTAATTTTGGTGTCTGGAATTTGTGATTGCAAGTTAATGATGGTTGATGACTGCAACTTTAATTTGTGTGTTGGGCTGATTGTGTCAGAGTAACGTTGTTCGTTTATAAAGAATGTTTTTTTTTTATCGTACTCCATAATATCTCAAATAATTGCAAAATATACCATCGACACGTACTTTTTTCGCACTTAGTTTGAGATTTGTGGAAAAATGTACCTAAGTAGAGAAAATGTAACTAAATATGTCGTAAATTTCTTTATTAACAGAGCAAAATAAGTCAAAAACAAGTTAATAAGAACATAAGTTAACGAGGAGAAATCCTTTTAGGGTTATGTTCGCCTTTGTTCATTAGTGTTGTCCTGTATTCATATTTTTCATTTGTTTTATATACAATAATAAGATTTATACATGCATACATAGCTATGAGAACTATAAACATGGTGATTCGGTTTAAAATATTTTTATTAAGGTACCTACGTCATGACTGGAAAAGGTGCCCAATAATATAATGAGCACGCCTGAAATATTCATAACCAAAGGGATTTGTGCCAACTCACCAATGACAGTTTCACAAAATGCATTAGCTACCCATCTCTTGAAGTACCTGATTAAAGAATCAGCAGTGGTTACCCACATACCAAGGTATTCGATACGCTCCATTCCTCCTTGACTACACCGATCAAATTTCTTTTGGAGTAAGTAATGAGTAAATAAACGTAAATTTCATTCGAGATAGAATTTGATATTCCAGCTATGCCCGGCTCTTTCTCAACATCAGTTTCAATGCCGAAGGTATTTTCCTCAGCTGACCACTGACCATAATTATCTTTTAACCCTTCGAATGTTTAAGCACTGATCATTGCAAAATTTAAGGTTATCTTTTGTATTTTTATTAAAATCAGCGCAATTTGTGCATATTAAAACAGATGTGATTAGAATGCAGTACTTTTTTTTTAGCTCCCACATACTAGGGGTTAAATAATTTTTTTTTATATAAAATGGGTGTGTTAAAGGGCAAAAGCAATAATTACAAATAGTTTCGAACACATTTTATTATGTTAGGTCGTTTTTTTTTTCTTTTTTGGTCAACTTTATTTTCTGTTTTCTTCTTTTTATCATCATTTTTTTTGTAAATTTTACATACATAAATCGCGTTTTTATCCCTTACGGGGTTTAAAACATGACCTAAACGCCACGTTTAGTGTGATTGTGGGCATATAGCAGATGGAAAGGGGAATCAAAATAGTGTAGTAGTAAAGTTATTCAATTGTGGGGAGTATATTATGTGTGTGAGTGTGATAAAATTTAATTAAATAAATATGCACACCTATTCTTAATACATTTTCAAAAGACGTCATCGAATGATGAGTGAGGACTCTTTTTTTATAGTGATGGTTCAAAATGGCGTACCCTACATTGTTTAAGGTATTTTCATTCTCAACTGTCTTATTTGATAATCAAAATTCTAACCTCAATGTATAATTTTTTGTAAAGAATAAGGTGTATTATGATATCAAATAAACCTGAGGCAATATTTTGTACATAATTTTGCTGATATTTTATCTCCAGTTCCTTTATTTACGATGAAATAGTTCAAAAATAGCAAAAATGACAGTTTTGAGGTTAGAATTTTGTTTACTAAATAGGACAGTTAAGAATGAAAAGACGATAAGTAATACTAATAGAATAGCCAAAATATATTATTAATTTCGATGCCTGTGGACTGGCCGTCCGTATCAAGAATAGATCCTGCCAACGACCTTTTTATGTAGGATACATAACGAACTCGCTTCCTGGGCAAACAGGCTTTGATTCAAATAACTGCTTCCAGGATATCATGTACTTGCGTTTGATATGGCCAAGTGAATAGAGAAATTTTGTAAATAACGAAATATTCCATAGAATCAGAATTTTAACTCGAAAATTTAACATGATAACGGTCTATAGTACGTACATAGCCTACAAATATCATTACTGCATTTATGCATTCATTACATAGAAACGATTTGACATTACCATAATGCGTACTTATATTATCTACTACTTTTATTATTTAATAATCCATTTACTTCCCTTCTTCTCTATCTTTTCGGTACACAGTGTTTATTACAGTACAGTTGTAGCAGTACTGTTGAAGAAGATGTAATAATATCCGATACACAGGCGTAGCCAGGGGTAGGGTTTCGGGGGTTCAAATCCCCCCCCCCCCTCCTGAAAAATTCAGATATTAACATTCATAGATTATACTAACTATTACCTACATTAAAATATGTACGGTGGTTTGGATTTTATTTCCTTGAACCCCTCCCCCCGATACTAAAACCTGACTACGCCCGTGATCCGATAGAGTCCATAGCTCTACCTCCAGTTCCACGTGGCTGAGCTGACTTTCTCTCGTTCAACATTTTCTTCTTTGATCGATGGACTGTTCCGGATCAGAGGCTCGTTTTTTACACGAAAGCGGAAGAGTTGTGGCCATGACGATTTGATTAAGGAACACTGCAGTGTAAGGCCAAGTAAAATAAACTGAGCGTGAGCGGCAATGCAGTGGGCATATCACCCCGAACGTTTTTGAGAAATGTTTTCAACTTTTTATCGGGTACACGGGCGCAGCAAGCAACTGTGATAATTTCACAGACCAGTTATGATTTCACAGTCTAGTATGAAATCTAAGGGTCTAACGTTGTATTAATCCTTAGAACTGGCTTATTTTATGATTTATTCACTCTCGCAGCGCATACACTCCCATGGACATTATGTTACTGTTCATTAGTCTTCCAGGTCATCTTTTACAGGGCATTTAAGTACGTGAAATGTTTTTAATGAGATTGATTTGACTGTTAACGGAGAGCGCCAAACTTGGCCCCTTTTCAAATGGCATTATTTTTAGTTACAGGAGAACTTAGCCTATTTTTAACATTAAATAACGTTTTGGGTCTTGTTACCTTGTGTTGTTGTTAGGCTTTGCCTACCTCGTGAGGGATGAAGACGTGATTTATGTGTCACTCGCACTTATCTCATGTAGGTATAATTTTATTAAACTTATTGTTTTGGTTAAGAGCAACTGTAATTTGGTTGCTACGTTGCTAGTCTTCATATTTGTCGAAATAGCGGCAGTCTTCAGTTGCAACTTCGTAATATGTAGTATTTTATTTTCAAAACAAACAGAATTACAAGCGCACTGATTTTGTCTTCGTGTACGACTTGTACTAAATCATGTTTCGTACTCAGCGAGAATTTGCTTTTTTTTCAATCGGGCGTATCACTTTGACAACAAGTTAACAAATAGCCTGGAATTGCTTCAACCTCAGTTAACGTACCAAATGGATAAAGTTTATTCATAACCGCACTAGTAAGTGGCTCACTGCAAATCGCTTAAAAGCAAGCGACAAAGCAGAGCACATCAAAGTCAATAACCTATGAAAAGTTACATAAGCCGCGCGGAGGCGACGCGTTGCGTAGCGATCGTATCGAGCATTAAGCGCGCGTAATGAGAGGGTGGAATTAATGAAAATGCAACAGGCGTGCGATATGATTACGATCGACAAGGAATAGAACCATATTAAGTATGTTGTTATTTTAAGGTTAAATTTGGTGTTAAGAAGTTACGCACTTTACATTCTGACATAGCATGGACGGGGTAACTTTTCCTTTAAAAAGAGGTTTGTAGAATACACCAATTTTTATTCGATTTGACTAGTTTTTTTCATCAAACTGTATTTTTTTTATTATCAATCTAAATTTTAAAACTCTAAATGTAATCCCAATGTCTTTAGTGACGGCGTTGTACAATACGTGAAGTTCTACAAGACCTTACAATGTTGATGCTACTGACACCAAGCTAAGTAGCTAGATTTCATGCATAAATTTCAAGTGAAAAGTTAATAATTTATGAAACACGCTAATTTGAAGCTTGTTTGATTTTTTTTTTACATTAATTTGTTTGATACTGTTGTTGTGAAGTGCGTCATGCGTGTTCAAAACTTTTGGAGCTAAATAATTATCAACTATAGCGTCGGGAATAGTAAGTACCTAACCTACTATGTGTTGTTTTAATTTTGGACTGTTCCAATATTAATCATAATATTATTAAGTGTATTGTGGCTGATCAATGTGTTTGATCCAGTTGGAAATCACTCGATGTAATGCTAGTTCTATTGAACCCTATATAGTGCTTTCACCCGACTTTTTCCAGCGGTTTGTAAGTAGCGCGGCGGCGGGCGACGCAAGCGCAGCAGCGCGAAGAAAAGTGGCACCAGTGTTGCCGTGCCTTTTACGATCATTTACAGAACTTAGCTGTAAAATCTGTAATAGTAAAAATATATTTTGAATTTGTATTATTTTGATGACATGAATTAACTAAAGCTCAACGTTAATTTAAAGCTAGTAAAAAGAAAAACTGAGCTGTTGATAGCTAAAGTTGCTACTTAATATGGTAGAATTAAGCAACCTGTATGTAATTATACGATTACGTGGTGTTATTTTGTAGAGGAGGACTGAATGACTAAAAACGCTTCGTTTAACTGATATTTAATTTTGAATCTAGAAAATAATGTAACATCGAGTCTGAATTATTGAATTTGTTTTGTAATTATTTGTCATTTTTATTTTGTAATAATTTTTCATATTTAATAATATTCATGAGAAATTAACAATGTGAAAAAGAATATTGTTTACCTTGTGGCGACACAAGATTGCTTAGCTTGCGTTCTCGCTAACACGCGCTAGCTAAGCCGCCTGTAGCGTCAGTAGTCTCTCGCCCGCCACTGTAAACTAACGTGTGCCAACAAGTAATAAATGGAGTCAAGCTGAAGAATATGTATCAATCAACCTCCACATCACTTCCCCCACATTGGTGACCCCTGACATTGGACGGACGCAGCCTCCAGTGAGTACCTAATGGAAGTTTTTGGCGAGAGGCTACTCCCTCCTAGCAAGGCCACGTGAAGGAACATGCCACGTGTTTCGCTAAGAGGTCGGCGAAGATTGCCCAGCAGCGTTCCTGGCAGAGTCGTGACACGGCAGGCTCCAGGGAACCTGTTTGGAGGCCAACACCGGACGCAGCTGTAACGGAGCCGCTGCAAACATCGGAGACCCCAGGCAGAGCCGATGCAGCATCCACCGTGACTACTTTCGGCGATCTTCGTACCCGAAACAGGGGAATAAGGTCAAGTCCGGGTCACGTGTTACAGTTCAGTGCAGTGTTGTGCTTAGTGTTAGCATAAGTGATGTAGCCTAATTATTTTTAACGCGTATATTTTAACTTTAGAATAGGGTTTTTGTAACTTGATATTGTCAATGTCCAAGTAACGTGTGCCATTCCGCGAACTGGACCGAGTTCATAAATTGCAGCATCGTATTACCTGTAGGCGAGCGCCGGACTAGCGATTATGCTGAATCCGCTCGGCCCGCGAAACGCTATCGTTTGCAACCGTTGTTACTACTTAGAATAAGATTGTTGATGTCGCCACTTACTTATGTTTTGTTAATTTTCATTGTCTATTTGGTATTTTTGGATTTCTTTTTTTGTTAGGGGGGGGCTACTGTGGCGACACAAGATTGCTTAGCTTGCGTTCTCGCTAACACGCGCTAGCTAAGCCGCCTGTAGCGTCAGTAGTCTCTCGCCCGCCACTGTAAACTAACGTGTGCCAACAAGTAATAAATGGAGTCAAGCTGAAGAATATGTATCAATCAACCACCACATCTCATCCCCCACAACCTGTTATTTTTATTATTTATTTAAGTATTATTTATTTTTTTGTATTATTGTAATAAATTAATTCACTTATTTATAATGTAGGTATTGCATGGAATTCTTTAAAGCAATAAATGACTGATAATTTGATTATTTAAAGTATAGCTGAAAAATGAATGGAAGTTCCGATTTTCCCGTAGAGCTGGTATTGTTGTGCGGCGCGCACTGCTTCTCTCAGCCGGGCCGGCGCGCGCTGCCCGCGCATTGCTAGTAGGAAAGTTGCTTATGACGTTCGTAAGTGTCACGTTGAACCAGCGTGAACCGCGCCGCCTCTTCCGTAGTACCCGTCTGTCCTACTCGCGAAATTGTCATTCTATCAATCCGTCACTACGACTTTATCTTCGACATCTGACGGGTACACTCGCGGCGTTTAAGCAACACGACGCGCTTACCGTTGCACGGTATAATATTTGACCTGATGAATCATTTAAAAAATGACTGACATTATTTCAAATAATTTTAAGAGACGCGGAGATTCGATGCGCGTTTTCACATTAAAATTTATGTTTATTAGTGGACTGTTTGCAGCGATGAAATCATGCTTATTTTGTACGAAAATTGCCTGTCTTAGCTTAGGTGTGAATGGATTTGAATAAATGTAGTTATGACCCCAACCACGCCTCGAAAAGGCGATGGTAGTAAAACGAGTTGAATAATAAGCGCTAACCGATGACGGCGTCGCTTCCGAAGAAAACTAATAATGTCACCGTAATACGGTTAAATCCTTGCCCTAAAAATTTGTTCTACAAGCGCGGCAGGTGAGGAATAATTCTTAACTCATAACAAAACATGTAAAAAGTAATATAATAAGTTCGATAATCGCACCGGTCTGTTTAAATCTTTAAATAAGGGACAGATTTTGTAATCTCAAATTAAATTTTCGGTTATGATATCTGGGATCAATGTACGGAGTTGTGACTTAACAATGCCTGGAGCATAAAGCTCTTACAAACAAACCGTAAGTCTACCCCTTCAGATGGATGGCGCGATATTTATTAATCTTCATCTCGTAGTTCCGGGGGCGGCGCGCGCGCGTGACGCGAGTCGTCGCCCTCAGTTTTGTAACGCCATTATGGTTGTCAACACTATTCATTTAAACTGCTTTAGTCATAACAAAGTTAATCTTCTTTTTGACACGGAGATGGTTATGATCAGCAAAGAAGTCTTCTGTATCGCGCAACCGCGCGATCTTAACCAAGTTCTTTTTTATATCTTGTAAATATATTGAAAGAATCCGATTTGGACCTATAATGTCTCTTCACGTCTCATCGAATCTACATAATAAGTGCCTAGTGCACATTATGCTATGTCTGTGAGTTATTTGTTAATCTAGTACATATAATCGCAGCAAATAGTAAACCGATCTTCACAAAAAACATCCAATTCACAAAGGCCAGACACTACTTATTATGACTCTCCGACACTTTGAGCTTTTCCGCATTATCCGAGATGCTATCCAGTGACCTCTTTCAAAAAATGATTTTCATGTTGTATAGCAATAGATTTTATTACTAAACTATAGACTATAGTAGACAACCCTAAACGCGTCAGTGTAGTGGCGAAATAGAGGTCATTGACAAGGCCTAGCTGACGCTAGTCGAGGTGCGAATCATTCCAATTCAATTAACAACACTTTTTGCTCAGTAAACTAGGTATTAGGATTATTTATATAGTTGCTAGACGAATTAGGGTAAGTAAAAAGCAGATGACATCATTTAAAGAATCTTTTGACATCAATTTGTACAGAGGCTCATACAAATCTGAATTTTTCTTATCCCAGAATCAACTTGCACACCGCATAAAGGAACTGGAATAAATGTACCGATTCTATCGTTAATGCTTACACTAAGTTGACTGAAATGACTATGTTACACTACTAGAGTAGGTACTTGCTAGTTATTGATGAAATTATACAATACAATATAATACAAATACTCTTTATTGAACACCACAAATCAGTACAAAACAATACAGAAACAAAGAACAAAGTATACAATAGGCGGTCTTATCGCTTAATAGCGATCTCTACCAGACAACAGAAATTATGTTTACTTTTACACTAGATATAAATTTAAAACACACAGTCCAAAATTGTAAAGTGTCCTACAGTGCCTAACATACATCAACTGCTGAAAATTTTAAATTAAGCTTTTAATAAACGGTAAAGAATGGTTTATGATGCCGAGCTCCAAATACAGCAGCACAGTTGTTTCGGATTATTGGATATTCTATCTTCTTAATTAAAAAGAACCACAGCGTGGGTTGTTTTGCAATTAACATCCGGTGTTGCCTGAATCGACAAAATCTCTGATTACTATTTTGGCATCGTTCTATGATATATTGACAGACATTTCATAACGGAGTTTTATTGTGCATAGCCTAAAAACAAACAATGATTTCCTTTGGGTGAATCGAGACAATGGTTACGGATAAGAATCGAAATGATTGACACCATCGGTTGGATTTGACATCAGGATGTGAAATTGCAGGCGTGATTCGTAGATCATTATAGTATGTTAAATAAAAACCGTAAGGCTGAATGCGCATTAAAAAAAAAAACAAGTACATATCAGAAACATTTAACTAACTATCCATTTCTCTCATGTAAATAAACCATGTGTATAAATAACGTTGAGCTACACTTCTCAAAGTACAATTTAATAAAAAAATTACTTGACTAATAATGTACTTAACTATAGTTTAATAATAAAAAATAAATTTCAATTCGTGGTTCTGAACAACGTCATCACATCATCTTTGAGATGATTTTAACTAGCATCCAGGTTATAAAATTATGATGCTTGTTTTCCGTAGTATAATTGTAAATAGCCCGCCATGTTTCAGGCCATACGTTGGCCACGAGGCATCGAAACGGGCACGTGGCGGGGAAAATTGCGCCCGCGTCGCGAACGAAACGAAAATTTGTCAGGTCAACGGCCTCGAGTGGCCGCTGATTCACTTTTCATCCACGCTCGCTACCTCTGCTCGCTTTATTTTTAGTAATGAAATGAAAATTTTGTAGGCTTCTCAGTTTTATCATGCTGATAGTAAAGTGACTTGTTAATGGATAGAAAAGTGGAACTCACTTTTGTGGGCTTAATTTTTTTTGGAAACTGTAAGTATTCAACTAATCATGTATAAGGTCTTATTGTCTTTAATGTAAGTAATTAAAAGTATGTTGCATTAATTATTGAATAGTATGTCATCAGTCCTATCATAGTTATAAATAAGGACGGAAGAAAGTATTTTTTTAGCTATTATATTTAACCACCTTTTTAGAACAGGATAAAATGCTGGCATCTGAATTATCAAATAAGAGTAATGACTTGTGTTTGAAGTTAACCATAATACACTAGAGCTTACAGGATGTTCAAAAATATCTGAACCTGAGTATTGTCAATTGCGTGTTCAGATATTTTTGAGAGTCTAGACAGCTCGGATGCGTTTCATGTAGACTGTGCACGTCACATCATTTCGGGAAAATAATACTGAATTATGAAACAAAAAGTTTTTTCGAGTGCCGTACAAATTAAGTATTCATTACAAGAAGGTCAACAAACTAATTCGGTGGACAGTAAATTAAACAGAAATGCAAGTGTTCCAACATCTGTACAAGCATAACAAGTTTTATACATTATAATGGGGAGATCAAGAGTTTTACTTTTATGCTGCGGGGGCAATGACCGCTCTGTAGACGTTTGGCGGGAATCTGCCATCTTGCCACGAGGCAGCGCTTCGCGTTCATGACTTCCTGGTATTGCAGCCGTTTTAAAACAAAATTCTGGTGACTATGGTTTTATATTTAATGTACGTTACGACCAGACATAAAGGTTATTGTATAATGATGACGATTAAAAAAGTATAATAAAATAAATGTACTTTTTTAATGTTCTCCAGTTTAAAGAAATGTTTGAGGTTACAATAGTAAATAAATAAATAAATAAAAGGAAGTAAAAATGTCTGTTATGTTGGTCGTATTAATCCAATATTTTAAAAGTGCTATTGATTTTGGAAAAAAGTTTCTAGCTTTTTCGCTTAGTATGAAAGGGTTCTTGCGAGTTCGACAGTTAATTTTAATGCTATTTAATTGTAAAAAAACACTATAGAAAAGAATATAGAGAGAAACTTACAAAGGAAGTAGTAGACAGAAAATTAAAATGGTGAGCTTAATTTTAATTCTAAATACAATAAAGGCATAATTGTTGCACATAACTGTATAATTTTGTCTTGAAATCTGAATCAATATTCTATTGGCATTTCAATAGTCAAGGAACTCTCACAATCGAGTCAACAGCAATATAAACAAATGAATTAAAGTCGTGATCGAGTCTTGTACAAACGACATCAACGAGCGAGTGAACGTAAGACACACGAAACTGAGACAAAAAAATAATGCATTAGCTGCTACGACTTCAGATTTTAATGGCGCCATAAATACTAATCCTCCATTAATACACGTAGTTAAGTTGAATAATAATAAACTTTAGGATTACATTAACATTTATAATGAACGATGAGCTAAGTTCATTTCGTAGGAAGTATTTTTTTCTCATTACCATGTAATAAAATTTATTACGGTAGAAAAAAAGGAAACCAAATCTAGTAATTATATTGATTATGATTACCTGCAGTGAAATGCAACGCCAACGACAGTTGAAATCTCTATTTTGTTATAACATAAACGCAATCGGAATAACAATCACATTAACAATGTCGTTCTTTTATGAGGGTAGAAAGAAAGGGTGAATGTAATTGCGAGCGCCCGCGTCTCACGCAACATTGCTTTAGTATACATATAAATATAACTTTTTATTAATAAATATTTAGAATACACCCATTGCCATAAGTACTCCGGTAGGGATAACATAGCAAGGCTGAAGCTATAAATACTTGTATCAACTCTAACGGTACCTATAATAAGATTACGTAAGGTGGATGTTTCAATAAAACATGGCGTCGTGTAAAAAGGTTCGTTTCCGCATTGCCTGCGCGCGCGCTGCTAACTGTACTTGCGGGTATGCACTTTTACATGGCTGAGCTTGTGCTAACCACAAAACAGAAGTTTTAATATTTTGTTTAATACTTTAAGGGAGCTTTTCTACACACCTTCTAGTGTGGATTTTTAATTATTGTGATTGGTCGATACTGCTCGTTTGTGCTCCGTTTTCAAAAGAGAGCACCATGAGACTTGTAAGAAATGCACGTTTCTAACTTGTTTTTTTATAATTTTTTTATTGGGCTACCTACGTTATTAGTTCCTAATGTTTTTTCTAAAATATATTTTAATTTAAGAAACTTCGTCTGAAACCAAAATAATAAAAATATTCGCACCTTAAATAATTGTGGCAAGGTCTCTGCTGTACAAAGATATATTTTTGTTTTTATAATAATTGAATAGTTTTATAAATTCATTTACATTCGTAAGAATGAAGTGAAAACAGTAAGGTACATTATTTTATTTTATTTTAATTTTGAATAAGAATAGGGTGTCACGTGTATGTATTTTTTTTAAGCATGTTTGGCTAGGCATTGAGTACATTACTGTTCTTTAACATTGTAGTACAGTGCCTTTAAAAAAATGTATGTAACAGTGACGTCAGTGTCACGTGTGGTTTCTGACGTATCCGTCACGTTATTGCCACCATAGCTAACCATCGCTGTATTCGCTGAATGTGATTGCAGGGGTTGATAACATTTTGTGCATGTTTTAGTGACGTCAGCGCCACGCGTCCACCCCGTGACGCGTCCGTCACGACGCTCTTTCCGCATAGCTAACCGCCTGCGCAGTGATCGCTGCACTCGCGGCGTTTCCGCGTGCGCCCGCGCCGCACGATATCCAGGGGTACACAACATTTTGCTACAATGCATTTTTTATGCGTGAAGATCACTACAAAATAATAAGCTAACAACAAATAAGTCGTATTTTAACGTTTGAGAAGGTAAATAAATCAAAAGTGTCTTTTTAAATAACGTACTTATATCTAGTTAGACCAAATAACGTAAATGTACTTACAAAAAGACTAAATATTTTTTGTTAGTCCTAGGCGTATTATTTATTTGTAATCGTAGTCAGAGTGTACCTACTAACCCCCGTTAAGTAACAAACAAGTGCCAATTTAATAGGTAAACAAAAGAGATCTAACCCACATAATTAGGTAATTTTTATTGTGGACCAAGTTCATGTAGTGACAATGGCGAAATAAAAAAAAATATTATAAAATGTTATTTTGCTGTTACTCCATTATCCATGTATCTAATTTTCTTTTATTATTATCAAAGGTAGGCCCTCCAGTAGACAGTAACTGATCACCGCTATCCATGAAAACTAGCAACCCCAGGCGGGCGAGTCGCTAGTTGCTATTATTTATAGTCGCACTTTTAAATTCCGGTGGCGCTTATGATACCTACACTGCAATTTATGAATCACTAGCTTCTGCCCGCGACTTCGTCTGCGTAGAATTATACATATAAACCTTCCTCTTGAATCACTCTGCCTATTAAAAGAAACCGCATCAAAATCCATTTTGTAGTTTCAAAGATATAAGCATACATAGGGACGGACAGACAGCGGAAAGCGACTTTGTTTTATACTATGTAGTGATTTTTGAATGAAAGCCTTACTCCGCGAGCACCGAAGGTTGGCGACGGCTGCCGCCACCGGCGAATAGCGGTTCGCAAGGTTCAGGTTCACTCGCGTTCATTGCCATAGTTTTGTAACCCTTGTGTAACTCGGGCCCTTCGCCTTGCCTCTCACTCGAGCTCGTTGCTCTCGTTATTGCACTTGCTCATTATTTATTTGTTTACCAAACGCTTAATGCCATATTGACGCGGTAAATGCTAAATTATGGTGGTTGCTATCGAGGGCGCGTAAGTAGAGCCCTTGTGCCAACAGCTATTTGATGGCTGCTGTGAACGAGCTTTCACCCTGGCAACATTTACCAGGATTTTTTACTAGTGTTGCCAGGTGTCTCGTTTTGCGCGGGTCGTCCTACTTTACTGTTAACCGGGAGGCCAAATATTCTGTTTTTTTTTTACATTTCGTTGTTTTTCATTGTTTTTTGAAAATGATATCTTGTAGGGTGGCCACCCTCTTGCTCAATACAATGAAAAAGTATCTTAAGAGTCCTAACAACTCGAGTCCCACCGGGTTCCCTTATCAGACTTCTTCCTCTCGCTCTTTTTGAAGTGAAAACTTTTTTAGCAATGCTGAGCGCTTTTTGGGATAGGTAAAAAATGATGATTTCGCGACAGACGTAAGACGGAGGGAGAGTTTAAGCACCAGGACCAGGATATCAGGATCCTCTAAGAGTTTATTTTGATATACGAATGAATCGCGTTCGATTTTTGAAGTGTTTTTTGTTGAGTGGTTGTTGAGTTCATCTTAAAATATTGGTCATTTTTTTTTCATTTCGGTGTTTTTCATTGTTTTTTGAAAATGATATCTTATAGGTGGCCACCGTTCTGCTCAATACAATCGAAGAGTATCTTGGAGTGGCGTGTCGTTCTAACAAACAACTTTATCAAACTTCTTCCTCTCGATCTTTTTTAGGTTATATTATAAGGTAGTTGATTTTTTTGCTCCAATTTACCTCATATAATTTTCACGGAACGCTACTAATACCAGACTGATCACCACTTTGTCTGGCGATTGTGACTGAAAAAGCAAATTCATTGTGTTACTACACAACAATATTTTCGCTTTTCGCTTATACTGTTAGCTATGGTAGCTATCCCGATTGCCCGATTGGAAGTCCAAGTCCCTACTGTTTTACCTTCACCCGAAATTTGACACCTGAGTGATCTAGCAACGGCGGCTTGGCTAGAATACTTAATAGTCTTTTGAATCTGCAGTCGACTTTTTTACGTGCATAAGGATGAGAAAATTGTAATGGAAACTGAATTCAAATTTGATTTCACAATAACCTTTGTTTTAAACAGAAATTTAGCTAGTTGACCGGTTTAACGGAAACTTAATATTATAGTATTATCTGTTGCCCGCGACTTTGCAAAGAATTCGTTTATCGCTTTCCCGCGGGAATTTACCGGGATAAAAAGTAGCCTATGTGCTGTTCCAGACTTTTCTCTATCTATGCGCCGAATTTCATCCAGATGCGTTTGCGATTTTCGCTTCGTTTTATGGAAGCGCACCCTATCCAGCCTAGTTTCTTAAGTTGTCTCTACTTACGAGTAGGTATACTGGCTCTTACGCTACTTACTCTAAGAATATGCCAGATGTAATTTTTATTTTTATTTTTTTACTAGCTGTTGCCAGCTACTTCGTCTGCAAAGAATTCGTTTATCGCTATCCCGCGGGAACTACGCAATTTTTCGGGATAAAAAGTAGCCTATGTGCTATTCGAGACTTTTCTCTATCTATGTGACGAATTTCATCCGGATCCGTTGGGGCTTGGGCCGTTATGGCGTGATTGAGTAACAAACAAACATCCATCCATCCATCCATCCATCCATCCATACTTTCGCATTTATAATATTAGTTAGATTATATTATAATCTGATTTTCACCACTGATAACGGGGTCTGTGATTATGGTAATTACAAAACACAATACTTTTACAGGTAACACGATAAACGGAACAAAGGCAAATTTTATGATGAAGGCGTACTTTAATGATGAAATATTTATCTAGTACAAATGTTGGTACTTAATATTGTATTGTCGACTTGCTTCAAAAAATATCTCGATTGAGTGTTAAGCTTAACTGTCAACCTTAAACCAGGTTTAACGACTAACCCCCTTATTCATAAACGCTCTCTAGGCTTCTGCTAACTTAGCAATCGTTTGTCCTTATCTGTGAAAGGTAAATATCAAAGTGACAGATAATGACAAACGATTGCTAAGTTAGCAGAGGCCTACAGAGCGTTTATGAATAAGGGGGTTAATCTGTATTAAAATTTTCCAGCAAGTGACACATCTTGGTCTACCTCATCTACGTGTCAAACTGTACAAGGATTAAGAATTTTTTATACTACTGGTAGCACCACGGCGAAAATTTTCTTCCTGTAGTAAGAACTACCAAGCAGTGTCTACTAGTACTATGGTAAAAAAAATCTACCAGCGGTAATACCTAGTCACATTATCTAATCTAACTAATATTATAAATCTAACTAATATTATAAATGCGAAAGTATGGATGGATGGATAGATGGATGGATGGATGGATGGATGGATGGATGGATGGATGGATGGATGTTTGTTTGTTACTCAATCACGCCAGAACGGCCCAACGGATCTGGATGAAATTCGGCACATAGATAGAGAAAAGTCTGGAATAGCACATAGGCTACTTTTTATCCCGGAAAATTGCGTAGCTCCCGCGGGATAGCGATAAACGAATTATTTGCAGACGTAGTCACTGGCAACAGCTAGTAGTAAAATATTATTAGGCTTTTCTCCTAATCACTCTTCAAGCAAATCTAAATTTTGCCCGTGTTACTACCAGTAGTACCACGGGAAAAAAGGACCTAAATGCTACCACGCACTAACCTACAATTAAACCAAAGCCGCAAAACACCCGTGATCTTTTAAACCACAATCCACCATCAAAACATTGTACATAAGGCTGTGCGGAATGTTTAATTGAGCGGTAGGCCGAGTCTAGCGGACGTCGACCCCGCTGCCTTTCGAGAGTATCGAACCGCGCCATTACGTCACCGCGCAAGCCTCCGCGCCGGCAGGGCTACCACACGACAATAGTTATTTGTGTCACAAGGGAGCAAAATGATGTATTTACGGCGAGGGCGCTACATTGAATCCAGAATGTAGCGAAGGATTCTAAAGTAGAATCTAGAGCGTAATGAGGGATTCAAGTGCTAACGCCCAAGATGAATATAATTTTGCTCCCAAGTGGCTCATATAACTTGACACACCAAACATTAAAAAACTTAAAAAAATAATTCTAAATATAATTTTAAAGAGCTACCATAGCATAGAAAATGGCGTGGTTTTACGATTATCAACTTTAAAGAATTGCATTTGCAAAAAAATACTTAGAAAAGCCTTGAACAGAAAAGTTGCACTTTGATCCCTCTCGACAGCGCAAAGCTTACTTTTCTGAATGAGAGGTGTGAAAACATATTTTATGAGACTAGCATGTTATTCGAACCATGC
This sequence comes from Pandemis heparana, assembly GCA_963854515.1. Taxonomy (NCBI): domain Eukaryota; kingdom Metazoa; phylum Arthropoda; class Insecta; order Lepidoptera; family Tortricidae; genus Pandemis; species Pandemis heparana. The sequence continues at coordinate 9,013,962 of OY978010.1, forward strand.
ATGCTATTTCTTTTTGCCGCTTCTAAATTACTGCCAAAAATGACGTTTCAGGCGAGGAAGGGGGCAAGGTGTGGTAGGTAGGGTGAATTTTTGACACTTGAACCTTGAACATAGAAAGAAAATACTTGAAGGAGTTTTAATGGATCTACGACTCAGAAATGAAAAAACTGATGACGAGGCGGTATGGTTTCAGACCTTAGCCTGTTCGAATGTACAAACTAAAATAAAAAACTTGAAACTTGAGATAGTGAAGGAGCGGCATTATTTATCGCGCACGTTTCATTTATCTGGCTTAGTAAGGAAGAGTGACGATGAAACCTTATTCGCGCAATTACCATGCTACTTGGCAACCATGGCAATTTCGAACTAACAAGATTTTAGTTCATAAGATAGACACCCGCAAAGTAACATCAGATTCAATCAATTATTTACAGCAAGTTATTCTTGTTTATATACACATTATATTTATTAACCGCCAGCGTGCCAACCCTGCATCCCACTGTGTAATGCCCGCCTAGTGCCAACATGACTGTGGAATATTCCTATCATGAAGCTTTTTGACAAAAACTATTCGGGGATTTTACTAACAACTAGTACATTTTTTCTAAATCGCTAGTTATTATGGATAGGTACTTACTTAAAATTTTATAATATTTTTTTTTATCAAATAAATATGAATCAAACAAAGTAAAATGTTTTAGGAGGGCTTTGCTTCTGGGAGATACAATTAGGAAAATGTATTGTTACGTGAACGTAAGAAGTGTTAGGTTAAATGATATTTGAGTAACTACTAATGTGAACGCTTCAATACAGGCCTTGTACCAACGAAGCAGTGTTTTCTGACAAATATTTCAAGTTTTAACAATAAACACAAAACGAGTATGACTACATACACACGGTCACTTTCGTCAAGCATCCACGCGGCGAAGTTCGGTTGAACTTTCGTTGGCGTCGATAAGGTAAACACTGCAGTCATCGACCCCCAAGCTAGCGCTTACACAACCGCGTATGAATAAAATTTTATGAAACCTCATACTTATGGGTCTTTTATTTCGAAACTACACCGTGGGTTTGTTCATTGAATTTTTTCAACGCGTTGCGACATTTCAAGTTAGTTGACTGCTTTTTGAAATCTTTCTCGGTATTAAGTATGAACAATTCACAAAATACAACATTAATAAAAATGTATGACCAATACAGATTTACTAGTTAGCTGACTGTAAATTCAGAGCGCTCGTGTTAACTTAATTTTCTAACAATTTAAGTGTTTCAAAATCGCACGAGCAATTTCGATATTATCCGAAATAGCCCCGTCATCCTTAAAGTGATTACCATTTTCGAAAGGCAATTTTCCTAGCGTTCTCTCGTTCTCAATCTCCGTAGACTCGATACCGTGAACCCGTACAGCGGTCACGGAGCGTTCGCGCTTCGAACAAAAGTACTTTCCCGAGCGTGTAACGGGACTGCCGGAGAAATGCTCTACGAAATCGAAACACGGCGGACCGTTAGCCGGCCCTCGCCCTATGTGCCGGGATAATCTTGTGACTGACGCCTCGGCATCTACGGGTATGCCGTAGGCTTAAAGTTCTAGTACTGGTTTTTAAGCACCCTGTATTTTTTACGTAGTTATTTTTTTTACTACTAAGGCGGTGTTAAGTTTGAAAACTGTCTTTTTTAATTTGAATGTAAATTTTTAATACATAGTTTAAAACAGTGTATGTTTTTTTGTTACAGATTTGCAGCCTTAGCATTGTTGCTTGTAAGTAATTTCTAGATTTAGTGGAGGGGCCAATAAATCTGTAAGGTTTTTTTATTCTAAATAAAAAAGTGAATGAAACAGGAATTCAATGTAAAAGATAGAGTCAAATTAACGTAGGCTCAAAACCTTATAACAAATCATGTAAAATTACGATTTAAAAGAGCTCTGATAAATGACAGCAGAATAAAAAACCTAAAAGCTGTTGTTTGTCCATTCAAAGTAAACCTATTCAATAAAATTGCCACATCAGAACGCCACAGCGGTATTGAACGCCATCTATTGGAATATTTTTGAAACGTTGAGCTAACTCATGGCCGTGTTATTTTTATTCCAATGCTGCAACAGAACCATGTTTCCATCTCCCCTAGCAAAATATCAAGTTGTACTCGATCTAGTTCCAGTCTACAACAATAGATGGCCCCAGCGTAAGTATTGTCCATTATAAAGGACGCAACCATGATTTTATTATTTTCTGCAGTGTGCGTGTTAATAAGAATATGTAATGTTTTTCTTTATAAATAAACAGTCGTTATTATATCGTTTGGAAACAGAGCCAGGAGCGAGGTAGAGCTAAAATCGAGAGCTCTTAAGAGAATAATTCTCGACTACTTGGCTGTTTTTTAAAGTATAGACTTAGCGTAGGTACCAAGAACTAGATTTTATTTTTAGTATCAATTTATATAATGATTTAATTCCTCATTTAAAAAATGAGTACGTTCAGTACCTAACAACAATGGGACAGATTTTTTAGCTTCAGTTCTAACTAGGTAGGTATAGGTTATTTCTGAGTACTGACTGTTTATATTATATATTCAATTGACATGAGATTTTTATACCATTAAATCTTTTTACAAAAAACTACTAGCTTCTGCCCGCGACTTCGTCCGCGTAGTATTAGCAATTGAAATGTTTATGGTTATCCCCCGGGAACTATGCTATTTTCCGGGATAAAAAGTAGCCTATGTTTTAATCGAGGGTACCAGCTATCTTCGTTCCAAATTTTATCCAAATCCGTTCAGTCGTTTTAGCGTGAAGAAGAAACAAACATACACACTTACTCACTCACATCGTCACATCGTCACATCGATCGTCACAAACTTTCGCATTTATAATATGTATTAGTAGGATAAATTTATGAATAAACTATAAAGTGTATGGTATTCATTGAAATTATGGTAGGTATTTTTGTTTGGTAAAGAGAATACAATTTTTTGAAAATTTCTTGCTACAAAACTATCCTTGGAATGAATTAAAGTTTTCGACTGCTGGGGAATAGGTAGATAAATAAATATAACCCCAATTATTCTTCTAGTAGAAACACCACTCGTATTTATATTTAACCACCATCATTTTGATCTTAAATCGGTTCCGATGTCATCCTAGAAGTTGTTATAGGTACTTCGTTTAATTTAGAATGAGAAACCGCAACAACATTATATTGCGGCTCGTGAACTGTAATCTTTTTACAATTTATACTAGAGTAACAATTGACGACACGCAAATAAAGTTACATTAAAACAATTTTATTTTGCGGCTGCCAAACTATTGCACTGTACTATTTGTTAGGTAAGAAATAGTTGACCAGACGCAATATAATGTTATTGTGGTTTCTCATTCTAAATTAAATGAAGTATATATCTTTACACTTTGTAGATTTTTACAATAGGTAAAATCTTGTAAGTCAAATTCAACCCACTGCTAGTGATCAGAGTGCCTTGAAATTTGTACACATGTGCAGGAGAGTAGGTATTCGAAATATTATAAACGGGATGTGAACCGCGATTACCTTTATCCCCGTCTACCCGTGATCATGATGCATGCAACTGTATCGAAATATCGGGAGCTCAATAAAGGTAATCGCGGTTCACATCCCGTTTATAATATTTCGAATGAACTTAACCGTGAATCATTAAAAACTCTTATCATAATAGGTATGTCGCGGGATCGCGGTAGATGCGGAAGCCACAGGACCGGTCCGAGTGGAGAGCCTAGGAGGAAGCCTATGTCCAGCAGTGGACGTCTTTCGGCTGACATTATTATGTAAAAAAAAAATCGTTTAGGAGCTGTTAAGTGTTAATTATGGTTCTAAATGACTGTGGTTGCTATGCAACTTATTGTATACTTTGTTTTTTGTTTATGTATTCATTTGTGATGTTCAATATACCTAGAGTATTTGTATTGTATTTTATTGTATTGTAACCATGCTAATAGTATGTACAAGGTATGTACTTTCTAAAACGTTAGTCTTGTACACATCGACAATAACAAATGGGTAGACTACATAGGTATGTATATGGTGCCATTATTTTTACATTGGGGTGACTGACAGAATAAAAAACGACCACATTTTTTACCATTTAGCGTTCTTTATTTAAAAAATGAAGCAATTGATTGGCTGCGCGGATTCGCGGTGTGCCCCCGAGTTGCGCACAGCGTCCCTTCCCCGTGAACCAATAGGGGCCTTCGCCCTTTGAGGGTCCGCACCCTATGCATAGTAAGGACTCACGCGAAAACGGGGCCTCGCAAAATTTTGTTCAGAGGAATAATTGGAATTTCAAAATATTATCCATTTATGTGCGTGTGTAAATTTTATCATCACTTTACAAGAATTTGATTTATTTTAACTTCTAATGTTATGGATAGGATCAGAAAATAGCTCTCTGAATTTTGATACTAGCGTAAGTTAGATACAAAAAAACTGTGCCTACCTTTAAATTTTAGTCGTCAACTGCGGCCCGCGGCCAAATAGCAAACAATTTTAATAGTCAATAATTATTAAAACTGAGATACAATACACCCAGGGATTTAGCGGGACTCAAAAAAAAGTTAGCAAAACGCATACTCAATGCTTGACCAGAAACAAAAACAAAAAATAGTTACCTACACTTTTTTTGTGTTTCGCTAAATACGTCCCTGAGTGTAGTTTAAGAAAACTAAATTACGCTTTCTTTAACATGTTCCTTAAGTAGCGCGATAACCGAAATTCACGCGGGCGGAGACGCGGGCGAAAATATAGTATGTTATGACCTCAAGTTCATCAGGGTCGGCCCACAGTGACATTTTAACATTGTCCTATGTGGCCTTTGACCAGAAAAGTTTGAGGATCACTGCTTTAAAAGATATAATTCTATGATGGCGGTAGGTATGTAAGTAGGCAATAATAAAATCTCCGTGTGATGGAACAATTGCCGCGCCTACAATAGAATAGATAGCAAAATTTTGTTTGTGTGTATGGAATATACTTGTACCTACTTACCTATTTGTTTCGCACAATGCACTCTAGGATCTTAGCTATAGTTTGGGGCTTAGCTTACTTTGGGGCTTAGCTTTAGTTTGGGGCTTAGCTATAGTTTGGGGCTTAGCTTAGTTTGGGGCTTAGCTTTAGTTTGGGGCTTAGCTATAGTCTGGGGCTTAGCTTAGTTTGGGGCTTAGCTTTAGTTTGGGGCTTAGCTTAGTTTGGGTCCGTCAGAAATCGCTTTTTATGTATACTTGTGTATAAAAAAAATAAAGAGAAGGAGACCATCTTCTCAATTATTTGTAATGTGGGTAGATATGCGAACACAAGAAATCACCAGAAATATAAAGCTGGACTGGATGTCGAACCCAGATCATCATACCGTGACGCGTTGTAAGCGTTGTCAATAATAAATAATAAATAAATAAATATTAGGGAACAATTTACACAAATTGGCCTAGGTCACTTACTAGTGCTTACTTTGGGACTAGTCAAAAAGTAAGCACTAGTAAGGCTTGTGTTATGGGTAGGTACTAGACAACGATATACATACTTATATAGAGAAATACATACTAAAATAGATAGAAACATCCATAACTCAGGAACAAATATTCGTGCTCATCACACAAACATATGCCGCAATAGAATTTTTCGATACCTAGTTTTAGTCTGTTCCTTAGGGTGCGACCAAACCGCCGCGTATACGTAGTGACGTGTCGTATGCGTCACGTTTTCTCACCGTTTCTTCATACATTTTTTTGCGATTCCGTAACGTCACCGCTTTTTAAGCGGCGGTGTGGTCGCACCCATGTGTAGGTAAATTACGGTTTGATTTAGTTGAATTTAATTAATCCAGCAAAATATGACTATAAAAAAATCAAGATTTTTTTAAAAAGGGACATACTTAAACCGTCTTTATCCTTTACGAGGTAGACAGAACCCAAAGGTAACAAGGCTAAGGCCACATTTAGAATGACTTTGGACGTATAGATGGAAAGGGGAATCAAAATAGTGATGGGTTACTAGCCACATCGCCTATAACTTGATTCCTAAGATGTCCGCCCATTCCCCAAGTGAGATTTTATTATCTGCGCGAGAAGAGAAGCAAATGGTAAGTATATTCAACGTTTTTTTTTGGTTCCAGACTAGCTTGGAATTTCATTAAAAAAAGCACAAAAAAGGAAAAAAAACTCAATGGCATAAATTTATGTACGTTACCCAGACGTCAAAAATATCTATACACCTTTGTGCCACAAAGAATAAGGTCGGTGACACATATATTTGACATGATGGCTTTATCGATATTTATGCCGTCGACTGTACTTATACATGAAGATAAATATTTATATATTTAATTACATCTATCTATCTATACATCTATATACATAAGAATAAAGTTGAAGAGGGTCGAAAGTCTGTACATGAAAGATATTTAAAAAAAAATTGGCTGGGTTTGCTTAGAATCGATAACAGAACACGTTCCAACAGTTTTTGGAATTTTTGTCTGTTTATCTGATTGTCTGTATATTTGTGCGCGCATCACGTGAAAACGGCTCAACGGATTTTGTTGAAAACTTTACTAATCTGTTGAGAAAATCATCGGCCAGGTTATAGGTTACTTTTTATCCCGGAAAATTGCATAGTTCCCGCGGGATAGCGATGAACTTGTCGAAAATCGCAGCTGCCTAGAATCACAACGCAACGTATATAAATATTGCTTCGGTATCATAGAGGTGCACTAAGGAGAGACTTTCAAAATTCCCGCGGGATTTAATATCTTTTATTATAAAAAAAATACCAATTCAATGTCAGAATTAAGTGCCTATTCAGATATGCATAGCAATATGTGACTTTTGTCAATAAATGAAGTCAACGCGGACGAAGTCGCGGGCAAAAGCTAGTTTCATATATTTTTTAAAATAGGTACTCAACCTCAACATCATCTATCAAAACATAATGCAAAACATACAAATTGAATCATAATAATCTAACTCATGACAGAGTTCCACTCGGAGCCAGAAATCCCTAAACTCGCTAATCAAACATTATGCAACAAACAAACACTCATCATGACTAGACTTGTCAGTCAGTGTTGTCAGTTTACAATTCGCTTATTATTAGAGTTATTCATACAAGAGCGCTTATGGGCGCGTATGTAACGGTGACGGGGAATGATTGAAACGCATTGTGACAAAAAGTGTCATTTTGGTCCCTGCGAACGCCCCCTCAATGCTTTGGCAGCTTTTGCGCATGTGCGAATGGAATGTACCCCACGTTTTGGAATTGAAAGTTTGCCCCCAGCTTTCTGTGTTTCTGAATAGTTAATTTAATATTGCTAGGCATAAAATAAGTCGGTTGTATTTAAAACTAGCTGTTGCTCGCGAATTAAATTATAGCCTATGTTCATCAATAATGTAAGATCCTAATAATGGTGAAAGAATTTTTCTAATCGGTCCGGTAGTTTCGGAGCCCTTTCAATGCAAACGAACAAACAGTTAAATCTTTCCTCTTATTATATTAGTGTAGATGAGGTTCATGAAATAAGAAACATTTTGTTGCGAAAGAAAATAGGTAAGTACTTACAATATTCAAAATCTGTAAGTACGCAACGTATTGAATACCTAATGATAAATACATAAAATTAGGTAATGATGTACGATCAGGGGGGCAACTACGAAATTCGATTTTCGAAGTTCGTATCACACCGTCCCTCTCACTCTCAAATTAATAACTACTAGTGAGAGCGGAACGGCACGAAACGAACTTCGAAAATCGGATTTCGGAGTATAAGGCCAGAGACAATGGATGTGCGAAAACTTTCAAAGCTCGCAATTTGCAGTTCAGGGGCCTTAACATGACGTCTTAATGCGACTCAATCCCGACTCAGTTCAGGTTTTAGCAAGCTGTCGTTTTTAGTATGGATGTGACATCGAGCGAACCTAAACTGAATCAGAATTGTATTCGCTCGCTGTCAGATCCATACTACAAATGACAGCTGAAACCTGAACTGAGTCGGCATTGAATCACATTATGTAACTCGATCTTAAATAATTTACCACGGCTTTCTAATATTTTTATCCTTTTACTTCACTTTTATTTTTCTGTGGCAGTGGCAGCGCATAAAAAGTAGTGTTAAAAATCGCATAAGTCCGAATAATAGGAAATACAAACTTAAAATATTGCCTATTAATTGGACTTTTTGATTTTTTTGCACGAGGGGCAATTCTATCGTGAATAGACTTTCCATTATTACGGGTTTTGTTCGGATTTCTGATATCGGGGTTTTTGGGTCCATTGTGTATGAGCATTACATTTTTTATGGATGGTCAACGAGGGGTCAGTTTTTTGGATTTGCCCTATTCTGATTGATTGACAGTGGACCATAGGCAGAATTAGTCATCAACAACAATTCTGAAACAATTGGAGAATATGAAGTAAATTTTAATTATTCTAATGTTATTAGTTTTTGCAACTTCGCGATTTCATTATTTATTGAAATAAATTTATGTACTTAAACATTATTCCTGCAGAGACAATTTAATTTCATGTTAATATTATTAACATTTTGAAGAGCGTTAATTCGTCTTGCGTTTTTGTATTAAAACTACTAACTTATTACATTGGTTATTGGTAATTAAAGTTTTTATTTTTACTTTTTATTAGTGATGGGCCGACTACGGTTTCTGCCGACTACCCGACTAGTCGGTTGCAAAAATGCCGAATAGTCGGCCGGTCATTTGTGCGTTCGTCAAATCGCTTTATTTCTGCAGCCGTTCCGATAAAATTGTCCTCCTTCGGCTAATTGACAGCACTTGCGCATGTTTGTGGGTCAAATGTAACTCATTTTGCTGCATTTGATTTCAACCTACCATGTTTTGCAGATTTTCCAAGTATTATTTAACTTAGCTTACAGTCATTGCTTTGGAAGACATTTAATTTAGTCACCGTGATTTTATTTATGCGCCCTTTTTAAAAAATAAATACCAACCGACTAGTCGTCATGTTTTGCCGAATAGTCGCCGACTATTCGCCGACTACAAATAATGCCGAATAGTCGGTTTCCCCGACTAGTCGGCAAGAAGTCGGCCCATCTCTACTTTTTATCATTTTAATTTTGATCAAATTGCCTTGATGCACTCAGTTTGAAAATCTCGTCGGCAAATGTCAAAAATGTATAGACGTACCTTCTAAGTAAAGCCACGAGCTAAAGCTAGTTACAATACAAATAATTCTGTCCACAAATTAGTTCTGTCGAAAGCGTTCAATGTCCGTCAATCTCCCTCGATTGCTAGGATAACCATTGTCCACTACTGACACGTGCCTGATATGCGTTTTTTGTAACTCTCACTATTTTATTCATCTATTTTTTTGTCGCAAAAAATCCCCTATTTGCAAAATAATAGGGACCTTTGATCCACGCGCTTATTAAAAGTAAATATTTCATGAAACATTATCGGCGACGTTTTGTGCCCACTTTTTATCGTTTTGATAATGTTGCAGTGGCGTGGCGTCCATAGAACTCGATTCCCACTGGGTTGCCTATTTTAAGGCAGTTGGGCAATTTGTTGTGCAGAATTAGAGGAAAAGGCTAGTTAAGTTCCCTTCGGCTTGCCTTCTGATATACTTGACGCCACGCCACTGTAATGTTGTGGGCGCTTTTTTTTTGACAATTAAGCTTTTACCACTGCTTTTACGTTACCGTAGGTACCAAGTACAAACCACCATTACCAAGTTTGTACTAAGTACATTCGAACTCTGAGCACTTAAAAATCAGAAATCTTTAAAAAATAGGTAGGTGCATACATACATTGCAATTTTCAAACTTTCGCGATTTTCGTTCATATTTACATAATCCTGGAACTTTAATCACATAAAATGGTTGTCTACCCGTGATTGAAACGTCGAGGTAGTTTTAGCAATACTTTGTGTTAAGTAACACGAAAGATGTACAAAAAGTGGATGTTAAAGGCAAGGTAAGCCTTAACAAAAACTGCCGTGGTAGCATAATGGTTTCTCTAAATAGTACTTTCGCTCTCTCAAGATGTCGAGCCTCAGAATTTATGCGCAAAATTATATTTGAAATTTACCATGAGCTTTTTGGTGAAGGAAAATATCGTAAGGAACGCAATCAATTGTGAGTGTTAAGTTCCCAATTTATACTGGGCTCGCATGAGACCTGCAGCCAAGCCCATTCATTGTGAGAGGAGAGGAGGCATGTGCCCAGTAAAAATACTTTCCATATAGGCTAGAAATGATGATGATGATGATGATGCTGAAGCGTCAGAGATTAGTAGAGGGAGAGAGATCGAGAGTTTTTGCACGGGACGTGGGTTAAAGAAATCAATTTGTTACTAGACAACATCCGTACCTACATACCATAATCTCAACATAAAAAGTATATGATTATTTATTGTAAAATTGTCTTTTGCGTTGGCCAAGATTTTCGTCGAAGTGCATCATATTTCCATCTCACTCTAACGTATAAACGCGTCGCCAGCATAAAGAGTATTGAAGAGTTCGTTCAAGAAGACAAAGTGTCCTATTGAGTTATATAGCAAAACGCCAATTCAGAGTGAGCATTTCAAGTATTTGCATTTAATTAAAATTTTGTAATTGGTAACAAAGCGAATCAAATCCCGTGACATTAGGTTTTTGCAAAATGAAGGAAAAAATAGACCATTTACTACCACTAGGGTGGGTGTTCTGCAGGGTGCAGTGCTGTATTAGAATAGAGTGACCACACTAAGTAATAATTTGTAGACCCTTCATAACTGTCATTGTCGAAGTATTAAAGTGGGTACATTTCCTGATGTAAATAGTTGCCGGGCGTAATGAGTTTTAAACATTGAATTACTTGGATCATTAAATTAATTTACTTTTACTTAGACTTTTGAATTCGCTCTACCGTTCAGCATTTCGGAGTCAGAAGTCTTGGCGTTGGCAATATCCAACTTATTAACCAACCTGACAAAAACTTCCACGAAACTGTATAGTGATGCTAGGTGTGTCATTGGGCTCAAGCCGGAAATATATAAATAAATATAGTTGGATGAAACCTTGATAACGTTATGTCATGCTGTACTATCCGAAACTTCATTCCATCTGTCAGATTGGGCTCTGAAGGCCCTAATTTGCTTCAACTTTGACACTATTCGACACATAAGGCTTATACGCGGCGCAACGTGACACTTTTAGGGTAGTTTTAGGTTACATAAATTCTTGTTACATTTCATCTTTTTATATTGATTTCTTTAAGGATTAAGCTATGTTGCTCCCACCACTGAAACAATAATAGAAATGCTATTCTAATAGAAATGCTTTTGTGGAAAAATCCTTACTTAATATTATACTAGCGACCCGCCCCGGCTTCGCACGGGTGAAATCAGTCTTTCCCTGCTATATTATTATGCATGTATTATACTTACATCATACAAACCTTTCCCTTGAATCACTATCTATTAAAAGAAACCCCATCAAAACCAGTACCGTAGTTTTAAAGATCTAAGCATATATAGGGACAGACAGACAGCGGAAAGCGACTATGTTTTATACTATGATTTATGATTTTAGTGATTTGACGTAAACGAGTCTTATGAGTTTCTTATTCACAAAATCCTCACAATTCCACAGTCAAAAGAGCTTAGTACAAAACATATATGACTGAGAAAAGTATTTAAAACTCTACTTAATGTTGGTACATTTGCTCATTTAACTCTAGACCATTATCTTGCATTAAGATTGACTTTGGCAGTAAAATTATGTTGTATCTGTGACACTAGAAAAATAAAGTCTGTCGTCCATCGTATAGTCCCCAGTCCCAAAATATTTGCCAAGAAGGATGGTGCTCGAGCGAAGGGCATTGTGTCCGCACTGACCAGCAGATGTGCGGGCCGGCTGCAGCGCGCGTGCGCGGCATTCGCAACATGGCCGACACTTAGCCGACATCTTTGTTTGATTTGTTAATCTATCACATTAAATTGGATACTGGGTCACCGTAAATTAGATGAAAAAATAATGCCAACTTAGAAAAACGAAAGTTAAAACTGCGCATAAAATGATTGTGGTTATACACGGATTTTTACTTGTTTGTCCTATGCCAACATGATTGGTCGAGATGAAAATAATGATCGTGTTTTACACTAGCTCAAGCACGCAACATCGTATGCAAACTTCTTAATTTCCCGGGATAAAAAGTAACTAAGTATTAAGCATGTTCATCAGGTACAGTGTAGTTATTCTATAAGTGAAATCCTATTAAAAATAATTTAATAATTCTCATGATTTAACGACTACATAAAAACAAACAATGTTAGCTTCTTTAAGCAAAGACATATTAGGTGTTGGAACGGATATAGCTGATGCATTCTTTTTGATCATACTGAAAAGACTGGGCAGAAAAAATCTTAAACAGGAAATAATATAAACAGTCGCGTTATGCGGGAAATTGTAATAAACGAAATAAGGAGGTTTATTGTAAGTACGTGAATACATATACTGTAAGGTTTTTAATTACATGATTTCGTACCTCAAGAGAAACAACGAAGGACCTCGCTCTATGTCTGTCTGTTAAGTATCGACACTCACGAGTAAACTAAAGCCTATGTTAGTTTCAAGTATAACCTACAGGTCTTACAGGTACCATTAACCAATAATCGTGAAATTTAATTTGAAGTACCTAATAAATGTAAATATTTATTTAGTAATTTAACGTAAAAATGTACAGTTGAAATTCGACCCGACGTAAATAGATGTAGCTAAACCTAGGTAGGTAGTTACTTATGAGGGATTGCGTTTCTGCAACTATACGTCGTACATATTATTTGTTCGTTTGATCAACATGTCGTTTGGTACTTTCAAAACTATGAATTGTTATGCACGCAAATTTTCGGTGCACGAGTCAGACTCGCACTTTGCTGTTTTTTATTACCGTGGAAACCTTCATAGGCTTCGATCTTCACTTTACACGAAAAACACTACACCAATTATTTTTTAAACGAAAAACACTTTGTTTTCAACATTTTAGGTTTCATTAATTTTCAGACCAGAAAAAATAACCTACAAGTCCTGTCAATCATAAATAGAATAAAAAATAATAAAATGATAAATCTAATAAATTATACGTGTTTTTAGAAAACAGTATTAGGTATTATGTAAAAATACATGTAAAATACATAGCACACATAACATTACGAGTACCTATATAGCGTAGGCCAAGTCCCCCACGCGCGCACCCCAATACCGCGCAAAACACACGCAGTCTTTCGCCAATCTCCCCACAAACCACTTCTCTTGCGTTCATTATTAAATTTTCAATTACCTACCTAACTAAAACAAAACTTAGTAAAACAAGCAACAAAAACAACACTAACCAATTGTGCAGAAAAAAACAACGCGCAGGTCCCGTTTTTTCGACGCTCATATCAATCGAAGGGTGTGAATGACAAGTGTTATTGTGTATTTTTTACTGTATTGTGTTTTTGTGTAATAAAATGCCAATGCATCGATGTTTTTGAGTAACATTGCAGTGAATCGGCTGGTTAGCGTTCACCGAAGTGGGGTGGTTTGCGCCCATGAAGGGTAAGCTTTAATATACCTAAACTTGCAAATTATGATACATTATTTTGACTACAATCTAATTGTATAAACGAATTTATTTTTACAACTCAGATAAATTTTCTTTTGTCTACATAAAGAAGTAGATACTTTAGTATCAAGTATAATTTCATGTGATGAACGACAATTTATAAGGTTAGGTAACTTGTAAAACGCAATTCCAGGCTAAAACTTAACTTAAATAATTCTGAACATATTTTTAGATGTATCTTGAGTGTGATGCTGATAATTGTGGTTTCATTTAGATATTTATTTATGTCACGGATCTTCTAACCTAAGCGAGTTAGTACCTATGACTGCGACTATTTTGATTCAAAATTAGGAATAGTTCTCATTTCTAATTCAGTAATTATCATCCCCAAAATGTTTTCTTCAATGCTGCCTGATTATCGTAAGCACTTATATGAAGCCTAAATAATTGAGTCTGTTCTTCTCAGAATATTAAATATACGAACCTATTATTTTCATGGATTGATTGGATTAATTTAAAATCTTATTACGTAGACCACTTCAAAATAAGCCAAATTTAATTATGCCCCATTGCGCCTGTTCTTTGGAATACTTTACCATAATTATACATACCTCATTACAAAAAATGTGAAAAAAACCATCCAATTTGTCGGAATTTTAGAAATGAATTTAAAACAATCAACTTTTGAAAACTACATGAAACTGAATGATGTACATACCTCTTTGGAATAATAAAAAAATATTTTACTTTACTCTCTTATAAATGATTTTGAAACAATACAGAATAACATAAAGCTGTGTACACTACTTTCATTCTTACCTGTCCTATTTGGTAAACAAAATTCTAACCTCAATGTGCAAATTTTTGCAAAGAATAAGGTGTATTATGTTGTCTAATAAACCTGAGGCAATATTTTGTACATAATTTTGCTGATATTTTATCTCCAGTTCGTTTATTTGCGATGAAATAGTTAAAAAATAACAAAAATGAGACGTTTTGAGGTTAGAATTTTGTTTACCAAATAGGACAGGTAAGAATGAAAATACCTTAGGTACTTATGATTACGCGTTACCTAAATCATCAACAGAATTTATATTCCTAGACTACACTAAACTAGTACTAAAAATTATTATACTTTATGGCAATAATATCAAAACATAAATCCAATCAAATCTGATTCTGAATCTGCTCAATAAATAAATTTAAATAAAACAAGGATTCAAATATTAGTACCTAAGTAATTAATTAATGTCCTATTCCGATTTATAAATTTTAGAATGATTAGCGATCGTAAAATACTTACATTTCAGTCACAAAATAAAATGTTCGGGTAATAGGTTTCCTCAAGTATGTTTGCCTATACTTTTCCAATAAGATTATATTATTGGTTATTTATTAAGTAATAATAATTAATATCATTCGATTATTAAATAATATACTTAATATGATTGTAATTTTATTCAAGTAATTATATCTTACTAGAATAATGGAATTAAAATAATCTTATTAGAATTGTGTAGTGTAAGGTATATAGACATGACCTTTTGTCACAAACCGTTTGGAGTACTTTTATTAAATCTGTTTTTGTGGCAATAAATTGTTTTTTCTTTCTTACTTTCTATGATTTGTGTTATTTGTGCGTTATGGTTAGAATTTATGTGCTTATGACCACGAGACCACCGTGAATCAGTTTTTAGTCGTATCACATTTTAATAATTAATGTAATGTTTTAAAAAAGTCCATTTTGAAACTTTAATGCCAACTCAAAATAACTCCCTAGTAGATTAATGACTAGATTTTACTAATATAAATAATTCTAACTCATGTTACTAAATGTGGTCTGTGTGCTTGTTTGTCCCCTCTTGAGGCCTGAACCAATCTTAATCAGATTAGGTAGGTATGCATCCTTTGATATGGAAAGTGTAAATGTTACCTAAAAACTCCAGTATGTGAAAATGTAGAAACTTCTGTTTCTGTTAAATAGAACATTGTAAATGCCAAATCCTCGACGGATTTGTATGGAATTTGTGACTTCGTAAGTCCTCACAAAATGTTAAATGAAAAAATAATTTTAAATATGCTGGAATTAAATTTAAAATCACAAAACTGGGACTCGGTGGCTCGGTTTTGAGTACAACGCGATGTATAATAAGTCGGGACTTACGAGGGTAAAGGAGACAGCTACTCTCGACACGGCTTTTGGGTCTTCTTACCTTGGGATCAGTCTACCCTTTAAGGGATAGAGACGTAATTTATATAATATATGTATGTACTCTCAATTGGCACATTGGCTACATTTAATATTATAAAATATTTAATGAATTACGATTCTGCGCGGAAGAAAACGCGAGTAAAAACTAGTTTCAAATAAAATTTAAAAACCTGGTTAAAGAACATGGTCTGTGTAAAAGAACGTTATGTAAAATAAATCGTTTTCCGTTAAATTGTATCAACGAAATTATGAAATTTGTTCCTAACACCTTGTTTTCAGTCGATCACGTTTTCGTGTTCCAGAATGCAGCGTGTGCGCAGCGGCAGCCGCGGCGGCGGCGGCGGCGGCGGCGTGGGCCACCCAGCATGGGCCGGAGTCTGGCAAGTTGCCGGCGCCGGCGCCGGCCGTGCCGAACGGCGTCGTCAACGGCGTGCGGTATAATGGAAATCGTGAGTGAAAATTTTATCTCTTTAAAAGAGCACTAACATCACTAGTTTGAGACTTGAAATTTGGCGAATATATTTCTTAGGTGAACCACATAATATAGATTTTGCGATTTTTTTGCGGGACAGGGAACTATCATCACTACATAGTATAAAACAAAGTCGCTATCTCTGTCCCTATGTCCCTATGTATGCTTAAATCTTTAAAACTACGCAACGGATTTTGATGCGGTTTTTTTTAATAGATAGAGTGATTCAAGAGGAAGGTTTATATGTATAATACATGCATAATATACCGTGCGAAGCCGGGGCGGGTCGCTAGTAGTTTATATTTTAGGTTTCCGTAATCAAAATGGAAAAAAAACTGAACGAACATGCATGGCGAAACTATAAGGTTCCGTTTTAGAAATTTTGACTACGGAAAACTTTTTATTTTGTTTTAATTAATTGAGGGGCTGATTAATTGGGAATACCACTAGTACTCCGTGTTAATTTTGGGCAGTTTTATCGGAAAAAGTGGTTTCTGTTCACGACTTAAAAGTCACTATGTAGATTTATTTAATCAACAAAACCCTGAAAAAATATATGTCTACGATTTTGTCTTCGCAGAAGCAGCTTTTTATAAACTGCATAGTGAATAAGTGACGCCAATAGTTAATTTGTATTTATCATGGAAATAACAGGACACGGACTTTCAATGAAAAATCTGGCTTTTATATTCTTTCTTATATTTGCCAATAAGACTTGTTATCTTTTGAATTTGTTCGCCAGAATTAGATATGTTTCAATTCGGTATTCGGTAAATGCCTTATATGGTCAACAAAGTTTCCATAAAATGCTCTTCATAAATTGTGTACTTTTAGATAGGTAGATAGGCAGATTAGATAGATTCCTTCTGAAAATATACATTACACTAAACATTTCAGATATTTATAAGCAGCTCACAAAAGGATTGTCAACTTATGAATTAGAATAAAAACAAAATAATAACAAATTTAGAATAAATTAGAATTTGGTACGAGTAGGTATGTACTTACATACATAATGTGTTTTGATCAAAATGATTGTTAGCTTTATCAAGCACTGCCTATGTGTTGAACATTAGGGTACTGCCACCCTATGAGTGGGAACGCCTCTTTAAAAAACTTTGCCAATGGGAAGAGCATTGTTAACTTTATTATAGGGGGAGAACATCGCAAAAGCTTTTTACGAACGTCACGCAAAGCTTATTCTCTAGTTGTTTAAGTATTTCACAGATGGCGTTGTAAAGCTTTAGAGGTGCTGCCATCTGCAGAAAAAATATAGAACTAGCTCAAGCATGATTTGTATAAACAGAATTGTATTCAACAAAGTTAAGTTAGTGACTCTATCATATTCTGCTAGAGGTCTCTGTGAAAGTAAGTACTATATGTATTAGTTGTTTATGCTCAGATTTTATTTCAGAGATACTTATTATACTAAATGTTGTGGGTTTTATTAAAAAAATAATTAAGAAACTGGTAGAGTTTAAAGTTTTGAGAGTATTTATGAAATTTATCAAACGATAAACAGAGCTTAAGTTTAGTATTAAAAAAATCGACAGTAGTCTGATGTAGGGTGTGGTTCGCAACCATATTTTTACGATATTTATATTTGAATTTCTTACTAAATATTTATAACATTAGAATGCACATACTTTTGTGCAATAAAAATACGTGCTTTTACATACAAAAATACAAATAAGTGTACCTTTCAGCAGTTGCGTTTAATAATCACTGTCTTACAAAAACTAGGTGCTTTGTTAAAAAATATATTTGCAAAGTCGATTCTTTTAGCATTAGAAAGGTTTTGTCAATTTGAAATTTTGGCATGTCTTTATATTGAAAACCACTCTTTAAAAATCGGTAACTGGAAAATATTAAACCATAATCAAAACAATGACAATATTCCAGGGATTTTAAATTTAAACTTGCTGTTATTTTATTTTTTAAAACTAAAATATAAAAAGACATGGAAAATTGTTTACCTTCTTTCTAATGCTAAAAAAATCGAAGTATACTTGGCGACTAAAGAAATACACAGGTAGATCAACTATGAACTTCCTTCTTCGTATTTTAAAGTTCAAATGTAGAGCCCATTTTCATAATTAAAAATTTAGACTCGTATTAGGCAATCACTCATCATAGATCAAGAAACATTTCAATAATTTCATCGTGTAATAAAATAAAATCATACAAATATGAAATCATCTTCAAGACATTTTTTTTCCTATATAAATAATGGATAGGTCAAACAATGACTTATTTATGATGTTGTATAGGCAGGTGCTAACCCCACTTCCCTATTATTGCGCAAATGTGGCCAACTCACGCAGGAATAGACAAAAAATAGACCGACTTGTTCCTCACAATCGTCAAGATTTCGGTTACAACTCCAACAATTAACCTGATTAGCATCCTAGATAATGTAGCTAACTAACCTAACTCCAACCAGGTATGGGAGAAAGTGCGAGTCAATCGTATTTCATTATTACCAAAACTTGTCTTTCTCGTGAAGCAGGTATTGTTGGGTCATTGTTGGTGCATAATTGTACGAAGACGCGACAATGGGACGGTAGGCGAGTCCGTCACAAACTGACAGCTTGAAGGGGACTCCCTCCTAAACTAGGGGTGCGGGGACGTTTGAATTTTTAGCTGGTTTGCATTCATTAGAATTAACGTTATTAAAATTAAATTTAAAAAGTGAAAATGGAACTGTGCTACGCAAGATGTGTCATCCTGGTTTAATTTTTAACTCGCAGTTGCGCACTTTTGAAACGCCGAATGTACCAACCTGTAGAGCATGATACTTGTTGATTTCGGGAACACGTGTATGATGTCGTTTTCCAAATAACGTTTCCAATAAGAACCTTACTTGATCCATTGATGATTACGTAATTATTTCAATATTCAATCCGTTAGTAAAATACAATTCTCTGTATAGGTAATGATAAGAGAACTGTTTCGGTTATTATTGTGTTTTATGTCATTGTTTTTTCTATGATGACTTTTGACATCATTATCTAGCTGTTTACTGTACCACATCACAGATCTATTTGTAGCATTTGCTCCAGTAATTCATAATGTGTTAATTTTGTAAAAAAATGATCTTACATTTAATATACGGCCTTAGAAAAACAATTCGTATCACTAATAACTTTACGTAACTCACTTATGTTCAAACAGTCATTGGTGAGTTAATTCTCACGTTACCTATAAAAATATTGACATGCACGAATAGTTATAGTATAGTCGACAACGCAATAACAGTTACGGTGAGGTATGCAGGTAGATACGCATTATTAATTGAAAGCCACAGCTACGAGTATATTGCATTGCATGGCGCAATATTAACAAAAGAAACACCGTAACAAAAACTACTTACTGGATCGTTCAACATAAAAAACAAAATAGTACCAAGACTCGGACATCCCTATTAGACCCTTGCGCTCACTTCTAGGCGGCAGGCGGTTTGTGTTGGAGAGTTTTTTTGTAAATTTTAGATGTCGTTGACTATTTAAAGTGGTGTCTGTTTGGAAGTCGTGGCGTTCCCTTGTAGCGTGCCCTTTCCTGGTGGAAGTGGCGAGCGCGTTCTCCGCCATCGAGTGACATAATTTCGGGCAAAGCGGCCGGCGCTTTCGGGCGGTGCACACGTTTCGTTGGCTTGACTATTTTAAAAACTATTTAGTTGTCGGTATCCGGAAAGGGACCAACCGCATCGTCGCGCCGCCGCCGACTCCGGCGCTCGACACCGCCACTCATTTTCGATGCAGTCGACCTGCGTGCGCGTCGTTACGTTAGTCGCTTAACGCGCACGCGCATCCGCTCCCATGCACCTACCTTTCCATTGTTGATATGTTATTATGTTATTTTTAAATGTGCGTAAATTACATCTGTCAATGAACTCGTTGTAAACAAACAAAGTGCCTTATTTTGATGATGGATACGACCAAGAAGAGGTGATATTTGTTGGTGCTGTTAAGTTTTTTTTTACACGATGAGCGGGAGAGGAGGCGGAAATGCAGTTCCGTCTTCAAGTAAGTGTCTAAGATTCTATTTTCTTATTAGCGTAGAAGTGAAGTTTGGTGTTTGGTTGTACGGAGTTATTAATGGTTTCCGTGGCGCTGGTTGTAAATCTATCTTCACACGTGGGTAAGGAAGGGTGCGCCCGCGCACCGTGCGAGCATACCCAATCAGCTTACGTCAAAAGCTGTTCTATGCATTGGAACTTGACGTGACCCTTATCGGGCGGATGCGTCGCACACTGCGCGGGAAGCCAATCAAAGACATTTCTTTATATCATCATTGAAATTATTCAAATTGAGGTTAATAGAGTCTATTTCCATTGGATGTCGCACATATGCGCACCATGTTTACTTGTCCGAGCTGATTAACAACACGAATATCAACTTCGTAGTTCTGTTGTCTATTATCGGTCAAAATAATAACGTCATGTTTTGCGCAATAGACGATGTTTTCGTAAAGGGACTACCTACACATGTTATGTCTAATTGGTTTCTATTAATGAGTCGTTAGAGTTCTATGAATTTTAAAACGCGTTCTTTAACATTAAATTTAAATAGCTATTAGTAGTTAATAAGTGGCATAAGTATGTAGAAATGCAGTTTAGCAGCATTTTCTCAAAACAACTTTACGCAAGAAGCAGTTGTATACGATACGATAACATGGTACACCGTTTTGGGCTCTCGGGTGCATGCTGGTATGCATTGGACGTGTTTGACTTGTGCATGCGTTTCTCAGTTCTAATCGGGAGGGTTTAAGGTTGTTTTTACAATGGTTTGAATGGTTTCATTTAACTGTGTGTGTGAGCCGACTGCATTTTCGGAGGACCTTAATCTTCACTCCCCACTACACGACGTGTTTTTGTCGCCGACACGCCGCGGCTAGTGACGGACCCGTGTCGATATTTTTACTTAAGAATGAAAATAAAAGCGGGTCGAAGAAGGCACGTTCTAACGAGGGGACAAACTATTTGTGAACAGGAGCGGTCTTGTTTACATTTTGACAGCGGTTTTATTTTTCTTGTTTTATTAGTTCGCTAAGCGAGTTAATCACGAACCGTGGACATTGTTCTCATTTGTGAACTGTTTCTCACATGAACGAGTTTAAAGATGAATTAACTAGAAACTTGAGCCAGTTTTGTTTTTCAATTGAAGATCCTTATCGTGATTTTGAAAGTCGATTTTGTTTGGTTACATCCCTTCAACGGGGTCCGAGTTCGTAACCAGTCAATTAAATACGAATAGTGGTACGTTTAGCTGTCTCTTTCCCTCCGACTTAAGATCCCCAACCAGGCGCCACTTGACGATGATTCACGTTTGAATTCCATGCCTACGATTGATAACAGCAAAAACTAGTGAATGGCAGAACGTTTTAGGTCGTTTACTTGCTGGCCTGCGCATGCGTTCGGCGCTCATAGAAATGTGTTTTGTTTACTAAAATATTAACCGTTTATAAACTGCTCAATGGGAACGTGCTTCTTTAATATTCATGCAAGTGTTTGTGCGATAAATCGCGATACAATTATATGCTTAAATTGTACCTATGCTATTCAACAAAGAATGTGATCAAAAATTTGTTTATCGCTATCCTACGGGGACTATGTATGCAATTTTATGGGATAAAAAGTATTCTAATTAGTCCAGGTCGTAAACTATGTGCCGAATTCCATCACAAACTATCCAACTATTTTAGCGTGAAGGAGTAATAACCAAAAACACACTCGGAGAGAGTGAGAGAGAAAGAGAGAGATAGGATAGGGAGAGGAACACAATTAATAAATTTCGAATTTATGATATTAGTAGGATACTTAAATTACTGATTATTACTATCTGTATGATATCCAATTATCAACCCCTTGTGACGACTTTTACTTTTATAATACTGTAGCCCAGAGATTCCCAAACTCTTGTTCCATAGACCACTTTCAAAAATTTGCTGGATCCGGTGAACCCCCTGCAGCTACAATACCACTAATTTCTAAACTAAATCTCGAAAAAAAAATCAAGATTAGCTCTATAATCTATGGAAACTTGCGCTGTTGCTGAGTTTCAACGATAAATTAACAGTTTTCGAAAAAATTGGTTAGAATTGATTGCTTGATAGGGTTAATTATTTGAAAATAAAGTCGACTAAACAAATTTTCAATTAAATTATATTTTTGTGCTGCGAGTGAGTCCATCTACTTATACTTGACTTTCTTGAAATCTAAAATGACTCACAGCACAAGAACCAATCAATTCTCACAAATTTTATTCAATTTTCATGCACCCCCGCTTGCGATTGTGGACCCCCATTTTTGGTCACGCCCAACGTAGACCCCCGTCGAGTCTTCCGTGGACCCCTGGGGGTCCACCTGGACCACTTTGGGAACTACTGCTCTAGCCGTTGCCCGCGACTTTGTCTACACAAATTCGCTTATCGCTATCCCGAGGGAACTATGCAATTTTCCGGGATGAAAAGAAGCCCTTGTTTTAACCTAGGATTGCTACCCTAGCTAGCTGGTGCTATCTCCATTCCAAATTTCGGATCTGAATCCGTCCAGGGCCCCGTTTCTCTAAGCTTATTAATAGTGCGTTTTGTTTTATTCTTTCGTTTAATTTACGAGACAAAACACTAATATTATTAGTCTAATAAGCTTCGAGAAAGGGGCCCTGTAGTTTCACCGTGAAGAAGGAAAAACCTACACACTCACTCACTCACATCGTCACAAACTTTCGCATTAATAATATTAGTTGGATTGTTGCAAAGCGCACGCATTTATCACATGCCTTTCAATCATCAAGTGAGAATATGTTTAATGAGTGATGAACATTAAAACAGAAGCGTGGGCACTTTAGCCACGTGGTAACCATGAACACTATGACTAAACCTAATGACAGACTGACGTACAATTACGCACTAACAATCCCGTCAAATGGCAACTGGCACGATATTAGGCAACATCCAAGTTTTAATCGCACAAATGCTTCTCTTAATGAAATTAATTGAATCAATTATTAAAACCTAAATCCACTTCTTATTTTTGTAAAGTTCGTATTTGATGTTGGGTGTAGGGTGTAGGCTACATAGAATAGGGAATATTTATGATTTTCTTTATTGAGTTCATAATATTTCATTTATAGTTCATTTAGTTATATGCAACCAAAAATATAAAAATAAATATTTTTCAAATAACTATAAACTATAACCGAGATATAAATCTATCAAAGATTTGTCTCTATCTCTTTTTAGAAAAACAGAATTTTAGTATGGAGTTTATATGGGCGTAGTGTTTTATGACGTCACATGTCATGTTGGATCTCTCTTTCTAATCGAAGTCTAATTAGTAGTTTAAAACTCTTCTATTTGCCTTATTTCTGGACCGATATTACTTTTAATTTCACTTTTGTCATCTCTTTTACATTTCACATTTTTTAAATGCATAATATTACTTATTTCCTATTGACTCTTTATACTATGGTGAGCATAATTTGTACAATCTACCATTTTTTTTTGTTAAATGGCGATTTAATAGTAGTAGTTCAACCTAACTACTAAAGTTTTGAAATTTAGCAATGATACACGTACAGATTCAAGAATTGATGTAATTTGATTGTGATTTCATCTTCAGTTAGGACTATAATATTATTTAATGATCAGATTGATATTTATACTAACTATTTAACTTTATATGGATCAGAAGGCAGACCAAAAGTCACCCGTCAAAGGCTTATAAGTAACTCCAAGCTAACGTCAAGATATGAGCCCTTTCCCACGTATTTTATATGCCGGTCATAAAATTCGGCATATTTATGCTATTGGAAAGAACTCAAGATATTTATAATGCTGTGTTTTTCACCAGAATATATGTTTGCGGTTAAGTATGCTAATATTAATTTTATTCATTACACGGTGTCCAAAACATTTTAGAAAATTATAAATGTCACGAAAATGTCTAAAATGGCAGTGTTCATTTTATGTGGTAAAGTTTTTTACCTTTTTTTTATCTAGCCTGGCTTTCAAACCAAACAACCAACCAAAAATGTTGTATAATTATGTGCAAAGTGTCCACATTTTAGGTCAAAGAGTTCAAAGTTCCTAAGAGGTATTATTTGTTTTTTGTTTCAAACATTCGTCATGGTTTTACTCTTAAATATGACTAAGCGGTTTTGCATAAGAAAATACTCAGAACTGAGGGTTAATTCATAATGTTTAGAATACATTTATATTTTGATGAAAAACTGTTATTTATTAGAAAAATCAAACAAATTACCAAATAGCTTAAAACATTGCCATCGTCAATGTTACCATAACAGCTAAAGATTTATAAATTTTTGAAACCATAGCAGTAGATGCATTTCATAGAATCTTTAAAATTTCAATTTATTTGTATTAATTATTCCTCAGTAAACGATATAAACTTTAAACAGCAAAAACAATAGAGACGATGAAAGAGTAAAGAAAACGAGATTCTATTTAGTCGCTCAGTTAGATAATCACAAAATATTGAACACGTATTTTTTCTTTCTTTATTCAAATAAAGCTGACAATGATAAAATAAAACGTAAGAAAGTTTGGGAGTGAGGCCTCGTTCTAAGTAAAAATTGTACCAAGACGTGACGTCATAATATGATATTTCAACTCATTAAATATCCGTAATATTATTATTATGCGAAAAATAAAAAAAATACGTGTCGAATACTTTGTGATAATCTACGTGTTACACAAAGAAAACAATTTGCCACTATCCCTGATAGTCGGCATATTTAGGAGGCATCTATAGTCTTATGTACTGTGAAGCTACCTTGAAGAGGCACTTTTGCTAATACGGGGATCGATGTCGAAAACCTAAACAACCTTGAGGGGGGCCATTAAATTAAACGTAGAATTAGCAAGACTTCATTTTAATTGTTTATTTGAAACAATATATTTAATTTTTACAGAATAGGAAGTGGTTTCTAGCGGTTCAAGTTGGTCTGAGGACCGTCTCTCTGATCTTAAAAAACAATCAATGTCAAATCAAACGAATGTTCGATTTGTAAACCTCGAGATTACCCTGTTACCAGCCAGCCCGATGATTATCCTACCTAACTCTACAGTGCCTATTCAGCTTTACTGCGGTAGTTTAATTGTGCAGCGTTCTTATATTTTACGAACTTCGACGATCGCAGGAGATCCCCTGCCTTCTCGAATAGACGAGATAACTTACTCACTTTATAAATAGTTCCTGCAAAGGTGGAGAGAAAATAATAAGTCTGTCTGTGGTATTAAATAGTTTCTTGAACTCTACTCGTACTGTGCAACTTTTAAGTCAAAAGACAGGATAACCCATTAATAAGAAGAAAGAAAGAAAGAAGACATTTGTTCGTTTTTGCAAGACACACACACAAATATAAGAGAATACACACAATTTTATAGAAAAGAAACAAAAAACACAGACATGAAAAATAGATCATCAACGTTGTGTGTGTCTTCGCAAAGTGGTCGCTATGGCTCAGCATTACGCTGAGTACCTACTTTTACATTACAGTACATTTGCGGGTGGTAGGGCCTTGTGCAAGGTCCGTCTAGATCGCTACTACCATCTTACTCGCTAATCCTGCCGCTAAGCAGCAGTGCTTGCACTGCTGTGTTCCGGTGTGGAGAGTAAGACAGCCGAGGAAATTACGAGCACAAGAGGCATTTCATCTTAGCCCTGTAGGTTGGCAACGCATCTGCGATCCCTCCGGGGTTGCGGGTGTCTATGGGCAGTGGTGATCACTTACCATCAGGTGACCCACTTGCTCGTTTGCCTTCCTATTCATATTTAAAAAAAGTGTTAGACACATGCAGCACTGATTTTCAGCCAGAACCGTCTGTGACTCACGAAACGTTACACAGATAAAGTATAGGTACTCCATAAACCATAAACATATACGTAAAAAAGTAATAAATAGATAGAACCTGACTTATGTGTAACTAAAAAGTACACAAATTAATTATATAAGTAGTTTACAATAAAAAAAAAAAAAAAATGAGGGAAAACTAAATTGTTAAAAAACATCAGACTGGCATAATCAATGTGCGAAGTGCTGAGGGTCTGAAGGACTATTGAAAGGATTTTTGGAGCGTCAAAAGTTATTACCTAGGCAAACATGCGAGAAAATCCACCGAATTATATGTTGCTGGCTGCTTCCCTAAAGAAACCGTAGTACTATGTATTAGCAATTAGAATGCTGTTAATGAATTGGTGGTATCATGTATTGGATGCAAAGCATGATATGAAAGCGTTGCTGCTACTCTTTCGTCTATGATCATCTCCATGACGCTTTAATATACATTGTTACAGGGCAATTATGAAGTTTACCACGAGGAATAACACGTCACTTAAAACTTTTACGCAAACGCTTTCGTCTAGATGTAGTTGTTAGAAATAAAAAAAAAACATTCAAGCTGCACATTTGCCACCAAAATAAAGTTGATAAAACAAATGCACAAATGTGTTCTTTTGAAAAAAAAAACAAACAACTTCAGTTACCCGAGTATCGGAAACAACTTTGACGCGTTTGTGGGCACCGGTCAAAAGGAATGCAATCAAATGTTACATTATGCATTAAAAACATTTGGTTGCATTGAAATTCCTGAGTGTATGTTGACTTCGAGTGTGGAATGAGTGTCGAAGGTGGGGACTCACTGCTGGCGATAAGTAAACAAGAAATTTACGAGTGAATGAAAACGGAAGACTTTTTTTAAATATGCTATGATAATTCCTTATTGAGGAAATAATAAGTATAAGTAATATTGGTGATTGGTTGTTTTAATCTTGTCTATTTATAATAGATTGCGAATCGATTGTAGTTCTAAATAATTATGTATATTTTTGTTTACCACTTTGTCTGTGAATCTAACTAATATTATAAATGCGAAAGTATGGATGGATGGATGGATGGATGGATGGATGGATGGATGTTTGTTTGTTACTCAATCACGCCAGAACGGCCCAACGGATCTGGATGAAATTTGGCACATAGATAGAGAAAAGTCTGGAATAGCACATAGGCTACTTTTTATCCCGGAAAATTGCGTAGTTCCCGCGGGATAGCGATAAACGAATTCTTTGCAGACGAAGTCGCTGGCAAAAGCTAGTAATTTATATACCGCTAAAAAAACTGTAAATGTGTATGCTAAATGTTCAAACTATCTTCTAGCCGAATGTCATCACGGTTCACGATCATTGAAGCGGTTTAGCCGTGGTTTAGAAGCAGTAAACAGGCAGAGAAAGAGACAGAATTTTCTTTTCATAAATATAATTGTTTACATGAAGGTATATTTTTATCTGGGTCTATATATATTGTCCCCTAAAATTGAAATTCCGAAAGGTTTGCCATAATTTGAGTCAGCAATAAAGCGTTATATTTCTAAGACATTTAAGACATTTTTTTTTTAATTGATAGTAACTAATTTCATGTGTTAAGATCAAAAGACGTATGTATTACTAACTATTTTATTATGAGCATGACCAATGAAAATTATGAGACAAAATGTAACCCGGGCTCAGCTCAATCAATCGGAGTTTACCCGTTGATAGTGGTACCCCGCCCCGTTGCGCGGACGCTCCGTGATCGGGCGGGCGGCGCACGCGCAGCTGGTAGTCTCTAGCTGACTAAACAAAACTGACACTACGCACACACAAGTTAAATGCCGTGCGTTACGTTACAGTCCAGGCTTAGAGCTTACAGCTATTTTTGTACAAAGGCTTAGGCATAGGCTTTTCTTTTTTCAACTTAAAACAAGTTGTGTTCAACCCTTTCGCCGCCATTGACTTGACATGAAGTAAGTATATGCAGTGTAAAATGCACCTTCATTTGACAAGAAGAGCTCCTTTTGCCACCCCTAAATACTGTTGTTTTTTATATCGAATTTCTCTTTAGTGTGGTAATAAAAGTTTTTTCTTTCTTTCTTTCTTTCAAGATAAAGTTGACAGTTGCGATGGACACTAGAGCTTGGCGGTGAAAAAAGTTTAAAAAGCTGTTTTAAAACAAACAGCAAACTTTTTGATAATGGGTCACTTGGTGGTACAGCAGTCACCACTCCCCATAGATATCCGTAACACTGGAGAGTTGTAGATGCATTGCCAGCCTAGAGGGCTAAGATAAAATATCTCATGTGCAAATATTTTCACTGGCTGTTTAAAGGTGCGACCACACCGCCGCTTAAAAAACGGTGACGTTACGGAATCGCAACACGTCACTGCGTATACGCGACGGTTTGGTCGCACCCTAACTCTTCACGTTGGAATACAGCAGCACTGCTGCTCGGGGGATAGACACTACATAACTGCCGTTCTAATTGAAAAGGACGCATTGTCAAAAAAACAGATATAGATTTTTTTACTTTTTTGGCCAGATTATCATCAATCAGATTAACTAATATTATAAATGCGAAAGTATGGATGGATGGATGTTTGTTTGTTACTCAATCACGTCAGAACGGCCCAACGGATCTGGATGAAGTTCGGCACATAGATAGAGAAAAGTCTGGAATAGCACATAGGCTACTTTTTATCCCGGAAAATTGCGTACCTAGTTCCTGCGGGATAGCGATGCACCAATTCTTTGCAGACGCAGTCGCTGGCAACAGCTAGTATATTATAAATTCAAAAGTTTGTGATGACGTGTGGATGTGGGATGTGAGTGAGTGAGTGTATGTTTGTTTCTTCTTCAGGCTGAAACGACTGGCCGGATTTGGGACAAAGCTGGAACGGACATAGCTGGTACTCCAGAATAAAGCAGGCTACTTTTTATCCCGGAAAATGGCATAGTTTCCGCGGGATAGCGATCAACATGTCAATTGCTAATGCTATGCGGACGAAGTCGCGGGCAGAAGCCAAGTCTATCATAATGACAATATGAAATAATGTAGTTATTAAGAAAGTACATGATAGATTTATGTCCAATCTGTCAAAAATGCAAAAAGACTATATTGGTTTGAAATTTGAATAAGGACGGCAGATAAGGGATTAGGCACAATGAGAGAAGTGACTAATGTATTTACATTTAGTCACTTCAAGGCGTTATAGTAAGTCTTATTAAACCAACTTACTCGAACTTTAATCAAACGTACATGGTGTCTTTATTAGTCTTTAATTTATGACCATTACGCGAGGGCCTCTTTCATTACTGGAAATTAAATAAACAGTCTCATATGTCTTAATATGCTAAGTACTAAAAAACCCATTTTAAATGAACGTGAACAATAATGTTTCATTATTATGCACGCGTGAGTTAACCGTTACCGCATGGGTTCATTTAGGCGCTAAACGCATTGCGTTACTCGCATACGACTAAAATAAAACATGTAATTTGACGAATACAGGGTGTGACAAACACAACGAGCGATAATTTACTGAGGTATATAGACATAGCTAGAGAAACTAAAAAATATGATTATTATAATTTTTTTTAGTTGTCAGAACAGAACAGTACCTATTATTTAAAAGTTTTACGAAAGGTTGCGCGCCTCTGGATTTACAGGAGGTACCTAGTAAATATTACCCGTATTTAGTATTTTGTGTAAGTAAGTAATTAATCTATTATTTTAATTAGTAACGATATTTTGGCAATTAAAAAGTACCAATTTATTATTTTTTACATTTTTTTAGCTTCTATAGACAGCTATGGTCCTATGTTTACCCCAGTGAATTATTGCTCGGGGTATATGTCACTTTGTGCTAGAAACGCTTTAGTACTATGTCGTGAATAAAATCCCGTCTAATCAACTATCTAATCAAAATCGTACCCAATATAGGTCCTCCTTCGCAAAATAATATACATATAAGGATCATTAAACAAATGATCACGGTTCTTTATGTTGTTTTACTTTTTATTTCAATTACTATCGACGATCTTTTTGTGAACTACTTATATTTGACATTAAATGTAAAATTTGATGTAATTTTTCAAAATGAGATATAAATGTATCGAATCGTTAGGATCTTGGAATTTTTAAATCTATTACCGATTACAGAGTCAATTCAAAGCTGAGAACATAAATAATGATGATGAAAATTTGATGATTTCTTTAATCAAATTCTAAAATAATAGTCGCGTCGCGCTTTCAATAGATGCTTTTGGTTTCTTCGAAGTTAATTAAATACTGACTGTAACCACAAATTTATAAATGTTGTGGAAAAACGAAATATTAATAAGCTCTAAGGTTTTAATAAGTCGTTCGTTACACATAGGACCCCTAAGAAGGTTACCTTCCTGCGACTGAGTTTCCTCAACGCTACAATCTGGCCGTCTTCAAATCAGCACGTCTAGCACGAGAGCGCGCAAGAGTCGCGTCGCGCGCGAGATAGATTACCCGTCTTTTTCTTACTGTTCGTTCTAGAAAGAGACGGGTAGTCTAGTCTATCTCGCGCGCGACGCGACTCTTGTGCGCTGTCGTGGTAGCCGGGCTGGGGTGAATTGGTAACTAATTACTAGGCAAGCATGCTTCATCTTAGAGCAGATCTCTGCTTACCAATAGGCGTGATTGTGTGGTTGAACGCATATATTTTATTTTATTTTATTTTATGTAACTGGTGTCGTATACCACTGCTAGGGAAAGGCCTCCTTTTTCTCTTTCCATCGGTTTCTCTCATTTAGGCTTTCCCAGTCCGTCTTGAAAATCTCGAAATCGTCTAGTTGAAACATGGCCATCTAACTAATATTATACGAGTAAATGCGAAAGTATGGATGGATGGATGGATAATTGTTTGTTACTCAATCACGCCAGAACGGGCCAACGAACCTGAATGAAAATCGGCACATAAATAGGGAAAAGTCTGGAATAGCACATAGGCCACTTTTTACCCCGGAAAATTCCCGCGGGATAGTGATAAACGAATTCTTTGCAGGCGAAGTCGCTGGCAACAGCTAGTTATAAATAAATACGATTCACATGGTGCATACTCTTAAAAATGTTTCATAACAAATGCCTCGCGTTATGCGCATGAGTGAAATTACGCTTTAACCGTTTTGTTTTGGAATGTGCCGTACAAATATTGCCTTTTTGCATTCATGGCGTTAACAAGACACGGGCGATGTGATAACAGGAAGAACGTGGAGATTCGTGTTTGCTGAACGTAAACAAACTTCTATTTGATTAAAAGTGAATGGTACAAATTGTACAATAGAAAAAAAATACATTTGGGTCACACAGAGTTAGATACAGGTAAACATGGCCACGTAATTGTGACTGAATGTTCAGGTATAAGGTTTATACACTCCTGTTCCCTTATTTATGAACAAGAAAAGTTACAGATCTGTTCTATTAATGTTGTTTCGTCTTTTGAGGCAAAGGCAAATGTTAAAAAGATTGATGAAGTAAACTTATAGCAAACCAATGTCAACTTACCGCTACCCTAAGCTTAACCAGCGTATAAATGAACTAGTTGTTGCCCCCGACTTCGTCTGCAAAGAATTCGTTTATCACTACGCAATTTTCCGGGATAAAAAGTAGCCTATGTGTTATTCGTTCGCGGTTCATTCGCCGTTCTGGCATGAAAGAGTAACAAACATCCATCCTCACAAACTTTCGCATTTATTATATTAGTAGGATAAAGGGTAATAATTATTTTTAGGCGCCTTAAAAAAAGGTTTGCAATTCGGTTATTTTTTCTTGGTGATATTTGGCCGGTTCCTGAAGTTTTGTGTGATCTCACGACGTAGAAAAACGCTTAGTGCTTTTGCCTTGCCTCTGTAAATCACGTGTGGTAGGTTTTTTTACCACCAATAAATTATTGCACGTATTTTGACATTACTTACCCGCTGTAAAACTGACCATCAAAAATATTCTAAGAACTTTTTAATTCAAATAAGTATCTATTCGCCTTATGTGCATCAGGTTATCGAATGTTTTGTGCCTATTAATAAAATTAAATATTTCATCACATTCCGTTCTTCTGCTTGATTGTAAATAGGTACCTATGTTATTGACATATAGAATAGAATGCGTTTCGGACTCTGTTGCGGCGATAAACGCTACCCGCCCAACTCACGCGCTACTCTACCTGCTGGTCTACGCTTTCCTGTCGGTTTTAAACGTTGGGAAATAAATAGTACCTATTGAGCTCTACATTGTATACTTAGTTATGGTCATTAAGTTTTTGTTTGAAGCTTTTTTTAATTACTTCATAATACTGACTTTGATCCATACGATTTTGAAGTATCTATCGGTTTTTAAAGCTTTAATTTCATTAATGTGAGTAAAATTATAAAAAAAAAATAAACTCGCTCAAACGTGGCATCGGCGATGGAATGACAAATAGTGCTACTCTTTCTGTGCTAACAGAATAGAATAGATGAAGTGCATAGTTTACTGTGCTTTTATATTTGAGCTCTGTGTGAGTTTTAGGAAAAATTACGACCCAGCGGCTGTTTCTTAGACTATGAATTAAATTGTATAGCTAAATTTTAGATAGTCACCGGCCTTACAAGTATGATACTCGTAGAGTAGCCCTACAGAGTACACGGCAAGGCAACGAACGAGGCGGCGCGGGGCGCGGGCGCCGCACGAATGCCTGCTAGGTGCAGTGTTACGGCAATGAATGAAGAGGTACCAGAAACGCAACCTAAATACCGGACATTCCTCAAGCCCCCGTCGCTGCCACGTGTGCTAGCGAGCTCGCTTTTACCGCCGCCGCCCGAAATAATATGCTTAGCTTACATACCAACACATGGAAATGTGTAACGAATTAGCAAACCTACCGATAAACTTTCATTTATAGTAAGCGTTGTATGAGCCTGTAAGCTACAAAGAGTTCAGTACAGTAGCTCGCCGCATTGTTTTTGTGCTCGATTAAATCGGTTAGCCGAGGTGAGATTGCATGTTGATGTTTTTGAGGTTTGCTCAGTACTAAATCGATGGTGCTTAGTCATCTTTTTATTATGCCAGTTATTTCCGAATTCTTTTCACAGAGCGACTCTTAGTCACATCATTATCGATACAATGCGGAAGTGGATGCTGATTAGTCATGTTAACGATTAATAAACAGTACGTACTAGTCAATAAAAACGTACTTTCAACATTTTATTTGAAGCTCATAAAGTCTTCGAGTTCAATAACCATACAGACATGTAAAAGACTATTCTTTCTTTTGGTTCCCACGTTATTTTTTGTAAAGGAACGCGATAAGGGGAATCGTATACCCTTTCTTAGTCCGGGAAACAAGCGCAAGCCCTTATTTATTGCTAATAGATTTCCGAACGGTGAAATCAGGTCCCGGTATGCATTTATAAAAAGGGTTACCCACTTAATGTGGTTAAACAACTCATTGGATTTAGGTTTAAATCTTCGTTGACGATGATCAAATCTAACGTACGTAACGTAACGCACGTGTTTATATAAATAATAATATTATTAACTGTAGAGTCTTCATTATAGCTTTAATTTGTTATATCCAATTCAATATTATTAGATTTAGCATTTTTGGAATAAATAAACATGTAAATAATTTAATTTCTAAACGACACTGAAAATTAGGACACATAGAAAAATCCGAAAAGTAAAGCTATGGCCGGGAATCGAAACCGGGTCCTCGTCATTCCGTGACGGGTGCTATACCCCTACACCACCCATAGCAGGTCTATTGACCTTAACAATTAACAATTAACTAATTATGTAAATAATTATATATTTAAAATAGAATTCCGTCTTTTTTTTTCAACAGCAAAAGCGGCTGTATTTTGTAGTATAAGTATATAAATTAGTGTTATAAGTCTCCAAAGATGTACTCAAATTTTAACTCGTTGTTTTACTCTACGTTCCAGGTGCGGGGGGTCCGAGTGCAGCGAGGGTGACGGGTGTGACGCGGCGCGGACGCTGCAAGTGGTTCAACGTGGCCAAGGGATGGGGGTTCATCACCCCTGATGACGGCGGACAAGACGTTTTCGTTCACCAGGTGATTAAAAACTCTTTGCCGTTGGGGTAAAGCAGGCGTAGATTGGTCAGATGGTGAACAAATACGGTATGATCGGCAGTAGAAGTAAATTTTATAAACAGTCGAAGAATTAAAAACCTTGGCGAGTGGTGTGTCCACCTTTTTGAGCTCCATTATTGTTTATCTACTTTTGTTGCTCGGTTAGACCGACACCAAAAGTATGATGCTAAATGAGCACAGTAAGACAGGCAATTAACGAGATCAAAATCTATTTATAACCTTTACTTAAAGAAAAACAAATAATTACAAAAAAGCAGTCAAAACTTAAAAATAACTTAAACCTACCTAAAACTAATAATATTCTATTTATTGTTCACACAAACAATATTTTGAGCCCTCTGAAGAACTGGCTTTAGAAGAACACAAATTGAAAACAAGTTTCTTACTTTCCGTCTCTAAGTTGTAATTTAATTTCATGGACTGGCTACGTTGTAACAATAAAAGTTGTGTATTACAGGAAAATGATGTTGTCTAAGTGTATGTAAAAGCCGTGGTAGCCTAGTAGTTTGACCTGTGGCCTCTTAAGCAGAGGGTTGTGGGTTCGAATCCTGGGCTCGCACCTCTGAGTTTTTCGGAATTTATGTGCGATATATCTCATTTTGAAATTTACCATGAGCTTTTCGGTGAAGGAAAACATCGTGAGGAAACCTGCACACAACTGCGAAGCAATTCAATGGTTCCCAATCCGCACTGGGCCCGCGTGGGAACTATAGCCCGAGCCCTCTCATTCTGAGAGCAGGCCTGTGCCCAGCAGTGGGACGTATATAGGCTGGAGATAGGATGTTGTCTAACCATAATCACAGTATATATATAAGCTAAAGCAGTAGGGAAGATAGGCTTACTTTTTGAAATAAGTACCTACGCTCCAAAAAAGCGTTAGGGTTGTCGATTTAATTTTTGTTAAATTGAAAAGTTTTGTGTCTAGTTAGCGCTATAATCTCAGCTGGTAATGCCTGTTGCTACACTTAATTAAGAGTATTAAGGTTCAAATCAAATCAAATCAAAATAATTTATTGCAAATCACATTACAGGTATAAGGTGGAATATTTTAATAAGGTCTACATGTGACACCCTGCAAGGGCACAGCAATATCGGAGGGCTCTTTTTTGTTTATTTGTACCTAACTACATATTAATAATTATTTTAAAACTTTTGCGCTAAACTAAACCGAAAACGGTTTTACATTCGTTATGCGACACTACATAGGGGCTATTTCACATAAACAAATACACTCATACATTTTTGTCGTGAAAATACTCGTCTAGGCTATAGAAACATTTACTTATTAGGAATGATTTCAGTTGATTAATAAATGCTAAAGCGCCATCAATGTCTTTCAAGGAATTTGGTAGATGATTGTATATTTTTATGGTCATGAAGTGTGGGTTTGATTTCACCAGCTTTAATTTGGAAGATGGCAATTTGAGTATATTTTTAGTGCGATTGTTTCTTTTGTGGCCTGTTAATTTTGAATAAAGATCTTCATGTTTCCTAACAAATTTACAAGATTCTAAAATGTACATGGAAGTGAGTGTGAGAATTTTATGTTTAATAAAATAAGGTTTACATGAATCCATTTGATCTATATTAGTGATTATTCTAATGCATTTTTTCTGTAAAATAAATATTTTACGTGCATTGCAACAGTTCCCCCAGAGCACGAGGCCGTACGACATTATTGAGTAAGCATAGGCATAGTACGCTGAGAGAGCCGTCTGGAAATCGGTCACACGTTTGAGGTGCTGGAGAGCATATATAAATGAAGACAGTTTTTTACACAATTTTTCAACGTGCGCGTTGGCACCCATAATTTGTGTAAAAAATGAAGTAAACACAAGGATGACTTGCTTAAGACTGCTTTATTATTTCTCAAAAGTACCCACATGAACACGTATTTATAAATACACAACATCTCCCTTTTCATGCAAAATCAATATTATGTTAATTTACTTTATACCTAAATTACTATACCTACTTAATACAATACTACCTATAAAACATATACATGCAGTTAAGTTACATGTTTGTTTTAACAAGCATTTGTGTATTAGGAATTTTCATTATTATATATAGTTTAAATATATTAATGAACTGTTTGCCCGTAAGTTGGTCAAATATGTAAATGCTAACATGTTTCTTCCTTTTTTTTTTTTTTTTTTTTTTTTTTTATTTTACCTATTGAAATCATTTTACTTTATACAATTTTTTTTTTTTAACTAGAACACAGAACAGTTCGATAAGTACCTACCTAAAGCTATGGCCGGGCATTTAAACATTTCTAATGGTAAAACCGTTATAGTATACAAAAAATCTAGAAGGGTAATTATGGATTCATTAATTTGCTAGTAAGTAGGTACCTATTATTTTACTGTCTAAGCTTCCGTTTTGCTTCGACTGCAGCGAGTTTATCCTCGTGAGACGGCAGACGAGTGTTCAACCGTCGTCCCATCAGCAGTTCGGCCGGGCTCGCTATCCCGTCTCTCGGAGTCGCCCTGTAGTTTAACAGCCCGATATAAAAGTCGGTACCTGTGTCGAGTGATTTTTTTAAAATCGCTTTAATAGTACGAATGGCACGTTCGCTACGTCCATTCGACTGAGCATACTTGGGTGACGACGTCGCATGTGTGATTCCCCATGATTCCATGAACTGCTTGAACTCCTTAGAAGAATAAGCCGGACCGTTGTCGGTCACCAAATTCTGTGGTATACCGTGTCGGGCGAACTGATCTCTCATCGCGAGCACGACACTGTTAGTCGTGATAGCCCTCATAGGACACACTTCGACAAAGTTTGAAAAGTAGTCGACCAGTATTAAATAATATTTGCTTTTGTGCTCGAAAATATCGGATCCTACTTTAGCCCACGGCAAGCACGGTATGAGGTGTGGTATCATCGGCTCCCGGCGAGGCACGGGCGCGTGGTCGGCGCAGGCGCGGCAGCGGCGCACGAGGCGCTCCACGTCGCGCGACATGCCCGGCCAGAACATCACCTCCCTGGCGCGCCGCTTGCAGCGGTCGATGCCGAGGTGGCCCTCGTGCACGCGGGAGAGCATCTCTGAGCGTAGCTCATGAGGAATGTATACCAGATTGTTTTTGAACAGCACACCATCAGTATATTCGAAACATTCCCTGTGTTCCCATATGGATCGTACTGATTCTTCACAGTCGTGTTTCCTGTCTGGCCATCCGTTTTTTATATATCCAATGAGCACTCGACACGCCTGATCGTTTTGCGTGTGCTCTCTTACCGATTGCATTTTACTGTCACTGAGTCGCACCGTACGAAGCAGGTAGCACGTTTGATCCTCGACCTCACTAGATATTTTTTCTTGCATCAGGACCGGTAGCGGGGCGCGAGACAGGGCATCCGCGACGTACATATATTTTCCGGGTTTATAGACTGCGACAAAATCATACCTCTGAATGCGTAACATCATTCGTTGTAACCTCGCCGGTACAGAGTCCAAGGATTTTTTGAAAAGCGCTTCCAGAGGTTTGTGATCGGTTTCTACTACCACATCGTTCTTACCATAAATATACTGGTTTTAGGCACCAGTCCGAAAGGGCGTGGGTTCGTATCCCACCGCTGTCACCATGAAGTAAACACAAGGATGACTTGCTTAAGACTGCTTTATTATTTCTCAAAAGTACCCACATGAACACGTATTTATAAATACACAACAAAAAATATATGGATTACTAGCTTTTTCCCGCGACTTCGTCCGCGTAGACTTCATTTATTGACAAATAGCTTTTCCTCGCGGCTTCGCTCGCGTGTACCAGGAGTATTTCTATCCCGTTTTTTTCCTGTTCCCGTAAGAATTTCGGGAAATGATCTCTTAATGCTCTCTACACTCCCCCAAGGAACCCACTTGCCAAATTTCAGCTTTCTACGACCAGTAAAACGAAAAATCCCGTTTTTTCCCGATCCCGTAGGAATTTTGGAAATTCCTCTCTTAATGCTCCTATACACTCTCCAAACAACCTAAATGCCGAATTTCAGCGTTCTAAAACCAGTAAAACGAAAAATCCCGTTTACCCGTTCCCGTGGGAATTTTGAAAAAATATCTTTTATAGCTTCTCTACACTCTTCAAGCAACCTACATGCCAAGTTTCAGCTTTCTACGACCAGTAAAACGAAAAATCCCGTTTTTTCCCGTTCCCGTGAGAATTTTTTGGAAAGTCCTCTCTTAATGCTTCTCTACACTCTCCAAGCAACCTGCATGTCGAATTTCACCTTTCTACAGCCAGTAAAACGAAAAGTCCCGTTTTTCCCGTTCCCGAAGGAATTTCAGGAAATTGTCTCTTAGTGCTTCCCTACACTCATCAAGCAACCTACATGCCAAATTTCAGCTTTCTACAACCTGTAAAACAAAAAATCCCGTTTTTTCCCGTTCTCGTGGGAATTTTAGAAATTCCTCTCTTAATGCTCCTCTACACTCTTCAAACAACCTACATGCCAAATTTCAACTTTCTACGACCTGCAGTATAACAAAAAATCCCGTTTTTTCCCGTTCATTTCCGTCAAAATTTTGGGAAATCGTTTTGTATAGTGCTCCCCTATACTCCCCAAAGAACCGAAGGCCAAATTTCAGTTTTCTACGATAATTAAAACGAAAAATCGATCGTAGAACTGAATGTAAATCCCGTTTTTTCCTTATCCCGTTGGAATTTTCGAAAATCCTTAAAACTGTTTTTTACTATTATAATCATCTACTTCTATGTCAAATTTGAAGTCTAGTAATTATAGTTCAGGATTTCGTTGAACTGAATAATATATATAAATCCCGTTTTTTCCTTATCCCGTGAGAATTTCTAAAAATCCTGAAATTATTTTCTTAGTTTTGTAATCATCTACTTGTGTACGAAATTTGAAGAGTATATTTTATTAAGTATAGTTACTGAGATAGGGTCACTCGGAATCGAATATAATAAATCCCGTTTTTTCCCGTTCCCGTGGAAATTTATGTGTGTGTGAGTGTGTGTGTCAGGTAGCTATGTGTGTTATTGTTTTCGTAATCAGCGACCCGATAAACCGTACAAACAATACTACCCACTATAATATAATAATAATACTCACGTTGATTTTCAGACCTTCTCACCCCCTATCCCCTTTTAGGGGTTGAATTTTCAAAAAACCTGAAACAGGTGTTTACTCATTTATCGTTAGGAATACTCCTGTGAAGAATAAAATAGTCTAACTAATCTTGTTTCCCCATACAAACTTTGGACCCCCATTTAACCCCTTTAGGGGTCGAATTTTGAAAAATCCTTTCTTAATGCACCCGTAGACCGTATAACGAACCTACCTACGTGCCAAATTTGGAATCTCTAGAACCAACGGTTTGGGCTGTGCGCTGATATGTCAGTCAGTCAGTCAGTCATTCAGTCAGTTTCTTCTTTTATACATATAGATAGGTATGGATGGAAATGGAAATGGAAAACAAACGGCTATATGGATTCTATTAATTAAATAATAATCGAATGAATTAACTATTTTTTAAATAAAATAGGGTATTTAAAAAAGACTTCAACAGTAAGATTTTTTATTTGTCGGTAGGTAAGTATTATATATTACTTACTGAAAAATACTTTCGCCTGCTACGACACGTTCGGAAAGTTCTGTTGTTAAATTTTATAGTATAAAAAATTCTCATCCGAATGAATAGCTTTCTTAAATAAACTATTGGGAAACATGGACACGGCACTATAAAATTGTTTTTTTCTAGTTCTTTGTAAATTAATAAAGCTAATTTGCAATTTATGTTTATTTCGGTTTTGAAGAAGCCGAGTTCAAGCAGCCGTACACAGCGCAATACGCTCTTGGCATATTTAAAACGAAAAAATGGCCGCTCGTCTCAATGCGCCACGCGTGACTGACAGCACCGCGAGATCCGCTTAGAGGCCGTGTAGAAGCGCGCGTCTATGTGTGCGTTCGTTTCGACCGTTTTGTTCGTAGATTCCCTACTGCTTTAGCTTATATATATACTGTGCCACAATGTTTTACTGTTTCTTTAGTTGGCCTAATTAACGTTATTGTTACGAGCTATGATAACTGATAATTAAAAAGAGGAAATTACTGCAGTGCCTTATCGCGTATGATTCTGTGAAACTGAATCCAATTTTTTACCACTATTAAGTAGATTAGTAGACGCTTAAGTTTGTAAAACCATTCGCATTTTCGTTTCTTTCTCTTTCGCGACAAATAATGCGATTATCATCATCGTCATGTCAGTCGCAAGACATCGTCTATTTCTGAACAAAGACATTCCTGTCGATCACTTTGGTATTACTTGACCAATGGTTTCCTGTGGTCTTTCCCAGATCGCTCAAAACTACGGTAAAAACAAATCTCCGTAAGTCGAATCACATATTCAGTGATTTTAACTTTGTTATTACTTTATAAACTGTTGTTTCTCGGCGTATTGGTTTTTAACTGTAATGCCGTGTAAATATATTTACATTAAATAAATAAATAAATAAATATTCCTTAGATTGTTACCCAGGATTCACCGGCTCGAACACTATTTCTCTAACTTGAGGCCCCTGCTAAACGAACGATTTACATGAATATAAATATGTGTCACACAATCGTAGTTGTCCTCTTCTTCTGTCAACAGAGTAGCGAAGTGTTGGTGTAATTTACGGACACTTCTAAGTACACAGAAGTAACGACAGATAGCGATTCATGGAAAAATACCCATTGATATACTTAATTATTCAGACTAATATCA
Organism: Pandemis heparana; assembly: GCA_963854515.1. Taxonomy (NCBI): domain Eukaryota; kingdom Metazoa; phylum Arthropoda; class Insecta; order Lepidoptera; family Tortricidae; genus Pandemis; species Pandemis heparana. Next base: position 9,054,910 of record OY978010.1, read on the forward strand.
ATTATTGCCACTTCTAAATTCATTTTATTGTGTTTGATCATAGATGGCCATTTCCAATGTATAGTGTACCTAGTACTGGGTTTTACTTACTCAGTTTCATAGGCAGATTACTTTTATCGTTTTATTATCATAATCTCAATATTGCGTCAGTTTTGAGACGAGTCATATACTCAAAATAATCTAATTCTGAATAACAAGTAAAATATTGTATATGTATATTAAACTGGAAATGCCCGGCTGCCAACGTACATTGAATATTGTTTGATGAAGTTCACAGTAGTGAAATAAATCCATTCACAAATACCTCTAGTGGCATATCTAGCGGTTGACCTGATAGTGTGCTTGTTTGTTTGTTCAGCTTATCAAGGCCGGATGTTTTTTCTATACATTTACGCCGCTAAACTTGTACTTCGTTCTACGCCTAAGCGGTAAAATTGATATTAATTTATGAATTGGGCGCCGATATCGTTGATTCTTCTTACAAATGATAAGTTAGTTTTAAGTTGATATGACAATGTAGGTTTATTATTTTGCTAGTTGACATAAATCTTAACTAAACCCACCAAATTGAAAACAGATATTCAAATAACGAAATCATAGCGACATAAAAATAACTCTTAATAGATATTAGTATCAAAATTTGACAAAAACGCGGTAATAATAACCCTTTCACCATATTTTACAAACTCACACATTGTCGGTTTGAGCCCCCACTGCAAAATTTCATTCTGTAATAACAACTGAAATTTGAAATATATCTTCTAATATTTTCCATCTGTTTAAGCTCATTCTGATACTGATTAAGGGTGCGACCACACCGCCGCTTAAAAAACGGTGACGTTACGGAATGTATGAAGAAACGGTGAGAAAACGTGACGCATACGACACGTCACTGCGTATACGCGGCTGTTTGGTCGCACCCTAAGGCTTTTCAACACAACTTGTTTTGCTAAGTTTAATTAAATATTGTCTCGGTTTCAGAGCGTCATCCAAATGCCAGGGTTCCGATCACTAGGCGATGAAGAAGAGATCGAGTTCGAGTGCAAGGAGTCAGACAAGGGACTGGAGGCAACGCGCGTCTCTGGCCCTTCCTCCGTGGACTGCCAGGGCTCCAACCGCCGGCCACTCGCTAAGAAACGGTTCAGAAAGTTACGGTAAAATAATAGACTAGGACAGCTTGTGTAGCAGTTGCTACTAGCAAGCACGTGTGGTCTTTGGTTATGGGTAGGTTCGTGGTCCGTGCACATTGTTTTAGTAGGTGCGCGTGCGTGTAAAATGTGTACTGGAGGATATACAATCACATATATTGGTTTCCTACACAAACAATGGCTACACGCGCTTATAAGTTGCAACAGCTATTATTAAAGTAAAGGCTAAACTTTACTATTCAGCAAAGATTAGGTCTGACATTATTGTCAAAGTTATTTCCGCTTTGATGTGTTTCAATCCGTATTTCAATATGACGTTCAACAATGTTTCTTTTTGTTTCAGCTGTTATAACTGTGGAGAATTTGCAAACCATATAGCCGCTAAATGTGGTATCGGGCCGCAACCAAAGAGATGTCACAACTGCAAAAGCGAAGACCACCTCATCGCGGATTGTCCAATAAAGGTAATTCAAGCGTCGAATTAATTGTCAGACTAAAATACAGCGAGTAGCAATTTTGTTTATTATATCTCATAATTAGGTATCTGTTCTAGAACTAGCTCTAGCTCGCAATAAGATGTTAATGACCAACATCTACTCAATTTATATTACAGCAACCGTATCTGCTTTACGATGTATTCGATGTTTGTTTCATGTTTTCGAGATCTTTATTTAACATGAATCATACATAAGTAAACGCTCTTCATTGAAAAATTCTGAAAAGGAAGCATACTCGTACATAAAACTTTTGCAAGGTTAATAATAGGCAACCTTATCGCTGCGAACATCATCCAACCACGTATATATGTATTTTGATCGATTACGACTTTTAACCGTGATTTTATTTTAAAATTAAACAGTATTATTTTTAAGTGTTTCAAAAACGGAGTAGACACAGTCTTGATCGGACTTGTCGAAGTGGCCAAGATGCTCAAAAATATCACAACACTCCCTTGACATTTTGCATATTTCCCATTTTGGTATAAAGGATAAAAATAATCTTTATATTTATTTTTATTGTTTGATACAGGTTGAAAAGAAGAGCGAACAGCAAATGAAGAGTTCAGGCAGTTCGCAAGACAGTCAAGAAGACAGCCCCCAAGACACATGATTGAAAACAGTTCTAGTTTTACGTTATTAGGCATTCTAGCGGCATTCGTTCTTTAATTTTACAAAACTAGGCCATAAGTACGACGAAGTAAAGAATGTATAGAAATAGTATCTACCTCAAAATAGTTCAGCAACATTTTTACGAACAAGACTGATGAGTACAAATCAATACTAATTTAAATACTACGATTTTGTTATTGCTTAACTTAGAATCATTAAGTTATTGTAAGTGCGCTATAAGATACCTGAGTTTTTGTGTTCATCGATATACCTACTTTTAACTCGGATAAGAGTGTTCCATGGCCATTGGTTAATTTATTATGATACTGATATCCGTTATTTATTTAATTTGATACAATAAATATGATGATGAATAAACGCAAAATTTTATGTCTATACTTGGTTTTAGGGTTCCGTAGTCAAATTTGTAAAAACGGAACCCGTTACGTTTGGCCCGTCTGTCTGACAATTTTGCTCAGAAACTGTAATACTTACATATAACAATGGAAATTTGATAGTAAGCCTCTTCCGTGAATCGTCTCTTAGTCGTGTACCGAGCTAAACTCATGCAAAGGATAACAAAAAAAATAGTTTTGCAAAATATTTCACTAGTTTCATAGCATTTTTTTTATTAAAAGAGGTCAAAGCGCCGAAAGCCGTGCAATTTGAGGGGCTTCCCTCTATTTTTGCTGCCTAAATATCTAAAAATAATAGGTACAAACAAACGTTTTTGAAACGGGTATCTTTGACGAAAGTTGTTGTGAACAATGCGTAAGTTTTTATTTGTTTTAGAAAAACCGCCGAAAATCGGATCTTTTTATACGGTCGTATGGATGTGACGGCTTTAATGATCCAATGTAGGAACGCTCTTTTAAATTAGGCATCTATGTAATTATTTTCAACGTCAATTTGGCTACAGAACCCCGCATTATGCGTGATCCTGACAGACTTGGCCGGTTTTTTATATGACAGAGCTTTTATGATTTAAGTAGAACTTGGCGGTTTAATTTTTAAAGAAACTGTAACATAAGTACAAAGTTTATGTGTTCGAGTGTCAATATAATAATTTACCTATATCGTATTTACCCAAAGTTAAGTGTGTGTTTAAATCATTATTATAATTATTATTAATTTTATTTCTAAATTCTATTAATGACAAACTTTATGTTATTTTTAATACGTAGCCTACAGTTCTCTGTTATAAGACCAAATGAGCAAATGATATTTTACATTGTATGCGAACGTTGTGTGGTGGTGTTTTTCGTAAAATAATACTCTGTGCCGTGAAAAAATCTCACACGTTAGAGCTACTCATAGATAATTCTTATAATACAGAAATTAATACAGTTTCTGTTAAGCAGCCATTATGTTCACAGGAATGACAAATTGTAAAATATGTCTCTACCTCAATTCAGTTACTTGGTCTTGCAGCAAGTTCAAGTTAGCATTAAAATCTGATATTTTTCGTTATATTATAACATGTCACTTGGTAAAAGGAAAGTCATGGTTTTCATTGCATGTGAAATTTTAAGATGAAAATGAAAAAAAAAAACAACGTGCCAAAGTTCACTTTACATTAATTGCAATAATTACTTTAGTTATTATATACACTATAACGTTTTCAGAGCGTCATCTAAGTTAACTTGTTTTAATGATAAGATTTAAGTAAATATTTAAACTACGCAAGTATTTACAATCACCTAAAATCAAAGTACAAAATTAAATAACGCCATGATTAACTTTACAATTTAAGTTTGCTCAAAAGCCTAATAATAAGTAAGTGACGTTTTGATAAGTTTAGGTACTTAATCATTCTGAAAATATTTTAAAAATAAAGTCTGATTATTTAGTTCTTTTAAGTTAATTCAGTAACATCATTTTTACATTCTTAAGAACAGTTAAAACAATATTTGTTCAATTTTAGAAGTTTACTAAAATCATCAAACCACAACACTGAGTGATTATATTACTATAAATATACATTATATTTGATGTTCAAAATAGAATTTTGGATGCTACATTCTTTTTGATCATTATATTATCCTAAATTTCAAAACAAATAAGGAACAAACCTCCTTTCACATTAATAATTTTAATTTTAAGGATTAATTTACCACGATACTGGGCTTCTTATTAGATATGATAATGTGAATGTGTTTATAGATTTATTTTTTTCTAATGGTAATTCCATTTCTATTTGAAGTAACCAAAAATGAAGCTCCAGAGTATTACAACATACGGGTCTTTAAATATTAAAATAATTTAAGAGATATGATTAAGAACAGTTCTATTTGTATGCTATCGGCAACAAAGCAATATTTCAGATTTATCTGACACCAAATTTGTTCAATCCATTTCATAATGAATATTATAATTTTAGGAATTGAGATTTTTCTAATAGTCTTAATCACATACATGTTCTGATATTTCCTTTCAATGATTACATTCACGCTTAAAAAAGAGAGCAAGGCGTTGTTTGTGTCTTAAGCCTAAGATCAACTTGACGTATCATCAAAGGGCCTGTATAATGCACTTTGCAGTTTGGCCCTGGTAATTATTAGCAATGACATCATGCGCCTCCCCGGCTTCAGTATAACAATTATGTTGTACGTATGCAACATTAAAAAGTCTTGCAGCGTTTACGGGTTATGCCACAACGCCCTTGGTGTCAAGTTTTCGAACCACAATAATGTATGTAATTTAGTTATAGGAATTAATTGAAAGACTTTTTTGTAAAAAAACTACCTCATAGTTTAATAACGTCTAATGGATTATACTGATAAGTCAATATTAACATTTATAAAGTCTTCTGTCTAGCAATTATTATTTCCTTGCAGAATGCCGAATTTTTAAGGTTTTGTATTTCTTATGTTTAGAGTTTAATTTTTGTTTTTATTTTTCAAAGAAAAATAAAGCCTATAATGAAAAGCTGTTTCATTGCTCAAATTCCTAGCAAAATGTTGATCACCATCATATACATGGGAAAGAAAAGTTTGGATAAAGCGGATGTAGAGGTAAACTCTGGATTAACAGTGGCTGACTTATTTTTTTACATTTATCTTGTACTAGCTCTTGCCCGCGAATTCGTCAGCACAAAATTAAAATTTTCCCGACCGACTGCTACGAAATAGTAGATTGTTTTGTTTTATATTTACTCATTTTTTTATTTATATTTTTATGTAAAGTTTTACCAAATGAAGAATGCTTTCGCGCCAAATTCGAGCTCGGTTTTTCTAAACTAGTTGCATTGGCAGCAAATCAAGTTTTTTTTAAAACAGGTCAATGTGGTTATTGTCAATTATTTCAATATTTGCCCATAAACAACATTCAAAATGTTTTATATAATGATCAGAGAAAAACTGTAGATAAAGTAGGTATTTGAGTCAGTTGAACCACGAGTTAAGCGTAATAAAGATGGCTGTGTGGACATATGTACCATTGACATTTACAATGTATTTTTTTCTAAAACAGCATTAAATCTACATAATGTCTGTATAAAAATAAAGTGATATAAATAAATTAATAAAAATAATATTTGACTAAATAGCGTTATAAAATTTATAATCTTTATTACCTACTTAATTAAGAAAAAAACGTGGATATGCCGTAATGCTTGGCTGAATGCGTATGTGTTTCATTGACTGCCAATGCATGTGCATCTTAATGTGGCATTCCATCTTAGCCCTCTGAACTGGCAATGCGCCTGCAATTATTTGGTGTTGCGGATCTCCATGGGTGGTGGTGCTAACTTACCATTGAGCTGCTTTGCTTGCACACTTGCCACCCTTCTTCACAAAAAAGGCACCTAATTGTTACTATTTTAAGTTTTGGAAGAACTAGGCGCACACACATACATAAATATATAAATCATGGTTTTATCCCTTACGGGGTAGACAGAGCCTAAGGTGGAAAGGGGAATCCAATTATGGTAGTTTGCTAGCCGCATCGCCTATAACGTGATTCCTTAAGATTTTCGCCCATTCCCTCGATGGGCTTTTAACATCTGTGCGGGAAGAGAAGCAACTGGTACATTCTATGTTTTTTCTTTGCTCCCAGTCCCATACTAGCTTGGAAGGAGCTTGAAGTAGCACGTAAGGCCCACTTGCATAGTCCAGAGTCAAAAAATTAAATCGCTAACTCGGGGTTAGGTTTGACAGTTCCATACATTTTGACACTACTTAGCCCCAGGTTAGCATCTAACACGGGGTTAAGTCGCTAACCCTGGTCCATGCAAGTGGCCCTAAGATGGTAAAACAAGTTACAGTGCTTCTAGTTTCTTAATGTATTTGACAGTTGCCGTGTTCTGAATAAACATTAATGAAAAATAATGATGCCAAGATCGAGAGCAAGTGCAGCAGCTGCATGCATCGAGTATCACTTTGTTCAGCTTTGTTCCCTTGTTTGGGCTCTTACATCTTACCATCTGCGCGGGAAGAGAAGTAACTGGTACATTCTATGTTTTTTCTTTACTCCTAGACCAGCATGAAAGAAATAAAGAGAAATAAAGAAAGTAAAATGGTTGTAATGAGTTTATCAAACGGGGAACCGCAGAGTGGTTACGGTGTGGAAAGATTTAGTGGACGTGATTAAAAGTCCAAAGATCCAAAGTGTGTCAAACTGGTTCGTTTTTGACTATCAAACTTTATAATAATTTTGACCATCACTTCTTTGGTAAATGAACATAATGACATGTAGGTACAAAAATGCATTATTTTTGAAATGAAAACTTCTTTAGTAGCGTTGGGCACTTTTTTTGGATGGGTAAAAAATGGTAAACTCGCGTCAGACGTAAGACGGAGGGAGAGTTTAAGTACCAGAATATCAGGATCTTATTGTACCAGAATATCAGGATCCTCTAAGAGCATATTTTGAAATAGGATTGAAGCTAGAGTCGCGTTCGATTTTTGAAGTGTACGTTAAATTCGTCGCTTTAACGTATGTGCGTTTGGACTAGCGGTATATGGTGGAATAACAGTGCGTTCTCTCAAGTGACCGCAGTTCGAATCTCGTGTAGAAAAAGATTTTTTTTCTTAATTTTATTTCTTTTTGCTCGAGTGTGCGTATTATGTAGTTTTCACTTTTGCCGGCACTCCCGGAGTGCTACCCGGTGTTTTTCTAAATAATACTGTTGTGTATTTTGTTTTTCACTTCATTTACGTAGTTGCCTTGTTCTTTTTAATGCCTGCCCTTTGCTTGCCAGGCAAGTCAACAAGGTTTAATTGTGCAAAGGAGTCGCGTAAAGTTACTACGAGTACATCTCAAGTGGGTCATGGTCCACGACCCACGAAGTACGTACCTACCCCACATACCCAGCGCATCAAAATAGAAAAATGTAAATAGATAAAATATTAAACATGGCAGCAAAGAACGGGTGCTTTCCCGGTCGCATAAACATGGGATTTTTACGACGGCACTGGAGAGGTGCCCCGCATTACATCGAAATATACTGTTTCCTTGACGCAGGCTGCTTCCTACTAAACTATCACAACTGTACGGAAAAATCTCGGTGTTTTTTAGGGTTCCGTACCTCAAAAGGAAAAAACGGAACCCTTATAGGATCACTTTGTTGTCCGTCCGTCCGTCCGTCTGTCAAGACCCTTTTTCTCAGGAACGCGTGGAAGTATCAAGCTGAAATTTATATCAAATACTCAGATCTAACTGCCCCTTGGAGCTGTAAAAAATCAAACTTTTAAGCCAACGCCAATCAAAAGATACAGCCGTTTATGCCGCAAATTTCGGCAAATTTTCAACTATCAAGGGAATCAAAACCTACAGGGTACTTCCCGTGGACGCAGAATCTTGAAATTTGGTATAAAGGTAGGTCTTATAGCATAGATTAAGGAATAATTGTGAAAACCCTAAATATGTATGTGTGTCTGTATATATCAGTGACCAATATAAAGTGACCCCACATTGCGTACATTTTGCTTTAGAGCAGGGCTCTGCTTACACTGGATTATAGATGTTTCTAGATAATGGTACGGAACCCTCGGTGCGCGAGTCCGACTCGCACTTGGCCGGTTTTTTTTCATTGTAGTTTTCATTTAACTAGCAATGTGCCTGTGCCTATGTATTTAAGTAAAGAGTTGTCCGTTTTAAATATAGTCAGTGAATTTTGAAATACTACACTGATGAACAAAATAACGGGTCATTTCACATACAAAGTTGTATGCAAAGTGACCCATTATTTTTGCCCGTGAGTATACTTTCAGGGGTATACCTACATTGACAACAAAATATTAAAATTGTCATCAGCTTATCTGCTTCTTCATCGAAGTTTCAACCTTTTCAAAACCAATTATTGAACTTAATTCGATTTTTACGCTATACCATCCAACGGACATACTTTCTGTTGTTGGTATTTAAAAAGTTAACCTATGACGACCGAATGGCCTAGTGGTTAGAGAACCTGACTACGAAGCTTGAGGTCCCGGGTGCGATCGCCGGTCGGGACAGATATTTGTATGAAAATACGAATATTTGTTCTCGAGTCTTGGATGTTTAATATGTATTTAAGTATGTATTTATCTATATAAGTATGTTTATCCGTTGTCTAGTGCCCATATTACAAGCTTTGCTTAGTTTGGGGCTAGGTCAATTGGTGTCAATTGTCCCAAGATATTTATTTATTTTTATGACTCTACTAATATTAAAAATTTAAACATTTTCGAGTACTCCTTTCTGTATGTTGCTCTGTCTTGGTGAAACGGCTGGTTGTATTCAAATTAAATTTGTCACAATGGTAATTTATAATCTGTGTTAAGACCCCTCCGGCCGCGTAGTTCGACAACGCTGTCCAACATCTCGAACGATGTGGAATTTCGATTCCTTCCAGGGGGGCTATTCGATTTTCGAAGTTCGTATCACGCCGTCCCACTCATTCTCAAATTAATAACTATTAGTGAGAGCGTAACGAACTTCAAAAATCGAATTTCGGAGTATAAGACGTTCGACATGTCGGACTACGACCATCGGACCAAGAGGATTTTAAAAAATCCTCTTGTTTAGACCCTCGAACCACGAGGATCACTTAATACCTTAATACTTAATACCACTTGGTTCGAACCTCGAACTACAAGGATTGTTATATTTCCAAGTTAGAAATTTTTCAGGAACTTTCCAAGTTCTTAAGTTCATTGTATTGGTTAGTGTGTCATGAAAGTATTTACTAATTCAGACAGAGTCGATTAGTTTCGGTTAATACTTATCTCGTTAGGTACATCCAAATTCAATCAAGCGAGAGTTGGATAAAATGAGTATGTTACCTAGAGGATTTCTTTTGGTTGCGCAAGGCAATTGTTAGTTTGTTGATTTGTTCATTTATTTGAACCTGCGCGAAATAGCGTCGGTCCGATTAATAACTTGATTTCTTAAATTATTTAAGTACAGTAAAAGTTATTCCCTTAGAACGTCACAATGAACGACAACTCGCCATCTGCATCCACCGGTTTCCCGCAACTTTCACGACGTCGTCGGTCCACCTAGTGGGAGGCCTGCCAACACTGCGTCTGCCGGTTCGTGCTCTTAAAAGTGTGTTACTAGAATCGCTGCTCACAATATAATTATTATTAATTGACAGCTCTGAGTCCGGTAGTTAGTCATCTGATATCGTCAAGGTAATGAGTTGCTGCAGTAAGTGATCGTACCTATGTGACGGCCCTAGGAGCGAGGGCGCGGTACGGGGTTGCGGGACGAGGAAGGGTTGCCAGAGTCAAATTACGAAATAACGTAAGTTTTCCGATTTTGTAATAAGTATTTTTCTTTGATGCTAATTTTGAGTGCATCGATTGTATATATATGGCTGGTTCCATTGTCTATCGACTTTTAAGTCACAATCATTATCAATAATCTATGTACCTAAATAATTTATTTATTTATAATTTATTTATTTATTTATTTATAAACACACTACCATTACAGAATTTTGATTCTAATGCGATAGCGATAATAAATAAAAAGGAATCGTGAAATGTGTTACCAAGTGCTAAACTCGAGAACGACTGGATCATTTTTTTTACTTGTCTGGGGCGAAGCCGACAGTATCAACTAGTTACAAATATTTCATCATCATCATCATTGTCAGCCGCAAGTAGTTCAATGTTGGACATAGCGTCGCCGAGGATTTCCACGACGATTGGTTTTCGTGGAGATCCTTGGGGAAGGCCTATGTCCAGCAGTGAACGTCTTTCGACTGATACCTATGATGATGATGATGTAAATCCAAGATGACTTAAATCATAAACATAGAATTAAAATGTTTATATAAAAAAACACTAAATTGATGAATTCACCGTGGATTTAATGACTTGACCAGGGCCCTATTTTATAAAGCTACAAGTTACAATTTACTAGCGGAAGTCTCTATCTAACACATAGGGTCAGAAAGAGACTTCCGCTTGTAAATTGTAGCTTTATAAAATAGGGCCCAGTAAAATAATAAACCATCCTGGTGCGAGTTTGGACTCGCGTACAAAGGGCTTCGTACCATTATAGATCTAAACAACGTGGACTGGACACTTGTATTGGGAGCCCCACTTAATCTTTTTTTTCTTTTTTGCAGTATTTTTAGGGCTCCGTACCGAAAGGGTAAACACGGAAACCCTTTTAGTTTCGCTGCGCAGTCCGTCCGTCCGTCTATCACCAGACTGTATCTCATGAACCGTGATAGCTAGACAGTTGAAATTTTCACAGATGGTGTATTTCTGTACCCTTAAAACCTGTTTTAATGGGTGCACCCTTAAAGTAGGTTTTTATACTCCTGGTCGTGCTATAATCATCAGCATTATTTTTGAATTTGTAATCATTCGGAGTAGGTAATCTAAAAAAAAATGTTTTGATAAAGTTTATTTTTTTATTGATGAACACCACCAAAAAATAAAACAGCAATGTGGACTTGCGCATAAAACGCCTAACTTGTACCTAATATACTTAACGTGACACCTCACCCGAAATGGGCCGCAATCCTCTGTAACTTATATTTCCTGGCAACACAGTGGGGAGATGTCACGTTTTCAGCGGAGCCGGGCGAAGATGGGAGGATGCAGCAGTGCGGGGCCCCCCGCGCCCCTCGCTGACGTAACGCCGCGACGGCCCTGCCCCAGTGTGTGCTGCGCCGCGTTGCCGCTCCCATCGCGTACACCCGCGCCCGCCATCAGTGCAAATCGTTTGACGTTTACCCTTCTTTCCCCCACGGTAACCAGCCCGAGTGAATGAGGTGCATACGAGCACAACACCCAAAAACGGAACGCCAGAATTAAGACATGAGAATGCTCCCAAAGGCCGGATGCATCGGTGTCATTCTGCATTAACTTGCCCTTAATAGCGACGCAAAATCTCGTTTTCAGCTTTTATCGATTCACTATTTCTAAACTAAAAAAATAGAATTTATATTAACCAGGGGCACTAGTTTATTGGGCTAGGATTAGATTTTAGGTACGTTTTAAAAATTTGAGAACAGAGATTCCATTTCATCTCAGTTATTGATTGCCTTCTTGGTTCTGTTGAATTATTATGATCACTTTTATTACATTTAATGGTCGCAGGATTATTCATTGCATAATAGTATACTTGAATCTATTTACGTAGTATTTAGAGCAGAACAGGCTCGAGTAGTGTACGTAAGTACGTCTAACCTAGGCACATGTGACGCTACGGGAGGCTGGCTAACTTGTTACTTGATTAGGTTCCTATAGGTATTGTTTACATTTAATTTGAGGCCTGGTAAATCAGCTAGATATACATTCGATTGGTCGTGCTACCAACACAGTGTACAAAGTAGACCACAAATCGGTTGTACACACATACCTTTACGTATAATTGGATAAATTGGCATTGTTATTGCCCACGGTAAGTTGTATGTTAAAGAGCCTGTCAGCCGTTAGTAGTATTAACATCAATGCTTTTTAGTGTTTAGATGCATCATAATTGCATTCTCTGTAAGTAACTGACTGCGAGCTCCCAGGCCTGGTCTCCTGGCGACAGACTCGGCCCATCATTCATCCTCATGTAGTTTTATTTATTAATGCAACATTAGATACGCATTGGATTATGGACTGTGTGTAATGAGATACCTACTGGACTTATTCTTAGATGACTATCGTTTCTTTTAGGTACTCTTCTAGAAACTTAAGTGACAGGCCGGACCTGGGGTCGCAAAGATAACCTAAACAGGTTTCAAAAGTTCCTAATTAGCCCAGTCAATTTGCTAAATTGACGACGATTGGTGATTGCAGAAAATCAAGTAACCGCCAAGTGAGGATATAAACACAGAATGACAAATATCAGCTGTAGCTCGGGTCGTCATTATTTTCGAAGACTTGATTGATGCTTGTTTCACAGGATTACCATCTTTATTAAGAGTGGAATGTTAATTACATGTGACAGGGTTGATTTTACGCGCTACGGTCGCAATAGTGATATTCAAATTGTCGAGTCGCGTACTCCCACTCATCGCTGGCATAATACATAATATTGTGTAACGTTGTTTAAAAGAAGCCTTTGATATAAGTACCTATCCCATTATTCCCAGCTTCAGTAGATTTGCCGCTGTCATGATGAATCAATTAATTTAAACTCATTCATTACACTGGACTTCCCTCTTTACAATATTAGTTTAAATAATTACATGAATATTAAGTGCGTCTTTTGGCAATAGATTTTGCTATAAGTATATTAAAAATAGAAAATATTCTCTTCTTAATTTACCTATGCAATGAAAACTGCGTTAATAGTATCTTGGGGTCAAAGACTATTCCTTTAATTATCTCGCTCTCGTACTTGGTTACCCAAGTAAATTATCTGAATAATGCAATATTGTGACAATAACTCTTGGAACGGGTTGTGTATAGTACTGAAAATTTATATTTCCCTTTTATTTTCAAATTAAAAAAAAACCTTTTAAAGCACTTCGAGAGGCTTAATTTTAGATCTTGCTGCCCTAGTCTCGGACGGTCCCATCCTACTAATATTATAAATGCGAAAGTTTGTGACGATGTGACGATGTGAGTGAGTGAGTGAGTGTGTATGTTTGTTCCTTCTTCACGTTAAAACGACTGAACAGATTTGGATAAAATTTGGAACGAAGATAGCTGGCACCCTTGATTAAAACATAGGCTACTTTTTATCCCGGAAAATTTCATAGTTCCCGCGGGATAGCGATAAACATGTCAATTGCTAATTCTACGCGGACAAAGTCGCGGGAATAAGCTAGTAAGGAATAAAGACGAGATCTGTACGTACGTATTCTTGAAAAGTAGCGTTAGGTAGGTACACGACTTTTCGTTATTTATTGATCTGTAAGCTAGGGCTACAAATAGTATAGTAAAGATGAGATACTTCAATGTAAAAGTGTCGATCTTCTTAGAGTCCTCCCTCCCCTTTTATTGCCCTTTTACTTTTTTTTTCGTGAAATAGAGTCGTGAACGAGCAAAGGTCACTTGATGGTAAGTGAGCACTATCTCACAGGGTTATCCAAGCCAAAGGATTGCAGATGCGTTGCCAGCACTGGATATAGAGTTAAGATTGAATATGTACATCATGTGCCAGTACTTCCTCCACGCTGGAACTCTCCACGATAGGATTGGCGGGTTTGTCTTGCCGTTTCACTCATTCTTATGGGCTTGATACTTGAATCATCTAAGTGAGTGGGACAGCAAGACAAGCCCGAATGGCATTCTAAGAGCTCACGGGCTGGGGCCTTATCATGACGTCTTAATGAGATTCAGTTTGGGTTCGCTCGCTGTCAGATTCATACTAAAACTGACAGCTAAAACTTGAACTGAGTCGGAATTAGGACATCATTTAATTCTACCTGTCGCGCTGTCAATGAGAGAATGAATGGTGTACTCTGAACATCATGGTAAGGTGGTAGCGATTCGAACATTGAAGAAGGTCCTACCATCTGCGTGTATTTGTAGTAATGATTGTAATGTCTTAGTGGTCGACGTATCACTTTCACGCATAGGTAGGCGGTTATAGTTCACGTGTAAATATGGGCGTTAATTAACCGACTAAGATTCTTAATGTCATGTTTGTTTATTTCTTTTTTATTTTTATTAGCCTATCGCGGTATCCTACTGCTGGGCAAAGGCCTCTCCTCTCGACCTCCACAACTCGACTTTTACGAACTTTTAATTAAAATTCAATTAACTACCATCGATTACTTAGTAAGAAATAAGGTTCTGTCAAGTTTCATTTTTAATACAAGCTTTTTTTGCTGATTGTCCTTGCAATAGTCATCCGTTCTACATTATGTGTACTGTTAGGTAGTATACGAGTCTGCAAACTGGCTGGTTTGTCGGACTGGCTGGTTTGTAGGTGCTATTGAAATCCATTCATCGAACACTCGTTCAGGGGCCTTACCATGACGTCTTAATCCGATTCAGTTTAGGTTCGCTCGCTGTCAGATTCATACTAAAAGTGACAGCTAAAACTTGAACTGAGTCGGAATTAGGACGTCATGGTAAGGCCCCAGAACTCCACTGCTAGATTAATTTACTGCTGACATAATCACCTGTGCAATTAACTGACAAGATGTTGCATTTAAAACTTTCTGTCATGTAAACAGTTGTTTATCATAAATGTCATTGTCAACAAATAACATGATACTGACATTGAAATATTTTATTTATCAACGTTAAGTGGCCAGTCAAGTGATAGTTAAGAGGTTCTAGAAGACATTTAAAGAGGTGTTAATCAGTGACTATGAATTCGAGAATGTTTTTACGTGGCAAAGTTTCGTCACTAATTTTCTCCATAAAGCTATCCGCCTACAATGTTTAATATTTTAATGTGTTCTAAAACCCGAGTGCTATCAGCTGTAAAAATATCGGTAGCTAATTTGTTAGCACATTATGTAGATGGAGGAAAGTGTCTGATATTTTTATTTTTTAAACTTCTTTTTCTTACGAATTTAATAGGACTGCAGATAGAATGTGTTAACTATATTTACACGACTCAATAAAATCAGTCGTAAGCCTAATCTGCTAAATTTTAATCGGTTTAAAGAAAACCAAACTCTATAGATACTCTATGTTGAAGCTACTTTAAAGGGAATTTCTTTAATATTTTTGTGATTGTCCGTAAGAAAGAGAGGAAGGGCACATCACAGCAAAGGTGAGCAAGTTACATGGAGATAGAGAGACGCTTCGTATAGTAAAGGGAGTTCTGACTCCCAATTTTAAAGGTAGCTTCATGTATTCTACGGCTTCCAAATGTATACTAAGAAGTAAAGATGGAGTTCAGTCCAACAAATAATAAGTATGAAATCAAATACTGTGCTCATCCAAGTATACTACACGCTCACGCACGCACATACACTTCGAACTGTGCTCATTGCTCTAAGTTAGTGTCGCGGCATCCTGGATTTGACATTACTTAAAAAAAAATTTACTACCAGCGTGGTGAAATTAAAAATAAACAGTAAAATGGCTTAACGGATTTTGATGCAAACTTTAGTAATACGTCGAAAAAGTTACGGGCCAGGTTATAGGCTACTTTTTATCCCGGAAAATTGCATAGTTCCCGCGGGATAGCGATAAACATGCTTAAAGTCGCAGCTGCTTAAAGTCGCAACGTAAATAAATTAATATTGCTTCAGTATCATATTATTATTATTATTATTTTTTTTTTTTTATTATTTATTCAAATCAATTACGAAAAATACCAGATTTTGTGTGAACAGCGAGCGAAAACCACATATGGTTTATCTGCTGCTGTGGTCGCATGCTTACAGCGCGTTATTACATACTAAATCTCTATAAACTATACTAATTATAACTACTGCCCACTTAAATATTTGTCAACAGCATCGATTTTATAACTTTTTTACAATTTTGAGGGTTGTTATTTAGGTTATCACACACCGTTCCAGTCCAGCCATTCAGGATCTGGGGCAAGAGGTATTTCCAGGTTCGCTTCCCATACATGTTTTCACAAGTTGGTAGGATATACTTTGACAGATACGATACATTTCTTAAGTTTTTTGCTCTAGTTCTTTGTTTTAATAAAGGTAGGTTGCCAATTTCGTCACATACGGTCATCATTTTAAATTTATCATATACATTTATGAGCTTACAGTATTTAAATAGTTCTTTGTCATCATTGTTGTGACTTTTTCTTATATAATTTGGTACAATTGTTTTTATCATACTTAGCTGTAGTTTATAAATTTCATTCATATATGTTTTAAAGATTATGCACCTCTATGATACTAAAGCTAAAGGGGGATTTTTCAAAATTACCACAGGACAGGGAATAAAATGGGGTTTGTAAGTCCAATGAAAAGGGAACCTATCTCCATAACTATAATCACTAGTCTTGACATTTGGCACACAACACGAGTAGGGAATCATAAACTGCTGAAAATTAATTTCAAGACTTTCCCCCGGGATAGGGAGAAAAAGGGATTTATATTATTACTTTGAAAACTTCTTATCTCCGTAAGTATTATTACTAGAATCTTTGAATTTGGTATACCAATAGGTAATTATACTTATGTTATGATGTCTGAAAACTGATTTCAGGATTTTGCGAAAATCACGTAGGCGTCATAAAGAAGGTAGTTTTCGAATTTCTCACAATACAAAAGGATGGGATAAAAAATAATGGAAGTGGGTGTCCATGCAATAAATGGGTTTATTTCGTTGAGGTAGGTAGGTAGTTCAAAATCCTTCATACTACAGTACGACTCGCATTTGGCTGGTTTTTGTAAATTTTCCATGGGAGAGAGGAAGAAGTTTTAGCGCAAATTTTGACTATGCGCGGTCGAAGTCCCGGGCAAAAACTAGTGTTACTGGTATTATTGCTACGCACCGACCCATATATCAAAATTATACCACACACTGAATGATCTATCATCATAATATCATCAACACCTCAAATGACAATTAAAAAACACTAGTTTGTTTTGGCTCGAGCGTTAGGTACGGTTTCCCTCTAAGAGAGAGCACAAAGGAAGGATAATGTAACTTTTGGGCTGATACACCTTGGGCAACAACGATTCACTAATTTATTTTGAATTAGTCAGCCGTTGGCTAGTAACTGACTGGGGAGTGGTTAGTTTTACCGTAAAATGGTTGAAATATTTTGAAAAGTTTTACTCGATAACGTTCCCTATATCAACGATTAACGTGGCTGACTAGAAAACAACAAACAAAGTACTTACCCCGAATATTTTGTGTAATATAAAATGAATAAAAACACACACCAACACAAAACTAAAATAATATATAAAAATAAATATAAAATAGATTTGAATATTGAAGTTTTCACTATTAACGATTTTAAATAGTTAAATAAATAAATAAATAAATAAATAAATATCTTGGGACAATTGACACCAATTGACCTAGCCCCAAACTAAGCAAAGCTTGTAATATGGGCACTAGACAACGAATAAACATACTTATATAGATAAAATACATATTAAACACCCAAGACTCGAGAACAAACATTCGTATTTTCATACAAATATCTGCCCCGACCGGGGATCGAACCCGGGTCCTCAAGCTTCATAGTCAGGTTCTCTAACTACTAGGCCATTCGGTCGTCAAAGTTCGTTAAGGATGGTTATTTTCTGTAGTTCGGAAAATAAGTTCTAACACGTTCCCAGTCCGGATTGGGAGCTTAATCACGTAAATATCTTTAAAGTTACGTGAACACGGCTGCTGTTCTGTGCCGAAACGTCAAGTGTATTAAAGATATATTTGCTTGAAGTCCCGGGAGTTTCAGTAATAATCTGAAAGGGTTATGGTATGGACGATGGTGCGGGAAAGCCTTAAACATAAATATAAATACTCGGCTTATTCGCCTGGGTGCAGATATGTTTGACGGAGCAGAAAGAGCATTACGCATTGAGCATCAAAGGCGTGCAAGTGTGGCAACACCTCTGGATGGGGGAACTTGCTTTGCTCGAATTTCACAAAATTGTCACGTCCCGATGAAAATGTTTATACTTAGTGTTTTGGGTTAAATATCAGGTATATTTATCGAAAATGTTTTCTGAAAACGACGACTGACTTCAAAGGCTGACTGTTTTTTTCTACTCACCTGGGTGACTAAGAGTCATTGTCAGTGAAATAATGATGGGAAACGCAAAACAAAAAAAAACTGTGTCCGTCAAATTTAAGAAAAAGTAGGGAGATAAATAAATGTAAATGCAGCGGGGCTTTTTTGGTGTTTCGGATAATACTTTTTCAGTTTTTAATGCAATGTCGAATGCTGTATTTCACGATACAATACACGACAAGCCAAGGGTCACTTCGGACGAAAAGAATTAGTAATAGGAATTTTTTGATTCTGCGCTGTCGAATTAGTTAGAATCAGCATCTGAATCGTTTATTTGTGAAACAGCATCACTATGTTTTGCCAGTTCAGCATAAGTACAAAATGTCAATGACACGAAAAAAAATTCAAATAATTAAAAAAAACTGATATAAATGCATGTCAATTGGTCACTAATAACAAATTAAATATCAAGGAATTGGGAATGAGGAAACACTGTTTATTAAAAAGTTATAATTATGCTTATACTTGCACATCTTTTAGGATTTTAGGGAAGAAAATTGATTTAATAGGGTTTATTTTTGGGAAAATGCGTTTTTTCCCATTTCGCAAAGCTCAGTTGGCAAGGCACATTAAGTTTTAACTTACTTATACTACAACTGCAATAACACATCACAAACCGCTGCTTTAAGCCTTCCCAACTAGAAATAACCACACCATATAACACATTCCATCTCTCTTTGAAACCCGCATGTAACAGAAACATGAAACGCCTTTAACATGTTATAGATAAGAGGTGAAAAGTACTAGTAGTACAAGAGAGGGTATTCGGGAACTGCTTTGCGGAAATCGATAGCGGGTAGCCCGCGCGACTTGCACTCCGATATGGAGCTTCTACCTACGAAGATGTAAGAATGCAATCGTGTCGTTGAAAACTAGCTTTTACCCTGCTTCGCTCACGTATCATTAGATCTGGCTGTTGAAACTTCTGTGACGAAATCTGTGAATCTAACTAATCTAACTAATATTATAAATGCGAAAGTATGGATGGATGGATGTTTGTTTGTTACTCAATCACGCCAGAACGGCCCAACGGATCTGGATGAAATTTGGCACATAGATAGAGAAAAGTCTGGAATAGCACATAGGCTACTTTTTATCCCGGAAAATTGCGTAGTTCCCGCGGGATAGCGATAGACGAATTTTTTGCAAACGAAGTCACTGGCAACAGCTAGTATGAAAATAATGAATAAGTTTACAAAAAAATACTGGCGCATGAGGTGTTCCATCTTCGCTCTCTACGCATCTGCAATCCTTCGACGACCAATTAGCCTCGCGGTTCGTGATCTTGACTACGAAGCTCTAGGGCTCTGGTTCGAATCCCGGTAGGAGAACTTGTTTGGTGAATATGAGTGTTTGTACCCGAGTCATGGATGTTATATGTGTACTTAATATTTTATCCATTTAAGTGTGTTTATCCGTTGTCTAGTAGCGCTTTGTTTAGTTTGGACCTAGGTTGAATGAGGTGAAATGTCCCATTTACCTATCTATTTACTTTGGCGATTCAGATGTCCATAGGAGGTGGTGTTCACTTACTAACAGGTGATCAACTTGCTCGTTTGCCATCCTATTTCATAAAAAAATAATGAATACCCACGCAAGTAATGTCCAGGGGGGTTTCCACAATCGCTTGATGCGTGCCAAGTTCTATTCAGCGTAAGAGACGCAGCTATATGGCTGCATAACTGTGTCCATTACGCTGAATAGAACTTGGCACGCATTAAGCGATTGTGGTAGCCCCCCAGTACAGTAAGAATAAAAGGCAAAAAGCTTATAATTTTTAACATAAATCCATTTTGTGTAAAACCTTGCGTGTCAAATATCCCCACGCAAAGGTTCCATAGCAGTTACAATCATTTGACCCATTCGATTCAATTAGCTGGTTAACGTTTTATAGTGATTGTTAACATTAGTGAAATTAACCTTATCGTATTACACGTTATGAATGTAATTTATTAAATCGGCGTTCGTTTCCGGATGTTCATTGTAAGGCTGGTTTTACAGTGACGCTTTCGCCAGCGCGTTTGGTAAGCATCGCGGCCCACGAGCTTTGCGTTTCTTTTATCGTTACATAGTTAAAACGGGAGCATTTCAGTTGCCCGAATTTCATATCCCATTGTGTAATTGTGTCATTGTGTATCCCATTGCCATAATGATCATTTGCCATAACTCTTTTTTTCTCTGAAACTGTAATATTTTCAGGAGCATTGAAATGGCTATCCTGTAGAACTCTATAGGTTAGGTTTGTTTTATGACAATCCTGAACAATTAACAGTTAAAGAAAAAAAATAATTATGGCAAATGACCATTATGGCAAACAATACATTTATGGCATATGAAATTCGCGCAAACAATAGAGAACCCGTCATGTAAAACCAGCCTAAATTAAGCTCTTTTTTAGCTCCTCAACTTTGAATTTTTCGGAATTTATGTGCGAAATGACATTTGAAATTTACGAGCTTTTTGAAGGAAAACATCGTGAGGTAACGTGTCATGTTGGAAAGGAGGAGGAAAGGAATCGTGTTGGAAGGTCAGATGGCTATCGCGTCTGTAAAAACTAGAGCCTACGCCAAATCTTGGGATTAGGTTGTTAAAGCGGACTCCAGACTCACTGAGCTGTGGCAAAGGCCGGGAAAAACGCTAGGAAGATGAAAGGTGCGACCACCGCTTGAAAAACGGTGACGTTACGGAATAGCAACCAAATGTATGAAGAAACGGTGAGAAAACGTGACGCCTACGACACGTCACTGCGTATACGCGGCGGTGTGGTCGCACCCGAAGATGATGACTTGTTATGAAGATGTGAAGATGTTAAGTTGTTCTTGGACTGTTCGAATGACAAAATAAATGGTTGTACATTTTTTTGTGGAACATAAATATAGTACAGGATGTCTTGTATTTAGTACAAAACATACGACCAACTTAATAGATGGACATAATATTATAGATGGGTTATCTACCAAATACAAAAATGACTTTAGTCAATGAGGATGTAGTGGCAGCATTCCACACTCATAGCAAGTAGGTATCATGTCGATTCGAGTATAGGAAGGGGGCAAAAATTGATTTGGAAGAATTATATTTAAAATCATTTAGATACTCGTATACTCATGTTTTACAAATAAATAAATGAAATATACCAATACATTTTTTTGTGAAATTCAGTTAACTGAACGGTGTTAATTTGAGACAATTAAGACCAATGGAATGGAGATTCATGTAGAGTTAAATAATAATAATAATAATAATAAATATTTGAGAACAATTCACACAAATTGACCTAGCCCCAAAGTAAGCGCAAGTAAGGCTTGTGTTATGGGTACTAGACAACGATATACATACTTATATAGAGAAATACATACTTATATAGATAGAAACATCCATAACTCAGGAACAAATATTCGTGCTCATCACACAAATATATGCCCTTACCAGGATTCGAACCCAGGACGCTTGCTTCGCAGGCAGGGTCACTACCAACTAGGCCAACCGCGTCATCAAAAGAGTCTTAATGCTGTTAAAGATAAACTAATTTAATGATGATAATATTTTGAAGCTATCGTTGCGCTGTCGTTATCGTTATCGTTGCGCTGGATGGACGGCATTCGAAGTCACACGGAAGTCGAGACTGGATGAGTCGGGCCCAAGATCGCCAAGAGTGGAAGAAGAGGGAAGAGGCTTACATCCAAGATTGGATCACCAAAAGGTCATGATGATAATCACAATAGCAAACCTGGGACGTGTCTCATTGCTTGTCAAATACACACGATTCTTTTGTCAGGTTTAATTTATGATTCCAGATTTTTGTTCATTGGATGCTAGAACTTTGTGTAAAGTCCGTTCGGATTACACCACACCGCCGAGCAGCAGTGCTTGGGCTGCTGTGTTTCAAAGTAGTGACAAAGAGAGTCAGTAGGTTTAATTTCCGAGAAAACGGTTTTTTGAAGTGAAAACCTCTTTAGCGGCGTTGGACACTTTTTTGGATGGGTAAAAAATGTTAAACTAACGTCAGACGTAAGACGGAGGGAGAGTTTAAGTACTAGGATATCAAGATAATCTAAGAGCTTATTTTGAAATACGAATAAAGCTAGAGTCGCGTTAGATTTTTGAAGTGTACGTTAATTTCCTCGCTTTGATGTATGTGCGTTTGGCCTAGTGATATAAGGTGTGGAATAACAGTGCGTAACAGTGTAGAAAGTTATTTTCTTTTCTTTCTTTTTGTGCGAGTTTTTTTTTTTCACGAAACTCCAAACAAAGCTCGCTCGCCCAGGTACTCGCTATTGATTACTCCCTGATGGCTACATAATCCAATAGTATCCTGCAGCTAATTTGGGCTGACCCTGCCTGTGCGATGAGTAGGCACTGGAACTCTGTTCATATGGAGTCTAGGGGCAGCATCTATAGGATAATTTAATGTAATACACTACTAACATAGTCTATAAGTTTATGTAAACTAACACTATATGGACTTAGTCTGAAATAAAAGAATATTATTATTATTACTATTATTATAAACATTATACTTGCAAGTTTTTTTCTTTACTAGTTTTCTATATACGTTGCTAAGACTGAAGATAAGTGCAACAGCTGCATCGAGCGTCACTTTGTCCAAACTACTCGGTCTCATCACCAATAATGTACTTTTTCATTCATATTTATTCGAAAAACGGTAACTGTCAGATACGTTAATAAACTAGAAGCACTGTATAGAACTTGATCAGTCCAACGCAATGATCTGCCGAACGTTTTGGGGCCCTCAAATTACCATATACTACGAGTACTCCAAGGACTACAAGTCTACTTCCAGCCCTATAGACCGATCGCTTATATGAGGGGGCGCGGGGTAGGACGACAAAGGGGACTGACAGAGGTGCGGGCGGGTAGTGCGCCTCTCTCGGCCCCCTTTGTCGTCCTACCCCGCGTCCCTGCACCGTGCGAGCGGGACTCATTTAAGCGGTCGTTCTACAGTCAGATTCATTCGTAGTCTTCGCAAAATCGATTATATCTAAGTTTAGCACATTGAGTGGCATCCAACAGCGATGAGCGAGTTACCGTGTGCATTCAATATGAACGTGAGATAACACTATTAACCACGAGAAGTGGGTTACACAGGCCTTTTGTTGGCACCCCTGAAGTTATTGTCACTTTAAATGGTACCAGATTTAAAACATGCGCTGGAAAACGTATTTGAAGCAACATATTGAATGGTTTCGTGGTTAACCTTTTGGAAATTGTTTTGGCGATTGTACTGTAACGTTCGTTTTTTATCATCTTTAATGATGAACTTTCAACATGAAATTACGAAACAATTGTCGGAGCATTCCTTCGGCTTTTATACGTGAGTTATCCGGTTTGTTGTAATTATGTTTAACTAGCTGTTGCCAGCGACTTCGTCTGCATAGAATTTGTTTATCGCTATCCCGCGGGAACTACGCAATTTTCCAGGATAAAAAGTAGCCTATGTGCTATTCCAGACTTCTCTCTATCTATGTGCTGAATTTCATCCAGATCCGTTGGGCCGTTCTGGCGTGATTGATTAACAAACAAACATCCATCCATCCATCCATCCATCCATCCATCCATCCATCCATCCATCCATCTATCCATCCATCCATACTTTCGCATTTATAATATTAGTTAGATGATGAAGGCTCTTTAGACTTGGACATAAACAAGAAGCTACCACTTACAATAAAGTCATTCTCATAGTGTCTATGCCCTTAGGAATCAATGTTTGAGAGCCGTTATAAACTACAGGAGTAAAGAAATAATAACGTATTTTTGATTACAGACAACGTTAAAGTAGACGTTAACTTTTTATCGTGTCATCATAATTTAAAGCGATAAAGTACCTACTACATATAAGTGTGGTTGCGCATAGTTACATACTTTAACAATAATATTATTAACCATAGCTGAACATTTTGTCATACTCGTATATTTCATAGATTTTCGGTGAAATACGAGTGTACGTCAGAATCTTCGGTTATGGTTCAAGTTAATGTTAAAGTAACTTGGTGCAACTCACACCAAATGATCAGCTATTTTGACACTAACTACACACTAGCAAGAGGCTTATTTTATTGCTTTGGGAACGCTCAAATTGTACTTTTTAACCGACTTAAAAAAAAAAGGAGGAGGTTCTCAATTCGGTTGTATATATATATATATATATATTTTTAGGGTATTAAGCACGTTAAGATAAGATAAGAAAACGTTTCTGTCAAATATGTCGTTTTTAATACAAGCTTTTTTTCATGACTGCACTTTTTGTTGACTATACTTTGCGTTGTCATCCTACAATGTGTACCAAATTTCAAGTCAATCGGACCAACCGTTGAAGAGCTCCCTCCTGTGGAGATGACCCTGGCTGGGCCACTAGCTCCATCGGTTGAAGATATCCGCTTCACTTACATACATACATACAAAAGAGAGAGAGAGAGAGAGAGATATAAAGAGTTTACATACATACATATACATACATTGAAAGTAAAATTAAAGCTTGTACAAGATTGTTTTACCTTGGAATTGCATAGGTACTGATTAAATAAATCCACCGAAATCAAGTTCCTTCAAACATTTTATTAATTTTTATTCATCACTTGCGACCCGCCCCAGCTTCGCACGGGTGTCTACACAACACGGCCCTGCCACAATTATTGTCGTTCATATTTCAACCAATTTATAAAATAAGTATATACCTAAACCTTCCAGCTGAATCACTCTTTCTATTGGCGAAAACGGCACGAAAATGCATCCAGGGGCCCGATTTTTGAAAGCACATCACTTGAAAGTGGTATAAATCAGCTTATAATCTGTAAAACTACAGCACATATAAAATTTTTGACTAGTTCACAGGATTAATGAGAGCTGTGATTGTTTTCTAAGCTACCTACTCGTATTTCAAATTCAGCTCAATTTTTCACCACTTTCGAGTGGTATTTTCACACATGTGCTTTCAAAAATTTTTGAGTTGATCAACAGATAGACAGACGTGGCGAAGGAATTTATTTTATTGTATACGTAGTGATTATTCGAAGCATTGTAATGTAATATTTTTTCATGACAATTATTTTACAACATGAAATAAAGTTAGCTTCGTTTGTAAAATATGGTCAAGACTATTAAAGTGGTTGTTGATCAGCTGTTAGCTGATTCACTAATTTTCACTATTACGATCTAAATAGCGAACAGTTGTAACATAAGTATGGTGATGGTAATCCTATATGTAAATTAATTGACTAATAAATGCATCAATCGTAGTCGGGAATAGTAAAATAATGACGTAACATTGAATCTATCAATGTAATTTTGTGTTCGTAGGATCTGTAAAACTACGCTGATTGAATTGACATGCATAGGTGGAGATAGGAAAGTTAGAAGCTTGTGCAATTATTAATAAGCGGCCGTGCTCCGTGTCAGGCTAGAATGAACTATTAAAACACTCGGTGGCCCACAGCAAGCATCCAACAGTCATGGACCAAAATCGAATGTTGTCTCGCAAAGAGTGCGCGCGCACTACCGCCGCCCCCGCCGCACCGCTCCGAATATTCATTGATGATCTTACTAATATGTATTATTAACATTATTTTTATGATAAGTCCTCTAAACGAGTAAATTTAAATTAAAATAATGCGACGGAAATATTTTTTTTATTTTTGAATGCAAGGATGTAGGTCGTATGTATGTCGAGAGATGTTTGTCGTGGAGATGAGACGTCGGGCGCTGTGTCGTCGCGGTCGCTAGGCTTGGGCGTCGCTGCGTCTCGGCCGTCGCGAGCGTTGCGCGCCGCTCCGTGCGCACTCGGCTCGGCTCCAGTCGCCACGCACGCTTGCCCCGCGGTCGGGCGCCCGCGACCCAGTCCGCTCTGACGTTTAACCGAGCTGCCGGTGTGCCCCCGTCGCTTTGCTCGCCGATTCTACTAGCGCAACTTACATTCTGCGCACTTTTGCATTATTAGAGGAAGTAGCTCGCGCCGGGGCCGAGTCGGTGGGTATTGGGCGGTGCTGGTGCGTGTGGTGGCTCTCGGGGTGTCGGCGAGCCGGGAGCGGCGGTGCGGGCGGACGGCGCGCCGCGAGCGGGCTCGGCGTCCCCGCTGGGCGCGGAGGCAGCGAGCTCGCCCGGCAGCTGGCTCTGTTTACAAGCCGCGCACCTGCGGGCCCCGTACTCCCACTGGCTTCTGCACGAACCTCTCATTTACTATTCAACGTCGTGAATTTTTAACTTTGCGAACCACCACCAACGTTAGATAGAGGTATTTGAATGCTTATTAAAGTCGACTCTCATCCGAGAAAAGTCGTAGTGCAATATTAGTGTCACGAACCGCTCAAAGCGCACGCATCAAAATCAAATTGTCATTCGAGTGATATCACTACTTCATAAATATGGGTGCTAAAGAAAGCGTGGAGGCTGCTAAATTTTCTGCGCAAAATTGGAACAATTATGAGGTTCGTACTCGTTTCAAATTAATTTGCACATGGAGTGTCTATCCCCCTCCCTCGTGAATGTCTATTCTTATCATGGGTAAATTGTTCCTTTAAATAAAGAAACAGATAAATATTGTGTACAATAAGTTCATTGCACCGTTGATCGAGCAACTCTACTTGCATGTTACACGTATATTAAAACAAATGCTAAATAACAACATCACTAGTAATTAATTATTATACTGATATGTATACGGTAATTATTGTTTTGTGAAAGTGTTGTTCTATTTGTGTCGTCTTTATATCGTAATCTAGCTGAGAATTCAAATTCCTTAAGTGGGTGTTGTTAAGTTCCGATGCAGATGGCACCTGCCCGAGTTCAAGCGTTCGATAACGCGTAAAATACACTTTCAAATGACAACATTGATGAATCACTTGCATTATTTCTTCAATAGTTAGACTGTTGCAAAGTGGCTATTATGCAAATCGATGTTTTACTCTGGGCAGACTGGAGGCGCTGCCTCTCGCAGACTCGATAATAAGATAACTGATCAAGCAAAGAATACTAGACACGTTCTCCTTGAGACAAAACGTTGTTAATATTGTATATTTTCCCTGCATGAACCGAAATAAGAGTAACCGTAGAGTCTTGGACATAATTGAGTGCACTTAAATATGTGCGAGGTATCAAGGTATTGAGAATCTCGTTGATGGTAAATAAGTTTCCGTTATATTGACCATAAAGGATAATGCATTACGCAATCATACAGATCTATCCAATAAAATACCTACGGTAATGTAGTAGTCGAACTACACTGTTAGTCATAGACAGGTTTTGAATCTAAATGCCACTAGAAATAATGTATGAAATATATTAATAATGCTACGTAAATAACAGGTATCAGGTGTAGCTGAGGCGCGGGCTATGTTTTGTCTAAGCAGTTTGCTGTGAAGCCAAACGCAGTTGACCCACATAGCCGATTATAGCATGATTGAATACCCGGACATTAACGTTGCTTTTTTCATGATTCCGTTGGTTATTTTTAAAATAATCCAAATAGGTCACAACCGGGTTTAAAATAACCTAAAACGTAACGGCATTTTTGTAGTAATTGTTTAAAATAGATAATCTGTTACATCATTTATACAAAGAAGAAAAGCAGCTGATTTAAATGTAGATAGAGTTTGCCTAAGATATTGGAAAATGGAGCAGACTTTGGATGCAATATCGACACTTTAGTTAGAGCGGTCGTCGTCCGGAAAATTGGCCGGCTATGGATTAATGTCTAAGCAAAGCAAGCAACTGCATACCTTGATAGGGATTCTAAACCCTGACAAAATATTGGGGGACTTGCCGTAGAATTGAATAACACAGCCAGTGAGGTAAAAAAGGTAATTATTGAATGTAAATCGATTTTTGGTTGGCAGGAGTTGGGCAGGAGAAACAATTGGAAATTTCCCACTTTATTTAACTCATACTATAGAAGTCTGATATCCGTGACGTCACTATACTCAACAATTACACTATAATAATAAAAACCGGCCAAGTGCGAGTCGGACTCGCGCGCGAAGGGTTCCGTACCAGAAATAATATCGAACAAAAAAACGGTAAAAAAAATACTTTTGTTGTATGGAAGCCCCCCTTAAATATTATTTTTATTTTATTTTTAATATTTGTTATTATTGTGGCAATTAAAATACAACATCTGTGAAAATTTTAACCTCCTTGCTATTACAGTTCATGAGACACAGCAAAAAACGCCCACAACTACTCTGTTGTATGTAGCCCCCCTTAATTATTATTATTATTTTGATTTTAGTATTTGTTGTTGTAGCCACAATAAAAATACATAATCTGTGCAAATTTCAACTGTCTAGCTATTACGGTTCTTGAGATCTAGCTCGGCGAGTGGTAGCCATGAAAAAGGGCTAAAATATCACGTTTTTTGTATGGGAGCCCCCCTTAATTATTATTATTATTTTGTTTTTAGTATTTGTTGTTATAGCGGCAACAGAAATACACAATCTGTGAAAATTTAATATAAATAAATAAAGCCTGTTAACAGACGGACGGACGGACAGCGAAGTCTTAGTAATAGGGTCCCGTTTTTACCCTTTAGGTACGGAACCCTAAAAAGGTGAACAGTTGCCGATTGGTTTCACCATTATGTAGAACTTACCTTTACACAAGCACTTTAGTTTCACGAAATGTGTACGATATCAAGTACTATAATAATATTCGAAATTAACATCTTAGGTGGAGCTTTAAGGTTGCAAAATTAAGTAATACAAAACTATCTAGGTCGTTTAAAGACCATTTGTTTCTTTGGGTGTTTTTATATTGATATATAACTATGTAATAACAAGTCGCCAAATGTAAAGTATTGACATACTTTAATTTTATTACGGTGTCATATTTTTCTATTGACATGTTTACTACATTATCGAACAGTACTCACTTTACCAGTCATTGCCATTGACAACCGTTAACTGCACAATGTCTGGGTGCACATGGTTGCAGCGAAACATACTTTATGTTAACTTGTTACAATCATTTTAAGACGACAGCATTGCCTAGATTGTTTCAATGTTTGAATATGCCTTTCCAAACTCTCTTTTTGAGCCCTCATTGCTCGAGAAACCCATAATAGAGTCAGAAGCAACCTAGTGCATTTCATAAACCCGGTAATCGACTATTGGACTATGAAATATTTTAGCTCAATTAAAACAAACTTTTTGAAAAGCTAAAGCTATTTAAATATGCAAAGTGACTGTATGTAAGTCAATATTAACATTCAATACAGAGATCTTAAAAGAATTGGTTACAAATATTAGTTTTTCATCAAAACGTTTGGAAGCACGTCCGCAGATTGCCACAATAAACACTCTGAGCTCCATAACTTGTTTCAGTGGGTGTGCGGCAGCGCCAAAAATAGGTTTATTGATCATAACAATGCTTTGTCTCTCAACGACACAATCCGGGGCATTTTTAATTTTTTTTCTACTGCATGTCTAGAAACTTAAGTTCTAAAGAACTTTGTAAAATATATTTTTTTAATAATAAAAACAACTAAGAACGTATGTCAATCATCTCAAACAAAAACGATATCGTGAATTTATTATGTTGTCACAATTTATCACTGAGTTTCACCGATTTCAAAAAAAAATAGGACCATTTATAATAAGAGTTTTTAATGATTCACGGTTAAGTTCATTCGAAATATTATAAACGGGATGTGATGTGTGTGTGTGTCAAATATCGGGAGCTCAATAAAGGTAATCGCGGTTCACATCCCGTTTATAATATTTCGAAGGACCATTTATATTGAATAGCTTGAAACATGCATTGTACATTGTCATTTTCGTTCTTATTTTTTCATTATGGTAAAATATTGATTTTATATCATAGGATACAGATTGAGATGGAGAAAACTATTCTCATTTTTAGTTAGTAGCATGCATGTTCGTTAAATCTGCTTAGTATTCATAAAAAGCATAATAATAATTGTATAATAAATACACTTTGTACTATATTTGTAGCTGTATCGTTATTAGTATTACTCGTTTAGATAAGGTTTCAGCTAAATAAATGAAACTGATTAATGCTTACATTTAGTACAATATTATATCAGCATGTTGTTTCCAAGTTTCTTTAGCATTATCCTTCTGTCGTGATTGACCCTGTAAACACTTGAAATTAAAATAATCCCTGCAAGTTTTTGACTAAAGCATTAAAAAGCACATTATATAGATGCTGAATGGTAATTCGATTCGTTACAAAATACATATAACTTGAAAAATAAATGTGTTTAAAAATAAAAGCCGCATAGTCCCGTCCTGTATTTTAATAGTCTGCACTGAAGCAAAGGCAATTTTATTTCTGTTGATTTTCACTCAAATGTCCAAACTTTGTTCCAGATTTTCCTTTAACAAAATTGAGTTTATTTCGATTATCTGAAAGGTACCTGATGCTTTTTGATTGTTTTAAATTTTTATTGAACATTCACTAGTTTTCTACCATCTATCTGGATGCAGTTTTAAAGAAAGAAGTACATCACAAAACTTTATGAGAAAACCAAATTAGCATAACAATAATGTTATTACACTCACTCAGGAGTTAATTTTTGAGTGCAGTCTATTAATTGGTACGGGCAACAGACACCTTCATTATTTTTAATGAATTATCTTTTTTTTTTTGGTTTGATAAATACGTTCGAGGTTTCACCTGTTTTTCTGTACGCGTAACCATTACTGATTATTATCATAGTTTTTAAATTAGAAAAAAATATAAAACTCGTCGTCTAACCTTCTAGGTTTTCGACTGAATAAACGGTGTTTTTTCGACCATACACAGATTTAATTTAGGTTATTTTTTTGAACGATCATCTCTCCCATTTCAAAAAGTTAAGATTGAGACGTGAAAAAATGTCTTATACATCTGTAATACAAAAATGCATTTTTTTAATTCAAAGAGAGATTGCTTAGTTTTCAGGTATAGTAAAGACGCAGCTCATATTTGAACATACAAATATTTATACTTAATAATTACTATATAATTATTATTTGGTTAATTACCTGTACAATTGTTCACTTGAATTTTTAAACCAGGTGAACCTCTAGCGGTATTTTACAATCCCAAAAAACCCAACGAAGACACCTTACTAAAATAAAATAAAAGAACAATAACTTAATTGAGTTAACTTATTGATAAATTTATGCATTACAATTGAGATGGGTTGCAGCATGGCGCCAGTGTGAGGCACCAGTATCGACAGGGCGCCCAGCGCTCGCAGAGTCTTAACCGCGGGCACTCGCTCTCGCGCTCCGATGGCACCTGGTGACATCACGGAACCGCGGGTAAATATCATTGAGGTAAAATTGCAGCATGACGCCATTTTGAGGCAACCGTGTCATACAGTGCTCAGTGCTCGCAGGATCCCAACCGCAGGCACTATTCTCGAGCACCAATAGCATCTGGTGACATCACGGAATCGCGGGTAAATATCATTGAGATACAGTTGCAGCAAGACACCATTTTGAGGCAACCGTGTCAATACAGTGCTCAGTGCTCGCAGAATCCCAACCGCAGGCTCTATTCTCGAGCACCAATGGCACCTAGTGACGTTACGGTACCACGGGTAGTAAATATAATTGAGACACAGTGACAGCATGACATCATTTTGAGGCAACCGTATCAAACAGCGCCTATTTCTCGCAGAGTCTCAACCGCGGGCACTATTCTCGAGCACTCATGGCACCTTATAACGTCATAGAACCGCGGGTGAATATAATTGAGATAAAGTTGGTGGCACGACGTCATTCTGAGACAACCGTATCAAAAGGGGCTCAGCACTTGCAGTTTCAACCGCTGCCTTTCGAACCGATGTAACAGGGGCCCTGTTGCATGAACGATGGCTGATTCAAAATTGATTTCCAAAAGGCTAGAAGTATTACGTGTTCTCGCTATTCCCCCTGAAGTTTAACAATTAACTAATTCAAATTAACATGCGTAGATCTGTCGTTATGACGGACTGGGAAACAATCTATTATTCTTCAAATCACGAAAACATCCTCCCTATCTGTTTCTATTACGTAAATGCCCGTCCAAGATTGAACTGGGGGACTCTACCTTAAGACCTTGGTTAATGTTACAGGCAGCATAGTGCAGTGCGCCGAGTGCGGGACACGCACGATGGGCAACAAGCTATCGGCGTGCTCTTGCGCACCCATCTTGCGCAAGGCGTACCGCTATGAAGACAGCCCGTGGCAGAACTCGCGGCGCCGTGATGGACACTTATTAAGGTAAATTATGTAAACAGCTGTAAAACATCCTTTGCATAAATTACTGACTTTCTGTTGATGATTCTGTACGGTCAACCAAAAGGAACCCTGGGCCGGGCCAGTGGATAATGGATAACGGATCGGCTTGTGATCGGTGTTGATTATGAGCAGTTTCTACAATGGCCTAGGGTTCTTATTGGCTTACTGTACATGTTGGTTCCAATTGCTCAAGGTTTTTGGGACAATCCTGCTGTGTTATACCCTCGCGGGTTATCTAATTGGGATAATTGCATTCGAAATCTATTTATAAATACCTAAATACCTATTTGAGAACAATTCACACAAATTGACCTAATCCCAAAGTAAGCGCAAGTAAGGCTTGTGTTATGGGTACTAGACAACGATATACATACTTATATAGAGAAATACATACTTATATAGATAGAAACATCCATAACTCAGGAACAAATATTCGTGCTCATCACACAAATATATGCCCTTACCAGGATTCGAAACCAGGACGCTTGCTTCGCAGGCAGGGTCACTACCAACTAGACCAACCGCGTCGTCATATGTTTGATCCTTCTTCAATCAGTTTACTTCAATATTTTGCATGAGACTGGTAAGATTATTCTCAGAAATAGCTGGATATTTTACTCCGTTTTTGCTGTAACGCTCGATACTATAATAGTTTGAAATGTTTCGAATTGGTAAAAGCGACGAGATGCTAATATGACCCACTGTTTACTTTTGAATCTGACAGTTCTCATGTTTTGATTTGAGTTCCGGGTTTTTCGAAATGCAACCACCACCGCTTCTATTATAAATAACTAGCTGTTGCCCGCGACTTCGTCTGCAAAGAATTCGTTTATCGCTATCCCGCGGGAACTATTAAATTTTTCGGGATAAAAAGTAGTCCATGTTTTAATATAGGGTTTGATTCAAATCCGTCCAGTCGTTTCAGCGTGAAGAAGGATCAAACATACACACTCACTCACAAACTTTCGCATTTATAATATTAGTAGGTAGGATAAATATCATGGACAAATTACCCCAATTGGCCCCTACGTAAGTACAGTCAGTGAGCTTTTAGAATACCAACCACTAGTATTTTATAAATTCATTACCTGACTATGAAGCTTGAGGTCCCGGGTTCGATCCCCGGTCGGGGCAGATATTTGTATGAAAAATACGAATGTTTGTTCTCGAGTCTTGGATGTTTAATATGTATTTAAGTATGTATGTATCTATATAAGTATGTTTATCCGTTGTCTAGTGCCCATATCACAAGCTTTGCTTAGTTTGGGACTAGGTCAATTGGTGTCAATTGTCCCAAGATATTTATTTATTTATTTTATTTCATTCAACAGCACGTATCAAACGCAATGGAACGGAAAAACCAAATGTAGTTATTCCTTGTAGATACCATCATGTAACTTTCTGATCTAATTTTATAAACAACGTTCCTAAGTCAACCTCCTGAATTGCCAAGTCAGCGAAACTTTTAACGATGTTTTCGTGCACATAATGGTCTTATATTTGTATTGGTGTAATAGTTGTTCCTTGCTTATGTGGTCTGTTTAACCGACTCCAGGAAAGAAGAAGGTATTTAATCCGGCTGTTTTTGTTCGCAAGTGTCAAAGAAAAGAAGATGTTGTAAACTCTGTAAAGCGGCCTACAACAATTCTAAATTTGAGTATTGGTCCTAATACTGCTCAGTGAAAATTTAGAGGAAATCAAAATAGCGTTATTGTTCATCATTGCACACAAATACGACATAAAAAGTCCACTCGTTTACTTACAAAGTGTATGTAAAAAACTATGTTATTCGGAATATTATATTGGCAACAAAGTCGTGGGCTCATAATTTCGACACGTAATATACACAGATAAATCAACTGGGGCATTACCATGACGTTTTAATGCCATTCAATTCCGAACCAGAGTTGGCTCGCTCGCTGTCAGATCCATACTAGAATTGACAACATTTCATATTTCTGAGCATTGCATATTAATGGTTCTCTGTATTTTGTTTGAAAAGATGAACATGCTGACAGTTTAATTTTTTCGCTAGGGCTTGTATTTAATTTATAATTAATTTATTAATTTGTGCTTATTCTAAAAGGGCGTAACTCCGATACTATCACAGAATAGACACTTATCCCTTTGTCTTTTCTCTGTAGAAAAAAAACTGACGTTAATTTCAAATTGTCAATGTCAGGCCCTATTTTCCAATATTCGATTTTCGAGGTTCGCTTCGTGCTGTTCCGCTCATACAAATAGTCATTATCTTGAGAGTGAGAGTGAAGGTATGCAACGAACTTCGAAAATAGAATTTCAGAGTTGCCCCCCTTTTACTTTGAAGTTGTCAAAAATACAAAATTATGATCGCTTATTTTTTCTTGTGAAAAAAGCAAAGGCGTTTCACCTATCCTGTGGTAGTTTTGGTAAAATTAGGACATATTTTTAATTAATTTTTATTTTTTATAATAAGCGATATTAAAATTATATAAACATATTGCGGTGATCAGGAGGCAAAATGCTTTCGAACCATATATACATTTTCAGGTGTTATAAAAATGAAATGTTGTCAATTGTCAAAAATCACAGTTAAATTTGAATTGAATCGCATTAAGACATCATGGTAAGGTATTACATAAAATCTGAATGTATTACATAAAATCTGCAGCGTAACGTTTTTATAGTGATACAAAATTTATCAGGGGGTACTTAATTCGCTTTACAAAAATGCCCACTGTCTATCATGCACGCTAAACACGTTACACGGTGGGAATAGCAGTCAAAGTCATTTACGATTTATAACGTTCAAACACGAAAACACGAATATGTAATAGAATATATAGTGGTACGATGTGACATTCGCGTGGAAATTGGTGCCTGATTACTGTCGTCGTTAGCATTAAAAATGTAGTGGAATTTGGAGTTTGCTTTATAACGTAATGATAATCGACCTGCGATTTCGGGGAGATCAACTGGCACAAGAGGCATCCCAACCCTTTAAGTTGGCGGCACATTTCCAATTTCTGCTGCACTGAGGTTATTTAAAAGATCACTTACTATAAATTGCCAACTTATTCTTTGCCTTCCTAGCTGTGCACTAACTAGCAAATTAACGATGTGCAATAGTACTGTAAAGCTCATGCTTACAACATGTCTTAGTGTGAGTACTGACAGCAATTCGTGTTATGCACACACAGACGTGAAGTCCAGGTACATACGATTCAAATAGGGAGGAGCGATATTCTTAAGCGCATGTCAGACAGAAGAAACGAGGGACCACTTTTATGATTTTTTAAAGAAAAATATGCGTCGCGATGGAAGTGCTCGTGACTCGTCCTCACTCCATCTATTCTGTATGGATGGTCTGCGACTTAATTCTTTTGTTTTGACTTTAGTTCCATTGTTCGTTTCTAACCCTTGTAACCCTTACAGACTCTGGGCCGAAGTGTTCCACGTATCAGCCTCTGGCGCCGGCACGGTTAAATGGCAGCAAGTTTCCGAAGACCTGGTCCCGGTCAACATCACGTGCATCCAGGACTCACCGGAGTGTGTGTTCCACATCACCGCCTACAACTCCCAGGTCGACAAGATACTCGATGTGCGGCTATTACAACCTGGTACGTAGAAATAATTCTGATCACAGTGATCACTTACATATTAACATAACTGAGTAGCAAACAATTTTGCAAACATAAAAAAATGAAATGAAATGAAGAAATGAAAGCCCGCACTCGAGGAGTTACCTTTCATTGCAGTTTACTGTTTATCCAGTCTTTATAGATTTAGTACGCTCGAATTACAATAAGAAGAACTGCCATTTGGTGATAGAACATTCCTACTGTTGAGCGGAAGCGATTCAATTTCGCCAGCTTGGATGTGGGAAGGCGTTTGTAAAGCGGAACGAACAAACTGAATTTTAAAGCTAAAATTATTATACCTACTCATCATAAAACGGTTGCCAAAATATTTAAAGTTTGAAGTCCATAAAGGGTCCAAATACAATATAACGGTTCAAAATAATATAGTACAATTTTCGGTAAAACTATTAGTTAGACGGATCGCATTATTCTACTGATTTGTTTAGGTTAAGTATAGACTTACTTTATAACAACCCTGACAAGTTTTAATTTTCCAAGAAGATTGCATTATTATAGTTTGACCCATTACCTATGCATTTCAAAGTTCACGCCCTCATAAAATCACATTTTTTTTTGTCAGAAACAAAAAAAAGCATCGACGGTGTTTTATAACAATACAAAACCATAAAATATGTGTTGGTAGGTATCCACAATTTCATTTTAAAGTGTCGTGTAATAAATACCTTTCTTGCATGTGCCTAGTTCTGGTTTCCGCCGTAATGTTGGTATAGGTACAACAAACGAGGGCAATTCTGAAGATCTCGAGGCCGATTTAACCCAGTTTTAAATTTACACTACACAGTACACAAGCAATCGACTGCAAACCACTAAAGCAGTCGGTCCATAGAAGCTGCGGTAGTTATTGAGTCCGAACGAAAATAGAAAGAAAAAATACCTACATTAGTTTTATTCTGGTTATGGTGCTAATCTTCATTTGAAATTATTAGTCTTGAAAATTCACTTTTCTATTATTTTATACTTTTATGTTATTTCAATATAAATTTTCTTCGTTTTTAATTAAACAAGTCCTGTAGAT
Organism: Pandemis heparana; assembly: GCA_963854515.1. Classification (NCBI taxonomy): domain Eukaryota; kingdom Metazoa; phylum Arthropoda; class Insecta; order Lepidoptera; family Tortricidae; genus Pandemis; species Pandemis heparana. The sequence goes on from OY978010.1 coordinate 9,092,131, forward strand.
ACAAATTATAATGACTCTTGTTCCTTTATAATTTAATTTTTATTTCCGTTTACTCTTTTTCTGTATTAAATACTTGCTGTATTTGCTATCAAAGTTATTATTTGCTGTTCAGTGCATGTCTGTGAAATCTAATCAAAGTCTCTGTGTGGTTTCTATCTTGTCTGAATGTTACAATCGAGCCTTCGTCCAATTTAGGGCGAATATGCACTAGGCAAGGCATCCATCCATGTTTCATCTTACGCCACATCTTCGTTTACCATCAGGCGGGATTTTGTCAAAAGCAATTTTGTATAAAAGTCCGCAAAAATGATTGTTAAAGTACAAACCTAGAATACCTATATAAAGTAGTGCATTATGTGCATTTTAAGCTTTAAGTAAACTCAAAAATTATGACTGTTAGCATAGAGGTTCGCGAAACTGCACTGCGGTGCTTTATAAAATCAACATTGATCTCTCGAATCGGGGCACTAGTGTGCAAGTATTTTTGGTTGGACCGCTGTCTGCTTCATTATTTAATGAGCGCAGTTTGCTCATACCATCGGTCACCCTACTCTCGGCTTTAAAGCAGAGATTTGAAGTAAACGGTGTACAATATGGTTTTTAACAACTTCTGTGTATATACAAGTAGGTACATCAAATCTTGGACTATGACAGATGCACCAGAAGACGCATCTTTCGTACTTTCCAAATGTCCGTCTCACATAGCCGTACCTAATAATATATTTTTCACTGTTTCTTTATTAGGTACTTAAGTAAGAGCAACAAACAAATATTAAAATTAGTTCAATGTAGGCGTATATTTAAGAGACAAACATGAATGAATATACCATGTAAATACAGCAACCGAACAGAGTAACCACATTTAGTGCTGCTCTGACGTATCGATAAAATTAAATGGTATGTAGCTTCTGCACTTTAATAATATTTTAAAATAGTCAAAAGCCTACGTTTGACATTTTATTTGAAATAATTATTGAAATTTGCTTTGTTACCCGCGTACGTTCGCTCTGACACTACAGGGGCCTTACCATGAATTCTTAATACATTCAATTCCGCCTCAGCTCAGGTTTTAGCTGTCATTTTTAGTATGGATCTGACATTGAGCGAACCTAAACTGAATCAGAATTGAATCGCGTTAAGACGTCATAGTAAGGTCCAAGTTCTTTCTTTCTGGCCGCTAAGAAAAAGTGGCAATTGCGTGGTTGAAGACTCAATTAATACCGAACTACATAGTCATTAGAAGAGGACTCGGGCCCGATTTTTGAAAGCATCGTATGACTCGAAAGTAGGTCTTGTACCACTTGAAAGTAGTATAAACCTGTGTATTGCCACAAAACCACAGCTCAAATTGAATTTTCAACTAGTTGACAAAATTAATTGGAGCTGTAAATTTTGTTTACTATATTTGTATTTAAATCCAGCACAAATTTTCACCGCTTCCGACTGGCATTTTCACATAAGTGCTTTCAAAAATCGGGCCCCCCGGATAGAATTTTTTGAAAGAGGGTATTCGATACACGATGAGTTGCAATCCATTTGGTTTGTAGGCACTCGCATCGGCCAAGCGTCGGAATGCTTCGTCTACTGGAAGGACCCAATGACAAACGATACCTGGGGCTTGAACTTCACCTCACCCATCGACGCAAAGCAATTCAAGGAATGTTGCGTAAGTTACTACAATATACGAGTAATCAGCTTCAAAATATATGGCATAATGTAACAATACTAAGAGTTTACGAAGACGCCATCATTTTGACACTGATTATGCTTTAAGCAATTTGCAGTCCTTCCCTGTACCTTTTTGAGCACAATCTAAAAGCCACATCTCCTAAAATGCTTTACCTAGAAAATAAATTTAGAATTTATTCACTTAACAAAATTTAAATATACCATCCACTATCTTACTGAGCCTTAGCACAAAACACTTGTTTACCCTTAAAAACTTCCCAAAATTATTACAAGCATTTCTTTGACTTGCCATTGTCAGTACCTATGTATATAAGGTGTCTCAAATTTGTTCTTGAATATTTCAGTACGTGGTTGAGTTGGTTGGGCTAAACACCGCTATAAATGTTTTTCAGTGTTTATAGTTATGGTTAAAAAATGTTTCCATACGTTGGTCCATGTTCAAACTTTAATTAGTAATTGAATTTTAAATCATACGTGTAAATTACGATAACAATACCTTAACAAGGATGTTCAGCCAAACCAACCCAGCCATATGCAGAAATATTCCGTATTAATTTTATGACACAGTATATTAATTATGTGGAGTAAATTATGCAAGTCAAGTTCGACCCACTTTGAGTCTGATTTAGTTGAAATTTGGCATGACAAATATGTGTACCATTGATGACAATGCAAAGCATATTCAGTTCAATAAGCTTGTAATAAAAAAATGTATTAATTCCACAAAAACTTATTTTTCGAATAAGCACCCTTACCTTTGCTTCGAGATGTGTAAAAAAAAACAGGGAAGTTAACTTTACAAATAATTGTTTGTTATTTTAGTCACCATCCTTTAAATTCTCGCGTAAGGCATCGTCAAGCTACAGCCTAAAGCTCGAGCCGCCGGGCAGCAAGCAGAAAATGAAGGCCAAGAGGAAACCCCTCTCCACACCAGCCAGCCCTAATCGTTCCAGGTAAGCTTATTTTCCTGGGGCCTTACCATGACGTCCTAATTCCGACTAGTTCAAGTTTTAGCTGTCACTTTTAGTATGAATCTGACAGGGAGTGAACCTAAACTGAATCGCATTAAGATGTCATGGTAAGACCCCTGTTACTGAAAGATTAACAGACTCCACATGAAAACTGAATTATTATTTTTGAATTAAATTTAACAGGTCGCGCCTCGCCTTATGTTTTTTCGCGTAGGTATAGGTTGGATAGGTAATAATTAAAAATTGAAGATTAAAAAATCCCGAACGCAAAACTGGTTGGTTTGATTTTGAAATTATGTCTAAAAAAACGCCGTTAGAAAATCTGTTTACGAATAAATAAAAAACTTCGACCAAATCTATGCACCCGTTTAAGATCTATGGTACCACAAATAGACACACACGGTTAAATTATGACAAGCCATTTTTAGGTAAAGATTTATAATGGGACTACCTGGGGCCTTACCATGACGTCTTAATGCGTTTCAGTTTAAGTTCGCTCGCTGTCAGATTCATACTAAAAGTGACAGCTAAAACTTGAACTGAGCCGGAATTAGGACGTCATGGTAAGGCCCCTGGCCTGGAATACACGCTTTTAACGAAAAATAAATTACACAAACGGATAACACGTACAAAAGTCGAGTAATGCTGGACATGTTTCGGATAAGACTTTTATACGTGAGTTATCCGTTTGTGTAATTATGATTGAGTGTCATAGTAGTTTCATTAAAAAAAAACTTTTTCATTAAATTTAAAATTCAATTTTTTCATTTTAACTACAATCATTTCACAGTCATACTCATATCAATCGAAGAATAAGCTTGAATACTTTCTCACCTTTGTTTGCATTACAGTTTGACCTACGGACGCGAACCGCAGTGCACTTGCATGTCCCAGGAGCAGTTTGCAAGACTCAGAGCTCAAGATCCTCGATACAGTAAGTAAAGTCATCAAGTATTTGCTATAGGCTGTCAAAAATACGAGCCAACAATATATTCATTAATATTTTTTTCTTATGATTTGGTGCAATGATAATGTTACTTTGATGACGTTTCAATTTTTTTTTTTAAAAGTTTGTGTTAAATTATGAAAATCATCCTATCCTAGTAACTACATAGTATAAAACAAAGTCGCTTTCTCTGTTCCTATATCCCTATGTAAGCTTAAATCCTTAAAACTACGCAACGGATTTTGATGCGGTTTTTTTTAATAGAAAGTGATTTAAGAGGAAGGTTTATGTGTATAATACATGCATAGTATACCGTGCAAAGCCGGGACGGGTCGCTATCGCTAGTAATCTAACTAATATTATAAATGCGAAAGTATGGATGGTTGGATAGATGGATGTGACGATGTGAGTGTGTATGTTTGTCTAGTACCCTAGATTAACACTTAGGCTACTTTTTTTCCTGGAAAATTTCAAATTTCCCGCGGGATAGTGATAAACATGTCAACTACTAATTCTACGCGGACGAAGTCCGCGGGCAGAAGCTAGTATAATATAATCCGTTTCCATCTCTCACTGTCTCTCATTATTTCTGCTAGTCTGGGAACTAAGAAAAAACATAGAATATACCACTGCGTCTTATCCAGCGCAGACGGTAAAAGCCCATCGAAGGAATGAGCGAAAATCTTAGGAATCATTGTAATAGGCTATGCGGCTAGCAACCCATCAATATTTTGATTCACCTATCCACCTTCATATCCACAATTATGCTAAGCGTGGCCTTTGGATCTTGTTACCCTAGGCTCTGTCTACCCCGTAAGCGATAAAGACGTGATTTATGTATAATTATGTATAATCCGGTTGTAAGTATGTGATCGTCAATCGTCAACGCCATAATCGCTACTAAATGGATAATGTTGTAAGCAAATTAATAATAATTTTCCTTGTTGTAGGCATGAAACCTTATAAACAGCGTGAAATCATAATTGTCGTTAACATTTTACCAAAATACATTATTATTTATAAAACGGTTAAATAGAAGCTGACATGGCACAACCTGAATCTCTGAAATTAGCGATAAAAGTCAGATAAGTATAGAAGGATTAAAGAAATAATATGAAATACTCTAAGATTGATATTAGACTAGCTTCTGCCCGCGACTTCGTCCGCGTAGACTCAGACTTACATTAGGTAGCTACGACTTTTGACATGATTATGGCTATCCCGCGGGAATTATGCAATTTTCCCGGATAAAAAGTAGCCTACATGTGTTAATCTAGGGTACCAGATGGGTATATCCGTTCCAAATTTTATCCAAATCCGTCCAGTGGTTTCAGCGTGAAGAAGGAACAAACATACACACTCACATCGTCACATCGATCCATCCATTCATCCTCACAAACTTTCGTATTTATAATATTAGTAGGATAGTAGGATATAGACACAATAACAATAACAATTAGCTCCGGAAAATAAGCAGTTTCAGAGGAAAATTTTACCAAAAACCGAAAAATCGCACCTGATCGTAAAAACCACTGAAAACAAAATGCTCATCGTACAGGGTCATCGACATTGCCGCGGACGTCAGCGCGCGCAATGGAGGCCGAGGCGGGCGCAGCAGCCGCTCGCACCGATAAAGTCGCCGCCGCGACTTCTTCCACGTCTCTCTACGACAACGTGACTGGTACCCAGCCATCGCACCAGGCACCACCTAAACGTGAGTATGAAACAGATGAGATAGACTAATATAATTTAAGGTACGAACTTAACTTGGGGACAGTCCTGGATTTACACATTTGCCGCCCCAAAGCTATCCAATTTTTGCCGCCCCACTCGTGTCCGCAGCCTTACTCTTTTTTTCTGTATTTTTTTTTTGCGCTAATTTTGCTCCCCCCCCCCTAATTTTGCCGTCCTAGGCTTCAGCTTTTTTAGCTTCTATGATAAATCCGGCCCTGCTTGGGGACCTTATACTCGTACATCCCTTTTTTACCTCTAAATGTATTATAGGTAAGTTAAGTAGAATTTAAGTGCTGTTGTAAATCTATTTTATTCTGAAAAAATGACTTTCTGCCAAATTTCTTACGGCACATTCTTCTAGGCAATGATGGTCTTTCGAAATGCTCCGGTAGTTTCAAAAATGACATGTATTTGCAAAATAAACTTTTGATTTTGATGCCTATCGTAGGGGTCATTGACACAGCGACAACTGACAACATTTGGAAATTATTGTAAAAACAAAATTAAATGCTCATCGAATACAGCGTTTAACAATTCTCGGAGGAATATTAATCGGGATTCGTAAGGACCCAGGGCTCCTATTTTCATTGCCATCAAGATCTAATTCGCTTTTGACTTTCCTTAGAATTGCGTTACATTTTCCATACAATTTATAAATGAAATGTTGTATGAAATAAATAAATAAATATTATTATATTAGTCCCACTCAATTAGGCTAATCTAACTAATCTAATCTAATCTAACTAATATTATAAATGCGAATGTATGGATGGATGGATGGATGGATGGATGGATGTTTGTTTGTTTGTTACTCAATCACGCCAGAACGGCCCAACGGATCTGGATGAAATTTGGCACATACATAGAGAAAAGTCTGGAATAGCACATAGGCTACTTTTTATCCAGGAAAATTGCGTAGTTCCCGCGGGATAGCGATTAACGAATTCTTTGCAGACGAAGTCGCTGGCAACAGCTAGTATTATAAATGCGAAAGTATGGATGGATAGATGGATGGATGTTTGTTTGTTACTCAATCACGCCAGAACGGCCCAACGGATCTGGATGAAATTTGGCACATAGATAGAGAAAAGTCTGGAATAGCACATATGCTACTTTTTATCCCGGAAAATTGCGTAGTTCCCGCGGGATAACGATAAACGAATTCTTTGCAGACGAAGTCGCTGGCAACAGCTAGTATAATAATAATAATAATATTAGTACAAAATTCCAAGGGTGGTGAATTAAATAATGTCTCAGATCTCAGTAACTTGTCGCACGAGCCAAAGGCGAGCGTAGCATAGCGTGCGGTAAACTGCTACTTACGTCCCGGGGCGACGTAAAAATATAAAAACCGGCCAAGTGCAAGTCTGACTCGCGCACGAAGGGTTCCGTACCAGAAATACTCTGATGTATGGAAGCCCCCCTTAATTATTATTATTATTTCAATTTTAGTATTTGTTGTTGTAGCCACAATAAAAATACATAATACGTGCAAATTTCAACTGTCTAGCTATTACGGTTCTTGAGATCTAGCTCGGCGAGTGGTAGCCATGAAAAAGGGCTAAAATATCACGTTTTTTGTATGGGAGCCCCCTAAATTATTATTATTATTTTGTTTTTAGTATTTTTTGTTATAGCGGCAACAGAAATATACAATCTGTGAAATTTTCAACTGTCTAGCTGTTACGGTTCTTGAGATACAGCCTGGTGACAGACGGACGGACGGACGGACAGCGAAGTCTTAGTAATAGGGTCCCGTTTTTACCCTTTGGGCACGGAACCCTAAAAATGTAATCATTCGTTTCCTATTTCTAAATTATCATTTAAACAACTGATACTTTGATTTCAGCCGCAGCACGACAGAGCGAGTCGCAGCCACCAACTCGACCTCCTAAATCGCAGGAGACCTCGACTATGACCACCAATACCTCCACAGCGCCCAAGACCGTCACCGCCTCGGTAGGCACTCATGCTGCAAATGTAAGTAATGTAAAAACTACAATACAATACAATACAGTACAATACAATAACTCTTTATAAATACTCTCGAAAGAAAAAAGAAGAAAAAAGAGAGTCCGAGAGAGATTTCGGACTCTCTTTTTGTTTCTTTTTAAAGTAGTGCGCGTGGAAAAGATGCCTTGAAGCATTTTATTGAATCAGGCGTTACTTTGTTATTTTCTGTGTACTTCTGTATTTTTAAATTTTTATGTGCAATTAAGAGTTTACATACATACATACTTTGCGGAGGTCCATTTCAATGAACACAAAATATTTACCTTGCTACTCCGCTACTTACGCAACTTAAGCACACTACTAACTTACATACTACTACTTACTTACTACTTACTTACTTATTACTTACTTAAGTTGCGGAGTAGCAAGGTAAATATTTTGTGTTCATGCCTTGAAGCATTAAAGCCGGACGACTGTCTTAGGTACTCATAAGGTTTAAACATAAGATAGGGATTCAATTCGTTCACGGCGTATGTAAAATGCTTAAACTACCACAACCACGGTTACGCCGCCATTTAATTCGCTGTTCATTTCTTGTTGGACACGCTCAGTGTCCAACGGTTTATTGGTAGCTTTTGCAATGTATAACGAAAACGCTTGTCACGAGTAACATTAGCCAGACCATTAGGCGTCTAAACAATTATTATTTAGTTACCAGAGTAATGAATGCTTCATACTCACCACCTGATATTACACGAAAGGTAACCTGTATTTAATAAGCATAATTTGTACTTAAATGTTTGTTCCAAAAAAAAATAAGATTTTGACTTGATTAAGGAGTCTATATAACTAGTATGTAAACTTTAAATTAACAGAAAATTTTCTAATAGTCATGAAGAATACACTTTCTTAATCAATTATTGCGTGTGTCAAGATAAATAATGAAAAGTGGTTCTTGAACCCACGGAACTCATAAAAGTTTTACGAGCGAAATATGTGATAAATAAATACAATATTTGTTGTTTTAACATTGTTCTAACACTAATTAAATTGACATTTTACTCATCAGTGCAAATACCCTTTACTACCCACGGGTGATAGTAGTATGCACGTGTGGGCTATCAAAAGGTTATTGCTATTGTCATTAAAAATATCAGATCTAATACTTGCCCACGCCTTTGCCACCCTAGACATGGAGCGTGAAATATTGCCGTAATTATTAACAAAGCGTAGGCGAGCTCGTTATATCGATTCCCAAGTTGCAAATTCAGACTTCTATAAACGGCTATTGTAAACGTGATTTACTTTGACCATGTAATGATTTTCATGTGACCAATATCGTGTTTAAAAGGAACGTATCTATAAAGCGGGTGGTAGGGCCTTGTGCAAGGTCCGTCCGGATAGCTTCCACCATCTTACCCGCTAATCCTGCCGCTAAGCAGCAGTGCTTGCACTGCTGTGTTCCGGTGTGGAGAGTAAGACAGCCGGGGAAATTACGGGCACAAGAGGCATTTCATCTTAGCCCTCTAGGTTGGCAACGCATCTGCAATCCCTCCGGGGTTGCGGGTGTCTAAGGGCAGTGGTGATCGCTTACCGTCAGGTGACCCACTTGCTCGTTTGCCTTCCTATTCACATAAAAAAAAACTTGCCAAGTGCGTGTCGCCCCAAACAACGAAACAGAATTTCGGTTTCTGTTCCAGTTTTGATCGAAGCCAAAACTTAATTTTAGGAAGATGCTTGTGTATATTTACTAGACTTGCGACCAATTTAAGTAACTGTTATAAAATTGTCATCTTGCTCTATAATAGTCTAAAAAAGTGAATGGTCATTTTATTAGTCATTCTATTTCATTTGGTAGTCATTCTGAATCTTGTGGAAGGAGCCACTCCACGATACCGATTTCTCCCAAATACCACATGAAAACCTACAACCCTAGTTTCCATTAAAGATTCGGCTATTTGCTTCTGGGGCCCGATTTTCGAAAGATCGTAAATGTAAAAATACCACTTGAAAGTGGTGAAAAATTGTGTTAAATTTGAATTTCCTACGAGTAGATAAAAAAAAAAGGCAGTCCACATTAATCTGGTCAACTAAAAATGGTAACTAGTTAGTCACAATTTTAGTATTCGTCAATCTGAATAGCAGTTTCGTAGCAATACATACACTTTTTCCACACACATACTTGAGCATCCAGGGGCCTTACCATGACGTCCTGATTCCGACTGAGTTCAAGTTTTAGCTGTCACTAAACTTTTAGTATGAATCTGACAGCGAGCGAACCTAAACGGTACCTACGGCCCCTGTACTAATTTAATCTACTCTCTATCTATCTCCAGCCTATATACGTCCCACTGCTGGGCACAGGCCCCCTCTCAGAATGAGAGGGCTTGGGCTATAGTTCCCACGCGGGCCCAGTGCGGATTGGGAACTTCACACACACCATTGAATTGCTTCGCAGTTGTGTGCAGGTTTCCTCACGATGTTTTCCTTCACCGAAAAGCTCATGGTAAATTTCAAATGAGATATCGCACATAAATTCCGAAAAACTCAGAGGTGCGAGCCCGGGATTCGAACCCACAACCCTCTGCTTAAGAGGCCACAGGTCAAACCAGTAGGCTACCACGGCTATATAATCTACTCGCTTCGTCCCAAATTCTAATTCGAGCATATCGTCCATATTGTTTAGACCAACGAAGAATCTCAGGCAGCTGGAGGTGCCTCTGCTCAACATGGCCAAGATCTCAAGTCCGAAGGAGTACAGGCTGGTGGCACGCTGACAACATCCAAGTCTTCTGCTACCTCCACAAGGCCTGGCAAAGAACACCTCCAGCATACTAAGAGCATCGATTATGGAGATGGGAACGAGTCGGTAAGCTTTTAAAGTGATATAAGACTTTCAAAATTTCCTACCGACTGCGCCATTTAAAATACTTAAATATTTATGTGCCCAAGAGAATTATAAGTCAAAATCGGAACTAAGAGATCTAGTTGATACTAAAGTTCATTTAAGACATTAGTGTGACAATGAAAATTTAAAACAATCATTTCAAATTGATGTCATATAAATTATTGCTAAACCATGACCAAGATCTATACTGGGGCCTTACCATGACGTCGCTCGCGACGTTCGCTCGCTGTCAGATTCATACTAAAAGTGACAGCTACAACTTGAACTAAGTCGAAATTAGGACGTCATGGTAAGGCCCCTGTACCCCTAATATGATATGTGACTGTTTTATTGCTGTTATTAAATTATGGCCATTTAAAATTTCAGTCACGTGAATCGGACCGCCATTCGATGCATCATCACAACGTCATCAACAACAACACTTCAGGGTCGCGTCGCACAAAGTCAAAAAGTACAGAAGATATGAATATGGGTAAGACAAAAAAAACTGTAGTCATACCTAAATCAGAACTTACTCGTAATCTTAAAAGACCTAGATAGTTGGTTGAAATCATTGATCATCTGGTCTGTGTAGGTACTTCATTGTAGTATGTGTGTATTGTAGTTTTGATAGCACAAGCGTTCTCTAAGAGGAGGCCCGTGTCTAGTGAAAAGTATTAGGCTGGATTATGTTATGATACAATCGCTTATTAATAATACTGCTGAGTGAATAAATAGCTTGCAAAAACGATTGTCATCCGTTTGTTCCGTAAAAATCACTAAACGTATTGTATTATTGCGATTGCGTCGTTCCTACTTAACAAGTTGCATGAGATAAGAAGCTTTTATAATTATAACAGGGGGTTTTTATTCGTCGTAATGCTTTAAAGTTTGGTATTATTGGGAAATTAACGTATTTACATACTCGTAACGTATTTATTAGGCATGTGTAATATTTTGCTATACTTTCTTAAATAATTAAAGAGTAGGTAAGAACTTTATGGTCAGGTTTTTACATCTAAAAACTTTCCGTAAACGTTAGGTTCTCAGAAGTGTTGCTTGGAGTCTCTGTGACAACTTTTATTCATCATTTCAGACTCAAGCACACTGAAACGCATGCTCAAGCCAATGCCGTCAACAGAGAGCCCTGTGACGTCACCCGAGATGGGACGCCGGCGCTACGGCGGCGCCGGTCCGTGTCCGCCAGCATGTGGCGCCCATGGCCACCGCCCGCACGTACACCACCCGGCACACCACGCACACGCCGTCAACAACAACAGCCGACAGAGCTCGCAGCGATATTCTTCGGATAGGTTAGTGCTTACTTTTAGCATATGCAAATCATTATTATGCGGGCTCGTGTCTGCCAGCCTGTGAAACGGCCACTGCACGCAGTACACACCCCGGGAAATCACACACATACCGCAACAACAGCGCCGGAAAAGTTCGCAGCGGTATTCTTCAGATAGGTACAAATATGGGATAACTTTTATCATCTCTTGGCAAATAATTACTTATGCGGGCCCGTGTCTGCCAGCCTGTGGAACGGGCACCGCCCGCACGTACACACCCCGGGACATGACGCACGTGCCTGCTACTACATGAAAATGTGTTTAAATTGATATTATAAGATTAACCGTGCCGGTATCATAAACACTATAAACTAGACTTTAGCAGGGCAGGTTTCAAATTATACGCGCAGATCAGTTGACGCTTATTTATTGAGTATTTAGTTCTTCTTAAGATGCCTCTCCGACTAGCTAAGGTTGGCAGTCAGTTCCGAATATTTCTCCCTGTTTCTCGCGAGGCGAAATAGATGGGCAGTACTCGCGATGCCGGTCCACTCCCGGAGATTCCTCAGCCAAGATTTCTTGACGATTGAGTATAACACCCTCTAAATCCTACTAATATTATAAATGCGAAAGTTTGTGAGGATGGATGTGACAATCTGAGTGTGTGTTTGTTCCTTCTTCACGCTGAAACTACTGGACGGATTTGGATAAAATTTGGAACAGAGATAGCTGGTACCCTAGATTAACACATAAGCTACTTTTTACCCCGTAATATTGCATAGTTCAGGCGGGATAGCGATAAACATGTCAGAGGTCGTAGCCACAGTATATAATATATAAGCTAAAGCAGTAGGGAAGATAGGCTTACTTTTTGAAATAAGTACCTACGCTCCAATAAAGCGTTAGGGTTGTCAGTTTAATTTTTTTTATTTGTCGGTAAGTAAGTATTATATATTACTTACTGAAAAACACTTTCGCCTGCTACGACACGTTCGGAAAGCTCTGTTATGAAATTTTATTGTATAAAAAAATCTCATCCGAATGAATAGCTTTCTTAAATAAACTATTGGGAAACATGGACACGGCACTATAAAATTGTTTTTTTCTAGTTCTTTGTAAATTAATAAAGCTAATTTGCAATTTATGTTTATTTCGGTTTTGAAGAAGCCGAGTTCAAGCAGCCGTACACAGCGCAATACGCTCTTGTCATATTTAAAACGAAAAAATGGCCGCTCGTCTCAATGCGCCACGCGCGACTGACAGTACCGCGAGATCCGCTTAGAGACCGTGTAAAAGTCTATGTGTGCGTTCGTTTCGACCGTTTTGTTCGTAGATTCCCTACTACTTTAGCTTATATATATACTGTGTCGTAGCTGCCTAATGTAAGACTAATTCGACGCGGATGAAGTCGCGGGCAGAAGCTAGTAAACCAATAAAATCGATTATAGCAACACTGAGAGCGGCTTGTATAGCTCGGCAGCCATGAGAGAGAGAAAGTTAAGATTAGCTTCTGTTCTTTAAATATATAGGATAGGCGGAAAACGAGCATGTGGTTCACCTGATCGAAAGCAATCACCGCCGCCGCCGCCCATAGACAGTCATTACAAACTAAGGGCATTAAGAGTGTTGCTGGCCCTTTGAGAAAATAATAGGCTCGTTATTTCGGCTTCTGTCTTATTAGGATCACACTAGATATTAGGAATTAATATAATGGTATTGCTGAAGACATTTCTAAACTTTAGTATACTTATGTAATTTAAGGTACTGTTATTTAAGAGGTTAGGGAGGCAAAGAGAAACACACGCGCGTTCGGTAATAGCTCCTGTATTAGACTAAAGCACCGCGCTGGACGCAGCCAGCGCCAACCATATACCTACATACATCTATAGCTACAACATCCCTCCACCTTAAGCTTAAAAATACTTCTTATAACTAACGAGTTTACGGGGTCGTTTAGAGGGCTCATCTGTTAACGACGACAAGGTCTGGGCGCTGCCTCCCGGTAGTGGCGGCGCAGGCGCGGTGCACGGACGCTCATCTGTCGCGCCAGGCGCGGGCGCAGCGGTGTGAGCAGCGGTGGGCGCGGCGGCGGCCCCGGCAGCGGGCGCGGCGGCGGGCTCAGGCGCAGCCGCCAGCGGGCGCGCCACGTCTCCCTGCGCTGGGTCCTCTTCACATTCAGCCCATTGCTCACTCACGACGCTACTAGCGTCCGTTGCGTCTTCGTCAAGACAGACTGGTCTAGACGGGATATCAGTGGACTCATTCTGCCTCATGATGATGGCTGGCATCAGTACGTCCGCGGGGCTTGAATTTACTTTCGGCCCTGCCTCTTCCTTCGAGCCTCTGTCAACGTTCTCCCCTTTAAACTTTAAAAGCTGGTTGGTATGTTTTTTAACTACCGATTTAGAACTCAATAAACGAACTTCGTATACAGTCACTGCTAGTCTTTTAATAACGATACCCTTTGCCCAAAAGAATTTCTGTCCTTTGTTTATTTTAACTAACACTAACTCATTCTCGACAAACTCCACTGTGCGTTTACCGCGATAGTTAGTAACCTGCGAGCACTGATTTTTTTTTACAATTTCGTCGAGTGTGGCGTCGGATGGCGATGGGGGAGATGATTTTAATAAATCTAATCTGCACCTCAACTTAGAACCAAACAGTACCTGTGCAGGTGATTTTCCTGTTGTGCTGTGAATGGAATTCCTGTACTGAAATAAAAATTCATTCAATTTGGAAGCTAAATCCCTTTGACTGTAACCGGATAAAACAATACGTTTAATAGCATTTTTTATAATCTTGCAATAAGATTCAGCTTGTCCGTTGCTGATTGCGCTATATGCGGGCGAAGTTAATTGTACTATGTGATTACGGTGGCAGAAATCTTTGAATTCTTGCGATACGAAAGAAGTGCCATTGTCAGAGCAAATGGTATGAATGAGCCCAAATCTAGCCATTACTTCGCACAGCTTCTCAATCACTACACGCGTACTGTAACCAGATGACACATCAAAACACTCAGGCCACTTTGAGTATGCGTCGACTATTAACAAATACGTTTTGTTGTTTATCGGGCCAAAGAAGTCTACGTGCACGCGGTACCAAGGCGCAGGGGGAAATGGCCACGGTGCAAGCGGGGCGCGAGGCGGCGCGGGCCGCAGTTGGAAGCAGACGTCACAGGTTGCTACAAAACAATCGACATCAGCTGACATGCCCGGCCACCAAAACCGGTTACGAGCCTCTGCTTTCATCTTAGTGCTGCCTAAGTGTCCCTTATGCAATTCCGTAATTATTTGTTCGCGACATTTTATAGGAATACACACCTTGTGACCCCGCATTAAGCACGTATTTTCAACTGCTAGTTCTTGGCGACATTCATAGAACGGTCTTAGCTGGCTGTTGTTTATCTTTTGCGGCCAACCGTCTAAAACATATTTTTTTACGGTTGTCAACAATTCATCTGACTGAGTTGCAGAGCGAATATCATTTATGTTTATAAAGCGGCCGCCGTCGTAGACAAAATGTATATACGTTGCATTATCGAGTTCATCAGCATCTCGATACGCATACTGTGAAGTTTGCTCGATTGACGTGGATCGGCTTAAAAAATCTGCTGAGTTACGTGTACTACTTATGTACTCTAACTTAAAGTTATATGAGGCCAGAAATATAGCGTAGCGCTGCAGCCTGTTAGCTGTGACTTCGGGGACACCTTTATCAGGATTAAATATAGAGAGCAGAGGCTTGTGGTCGGTCCTTAAGAGAAAAGGGGTGGCTCGGCCATATAGGTATTGGTGGTACTTGCGTACACCAAAGATTATAGCCGTCGCTTCCTTCTGGATCTGACTGTAGGCCTTTTCAGCCGAAGTGAGCGACCGTGACGCATAGCAAACCGGTCTTTCGGTACCCTTTTCATCTACCTGGCCTAGAATGGCCCCGAGTCCTGTAGGAGAAGCGTCCACAGTGAGAATAAGGTCAGCGGCCGGATTGAAGTGTGCCAAGACTTCGTCCGACGCTAAAGCGCGTTTAATCTCGGTCACTGCTTGATCGTGCTTGGGCTCCCAATGCCAGGGGACATTTTTTTGCAATAAACTATGTAGTGGAGCTAAAATTGATGAAGCATTTTTGACAAACGATCTGTAGTAGTTAACAAGGCCCAAGAATGACTTAAGTTCTGTGACATTAGAAGGTGTTTTGGCTTGAACTACGGATTTTATCTTGTCTTCGCATTTATGAAGTCCATTACGATCGATTATGAAACCCAAGTACGTGACGGAATCTTTAAAAAGGCAGCATTTGTCTTTTTGAAGCACTAGACCGGATTCCTGCAAACGAGTTAAAACCTCATGGAGCCGTTGTAAGTGTAGTTCGTGCGTTTCACCTGTTATTAAGATGTCGTCCTGAAATAACAGGACACCCTGTATACCAGATAGTAGGCTTTCAATTGTCCTCTGGAAAATGGCGGCTGAACTAGAGAGTCCAAAGACAAGCCTTCTGAACTTATAAAGTCCCTTATGAGTATTAATACACGTCAACATTTGTGATTCGTCACTTAGTACCAGTTGGTTATACGCGCGGGACAGGTCTAGTTTGGAGAACTGCTGGCCACCATGGAGCTTTGCAAAAAGCTCCTCAATTCTTGGTAAAGGGTATTTTTCTATTACCAGTTGTTTATTAAGGGATACCGAATAATCCGCGCACAACCTTATTGAGCCGTCGCGCTTGAGCACTGGGACCACGGGGCTAGCATAGTCTGAATAGTTAACCGGCGCTAAAATACCTAATTTAACAAGCCGGTCTATTTCTTGTTCCACTAGCTCGCGGAGGGCAAAAGGAACGGTACGGGCTTTGAAAAAAATGGGGCTGCAATTTTCTTTAACTTTAAGGTTGACTGTGACAAGCTTACAGCATCCGAGCGAATTTGAAAACAACAATGGGTATTTAGCGGCTATCTCATGCAAGACAGTAGGCATACTGGTGGAGCTGTGCGAATTAATGGTCGATATCTGAAGTTTAAAACATGAAATAAAATCACGCCCCAAAAGGGACGGCCCTCCGTTTCGAATAACGTGCACGGTTAAGTTAGCGTTTCTACCCCTATATGTGAACGGTAGGGAGACGACACCTAAAGTCACAATGGTGCTGCCGTTGTAACTCCTTAATATAGTATTAGTAACTTTTAAGGGTGTGTTATAAAAATATTTTTTATAAGTTTCTTCAGATATGACAGTAACAGCCGCACCTGTGTCTATCTCAAAAGGTAGGGAAATTCCATTCACGAGCACAGTTTCCAGCATTGGTTCACCGCGGACAGATTTTATATGAAATATCAAACGCTTACCATCATCATCGTCATCTCCATCAAATCCACCACACTCGATGAAATTGTGATTAATTCCTCGTTTTGGGCAAACCCTACGTAAATGTCCTTTGACGCCGCATGACTTGCATTTGTACTTCATGAACTTGCATGTGCCGGTGCCGTGGCCACTATAGCCACACGCCGGGCACGTGTCCTCGCGGCGCGTGTCCTCGCGGCGCGTAGCCGCCGCCATTTTGAGCACTGGCTCTGCCGCCGCCTGCCCTTGCGCAACACCATACATTCCTGCGCCTGGCATGGCTTGGGATGCTCCCTGTCTAGCACAACGGATGCCTTCTGCCAGTTTTAACGCTTCGGTTAGCGTTACACTTGTCATGGGTTGTGTGAAAAGTTTGTCACGCTCCGGTCCGGGCTGCATGCCGAGCACGAACCGATCCCGCAGAGTCTCGTCCAAGGCTGTAGCTAGAAAACTGCAATGAGCGGCGAGGCCCCGGACCCGGGCCGCCCACTCGGCCAGTCCTTCGTTCATATGCTGCGTCGCGGAGTGAAACTTGAACCTCTCCGCGAAACCACACGTTGCTGGAGTGCAGTGCTGGTCTAAGAGCTTCACTACATCTTCATAGTTTAATGTCCCCACGTCAGACGGTAGTGCTAAGTCCCGTACTAACTTGTATGTGTTTTCGGACAAACTACTTAATAAGATCGCCCGGCGCTTACGTTTTGATTTATCTTCATTATCCTCCAACTCATTTGCCAGAAACCACTGTTCTAGCCTGTCTTTAAATAAATACCACTCTTGAACTTCATGATTAAACATAGAGATGGAACCAAAAGACAGTTTGGCCATGATTTTACAAATTGCACGCGTTGTTTAGACCCGACGTCGCCACTGTTATTTAAGAGGTTAGGGAGGCAAAGAGAAACACACGCGCGTTCGGTAATAGCTCCTGTATTAGACTAAAGCACCGCGCTGGACGCAGCCAGCGCCAACCATATACCTACATACATCTATAGCTACAACAGGTACTTAACTTGGATACCTTATGCCACAAAGGCACCCCAAAAATTGTTAGTTAAGTAGAATTTAATTATTTGTATTTGCATTTATTTTGAAAAAATGACTTTCTGCCAATTTTCTTGCTGCGCATTCTTCTTTTCACTGGTCTTTCGAATGAGACACGTAAAATACCCCTACTTGACGGCCTATTTGCAAAAAAGTTTAAATTTTTTATTTGAAGTAGTGCGGGACTTGCTTCCAAAAGCAAGCAACCGCATCCCTCCGGTTTGCAGGAGGGATGCGGGACTTGCTTGCTTTTGGACCGGGAGCGAGGGACTGGCTACTCAATTTAGATGTTAAGCTGTAGACTTTTCAATAGTTGTATACTTATTTGTAAAATTTTGTGTTTGAGGAAAAAATCCATACGATATAATAATAATAATAATAATAATTTGAAGGAGTAATCTAAATACGTATTCCACAGTCGCGGCGTAGGCGTCGGGGCGGCCCCGAGCGGGTACCCCGGTCGCGGGCTATATTTAGAGCTCGGAGGCGGTGGCGAGCGCGACATGTCGCCACCATCAGACAACGTGATGTTCGACAACCAATGCTACGCGACCACGCCGTCGTCGTCCAATGGGAACTCGGATCAGGAGCCGTGCCAGCGCCGAGATGGCAGGCAGCACCAGCACCCGGTCAGCCATACATAAATACATACATATATCACGTCTTTATCCCGTACGCGGTAGATATAGCCTAAGGTAACAACCTTACGTCACCGTTTACGAGTACGGTCAGTCATACAATAAGAATATGCATAATTTTTGTATCACTTAACAGAATATAAAAATGTCGTAAAAGAGATGACTAGATGTGATATTAAATATAATATCGGTCTAAAAATACGGAAAATATAAGACTTTTAAAATACTAAGTAAGCAGTGATTAAAAAGAGAGCCAATATGACATGTGTATGTACGTCATAATCATAAAACATTGCGCCCATGTAAACTCCATATTAAAATTCTGTTTTTCTAGAAAGAGATGGAGACAAATCTTTGATAACTTTGGTATATCTCGGTTATTTTTATAGTCATTCTCATATTTATATTTTTTTAAATTGTTCGTTACGTAAATTGGCCGAGTGAGGGAGACAAACTCGCATGGCATTCTAAGGCCTCAAGGACTGTACAATAATAACTCTTAATGATATAGGCTTCTTTAAAACCTACTAATATCGTAAATGTGACAGTTCGTGTGTTTGTTACTCGCTATCCCGATTTTCCCACGGGATGAAATACTCATTATTCACTTGAGCGAAGCCGCAGGCAAAAGCTAGTAAATGATAAACCTTACACATAATTCGTTAAGTGTGGAGGGATGTGCTTTCTTGGTTGAACAGCAGGCTTATTATGTAACTCGCTCGCAATCGCCATCGTGTTCATTTTGAGAGTTCTTGTATGAATATAAGCTAGGTGATTCCGATGCCAATTGTCAGCCCATATACGAACTGTCAAAATGAACATGATTACGATAGCGAGCGAGTTACGTAATAAGCCTGCTGATAGGAATCATTTAAGTTACCAATTCTTCGCTCAACAGCAAAAGCCGTGCCTGTCCCGCCAAGCGTCGCAGTCAAGCGCGACGCCGGCGCCTGGCTCTCCCACCTCTCGCCTCCTGCTGGAGTATGAGATGCACCTTCGTAACACGCTGGCCAAAGGAATGGATGCCGAGAGCTACAGCCTCCACACCTTCGAAGCACTCTTGAGCCAGAGCATGGAGGATCTAGGTGAGTGTTTTCACGGTAAGTGCGCCAGTCTCTCATTAAGAAACTAAATAACGAAGCAATTTTTTGTATTATTAAACTCAATGGACTACTGAATAATTAATAATTGAGTATGTTAAAGTGGTTTTATTTCCTACGAGTTAATTGTTTTTAAATACATTTTTCATAGAGTACAACGACAATATGCCGCCTTCGAACCCACGTAGTCCTTACCCGCCTCGACGTCGTAAGTATTTTCTTTATTCACCATTTGAAATACCTGAATTCAAAGTTTTTCATTTATCCGAAATTATTTCCTTTTGCATACGAATAGATATTTAAAGTACCTGTGTTAATTTATTAAAAGTTTGTTAGAAACTTTCAACACTGGCCTTTTCACACACGAACAGAGCATCAGACCGAAATATAAACATTGAATTTTTATTTTTTCTTGAGGACCGACCCAAGAATCCGTTCTACACTATTTGAGAAACCTTACGGAGGCGGCCATAAGGGCTAGAGGAGGTGAAATCATCACTTATTTATTACCTATGTATCATACTAGTTACACCCATAACAATATCGGATCTCAATGGTTTGCAGTAGCTTCCGTCCCCTCTTGCTATGGCGAACCGATCCATATTATTGCAATACATAGTATATCACATTCTTAGAATAGGGATACGTCGTGTAGTTGCGACTCACTATTCTATATTGTGTTGTGCCTTCGTCACAGTTTTAAAGTAAAATACATTAGAACTGAATTCAGAATCTCCTCCTTTTTAACCAAATATGTCACGTGGCCATTTTCCCTATCTGTATTTGAACAAAATAGTGATCGAGTAAGTGTTGCCTATCCGGCTATATCATAACTCCCTCGTTTCCTGAGTGCACCTTCAATAAAACACACAATTTGCGTTTTGTTTTTATCTGTTGGTTTATTTCAGTTTCTGGTTACTTTTAAATCCAGAAGTATAAGTTCTGTGCTTAGACCTTAGTGAAAAGGGAGGATTTTTCTTAATTAGGTTCGTCTATAGCAAAAGTAAGGATTGCAATCGCTTTACAACAAATGTCCTGCCTCCCTGAGCCAATATAATTATATAACAACTACTTATTATTCATATTAAGAGGGTGCATCCGTGCTGAGCTCGCAACGTCGCATTTTTGGTGATTTTTGCGATTATTTCACATAAATTGAATGAAAGTATCAAATATCTTTCTATAGTGCACTTCGGTTTTAGTGTATTAATGTGTCTAATGCAATAATTCATCGTGATGGACTTTTATTTTCTTATTAAACGAGATATTGTATTTTATCCCTTTAATACGAAAATAAAAGTCCATCACCATTAATCATTGCATTGGACACATTAATACACTAAAAACGAAGTGCACTACAGACGGACCTTTGAAAATTTCATTCAATTTCTGTGAAATAATCGCAAAAAATCACCAAAAATGCGACGTTGCGAGCTCAGCACGGATGCACCCTCTTAAGCTAGCAGCCCTTGTAACCGTTCAAGTCACTATGAAACTATCACTATTACACCTGACAGACTATTGCTAGAGTACTTGGTCTAATTAATGAGTGTCGATAGTTCTTATTATATAACTACTTCGGTTATGAAGAATTATATTACAATAGTTACTAGTCTTTGTCCATTGCATCCTCTGCGTAGAATCTTTGGGGATTGTTTCACCACTATCTATTAGGTAAGTTTCAGTTATCTTAGGTGTCAGTTATCTATGATTCCGTCTCTATTTATTACTACGAAACAGACAGAAACGTCATTAATATAACTGACACTAAGATAACAGAAGCTTAATAGAGAGTAGTGAAATAGGCCCTTAGTACTACCTATATTTATATAGAGTGAAACTGTGAACCAAGAATATACCTACTAATTAACTTTTAAAATCTGACATATTATTATTGTGTAAGTTGCCTACGGTTGCTCGGCAACCTGATATTTTTATCGATTTTCTTCAGATATTGTACAATTTTCGGGGTAAAATATGTTGCATAAGTTTAGTACTGATCAGCCTTGACGTCATGGTATGCAAAATTTTATCCAAACCTGTGTAGCCGTTTACGCTTGGTTGAGCCGCAAAAATAAACGAATAATATAAACTTTCGCATTTGGAACACTAGTATTATTAAATTTTATCCTCGAATACACATGGAACAAAAACGAAACTTCGAACCTGTATAATTTACTTAACAAAAATTAACAAAAACTAGGTAGGTACATACAACACGAGAGCGTCATATTTTCCCAGTGGCATTTTTCCCCAATATTTTATTTTATTAATCTTAATGGACACAGTCCTAGAATACTAGGTAGGTTAGATTAGTTAGGTAGTTTATTGTGTCTGAAGGGCAAATCATCCGAAAATACAGCTTAATCGAAAATACAATGTTAATCGAATAATAATAATAACAATAAGCCAGGATTATCCATCAGCAACTTGCTCTTTTATATGGCCTTGTTGACTCCGAGGTGCCGTACTATAAGTACACACCCGCGCCCGTTCTCGAAAATGGTCGTGCCACGCTCTACTGGGATAGGTCTGTTATCACGGACAGGACTATTGTTGCCAATAAGCCTGATATTGTGCTAACAGACCGATCCCAGCGACAGGCAGTGCTTGTTGACATCACCATCCCCCATGACGAGAACCTCGTGAAAGCCGAGAAGGACAAACTCAGCAAGTACCTTGACTTGGCTCACGAAGTAACCGCCATGTGGGATGTTGACTCAACAATCACTGTCCCGATAGTAGTTTCGGCGAACGGTCTGATAGCGAAGAGCCTTGACCATCGCCTTAAAAGGCTCTCGCTAGGTGATTGGGTCAAGGGTCAGATAAAGAAGGCGGTACTCCTGGACACGGCCCGGATAGTCAGGAGGTTCCTCTCTCTGTCGCCCTGACCACCGGCAGCTTAGGCCCCGCCTCGCTGCCGGCGGCACCCTAGGTTAGGTTTTTATAATGTTTTTATATTTTGTATTAATATTGCTTTATTACTTTTTATTTGAATATTGTAAAAACCTAGCTTAAGATAAAGGATAAATATACCGAATAACAATAATAAAATTACTTCCTGGGTAGTTAAGAGAGTAGAAAAAAATGAGAACAGTAAAATTAAACAGTGATAAAAAATAATAATTGGGGAAAAATGCCACTGAGAAAATATGGGAACTGAATAAGGGTGCGACCAAACCGCCGGGTATACGCAGTGACGTGTCGTATGCGTCACGTTTTCTCACAGTTTCTTCATACATTTTGTTGCGATTCCGTAACGTTACCGTTTTTTAAGTGGCGGTGTGGTCGCACCCTAATTACCCCGAAGAAAAAAAATTTTTCGTAAATTATGGACCACACTCCAACACGATACAAATATTCTTCATTAAAAACAAGAAGAACCAAGAAAAAGGAAAACAGAAGAATAAAGCTATTGTCGAAAACACAATCGATTTCTGACACAGAACTCTTCATAGTAGTTTCTGACATGGGGATGCTAATTAAACATTGCAAACAAAAATACGGACAACACAGTTGTACTAACATTCTACAACGTGTTACATGAGCCACTGAAAACCTGAAACTAGTTCATTCAGAATAAAGAGTAGAATTGGTAACACTGTATTTTAATATGGGTAGAATTTTATTATTTTCTTTTTTTTTCGTGGCCAGTTATCACGATCCACAGGTAGTAATTGCATACTATTTAGGTACATACAATATTTTAATACTGGCTATTTTTTTTTCTGCACTTATTGTCATCTATTGTCAAAGTGTTAATATGCAACGAATGTAGAGTTACTATATCGACTAGAATTATGAGAAAAAAGAAAAACAACAGCAGACTAATTCAGAATATAAATCAGTTGGTTTGTCTGAAGTTTTCAGTGGGCGGTGGAAAACGTTGTATAATTAGGAATAGAAAATTATTTCTCATGTGTTTTGATAACCAACAATTATTATTTTAATTACCTACTTGCAATAAAATTACCAAAGCTCTGTAATTAATGTTACCGGTAATTACGTTAACTTCTGACAAGTAGATAAAATTCATTTCAGCAATCTAAATGGTTGGATTCTTTTAATAGGTCTATTTACTTGCTAATTGAAACGATGGTTAATAAAATAGCATAGATATGCCCCACTTAAAATGTATTTTTTTTTATGACGACCAAACTTGAGTCGAATTGTCCCACGGCATATTTCTCAATTATGCCTTTTAAGAGATTTCTCGATGTTGGTACCTCACTTGCCTGTCTTTGGCCAATATTTTAAAAATCGTCTTTCTTCTATTGTTCTGTTACCTGGGCTGCAGCTAATGAAAATGATTTAATTTTTATATATTTACTAAGTTCTAAAAAATTTAATATAATATTTTTTATGTCTGTTTTGTATTACGTTTATTTTGTTTATTTTTATTACAACTATATGTATACAAACGCGTTATGTCACTAACTTCCAAATGAAATTTCTAAAACGTAAAATGACCAGTACCTGCCGATATATTTATATTTAAAAAGCTTTTATACCTATTAATTAGGAACCCATGTCCCAATATTCAATAGGTAGTTGTATCATTCTCATGAAATAAATAAAATGCATTGGATGTGGCTTGTCAAAATTTGCTTGATGTTTTGTAGTAAAGTTGAAAGTTGCTTCATAAGACAGTTAAACAGTGTTATCATTCTTCGATTTTAATTAACTGTGCTAATGAAATAGCCTGTAACTATCTGAAGTCAAAATTTGCACGAACTGGCTGTGAGACAAAAGAGATTTATGTAGGTCTTTTCTGAATCCTTACTTGCCTGTGCATACGTTGACCACTGTTTTATTTGTTCTGTTTGTTTATGGGCATGTTTATTTTGTTTTTTTTATTGGATAGTTTATGAATAATTTACGTCTGTGGCAGGACCGGCAACCCAATGTTCCGGCGGGGGCAGTCGGTCTTCTACGTTGCCTCTACCTCATCGCTTGGGAGTAGAACGGCAGCAAAGTGCACGCTCTGATCGCGAAGGATATTATAGGTACTGAAAAAGCCCTAGTCATTTCCATTACACTGTAAGGCATCAATTTTCTCTATTTACAATCGTTTGATATAACTGGTTCAACAGTAACATTCACATTCACCCATTCCTATTTTTTCGATCACTGGGACTTACTCGTACCTAAAACTGTCTCAAAGCAGTTAAATGATGATTTTTTATACGTATTTGTAGTCATGATCACCCAGTTTGTGTATCTGAGTTAAGTACATACAAAAATATTAGTGATGGGCCGACTACGGCTTTTGCCGACTACCCGACTACCCGACTAGTCGGTTTAAAAAATGCACAATAGTCGGCCGACTAGTCGGCATTGCCGATCAATCTGGGCGCTCATCAACACACTTCGTTTTAACATTAAACTGTTGCCATTAAAGTCTCTAACTTTATAAGAGCCTATGCCTAGAGCCTAGGGTTCCTTGTTTGCATTTTAGCTATGAAACCACAAAATAATTGTTTTGTATTGATTTAAGAATAACAACTCAATTTATTGTGATTTCTATTTTCAAGTACCTGATTGCTACACAGAAGCAATGTTTAATTTGTTAGTATAGAATAGACTGACTTGACTAAACGCCACGCTAGGACACGTGGGTCTATTGATACTTCAAAAATTTAAGCGCTTTATTGAACTGTGTTGTTTGAATGGAGAAACAATTGAATCACGCATTCAGACTAAAACAGTAACAGGACCCGCGGAATTAAGTAGAATGTAGCAAAAAGGAATACCGATATTGAATAATGAATAAATAACAATGTTATTGTTTTAGCGATCGCAACGAGCTGATGCGAGAGCGGGAGCGGGAGCGGGAGCGTGGATACTTAAGCGATCACAATTCAAGGTTTGTTATTTCTACAACGCTTTTAGCGCACTCGCCCTAAATACTTCTTTGAAGTCCTAATTTTAGTGAATCCTTTATGGAACGTTGTTGTCATAAGGGAAAACAAGCTGAATTTTGTATTACACTACCTTTTGCGTAACGTGATAAGCTTTCAGTTACACGAGACAACCTTTGTGGTTGTCTGTTGATGTAAATCGTTATGTTTGGATTTTCCCTAATTTTAAAATACATGTGCTTGTTATGAAATGTTTGGATCTCTACTCAGAGTGCATAATATAACATTTCACTTAGGGTTATAATTATAACTGCCGTACAGAGAGGCACCAATTAACTGACTCTAATGGCTAAACGGGTAGGTAACTGTGAATACATGTTTACGTAATTTACTTCTAACTTGTAGTGAGCTTTAGTCTAAAAACCTAAGCTAAGTTTCTAAGTGAAGAGAAATACGTAACAACAAGCCTTATTAAAAATTTGATGTTAATCAGTTCTTGGTGCTATTCTTTACGCTACTCTTCTTATACGTCTGGAGTGGATGTTTTAATAGGAGCGCCGTCCTCGTAATTATAATTATGTACGAAATATAAAGTCTTGAAGTTTCGGAACTGAGACTTGAAACATTTAATTAGTTTGTCAAAAGTTGATATTCTTTTGCAGAGACCGCGTTAGGGACCGAGATCAAGGGTATCTGAGTGATCATCAATCAAGGTAAGTAATGAACCTTTTTTTCGACATTTTTTTCATTAAAATTTAATACTGTAATACACACAGACATCATTATAAACTAGCAGACTTGACATTACTGCTCAGAATGCGTGGCAGCTTTGCACACATAAAAGATTAACTCACACTAATACAAAAACAGGGACGTATTAAGGTAACTGAAACCTAAAAATATTAACAGTATAAATACTTTTAATAAGTGAGGTCAAGTGCAAGCCAGTTGATATTAGAGGTAGTGGGAATACTTCTGTCTTGGAATCAGTCGATATGCCCAAGGTAAACAGGTCGAAACTTATACAGAGATTCATCTTTTTGTACAAAATAAAACCACCATGAATTATTTATTTTCAAATAAATAATATATTTTTTAAAACTTTTGATTGCATTTCTTAAATTAGCTATTATGTAGCTTATTATCACTTTGACAATTAAATACAAGCGTTCAGCATCGTGTTCATCGTCGCTCAGAGCAAATCACACTTGATGAGCTAGGCTGCCAGTCTTTCCTATTAATATTCCTGATCCAGGCGTTTCTTAAATATTCATCCTTCGGAAACCTGAAATCCAAACGCGGAGGTCATAATAAAAATGCTGCTGGACACTTGGGTACTTAGTAGGGTCGGTCGGTAGTTACGTTAGCATAACACTTGTCTATAGAATATTTCGTTGAATGGCGAGGCGAGTAGTGATCACAATTTTGTTAAATCCAGTATAGCTTAGAAGCATTATCAGGCGTAGGCCTGTACGCCTAGTTCGGCCCTGTAAAAATTGCGCAGTACATTAATTGTCAAATGAGGTTACTTTATCCAGTAAAACTAAAATATTTCTGGTATTTCTTTAGAAAACCTTAATTTGAAAGTTTCGTCAGCTTCATGAATACTGCCTTTGTAATTATTTCTAAATATTTGAAGACCATTGATTAGTTAGAACGCGGTAAACACAAATAAATCTATGACGAATGATAGCAAAAGATTAACTTACCGATGGAACGATATTTCAGGGGTTTTCCTGTCTGATGCGTTGCAACACATGAGAACACAGCATTTCACGATGATTTTACTTTAAATAACTTATAACTTCATTCGAAATATTATAAACGGGATGTGAACCGCGATTACCTTTATTGGGTTCACATCCCGTTTATAATATTTCGAATGAACTTAACCGTGAATCATTAAAAACTTATAACTTTATATCATTTCACTTGTGATTTCACTCAAGATACCGACGGTCGTTCACCACAACAACAATCTAACGCCATCGGTCGCTTGAATGTCGCTTAGCAACTGCCACGGCTTCCAAATTGTCTATGTGTGACTTGGCGTTGCAACACATGCAAAAAATAAATAGGTTTATACGATTTAGTATTAGAGGAAAAGAGGTAGTGGCATTTTTTACACTAGTCAATGTAGGCGTGAAATAATGTCAAGTCTGCTAGTTTATAATGATGTCTGTGGTAATACACGGGTCATAGGGAGGATTGGCAAAGAAGGCAGGCCTTTGCCCCGCAGTGGGACACGAAATAGGCTATTTAGATTTAGATATTAGACTTAACTATGTGTACAAATATCTATAAGCAATAGATCAACAAGTTGCATTTGTACTGGTAAATTTATAAGTTTATAGAAAATCAACTGACTTTTTTCTTTTTCTCGAAACATGAGTGATTACATAATTTCTATAATATTGAAGTTTATAGTAATAGTAGTAGGTTAATGAAAAATAAATAAATCAATGTGCATTATTCTTTTCATTATGATTTTGTTTTAAATTAGATAATTCCTATTTTATGCTATGATAAAAAATAGGAGGTACGGCCAACAGGAGTTGATGGAGACAGACTAAATATAAATGAATCTGTTCCAAAATGAGCAATGGATGAA
Organism: Pandemis heparana; assembly: GCA_963854515.1. Classification (NCBI taxonomy): domain Eukaryota; kingdom Metazoa; phylum Arthropoda; class Insecta; order Lepidoptera; family Tortricidae; genus Pandemis; species Pandemis heparana. The sequence goes on from OY978010.1 coordinate 9,120,199, forward strand.
AAATTTAAACCTCCTGAAAACTTTTTTATTGGTGGGAATAATTATTACCTTTATTAGTAACCGAAGAAAAACACAGATTTAGTCCAACGAGAATAATTCTAGTAAGTGCATACCTAGAATTATTTAAAATAATATTTTGTACAAGCATTTGTGTAAAATATTATTTCAAATGCCATTGAAGCGTTAAATAAATTACATTATATTTTTATGTCAAAACGTAAGAAAGTCACAAAAAGATCGTCAATTGTAAATGTGTAAAATTTACAAATCGAAAAAGAAGAAGAAAAAAAGAAGCGTTAAGTGTAATTTGTTATTGTTGATCGAAAGTGTAAGTAGAAGTGTGTTCCGGTGTGGAGAGTAAGACAGCCGGGGAAATTACGGGCACAAGAGGCATTTCATCTAAGTCCTCTAGGTTGGCAACGCATCTGCAATCCCTCCGGGGTTGCGGGTGTCTATGGGCAGTGGTGATCGCTTACCATCAGGTGACCCACTTGCTCGTTTGTCATCCTATTCACATAAAAAAAAAAAAATTCGCACAACGCATCATCTTTCCTTCCGACAAATGTTACCACCGCATGGCCAAATGGTTAATCGGTTTTTGTCAAAGCTATGACGTGTTTATGACACACTATATGTATAGATAAGTCGACAGGCGTCATCCACGTATATTTGCCATAATAATTTGTACTTCTTTCTAAATATTATAAACGGGATATGAACCGGGATTACCTTTATTGAGCACTCGATATTTCGACGCAGTTGCATGCATCATGATCACGGGTAGGGTTCTCTATCGTTTGCCCGAATTTCATTTGCCATAAATGTATTGTTTGCCATAATGATCATTTGCCATAACTCTTTTTTCTCTTTATATGTTAATTATTTAGGATTGTTATGAAACAAACCTAACCTAACCTATAGAGTTCTACAGGATTGCCATTACAATGCTCCTGAAAAAATTACAGTTTCAGAGAAAAACAGGGTTATGGCAAATGATCATTATTGCAAACATTACATTATGGCATATGAAATTCGGGCAAAAGAGGGGCTCCGCTTTCAATGAAACAAATGAAAACAGCTTAGTGATTTATAGAAAAAATAAATTCGCCTCGAGCGAAATATAAGTATTGAAAGAAACAAAACATTGAATGCGTCGCAACAGCATCACTAAAACATGCCGCATTACACATCTAACTAATGATCGTGCTGGCTTATGCGCCATAATAATCTCTTAACTAATTGTAACTCGTGTTAGCTTAACTTAAGCTTGCATGATAATACAGACACAGGCAAAGCTCATTACTCCTATCATATTAGGGACATGGCTGTGCTAAAACAGGGTGCTCCCAAACTTGATGCGGATACTTTTAGAAGTACATAAGGGTTAATATATTTTCTCTGATTATGACCATTAGAAATTATAATGAGCAACATGGAACCTTATTTCAATTACGTTGTTTTTTTTTTCGAGCCGATTTCGAGATTTCGAGATTCGAAAACTTCATTCTAAATTTTTGATAAAAAGGGTTAATCCGGCCAGAGAGAATGTCGACATTTATTTGCATTTGAGACTGACAACTTTACTTAATACTTACCAACTTACGAAGTAAGAGTTGTAACAGCTTTAGTAATTTTAGGTATTAACAGTAGAAATCCGTGTATCGAACGTCACCTACTTGATCGAATTTGAGGGAATTTAAGGGAGGCCGAAGGTGTAACTCACTGGTTCAGTAACAGCCTAATCACTGACGCCTTGCATTCGAGCCCTAGGTTTCAAGTCGGAAATACAGACGATAGAAGCAAATTCCACTCCTTGGCAGTAGAATGCCAAGAAAATAAGGGTGAAGACGCTCGTAGTTGATGGTTTTTAACAATGTAAAGATAAAATTAGTACAATAATGCATTTTGATCGTTGACATACATACATACCATCACGCCTCTTTCCCACAGGGGTAGGCAGAGAATACATTGTTCCTGCTACAATCCTGACCACCTCTTTCGCTTCATCCACATTCATCAATCTCTTCATACACGCTCGCCGGTTTCGGGTACTCCTGTGCCGTTTTATAAAGTTACAAATTACAATTTACGAGCGGAAGCCTCTTTCAGACCCTATGTGTTTGATAGAGACTTCCGCTTGTAAATTGTAAATTGTAGCTTTATAAAATAGGGCCCAGCATGCTTATTACGTAACTCGCTCGCAATCGCCATCGTGTTCATTTTGACAGTTCTTGTATGAATGTGACAGCTAGCTGATTCCGATGCCAATTGTCAGCCCATACATGAACTGTCAAAATTAAGACGATGGTGATCGCGAGCGAGTTACGTAATAAGCTACCTGACCTGACCTTTTTCCAAAACGTCTCCTATTTGGTTTCGGAACGTCCGTCTAGGCTTTCCTCTCCCAAACCAACCATTCACACTCCCCATATAGATCTATTGGGTTAGTCTATTTTCATTCATCCTCTCTACGTGACCAAACCAACTAAGCATACTTTTTACTGTCCTAGTCACTATATCTTCTTTCACACCAGCACGTTCCCTATTATCACACTATTCCTTATTCTATATTTCGGAGATATACCTTCCATACTTATTAAGGCTCTCATTTCTACTGCATTTATTCTACTTTCATGCTTCTTTTGCCATACCCAACTTTTGCTAGGTACCGTACATTAATGTTGGAACAAGCACCCCTCTGTGGACAGCCAGAGACGCCTTCCTCGACACCTTGAATCGATCGTTAACGCTATTATAATATTACTTAATTAACCGCGAATCTAATCAAACCAAACAAAATACGTTCAATTAGTACGTATATGTTAAGATGATATTCATTATGTGTCTTGTTTGTATGCACCTTTGAGATTTGCTATTGGGTGGGGGCAGAGAAAATACTGTATTGTCATGGGAGTTTATGCTAAAACAAAATGAAAATTTTACTACAAAAGTTTAAAAGATGGGTAACTGACACAGTTACTATAGTACTAAACTATACAAAGTAGACTGAAGTGTGGCACATTGCATTTTTAAGAATTCACTCGTTTCCACTTTTATTCGAAAAAAGTGCTGCATGGAAATTTGGGTTAATTAGGTTAATTAATGAATTTTGAATACTTACCTAAAAGTTACGCGTAAAAGACGACATGCCTTTGGAATATGTAAAAACAAGAAAAAACTAAAACTGGCGAAGCGAAAAATATACGACGTTTTTATTTAATTTTTAAAGCAAAATTTTCAGACAGTCAATAGATGAAAGTAAACCCATTGGGTGTAATAATTTTTATTCGGTCATTTCACTTCTATTCACTTAAGTGTTTGTTTCAAATAAATAACCCTTACGAGCTCTGCCGCTCAGATAGAAGTACACTACAAAAGACTCCGAAAAGAATAGAATAGCTTAGGAAGAAATCCGAGTATATTTTGTAAATTGATAGAATTCCCTGAGTCGTGTTAGATCAGCTTGCGTGTTGCGCACGGCTTGGCCGGCTCGGAACAATAGTTAATGCATTTATATTACCTGCTTACTAGCCTTCAGCCCCTAAAGCCTTATTTTCTAGGCACTATTCTGTAAGATGATTCGAATATATGAGTCTCTTCATAAGACTTCTTAAGTATCTATCGAAGAGAGCGAAAAGGTTGTTCGTACAGAAGAAAAATATCACAATCTGGAAACGAATAAAAACATGTAAGGAAAAATAATGACGAACTGAAATAATTTCCAACATGATACAGGGATGAAGTGATTAAAATGATTATATAATATTATGAAGTTAGATCGATTGCTTAGACTATAGCGGCCTGATAAAAAACCTAAATGAACAAAATGATTTTCAAACAAATTTTCACGTGAATCGGTTGAGATATCGCGACCTGGTACATGATAACATACAAGACACACGAAAGCATTTTTGTCCACTTAAAAACGGAATCGCTTCGCGATTGTTCAAAGTTAAGAATTTTCAGGAAATTAGTAGTAATATATATAACTAGTATGAAAAGAGTATTATAACTTCGAAACAAGAATAAAAGAAAATAGGTACTCGTTAATCAAGTGCGATTACATTTAGGAAGTCCTACCTGAAAACGTAGTATCCTGAAAGTAATAGGATGAAAACAAAAACGGCCACAATTTATTGAAGTATCCTATTATAGGGAATGATTCCAAAAAGCAATCGAGTCAAATGGAATTACAAAGGATCCGTGAACAATCTCGGATTACTCTAGTGTAATATGATAACGAACTTCGCGATATATTTCTGTTTATAACTTCCGTTTTTACATTTCGTCTTTTCAGAGTATTAGGATTTTGTTTTGCAACGTAACAGATATCTCAGTTTTGTGCTGATATGAAAGTAAACGGTGCTGGTTCAGATTTTCGAGGATGTAATAACATTTGTAGCATTTATACCAATTAATTTGACAGTATTGCAACACTTATTTCCTTCATTTAAAAATTTAATTTGTAAACCAACTTACTTCAAAGTAATATTACTCAAAAAAAGCCTCAAATCAAAATGCCGAAGTCAGAAGACAGAATAAGTTCAGTTTAGTTAGCTACGAACTTATATAGTTACTACATCCTAATCATCATCGTCTTACACAAAAGCAAAATCAGTAGGCACTTAAATAATCAATCGCTTTTTGCTTGTGCCAGAATTTTTAGACATAAAATTATCATCTCTTTGCATAAACACAATGTTTTGATAATTTGTATGATTATTAATTATTTAAGGCACTTTAGAAACGCAGGCACGGGAATTATACTAAGTGGTTTGTGGTTTGGTGAATTTAACAATTCATAAGTTTTCAGTGGCTGCCTTTGAATGAGCTCCCCATCCCTTAGATTCCATTACTTTAGTTATCAATTGTAACAATATATAAGTATTCACTATAAAAAAACTTAAAGTGTTTTAGTCATCGATTAAGAGGATGTCTATAAATCATGTGAGGTTTTCTTTTCTTCGTAATTCTCCGGCGACACAATTAGGTACTTAAAATATGATAAATTTTGTGAGACACGCATTTATTCATTTTTTTCACCTGACTTTTAGAGAAATTAAATCCGAAAATGTGAGGCTTCGTAAGCACCTCACGTTTCCGCACGATATATGTATGTATATTTTACCTACCCCTATCAATCGTCACGTGGTTTAGTATTATGTTAATAACTTGAAATCTACTTACGCATTATTTGAAAATTTCAATCCTGAAAAATTTTAGTTTATTTAAACCGTTGTTGCTCCATCACGTTAACGGGAACAAAAAACAGACTAGCTATTTCTTTTTTTTATTTTAAGCACCAGCTACTTCTTGTTCCTTCTTGTTCTAATTTCGTTTATAGATAGCGATTCTGCAAATATTCGAGTGAGGTATCGATCGTCGTCTGGCAGGTCTGAATTATTTTCCTGACGTTTATTACGTACGGCTGGGCCGTCCTCCAGGGGCCCGGTGACCGATCGCGACGCAAGCAATTTTACAAAAAACATTGGACAAAAATCCAATATTATTTTATTATTACTTGTAATGCCTTGCCCAAAGGCACGTTTTATTAGTTTTCTTAGGAGCTGCAGACAAAAGACATAACGTTTATGTTGTGAAATATTTACGCGCCATGCACGCTTGCTTCGCTTACAGTTTTCTTGTTATTTTCAAAGGACAATGTATCAAAGAAAAGTAAAAGCTACCATGAGAAATGAACATAATTCCAGAATATAAATCAATAATCTTTTATTTGTCGAGCGTCGTGTTATTTAACGAATATGGTACACATTAGGTTAGCTTTCGAGTGTAATACGTGTATACTATGATTCACACACTTCAGTCTTAATTTAAAAAAAGTAAATTTCCATAATAACAGCCGCATCAAAAAATGGTCAATTTGTACCGATGGACGTAACCTCAAACTAAGCAACGCTTTTAGGAACTATTTGCTGCAAAGGAATAAACGCAGAAATGACGCAGCTGTCGATTACAATATGCTGTGAAGTTATATCGACCCATAGTTATATTTTCTCAGTATTGCAGAGCAGGGTGCACAGATAAGTAAAATGTTCTTGTAAATATCGGCAACATCGGCGTGAGCTAAAGCCGTTAGCTATTTAAAGCGGGCTAAGGTAATCTGACGCGCGACGGCTCCATCCCACCGGGAGCCGGCAGGACGTCCATTCCAAATTACTTTATCAGTTGCTAAACTTTTTCACATTATTTTGCCATATTCTGCATTTTGTTCCGTCCCTTTTTCTGAACGGGCGACGTAACAGATTTCATAAAATCGGTGAATTTAAACAATTTCCGATCGCGATTTGTGCGTGTGAGGAAATTATAATTTTTTTACTTCGTATTCTCGGCCTTCGTTTAATCTGGTATTGTTGAGAGAGACAGAAAACGAGCTAAGGCTTACTTACACTTACTCTTTGATAATATATATTTTTTTTATATTATTATATAGCCTTTTTATTCCGAATTCGCTACAATTTTCAGTAAGTACATGTTGTTGTTGTTATTGTTGTATGTTTTTTTTATTATTATTATTAAATTGTCGCGTAATTCGGCGTGCCTCATGGCATAGGCCTCCTCCGTGTATTGGAGGGTTTGGGCTATAGTTCCCACGCGCGCCCAGTGCGGATTGGGAACTAACACACACCATTGAATTTCTTCACAGATGTGTGCAGGTTTCCTCACGATGTTTTCCTTCACCGAAAAGCTCATGGCAAATTTCAAATGTAATTTTCGCACATAAATTCCGAAAAACTCAGAGGTGCGAGCCCGGGATTTGAACCCACGACGCTCTGCTTGAGAGGCCACAGGTCAAACCACTAGGCTACCACGGCTTTTTTTTACTCTTTGATACCAACTTCAAAATAGTATGGCGTTTTGACATTAGTATCCGAGCGTAAGTGTTATTCCTGGAATAAAAACTTTGGTCGAATCCAGCCTAAGTGTAGAATAAAATACTTATTCAAAATCTCGTTAACTTATACTTAAGTGTAGCTCTTTAGTCCACATAAATTATAGTAGAGTGATCTTTTCATAGAGCAAAACAAAAAAGAAGTACAAAATAAATTGATCTCTTCCAGTTAAGCTTTGATTGATTGACAGGACATCACAAACATGGAATAAAAACAGAAACAGAAAATTTGCCTAAATACTCGTACCTAGTACCTATCTACAATACACTAGTACGTAAAATAAATCTGATAAAATAGTACAATAATACAACTCATTAAACTAAAAATATAATATGACTGCTTACCTATGCAAATTAAAAACTATACAACATCTATTTTAAGTGCAGCAGTCAAGCCAATGACTCCTCAAGCAATTCCGCAGGGTAGAAACAAACTGCGATTGCGATTTGACATAGTGGAAAAAGGTTTAACTCCCACGGGCTCTAAGGTAGCGCGTCTGTTAAAAATAGCTTCGTTCAGCCTATCTTTGTAATCTCTTGGCATAATAAACTGAAGGAAAATATCAAACACACTTGCACCCATCTGATGGGCTCATCACGTATCTATGTATATATATAATATATATAAATTGGAGAAAATTATAATAATAATATAAACTGGGGCAGATACAGTCACTCAATTGCGCTTAAGTTTCGTTGAAAAAATGTGCGAACAAAGCGGTTTCATTGTTTCATGATAAGAGAAAAAAGACTTTTGGACAAATAGGAACGCTTTTTTAAACTATCACTAGGTTCTGCCCGCGACTTCGTCCGCGTAGAATTAGATTAAATAATTGATGTTGATAGTTATTTCCGAAATAATTATTTACATTTCAACTCCAGGCAGCTACGTTTCACATACTACCTTTCACATGTTTATCGCTATCCCGCGGGAAGTATTCAATTACCCGGAAAAAAAGTAGCCTATGTGTTAATCTAGGATGCCATAATATAGGATTCATAGGATTTCGTTGAACTAAATATATATACTTATCCCGTGGGAATTTCCAAAAATCCTGAAATTAACTTCTTAGTTTTCTAATCACCTACTCGTGTATCAAATTTGAAGAGTCTAGAGTTATTATAGTTTCTAAGATAGGGTCACTCGGAATCGAATTATATAAATCCCGTTATTTCCTTATCCCGTGGGAATTTCCAAAAATCCTTCCTTAGTGGATGCCTACACTGTATAAGGTATCTATGTGCAAAATTTCAAGTCTCTAGGTCCAGTGGTTTGGGTTGTGCGTTGATATATAGTTAAGTCAGTCAGTCAGTCAGTCAGGACTTTGAATTTTATATATATAGATATTAGTTGGCCTAGACGTCTGAGGATCTGTAATCACTTTGTAGTGTAGGGCAGCTCAACGATCCACGTAACTCTTGGAGCCACACGCGCATTTATTTTGCTGAAGTCGTGCAAAAGTGCCATATCCTGCTTTGCTCGCTACGGAGTTATTTATGATGTTTTGAGTTTTCTACCGCTCTCCTTGGCAGTGGCTATGTCGTAAAACTTGAGCAATTTCGCGATGGAGAACTTGTTACGCTATGGATTTGGGGACTCGGCTCACTAATTGGGGTTTAAGAGTCTGCCAACGACGCCTTATAATGTTTGAATATTGAGCTATTATTAAACTATTATTACTACAAAAGCGCTACCCGGAAAGCGTCATGGCTGGTTGGCGTAATAGCTGCAAGATCGAATTAATTATGACAAGTGATTGTATTTTAGCTGGTAGCGGGACTACTAAAGGCATAAGGGACCTCTGCAATCAATATCGTACAGAATTTTGCTAACTTTAAGTCAATTCACAATTTGTCAATTCACAATCGACAATTCACATTTTTTTTTATCTGAATAGGAAGGCAAACGAGCAAGTGGGTCACCTGATGGTAAGCGATCACCACTTCCCATAGACACCCGCAACCCCGGAGGGATTGCAGATGCGTTGCCAACCTAGAGGACTTAGATGAAATGCCTCTTGTGCCCGTAATTTCCCCGGCTGTCTTACTCTCTACACCGGAACACAGCAGTGCAAGCACCGCTGCTTAGCGGCAGGATTAGCGAGTAAGATGGTGGTAGCGATCCGGACGGACTTTGCACAAGGCCCTACCACCCGCAAAACACACATCGATCACATTCAAGCACTGTTACTTTCTACGTCGTAACACTTATTACCACAACATAAACAGATAGCAGTTAGGTTGACAACAGACTACCTAAACTACTCTATACTACGGCTACTGTACTGTACTGTGTGTGTCTGAAATAGTAGACTAGTTTAACTTGTCTGAATCTCAGATTTTGTTTTAAATTCAATATGAGACTACAGCTTTACTTCCCTCAACCTTCCGGCCATACGGTGCGGCTAGAGAAAAGTCACTTTTCTGTATCGATATCGCTAAAAGAATTGACATAAGCCTACGAAAAACCACGTAATCTAGCGAAACAAATACTGCTGGCAAGCGTATGTTAGTATTGAGGTTAATGAGAGCTGAATCGATCTGTCACATTATCATATCATGAGTAGGGCGCGACTAATTAATGCGATTGGTTAATTCGACACATCTTCATCCTGCTCCACCCCATCTTGATCTTAATCTTAACCTATTCGATAGATTCACCTTACTGATTTCACCCTAAACAGTTTCCTTAAACCGATAATTTTGTAATTTACATGAACATTACGAAAGAGTGTCATCGTTTTTCAAATTAATAAGTTATTTAGTAAGTAGAGACACAGAATTTACCCCCTTATTAATAAAACTTTCGTTATACTAAATGCGTTAAACTAAACTTTACTTTGCTATTTATTTCGCAACGTGAAATATGTTTTCAGGGGGTTTTTAATCTAGTTTTCTAAGATAATGAATTAGTCTGACTAGATTAATATGCTTATTTTATATTTCGAAAACAAACGATCTCTAATTATATTGAAAAGCGAGTCAACGTGTGTACAAACTATATTATACATAATGATGGGCAACGGCTACGGAATATGACGCTCATAGCCGAAAACAAATTATCGGACGCGTGCACGCTGTCCACTGAGGCGGCTGAAAAAAACATTGATCTCGGCAGATTTATATGGGACGTCCGTTCGCTTAAGGACGGTTAAATACCACCGATAGTTTTCTCAGTTTAGATTAGGTAGTACAAAGTATCCGTATGAGTGTAAGTAGACAGGCGACGTTGAAGAATGCGTTCGATAATACGTTTCCAACTTGAACGGTACAGTTGTGTATAGCTAACAACATCGGTGTGTTTAATTGATTTATCTATGTAAACTCATATCATTTATGTATTTATATAATGTATGTATGTATAGGTACTTAATTACGCATTACAACACTAGAGTAATCCTATTATGAAACTCCTCAAGGCTCGTTTCATAAAACCACACACGTATTTTAAGGACCCTCATTACGTAACAGTTACATGAACTACTATTTTTTCTTTGTTCAGTTTCGTAAGCGCATCACGGTGCGCATCTTGCATCGGCGAGTCGGCGCGTGCGGCGTGGTACCGTCACTCGGACGGATGGAGGGGTGCTCCCCCGCCTGGCCCCCGCCGCTCCCCCTGGGACTCCCTTCCAAGCTTGCGACATGAAGGCAGCCTCAACGACTCGGGATATAGAAGCAACCGAGCGGATAGCTTTGAACAGAGGTGAGATTACGCAGAGTAAGTTGGTGATGAAGAAAGAGAAGAACAAAGGCGTTTCTTACATACAAGTTATTTTTAGATACTTCTGGTATGGTATTATCTTATTTGGTTTCGTCTGATTAAACAGCACGGAAGTATTTCACTCAGTTTTCTCATGTTTGTCTTACGGTAATTTTTAACGCATAAAAACTTATTCAAGCATTTTCAACTATCGTTGTCACGCCCAGATTATTAGTTACAAAGTAGGTATAATGTAGATGATCGCGAGTTCCACGACATATAACTATTTATATGTTCTTAAAAAAATAACATGGAAATTCTCTTCTATTGTGATCTTTTTATAATTTTATTGTTCTCTTGTTCTGCCGGTACCTAACAATGTCTTAACAATACAAAGAGTCTTATTGTTATATTATGATTCAAATCGTTCGATATAAGACGAAGTTACTGGCAGTTAACACAACTAAACTCGTACATACTTATTTGAGAAAGACTCCTCGAGGAAAAAGTTAAGGAAAACTGTGCAATGCGGGCGCGCGGTAAACACAACCAAGTGAACCGCGAAACTGGCGGAACGACGGAACTTATACGACTTCCTTCACTTACGTTATAATCTAATACCGACATCAACACTATGTTTGATAGTGGGGGTACAATCTCGAAAAACATGATCGTGATTTACTTGTCGGAACTAGGTATACGACGTGTACATTATCGTGTTGTGTATCAGCAAAATGATTATTTATGCGTGACTGTATAATATGTAATTTATCCCACCTTATTCAAATATCTATGACTGTAGTATTGTGCGCAGCGAAGTTAGCTAATCGAGCTTAATTGCTTTCACAATTCACTTCCTACAAAGCTTCAACAATCATTTTAATTTTCATATTTGGAGAGTTAAAGAAATGAAGATTGAATAAATAACTATGAATAAAAAATAAATTACTCGTTCAACTACAAGAAAATTAAACGCTATTAACTATACTCGGCCTACTATGGACACAGAGTCGGTCAATCATTCAATAAGAGAGAGCCCATTTCGACAACCGCTGTGGATATGAAAGCGAGGATCGCTTTGTATGGACCTTTATGATATACGAACCAATTTTGCCAAGCATTGTCCTCAAAATCAGATCAATTTCTTGAAAGAGTTCATCTTCATTTGTGAACAAAAGGGTGTAACTGACACCATTAAACGCACACTTCTGTGTTAACCGCGGGTAAAATTATTTCATTGCGTTAAATGAATTTTAAGCTACCTGATTAAAGAGTTCTGTGCATAGAAAAGTCGTAAGTATTTAAATTATGAATGGCGTAGTGAAAACAATGCCTAGAGGATTCTTTATTACCATTATAATTATAATATACAAGCTCTGAATAACTTTATAGCTGGTGAAATCATCAAAGCACTTAAAATCCGATCCATTATCAGTACCCAATTAATGCATGTAATGTTATCTAATTTATTTTATTATCCTTTGAGATACGTCAACACGATTTAATTAATTTGGAAAATTGAATAGAATTTCACACTTGTCCGTAAACTAGAGTGATAGTTAAACCGAAAATGCGGATAAACCGATAATTTATCTATCGGTCGCAGCCCGTCGTTAGCCGACAAATGTACTCTCCACTCTCTCTCGCCATTAGTTATTACTCACCCTTATCTCTTGTGTGCGACACTATGATAAATAAATTAATCCGATGGGTCTCCAAAGGACATGACTGATCATTAGGCTGTAGGTATTAAGTGAAGAAATAATTAACTTGTTCAAAGTTCTTGAGATTATTACTTAAAGTCGGGGCCGGAACATCGAAGGTAATCCTTGTGTTTTAAGTGTTTAAATTTCAATTGCAAACGATTATTATTATTTTGATTAAAACTTAATTATTCAGAAATACGACACGCAAGGTACAAAGAAACTGCGAATATAAAGGTATTTTAACAATTTGCAAGTTATTAAATCTAAACAGCGTACAATCGCTACATTTGCCTCATAAATGTTTCCTCGCTTGACTGGTAAGATAACTTTATCAACATCTTTATGTCATGTCGTAATGGAAGAGAAACGACATTTTCGCAGCCTGTTAGAAAAAATCCCGTACGAATATAGGAGGCTTACAAACTTTTCCGTTCAGTCATTCCATCCGCCCGGATCTACCAGCTTCGAAATTACCTAACTCAAAATACGAAATTCGATCTTCCTAGCTGAAACAGCACTTTTGTGGCAATAATGGTTTTCGAGTTGCTAACAAATTGTGTGAAAAAGTTTTTGAAAATAAGGTAAAATTCTGTCGCAGATTGTTGTCAATATAAGATCTTGTCGGTAGTAGGGTATAATTTTTAACGACTTTTTTTGTATATTTGGCTTCATTTTGAATATAATTCGATTAATTTTCAGGATTTTCAGATCAAAAACTAACCCTATAGTTTATAAATAATATACTGCAGCTTAACATTAATAGTCAAATATTACCTACTGCATACCGCATATAAAGTTTAAAAGTCAATTAAATAATCCAAACATATGTAATCGTCCTAGAAGCCAGGCTTCAATCATCACTGCTGGGACTCACATTAAGACAACGTGTTTTATTCACTAAAACCAATTTCTACGTAGTGCAAACACAGATCTCGGGAAGCAAATTCGTCTGGGAATTAAAATCACGAACTGTAATGTTCGTAAAAGCTTTTTACAGTGATTAAAATCGTGCAAGTTAAATACGGGACGGTATAACGATGATAATAATAATTATTTTTACGAAACTACACACTTTGCTGACTTAACGGATATAGCACTATAAACCAATAACCGTATTATTTTTTTTTAAATCAAAGAAAAAAATGGCTGCTTCACTTCATCAATAAAACCCCTATTGTTATACATAGATATACAAATTACTCCCTTGCTTAACTTTTAATTGTTTCACTCGGGTAATCAATCTGCAGCAGTACCTTCTAAAAACAAAACAAAAGGCGTACTTAATTAAATTCAAACAAATCAATACCCCCGCTGGGGCGCGACGTCCATTCGTTGCGTTTGCTGTCTTTTATAAATGTATGTCTTAGAAAAAAGCGTGATGTTGTCCAACTAACTAAATGGATATATTGTTTTTTGACGGTTGTCAAGTTTTTTTTTCCACATTGTAAAAGTATTGCTTTTATTTCTAGGGGCGTATTTGATCGGCAAGACAGCGTGCGCTCCGAATACACGAGCGACCGTGAGTCTTCGCGCTACGGGATCGTGCAGCAAGCTTCCATCGATAGCACTGACTCCAGGATCTGCTATCTAACATCTAGTGAGGTAAGTGTTTACAGTATATTGTTCAGATAGTTATTATTTGTTTGTTTTAACAAGGAATTAAGTATAATTCTGACAACTGTCTACTATTTCTGGTCTGGCTATTTATAAACCCATTGGTTTTTAATTTTAATATCCTATTGCTCTTATTTTATCGTACACTTGATATATTATCAAATTACTTAATGGCAAGAATAATAAAACCTCCTCCAAGGTTAAATAATTTCTCGTGAAGAGGGATAGGCCCACTTGTAAGAAATGTCGGATAATATTAAACTCCGAGTCGGGGAAATTCAACTTGAGAAAAATATTTGAGGAATTGGCTCTGAAAGATATCACGATATAAATATAATAGATTGCTCAGGTATAGAAGAATTTCGAAGAACTCGCGTATAAAGGAATGGTAAGTAATCTTTTATGCAAAGGTCTGTGATTTACCGAGGACCCATTCTAAGTTGGCTTTGTGAATGTACGAACCATATCTTCCCAATTTTATTCAGACCAGAAGAGCACCTTTTAGAACATTTGCGTAGTAGTAGGGTCTTTAATAGGTACTGTAAGGTGTGCGAAGCAATAAAAGGCGAATAAATAACGCTACCCTCCCGTATCACAATCACTTTATCAGATACTTTAGGTGCTTTTAAAACGCGAAACTATTTGCAAATGGATTTTTTTATTCTAATGTAAAAATAGCAATACGCGAAGGTACTTGTAATCAAGTCTATAATCACATTCAAACAAATTAGTTAATTATCAACATAAGTATATTCGGTTTCGTGGAAAATGCTTATGAATGTTAAAAAATTCATACCGACAAGTTTTAAAACGAATGGAATTGCATTTTTTTTAATAAAGTTGGTACAGTATTCGTAGTCAGAAATTGCCAACCCAGCTCGAAATTTGTCTTGAAACTAAGTTGCGTTTCATTGATTCAACAAACCTTAGCCGTCATAATAATAGTAAACAGCAAACAATTTCCGTAGACCTAATCTAGTGGCTCAGCCAACTATTATATAGAAGGGGCGCACTAATACGACGACATGTTAAGCTGTTCCCAATTATAACTGATTTACCGACCCTCCCTGCCACGGCATAATTGCTTTGTACAGTCTTATGGTTCAGGTGGAAAATCTTCATGATAATTCGGCGCACAAAAAAATATTTGGTACCTACTCGTACTAACTATTTAACATTGTTTACCATACAGGTTTACTAAGTTGGCTGACATGAGCAGCTAATGCTTGTTGTATGTTGTGTTTAAAGAAGCATGTCAACAAGTACATTTAACTAGCTCTTAATAAAAACTACAAAGCTAGGTGAATAGTTAATAAGAAACAAATAGCTAGTAAACCTAAAAATGTTTGATCACAACGCTGCGTCACAACTTGCTGCAAAAATAATATTGGCATAAGCGAGCCAAGGTTGCCTGGCGTTATTCAGTGAGGGAGGATTGCAGAGATGGTGGCTCGGTTCGCGGAATAGCGAGGGCTGCCGGGAGTCGGGTGGGCTCGGGTTCGGCCGAGTCTGCGCGTCGCGACCGCCGAACGGCCCTGCGCTTCAGGCACTCCAATTGTGTCCTGAACGTAGCATCAAAATTATTATTTTGAGGTTAACTACACTTGTAAAGTGCAAACACAATGGACGAGCCCTACCAACGTCCTCCGAACCTCACACGCGCTTCCGTATAGAACGAATCGAATGTCGCGCAAAAGAACTTTAAACCGTAAACTCAGACGTTTTGTTTGTGTCAATACCAAGCTTTTACTGTCAAGTGCACGGACAAAGAAGATTGGCATCGTGTTCTCTACGCAACGCACTGTTGAAGGAATTTAATTCTTGTGATTTTAACAATAATCTTAATAGACTGTTGAAACTGTTGTGAAGTTAACTTTTTTATAACATATCTCGTGGCGAAGTGAAGTCAATTCAACGGCCTATGACGAGTGAAACTTGTTATGCATAGTCCTTGTTTCTGATACAATACAAATAAATAATAAGAAGTTGAAGTAATTAGCAAATTTTATATTAGAGTTCCTGCTTGTATATCGCTTTATCCACCTGTGATAATTCGTCCTTGTTGAGGTTGATCTTTGCGTACCTAACTAATGCCAATGTTTGTCAAATAGTTAAACTACTAGTTAATACTCCTAGAGTGTTCAGTGTTATTCTATGCTAATAATATTTACTAATTGTTAGAATCTGATTCAATATTTAATTAGAAAGTTTCAATATTTATACTGTTAAAAATGAGTAGTTATGTTGTTGTTCAACTAGTCTTTACTACTATATAAGCCACGCGCTTAAAATGTTTCTATGGTAACTGCATGGGGGCCGCCAAATCAAAGAATGCCCTGTTTATCAAGGTAATGAAAAATTAAAATTAGTCATGATCAATATTTTATGGATCCGCTTTATTTTATGCTTTCTGAGAATATTAATATCTTTATATCTAGTATACTATCTTATATATCTCATAGTTAAAAGGACTTTAAGGTTATTTCGTTAAATAAACCCTTTTTACCCTGGGTGTCGGTAATAAGCCATTGCCTAATTGATTATATGCCTGATGAAGCATGCATTTTCTACCCAAACCCTCTTTATAAGTAAATATATAGGATTATACTGGGGTTATATTAGTTAGAGTGAGTTGTGTTATAATCTCAGCACCTCCCTAAAGTATCTCAGCGCCACCGCAAAAAAAATCAAATGCTAAATAGTAAATAGTGAGCTTGTAAATACTGCATCTTAATATATTCACACCACATTTTTGGATTGCATTGCATATTGAAAATAATTTAGGTAAGCAAGTATTTTTAAATCATCACAAATTCGTCCATTTTAAATTATCCTATTTACGTTTCATTTTCGCTCAGATACTTATATTGTTACATCAGTTTAATAAATTGCATGCTATTAGCCATTGAACGCATCGAACATTAACGTTAGAGTTAATTTCACCGTGGGGTATTTAACAACCGCAGAGGCACACGGTTCAGCAACTCATTCCAAACATGTTTGTGCACTACATTCTGCGTAGTAAATGCAAATATAGGGGCTTGTTTGTTCGACGGCGGCCCTATTTTCTCGTAATGGGATCCAGAGGCCTAATGTTTATTCTTGCGGGCCGCAGACCTCGGGCGCTAAGGCACGGCCACTCAAAAGCGTGTCAGGGCCACGCTATCGATCCCCTTCTTTCGCAGCAACAGCCGACCCACTCGATGTGTTTTCCGGTTTACCGGAGTCTAATGTGTGGCTACACAATTACTTGGGACCCTTTCGAGATAAAAACAAACATTAAATAATGGAATTGGACTTGAAATTATTCGCTTACGTTCGTCGGATTATTTTGGAAATTGGAAAAACAAAGTGTTATTAATGGCTTATTGCGAGTGTTTGGTAATTTTGGGGATGTTTCGGTCGTACTGCGCGGGATTAAAGTTTTAAATCAATGATGGTAAACCGTTCTTAGCCTCAGATTAAAATCAGTTTCCGGGGAAGGCTTTTGATATTTGAATAACGTTGCCATTATGCTTACTTCGTGCGTAGTAATGGTAAAATGCTTTTGTGAAAAGACTTCCGAAGGTATTGAGCTGACAGGCGCGAGTCAAGCCAAATAAAACACGTAACAAAAGAACATCTCTTTTCAGGACAACGTTTTAAATTGATTATGAAAAACCTTTTAGGCCGAACAAGTTAACTCTTTTATCTGTTAGGATAAAGAGACGAAAGAAGCCGCTTCATAATTAGTTTCAATGGAAACTGACCCCGAATTGTACTGCTTCCATATTTATCACGCCTTGTTTTTTAAACAAAAAGCAAGTGAGTTATGATAAGTTTGGTCGATGAAATTTAAATACAAGGTCCTTTTGATAAAATATTTTTGTTAATTGAATAAAGCAATCAAGAAGTTCTGAACTTTGTGAATTCTTAATAATTTCAATTACTTTTGTCGTTATTTTACAGCAGTTTTATTATTTCTTTTGAGAAAATCAACAGTTTGCAATAATAGTTCGCAGTGAGAACCTTAGTACGTGAGAAAACCTTTCGAATGTTGCATGTAGTACACTTTGGAATGTTGGACACTTTGGAATTAATGTAACCTTGGACTTTCCCGCAAATGTGAGATTGTAAAATTTTCTCATAGAAACAACATAATATATGTACTTACATAAATCACATCCTTATCCCTTATGGGGTAGACAGAGCCTAAGCCTTAGGCTCTATAAGGTAGCAAGACCTAAAGGCCGCGTTTAGCATGATTGTGGGCGTATAGGTGGAAAAGGGGGAGTCAAAATAGTGATAGGCAGCTAGCCGCATCGCCTATAACATGATACCTAAGATTTTCGCCCATTCCCTCGATGAAACAACGTTAATACTTACATATAAAAATATTCAAGTCAAAGCTGATAAAGTTGAATGTAGTAATCAGTTTCAACCCGATATGAGGTCACTGAACCTATTTCAAATTGCTGTCTGATTGCCTCCATTTATTCAAAATCGCTAGTCATTACAGTGGTTTTATCAAGATTTAAGTAATTTATCTCTAAATAATTCATAGTTATCAATTTACTAAAATAATACTCTCTCTTTCATTATTATAAACGTCTATACTTACGTCATTTTTGTAAAAAAAAAAAATTCCAAGTTTCATCCAGTTTTTATAATTAAATAATTTAAATGCATATTCAAGTACGTATCTGGTAAAATATTTTCTAGTCATAGTTATTTTAACTGCTATAAATTGGGAAGGACACATTTTATATCAACTCTAGTATCTTTCGGTAATTGACATCGCCGTGCTTTGCAGCATTGGTATTGTATATTTTATTATTATGTCAACCCTAATTTTGATTTACTTACATAATGAATTTATTATGCTTCGAAATTTATGGGAGGCTATAAATTATTTTTGCTGCGGTTCAGTTCTGGATAAAGGCTGGTCGCGAGGAACGGATACGCAATAACTCATCAATCGATTTTACAATACAAAGATAATGTAACAGTTAGAGTTGTTTGTATACTTTAGAGACTAAAAGTAAAGAAATATTAACAGGCTTCAAATGTAATAACTGAAAAAAAAGGCTAAACCACTGCAGCGACTGATGCATTATTGTGTCGGCCCAAGGTCAAACAAGTCGTTAGAGTTGGGCAAGCAAATATTATGATCGATATTTTGATAGTAAAGTTTTAGTCATCGCGTGCAATACTAAGCAAATCTTAGTTGTTTTTGAAAATGTTAAGTTTTAAAAATACAAGAGTAGCGGTACACTGAGAGATGGTAACCTATTTTCTTGTAATTATTATGTAAAATCGTTTATTTTCAATGTCACTTCATTTAATTTCTGATAAAACGAGTAACAGTTATTTAAAAATAATACAAAAAAATTACTTGAGTCAATAGTTCGCTAGACAACCCAGTGACGTATGATCCCATGCGTAACCTTTTATATAAAAAAGCAGGTAGAAGCTGAATTTAAGGGATCAAAGGCTATGACTATAAATGGAAATTAAGAAACAGCTGAAAATAATGTTACGCTTATTACATTTGCCATATTTATGAAATAAAAGGTGAAAAAACTGCGCATGATATTATTTGTGCGAATGACAATGAGTTATTCTGTCATACAAACATAAAAGAATTTATGGACAAATCGGTTTATATTTGTCGACAACCAGATGTCGCAAGGCCATACGATTTATCGACAGCTTTTTACATACAATGTTCACAAATAAATTACATTCTTTTCTCAGTAAAGTTTTTCTCCGAGGTAGCTGTGAGATACGTCAAATTGTACGATATTAAAGCAATATTAAAGTCTTACCTCTTTATATGAAAAAATATGTTATGTATGTGTTTGGCAAAGGCAAATGTCAAAGATATACGAATTTAAAGTTCATATAAGCTTTACCAGCGTGTATGAATGAGGACATTATTTAGTACGCGGGTGGTAAATTATTTGGTGAATTTCCGCTCCTTTTAAAGGATAACTGAAAAATAGCACATTATTTTCTATAATGAAGTGAGTCGATTGATAACGCTAGCTGATAAGCAGTCGATTTGACACTTGAACTCTTTTAAAAAACAGAAACTTGATAAAAAAAAAACCGTTTTGTTTGTGTATGAAAAGTGACGGATACAAATACGTAGTTATAAGTCCTTTAATACCTTAACTAACACGTAAAATATAGTTTTATAATTGAAAACATCAATTAGCCGAGGTCGAGTGTCTCTCATCTTTAGTATTATAATATACTAGCTTTAGCATCTGCCTGCGATTTCGTCTGCGTAGAATTATACATATAAACCTTTTTCTTGAATCACTCTATCCATTAAAAAAAACCGCATCAAAATCCGTTGCGTAGTTTTAAAGATCTTATCAGCGGACAGCGGAAAGCGACTTTGTTTTATACTATGTAGTGATTACATATAATAACGTTGAGCTCTTTGACATCGGGTTAAACTTTGTTTCACTTTTAATTGGATTTTAGCTATGACACCATGATATTATCATTAGTTTCCCGTAATTTTACGTTGTAATAAGGTTATGTCTATTTTAATTAATAATTTGTATGTCAATCAAGTCTCTGATAACGATAAACGTAATGAAATTACATTTTGAGGCTAGACCCTTGACGGTAACGCACACACACAGACATAATTGCGTTGGTTTTGAAAACTACCGACTCTACTTCATCGAAATTTGAATAGGTAAACAGCGTATGATATAAATACTAAGTAGAGGGAAGAAGTAGTTTGAAAAAGCAGGAATTGCATAATGTTTGATAGAATTCAAACTTAGGCGTGACAGCAAGTTGGTATATACCTACGGCATAAAAACTTTAAACTAGAAAATTTGCAATATAGTTCACGACTCTCAGAAATAAGAGTGACTATTACAAGAAATTGTAATCTAACTAATATTATAAACGCGAAAGTATGGATGGATGGATGGATGTTTGTTTGTTACTCAATCACGCCAGAACGGCCCAACGGATCTGGATGAAATTTGGCACATAGATAGAGAAAAGTCTGGAATAGCACATAGGCTACATTTTATTCCGGAAAATTGCGTATTTCCCGCGGGATAGTGATAAACAAATTCTTTGTAGACGAAGTCGCTGGCAACAGCTAATAAATAACTACGTCTAATCATTGTAAATGTAACAATGTACCTACATTATTTAACATTCAATTAACAACAGAGTACCCTCATTCCGTCGCTTAGTAGTTGTAGTTGCCTACAACCAAGTTCGTCTCGTCTCTCAATACAGTCTCTTAACTACAGCTCCGTACGTAACTGATAAGAAACTTCTGTTCAAACTTTGTAATTTACTTATTTATTTGTATCAATTCCTTACTAATACGATTGAGAATGTATGCCATTCGTTTTTAAAAGGAAACTGTCTAACATTGTGCATTTGTTTTTAGGTAAGTGAATTGGCGTTTGCGACTGATATGAGGTAAGTACCGGCGTTGAAGGAGGTAAGTGATAGTTAAATCTACTGTACCCACAGTGTGCGTTCTTGCTCCTACGGACAACTTAAAAAGGTTTTTATCTAAGTATAACTTAAGAAATAACATCAATGTTATGTTAAAGTAAGTATTCTAAATGACAGGTTTTTAATCAAAAGTCAAAAGCAAAAAGATGGGTTGATAAAAATATACTACCGTCAAATCAAAGTTACCTTGTCGAGTACCTTGTGTTAAGTACATTGTTGATTCTGTAAGACTTTACGTACACGATTGTAGAGCGGCAAAGTACAAAACTACGCAGCTACTTTAGATTTTCACTTAGTAGTTGTTTTTTTTTAACGTTTCTCACCCTTAAGTCAGTTAGCCTCAGTAATTAAAATGCCAAAATTAACCCCGTCGGTTTCTTTGCAAAGGTGAAGCTCATATTTTACAGGTTACCTTCGTCGGCAGAGTCAAAATGAGAAAATTAATCCTAACGAAATGAGATACGTAATCTGCCTCAGCCAGATATGACGGTCTGAGTACTAAAATATTATGCGAAACACAGTCGAATTTTAAAAATACAGAGCGTATCTTGGCTCAGCGTATGTCTGGCTTTAGGATGAGTGCAATATAAAGGGGCGGTTTATTCAAAAAATACTTACGTAAAAGCAGTTTTAAATTTCACGAGGAACCAAGTTTTAACTAATGGATGCTGTTCCTTCTGGCGAAACTGTTTCGTACTTACCTAATTATTGCATTAAGTACCTTTCAAACATCTGTATAAATGAGATTCCAGAGTAGCTACAGACTTAAGCAGTTTTTGCCCGTTTACTACAAATAAGTTATTTTATTTCACGAGGGCCAATTTAATTTGTAAATAAACTTAAGCTTAATTTAAACTTAAGCATCAAACAAACGTAATTATAAGTACCTAATTAAACTTTTTAATGGCGAAACAGTTTTACGGCCATCCCAGCAGGCACTCGAAATTGCATCTCATTGCTTTCCAGCCATAAATTATTTTTGATAGCATTAAATGCACTTTTCTCAAGCATGCTCGGAAATGTACGCGTTAATGTCGCGAAATGAAGCCAAGAAGTTTCACATTTACGGCCTAGGCCAAGAAGTAATGCGGCGCGGTCGGCGGGTGCGGTCGGCGCGGCGCGGGGGCGCGGGGCGGGTGTGCGGTTAAACATGGCACGAGCAATAGTTTGTTCAAATGGCATGTTTCAAAAATTAAAAATGCGGCTAATTAAACAATTTTTACTTGATTTCCTCGCATTGCTTGAGAAAAGCACTATACAATCCTCGGCCGGAAACAGGGATCGCAGGACTCGCTTTATCCGGCCTCGTCTACGACTCGGCCGTGTACCCCAATCTCGTCCTGCAATCCCTTACTTCACGGCTTCTGCAGTAATGTACTATTAGTGTGTTTCCAACACATATACGTTTTTTTTTGTCACCACACCTAATTTGCTGGTCGTTAAAAGCCTTATATTTATAATAGAATTTGCTGTAGCTCGCATCTTCATCTGCTTCTCTTGAGAACTCTATACTATTTAGGTATGGAAAGTAGTCTGTACCAATAAAGAATAGAGTGCCCTTTATTAGTGATGTAATTTTTCAGTCGTAGTTTCAGAGATTAACCCCTATTTTGTTAGTATATTAGATTGCTCAACACAATTACCTATTTAGTTCTTGGGGTCTATCTACAACCATCCACAAATTTTGCGGAAGAAGTGGTCTGTTCATAATATACAAGTCTATAAACTTCGAACACTCTACTTTTACAACTTTACCCGCAGTTTTTGAAGTATATTACAAAGTTTTGGCCGGCTTACAGAACAAGTACCTACTCGCCAATTTTAAAATATAATGAGAGTTAATATTGCAGTTGCGATATTGCTAATTTTATTCATGAGATCCTCGAGTAGGCAGACTTGATCGTTGTTTCAATCTCAGGCAAAAAGGGCTCTTTAGACCGAGTTCAGTGCTGTTCTTTTTGATAAGTATTTAAATATAGCTCCTTTTCTTAAAATTGAGGATCTGTGGGCTTATTGTCTAACTCGCTCGCAATCGCCATCGTGTTCATTTTGACAGTTCATGTATGGGCTGACAATTGGCGTCGGAATCAGCTAGCCACATTCATACAAGAACTGTCAAAATGAACACGATGGCGATTGCGAGCGAGTTAGACAATAAGCCTAGTCTTTCTTATAACACACAAGAAGTTAGAATATTATTTGTGTATACCCAGTTTATTCATGAGTATTTGAAATTACATATCAATATTCTAAGTAAAGTACCATTCACGCATACAAAAGCGAGATCGAGCTTTTGTGTAAAAATATACAGTCTACAGCGTGAAAACAATGACGGTGATTGTTAAAACATTCCGTGCGCGAAATACAGTTAACAGGGCTCTCACTCTGATTTTGTGCGTCATTCCTTTGATATTAAATTTGGCTTCGTCACGTACCGTGCCGACCCGGCTCCAATCCGGCTCCGCCCATAGCCCGGTTAGCTTTGATTGCACCGGGCGCTCTCCCGGCCGCCGGCGACGCCGTCGATACCATCCTATGCTTGTCCCCAGTCCCCATTTCCAAAGCCACAGCCCTAGCTGCGGAACTCTCGTAATTGGAAACGAGATCTCTCGTTAATTCGCAATTCGAGATTTTGATTGTAACGGGCGTGTTGCACACTTCATTAGTTTCACATACACACATACACACACACATAAATCACGTCTTTATCTCTTACGAGGTAAACAGAGCCAAGGTCCTAAAGACCTAAAGGCCACGTTTAGCATGATTGTGGGCGTATAGGTTGAAAGGTCGTATAAAAAAGAAAAGGTGGAATCAAAAGAGGAGAGTAGTTCACTTATCCGTTAATACCAGAACCTTATTCGATTTTACTATACGAGTGCGTATTTCTGTAATCTGGTTACGCGCAATATTGTTTGCAGCTATTAATAGGTAGGTAGTATGCGGCCTTAGTGTATTACAAAAAAGTAAAGCTTGAAATTTCTTCAGGATGTCATGAAAATATAACTCTCATTCGGATCATTTGACTCGCCAAAATCGTTTCTCTATCACATCTCGATGATATCCCTTGTGGCCCGAATAATCCCGCAGGCTTCATCATAGCCGGCGGCGATCGACGCGGGGAGGGGGCAACGCCTGCGTACATCGCCCGCTGCTTACAAACCCTCAAACGCCCCTGTCTCCACCAGGCACCCGTCTTCATAGAAATCTCTGACCCACGGCACTTCAGCGTTAATATTATTCTCCTGTAACGTGTTCTCGGTTCGTTTGCTCGGTCAATTATCTTCAACGTATTGAAGCACGGATGTAATACGACGTTACTTTATCTCTTAATTAAAGATTTCTTCGTACTTTGCAGAGGACTCTAGGTCATTCTCCGATGTTCCCACTCATTAAAAATAACAATGCCTCAAAGTCAGGGATAATAATGTTATGTTATTAATGAGATTCGTGAAATCAGTATCATTAATGTATTTACCTCCTTATTGTAACTTCGTGGATTCTATACATACAGAAGCATAAAAAAAGCAAAAGGTGTCACTTCAAACAACGAATTAGTAAGCAACAGGCAAGGAAACAATGTTTTATAGGCGATTAATTATTTCTTACCTCTTAATTCTCTGCAGTGTGGAGTCAGCGTCTTTATTCTTACCACGATATCACTTCAGTTAAATGATCTAATTACTTTGTAGTAATAAGTAGTTCTGACTTAGTTCTGAGATTAGTCTTAGGTCTTAGTGCCTATTATTTTCTTCATAACAAGGCAACCTGTATATCGCAAACACTAGCGACCTTTTTCTATACATGTTTTTTAAATTTAGAATTGTATTTTTTCATATTTTGATACACTGATTTGACATGAGGATTAAAAAGTGATTTTAAAGAAGAACCATTGTTTTCCTCACCCTGTAAAACAACGAAACTTTAAAATGAATGTCAAATATTCAATCAAACAAACAAAGTATAAAAAGTTTGGTCATCTTGAAATCTGGCGCGAATAGGCATTTCACTAGCCATCCGTCCTCCACATAAAATAGCATCTTCGTATATCACCAAGCGTGATTATTGTAAAACTTACGTCTGTCAAAGTAAAAACAACTTGCATGCACACTTCCATTTTATTAGTGATCAGGATAAACGCGTATATTTGTCTCTAATCTTAATTATCTCCCGTAAAGTAGTTCATTTCTAAGGTTTTTCATTGCGATGAATTTCGTCATCATCAGTCGTTTATTGTTATATAAAATCCTCGCCTTAGGTCCTTCACAATGACTTACCATTCACATAATGTTATTTCATCTCTATTTAATTCAGTAAGTATTAAAACGATTTAGTAGTATTTCGTGCCGCTCCGGTCCTCGGCTGCGACATTCATTGCTTTTAATTTACCACCCTCGCTTTAGTTATGAGCACCTCAATCTAACTAATATTATAAATGCGAAAGTATGGATGGATGGATGGATGGATGGATGGATGTTTGTTTGTTTGTTACTCAATCACGCCAGAACGGCCCAACGGATTTGGATGAAATTCGGCACATAGATAGAGAAAAGTCTGGAATAGCACATAGGCTACTTTTTATCCCGGAAAATTGCGTCGTTCCCGCGGGATAGCGATTAACGAATTCTTTGCAGACGAAGTCGCTGGCAACAGCTAGTTTTATATAACTGCTGCTGCATTCGTCAGTTCGTCTTCCATGTAGTTAGTTATAATTGCATAATATACGTACCTACATTTTGATGAAATTATACCTGGAATTATTACTTTAAATACTTCAAGAGATAGTTTTGAAGGCTCCTCTCTCGAACAAAGTAACGTGTTACTTCGTGCGTACGCGATTTGCTATTTCCACGGGAAATGTGTCGTTTTCAAAGTCGGAAGGCGCTCAATTACTGTGGCTTTTACACATAAGGGGATAGACGGTGTCAAAGTATGGGTGAACAACTCTTGAATGGTGTACGTATGCAGTTAGTTACTTATGTACACACAGCAAAGCTATTCGGTAAGCACCTTAGCATGCACGCGCCGCTTTAAACCTGCTTACCGAATAGCTTTGCTGTGTGTACGTTGTATTCATTGCTAGTATCGGTTCTACCATTGTACCATCAGCCATATGTGAGGAAAAGAAAGGCTGAAAATCCTTTATAAATCACAAAATATACGGTCGATAAGCGTGGCTAAACAGTTTGAAAGTTCGACTTAAGCAACATTTTCATTTGGTAGGAAGGTGAATGAAAAGTGATGGGCCACTTATTTGGCCGACCATACGAATTGCCTATGCATCATTATGAATTCATTAAACATTATAATAACTCATTACTTATACTTGAGATTGATGAATGTGGATGAAGCGAAAGAGGTATGTCAGGATCGTAGCAAGTGGAACAAAGTAGTCTCTGCCTACCCCTGTGGGAAAGTGGCGTGACGATATGTATGTATGTATTACTTATACAGCTTAGGAAGGTCTTCATCCTGAAAAAAACGATGTTAATTACATACTTACGTGTTCCTTTCTTTCGTTATTGCGTCGAAGTAAAACTATGACTTACCACTGACGCATGCTCGTAATCTATCTCAAATCAAACAATTTTCCCGGGAAGTCGGTTAAGTTTATCGCTAGATCACCGGTGATTATCGCTTCCAAGGGACTAATCGTCTAAGCTAACCAAGTTTTGATGAAGCGACTTAAAACTTAGTAAATTAAACTCGGCTTAAATCATAACAAGTCTGAAATAGCGCAGGAGGTCTTGTTTTGTCAGTTCTCTAATTCTTTGCAGATACGTAGGCCGAGCTGTACGAGTACCTTCTAAATTTAAGACAGATTCGTTGAAGCTGGAATTACTTTGAGGAAAAGTATGCATGAGTAAAACTTTTATTTTACTGAAATGTTATAATTGCTAAATGATTTCGCTTCTTTTGTTTCTTGATTGTTCTGCGCGAAATTTAAAGCTTCTTGAGGCTTAAATGCAACTAATTAGATTGAAAACTTGTACTTAATCCTGAAATTATACATTAAACATAATTATTTCAGTCGCAGTGCTAACAATGCATTGATTCCACTCAATTCCTTATAGTTTCGCTATTAAATAGTACTAAAAAGCTGTAATTTGGTAAGGGTACAAAAATGCTGAAGAAGTACACGAAAAAAATGTTGAAAAAAAGCGTTTACCGTAGGTACTTCCCCCATACGTAAAGTGAGAGTGTTTTTTTTTTCTCGTCTAGCCTGTGAAGTGGGGTTTCAACGGATAGATCTGGCAAGAATATTGCAGGCGACAGCCATTTTTCGAGTGAAGGACTCGTCTTTGAAATATCACAAATTTCTGTTAGTATTAAGAGTATCCCTCACCCCTCAAGCTTAATGGTAGTTATTTTACAAGTTATGAGTAAATCAATCAATTTGTTATTACGTCCATACCAGTGGAAATCTAGAATGCCTGTGGCCTGGAGCCTTACCATGACGTCCTAATTCCGACTCAGTTCAAGTTTTAGCTGTCACTTTTAGCATGAATTTGACAGCGAGCGAACCTAAACTGAATCGCATTAAGACGTCATACCCATGCCCCTGATACCCATTTGGCTATTTTGTTTACCGTTTTTAGCAATTCAACTTCACTAGGACGGCACTATTAGGATTTAATTCTTACATTACGGTAACGATACTAAAGGCTTGTTTTATCTATGACTCCGTCTCTATTTATTACTACAAAACAGACAGAGACGTCTTCTTAGATAATTGACATTTAAGATAACTAGAACTTAACAGAGAGTAGTGAAACTGGCCCTAAATTTAATACCTAGTGACTACATTCTAGTTGTTTAAGGGTGCGACCAAACCGCCGCGTATACGCAGTGACGTGTCGTATGCGTCACGTTTTCTCACCGTTTCTTCATACATTTTGTTGCGATTCCGTAACGTCACCGTTTTTAAAGCGGCGGTGTGGTCGCACCCTGAAACATCGACCTTTACCCTCAAAAATGTATTGTAGTTAACACCCTTAGTGCTTGTAAGTAGAAGCAGGGCCCTGTTTTATAAAGCTAAAAGTTACAATTTACAAGTACCTTGTAGCTTTATAAAATAGCGCCCAGGGCCCCGTTTCTCGAAGCTTATTAGACCAATAATATTAGTGTTTTGTTTCATTTTTTCGTTTAATTTACGAGAAAAAACACTAAAATTATTAGTCTAATAAGCTTCGAGAAACGGAGCCCAGGTAGTTTAAACAGAGAATACTTACCCATTCATCTCAGCGTGCCGCGACACGTACAATGGGACGTTTTCCACTACACGACAATGAATTGCCCTAGCTGTCAAGTTTGTAAGATAAATAGTTCGTTAGGTGCCATGATGTTAATGAACGCCTACGAACCACCCACGTCCTCGATGTTAAAATTATGAAGGTACAAAACTTTGAAGACGATCGAAACGCCGACATTATTGATTTATTTTTAATTTTCAAAGGTCTCTAGACTTTTGTGTTTGACATTTTATTAGGTGCTCTTTTTTTAAAGACTCGGAATTCGGGGTTGTCTGTTTTGGGATCGGGATGATACTAATTTAAATGCTCGAGGATCGCATCAGTCTTCCAAAGATACGACAATACTGAATTACCAATGCAGTTTTGCAACACGCACACTTACGCACTCAACCGTCTGTAAAATACGAATACCATCTTATCTTTTAAATTACAGATTGAACTTGCGCTTTAGAAAATCTGTCTGTGGACAAGAAATCCCTTGTGTGTCCTTAGAATTTCTAAAGTAATTATGCTGAAATAGCTCTAAATGAGGCTGCTCCGACCGTTATTGCACTACATAATCTAGCACGCCGTAAGCGGCTGGCCAGACTGCAGTAGACGGGTTAAACCCCATTTAGTTGCGGCCAGCATTTGCTTTATCTAGTCTTTTACTCGTAAGGTCATTATTAGTGTTTGTTTTCAGGATTTGGCAACGCTAATCAGGCTACTTTAAATAGCAGAGATGAATAATAGAATTTATTTCTAGTTAAAATGTAGTGTTTTTCATTCCTTTTTTTTTAATTTTTGATTGAGTGATTTTAATGTAATTTGATTTTAATTTTATCTTTGTTTTATTTTTGACTATGTAGTGATATTTCATTTGTATTAATTTGATTATTTCATATTTTGCTCATTTTAACTTTATTTTTTATACATATTTGACATTATGGATTATTATCTGAAATAATGACATTATTATTATTATGTATGAAGAACGACAACGATTTTCTCATTTATGGTAATGGGCAAAGTACAAAATAATTATTGTAATTAAAACTCTTGTGAAACATGATGAATTATGCAATGTTATGCAATTTTTAAATTATCCTTTTCTTATTAATTCACGTAAAAAAGGTTAACTATGCCCTAGCTCCGGGTTGTTAACCTGTGAATATAAAGTTGATCTAATTCTAAAAAGTAAAATCAAGCAGAATTATTCAAACAGCGGCCAGTTCATTAAGCAAATTTAAACAAAACACCCGCCGTTCCTGAAATGGCTTAACAATCTTGGGGATTGTAAATAAAAGTTCATATCCCCATGTTTTGCTATTGGATTTGTCGTAAATTTGAATTTCCTTGGAAATTACATCAATATTTTTATTTATTTTAATAAAAAATATCTTAATTTGAAAATGTTAATCAATCTTGTTTGTTCTGAATGCGATGATGCATTATTTTATTTTATTAAACATAGCTCTTTTATAAATAGTTTTATTTAACATAACATCATCAATTCGTCAACGACTGCACAAGTATTTTGCATTTATAAACGATCTCTTGTATAAGGTGAAATATTAATAACAATTTGATAAAAGAATTGGGTATTGAATAAATACGTAAGCTACGATTTTGGGGGAAGCCATCCGGGCAATGCAATCATCCTCCCAGTCACATATCACACGCTCCATCACCGACACGTTGCGAACATCCACATTCTGTTATCATACTTAACTCCAATCTTAAAACATGCCTTACAGTCTTACGTTCAGAATGAGATCATGTTTTTACAGCGAGCTTTATGCTAATCATTGTTAGTAAAGGCTCCGTTTATCGTTTAATTTTGCATACCTATAGATGAAGGCTATAAATACGAACTCATTGACTTCAGAATAGCAGATGTTGTTGTTTGATAGAGCAAATTGTTGCTAACTAGTCATTTCGTGATCAGAATAGAACATTGTATAACAGCTTTTAGACATTTTTAGTCATTGTGTTAAATAGGTACCTATTCAATTGTTTTCGAAGTTGTCGTATAGTCAACATCAAAAATTGATGAACAGTCGAAGAGCTCATTGGCGATAGAGTCGTGTGTAGATAATTTTGAACTTTACTGTAACTGTAGTAAATGCGGTTAACATCTAGTTAGACAATTATTTATGTTTCATAGTTTAATCACGTTTTATTTCTAAACGACATTGAAAATTAGAACACATAAAAAAATCCGAAAACTAAAGCAATGGCCGGGAATCGAACCCGGGTCCTCGTCATTCCGTGACGCGTGCTATACCCCTACACCACCCATAGCAGGTGAGTAAGCCTTCGAATTTTTCTATCTGTTACCAACTGTCAAGTGACCTTGTTACTATGCGAACGAATATTGTCGCTAAGCGTCATCTGTTTGAATGTCAATGTTTGTAAAATTTCATAGAAAACTGTTTTTTGTGATATAGGGTAGCACACGAGAGCAAGTGGGTCACCTAATGGTATGTGAGGACCACCACACGCCGACACTAGTAGAAATACAGACGCGTTGCTAGCCTAGAGGACAAAGATAAACTACCTCATGGCCAGTAATTAAAAAATTGCAATGTAATTGTGTAATTGTGTGTTTGTTGTAATGTGTTGTTGTTGTTATATGTGGTGTTCAATAAAGAGTTATTGTATTGTATTGTAATGCTATAATCACAAGAAGGCTAAGGCAAGAAGACACGAAACAAACGTCCGTATTTTGTTTCGTGTGACGAAATACCGCAAAATTAATAATGGTCTGACTTTAAAATCTTATGTCAAAGAGCTAACAAGCACGAGGCATTAATATGTTAACTTTAACCCGCGTAAATTAAGGAAAACACTTACTTTTACGGGGACCGACATTACTACGACAACATCTTTTCTCGCTTACGTTTTACGCCGCACCGCAGAATTTAATGCACGTAAAGTTAAAACCACAGAGCTCTTATTAACAACACCTTGGAGAGATTCTTGTCGTTACGTGGCAGATGTTTGATGATAAACATGATTAAGGAAGCTTTTTATTGCTGTTTAGTTTATTTTCTTCATCAAGTAGGTATATCTTTTTATTTTATTGAATCAGGCGTTACTTTGCGGATGTCCATTTCAATGAACCATACATACATATTTGTGGTGATAGGATTAATTAAGTTTGTGGGATTTGTGTGTGTTTTGTGTGGCAGTAGTGGTGGGAGGGCTTGCATGCCAAACGTATATATTTCGCACAAGCTTGGTTATCTTGCACGTAAGTAGCGGAGTAGCAAGGTAAATATTTTGTGTTCATTGTATATCTTTTTATTAATTAGATTTTTTTCCCGTGGGTTCTGTGGGAAAACTTCGGCTGTTCGGCTCTCTAGGAAAAAAAATTGCTGATTACTCACTCAGTCAGAACTTTTCTTTGTCTGTCAAGAATGTAAGTACTTACTTAATTACGCGGACTACCATAATTACGTAAAATTTCCTGCCAATATCAGCTAAAAACATTGAAAAAAAAAAGGTTTCTTTGTGTAAAATTGCCCTCAAAGTTGTATCAAAGCCACATAAATGCTCAAGAGTATCTGAACAAGTGTCAAAAGGAAGTAATAAAAAAATTTGAGCATGAAAAAAACATAATCACAAAATTTTAATCACCATTAAACGATTACTAAGTTGAAAAAAGACTCACAAATTTTCCCTTTGATGAGGTTTCCGCGTGGACGAATCCCTAAAAACTGCAATTATCTTCCATTTGGCGCTTACAAGCGAGATTTAATTGATATTGAGTTCATATTGAAGCCATGATACACGTGTTGCGACGCGGCTGTAAGTGCCACATAGCAAATTAATCCACCCGTATGTCGAATCAATTAATTCCACTGACATTAATGACTTCCCTCTCCACACTCTTCATTCGGTACCTCCTATTTTCGCTAATCACTAATTATCTGTTTTCTTTCGTCGAAGTTTCCAACAAAACATTCACTGTACTTATTAATTAATGAAATGGGTCACGCCATTCTTAATTTCTTAACTTTCCCTCTTTACAGACTTTTTTATACAAGTTCAGGGCCTCGAAGTCCGAACAAATGAAACAACTTTTTCTCCACAATTTACCAACGAACATACAAAAAATACATCCGAAAATCACAAGCGGATAGGTATAGGTACAACGCTTACACATTTATTTTCATAACATTATTTCCCGACAACGATTAAAAATGATGGACGACTATCGCCGTCGGTACTAAAATATCGTCGAAATATTCCGAGAAAAACGGAAAAATGACATCAATCAATACCCCATGGCGTGTCCTACTAATCTCGCGAAGTAAATAACCGCCCTGGGTGCATTCACCCCGGGCCGGCACCTCCACGTACAAGTCGCATATTTTATTTCATGACTTTTTGCTTCTCGAAGCGTGGCCTGCTGGCACGCAGACGGCAAGAATATATCCCGCGTAAAGACTCGCCGAGCGTGACAGTCGCGCGATAACGCCGCGACGTCGTACTGTAATTAGATTAAGCCGGCACCGAGAAAACTCCACCATAGTTAACTACTTTATTTGCTTGCTCTAACACGTACATTTGCAAAGTTTCCCTAGATTTATGATATTGATAAAGTTTCAACGTTTTCCGGAAAACAAATTGGTAATTTTATAATTGAAAATTTGCCCGCGATACCATCATAATTTAAGAAACAAGATCTCATTTAAAAAATAATTTGTCTATTTTCCTCAATACTATCACATTGCAGATTTGATTAGCAGTTATTGTTACCTGTCAATTTAGCTTTCTTAAATGTGGTTTATCAACCGGATTAGTATTTTTTTTAACAACTGACATTATTTATTACATAGTGCATCGCCTTGGAAACTCATGGACGGCACCGCAAGGCGGAAAGCTAGTCGGAAATAAATTAAAGGCTGGTTGGTTCAGTGGTAGGCGGGGACGCGGGGCGGGCGCTGATGCCCGCAGGCGCGCGTGCTCCGAGCGCGCCCGAGGACATACGATCGTTCTGCTCCGAATCGTAACGAAGTTTGACGATCGCAACCACCCTCCGTCGACGCGTGCTGGAACCAGTCGTAGCGAGGGCCGCCAGGGCGTTGGGGCGTCCCATTGTGTACACAGTGCTTGGTTATGTAACTGAAAAAACTTATTTATTTATAAACTTAAACAGACTCGCGAGTCGCCTCCGACTGTGGCGATGACCGGCCCACGCCGATTGATGCTTATTCGAGGCAGGCCGCCGCTGCCTGCCGGGTTACAGTGATGTGTGCGCTTATCCTCGCGGCGAAACCACGTCAGAACAGGTTTAGCGTTGCGTTATCAAAATTCAATTGAAGTGCCTTTGGTATGACTTTACAGCCAGCTGTCAAACGTTCAGCTAATATATTAGACACAAAATCATGTTAGTGTGTCACCACCTAGTGATACATTTATTTAATTTAATGTTATGAAGATGATCCACTGAATTACTTTGATAATGTTAAGGACGTTGACAAATATTGGGTGTTGATCTGTAGAAATATCGACACGTATTCAGCGTTGAAATCGAATGAGCAATTTAAACAATGGCAGGGTATACGAGACGTTGTTGTTCCCATTAAAAAGAACAAATAGAACAACAAACCAATTGGAATTTGGCGCAATGCAGGACGCCTGGATGAATACGTCCACCCGTAGTGGTGACTCATTCCGAATCCGTAATTGCTTAGTGGATCTATTGTG
This sequence comes from Pandemis heparana, assembly GCA_963854515.1. Lineage (NCBI taxonomy): Eukaryota > Metazoa > Arthropoda > Insecta > Lepidoptera > Tortricidae > Pandemis > Pandemis heparana. The sequence goes on from OY978010.1 coordinate 9,154,564, forward strand.
CGGGTTGTACCTACGTGCGATGTCGACTAATAAAATGCGGCATCTGTTTCACAAATTGGTGGCTATTGTTGCACTCGCCACTGAATGCAATCAATCATGCCCTGGTTTTCTGACATGATTTATATTAAACTGAGTTAAAGCTACATTCATGACACGAATTATTTGTTAATTACATCTGATTTAAATAATACGTTCTTCCTAAGTACTTGTAGACTCACCATTCTCCAATGAGTAGACTGAAATTCCCATGTAGAATATTTATTTATCCGAATCCGTTTCGCTACTGACGAATGTGTGTTTAACTATTTCCGCTCTTGTTCACGTGTGTCAAATGGAATAAATAATAGATAACCTTATTTCGTTCCCAGCTCCCGTATCCCGACATGCGATAAGTAATCACTTTGTACAGGGTCCCAAATTGCATTTGGCCATAGATACGGGAGCCGGTCTGCTTTGCTTCACTACACCGATCCCATCTATCTCTACTTTGGGGATTGCCTTTCTATCGTTTGAAGTGTGTTACTTATTTAGTTTGGCAATTTGTGTTTCTCTACATTTCTATCGGGGTATGTTTGAAGTCGACTTGTTTGAAAGTTTCTCAAGTCAGGCAGGAATCCAAGTTTGGTATCGTGGTATTGAGCATTCCAATTTTAGATTTCGACTTTAACTAAGGTTGTACATTTCGATAACTGGCTATCGCCCACAACTTCGTTTGCAAAGATTTCGTTTTTCGCTATCCCGCTAGAACTTTGCAATTTTTTGAAATAAAAGTAATGATAGTTACGGAGCATCGTGAAGCGAATATGACAATCCCTTGTACTCCTTATCCTGCAAACTTAAAAATAATGAAAACTGTGTTGAACTATAATAACTAACCTTGCATATCAAATTTGAAGACTATGCTGTAATTACAGTTACCGAAATAGGGCCACCTTGAAGCGAACAACTTTTATTTACCTACCCCAAACCCGTGGAAATTTCGAGGAATTCGTCCTTATTCCTAGCTTGCATCATAAAGGCAACCTTGATTGATTATGCAGCTAATATTGCCATGGATTACATAACTGTACATATAGGTAGTGCATAGTGGTGATGTCATTCCTCGAGAGTTTTCTTTCTCTAACGTTTATTCGCACGAGTCATGGTCTTTTCCAGCCGCATTATTCTGCCCATGACAAATCTCAATAATGCAGCAGAAAATTTTTCCCCAGCACAAAAATAAAAGAGCCCCATTAATTTTCCCGACATACGAAATGTGCATTAGCTTAAAGAGGGAACGCAGGCGGGGCAAGAACAATTTATGTACTAAAAGAATCTCTTTGTCAGGTTTTTTTTTAGGTTTTAGTACGTTGTCTACGTTTATGTTAACGAGGTTCGAAGGTCAGTTAAAAGCAATTTGCAGAGACAATTGCTTATTGTCTATAGGAGGCAGTATAAATTAACAACCGCCACTCAGCCCCGCCTCTTTGTTTGCTTGCAGATATGCCTAATTAAAAGCTTCAAAATTAATGCCACCGTTATTAGTTATTTAAAATCTTAATGAGCCTTCATAATTGGACTAATTTCGAGAATCCCGAAAACTTTGTAAATTTCTCGTCGCTGTCATATAGACAGATAAGCATATTTGGAATAGCTTATGAAACCGAAGTAAATTATATTTGGATTTAACTTTAATGCCTTTTAAATTGTCTCAATTCATCCGCTAGCTCTGGATGATATAAAATATAAAATAGATACATATTGATTTAGATTGGGTTAGGTATGTATTTGGGCATGCATTAAAATCTAACTTGACTATATAGGTATTATATTTTGCATAAAGCCGTGACGTGATCTGAACCTGGGCTCAAAATTGAATACAAAACATCAGCTTTTCAAAGAAGCAAATTTGGACACAAGACCTGGAACGAATTTTCTTACACAAAGATTTGGGACTACCATAGTATCTAAAATTTTTGCAACTAGTAAGATATCTGTTGTCATATTGCTTGTCTTTATTGATCATAAGGGCTTATTAGCCTAGCCACTTTTACAAAATACTAATTTGTGTAAAATTTTCATGAAAACATTAAAGCCTTTATGACGTACTAGCTGTTGCCAGCGACTTCGTCTGCAAAGAATTCGTTTATCGCTATACCGCGGGAACTACGCAATTTTCCGGGATAAAAAGTAGCCTATGTGCTATTCCAGACTTTTCTCTATCTATGTGCCGAATTTCATCCAGATCCGTAAGGCCATTCTGGCGTGATTGAGTAACAAACAAATATCCATCCATCCATCCATCCATCCATCTATCCATACTTTCGCATTTATAATATTATAGTTAGATATAGTTAGAAGTTAGACTAGCTGTTGCCAGCGACTTCGTCTGCAAGGAATTCGTTTATCGCTATACCGCGGGAACTACGCAATTTTCCGGGATAAAAAGTAGCCTATGTGCTATTCCAGACTTTTCTCTATGTGCCAAATTTCATCCAGATCCGTTGGTCCGTTCTGGCGTGATTGAGTAACAAACAAACATCCATCCATCCATCCATCCATCCATCTATCCATACTTTCGCATTTATAATATTAGTTAGACTAGCTGTTGCCAGCGACTTCGTCTGCAAAGAATTCGTTTATCGCTATCCCGCGGGAACTACGCAATTTTCCGGTATAAAAAGTAGACTATGTGCTATTCCAGACTTTTCTCTATCTATGTGCCAAATTTCATCCAGATCCGTTCGGCCGTTCTGGCGTGATTGAGTAACAAACAAACATCCATCCATCCATCCATCCATCCATACTTTCGCATTTATAATATTAGTTAGATTAATGCAATTAAATTCCGAACTAAAGATGGATCGATCGCTGTCAAATCTGCCGCTGATGAAGCTGTCTAAAAGTGTCAATAATGACAGCTAAAACGTAAAATTGAATCTGAATTGAATCGCATTAAGACATCATGGCAAGGCTACAGGTTTCCGGCCACAGCAGTGGATCGGCTACTTAGGCTTAGGCTAAGCATTCATGTAATATTCCGATATAGAAGTGGTTTAATATCTTAATTCTTAGCCCAGGATCGCGAAAGTTGGTTGGTGCAATATGAAACCTACGTCCAGCAGTGGACGGACAATGGCTGTAGATAGATAGATAGACGTGTTTCTAAGCGACACTGAAACTTAGAACACATAGAAAAATCCGAAAAGTAAAGTAGCTTTACTTTTCGGATAATTGTGTTGATCATAAATTGTTTACGGCCAATACACAAATGACGTGGATTGCGATTACATATTAGTTCCCGAGCAATACTCGTTGTGGCTTGTTATCCAACCACGTATCTCGAACGTCACACGTTACCGGCACGATGGACCAAAACGTGATACCGCCCTGCCTCAGTGCGTTGCGCCCTACTTTAACACACGAAAGTTCGCGTCTGCTATTAGCGTAATTAAAACGCGACGAAACTACAAAAGATACTTCTCTCACCATAAATCCAACTTACAGACTATTTATTTTCGTCTTAACTCGGCTGAGATTCGAAGTAAGACGTCTCTTTGAACTGCAAGCTGCTTTGTTTACAAAGCGAGCCATTAATTAACTCTAGTCACCAGGTTGTGACTGCAGTTCTAATTGCGACATCTTTGAAGTACAGAACATTTCACTCAATTATAGATACGACGGGTTTCATTGTGATTTTTTTAAGCCCGCGCGCTGCCTTGTTACCGTCTTCTGCAGAACAGCCCACTTCAGTTGCAGGCCGATTACTTCGGCTCCAGGGTTTAAGTGTACATTATTCTTTCGCTTAATCCGTGCACGTATTTTTTATTTTATTTGGTACGCTTTTACCGAAATAGCAGAATTTATGACACATTAGGTACGTTGTTTGTAATGTCGGTTGAATGTCGGCTGCATTAATATACTTTAGCAGGTTTTGTTGGGAATAATGATTTATGTTATGAAATGTTATGTTTATGCGTTCATACTCTTAATGTTACGAATCTTAATGTTGCTTTTTATTACATTAAGGATTTCAGAAACTTAGAAATACCTTTTATTTTTTGTGTATTAACATACACATAAGTTGAATTATTATTTAAATAGGTACGTCATCAAGTTACATTCGGAAAAATAATCTTATTTTTAGTCACTTCATTTTTAGAAAACGTAGGTACAAACAAAAACCATCCAAAGCTCGGTCATTCAGGTACTAATCTAATCTACCTACCTATATAATACCTTTATATTATATTATTTTAATATTCCGAATCCCGAGAACAGCTCCAACGATTTTCATGAAATGTGTGTATCCGGGGGGTTTCGGGGGTGATAAGTCGATCTAGCTAGGTTTCATTTTTAGGAAACGTACCAATATATATATATATAGATTATCCAGGTACTTTTAAGTAAATTACTGTGTCTCCTAAATATCTTTAGAATTGCCTCGATGTTTCGACCACAATATATCATATTATAGTCATACTCGTAGTAGACTGAACTGTAAGGTATCACGCTCGTATTGTATTGTGGACGAAAGGTTGAAATAATTTTAAAGATACTTTTACATGACTAAGATCCGGGGATCGTAGTATTATGAGTAAAAATCGTACAAGTCACGAATATTATTTAGTGGAAAATCGTGTCTCCTAAAATCAAAACATTATAAACAAATTGAACCAAGCTTTAAGTATTGCAGCATTGAGTTCGCTACGCTAACTATCTTCTTATACGGTTTTTAACATTCTCAAATCATCTCCCAAGATTTAGTGAAGTAAATCTGTCCAACGTAATATTTTAGACACAATTATTGCTTCTTATTTTTGATTGCTTTCTTCACTCCAGTCACATAAACCGCTTAAATAAAAATTGGACACATGTTTCATAAAAATGCAGCTCATAAAATATTCCGACACAGCACAAGACTCATAAAACATACGACGTTGGCACGTTCACGTTTGAATATTTTCTCTTTTGCAAGCGAAAAAAGTTCCCATAATGCCCACGTTGGTAAAGGGTTTCTCGTACTTTTTGAACAACTCCGTTTCAAGTTTCCGATTCATCTATTGTTAACGCACCGTTATTGATGACCTTATCCCATATAATGTAAGTAAGCGCTAATATTGGCGTTAATACTAAAATAATTACTACTTAATTAATTATTCATATCTAAATAGGTAATTTAGTGGATTGTCCGTAACATTAATTAAGTAAGGTAGTATGGTTGCTTTGAACTAAGTATACACTAATTCAATACACAGTGACCGTTATACCTAGTTATGATTATGTAAATTAATTATGTGCTCGACGACAGTTATAGATGAACCGTCATTGAATAAATAACACCGTGAAAGTGTTCCCTATCACATTATAGTGCTTAAAATGCTTAGTGGATTTTCAAATCAGTAAAATGTTTAAAGTGAAACGATAACGGAGGCGAAGGTAGCGTCGCGGGAGCGGGAGAGGGAGCGGAGCGGCAAGGTAGCGGTCGGCGGTCGCCGGCGCGACATGAGGTGACGCCTGGCCTCCGCCGCCGCTCCTCGCCAATGATGGTGGAGACGCATCGCGCGCCGCCGCCTCGGTGCGCGCGCGCGCCGGAGCCCCGCGCCAAGCCCGCCTCCGTCTCCGCGCCGCCCTCGCTGGCCGGCAGCGACACCGTCATGCACCTCCGTCGCCGCCGCCACAAGACCGTGCACTTCGGTGAAAACCTTCTCATGCAAGTCTGCGCCGATCGCGCGCACCTGGCGGCGCTCGGAGCGAGGATCCCTGATGTCTCCTTCTGCCATAAGGCTCACACGGGCCTCCGCAAAGGCGACGCACGCTTCTGCTGCGTGGCGCACCACTGCTGCCTTGCTGCGGGTGCGCTCGCCGCTCTCACATCCAACGGCAAGCCGAAGCCACGCAGGGAACGCAGCGGAGACTCGCATTCGAGCGGAGGTGAAACCGCGGACAAGGGGGACGGCGGTGGCACTGTGGCGAAAAAAGAGCCGAAACGCAAATCCAAGCACCATCATCATCATCACCACCATCACAAGGTTCACAATTGCCCCTATCACGACGTCGCTCCTCCGCCCGAAGATGAACCCGAAGAGAAATGTATTGTGCCGAAGAAAACCGTTTCGCCTTATCTCTTTATACCTAGTAAATTAGAGCCTAACGTTCAACAATTGTTCAGTTTCATTGAAAGTGTGCTGAGTGCCTGGGCCGCTGAGGACGGCTTGACGAGCACGGGCGAGTACTCGGAGCCGGACGAGCGCATGGTGCGCCGGCGCAAGCTCAACAAGTACAAGAAGCGCACCGACGTGCTCAACATACGCCGCATCGTCTACGAAGTGTCGATACTACACGGTACAAGGCTGCTTGGCAACGTCAGATATCGACATTACCACTGGAAGGGTACCGCCCAGACTTGCAACGAGTCGTTTCTAAGAAAGGTAAGAAGAAAAGGTTTCTCGAATAATGTTCATGGTATTTGAATGTATTTATGTATGCAGTTTGTATACTCTTTATTGTACATAAAACAGAATGTACAAAAGCAAACTTGACCCCAAAAGAAATCTCTTAAAGTTGACCTTTAAACATTGAGGCGACATATAAAACAAGAGAAAACATAGGAAAACATAATTATAACTACGAAAAGATAAAAAAAGGCAGACCGAAACCGAAACTAACCTTGATGCATAAATAATGCAATATCCATTTAATATAGTCCACATACCTAAAAATAGGTATAAGTACACATTATTACATTACGATAAATCAATACGAAACTTTCGTACTTTCCTGTTCAAACATCTTTGTGAATTATTTGACTTAGTCGATGTTAGTGGTTAACAAAATGTTTTCATGCAGAATATTAGTTGCATTGTGTACAGGAACTTACAGTTGAATCTTGCTTGTATCTCTATCTCTAACAACCTACTTCAGATTGAGTCCATAAGAAATTAGTGACTCGCACAATAAATTCCGTGGAAATAAAAAGCTCGAGGTAGATAGCTAACATTTTGACCTTATTTTAGTTTCCTCCTCGGGAAAGCGCAATTTCCTTTCCTGCTAATGAGGCCTTTTCTTTTCCTTGAAAAATAACCCTCTATTTGTGTGTAAAATATTTAGCTAGCTTTTTGTGTCTTCCGTTTGCTTTGACGGAACTCTCTTATATATTCCTAATTAAATCAAAGAGAATCATAACGCCAAAAACAGTCCCCGATTGAGCATTAACTTGACTTAAAAAAATATTTGAAATGCCTTTACTATACTTATGGTAAACCATTAATCTGTTATTCCGTATAAACCCGCTCATGCTAAATTTACCCGAAACTAATTTTCCCTGTAGGGATCGCTTCAGAGCTGGTAGGAACATTAAAATGGTCCGCTATAGTAAAACTTTGTTCCAAACTGTGACTTCCTAGTTAACCGGCGAGGTGCTATTTTATACATCCCGTAGGTACTAAACTGCTGTAACTGGCTTTGAGGTGCCAAATAGGACTAAATATTAAATGCAATGGATAGGAAAGTTTAAATGCAGTACCTAACTAACAGCTTCAAACTTACCTAGGCATGCTCAGGCGACGGCTGACAGATTTCGTAGCAAAATTTTATAATAACAGCAACCGCGTTTCAGCACTTCACTCGTGACCAATACCTTGTAGACTTGTATTAATCTCACTGAAGGTTGAAATTCTTTACTGTACCTGTTAACAGTAATTAAAATGTGGGAATTATATTCATCGCGCCCTTAAGAAGCTTTTCCTTAAACAGTAAAATAGAGAAACCGCTCCTGTTTCAAGAGAAAATCTGGCGAAGTAGTGCTATTTATTTCGTTTCCTTACTAACTTTGAACCCCGCAGCCTTGCTCGAGGATTTACCGCTTCACTCTACGAGAAATCCAATGAATTTCATAAAATCCCTACTTAGAGAGAACATTCGTTGTCCGTCTGCCATAAATTCAGTGGACTTCGTTCGTGTGATACTGTTTTAAGAAGGGAAAGATAATACGATACGGATCGTGTTTCACCAAACGAACACATTACTAAATATTGGAAGTAAAAACAATCTTAAAAAGGTACACATTCACATGAAACATAAATTTATCAACGTTGCGGTTTTGCTACGTCCATCCATCTATTCATCTGTCTATCAATCCGTTCGTTTTGTTTTAGAAACTGCTAAAACTGCAGAGCTCAGCTTCGATATTTTCATGATGCTAACGTTTTTACGATGTCTATAAAATGGTGTGCACAACGTTTTTAAAATAAATAATAGAGTACGGTGTTTTATTAAAAACTGCAGCACAACCTGCCGCTTTTTTGCTTAACTACCAATAGATAAAATTGATGCTAGAGCAAGAAAAACTAAATGGATTAATGAAGACTGTGCCTTTGACTAATTCAAAAGTGTTATGAAACCGCATAACTACTGCATTGCCGGTGAAATATAATTTTATGTAGAAACTCGTGTTCATGTAGTTTTTTTTTGTCGTGAAAGGCGAGGGTGCAGCGTCAAGGGTCATCATGGCGAGAGCTACCGCCGCCCGCATGCGCCTCAAAGAGCCTCCTTCCTTGTTCCTCCTTACATTGTGTTACATTCAAAAGAGCAACTAAACAATACTGTAATTCGAATAACGAACTATTCAATGTAGAGCTAACTAAAGCTTGCATTATATATCGCTTCTTTTTAATAGTACATTATTTGCTTTACTTGAACGTGTTATCTTAGTTCACGCATTATCCGTAACTTGCGTTTAGTATTTGCCGATTGGTTGCATCCTACCTATTTCGTGGGTCAGCGGATATAATTAGTTCCATATTGCCGACGACATTTCATAGAAACTGCTGTCCTATAGATTATACTATCATCGGTGTTATCTCCTTCATGTTACTAAACCTATACTTTATTACATAAATAGAATAATTACATACAATTACGATGGCTACATATATAATAATTATAAAAAAATGTAAATTAACTTTATTGTTATAATTTTTTAATTGTAATAATTTTCTTTATTGTTATTTGGTTCTTAATACTTTGTATTGAACAAAAAATTAATTATGGCTCTATTGCATGGCCGTAAATCATTCCAGCCAGACCAGCTAATTAGTGTTTATATTGCATTTATCGTCATTTTATCCTAAGTAGGCACTTGATTAAAAGGTAGCTTAACTACCCCGTAGTTAATGTTCCACATAGAAACTTTTCCCGTTTGCTTCAAAGTTTTGGACACATGATAGACATGCGGTAAATTACTTCACTTAACTATACTTACAATAGAAATGCAAGTGGAAATTAACAACAGCCACTACGGATTAACCGTATAAAAAATAAAATACATTATTAATTAGTAATTGTATAAAGCTGTTTCGTGTTCAAGCCTGGAGCATTTCTGTGTTTAATGTTGCAATTTATTTCACTCTCAGTGCTACCTGTAAATTACTTCAGTCTTTTTGTTCCCATCGTTTGTAATGAAATATAACTTAATCACTTCCTATTCAGTGATGTACAACAAATAAATTTAGTTACGGCTCGAGTAACACGTTTACCGGAGGCTTCCGTCGTTAAACGACCTTTAAGATTCAGACGCCCGTTGTAAGCTTTCAAAGTGTAATAACATCTTTAATAAACTGTTCCAATTCAAAATCATTGCTTACCGAACTTGGTGCGAGCCTTTCAATGTAGATTTTAATAAATTCTGCAGAAAAAATATGATCCAGTCGTTTAAGTACCTTGAATGCGCTAGTTAAATTTGATAAGATTTTTTTATAATTTGAAATTAACAGTAGGTAAATAAAGTTCTCAAAGTAAAGTTTGAAAACGTTAGATACTACGTCAAGGATATTATTGTGATAAATAAAAAAACCTACGGTACCATAAAGGACATGTAAGATATTTCAGATAAATAATATAAGATGCAAAAAGAAAGAAGAAGAAGTATGGAAGTTGTATCACTGAAAGATAGAATAAGGAATAGTGTGATAAGGGAACGTGCTGGTGTGAAAGAAGACATAGTGACTAGGATAGAAAAAAGTATGCTTAGTTGGTTTGGTCACGTAGAGAGGATGGATGAAGGAAGATTAACTAAACAGATTTATATGGGGAGTGTGAATGTGTGCGTTGGGAGGGGAAGGTTTAGGCGGACTTTCCATGATCAAATTGGGGACGTTTTGGAAAAAGGCCAGGTCAAGAGTACCCGAAACCGACGAGCATGTATGAAGAGATTGATGAATGTGGATGAAGCAAAATATCAGGATCGTAGCAAGTGGAACAAAGTAGTCTTTGCCTACACCTGTGGGAAAGAGGCGTGACGATATGTATGTATGTATGTATGCAAAAAGATATTTTACGTCAGACGACAACTAATTTTAAGACTAAATATACACCAGACAAAATTATGGCCATTCCAGTCCTTTTTTACCTATATGGTATCAAGCGAGATAGTAGGTTTTGTAATAAAATAATATCTGCAGATCTTAGGTATGTGAAAAATTTCAGTTGCACTACCTACATACCTATCCATAAAATCTTATGCAAATAACTATGATTTGTAACATATTAACTGTCTGAGCTCCGCTCGGCTCTTCATTTTCCGCTCGATCAAATATGCGCCCAAACGGAAGTCTCTCAGAGCATGATTGGACATAGAAGCGAGAGCCGCCCCTAGGTCATTGTAAACAATTCAAGATATATTATTTGCGCATACTGAGGCTAACTGAGTACGAAATTCGACAAAGCAAATACGTATAGAGAATTTTGAACGAACTATACAGATTGCGTGTGTAGTATGAAGCAATGAAAGGACCAATTTAGCTTAACGATAATAGCGTACACAAATAGGATTTACCCTTTCGCAGCTTATTAACGCGACTGTGTAGCGGTCGCGTCCTCATTTCGTAAACTTTCTTTGCGATATAAAAAAGCAACACTCCACCATGTGGGTCAGTAGTTCCTAGTTTTAATGGATGGTGCTGTCATTTTGTGAAAAGTTTGTTCCGAACAGGAAGTTTTTTTCACGCAATGCTACAGAAGTTTGTTGTTTGTTTTTGATCAGATATCGGACGATGATCGTATGTCACTGACGACTGCCGTGTCTGACGAAGAGGATCCTGGAGAGAGCGCGATGAACTCGCCTTATAAGGGCAAGCAGACCGGCGCTGCGGCGGCTTCCTTCAACTGCACCGGTGCTGTCCGGAAAGCAGGGTAAGTAGCTTTGAAATTTTCTGCTGCTCTCAAAGGCACCAATTAGAAATAATATCAAAAACTCGCGACTACTTACTATGCAAAGATTTTTAAATAGAGCTAGTTTGGGATCCATTGTAGTAATAGATCTGATGATGTTTAATGTAGCAATAATTGATGTTTTTTGCACCGCATTGATTGAGTTATTTTCTACTCGGGCAAGAATATCTCCAATAGCATATTGAATTATTTTACATTTACAAGCTCTTAAAGAACACAAGCTCTTGGAGAAAGACAAGTGGTATACTTATTTGATTACAAACTATTTAAAACCAAAAGAAATTTTTTGAATAAAATTATGTAATAAAGCCATAAATTTGCTATTCATTTCTAATCATGGTATTTGATAAAAATTTGCTATGCATGTCACGTAGCAGTGAATATCCATTCTCATAGCCTAAAAAATGGGATTCTTGGAAAGTGGAAAATTCCACGCTATTCTGATTTCGGTGCCCCAGCAGCGACATGCATGTTATGCCGGCAGGCTTTCCCAGTTTATTTTTACTAAAACTACCTTTGAAGCTACATGGGCATCAAAAAATAAAAATCAACCAAGCTCTAACGTTGAAAAATAATCCAAGTTTATGCGAGTATACTCGCATTCCATATTTTGCGCGTTATAGCTTGTAACGGAATCGCTTCTTTATTTCGTGATGTCGTCGTATTTGTTTGTTTTCTCATTTCCATAGTACCCACTTACAGTAAATCTCAGTACCAACCAAAGAGCGAAAAGCCGAAAGTGTAATTTAACTTCACAGAGGGTGGCTTGTGTTTTATTTGTTTAGAAAATATGGTTGTTTGGAAGACATCGTTGTGATGTGTAAAAGTTAATCTGAAATTCATGAGGTTTCGTCTTAGATCGTGTAACCTACGCAAGTCTTGGTTTTAAAAAGACGCCTCAAAATACAACTGATTCTTTGAAGATTTCAATATAAGTTCTCGTAACTTGACGTTGTACAATTTATGATGTAATTTTATATAGAATGATTAAATAATCTAATAGAATGATTAAATAATCTAATCTAATCTAATTTAATTAAAGCAAACTAATAATACCTAAGTATTCTCAGTAGGTAGCTAAATGAAGAATAAGTTTCATTTTTAAATATTTACCATATTAGGTACATAACAATTTTACTGAATGAGTATTTTAAAATAATGTACTACCTAACCTCAATTTTTTCAAAAGCGCGTCGAGTCGCTGCTTTGAACAGAACATTTTTTTTAATTCTCGCAGGAATAAACGCAGGGCGTAGTTCCCACGAAGAATCCAATATTCATTCAATACACGTCGTCGCACTTTTATGCTTGGATGATGAAAAACAAAATGTGTAATATAAATGCCGGGCTCCCTGCAGATTTTAAATAAAATGTAAGTGACAAGGAGCGGGAAAGAAAGGCGGTGTCGTACGTCGCTGACGAGTTTTTGTAGGAGCCTAAGGCGTTCTTTATGTTCCTTGCGGCTACAATCCTCTCCCATGAATCCCAAATGACCGGAGGGAAATCTTAGCCGTGACCCATTCAAACGCTGTAAAAACTGAAGGCGTAAGGAGACGAGAGCCACTTCGACGGGAATTCTTAAACAACTTCTTTTTACAATACAAAGTGTACGAACATCGTTTACGTTAAGTAAATACGTTCTCGTCACTCGACTTGTTCGCGTGTGTCCTTTGTTAGTAAAATAATCTTAAGTATTGATTTCTCATTTGTAGGTTTGTTATCTGTAGTAGGTTGTTCACTCCGGTGATTCAACTCAGACGAAACCTATTTTTAACTCCCGACACAATAAGAGGGATGTTATAAGGTTGGCGTTTCATATTCATAAAGCTATAATTTTACACATCTGACCTAGCAACACTGATCAAAAACTCAACCACTGATTGGTTGATTGGACTAAATGTCGTTAGTTTATGCTTGTAAATTGTGCTTAGTTTGACGTCGATGTCTGTCTGTGGCATCATAGCTCTCAAGCCGATGTAACGATTTCGATGCGGCTTGTTTTCATTTGAAAGCCAGTTTCCTTCCAGTTTCTTAGCCATGTTTGGTAAAAAGCCGTCCCGTAGATTGAAGAACATCAGCTCTATACCGAAATGATGTAAGGCATTTTTAAAATTGTTTATTTACGTATGATTACTCGACAAATACGTCGGGGTTTTTTGAAATGTAATTTTATGTTGTTAGTAAATTATTGTGGTTTAATAATGATCAATTAATCGTATGTTTCTGGGCGGTTGTATAGAAATTGGCAGTAACGACTCTTTTATATTGATAGTTCGCGGAACCTTTTAAGCTCAACCCTTTTGAAAAGAAAACCTTTCAATGGACAGGCATAGTGGCTAAATAGATTTGCGATAAATCATCTATCTCTGTGAATAATTGAAGAGTCAGCATTATCGTAAAGTGTAAGTTAAGCACTCCATAAATCACTAAATTCACCCTTACCTTTATTCATAGCTGTGATTAATGCGTTCCCTAATGGTTATAAGTGGCAAAAATACTTATACGCTTACGTGGGCCCGGGGAAAATCTAGTTTGATTGAGTTTATTACCCTGCACTGCTCCAGACTGTGTCGTTAATTATCGCAGAGGAAGCCTCATAATGTAATAATTCATCATTGGTCAAGGTAAATAAGTCACCGGAAAACAGAAAAATATAAGTTGGATGAATTAAAGATGCCACTATCTTATTCGCTTACCGTATGTAGTTTTCAAAGATAATATTACAGCCATAGTAAAGGATATACATAATGAGTACTTTTTTATCTGTCACGTCCCAAAGAAATTACTAAATATTTTCAAAATAAAAGCTCAATGAATTTGCTTCCAACACTACTTGGTTTAATACAGTGTCACTCAAATAAATATTTTTGGTTATAAAATAAAATTATTATGATTTTAAACTTTGTGTTCTCAACCTAGGCATCCTATAAAATTTACTAAAAAAAAGTTGGTGACAGTTGCCAAAGTCATAAATTTGTCAACATTTCAAATTAATAAGTGAACAAAATGTTTTGTATAAAAAATACAGAAAAATAAGTAAAATGCAAAATTAACCAGATGATCAAAATGGAAATGAGATGAAAACTACTAGGACTGATAGTAGTTCGTCCATGAGTGTGTTTCGAGTGCGCAAGGACTTTGGAATATGTAAAAAGAAAGGACAAAAGCAATATCCTTCCCCGGTGAACGTTATTATTTGGGCCATGAATATACTCGGCAAACAGGGACAAGGTGTACCAATATGCAAAATTCGGTCCCTAATCAAAAAACATTTCTTATTGCCGTGCAGGAGAAACGAAATCAATAAGAAAATAAACACTACTGTTATGTTTGCAGTGTATTTTGGTGTTTTAAAGTGTGAAAAGAATTTGTTTTACCTCAATCCTATACCACCTACTGGTATTATTATTTGTGAAAGAGAGACACATTAAATGACTTTATAAGTTACTTTGACTAAGACTTTGATTTTATAAAATAAATAATAATGTTAATTCAGAAAAATATAAATTTAATTGATAAATAAATATAAATCTATTTTAATTGAAGTTCACCATAGCGAGGTAATTTAGTAAATCAAAATATAATTAAAATGTATGCTTTGATTCATTCGGTTTCTTTCCCGTAGATTCCTGAGTGTGAAGAAGTGGCTGTTGCGTAAGAAACACCAGATCGAGTTGGCTCGGAAAAGAGGCTGGAAGGGTTATTGGGTATGCCTGAAAGGCACGACTCTTCTGTTCTACCCCTGCGACTCGAGGGAGGGCCGTTCCGTGGAGGCGGCTCCTAAGCACCTGATCATAGTCGACGGGGCTATAATGCAGCCCATACCGGAGCACCCCAAACGCGATTATATATTCTGCCTGAGCACGGCCTTTGGCGATGCGTACTTATTCCAAGCGCCTTGTCAAGTAAGTCTGCCCTATCCGATACCGTTAGTGCTATGCTTAACCGATACACGAATAAACAATTAAGTGCGATTTCCGTTTTGACCGAATTCTAGGAATAATTAAGTCACAGACTCATGTTGTACTCGATAATGTAAGTACGGCGAAATGTGTGAGAACCGAGGGTGTCAATCTTTGAAAACGTCTTCGATAATAGAGATACCTACTCTGTCGAACGTCTGTATTTTAATTACCTACTAAAGACAATTTAATCACGACATGCAAGGCAGACTGGTTTATGAACACTCAATTTTGACAAAAAAATCAAGTTACACATACATACATACATACATATCGTCACGCCTCTTTCCCACAGGGGTAGGCAGAGACTACTTTGTTCCACTTGCTACGATCCTGACATACCTCTTTCGCTTCATCCACATTCATCAATCTCTTCATACATGCTCGTCGGTTTCGGGTACTCTTGACCTGGCCTTTTTCTATAACGTCCCCAATTTGAAAAATTAAGTTAGGACATTTTTATGACACGCAAGTTCCGTTAGCTTGCGTTATCCTCTTAAATGCAGATCCTTGAATGAAGACTTACTTTATAATTTTGTTTAGTAATAATTCACTCAACGATAATTCCTTCGTAGGTGGAGCTAGAAAACTGGGTTAACAGTATACATAGTGCCTGCGCCGCAGCCTTTGCTAGACACCGTGGCAAGACTGGCACGCTACATCTACTGCAAGAGGAAATCTACCGTCTAGAGAAGTCCATCGAGTCGGTGAGTATACCATTTATAATACCGCGATTAAAATAGAATTGAAAGATCTGTTTCCATATGCGTTAGTACTTATGTAGATATGCGTACTCGTAAGTAGTAATGGAATAGATCTTATGTCAGTTCCATTCCTAATCCCCGTAGTCAAATAATACCCGAGTATCACAGCTAGTGGTAGAAGTAGAACTTAATTAAACAAGGGGGCAAGTTTCTTGTAACTGTCACTTTTGACGTTAAATGCTTTCTGAAGCAACGGCAATAATAAAACATTGTGCTCTTTTTTTCGTACTGTTTTCACTCATTTTCGACTCTTTACCTACTCTATCACTAATGACCTACCTGACCTCTTTACCTACACTATCATTATTGACTTTAGTGAAAAAGTCGACCAAAAAAATCTTTTACTGAGGTATGTTGGTCGGCTTTAAACATCAAAAACTATTTTCATTCACAAGTCAGTGTGACAATCATTTTTATTGTTTTTTCTTATGTAGGAACTTTCATAAAAAATGTTGAATCACTGTCTTGGTCGACTCGATTATACAATTATTCATTTTAAACGTTCACTCTAATCCGCAACTTAAACCTACGGAGCACAGATCGTGTTGATTTTCCTCCATTCGCCACAGCACCTTTAGAGCATCTTAAGGCGGAGAGTTAACATTGGTCTAAGCTCAAGTTAACGTGGACGTACTGTTTGCGCTAGTACAAATAAAACCGGGTTAAATGAAATACCTAATGCACTATTCGACCCCGACTGCTCATCGCTTGGCCTGAACTAACACAGGCATTGTTTGACTAGTACAGATCTCCTGCTACCTCCGTAAACTGACCTCTCGTATGCCTACGTTCGATTTTATTACAACGACGTAAGAGTTAATTTTGAACACAATCCTCAGTTGATTATTCACTGTAAACCATCAAGTATACAGCGGAGCGAGGAGAAAAGCCTCCGCTATTTGATAAATATATTGCGTTCGCTCTGTTCATTGTGAATATGTTTGTCGGCGTAAGTACTTTTTAATCTGGCGTTTTCGCTGAAATGAATCGATGTTGACTGTGGAATTTAATGAATCATGTACCTACATTAGAATGGTGATGAAGATAAGTACCTAAAAATTTCAGGCTAAGACTAAGTGATTCGTCGTTATCACTGAAAGTTAATACGTTTTTAAGGTTTCGTGCCCCAACAGGAAAAAAGGAATCCTTATAGGAGTACTTCGTTGTCAGCTTGTTTTAATTATTAATTAGTTGCTATTTCAATTTTAACTTTTACTTGTATTGTGGGACCGCTAATTTAACCTAAGTACCTAACCTAAATATTGGTCACCTACTGAGAGCGGCCTAAATTTATACTCAGCATTTGGATTATAATTCAAAAGCAGGGTTGCCGGCAGTAATATACCTACTATAATTCCCAAACGCACTGTCGAAATTCTCGAATTTGGGGATCTGGCTATCTCTATCAATACTATAATTTCTTGTTTCTATACCTGTTTCGAGTACCTAATGAATTGTAAGAATTCAATTAAGACTATCACAAGTTTTATGTAAAATATTCGTTTTTGTGTTCATACTTAAAATCCCCGCATTTTCTCGGAATCGAAGTTGTCCCCACACATTCCCCAATCAGCTTCGCTTTCCCAGCAGTTTGGGGAATTTCCCACTGCAATCAAAAGTAATGACATACAGCCTTTAAATATAAGTGACCACTGAAAATGTTTTAAATAGGTATGTAACAAAATTCCATTTTCAAGTTTCGTCTTAGCCTACCGGGTGTAGCTAGAAACTTATGCCCATTTGAGCGCGTCGACGGCCCCAGCCGCTGGAAATCGCACCAATTTCCGACCCGCACTGGGCGACCGCAACACACGTCAAAGCCTTTGTGGCCGTCTGCGACCACTACATATTTACCAGCGAATATATGCTCTAATTTGTAGCAGCTATGTTTGCTGTTGACTGAACATAAATAGGGAGTGACGTAGCAAATTCAAATCGATTTCGAACCGTTGATTTTACCTTCAGCAACGACCTTTCAATTCTGGATTAGGGTTAAAATATAACAGGGATTAAGTATGTAGTTTCATTTTATCATGGTCAAATTTAGAAATGCCTAAGCAATTATTTCCTCGTTCAAATTTTCATGTAATATCTAAAATAAGTGGACCACGGCCAAACTTTGAGTCAGGTTTTCATATAGGAATGCATAATATACCCAAAATAAAATGCTATAGTAAAAGTTAAAAATAAAACGAGAAATCACGTAATAAGTTATAAGCTTTGGGAGCCTTCGATCCCGTATACCTACTCATTAAAAAATTACGGAAAATTGGCTGAAGCCACGAGTTCTCGTAAAGCTGTAAAATTGCCACTTTTAGTGGAGATAGGGAAGTTCAAAATAATGTAATTACGTTTCGCACACGTGCTCGGGCTAACGTAGTTGGGCTGCGATATATTTTATCGCCACGATAGTTAACCGGGCAGGTGGCGGCGCGTGCATTAATATTCATAGCGCGCGTCACTCTCGGCGCCGCGTCCACGAGGATCTCGTGTACTATTCAAAATACATTACGGTTTGAAGATTTTACTAACTACCTATTTCACAAAAGCCACTGCCCCTCGCGCCCTGAATACGTATCGCTCCGCTCTTTGTGTTGATAAATAAATCCGAGCTCGCCCGAAATTTCGACAATATCCGTTTCAGATTCACATTCTTTTGTTTCCTACGGATTTTAGGACAATTATAAAAATTTACATAGCGCTCATTATAATTTTAAATCGTCACTAACAAAGGTCGATACATAAACATTTTTATTTCGATGCATATTTTTCGAGAGCTTATCTGCTTTACCTTACGCCTCGTTCCGACGGAAAGGTACAGAAATTTGTTCAGAGAATTATTACACAACACGCAAACAAATAAATCTGTGGCTAAAAGATTTATTTGAAAGCGGAATTGTAGATTTGTATCTTGCGTGGCAACGAATGCGGAGAGATAAATCTGTAGTAATTAAATCTGAACTGGGATATCCCGCACTGAGTCCGTACGTGCCGGCCGTTCCGTTTTATAATTTGTCATTTGTCACACTTACGTTTAATACATAATTTAAATTCTGTAGCCAATTAAGTTCCGGGAATTATTTTAACTACGAAATTGGGGCCGGTGGTCGCTAGTTAAATTACATGATGCTGCAACCGAATACACATAACCGAATATACATTTAAAGTCACATACTTACTTGCAGTACAGCAGTGCGAAGCTTGGAGTGCCATCAATTCGATTTACCTAGCCTTTGACCAGGCGCATGCATTGTCAAATGTGATGCGGGCCGCTTTAAAATCGAATTCCGAGAATTTCGTTCCAATTTCAGTTTCGTAGAATTCGTTCTGTCGATTAAAATATGTTATAAAATTTACTCGGAATGGTGTTAACTTTTGTTTCGGTTTGTTCCACATTTCAATGCAATTTAATTTGAAAAACTGGATTCCTGTAATAAAATTAATAACTCTTGATAACGACGGTGCCACTATCGATCTGTTTTACTTTTTAATATGAATCACTTTGGGCTTCATTAATTATTATTTCGTCAGCAAAATCGACGTCAATTATTTATTAACTAAAATAAATACAATATTTTGCTACAAAAACGATCACCACACACTTGCACTGGTGTAGACATTAATTATAATGTAAATAGATACTTAGATAATTAATTTTACCTCACAATACCTAATAGCTATTCGTCAATTTTAGTGACGAAGAAAGTACGACGGTTGAAATACTTTTTGGTCTTCCCCATATTATGCTTATTAAGCTCTTAACAATTTCTTTATCATTTAGGATCATAAGCTGAAACACATGGCTGACTTGCAACAGTCGGTGGTGTCGGACCCGGAGACCCGAGCTCAGTTGGCTGTGCAGATGTTGCAATGGGAAGAAAACCTGGAACGCCTGCATTGCGAACAGTTTCGACTGCGTTGCTACATGGCCAGTTTACAGAGTGGAGAACTACCGAACCCTAAGGTATTTTTTTTATTTCAGTCCTAATGTGTTAACTCTTTTTTGCACACATATAAAGAAATAAACATAGTTGACAGACGACTAAAAATGTATGCTTTATTTGTATTTGCAAAAGCGAACTTATCCCCGTAATTTTATTAGGATAGGAACAGACTGAAAGTTATTTTTTAAGATTTAGACGAATAAAATTGGGAACTTCCTACTTTTATTTTGAAATAAGTTCAAAATGTTCACCGTGTGAGTATTTTGAAAAATATTATCTTAGGTACAAAGAGTGCACGTAACTATCTAATAATAATTCGTTTTGATTTCTTCTACTTCTGTTTTTTAGAGTTATGTTAAGTAAGATAGTTTGTAACGTTTCAGATATGCCAGAAGTAATTTATTCTTATTTTGTATCAGCTTTTCTTACGCAGCACATATCACAGTGAATGTAAATCGAGATTGGCGTAAGAAGCAGACTCAGAATCGACTTAACCTTGGCATAATACAGCTTTTTGTTTTCCAGGGAGTAACAATAAAACAGCTAACTGAAGCCGTTCACGAGAGCTCTCGTACAGAGCATATTAAAACATAAACGTAATCTTATTTAGCATTTTCTGACAATGACAAGGCGCGAGGCCCGTCGCTTGATTAAATAAAGTTTAAATTATATTAAATTTCAGTTCAACGTACCAACTCCTTTTATGCATGGAGGTTCTATTAGCCATATTTAGCAAACGATTAAAACTCAAGTGGAGATAAGACTTAATTTTACATCGCAAATTTACCACAATTTAGCAAATTTTAATGATGTTTTTATTTTGTTATCTTGTCTTTGATTGATATACTGTTTACAACATTTTTGATGTTAATGAGCTATTGTTCCTTGGAGGCTGACTGTTAGTCATTTGAATACAGACTGCCATTATTTTTCAGACAAAGGTTAACATTATTGATAACTTAGCCATTGTTTCATAAAGCTTTTTTTCGAACAGCGATGATAATAATAGGTTAATAAGTATCATGACTTTGGAAAATCTATTCTTTAAAAAGGTTTACCTCTAACAGCTAGTGACACCATCGTAAAACTGAAACAACTTATAACATAACACGTAGTCGAAATAACGAGACCGCTGTATAAACCTGCAATCTTTTATCTCACGCCGCAGTCTAGTCCACGTCGACAGCTCAAATTGACGTGTGATTTGTTCAAGTTGACAGAGGGGGAAATTTAATGGGTTCGCTGTCAAATTCGACGGTTCCTGAGGCGCGAGGCGCCGGCGGAAACTGTTGTACAGCGACCTTTGTCACGACACATATGACGTTTTCTATCACAATAATAATGCTTCCAATATACCAACTGCAAAAATGTTTCCCTTTTCGTGTCAAATTAGGTCTGACCAGCGGATATTCCTATTACAGTAATATCAATTTCCTCTTTCAAAGAGTACCAAAACATGAAAGTGTATCGGTAATGTTATTTATATTGGCCTTCATCGAACTGGTCCTTCTTCTGTTTTTATGTCATCATTTATGTATAAAGAATATTTTTGACTTGGTTCTTTCGGTTTATTGGATTTTATTACACATTTTTATATTCATCGATTAAAATACTATTTTAGCGTACAAATTGCAAATATTGGTTTACTATATCTGATTCGCAGTACTATAATGTTGTATTGTAGTAAACTTTCTCAAAAATTGCTAAATCAGTTTTCGCAAATAAACGTTTTACGAACAATCAATTATTTTGCGTCTTACATTCAATCAACCTTCGATAACTTTTCTTTAAAATGAGTCCTTGTCGACCAGATAGGCCAGTGGCGAGAGAACCTGACTATGAAGTTTCAGGTCCCGGGTTCGATCCCCGGTCGGGGCAGATTTTTATATGAAAAATACGAATGTTTGTTCTCGAGCCTTGGATGTTTAATAAGTATTTGAATAGGTTTGTATTTACATATGTCTAGTACTTACCCATATTACAAGCTTTGCTTGGTCTCCGTTGTCCTAAGATATTTATTTATTTATTCATTTATTCTTTCGTGATCTACCAACTCGTGGCGTACTAACGACCAAAATTTTTCTACTCTAAATTTCTTCTGCTAAGGGCCGATTTTTCAATCCTCAGATACTCACTTAACTGACAGATACCCATAGAGTTATTCGTCGAATAGAGCCTATCTGACGATTGAAAAATCTACATGAAAATATTGTCAACAGTCGCTGCTAACGCACGTATCACGCGGTACGAAGAGCACGCTGAACAAGCTCGGTGTGTTCACGGTATCGTCGTTCCATGCATTCATATGCGCGCGGTCGCCGTCGCTGCTAAACAATCTGCTGGCGGGCCGGGGCGCCACGAAGCGGCGGGCGCCAAACCTGTCGCGCTCCAACTCGGGCTCCAGCCGGCGATCGATGCAGGTAAGCTATTGAAACAATCGCTGAAAGCTGTTGGGCCTGGGGTGCCATGATGCGCCAAACGGTCTATCCCTAGCTAGATAATATAGCCTTTTTATTCCGAATTCGCTACAATTTCAGTAAGTAAATGTTGTTGTTGTTTTTTTTTATTAAATTGTAGCGTAATTCGGCGTGCCTCATGGCATAGGCCTCCTCCGTGAATGGGAGGGTTTGGGCTATAGTTCCCACGCGGGCCCAGTACGGATTGGACCCACACCCATTGGATGGAACTATAGCCCAAACCCTCCCATACACAGAGGCTACGGCGACTACTTCTCAATAATTGATAGATCGGTGAATTTAAGTACGGATATGGTAGGTACAAACTGTGTTTGGTTTCTGGGGCCCCTTTTGTTCATGTATTAACTATTTATGGGTGAGATTATCAATAATCTGTTGTAAGAGCGCTACGAAGTGCGCAAGGGACCCAATTTTACAGAGCAAACACTTGAAAGTCCAATCTGAATAATTATAACTCTATTTAACTTGACAACTAGTCAAAAATTTACTTCGAGCTGTAGGTTTGTAGCGAAAAGGATGATTCGATGAAAGATGTAATTCGATGAAATGTTTGAGTGTTATTTTTGAGTGATGTGCTTACAGATATCGGGTCCCAAGTGCCCAACTTCAGGAGTACCAACTCGGTCTCCTTTTACAAATACGAGCTTTAATATTTCAAAGTTCTTTAAACTTACATTAGGTTAATTGAAACGAAAACTCCGAATTAACGTAGGTAGTAACTTCTATTTTTAGATATTTCTATTTCTAAAGTAACACTCATCAATCAATGACAATACGGTTCTGTTTTTGTTTCTCTAACATGAAAGGGTAAAGTAAAATTTGTCTCCAAAAATTAAACAACTTCGTTAATTTTGCTCCCGCCGCCGCTTCCTAATTACGTTTCCCGGATAGGTACTACAAACGGTTGGCCAAAAAAAATACGAAAAAGGAACGCAAACAGAGGTGGTGCGGCCGTTTTTGTACGGGGATTTGTGAAAATAGCCACGAATGGAATAAATCTGTTCTGAGCGTTTTGCCGCGGCGCCGGCGTCGTGCCCGGCCTAATACGAGCCGTCACGAAAAGAGACTATTACTCGCCGCCGGTTGCCCCTGACTGCCGTCATTAGGTAACTTGCCCTTGTTTCTACAACAAATTGCACCCTAATCTTGTTATAAAAGGAAAGGTAAAAGGTCTCCTTCGTGGACATTATAACGTAAGAAGTCAAAATTCAATACTAACTTCCCTTTAGTGCTACTACTTAAGAAAGAGAATTTTTGATTGTATTTTTATGCCTAATTTTAGTGATGATTTTTTAGCAGCAGAAGATCTAATCTAATCTAACTAAATAATAAAATAAATGCGAAAGTATGGATGGATGGATGGATGGATGGATGGATGGATAGATGTTTGTTTGTTTGTTACTCAATCACGCCAGAACGGCCCAACGAATCTGGATGAAATTCGGCACATAGATAGAGAAAAGTCTGGAATAGCACATAGGCTGCTTTTTATCCCGGAAAATTCCCGCAGGATAGCGATAAACGAATTCTTTGCAGACGAATTCGCTGGCAGCTAGTTATAAATAAAAGCGAAGTAGAAAAAGAAAGCTTGTTTTCAATTTGACTTAACCGTAAGTAGGGCATAAAATCAACCTTAAATACCAACGAAAAATACCAGCCATTATGAGCTCCATTTCAACCTCGCTCGTTATCGATAACGACTGAACGCTGTCGGCCCAATAAACGTCAAAAGTGCCACGTCATGTTCTGATCATTTATGCATGTTTATCTACGTATACCCTTGCTTGTTTATGACAGATGTCACGCGATGAAGGTGAGGCGGCGGTCAGAGTGTCGCTGCCAGAAGGCACGACCGCGACGGTGGGCGTCCGGGAAGGCATGACCGTCGAAGAATTCTTAGCCGCTGCCTGCGCCCGGCGATCGCTCAACGCACTAGAACACTTCGTCAGAGTAAAGAAACGACGTGACATGGAAGATCATAACTACTTCGTTCCGCATCGTAGCGACCTCATTGAGACATACGTGAGTATTCGCTACGATCTAAAAGTTTAACCACCTCAGAAACATGTCATTTGTCAAAGGGATCAGAAATCGATAGCACGTAGAAATATTTGTCGATGACGTCACGCGTGAACCATTCGACTATAAACTCTAAGCTACACTAGGAGGGGTTGAACGGATAGTCTGTGCAGGAATTTACTCCCACGAATTGCAATAGGATAGCTAGCTATTTTTAACTTTGGAATCTGTGGAACTCACATACTAGCTCTCCACTGCGCTTTAGATACGTAGCCGAGCGATCCGTAGCCTTCTTTTTTATTTTTTGCAACTCAATATGTCAAGTTATTCGCGTTTTTTGCGTTCAAGGATGGCTATCGGGTTACGTACGATACAGTTAGTTTTTTTTATCCTTTTAGGTTCAAAATAATTGACGCCGACATTGCGAGCACGGATATTGGAGTTGATATTTGCACTGTCTATCGAAAGTTGATCGTTAAAATAATGTTGCAGTCCCTACTTACTAATTACACAATGAAAACTGTTTTTGTATCATCATCATCATCATATCAGCCGAAAGACGTCCACTGCTGGACATAGGCCTCCCCCAAGGCTCTCCACTCGGACCGGTCCTGTGCCTTCCGCATCCACCGCGTTTTTGTATACTGTATTCAAATCTGTATACTTGCCTATTGTTCCTTATTTTGACAGTTATAATTTCGTAAGTCATAAAAACTATGAAACCTGATTTTTTTATGCCTTTAGAATGCAGTAGGTTAGGTTAGTTTATTTAAAATATGGAAAATTCTTAGAATTAAACGTTCGAAACTATTATTTTATGTTAGTCAATATAGACTTAAATGTATTTTAATAAAGCTTTCTTACCTTATAAATAGTTCAGGTCAAAGCAAATTTAATCTATTTTTATTAAAATGGGTTTGGAGATTGATTGGAGCAGAACGTTTTAAGAAAGTAACGATGTACGAGCAAGAGAGATTAAGTTCTGCCGCTAGGGTATTCACGCCGTTTTGAAAACAAGCGGAGTAATTATGTTAATGATACTGCCTTGTAGCCCGTGTCGGCCCAATATACCATTCTACTTTTAAAATCTCGTAGAATAAATTACTTGTAAGGGCGGCGTGTCACTCGATTACGCACAACAAATTAAATTATCAAGCGTGACGCGGCGCGTGAGCTTATTTTAATTAGCTAGAATGCTCTGAGCGCGGTCGTTCCCCTACTGAAAGTGTAAAAAATATACAAAAAAGTGTTTTTCTACCAAGATTCCCTTGAGTACGGTCTGACAGCACATATACCTATTCAGTCAGTGATTTAACACACGTCCTGTAGGGCTTGTTGATAGTTATGCCAAACTTGTATAGAAATGGTGTTATTTTGCACATGTTTTGAAAACAAACAGAGTGTCACGTAAATAACGAGGTATTTGGACTGTTCCTAATTTTTGCACGGACATGGAAAAACCGTTGGTGTAATAGGGTACATTAATCACACCATAAATCAAGGTACATTGAAACAGAGGCGCCGTGGAGCAGCAGTCAGCCCGATAATCAATCACAGATACGCCCTCTCTGATAAATAGTCGAAATGATTTAAAACAAAAATAAGGATGAACTTCTTATGAGCCCTTATGCTAATGTTGGAACCAACTGCGACGGGTTTACTTTGATTGAGGTCCGACAGGACACGCTTTAGCCACTTACTAATGTGTATCTTCTAATTTTAGCTCTGATATACATTTAACATTGAATTTAGCTGTACTTTAAACTGACAAAATTTTAATAAAAAATACTTTATTGTAACTGCAACTTTTGTCAGTTAAAGAGGGACAAAAAATGGTCACGAATTTTATTCACGCGTCTAAGATAGTGTTTTTATATTTTTTCCCGTTTGCTTTTGTCTATGGCCACAGTTCTATACCGCAATGAATTAATAGTTTATAGTAATTGAATTAATAGTTAAATAGTGCTTCGAACGCACTCAGTCGAAAGATTAAAAAATATATTAGAAGGAAAAAGTTCAAAGGCATATTTGTTTGCACGAATAATTACGTTTCTTTGATTTAACATCAAGCGTAACTTCACAAAGCCCGAATGAAATATATTTTGCACAATAAAGATTAATATAAAGAATATTCCTCACACAATACTATTCAGTGACCTTTAGACACGGGTATCAACTTTTTCATATATTTTCAGCTGACTGATCTCGGTGGCCCGTAGTGTACAGGAGTGAATACGGTTCACCTATTCGTCTCGAGCCGGGACTAAAATCCCTAACATCAATTTTATTTTGGCCTTGCGTGCGTCACGCCAGTCACTTTATCTCCTATGTAATCATGACTTTATCCCACATTCACATTTCACTGCCGCTGGCTGTCACCGGCTCCCATCTTTATGGTCTGCCCATTTAGTAGCTACTTCGCAGATACTCGAGCCGGGCCCATTCGGACCGAACGATGCCGCCTTTTATTATATTTATTTTACTATTGGATAAGTCTTAATTATCTTTTATAGTTCACGTTAATTTTGACGTCCCTTTCCCTTTCCCGTCTATTGTGCGTATAGGCAAATCAAATATGTTTGTTCTAAACTCAAACAATACGAAACAAGTTTTGAAACAAGCAGCCCCAAGGATCACGTATTTAGTTTTGAAACTTCCTGTCCTATGCTTTACAAACAAAAGACAAGTTCATTCATATTATTTGGTAGATCATATAAGTATTATCTTACTTTGACACCTAAATACGCTCACACTCATATTATTATTGAGGTCTATTTTGCTTTAATTATTTCATGTGAATTTGTACAATTCTCAACTCAAAACTGAAATGTAGATATTTTGTTGTGTATTGGACTATTGAGACGAAAGAGTTTGACATTTTAGCGCAAGGTTTCATTTCATCGTGTAGGCCAGAACATAAACAGTGTTATTACAAAAAAGTTAAATACCGTGTCTAAAAAATAATCTATTGCAAAATCAACCAATGAATCAATCAATCAATGAATTAATTTTTAGACACGTGTTCAACGTCTGTTTAACTTTTTTGTAATAACACCGTATTATTCTAGTGCCTATTCAAAATACTTTTCACACCGTCTGCAATTTTGAAGTGGTCACAAATTTAAAATGTTTCCCTATTTCTGATGTAGCTGCACACTCATGAAGTGGTGGAGGTGTGTGCGAAGATTCTGTACCAAGTGGAGTTGCAAAGGAATACTCTGGAGCAGATGTGGGGCTTCAGCGTGGAGGCCGAGCTGATCGAGAACGCGGAACGCCAGGACGAACTATGCTGTTACGTCAGTCGCGTCGAGGACAAGAGCGTCGCCATGCAAAACGGTCAGTCTTTGTAACCCTTTCAAAATTTTTAAAACATTTCAACAGACAGTTGTTACATTATTTTTGAATGTAATTATTTAAAACATCTATTAATACAAAATAAGGTCACAAGAAGAATGCACCCTGGTTACGATATTCAATTTTGAACTAAAAGACATAAGTCATTCAATTTTGTGGCCGTGATGTGAACTAAAATAGTGCAAGGTTATATGCTGCAGAAATATCTAGGCTAACTGCATGAGCTGCTCATCCAATTTAATATTATCCCCGCTTCTATTTCGCTATCAGCGCATCCTTGGTAAGTTTAAAAATAAAATGTGCAGTTTATAAAACCCATCTTGTGTCAGGTATTATCAAAGGCGACGAGATAATGGTGATCAACGGAGCGATAGTATCTGACCTAGATATGATGTACCTGGAAAGCGTGTTGCAAGAGGAACTCTCTCTCGTCATGATGATGAGGTATGTTGGCGCTGTGTGAATACGGAACAATTTACTTTTTGATTTTCACGCCGCCGTATGCTCGTTGTCGAGTTACACTCCATTAATCAGAAACGCGCATCACGTTCCGTCGAAATTAAAAACGCTGCATTGAACGAAATTGTTTCAGCCAAATGGAATGATCAGAATTTAATTAAAACTCTGAATAACGTTTTTGTTTTTATACTAAACGCGATGGATTAATTTTGTCATGAGAAACCACTTCATAAATTTAATCGTTTGCTGTGAATGCAAATTGCATTTTGCAACCTTACAAATAGACAAAAATTGCCACCCTCGTCGGGACGGAAGAAACCTCTTCAAAATATGAATTGCGCGAGAAAAGGCTTTATATTTAAACTGTGCTGGTGGAATAGGAAGCCGGTCGCGAGGATAATAAAGCGGTAGTTAAAGTGTGACGCAGCGTCGGTGGCAGGGTGAGTCGGGGCAGGGTGGAAGGCTGTTCATCGGCATTTCCCGCCCTCATACACCTGACCTTTCGCGGCCGCGACAAGTTTACTGAAGCGCTCGTTGCGACCTACATACAGCCTCGCAGCCCTGCCTCGCGCCCTCCGTCCACAACACCACACCGGTTATAAAACAATCGCCCTACTCCCGATCGCTGCGTTTGAGGGTTTCGCGGTAACTGCTATAAATCCGTTTAAGTTCTTAACGTTCCTTACAGACTTTCAACATTAAAAGTTTACGATCCATCGAAACGATATTTCGCAAGTGGAACGGCGCCGTTAGCAAATAGTTAGACATGTCAACAAAAATACGTAATCCAACCATATCTGTCGTATCTGCTCGTTTGTATCGTTTCCTTAACTATAAAGGCATCCACAAAAGAAATTAGTGTAGGACCCTCCATTTGAAATCTTGGCTGTGCTTGACAATGTTTTATCCCAGTCTCCCGCTTTGACGCTCTAGTGTGACGATAGCAGCGATGGGTTGCAGTGCTTGGCGAGTTTACGTCCCTTCTATTATAGTACTTACTTGCGCCACCTTAACACGTTACACCGCGCCTTTGTGTTTGTGAGCTCTTGCAATTGAGGTTTTCGCCGCCTGAATTGCCAACGTAACTAATGTTTCCCAGCAAATGTCATCTTGAAATAAGCGCGCGCGACTTGATGTTATTGTTGTGAGTTCTATCTTATCGTTATATAATAAAGCCGTTCCGGTTTTAAGACGGCCCCTTTTGTTGTACTGTTGAACGTGCTGTGCTATAAATCATTAAGTTTGTGTTCTCTTGAAGTATTTTGCAGCTTTTTAAGTCACTGTTGTCATTGTTGCTTTTCTTGCGTAACTTTACTTGCCTTATATCCATTTCCGTCTTTTTAAAAATTCTGTATGTAATAATGCTTGCCAAAATCGAAATTCGTTTTAACTTTTCGCTACAAATTAGATGGAATAATTTAGCAACAAAGGAGGTCCTCAATAATGATTTATCTCTCCAAAATCAACGCTATAAATCAACGATGTCAAATCGCTCCCCATTTTTATTTATCACACTGACTCAGGAAACATAGTACCGGAATAAATTATAGTACGAGTTCTAGCACAATAGGCAAAGTGTGATAAATAGTTTACTGTCAAGTGAGTTGAATAATAACGGGGTAAATTCAAGACGGTACGTCTCATTTCTAGGTCGCTTTAGACTGTTAATTGTTATTTCAATGAATTACGCTACGTTTATCTTAAGTGATGTTGGTAAACTAATATTCGAGTTGAGCTGCAAGTCATCTCGCGGTACCTTGTAGTGACACATGTGATAATAACGAACAAAGTACTTTGGAACGTATTGTACCTACATTGGCAGTACATTATTTTGTTGCTTTAATGGAGTCAACGCAAATAAACGAGTGTATAATAATATCTCACAACGATTTGCTTCAATTTAGGTTTCATCTTTGATAGTAACATCAGGCGTGACTGTGGTCAAACGCAAGCCTATAATTCTACATAAAAACGAACTTAAACATTGGAATTAAGACGGTAAATTTATCCTTTTTAACCAGTAGATAACTTGTACGTGTGTTTCCGAAGTTTTGGGTTTAATATTAAATTAGGCTCGAACATTGTGGCCGAGGATATTGGCGTAAATAAAACCAAATTCAATTTCACACGTAATTTCCGAACAACTCCAAAGCGCGTGGGTTATTAGACAAGGGTTTTTCGCGAGGTACAATTCTAATCGCTAGCTTGCCCCTTTTTAATCATATTTGTGGCGCGTACGGTTAAGACTGGAAACTTGTGGATCATTTTACACTTTAAATTAAACTCACTGGTGCAAAAAGTTTTCTTAACTATTCATAATTACCATTGCCAATTTGGCTCACTTAACAATTCACACGATACCACATAACCATATTTGGGTGGATTATAACTCGACAACGAAATAACGGCACAAGTAAATTGATCGCGCGGGTAAGTTAGACGTGAGGAGGTCACTCATATTAATCGCCTTCTGTCTTCCTTTAGGGTGCGACCAAACCGTCGCGTATACGCAGTGACGTGTCGTAGGCGTCACGTTTTCTCACCGTTTCTTCATACATTTTGTTGCGATTCCGTAACGTCACCGTTTTTAAAACGGCGGTGTGGCACCTTTACTCCCCACGCCTCTCACATGCCCCAGCTCTCAATTCATTTGTGTACCATAGATTATGTTTTTTTTAACTTTACCATAACTTTACGATTAATGTAAAAATGGCACTGGCAGGTCATCCCGCACGGAGCCACCGGAGTTGGCAGGCATGATGCGAGCGGCCACAGACGACATAATCGACTCTCTCGTGTGCCCGCCGCCGCCTACAGACCCGCCTGTCATCTCCGACGACATGATATCCGGACTGATCGTGCCTGCGCCTGCTTGGAGTGAGTATTTATTTTCATTTGTTTTTGTTTTAAACACAGTTAATTGGCCAAAGTCTTCGCCTTCTTCAGCCTATACGCCGCACTGCTGATGTGCCGAACTCGGTAAGTAATCTTTGCTATCAATGAGGCTGTTTAAATCAGTTTAGCGTCTGGCGTTAGGGTTTTACTTGTACTCAAAGCAATAATTTTAATATTTGTTATAAAATGTGCACATAAACGTTACAAATGACAGTTTTAAATAATTCACAATTAATTTTACACTTATTTCCATTCGCAATTTCTTAGTTTAATTGTCGTAATGATGCAACTGCGTCTAAATACCGGGACTTTATCAAAGGAAATCGCGGTCAATGACCCGTCGAAAATACATCTAATTACAACCAAGTATGCATCAGTTACTTGCGGTCCGGCGTAGCAGATGCTACGAGATTGTCTACGAAATCAAGCGTAGCATCTCTTAGATAGTATTCCTGCGCCGTAGCACTGTGGGAAGTGAACCGATCAACCGCGCAACCGCACGCAGGCGCTACGAATATAGCAGGTTGCAGGAACGTAACTAAACCAATGCTACGAATATTGCAGGTTGTAGTAACGTATTTATACTACAGTAAACAAGACACTCGAACAATATTTAACGCAAACACTGTACATTGGGTACGGATGCGTGCGATTCATCATCAAAGATGGAACTGACACTGTCTATGGTCAAAGGGATTTATATCTAGACTTTGTAATCAATTTCTCTGCCCAAATTTCAGACAGTTCGATGTATCTTTTGAAAGAAAGAAAGAAGACATTTATTCATTTTGCAAGCCACAATACACACAATTTTATAGAAAAGAAAAAAAAACATGAAAATTAGATCATCTGATTTAGAGAGATTTTAGATTTTTTTAGAGAGATTTTGACTAAACATATTTATTTTGCTTTGTTAGTTGTTCTTCTAGTAATATTATCATTATCAAATACATGGAATTCCGGTTAAGCACATCTATTATGATTTGTAACATTCATGCCATAAAATGAAATTTTACTTTTGTTATGCAAGCGATATTCATGTCAAACCCATAAAAGTTAAACCAAACCGGACCTTTAAAGCGAAGGCGATTTAAATTACGACTTCAGATACGATCATTTTATTAGAGACCTTTTTGTCTGCGAGCAATCCAAAGGGTTAAACAAACTTAAATAGGGTAGGCATTTATGATTCCATTGTTGACCTTGCGTTCTTACCCGCTTTTGGAATGCTCGCGCGTAAAGCGAACATTAAGATTAAAAGGCAAAAACTTTTAATGAATTAATGTTAGAAAGAGAAACAATGCCTAAAATAACAAAGGATTAAGTGAAAATCAAGTTCAATGTTCTTCGTAAGAGGTCATTATACGCCGAAGGGATTGCTTTATCTTACTCTAGGTATCCTAATTTTAAGCTTCATTGGAAATATTAATATTTCATTTAAATGTATTAAAAGTTTGATTATAATCAACAAGATGATGTTTAATCTATATAACCTCCTCCTTTTTTGAAGTCGGTTCAAAAGGAGGGTATGTAGCAGGTTGTATAATATTATACACAACCGACAACTAACAACTTTATACTCAAAACACTATTTGGAGTTTCAAATGTTCACCCATTAAAAAGTGCTTCCCACACACTAAAACAGTTTCTCTTAATTGCTATAGCCATTACTATTTCGCGAAAAGTTTTAATCGTTAGATTAGTGACTCAAATATCAAATCTACGTTATAATTAATAAAAAATCACTGAAATATTTGACTAATCTTCCATTTTACAGAACATTTCCCAAAGGGCGGCTCTACTAAGATTCCATTATACGAGGTACAAATTTGAACAGATTCCTCGTCCCCACAAACACCTTTCCAATTATGCCTAATTCAGTAAGGGTAAGGGCCAGGCCTCGACCGCTTGCCGTCTTATTTGCTGCCCCAAAAATGGTCACACATAAAAATAATTTCCAATTCTGTTTCAACCGGGAACTTTTGTCGGCGGAACTTATCAAATCCTGCTTACTTTCACGACCTAGCTACATAACTGGCCTAACAAAACGTAACAGTAATCTGGCTTTGGTGTTACGCTACTCGCTAGTAAAAACGTGTC
The DNA here is from genome assembly GCA_963854515.1 of Pandemis heparana. NCBI lineage: Eukaryota > Metazoa > Arthropoda > Insecta > Lepidoptera > Tortricidae > Pandemis > Pandemis heparana. Next base: position 9,187,746 of record OY978010.1, read on the forward strand.
ATGAAAAAAGATAACGTGTATCCCTTATCCCTTTAGAGCAAGGTACACCATTATCGCGTATTTGTGCACTCGCGCATACAGAGTTATATTCACACCCTACTAAAATGTGAACTTCCTTTTGCTAGAGACAAACCGCAAGCTAGTCCCGGGCGTATTGTCGTGTCGCATGTAGGGAACCCTCTTCGAACAAATCAAACATTCTAGGACAATGGATTCCGAATCAATACAACTTGCAAATTATTGCTGTTGCCTCGTCCGCTTTATTTCTCGTTATAGATACTCCGGAACTTGTGACCATGTAGAGCTTTTATGTCAGCGTTATACGGCCAAACATCGTTATTGTTCATGATATCCGGAGGAAGATACACAAAGCGATCAATCATTAACTTCACCCTCAATAGAGGTAGGTTCGTTGTATAAACAGGTAACTTGATAATTAACTATTAGAAATTAGAATATCACATATCCAGTTATAACTTCATGCGCTGCGGTAATTTAAGAATCGAAGCATAAAAAGTAATATCGCGAACCATTAATTTTAAACTTTTCATAACAAAAATTCTCAAACATCCGCAGCATTTCGCCAATAATCTCGGGAGGTAAAAATATGGACTTCATTTCCTTCCCCGCTTGGATTGGAGTCATCATTCATTTTGTATTGCGGTTGCCGCTTAACAAGAAACTCTTCAATCTTCATGCCTATGTAACACTTGGCATCATTCCCGATCTGCGACCTTCACTGACAGGGTATTGTGGCTGTCAGCCAGTAATGTTTTGTGCATCGAGTATTACAAAATTACGTTTTGCCGCTACGACGATTATTGATTTTATCTCTCTATGTACTCGTATCAAGATTGTGTGGTGGATGCTTCGTTATAATACGTGGCTTTTACGATCAGCACACACGCGCTTGCTATCAAGTCTCGCAATCGGATACCACCGTCGTATATTTACTTAATTCGGTATTAAACACACTCCTTACATTTGATAACTGTGCTGCTCCACGAACGATGTCTAATATTATTGGAAATGGCCTCGCAATCAGTTAAAGCTTGAAAGACTGGTCGTATTTTCCTGTCTGTGTTTTCAAAACATGTTTTTTGCTCTAATTCATACGGAGTTTCAACCCTCTCCAAATCATTCACAGAAAAACGTGAAAGAGAAAAACGGAGCCCTCGCTGCATGAATTATAATCAACCTTGGCCTATATTTCGTGTACAGAGCCAGCTTTCTTTTAATTCTCCAATATTTATAAGGCACTTTGTGTAGTCGGCTTGTGAATTCCATTCAAATGAACGAGACCGACTTTTTCTCCACATAAATACTGGCAAATATTTCCGAAGCCTTTTTTATCTTTGGCCAGCGGGTGTAACGTGCAGGTCATTATTTAAAGCTAACGATCCGAAATTTCTGCGCTCTTGAAACGTCGACAATGATATACCGTGCGTGTTCATTATGTCTCCGTATTGACTCGTGTCGTAGTTGTTGTTTGTTTTATGACGTCTATTCTGCCGTATATTGGCGGGAGCGCCGCGGCGCAGCCCGAGCAGGAGCGAACAATGCGCGTTCTCGTCCGCACAACGTTATTTATTATGACATTTATGCCTAACGAGACAATTTAGGCCCTCACTCTTCTGTTTTGCTCCCTTCTAATGATGCGTATTCAATACCTATGTGGAGCAAAAAAGCCTTTCATTTATAATTTTCGCGACGCTTTTTTCTCAACTTCTGATTGCTTCATTTTTCTTTCGTATTGTTGTATTCCCGCGTGAAATTATGTTCTAATATAGGGCAGAGTCTTTGGTTTTTGTTCCTTGTTTGTTATTCATTTTTACTGATAATGAAAAAAATCTGTAGCGTAAACATACAGCGTTCGTAATTAAACCTAAATTTTGTTACATTAGGACTATAATTAATAGCAAGTCACATAATAATAAAAACAAAAACTGGCCATGTATTTTAAAAAGCGGAAGCTTATTTTCATTAAGGTAGACTTACGCAATTAGGGTTGCAGGCTGGCCGGCGACTTCGGGATAGAATGGTATTTCGGGATTATAAATTAAGATAAATGTGCAAACAGGTAATCTGAAGTTATTCGGCTTGCGCCCGTTTCTTGCTCGGGATAATTCTGTTATATTTAATAATGAAATATTTAATTATTCCTGCCTTTTAGTAGCCTATAATTGGAACCCTACAATGAATCTTCAAACTCTTTAAAGTGAGATGGGTTAAAATAACAGATTATTAAAAAAAACACATCGAAATCCCTTTTATTGATTACGAGTATATATAATGGTTTTGAAAACCTTTTCCTTTACAAATAGGTTAATCATATTATAGTACCTAGACTGAAGTGATATGAATTGATAACGATACTGGTGTTCTCACTTTTAGCTTGAAGATGAGAACCATGCGACACAAAAACACCCCGAATAAAAGTGATTTTTTTAATTTTAAAAACTATTAAAAAATCTCTTAAAACTTCGCCAATGCGTATTTTAAAACAGCACGGCCATCTTGCCGACGACAAATAAAGGCCGCGACCCTACCTCGAGCTATTTACCCTCGTGTTGACTCGCCTCGACCAAAACTCATTGTGTTACTTCTCGCTCTCTGCATAAAAGTTTCACCGCGAACCATGTAATTTCCGACGATGATATTGAAATCTTTAAAGGCCGCATATTGAAAATATCACTTTAGTGCGGACATACTATAGGTTGTTGTAAAACGGAACGCTTTGTGCGAGCCTTGGTTGGAGGAATTGTATTTTGCAACTCGTCGTTGGTACGATGAATAGCAAAATATTGCAAGGAGTTATTTGTGAAAACTTATTTTGCTGTAAATTGGTAATGAAGCTTACTGACTATTTGGTGCTACAAACTAGTTTTCATGGATGGTTTTTTTATAACAAGGAAGGCAAACGAGCAAGTGTTACCTGAAGCTAAGTAGGTATTCACTGCTGCCACACCAAGCATGAGGGCTTAGTTGAAATGCCTCAGTGCATGTTTACAGTGTATCTCTGCACAGGAATACATTTTTTAGGGTTCCGTACCTCAAAAGGAAAAAACGGAGCCCTTATAGGATCACTTTGTTGTCAGTGCGTCCGTCTGTCAAGACCCTTTTTCTCAGGAACCCGTAAAGGTATCAAGCTGAAATTTATATCAAATACTCAAGTCCACTGCCCCTTAGAGCTGGGAAAAAATCAAACTTCTAAGCCAACGCAATCAAAAGATACAGCCGTTTATGCCGCAAATTTCCGCAACTTTCAAGGGAATCAAAACCTACAGGGTACTTTCCGTGAACGCAGAATCTTGAAATTTGGTATGAAGGTAGGTCTTATAGCACAGATTAAGGAATAATTGCGAAAACCGTAAATATTATGTATGTCTGTATATATCAGTGACTAATATAAAGTGACCCCACACTGCGTACATTTTGCTTTGGAGCAGGGCTCTGCTTACACTGGTTTATAGATATTTATAGATAATGATACGGAACCCTCGGTGCGCGAGTCCGACTCGCACTTGGCCGTTTTTTTTTCAAGATGGTCGATGTTCAAAGTGTCCAGCGTAAAAGGAGTGACCTAATTTTGAATGAAACCGACCCAACCTACTAAAATATTCCTGAATAATTAGAAGCCGCCTTGTATATTGAATGTTTTGCTTTCTGTTTGGTGCAGGCAAGGAGCTATACAGCCCAGACGCGGACGGTCACGACGGGATTTCCGGCCCGCCCAAAGTCAGCTCCCGGACAAACTCCTTTGAGATCGAAAACCTACTCAAGGTATAACATATAAATATAAGTCCGCCGCCCCTGCAATCCACCTCGTGTGACTTGATTCCCAATTCAATTATCTTTATCTCCCAGAGTATTTCCCCGTTTTATTGCGTTACGGCACCTGCATGGTAATGTCCTAATGTCTCCCTCGAAAATAATAATCGTCCGGAAAATAGGATGGGTTACAATTTGGCCTACCTTGTTATACGCATCAACCACACAGCACGTTTTATGGAACCAATGAACGCACGCAGGCACTTGTACGCTCGCGATCTGAAGTCTTTTATCATCTTAATAATTCACCATGTTTATCGTTTATGTTTATACGTCGCATATTGTTACTCGCTGGCTTATTCTTTTACGCTTTATGGTTGCCGATTACCATTCGCTGTAAGTGTTTTTGAATTATACTACCTACTCAAGAAATAGGGGCCGCTTGAGTGATATAAAAATATACAGGTAAAAACAGTAAACATACTTTAGTATTTTCTTGTACCGATGAACGATGAAACTTAAGTAGCCTCTACTTTCTTTTCAGTAAATTACATACGGTTTTTTCTTTTGTTTTACAAGTGTAAAAACCTTCATTAAACCTCAATCGAATTTTATCACCGTAGTCTAATTACATCCATAACTATCGTTGGTAAAAGACTTCACTCGTGACCGCACTCGCATGTATGTTGCGCGCATTCGATGTCGTCTCGTGGAATGGTATCAGTCACATCAGGAACAAAGATCTAACTCGGTGGGCATTAAATAGAAGTGTCCGCGTGGTCGTCAGAGCGCGGAGCAAGTGACGGGCTGGTGCCGTTCGCCGGCGGAGACCAGGCGTGGGAGCCCTACCGGCAGCGTTGCCAGTGCTGCGGCCGGGACTCCGTCGCGACATCTCTCCGATGCCGACAAACTGAGGAAAGTGCTGTCTGAACTCGTCGACACTGAGCGAGCTTATGTCAAGGTAAACAATTGTTGCCGCTTTCACTTAAAGCTTTTATTTATTTTAACTTGCACTTTTCTTTGTGTGAGCGTCAAAATTGTCAAATGATTATTTGGCCACTTCTAGTGGTCGGATTGCCTTGAAATTTGGTATAAATATGTGTGATAATTTACTTAAGTACGTAAATTATTAACAGCAACTATGCATAATTGCGGGACTTAAATGAGATTTTACCAGTTTCACGCAAATTACGGATGCGTGGCAAATATCATACTCGTATTTTATTTAACACTGTCACATAAGGTAACATTTTCACATTACAGCAGCTTGTAGTGTGGAATAAATTGTGAGAGTAAATATTTTCATACTTAATTATATATACGAGTAAAATGCTTGCTCAAATGCAATGGCGTTGCCGTGGCATGCACAAAAACGGGATTTCATCACCGCAGACTAATAAGTATAATCATATTCATCCCCATTATTTTGCTTCCGAGCGAAGCTTTGTTTTAACAAGACTTAGGTACATGAATATGCTAACAATGACACATGAGCACTTTGAGCAGTGATCTCCGCCATACGCCGGCAAACGAACAATGGCTGCGGATCGCTAGTTTAAATAAGGGCCACAGATCCCGCACAAAGGGTTTGATTGGCTACCAGTTGGCTGAAAGAATAATTATGAATGTAAAGCCTTGGTCGGCTCTCTGCTCGGAACAAAAGACCAACGTTTTATTAGCTGGACTAAAAATACTGAAAAAGTTTGTAAGGAGTGTCGCACTGAGATTTATTTGTTCATTCAGTTTAGTCTTATGTGCTTTATTATTGAAATAATAATCAAAACGTATCCAAAAGATGCATGGATTAGGCAACCTGAATTTGGCAATACAGTAAGTAAGTACTTCGTATAATGTGAGACCGTTTAAAGTGGAACAAATATGTAAAAAGGCACCACGTAACGTCAATTCACAGTGTCGTCTAAAATAATAGAGAATCGGCACTAACTTTGGTTAGGCCAAAGTTTATATTAAATCTTCGCCGTGTACTATAAGCAGTTTCATAAAAGTATCCCCTCAATCAACAACTTTGCGACATTTTCGTGCAAATTCAGTTGGAAGTTGTTAACTTTGAATACCGCTGCCACTTGTTATCTCCGCGCAGCGGGCCGATACTCGTTCAGCGCCGCGCATTGGTATTCGCCTGTGATGCTCAAACTTATAAGTATGCATATTGCTAACGAGTTCCACAATATTGTCTACATACATGCATCACGGTACCCACTGATGAATTTAAATCGTGATAAACTTGTGTTTGCTGACATAAATATTCATTAAGCCGAAAAGTTTTAATGGATTTACAAAACGTATTAAAACTTGGCAAAGCCTGTCGCACCTGCGCGTCATTTAACTACAAATCTTCTATTAAAATGTTGTCTGAACCCATAAAATTTATTAATTAACTGCTTAGTTTACGCTTAAACAAAGGTTTATCACGGAGCTTTCTTGCTTCCAGCACCTGAATAATTTATTAGAGAATTACCTGGAGCCACTGAAGAGGGAGACTTTTTTATCGAATGCCGAGATCAACGCGCTGTTCGGGAACATCCAGGAAATTGTAACGTTCCAGCGGCAGTTTCTGCAAAACTTAGAGGAAGCGCTTGAATCGGAACCCAACTTCCATCACTTTGAATTTTCAAACCAATTTAAGGTTAGTGCTGCGCTTAATTTGCAAATATTTACATTTACTTCACTAACCACTACAGGGATGGATTTTGAATGGATTTAGTCGAACTAAAATGTGTTTGTTTCAGAATATCTTATTTGCAGTCGGAAATGCTTTTCTTTACTACGTTAATCACTTCAAATTATACAGCTCATTCTGCGCCAGTCACAGTAAAGCTCAAAAAGTATTACATCCAAGTAAGTTTGTCACTCAAACTAATACCAATTAATTTAAATCCGCTGCCTCTATTAAATACGCTGAGATTGTGAGTTAAGTACTATAATTAAATCTAAACTCCATTAACGTTAATTAAACAGATGAAGGCAATCAAGCGTTACAAGAATTCTTGGCTGCCAGGAATCCGAAACAACAACATTCGTCAACTTTGGAGTCGTACTTAATTAAACCAATCCAACGGATACTTAAGTATCCATTACTGCTCCAGCAATTGAGAAATTTGACTGATGCAAATTCCGAGGAACATCTACATTTAGTGGGTAAGGGCGCCGTATCTCGAGTTCCCTCTTCATTTACATGTTTCAGACAACATACTTATTTACGAATCTGATTTAAATATTTCAGAGGCTTTGAAAGGCATGGAGAAAGTTGCTGAACACATCAATGAGATGCAACGAATACATGAAGAATATGGTGCTATATTTGATCACTTGTTTAGGCAACACCAAAAGTCTTGCAAACAACCAATAGATCTAAGTCCTGGTCAGTATATTTTTAAACTAAAGCTAACTTACGCATATAGTTAGTAGGTACGTAGGTCTCGATTCTAATTAGCCCTTTTTATTTTCAGGTGATTTGTTATATTACGGGGGTGTAGAATGGTTAAATATTTCAGACTTTTTAGGTAAAATAAAGAAAGGATTGGAATTGCACGCTATGTGCTTTGTATTTAAATCAGCTGTTGTCTTCCTTTGTAAAGAAAGACTGAGACAAAAGAAAAAGTTAATGGTACGTGAAATGCACAGTTTACTTTTGTACAGTATATACTATACCATTTTCATTCTTACCTGTCCTATTTGGTAAACAAAATTCTAACCTACTAATACTTAATTATTTCACATAAATGTTAAAAAACTTCGTGAGTAGAATAAGAAAAAACAATGTTAAGCCATCTTTATTTTTCAGGGTGTTTCCTCAAAGAATAATTCGAATGAGGTAGAAATAATTCGATACCAGGTTTTGATACCGGTGACAGAGGTGCAAGTGCGAGCGTCTTCGGCTAAAGACATGGACAGTCATTTCCTATGGGAGCTCATCCATCTTCGTAGTCAACTCCAACGTCGTTCAGAGAAGGTCTACGTTCTTTCTAACAGGTAAGTCAAACTTCAACAATGGTTTGATGACTTGCCATGCCTGTAAGGTATGCAATTAATAATTGATCAGTTTTCTTTTTTATCATAACAGGGTTGAAACTAACACGTTCAAAGAAAAAGCTCGGTAGTACCATTTAAATTTTTATTTTTTGTACAATAAAGCATTTCTTTAGGTACTTAATTTTTTTTCCTCAGGGAAACGGTCAGGGAAGTAGTAGACCATTCTTTAAGTTACAAGATACTTATGCGTATCTTGCATGTTGTCTCGAGAGATATAAACAGTTAATTTTTTACTCCTTGCATTGGCACATTAATCGCTGAAAACAGGTTCTAACAGGGATTAAACCATCACATTTTTGATATTAAAGAATAAAAGCCGATGAGAAAAAATTATCATCACGAAGAAAAATTGTAACATTTCTGGTACCAAACTTTTTCGTCATCCCTTTTGGCAATTTACACGCTTGAGACGTCCGTAAATTCATGCGATATCCGGGTATAATTTACAATTTATAGTCTGCGCCCTACCCGGCCTGATGACTACAATATATTCAGCAGAAAATATATTCCCATAGATTTGTTGGATTGATGTTTGAATATTTTGGTCTCGAAATCTTTACAAATTGCCTCTACTCAGCTATTTTTTTTAGTTTATATGAATGTACCTACATTGTACCGATAGTAGGTATATCTATATTTTTTAGGTGTAAGGGACATCAACACTACCTACGTGGTTAGTTGGCTGTTGAAAAAAAACGCGCTACTTAGGTTCCGGTGCGCCAAGGTTCACTTAAATGTTCCTCTCCGACTCTTGAAAATACGAAATACCTAACGTGTTTTCTGCGCCACTAAACTCGAAACTTATAATCTATCCAATCACAAACCACTTAGGTAATGTATAAATCAGTAGCAATGTTGCTTCGATGACAACCACACAGATTACCTGTTCTGGTTCATAGACGTATTCATCGATTTTCGTAACGCCAAAGAATTCGACATGTTCAAACACAACTCCTCCATTTCAAACGGGTTTGAAACTAAAACTTCACTTGATCAACAGCACGGCCGACTTTCGCAACGCGTTCCTGAAGACCATCCGGCAGATCATCCGCGAGTCAGTGCGCAACATGGCGCTGCCTCTGATGCGGATGGCGCCGACGCCGCCGCGCGCGCCGCACACGCTCGAGCGCGATCGCCCTAAACACCAGGTACAAATCATCAAAATCCCTACAAATAAAATATTTTTATTTCTTTACTAGCTGTTGCCAACGACTTCGTCTCCAAAGAAACTAAGCAATTTTCCGGGATTAAAAGTAGCCTATGTGCTATTCCAGACTTTTCTCTATCTATGTGCCGAATTTCATCCAGATCCGTTGGCCCGTTCCGGCGTGATTAAGTAACAAACAAACATCCATCCATCCATCCATCCATACTTTCGCATTTATAATATTAGTTACATTTCTTTCTAAATATTTCTATGCTGGTCTGGGAGTAAAGAAAAAACATAGTGTACCAGTTGCTTCTCTTCCCGCGCAGACGGTAAAAGCTCGTCGAGGGAACGAGCGAAAATCTTAGGAATCATGCTATAGGCGATGCGGCTAGCAACCCTCACTATTTTGATTCCCCTTTCCACCTATACCCCTAAAGTTATGCTAAACGTGGCCTTTAGGTCTTGTTACCTTAGGCTATATCTACCCCGCAAGGGATAAATACGTGATATATGTATGTATAAATATTTTAAATGCCAAAGTAACTCTGTCTGTCTGTCTGTCTGTTACATATTCACGCTTAAACCGCTGAACCGGTATAGTTGAAATTTGGCATACAAATAGATTGAGTTCCGGGGAAGGACCAATGTCTATCCAATGATAGTTTATATCTTGGAAAATTGCATAGTTCCCGCGGGATAGCGATAAGCTAACAGTCGCGGGCAACAGCTAGTAAATGGATAGTATAAATATTTAAGTGAAAATTGTTTTGATCAGATTATGTAAAGTGTATAATTTATAGGTTCAGGTGATGCAGGGATCACAAACACTTGGCAAGACGAAAAAGCCCAAGACTTCTGGGCAGCGGTTATCCGCCGGCAACATTGAGGTAATGAAATAAACGTTTCTGTATTTTTTAATTGCCCAAATCCCAGCTTAGAGGAGGACATCTTATTATGTTTTTAAATTAATTTGTAGGCAAATGTAGCGGTAAGATTTTCCACTGGGTATTAAGATACCCAGTGGAAAATCTTACCGCGAATCTTATAAGCGAATAACCTTATAACTAAACATTGTTATACTATAAGAAACTTTGCAATGGGACTATAAATAATGGGACAACAATAAATAAATAAATAATGGGACAGCAAATATTTTCTCTAAAATTGCAGGTCGGTGACCTTTCACGTGAGAACTCTCAGGATGCCGAGGATCCACCCCAAGAGGCGCTAGCGGACGAACCCGCGTTCCGGCACCGCAGCAAGACCCTCGGCGACCCCGTCGGTAAGTCCTACTAACGCTACACCAAAACCTCGTACCCCCTAACTTATCAGCCAATCAGTTTTGCTAATAAAAACTCAGCTGCAAGCACCATCCCACCCACCAATCCGATTTACCCACTAAATATCCAAGAGCATGTGCACGTTAATGTTACTAACTGGTCCTTTTCCTTCCCTTGGTAACCAGATACACAAAGCAGCGTGAAACGGGCGCCTCCGCCGCCTCCGCCCGACACAGACAAGTCCGACCCCGGCTCCAAATCCGAAGGCGAGGACGAGCACCCGCAACCTCCTCCCAAGCGAGGGTTAGGCAGAACTCCCAACCATCTGACGTTAAGGTACCAGCATATGTATGGGTTAGCATTAGCACCACTTTCAACACATGCCATTACCTACACAATTTCGGATTGGCTACTCTGTACACTGACGTTATTTTGATTTCTTCCACGCGCTCTAAATTAACGTAGGTTTGCTTATTCCTACTCATACATATGTCACTACTGACTGCGTATATATTCTCTTTAACCGAGGCGTGCTCAGGTGATATTTTTTGCGTTTCGCAGTACGACTTCGACTCTCAGCGCCGGCAGCACGGGCAGTCAAGCGAAGCTCATCCAGTCTTCGCACCAGCCCACGCAGTACCAACCCACCATGGTCAAAGAACTAGGTAAGCAGGAGTCGCAGTCGCTTAAATCGTCTCCAGAAAGAAAAAACTCCACGTCATCCGAGAAAAGGATTAAAGTCATCCGCTCATGCAGCGGCAGTAGTATCAATAGAGATAAATCTCCGAATCGATCAGTCGATCGCACTTCACCGGAAAGAGATCGAGTTACTAAAGTCATTGTTTGCAAATCGCCAAATAAATCGAGCTTGAAACATAGTAAAACTCTTCATCGATCACCCAGAGGCAGTATCGACCAGTCTAAGTCTCCTCGCGGCTCTATCGACAAGTCTCGCTCCTCACAGCAAAGTTTCGATGGCTCTAGATCCCCTCGCGGCAGTATTATGAAATCTCGTGAAAATAGCGTGGACAGATCGCGATCCCCTAAACCAGCACCAAAAAAGGGTATAATGAGAACACCCCAGGCCAGTTTTGATCGATCACCTTGTAAATCACCTAACGTGAGTCGTCGTTCCTCAAAATCGAGCGGAGAGAAATTAGCTAGATTGGGAACAAACTCGCTGGATCGAATGACGCACTATTCTCAACTTGCTAAAGCGGAAGACAAGGCGATCAAAATGGGCATCGTTGTTTCGAAATCAACTGAATCAATAACCAAGGCTATCGAGCATCCGACCTGTGTTCAGTGCTACCTTTCTGGGAAGAAACAAAGCAAAACCTCCTAGCATAAGGCTAGGGGCAAGTCCCCTAAGTCAAGACGAAAGTCATTGACTGCTCATCATTCGATTCTGACGTCATCAGATCGAAGCAGCATCGAAACTCTGGACGATGTGCCAGTACGCGATTATTGCACCAGCAATCGACATTACGAAAAGAATGAATTCGATCAAATACACGTCTAACCGGCTGCCGAATTGAAAGTATTTTAACTTCTAATTTGCATTTTAGTTTCACTACTTTAATAATGTTTTCAAATTACTGCTTGTTAGGTATCAATAATGCAGTTGTTTTTATTAGAGTACAAAATCAACTTTTCAGAGCATGATTGACTTATTATTGTTATGTCAATTTTTTTACATTTAAACACTGCCTTATTAAACGAGAAATTATTTATTATTTTGGGAGCTATATTTATATATGTTTTACAATGTAAAACTCAACCTGAGCTAAGCTTTATCCGAACCTACTTAGATCCTAACATTGTACCTGGTCGTATACGTCAACGGTGTAAGTAGGTACCTGCGGTCCTATCATAATTAATGGAATTGAGTAGTGATGGATAAAAGGTCAATTCACCTTTTTAATATATTTTTTTATATCTATAATTCTCAACCTTTAGCTTACAGTTAATTTTGATATTAATTATAATTTAGTTTTTGGAATTAACACCAAAAAAGGCAAAAACAGTAATAAGACTAGCTCAAAATACTAGAAGGATAATAAATAGCGTATCATCTAGGCGTCTAATCACGTAGTAAATCATGAATGAAAATCTTAAAAACAATTGATATAATGTTATATTGTAAGTTACAATACTACCTCCACCAATAACACGTAGTACGCTAATTTCAATTGTACCTACCTAATGCTTATTACATGGTTTGCCTATCTCTGTACTTATTATAAAGGCAAAAACGCAAAACATAAGAAAAACTTATCTTTAAAAATGCGTGTTTCCTCATCTTAGCCGACTCCTAAGTGCGTTAGTATTAACAAAGTGAATTACTAATTTGATACAAATACCTGCACGTCAACATAGTAAACAATAGGTACAATAAAAATATTCTATTGAACATTTTGATTTTACCCAATGAAATGACATAAAAAAGGCAAGACAAATAAAAAGCTATTTAATTTAGTTTCACACAAAATATTTACCTTGCTACTCCGCTACTTACGTGCAAGATAACCAAGCCTGGGCGAAATATATACGTTTTGTATGCAAGCCCTCCCACCACTACTGCCACACAAAACGCACACAAATCCCACAAACTTAATTAATCCTATCACCAATATTGTTCCTCTAAGCTATCACCACACAAACACTGACGCGCGTTTCGATCCCTCTACGGGATTCACGAGGGATCGAAACGCGCGTCAGTGTTTATGTGGTGATAGGATTAATTAAGTTTGTGGAATTTATGTGCGTTTTGTGTGGCAGTAGTGGTGGGAGGGCTTGCATGCAAAACGTATATATTTCGCACAGGCTTGGTTATCTTGCACGTAAGTAGCGGAGTAGCAAGGTAAATATTTTGTGTTCATTGAAATGGACCTTCGCAAAGTAACGCCTGATTCAATAAAATATTTAGTTTCACACATTTTATTCCTTTAATTTTAATCTAATTTGAACCATTCGCTGATTATAAGGTTATGTAAGATAATGGGAGTTAGTTGTTCGCGCATTCTAGAGTTAACTATACTAACTATCAAAAACAACGGGTCACTTTTCATAGAACTGTGTATCAAAGGTGACCCGTATTTTTTTCTCGTCAATGTATTTCTCCTTCAAGCTAACTGCTAACTCATTAATATTCGTGCGAACAGAAATTACCTATACTATGCCGCCGCAAGGGATATTTTCTTAAATTATTATATCAGATTTTCTTTTCTTACTCGAGTAAACATTAGTGTTACAAAGAAATTAGCGTACAACGTATGTCGCCGCTGAGTCGGAAAGCTTTCATGTTTTATGTATATGTAGTAGTGTAATCAGTAGTTAGAAGAGGTAATTTACACCCAATATTAAGAGTAATATTCAATTATAAACTTAAATTCTAGACAATCCAAGTGCTAAATGTTACATAATAATGGCTGTGGAATCGTACTGATGTTAATCCTTAGTCCCTCTCGTCATAGTCTCTCTCTCTCTCTTCTTAAATTTAATTTAAACATTATACTTAAATTCTGATAGGTTAATAATTATGATTATGTAGATGGCCTAAGTATAGTTTAAACCATTAAGTCTTCCATTTCGAAGTACCTATATTTAACGAAAGTTAATTTATTTCTGATATTTACTTCTGCGCCAGCTCAATTTTCTAATGATGTTTAAGAAGACATTATCGGTTCTATAGCTTTACCAGTTATACATGTGTATGTGTGTACCCTCAATGTATCTGTAACCCGTAGTTGGTACTGCATGTAAGCACAATTCCATTGTTTCCATAAAGTTATTACAAACTGATATTTTACGATAATTATTCAACATATTTTTATTTCAACTCCAATGTTTTCCAATAGTAAATAATTACTTTTATTCAGCTTAGTATTTATCACGAAGCTATTTATTCGTTTCTTATGAAAATATAACATGGCCTATTGCAGTACTAACAGCGGTTAATAAATGTAACCTACCTTATGTCCATTTACGATATACTACTAAAGGCATAAAGCATAATTAACAATATAACTTATAGCTAATAAAAATATAGCCAGGATAAATATAAAATTAATCAGAATTATCGCTAAATTATAGACATGTACTTAAATGAATAGATAGGCAATATACCACAGTCGTACTCACCTAGCCCTAGCGCCTCACCTAGCTTCATGGACACTATCAATCGATACGCACTTACCTACTTTCGAGAGTCTTGATGTGGATATCTGGTGTTTAGATCATTACTAGGCAACGCCTCTTCGTTGACTGCACTTTAGATTTTAGTGGGTATTTATCACAGTAGGATTTTTAGTCTGCTGTGTGTGAAACAAGTAGGTAGTAAACTATTTTAGCCTTAATATCTAACTGTGTAGTCGTGGATATTATTTGAATGTTCGATGATAATGTTGATGTCGACCGGCGTAGAACTCGTCAACCTCTAGTCAACACGCTCACTCTCCGAACTTTTAGCTCGAATTTCAATCCAACGGAGTCGGGTACGGTCCAGCTCGACGTTCGTACGCTTTCTAACAGGGCGTGGCACCTACGACAACATTCATCAAACATTCAACTCTTTTGCCACCGCGATGTCCTGGTGATCGGAGCGAATATTATTATATCTAAATTTAAAAATCGTCGCTTGAAAAGAGGAAGTGAAATTAATAAAGAGTTTGGTGTTTGGTTGTTGTAGGATCGCCCGTGTGGAAACCGCGCGACATGTTGAGCGAGGCGGGCGCGGGCGCCGGCGGGGGCGGCGGCGCGGGGGCGGCGGGCGGCGGGGGCGCGCCCCCCGCGCCCACCACGCTGCCCCGCTCGCAGCGCCCCGCGCCGCGCGCGCACCACCTCTCCGCGAGCCGCAAGTCGCTCGCGCCGGACCACCGACACTAAAGCCAGACGCCCCGCCCGCGACCACTCTCCCTAGTCCCCCTCCCGGTGCGACCTTCCGCTGACCGACGTCGGCTGAGGACTTTGATCGAGTCAAAGCTCCTGACAGACGATCGCTCGTTGTCACGCTCTAACTTACACTGACCCCTCAAAAGCCCCCTCTGCTAGTGGACTCCGAGAATGTGTATTAAACACCGCACGCAGCTGGGCTAAATTAAAGCACTTTATGAAGTCAAACGTCTCAATTTATCGACGATATAAACTTTTTTTACTCACCCCAAGAAACTTTTTATTTGCGCATAAATGCAATAAATAAAATTCAATGTATCTGTTGAAACCATGAGACGCGTCGATTATGATTTATAATTTTCAACCTAATTCGGCACAAACTTGATCCTGTCATCTTGACGTATCTATCTATATTTCGTACCTACGTATAGTCGATACCACACATAGGGCATGTTGCGTGCACCTTTTGGTCTTTAAATTAGATTCCAACATGGAAATAAAATTATACTAAAGGAAAGATTAAAGAACTCATTACAACGAGCTACGAGCACTATACTATGTTATATTACCGCAACATGTTGCAAGGCTCAAATTAATGGAACGGATGTAACGTATCAAGCACTGATGTCCCATTCAAGTTGACTTTAGTTTAATGATCTTGTAAAATACTTCTATTTCGAGCTGTTTTTTTTGCAACTGCGTTAAGACGTTTAGGTTTTCGATGAATGAAAGCTCAAACCACGATGTGTTGCGTTACTTCATACGCTTCCACTTACGATAAGACTGGGTGCGGAGATCCTGGTGTACGCACGAAAACAGTATAATTTGACAACTACTTAAGTAAGTTACTTTAATCAAACTTGGAAGTAAAACTCAGCTGTGCCACAATGCAATGTCGTACCTAAGTATTTCCTAGTAAATGCACTTCTTATCGTACTTAGAAATTACCTACATCTGTCACATCTTAAATAAAATACGTAGATACCGTTAAACTGATAGAATCTAAGTTTCATTTGGACCTACGATGGCTGACATGCGACGTTGAGGGCGCTACGGTTTCGCACACCGCATGCGCGGCCGCGGCACGAGCTGCGCGTGGGCACCTCGCCACTAACGCCTCGCGGGCTGCTCACAGGTTGAAACGGCTGCGCTTTTGAATAGGTCTTGTATAAAATAAATGACAATATCAATAGAATTTCAGAGAAACTGAAGTTTCATTGCAAATTTTGTTTCACTGATAGAATAGAATGAATCTTGTATTATATTATACTTTATTTGAACTTTTAAACCGAAAGAGATATCCAATAAAGACTCTAGCGACATTATATTTACTTACTTAGTATTTTAAAGTGACTTGACTCGTTTTGTTACTTCTGTTGTGTATAGTAGATATTAAAGACAGTGTTCGAGTTTATCTTCCTGAACGGACTTCTGTGCCAAATTAGGTACTCACTCTACCTATGGTTTATAATATTCACAGACAAGATAACGTAAATAATTACTTGTATCGTAAGAGTAGTTAGCTGTAATGTACTTGCGTTTCATTTGGTCGCATTTGCAATGCAAACTCACTACCCTATAGTTCAAACTGCACACACCCTATGGAAAAGTACACTAGGTAGTTTTGATAATAATTTCTCTTCGTGATCAAATTCGAAAGTTCTATCATAGGCTAGGCGAATGTAACATCTTTCCTATACACATTTGGGTTGTTTCATTTACTCATATGATATGTAAGTAACTGGACGTTTTGTTTGTATAGTATGCTTGTGGATGTGTTATTTGGAATCAAGGATTAGTTGTAAACTGGATCGATCAACGGTTGCTCCGTCAGCTCAAAATCTATTGACGCAAACGTCTACGAACAAGCGTAACGCATCATTTTGAAGTTTCCTGCTGTTAGTGGCCATCTTGCTATAAACTCAATATGTAAGGCTAAGAACACTCTAATTGTGATTGCCCTTCCATGGACGCTTCACGTGAACATTGCGTTGAAACTGTTATTTTGATGCAGCAAAGTTTGATAAAAAAATTATTTTTTAAGAATTTTTGCACAAAAAATATTATTAAAAAACAAAGTCTCAAAAATTTAACATTTCGTAGCCCCTGTTCCTTCACTCTCTGTTAAGTTTCAGTTATCATAGGTGACAGGTATCTATGATTCCGTCTCTATTTATTACTACGAAACAGAGAGAGACGTCATCATAAATTACAGACACTTAATATAACTGGAACATAACGGACAGTGGTGATAAGTCATAAAATGTGATAATCGTAGCTGTAACTATTATTATTTTTATTACAATCTGACAAATAATTTTGTCAATACGATCAGCTATATTTTTTACGTTTACTCAAAGCCATTAGGCGTTCATATAGATAGAGTGTTAATGGTCGAAGGCGATATAACTGTTATGAAGGCCACTAACAGCAGTCTAACTAGGCACTTGGGACATATCACCGACGGAGCAGAACTGTTTAGTTAAAAAATCATTTTTTCTTACTATCGATACCTTAGTTGAAATTGCGTTACAGTTACCTCACATTAAATATTGTTATGTATTTATTAATAAATACTATGTAGATTGCGCAATTATTTATTATTGTGACCACAAAACATAACTGAGTATTATATATTTTAAATTTACGTGCCGTTTTAACGTTTCTTTTGTGATTTATTAAAATAAAACCTGTTTATTAATATACATATGTTAAAATATTCGAATTTAATAATTACGAACTTATACAATCAATTTATAGATATTATTATACTAAGAAAATGTAATTAATAAAATGAATAAACAAATATGAGTGATGAAGAATGAGCTCATTAATTGCGATTGTATTTCATACTTCAATGACATTTGGAAGTAACGTAGGGAAAACGAGTGAATATTTAGAAAGACTTATTGAAGTAAAGTACGAAGGTAACTAATGTTATAATAAGTATTGAACTTTTATAAGTTTGAGTTGTATTGTTTACGACACGGTTTCATTTGTGAAGTTATTTCGTCAATGTATCATAGTGAGTTATAAATAAATATGTATATGTATTGAATGCGAATTACTTTCACACTTTCGCGTACTCTGTTGAATTGATAAACTACTCCACCGATTGTGCATTTTAGCTACTTACCTGGAAAAAGTACTGAAACTGAACTGACAAGTAAATAGATGAAACCTATTTTTGAATTGTTCTTCCTAATGTATAGTTTTGTCGCATGAACCCTTACACAAGCCCTTGGCGACGTTTGGAGCCTGATTGATGCTATGTTTTACTAAATTTATTTGATTCGAATACCTAATATTAAAAGTGCCTTCACATGTTTTGGGAAAGTCAAGTGCACACACCCTTCCTGAAATGTGAACACTGCACGGATGGTGGCGGCAGTTTGTCAAGGCAAGCCGACTGGTTCACGCCACTTCTAGTCTATTTTATAATTGATGTATGTATTGAAATTGTTTCCCCCGTTTGTTACGTTAAATTTTGTGACAAATATGAAAATTACTTTTTATTGCTTATGAATAAATATGAAATACAATGATTGACTTTTTTTAATCCGCTATATACTCATTCTTACCCTTGTACCTACTGCATACTTCACAATTGGAAACGTTTTAGGTTTTGACCAGTTTAACACTCCAGCAGCCTATAACGACTAGCACAAAACAAACATTCAATAGCAATATAGAAAGTCTGTAGACTTTGTCCAACATTTTCCTTCTTCTATATTAACCATATTACAGTCTGTTTCAATAACGAAGGGTTGTGTGACAGATCCATTCGAAAGTTTTGACAGCAAAATAAATACTAAATTGAATTACTTAGAATTAAATCAATACTTGGTACTGAGCATTAATAACGTTCTAAAAAGAATCACGGCGATGTTTTTTGCGTTTACATAATTTTGACGTACAAATTTTCAATATATGTCACTATTAACGAGACGTTGCTAGGTTACGTTCTATGGTCATTAAAACTAGAAAGGTGACTATGTATATTTGGGTAATCGGTTAAAATCGCGTGGAATCGAAAATCCAAAGACAACCTACAAAAATATGAAGTGAGAATTTTACATTATTTTACACTCACTACACAATACCAATCGATTTTATTGGTAATAAATAGATTCCTTAGAACTTCAATTACAATATGAAGTTAAATA
Source organism: Pandemis heparana (assembly GCA_963854515.1). Taxonomy (NCBI): domain Eukaryota; kingdom Metazoa; phylum Arthropoda; class Insecta; order Lepidoptera; family Tortricidae; genus Pandemis; species Pandemis heparana. The sequence goes on from OY978010.1 coordinate 9,207,059, forward strand.
ATATTTTATACAACCTATTTTGTTGAAAAAACAAAACTTGGCAAAAAGCATAAAATAGGAATTATAATTATTACATCTTAGGAGATTGACTTGAGTATCATTATATCGAAATAACATTTATGTAATAAATTAATATGCAGTCGTTATTTTTATGGAATCGATTGTTATTAGTACTAAGATATAATCGATAATCGTTTTATGTGAAAGGTGTCACAAAGAAGCCTAACCTCTAGATTTGTCAATGTTAATGTCACATACAACCCTTCCTTATTGAAACCGAGTGTAAACTAATAACACTAGCTATTTAAAATTTATATGCGAAGGGTTTTTATCGGGGAGTTTGAATAAAAATCATCTCTATTAGGTAGGTAGGTACAATATGTTTATTAAATCGTAAATCCACTTTCATAAATCAAAAAATTCAGTGTTAATTTAAAACCTTACAATTCCCTAAAAATCTGTTTCTCTAGAATGATATGAGTGAAACATTTAAAATATAATAAGTATTTACAAGGTTTATAACTAGATTACTAAAAAACAAAATTGAACGTACAATTAGCATGAAATATATCAATGGAGTTCTTTAATTAACATAACTTAAAAGCTCTGCCACTCGTTGTTTAGAAATGTACACCCGTGCGGATTTTCCCCTTTTAAAAAACATCTCATGCTGATTGTACTAGGCTACAACAGCAATTAAGATTTATGTATGCCTAAAATTCAACAACTGAAATCAAACAAAACAACCGTACTTATTTATTTTACCTTGCACCGATACGTATCCCTCGAAACCAGTGAGATCGAGAAGAGCTCATTTGATTGAATCTAACTTATCATGTTAACTATCGTACCTACTCATTATAAACCATCATACATTTAATACGTAAATAATCAACATATTCTTTGAACTTTCATCAATAACTATTTGAAACTTCTTTTCTCAAACATTTTGTTTAAGACCCACAATAGTTTCGACTTTAAGTGTCCCTTTCTAGGTGAAAGTGGTTGGATGACATTAATTCTGGAAACGAGGTATCGCTTGGAAGGGTGTACGTTACAATATGCTTATTTTTTAACCGACTTCAAAAAAAAAGGAGGAGGTTTTCATGACTATTCTCAGTTTCTTTACAATTGTTACCTTAACTCAAACTACATAATTTATAATTTAGTAACAACTTAAAAAAAATGTTTCAAACTTAAAGTAAAGGCTTGAGTTCGTGAAATATTTATTTAGTGTAACACAATAAGAGAAATATTTTTGGGAGTGTTTCTAATCGTAAAAAACCGAAGTAATAATCTAGTTATAAAAATTATTATTGTGTAAGTGCTTAATAATTTTGTTATGTTATTAAAAACAAAAGGTTCTTAATAAAAACTTGTTGTTTCAATATTGTCCTGTAACTTTTTCTAACTAGCGGTTAATTATTGTTCCAAAAGAATTTGACCTTAACATCTTAACGTCATGTCTGGTCAACAAAATTCTTATGACCCTTCGCCTTTTGATTATTTCCTGTCTAATGTACAATATCAGTTTTATATATATGTACTTACATAAGTATACATTTTAAACTGTAAACAAATATATTAGGTACAAACTGTTTGTAGTCTATTTGGCTAAAGGATGTACAACTTAAGAAGGTTCCACTGAAAAAAAAAAATTACATGGTTCAAAATTTTAGAGGTACCTGAAAATAAAAATTAATTTTAACATTGATTACCTTACCGGCGACTGACTCCTTTAACTTTTGTTCACTATAATAAAGATACATTTATTTATTACAGTACTATTTGAAGACAACACACAGCTAACTCCGATGGTAGACAAGTAATGGAATAATCTTTCGGGAAGCGCTATTGTGGAACACCTAATTTGATCTTGTATATCTTCCTAATACTTAAACAAATAACAATAGGAATAACTAGGGAAATGTATATTGTATATACATATCATGTGGCACAGACTACATTAATAAGATTTAATAAAAGTTTAAATAACAATCGATTACGGTGAGCTGTTCCCATCAGATTCAAACTACATGAAGGTATTCGTTACAAATCTAAGTAGTGTTAATTATAGACGTAGTTAATAAAGTGCATGATAGTCAATGGCCAGAATGCATTCATTCATAAATCACATCATAAAATTTTAATAATTTCAATTTAATATTTGGATTTCTTGGCTGTCAAGCAACGTAGCAAGTGTCAAGCAACATTATGTTCAATGCACTGAATGTTCCCACAAAACTTTCGTGCTTGTGTTTTAAAAAAATACGCGGATCACTCTTTTAGTACATCGCTTCAGCACATTTGTCAATCGCGTATGGCGAAGGCGTTACGATAGCTGTATAGAAGCGATTAGGTACAGTTAGCAACAAAAGTTGAGTAAAAGTTGAAGTGCTCAAAATGATCTGCGCACGACTCTATCGCAAGGTAATAAGAGGATGTGGGGATCGTTTTCAGAATTTTTCGACTGTTCATCAACTTCAGATATTGACTGTACAAAAGTGGACTGCTACTTTTGATGAACTGTACATCGTTACTTGCGCCTCTTCTGAAAATATACTATAACAATAATTTTCAAAGAGGTAGTGCATGATAGATTGTTTGTGTGCAGTATACATAGAATAAAAATAAAGTAAGTATATATCGATAAATAATCGGTCTTGGAAGTACTAGTGTTAAACCGACTAACAGTATATAATGTGATGGTCACAGCTTAGCAAATTCAAATATTAATTCTAGCAGCATCTGAACGTTCTCAAGCTCATTGAAATAAAAGTAAAACTTAGTATTTAGTCTTAAGCTTAAATAAGCACAATTTTATTTAGCTATTACCGAAGATCTGTCGATTTCTTCGTTTTCATGCAATTTAGATACAATTAATTTACTTATAATTAATAAATACAATGGAGCATAGAAAAAACAGGCGATAAAATCAAAAGTATTCTACTAATATAAGACACAAATAGAATCATTGATTAGATACCTATTTAAGTATCTACAAAATAACAAATAATTTTCGTAAATATTTTTTTAAATATTAGTGCACACCATCATTAATTTTATTTTAGTACATATTATTATGTAATTAATTAAATATGTAATTATTAAATAACTTTTATTAAATTCATTACAATATATTATCTACTATTTAATGAAATACCTACTCGGTTTCAAGGAAGTTTTATTATGCTATTATATTTATTATGGTGTTTCATCAAATTATGCTAGAATAAAATTCATCCATCCTAATTTCATATCATATTTAAATAGGTAAGGCACTCCATTAATTTTGCTGTTTTTTTGTCGAAAGAGATCGAAAATACTGATGCACAAAATTTATTTAACTAGAAGACGAAGACCACTGGAAGTTGGTGGTTTGGCTTACACCAGGTCAATAATCGCAACACAAATTAGTGATGTGCTATTTTCACTTGGGATTCGAGAATCGTAAACATTACACAGACAATATTACCGACTCGTAGAGTTATGGGCTATGGTTTACAAAAATCACCGAATCTCCCTTCGTTGTGAATATTTCATAAGAAAATAACTAATACGTATAATGACAAATTGCTATCCCAAATGATAGCGTTCAAAACTTCTTAGTGTTTAATTTATACGTAGAATGCATGACTGGTGGCACGTAAATAACAGAATTAAAATCAAATTTAACAATTTCATAATTTATACGTAAACGCACTTACGACTTATTCATAATACTGTCACATACAAACTTAGTTTCAAGCTACTACAAATTATTTCATTGAATGTACTTACCAATTAACAAATTGATAGTTAAAACAAAACCTATAACTAAATATGTTTAGAAACAACACAACAAAATCAACTTTATCACAGACACTTAAAAAATAGGGAAGTATACAAATCATTATTTGTCTTAAGCCTTTTATAATTTACAATTCGGTTTGACTGTAACATTTTACATCAATATAATGATACCCATTAGTGTAAATTAGTACTATTTGTTGGGATTCGATCGAGGATGATTCTATACCAAATTAGTAATCACTACAGAAACTTTACATGAACGTTGTTGGACCCCTAATCGTTTAATTAAAAAGCCATTTTATTCATAAGTGTGTAATCTCTTCAAAAATTTTATCAAATTTAACTACCTAAATATACCTACGTACATTACATGACTTGTTATATTTTATTTTTTCCGAATAATTTTGAATGTTTTTATAATATCGCGCGGCGTCTTTGAAGCCCCTCAACATTTTTCGAGAACTAATAATTGAGTCTTTTAGGACGATGTAAAGTGAAGCTGATTATTGTTATCGATGGTTGAGCTTGTTGCAATTTTGATTGAGTACGTGTATTATTTCAGCTTGTTGTCTGTTTCTTGCATATTTTAGTCCTCTATCTGTTAGAGTCTAACATGTCAATTGTCGAAATACCAGTATTGATTGATTCTCTAACCTAGTTGTTAAATATTTGGCTAACTTTGTGGTAGAACAACGTTGCTGAAGTGTAAGAGTGTGCACCGAGGTGCATCTGACAGGGTCATGTATATTTTTCTAAACGTTGGTCCCAATAAATGCTATTGTAGTGACGTTTCGACGACGGCGAGCTGGCGGGGCGGCGACGCCGCGCGACGGCGGCCGGGCGCTCCGAATAAAGGCACATTTAGTCATGATTTATTTTGTTCTACTATGCATTGCAGTACATTATTTTCCTACATCCCTTTATTAGTTAATTACTTTGTTCATCTCATTAAGGTGAGTCTAAAACTAGTCAAAGGGAATAATAACATTATTCTACTTTATGTAAATTAAAACGACACACCACTATTTTACCGGCCGATTCATTATTCGTACACGTTTGTAAATTTGGTATCACATCCTAAAGTTCTAAGCGAACTCCATCGCTAATCATTTTGGCAACAAGGTGGTGGAACTAAACATTGTCTAATTAACTAGTTGGCGTTTTCGCCTGGAATTAGCACTAGGGCGAAGACAACTCTCAGAAGTTGTCTTCGCATTTAATCTCGCGAGGCGCGGGTTGGGAGGACCACTGCGGCTCGGTTTGTTCCCACTCTGGGAACGACTCGTAGCTGAAGTTGTCGGTAACGTCCTCTAGTACGATCTCCGTGCGACTGAACGCTTCTGCGAACTTCCCAATTTCAGTTGAACCAAATGCTTGTTGGAAAGCGGGTAGAGGCACTACAGGCGGCCGCACCTCCTGCGGGGGGGACCGCCGAGGCTCTGCGTTGAAGCGGTCCCTGGCGCGAGGGGCGTCCGCGGGGGGGACGGCGGGGCGCGCGGGCGCAGCGGGACTGTGCTTGGCCCCGCCCCCGTAGTGCGAGTCCTCGAACATGGGGTACGGTGTCGACCTGCCTTCGGGTGCACATATTTGATTTTGGTTGTGCAACTGGGGTCCCTGGAATACCAAACATATAATATGTTTAACAAATTAAAATAAAATTCAATAAAGTCCAAATTTTGTGGTGACAATTTTTTACTTTTGATGCTTATACGACGTGTATTTTGCAGCCAGCTAATAAAACGCTGGCATTGACTAGGTACTACTTTTTCAAGAGACACAAGTGGGTCACCTGACGGTTATTCACCACCAACCACCACTTCTCAGACAACCACATACGAGTAATCAGAGTTACGCGTATCATCAGCCATACCTTCACAGTTCCTACCTTCGATTTTTATCGTTTAATGGAGGCAGAGCTGTATAGTGACTTGCAGAGTCAACCAATCACATTGGAATATTACAAGAGAAGCGAGGATTTTTACTAATGTGATTGGTCTATTCCGCACGTCACTTCTCTACTGCTCCTCAATGGAGCCGCTGCCATAGATGCCTCTTGTGCTAGTTAAATAGTCACTGTCATGCGACCAATTCGACTTGATAGTGTACCTTTATAGGGCGGCAGTCGGCGGGATAGCGCGGGTGGTCGCGGGCACAAGGCCTCGCTGCCCACGCGCCGCCCGCGTTTGATCCGTTCCAGCCTCCACCCACCACCCCCATCTGTAACGTGCCGAGAAAACCATTGCATTTGATACGTTTATTAAATCCACTCTAACGCATAAAGAGCATCCCCAGGTTAGCCAACATTGGCCAAACAATGGTAGGTATTCAATCAAATAAAAATATAGACAGATTGAGTTTTGCACGCTTTAAAATGACATCCGTTTTAATTACCTACGTCTTGTCGTGTGCATACAGTTGCACGCGCACAAGTATAATCGAAATAGTTATACGAGACACAAGCGCGATTTCGCAGATTTCCGTCTTTACTTTTATTGGTTAAAGAGTTGCATCCACCTGAGGTGTTCGAAATAGCTAATCTTCAAGGAAAAGGAAAGGAAACAGCAATAGAAAAGCTGCGTTGAATGAGGTAATCCTATTGGTAACTTTTTTCGCACAGCTATGGTGGATGTAGGTACCTACTGCCTCATTCTCCGATTGCCGACATATGCTAATTGAATGACTTTACAGATTTTTATTTGAATCGAACACGACCGCTTCTGCATTTTTTTAGAAGCAAATATTTGGCACTTTTATATCGGAATGGAATTTAATTATAAAACCAAGTCATCGACTTTTTTGAGGTAAGTACCTAAATGAAATCAAAAATTAAAAAATTGTGTTGGAAACTTACTTGATAATGTGGCCACATTTGTGGTTCACAGTACGTAGAGCTGCGGTTATTCATGCCACATTCTAACGGAGGCTGTAAAAAAAACATGGTTAAATTATTTGAGGACATAAAAATATTACACTAAGTATGTATCATTTGAGAAAAGAAGATAACTTGTAAGCTGATATTGCTACACTTTGACTAAATCTGAAAACAACTCTCAAAGCGACTCGGGGAATTGTTTTCAGCACATTTTTAGAGACTGATTATGATTATCTTAAGTACAAAGTAGGTATAAATGATCGATGTTGCAGCATTATATTTATAATAATTCTTAACGAAAATTATCGATGCTTATTTTATAGATTAGATACAAGTAGGTACTTGAACTTGGTGTGTAAAAGTTCAGTTCTATCTTTTATTCTGTCTTAATAATTATTCACATAATTCATACTCAATAAAGGAATCTTTATTCTATTGAATGATAATATTCTGCATCATTTTAAAACCTCTGCCATATGAGCGAACTTTACATCGCTAATAGATGGAAAGCCATACGTCGATGGCGCGAAACGGGTGCTCCGCCGTATCGATTCAAAGGGCACGCGCCAGCCCCGCGCTACCAACGAAGGTCTTCATTCATTTTTATACAGGATCGCTCTGATATCTATGTATAAGGATATGGCTGTAGTTATTGTAGGTATTATAAAAGCTACAATTTAACAATATATTACACAAAGAATCTCAATAATTGCGATGAAATATAACGAGTATTTGATTTTGCCCAGTATTTACGGAAGCTTGTACCTACCATAAACCAATAGTTTGATAAAACTTATATGTGATGTGTATTTTTTTAATCTAACGCTGATTTTATTTCAATGCTACTTCACAACTTACAATTAATTGATTGGTTTTAGTCCATGAATACGCAAATCCAATCAACACATAATTTATTTTGTAACTATTTTACACAAATCGAAAACGATAAAACATATAGAATTCATTCAAAAATAAAAAGACAATATATATTTATATAGGTAGCGCTATTAAATATTTAACTAGACGTGGCGGAAACAAACTAAGACGTACTTACACTTACGTCCTTTTTCACTTATATTGTTGAGCCAGCATGGGCGTAACTAAAAACTTGACAAGCATTTTGAGTACTTGAGAACGCTTACAACTACCATGAATTTTGCAAAAGCTTTTTTATATTTAACCTTATCATGTAGTAACGTCGGTAGTAAATTCAAGTACGTTATAGCATTTCATATTGCACTTAACTTCTCGCAACTCCCGCCTAATATAAAGTCATTGTTGTATGTTTGAATGAGGTATGTTAGCTGAAGACGCAGATACCCCGCGCAAATCGATCTCTAGTGCTAGTGTGCAGTTTTTGATGTATATTTCTCGTATTACTAGACTCAAAAACAATAAAGTTGGGTCGGATTCTATACTTATATAATTAACCACCTAAGGATGATTTATATAAGAACCTTCCCTGTTAGTGTTTAAGAGTAAAGACACTAATAGGTTGTACGAAAAACGTTATTATTACATTGAATTATATTTTTTCACTGGCTCGAAAAACAAGAGTAGGTATATGACAAGTATTATACATACTTATTATAGTCTGGCAGCTAAATCACTGCAGCCAGATGACACTTCCAAATGTCATTTTACGAAATAATGATACCACATTTATTTCACTAGTGCTCGACTAAGGTCACGTAATGAATGATTTGATTATTGAACGAACGAAATATTTTATGAATGTCACATTCGTCGTTTAGTATATTTCAAATTAAGCGCGATACTTTTGAGGGGTTCAAGTTTCATATTAACATAGTAGAAAAAATGTGCGATGACTTTGTAATACCCGTAAATAGTGACAGCAGCAGTGAAACTGATTCGGAATCATTTAAGTTTTTAAGTAAAAGTACAAAGGTAGAAAAAAATATTAATGTGATAATTGTTGTTTTATTTATGGCAAAATGGGGAATGAGTTGAAAACTGGTAACTGATTTGAAATGCTTCCGCACATTTCCAAATCGTGCTCTCACACTACTACTAACTAGAAAACATACAAAAAACCTTATTGAACAAAATCATTTTATTAAAATACGCTTTGAAAATTCTCTATTTCAACATAAATGACGCAAATTAATTTCATTAGATCGTTCATTCTTTCATTCACTCACTAAGTCAGATCACTATTTCATATTTGCCAAAAACTGACAACACTGAAAGTGTCATCTGGCTGCAGTTATTTATCTGCCAGACTATAGTAAGGATTTGCGTTGCTACGCTTATCGGCCAGGCCCTGACTACGAACGATCGACGTTGCAGTGATAATTGCGCCAGTGTTGCCAATTGAGCGACATTTTCTCATGTCGTAGCGACCAAAAAAATAGAAAATTATCTAGCGACTTTTAATGTCACCTACTTCTGCGTTTTAAACTACTATTTCCGATGGTTAATCTCTTTAATACAGAGCGTTTATGAATAAGGGTGTTAGAGTTTGACTAAATATCCCTGGCTTACAAAAGCTGGAAGTAAGCAGCATCATGGATACACATTGTGATATTTTACTGCTGTGTGCTCATTATGATCCGTCTTTCCTTCCCGTCTAGTCGAATTAATTAGATTAATTTTTAGTTTTAGTTTTAGTTTTAATCTGCCTTAAGGCCAAGGTTCTGGCAGAATACCAGCGTCTCGAAGCAATTCGTGACCATAGTGCTGAGCCAGCTTCTCTTTGTCCATTTTGCTCCAATTAGTAGGTACTGGCTAAGTTTATTATACTGTAATAATGTGACCAAATATAGTAGATTGTTCAACAAGGGAGGAAAAGAACCAATATCACACGAGGTAACTTGGCACCCGAGCATAAGAATAAAGTAATGTAGATAAATTAATAAAAATAATATTTGACTAAATAGCAGTATAAAATTTATAATTATTTTTACTTAATTAAGAAAAAAACATGGATATGCCGTAATGCTTGGCTGAATGCGTATGTGTTCCATTGACAGCCAAAGCCTTTATTTTTTTAATTCATATCTACCCTTGGGAAGAAAATAATAGTTATCCTCCCGTATGTCAGATATGATTTGCCTCACTTTTCGAGTATGAGAGATGAAAAATATATTTTCTTTCTTTCTTGATATACAGGCGACTGGTTTTGTTATATGTGTAATATAGACGAAGCATCTACGTGGGAGGACCCGAGAGAGGAAGGTCGCGACGGATCGATGTCCGTCATTGGGTGCAGGGTGCACTGAGGGCACGCTCAGCGCAACTTAAGGACTGTTATACACTGGAAGGGAACATTTTAACGAGATTTTTATTCATGTGCTATATTGGGGAATAAGCTAAGTTGGCAAAATCATAGGCTGTAAATATCTACAAAGCTTCCATACAAGATATTATTGTTAACTACATGAAATGTGCTAAAATGTTTACGTTTGGATTTTTTGTGAAAAATATTTGTTTTACTAGCTTTTGCCAGCGACTTCGTCTGCAAAGAATTCGTTTATCGCTATCCCGCGGGAACTACGCAATTTTCCGGGATAAAAAGTAGCATATGTGCTATTCCAGACTTTTCTCTATCTATGTGCCAAATTTCATCCAGATCCGTTGGGCCTTTCTGGCGTGATTGAGTAACAAACAAACATCCATCCATACATCCATCCACCTATCCATCCATACTTTCGCATTTATAATATCAGTTAGATGTGCTGCGAAGAATTTTCAATACAGCTAATAAATATACCATTCAAATTCACAAAAAAATAGGGTCGACTCGTGTTTCATCGAAACACCGATAATAAAAACAAACGCGTTTCTACCATTAATTAATTAATGTAAGGTACCCGTTAATAAAGTACAAAATAAATATCTATTCTTTATTTTATTTAATACGGGCTGGTAAAAACAAAAAAAAATGTATTTTCCAATTTTTTGTATCGGTAAAAACCGATGAAACTCATTTGCCCCTTATTTTCTCTAGAGTATAGTAGCCTAGTAAATAGACACTCGATATATCTCTAAACCAGCAGTTATTTGACAGTAACGAAATTCAGTTACTCGTATTACGGGCCGGATCCCGTTCCGTTCGATCGCAAATGTAGCGCAACTTCGTTAGTCCAATTTGTCGTAGCGCTACGGTAACTGCTACGAGCTACGCGGCCTACGCGTCGTAGACGAAATCAATTGGCTCAGTTATAAAGGTCCGAGCACACCGATGCGTAAAAGACGTTGACGGTGCGCATACGCAACAAAATGTAAATGAAGAAACGGTGAGAAAACGTGACGCCTACGACATGTCACTGCGTATACGCGGGGGTGTGGTCAGACCTTAAGAGGGTGCATCCGTGCTGAGCTCGCAACGTCGCATTTTTGGTGATTTACTGCGATTATTTCACAGAAATTGAATGAAAGTATCAAATATCCGTCTGTAGTGCACTTCGTTTTTAGTGTATTAATGTATCTAATGCAATAATTCATCGTGATCGACTTTTATTTTCTTATTAAACGAGATATAGTATTTTATCCCTTTAATACAAAAATAAAAGTCCATCACCATTAATCATTGCATTGGACACATTAATACACTAAAAACGAAGTGCACTACAGACGGACATTTGATACTTTCATTCAATTTCTGTGAAATAATCGCAAAAAATCACCAAAAATGCGACGTTGCGAGCTCAGCACGGATGCACCCTCTTAATGCAATGACATTATAGCATAGCAAGTTAAGAATAACTATTTTAATGTGAACTTGTGAACGTAAAAACTTAAACAAATAGGTTTTTACTCGTAAAGATTTATTTCATTTGTTTGACATGGGCGTAGTTCTACCAGATTTTCACCTGTTACATACAGGTTTCACAGAAATTGAATGAAAGTATCAAATGTCCGTCTGTAGTGCACTTCGTTTTTAGTGTATTAATGTGTCCAATGCAATGATTAATGGTGATGGACTTTTATTTTTGTATTAAAGGGATAAAATACTATATCTCGTTTAATAAGAAAATAAAAGTCGATCACGATGAATTATTGTATGTAGTCGCATAATAATATTTATTTAAGTACAAATTTTATTATTATGATTGAATGAATAATAATATTTAAACGTGTGATATTAATATTGTCGCTCATTTTTTGAACACTACACTGACCTGCAAAAATAATGGGTCTATATAAATTCTTATGAAAAAAAAACCTGTCATTTTTGCTTGGTGGTGACAGGTTACCGACAGCGGTTGGAACGCTAATAGAACTACCCATGTACGGTCGCCCAAATAAGTGGTCTACCACTTTTCATCCAACTTCCTATCAAATGAAAATGTCACTAAAGTCGAACTTTCAAGTTGACAGCCTGTCTTATCGACGTTATATATTGTGACGTGCAAAGGAATTTTAACCTTAGGGTGGTAGACCACATATTTGGCTGATGGTACCTACTCGTAAGTTATTCCTTATTAAGCATGCATGTTAGAGGATTGTAGGTGCGGTCCAGTTGGGCAAGTTAAAGGTTAAAGTTAAGTTATAATTACAATGTGACCTTGTAATTCGAATGTAGTGAAAAGTGTTAAACTTGTTGTAGTTTCAATACTGTCGGTTATTAATAACTTTATTAATTCTTAATAGTTTGCGCAGAGTTGCAAAAAGACCAATTCTTTTAACAAATTAGATCTGGGGATCTGGGGGATGTTTGTTTGTGGGGATTTTTGAAAGTACAACACTCGAAAGTGATTAAATCCATATCTTCAAAATTGTAGCTCGAATCAAATTTTTTACTTGGTCACAAGATAAATTAAAGACCTGTACTTTTTTCTAAGCTACACCTATTTTAAATTCAGCATGATTTTTCACCGATTTTTCGAGTACCTAGTATTTTCACATCATTGCTTTCAAAAATTGGACCCTTGACAGTTTCAACTTATTTGTTTTAAGTCTAGTAGGCATTTAAACTTTTTACTGAAGTTTTACATGTACTACCAATATATAAGTACTTATTATTTGAATGCAAAAGGTAAGAAAACTGCATCGCTTTAGTATCGCTTGCCCATACCAATTTTAAAGATAAAATTATTTAAGATACTAAAAGCAAGTATAAAATTGCACAGATCCGTGCTTAAGCATACTGGGGTTTTAAACGAACTTCTCGCAACTTTACTCTCGTAAAAATCCTTCCAAACTAGGTAGTGGCGGGAGATTTTCCGAGGCTAACTATCGAACGGGACTCGGGCGCGACCCACGTGACTTATCGATCAGGCGTCCACGACACGCGGAAAAATCAACCGCTGACAGCTTTCATACCCCCACCGGCCCCCCACCCTTCCCCCTTAGATCTCCCTACCCCATCCCCTCATTAGCGCCTTTGTGCCGCTCACTTGTCTCGAAACATGATGCCGTAATGATACCACTCTTCACTCAATTATTTGGTCGCACTCATTATTGGGTGACGGAACGAATTTGTTGCACGCATTCATTTTAACTGTTGTAGTAGCTTTATTAATATAGACATTATAATGAAACTGCTATAGTTTGTTTGCATTAGTAACTATGTAATTCTTTCTGTTCAAGGATAGACTGTAATAACATTAGTCTATGACCTTTTAGTTACAATTTGCAAGTAGTCTACATGTCGAAAATCATTACATAAAGAGGTGTGCCATCCGTTATTAAAGTACGATTTTTCTCTTTCCTCTTCCCTTAAAGTATCCCACTGCTGGGCAAAAGCGTCCCCATTTTTCCGCCACTTATCCTTTTTGAGGGCACGCTTCTTACGACTATATCATTCGAAGTCACCTCATTATATCTCTCTCTTACACGTAATGCGTCATAGTTAAGAGTGAGATACATCTAGTTTGCTCCGCTTCTTATTTCAATTGGTCGGTGTCCTGATCATTCATGAGCCACGCAAGTCAATGAACAGCTCGTCCCGCATCTACTCGATTACCGAGCCCATTGACTCCCTCCGATAGACTCGTGAACCGAATTAAATTGTTGCGATTTATGCCTTTTAGATGTCTCGTCGTGTCAAATTATGCGAAAGAATCGGAACAAGCTGCCAGCTATAACTTCGCGACAGATAAATAAAAATATTCGATAGGAGTTTTTGTCGCATTTCTTTTTCTTTGCGTATTTTATAGCTTACTTTTCGGACACTAGAAAATGAAACGGAGGCCTTTAGAGTTATATACGGAACTTGAAAGTATGAAAATATTTTGTTCATATAAAAAATAATGTCGAATAATTAATGTAACATAGAAGAGGAACTACTAACTATAGTATATACCAACTATAAGTGATGGTGATGTAATATGCTTAGCTTACCAATACATTCATGTTTATTGTTTCCCAAAATATTCTAATTCAATATTCTATTAAACTAGTATTTGGTCGAAGAGGCCTTTATGAGATGAGAAATTGATAAAGATTAAAACGGGCATACATTGTTCAATTGAAAGTAACCCTAAATTATTTACATACCAATCTTTCAGAAGTTTAAAGATGCAGCAACCACAAAGTTTTTAAGTTTAAACAGTGGATAGCATTTAAAAACCTTGCTTAAGTGACCCGCGTGGCAAGACTGACTCGAGTTGCAGGTAAATTATTTTTAATTGCCTTCAGACAATGGCAATTGTCAGAAGAGACGAATGGAAAAAGGAAGATGCTTTTGTCCAGCATTGAAAAACCAGGTTGTATAGAATGTCAACAACTTCTTCTTGGAGTAGATTCCAGTCGCATTTATGATTAAATAGCTATTGATCGCGACTCCGTCTGCGAAGAACTCGTTTATCGTTATCCCGCGGGAACTATGTAAATTCCCGGAATGAAATCAACCTATTTTATTCCTAAAATATCGGTTTTGGTTATTTACGTAACTATTGGTCGAGTTGTTTTATCATAAAAAGGTAGCAAACATACAGAGATACAGAGAAAGACGGTGTTACTTTTATATTTATAAAATAAGTAAGCATAAATACGTGCGTACCACTTTCTCAACCTTATTTATTTATTTATTTATTTTCGGAGAACCAACAGCTATAAATTGCAAAATAGATTACTTCTATAGTATCAATAAAGCCAATTACTAAAGATCCATTATTATTACTACATGATTATTACCAAAGATCTATTTAGTCTAGACTAAAGTCAAACGCTTAACTGTAATTTTAAAACATTAACGCATCAAGCATCGCCTGTACCTACTTCTTATAATATATGTATGTAGTTGAAAATAAACTTCATAACCACGTGTTAGGGGTGAATGGACTAAATATTGTCCGGCATGAAAGATCAAATAGTAATAACGGGCTCTATAAATAAAAATAACGACAGTTTTAATTAATGTTTAATGAGCACAACAGAACGTGAACTGAAAACAACTGAAAATAAATCAAAACAAGCAAGCAATAACTTATGTATCAGGTCATGCGCAGTACAGGGCACTAATGTGCTTAAAAAATCAACTTCAGGTAATTAAGTTTTGGCGGAGTTGTCAGGGCAAACAAACATTTTTATTCGTGCCCAAGAACAACCACTTAGAGGGAGGGGCTTAACACTCTAACATAAATTTGTAGTTTAAAAACCTCAATCTTTCGTAAACAAAATAAAGTCGTCGTCTTACCGTGGGTGGAAGGGGGAGGTGTTGCGCGGGTACCGTACGCACGTCCCGCCGCGCCAGCGCCCGGCGCACGCGCGCCTCTTTCGACGCGTATGCGCCGTAATCTGAAATAAGATTTTTTTTAATCACATTTTTAATAAAAAACGTCCACCCAAGGAATGGGCGAAAATCTTGGGAATCGAGTTATGATGCGGCTAGCAACCCATCACTATTTTGATTCCTCTTTCTAATATACGCCCACTATATTATATGTATAGTATGCAATGCATGTATGTATTTTTAATAAAAGCTTTTTCTATTATCTGTACATACTAATATAATAAAGCTAAAGAGGGTCAAAATTTGACTAGGGATACTTAGAATCGATTACAGTTTTCTAGTTTTTTTTCTCTGAAACCGTATTTATTTCAAGAGCTTTTAAATAACCACCCTGTGGAACTGGACATATTGATTTAATAAAGACTATTTTCATTCCTTGATTTTATTTATTAGATTGCCACTACTAGCAAAACACCACTACTTTTTTGATTCTAAATAGTGTTACCTAATATTCGAAGAATCACTGAGTAAATAATTTAAGTTCCTTATTTTTTTTGTTTTTTGGCTTCGAAGTTCTAAGTATATTATTTTTGGTGATATAGAACAAGAGACATGGCTACGAGTACTGTATTGAATAATTTACCTGTGATCTAGCATATATTATCATTGTTTTAATATTCAACGTCTATATAATATTTTTGCATAATGGTTACATGATTTATACTACGTTTACTATAAACAATCTTCATCGTAATGGTATCAATCTGGTATGAATATACTTGTGCACTAAGAAGAGATTTTTCGAATATCCCATGGGATATAGAACTAGTCTTTTGTCTATTCTTCTGCGGTAACAAAGTCGCGAATATAAGGTAGTAAGGTACTTAATACAATAGTGTCATGGAATATTAAATTTGCGTCAATTTTAGATACAGCCAATCACCTAGAACTGATTTTGTAAGCACATTGGAAAGTATCATTTGAAGGTGGTGAAAAATTACGCTGAATTTAACATACCTTTGTGTGAAATAGAAGAAAATAACAGCACCAATTGTTCTCGTCAACAAGTCGAAATTTTATTTGAGCTGTAGCATTATAGTAATCGGACCCTTTTAGTACTTCTAGACACTTGGTTTAAGTATTTATTCATGACACAAGAACGCAGCATTAATTACCAGAAGAATAACACAAATCCACGCTCCCTACTTTTTTTGATGTCTTCCTCACAACAAAATTATAATACAAAGTGTTATCTGTCGCGTGAAATTACGTGAAAACCTTCATCTACATATTTATTAATCGCTGACCCGTCTTTTACTAGGATTCGAGGAAAGCGCAAACTGTTGTATTTAACAAGTGCCTAAGGTACATTTTTACTCGAATACTTTATTTTCCGGAAGCAAAATAACTTCTTCGTGTTGATTTTTAAAACGTGTGCAAGCCAGAGTATTTAATTTGTTTAAAATGTACATGGAACGCTGTCATATTGAAGTGATTTCTCGTTAATGTTAAGAAACATTGCTACAAATTAGCATTTTTAATTTACGGTGGTCTACAGTGGGTCTACAAATAATGTCCGTAACCGGATTTATCTGCATCAAAAGACAAAAGAAAAATAGAGTCAAAAGAATTGAATATTTTGCACTTTGTGATTTCTGTGTACTGCGATTGGTTTGCTTTGTAACCATTGCAGGAAATTTGGTTTTGTTTGTCTGTAGGTATTGTTATATTTATTGGGATCATCGCCCCTAAAGAATGGACTATGATTGTAATTGTTTCATGACTTTTTATACATAATTATAAAAAAATTAAAAGATTATGATTTGTCCATTTATGGTTGCTCAGGATCCGGTCTTCAGTTTCCTTGATACTAATTTACAGTTTCATAATTTACTGCGTTTTAATAGTAATTTATAAAGTACTTATATCGCCCATTAATTTTGATTAGCTATAACGTCGCTAAATAAGTTCGATTTTGTATGGTAAAGTTCAATTTGAATTATAATGATAATAAATGTATAATTGTGTAGACGTAATAAAATTCTTTTAATTAATGGCAACGAACGTAAAGTTATGGCAAGTAAACGTTTTCAATGATCGTATCACTCTATTCATACATATTTAAACTAGAGTAGTGAAGAAACAGTAAATTGGTCGGAGCTAGGTCGATAATTAAGTGGAGCATTGTTTTCCAACACCGCAAACATTAAGGCGGTATATTTCACGTAGCATGTATACGAAGTTCGCAGCGCACCGCGACACGGGTGGTAGTCTCCCGGTCAATATGTAGAGTGGCTGTGCAGGCGATCAATCGCGTCGAGAGGGGTTTCAGGGGGGGGAGGGGCATCGACCACCTGTAGCGCGACCCCCGCGCCCCGGCACCCCCGCCCCGCGGCCTCCGACATCAACACGTGACGCGAACGCCGAGAAATCCGCCCATACGTAAACATTAAATTCTAACTTCATTCTTCATTGTTCAGAATGTCGTCTACGTAAGCACGCGCTCGGATACCTGCCCCTCGTATTAGTAAACAATTTTTGAGACGCACCCGCTATACACAAGCTGAGATGACTATGCTTATGAAGAACGCAATGACATACGAGTAGCGACACTGCATTTGTTTGTAGCAACAAGTGGAGAACAAAAATTTGTATAATATTCATGACTATACATTCGCTTGTCGTTTTTACTTAGTTTTATAAAAACAAATATTCCTACTACATTGAAAGGACCTAAAAGTAAAATACTTAAATGAATAATCAATTCAAAGGACTGAGCAACAAGACTTGAAAGGGTTTCACCCACAATTCCAAAGTTAAAAAATACAGTCTATGCTTCTAGGATCTGACTAAGTAACTGCTAGTTTCGAGTAGACACCGTTTCTACTTGCAAATACACCTACCTACCCAGAAATCTTGCATAAACAACTAGTGATTGACTTTCAAGACAAACCTAAACGGGTCATATTTTTATGCATGTAAACTAGGATTGGTTCAACCTGTAAATTTTTTATGTAACTTGGAATAAGCTAAAGCAATGTATCACTACATAGTATAAAACAAAGTCGCTTTTCGCTGTCTGTCTGTTTGTCCCTATGTATGCTTAGATCTTTAAAACTGCGCAACGGATTTTGATGCGATTGTTTTTAATAGATAGAGTGATTTGATTCGAGAGGAAGGTTTATATGTATAACTAGCTGTTGCCAGCGACTTCGTCTGCAAAGAATTCGTTTATCGCTATCCCGCGGGAACTACGCGATTTTTCGGGATAAAAAGTATAGCCTATGTGTTATTCCAGACTTTTATCTATCTATGTGCCGAATTTCATCCAGATCCGTTGGGCCGTTCTGGCGTGATTGAGTAACAAACAAACATCCATCCATCCATCCATCCATCCATACTTTCGCATTTATAATATTACTAGCTGTTGCCAGCGACTTCGTCTGCAAAGAATTCGTCTATCGCTATCCCGCGGGAATTGCGCAATTTTCCGGAATAAAAAGTAGCCTATGTGCTATTCCAGACTTTTCTCTATATATGTACCGAATTTCATCCAGATCCGTTGGGCCGTTCTGGCGTGATTGAGTAACAAACAAACATACATCCATCCATCCATCCATCCATCCATCCATCCATCCATACTTTCGCATTTATAATATTAGTTAGATAAGCAGACGAAGTCGCGGGCAGAAGCTAGTTCTTAATAAATCCAAGACCTCTCACCTCATTACGTAACAAATCCGTATGCAATTATTTGTAATTAATCATTATTTTCAATGTATATATGTATGTATCACCCTATGGTCCCAACGGAAGACCAGCGCTGGCTGCAAGGCCAGCACATGCTGAGTTGGGACCATTTTGTGACAATTTATTTATCTGAATGTATAATGTGTTTATTTATTTAATATGTGATTGTCATAAATGAACTTTTTTCTTTCTTCTTTCTTTCTTTATTTCAATATCTTGCATAAATCCGTAAAACCCTTATTAATGTTACTTCAAATAAGACTGTAATATATTTTTTTTGGGTTTTATAGTTATAGGCTTAAAATGACAAACGTTACAAGAATAAATTGACAAATTTACTTTATCCGTATGTATCTAACTAATATTATAAATGCGAATGTATGGGTGGATGGATGTTTGTTTGTTACTTAATCACGCCAGAACGGCCCAACGGATCTGGATGAAATTCGGCACATAGATAGAGAAAAGTCTGGAATAGCACAAAGGCTAGGAAAATTGCGAAGTTCCCGCGGGATAGCGATAAACGAATTCTTTGCAGACGAAGTCGCTGCCAACAGCTAGTATTTGTATAATTCAGAAACGATTTTTTTAACGTAATTTTTTTTTTAACTCCGACGCATGAAGAGGGGCTAGTGGTAACTAGTGGATACATTAGGTATATTAGACACTGAAGGATTCATTCATTTACCATACATACATACATACATACATACATTAATGAGTATGTAATAGTGTCGTACAGAGACATTATTCAAACAGAATGACGCTTGGCGACAAAAAATCGCATAGTAACAAGGTCACGTGACAGCTGGTACCTATAGATAGAAAAATTCGAAGGCTTACTCACCTACTATGGGTGGTGTAGCGGTATAGCCACGCATCACGGAATGATGAGGATCCGGATTCGATTCCCGGCCATAGCTTTACTTTTCGGATATTTCTATGTTCTAATTTTCAGTGTCGTTTAGAAACACATGCATTCATCAACCTACGGTTCTACGGATGTAGTCCTGTGACTTGTAGAATAGCCTTAAAAAGTAAAAGATCAATGTCAGCTTATAGCTTTTGCACCAACTTGTGTAAATGAGTAACTGACATGATCATGATGAGATATAAACGACTATAAAAAATAGATTATCAAAGGAACTGTGTTCATTGTGTCCCATAAATCGAGTGAAAACTTTTGACTTTATCACTAAGTATGCATCTATTTTCAGTTTTCATTTTATTTCATTACGATTAATTTGATGGAATGAAAAAATACTTAGTACTCGTATTTCGTAAAATCAACAAATATTTTAAGTTATGTATAAAGAAATTATTACGGTACGTAGGTACTTTTAAATTAACTAAATTAAAAATATATGTATATGTGGTAGTTACAAGGAGTCCAGTATGATTATGACGTGTTTATTCGTTAATTTTGACTGGAAATTGCGACCTTGCGTAGATGTAGTAAGTGAATTTCAGACAAACAAATGACCCGCTTATAATACGATGATAGGTGACCAGCTAGTTCCGATTCCTTTCAGATTCTTCAGATTTAACTACAAGCATTAATTAGTTAGTCTGACAGAAAAACAATACTACCTACTAAGTAGAGGGTTTGAAACTAATAGAAGACTCCGCATTACTTCGTAGCTCTACGTATTGTACCAAATTAAAAAAACGAACCGTTTCATTTGATGCTCTTCTTACTGCTACACAAGAAAATTAACATAAAGGTGTTAAGAACCGTTTTAAAGTCTGGTCTTTTTTAGTTGCTACGTTCATTTGTTTTGTTTTGTTAACGCACGTTGCACCGGAGTAAAGTTGTCGAAACTTTATTTTGCATTCGTCTTAATAAATGCTAAGAGTTACTAAAAGTTTTACGCTCTAAAATCCATGCAGTTCGAATAATTAAGAAGTCCATTTACCGAGATATAACTACATGACGTTTGTACATAGTTTGTACATATATAGTATGCTATACTGTAGATGCGGTACATGAGCTGCAAAGTTTTGCATATTAAACTAAAAATTACAAAAAGAGCAACCCTATTTTTTATTGAGTATTAATACTTACAAAATTACGCACTCTACAAACATGTCCGATAACAGTTAAGATAAACATTGTCCTGATAAAATACCAACCCATGGGTAAAGCATGATCAGTGTGGTGTGCATGGTGCGCGGGATAGTCGTAGCGGTAGTAGCGCGCGTAGGGGTCGTGCGCGTGCGCGTGCGGCGCATAGTAGTGCGCGTAGGGCGCGTAGGGCAGCGGCGCGCAGGGCGCGTAACCCTCCCACGGCGGCGGCGCGTACCCGCCGCCGGCGCGGTACTCGTAGTTGCAGCAGTCCATCGCTGCCTACGCGCCGCGCGGCGCGCGCGCAACCCGCGCCACCCATGCTCGCCGCCGCGCACACACCCACATCACTCGCTGCCTCCGCGACCTCTTCTACTTCCTACTTCCCCCACTCTACCATAACGCACTCTCAACTAACATCGTCCGAACGTTGCTAGGATACGTCCTGGTCCTTTTGGAATGCTATTTAAATTTCGAGTCGCTTTTCGCGTAGTTCCGCGGGCGCGGTGCGACGTTAGTTAGCGGAAAGAGGTCGTTCGAGTTTGCCGGCGACGGGCGACGAGAGATTCGGTCGGCAGGGGCGCGGGGGTGCGCGGGGGGTGACGCCCGCTCGCCGGCGGCTCGGCGCAGCGCGGCGCTCGGCGGACGCCGACTGAGCGCGACGCGGAATCGATACGCTGCCGCCGCCCGCCGCCCGCCGCGCGCCCACTACCTGCCTGCGCCCGTATTGCGCGCGAACTTTGTCTTCCCCAACGGAATTTTATATTTAGAACCATGGTGAAACAATTGATCAATACTTTGCACTATTAATTAGTGGCACTTTCACTAGTTGGACTTATACAACTTTGTTGCAGTCGAATGCAGTTTCCGTGCGATCTAGATGCGAAACGTCGCTACTCACCCTCTTAAACATACTTACTTTATAATATAATAAATTATTAATATTGCGTTATTTTTATCAGTTTAAAACCTAAACTAGCAAGTAATCTTCTGTTGAAAGGATTATGTTTTACCTGTTGCTCTGATACATAATGTCCAACAATGGTAGTGTAAAGTTTTATTGAATCCTGCGTGCGACTGCAGCGACGGCAGTGACCCACATCG
This sequence comes from Pandemis heparana, assembly GCA_963854515.1. Taxonomy (NCBI): domain Eukaryota; kingdom Metazoa; phylum Arthropoda; class Insecta; order Lepidoptera; family Tortricidae; genus Pandemis; species Pandemis heparana. The sequence continues at coordinate 9,229,283 of OY978010.1, forward strand.
CCGAGGCTCGTCTGACGTCCACTCGCTCGTCCTTAGCCTGGAAACAGGTTCCGCCAACTTTTATATCGCTATCACATAACACTTAGTTACCTATTTTTTCCGTAAATACAAATAAATTACATATAATTTTATCATCCTAAACGAAAATAAAAAAAGTAATCAAAATTAGTATTTATAGTGAAGTTTGGATCATTAGGGGACGAAGGGACCTACCTGCGTACTAACAGGAGTCTCTACCTAAAACAATTTCATAGACAGGAAAGTTTGATTGCATAATTTGTTATTTATTAACGTGTAAGGCTCATTCGAGCACAACCGCTACAAGTTAGGGGACAATCACTATACTTCTACGAGCTACGAGACAGCTACAAAGTTTGCTACGAAGTTCGCTACGAAGTATATGCGTCAGTGTTGATCAATATAGCGGTGTGATCACCCCTTATCATGTTATATTTAAGTGTGCTATGTACAGGTACCTCGGGAATGAAGGACTGGTTTCGTAAAGCTATGTACAACGCAGTTATAATAGAGCCAATATTAATTGAGAAGTGAGTAAGACAATAATGAAAATCGGAAGGAAGTTTACGAAACGTAACAAGTCTGTGCGTTCACAAATTTGAATTTGGAACTAAGAGTAGGAACTTTTTTTGTTTATAAAAGGTGGCCAGTGAACGCATCAGAAATGACCTGCTAAGTGTCCTCATACACATAAGTACTTATTTAAGTACTTACATTAAACGTGTTAGGTATATAAATAAGTAAATTCATTCAGTTTTAGTCTAATACAGATCTTGCTATTTCACGGCGACGAAATAGAACTGTTCCACACTAAAATTCATCATTTGCGGCATTTAACGTTGAGACTGTTTTCACTAAGTTAGTTACTGGGTAATAATCCTTAGGGCCTGGCTCAATAATCCTTAACCGTCAGTTATCTATGATTCAGTCTCTATTTATTACTACAAAATAGACAGAGACGTCATCATAAATAACTGACAGTTAAGGAGTGGTGAGACAGGCCCTTATTGTTTTATTCTTAATTTAGAAGTAAACGCTTATTATAAGTGGCCAAGCCTTTTGTCGTACATAAGTTTAAGGAATCAGCTGTCTGAAGTTAGCAACACAACTCTATGTGGATGAAACTTGCAATCACAATTCACGCGCCGAATGACAAATAGGCATAACAGATAATGAGCAAAGGACTTTCAATCTTTATTAAAATATTTTATACTTACCAATCTTAATAAATGTCGCTAAGGCACTGGTCCCATCGCCAGCGATGAGCGAGAAGCGAGTATAGCTAGTTGATGCTAGCTTTTACTAATATGGAGAACTAGTAGGGGGAAAATCATCGCCGGCGATGTAAGCAACCAGCAATCAACTGTAACTCATTCTAATCTAAATCATTTGTTTGTTGCTTGAGCGAGAAAATAGTCGATAGCTAATCGCTTCCTCGCACTCGGTGGGACCAGGGCCCCGATTTTTGAAAGCACATCACTCGAAAGTATCACTCGAAAGTGGTATAAATCTGTTTGTATCTTCAAAACTACGGCTCTAATCAAATTTTTGACTAGTCCACATGATTAATGAGAGCCGTAAGTATCTTCTAAACTACTCGTATTTCAAATTCAGCTCAATTTTTCACCACTTTCGAGTGGTATTTTCACACATGTGCTTTCAAAAATCGAGCCCCAGTGCCTAAGCGGAATACTGGTAGAACGGCTGGACTTATTCAGACGAACTTTTTTAAATTAGTCGTTAGTGTCAGAAAGGTTCTTATGAAGTCAAAATTAAAAAAAAAAAAAAAACTCTTGGCAGACCGATGCAAATTTTTTATTTAAGTACTTACATTAGTTATGCAGCCTTTTTTATTTTAAGCAAACATACTTTGTAGGACTCCACTTTTACGATGATTATTGATAATCTTGATTAAATGTTCCAAGAAGATACATAAATTAAATAATTGCGAACTATGCAAAACACTAGCGCATTTGAAAGGACCATTCGTACAGATACAAACAGACAAACGTGATTACTTGCTTATTGTACACTAGCGACCCGCCCCGGCTTTGCACGGTATATTATGCATGTATTATACATATAAACCTTCCTCTTGATTCAATCTATCTATAAAAAAAAACCGCATCAAAATCCGTTGCGTATTTTTAAAGATTTAAGCATACATAGGGACATAAGGACATAGGGACATAGGGACAGAGAAAGCGACTTTGTTTTATACTATGTAGTGATGATGATTCGTAAAAATCTCATTTTACCGCAAAGTCAAAACGACAAAATCTAGGTCAGAGGTTTCTAGTCAGAGTTGTAGAAAAGGGTCAATTTTTTAAAAAGTTTTGTGCTATCAAAAGAACAAAGAATTTACTTCTTGATTTTTTTATGTTTACGTTTACGGTTTTACCGTTAGAAATTAAATTTCTAAACGACACTGAAAATTAGAACACATAGAAAAATCTGAAAAGTAAAGCTATGGCCGGGAATCACCCATACCGTATCTGCTGGGTGGTGTAGGTAGCGGTATAGCACGGGTCACGGAATGTCGAGGATCCGGGTTCAATTCCCGACCATAGCTTTACTTTTCGGATTTTTATGTTCTAATTTTCAGTGTCGTTTAGAAATTTAAAGTTTTGTTATGTTTGTAACGGATTTATTTTTTAATAAAAATCTAATTATTAATTTTTAAGTACGTAAAAATCTCGCTACTCCGTGACCAACCTGACAAGACAACTAGGTCTGTGTGGCATATACATATTTCGTCATGTAAAAACACTCTCTGTCCGCTCTCACATAAATCAACTATTACCAATAACACGCGACATTATAGCTTGTAGTTTTTAGATTAAATTCGTAGTTTGGAACGCATTATCATCTTGTAATAGTAGATGATAGTTGGATCTATGCAACCTTTGATGATTTATTTGATTTTTGTAGTAGTTTTAAGCCCCTTCCATAATTGGTCAATTACTAAGCAAGACAACAATTCATGTAATCAACTGTATAACTTTTGTCACCTGTGTTATGGGAAATTGCAATCACGAATAACGTAACCTGTCTTGTTTACAAAAACTTAAATTTAGATAGTTGTGCTAATGGCCTTAATTATCGCGTTAAAATTAAATTTACACTAGTTTTGATAGGATGATGGTATTAGGAGTAGTTCGCTCAAACTAATCATACGTGCTCACGTGTTGTGTAGCTTTCCAGCAAGTGTACTAAATTGTTTTGATGTCTTGTCTTATCAAAACAGCCTTTTAGAATGAAAGCGAGAACTCAATTCTCTTTAGATAGATAATGGACCAGCTAGCTTATTACACTACGTAACTCGCTCGCGATCACCATCGTCTTCATTTTGACGGTTCATGTATGGGCTGACAAATTGGCATCGGAATCAGCTAGCTGTCACATTCATACAAGAACTGTCAATATGAACACGATGGTGATTGCGAGCGATTTACGTTATAAGCTTGCAGATGATTACAGGTAAATTAAACGAATTACGGTACTGATGCACTTTTTCAAATTGTGATACTTATAATTAAGTTTAGGAGAAGAAGTACCTACTTACCATTATTGGTCATGGTACGTGTTTCATTGATCTTTACCTAAGTATAACATGTCGGTGAGTTGCAAAATGACTGATGAATGATGTTAATGTTTTTTTTGTTTTACATTATATTGAATTGTATATGTATCTGTACAATCTAAATTGAATTCAATTTAGATTGTACAGATAGTTCCATTTGACCTTAAGAGGGTGCATCCGTGCTGAACTCGCAACGTCGCATTTTTGGTGATTTTTTGCGATTATTTCACAGAAATTGAATGAAAGTATCAAATATCCGTCTGTAGTGCACTTCGTTTTTAGTTTATTAATGTGTCCAATGCAGTGATTAACGGTGATGGACTTTTATTTTCGTATTAAAGGGATAAAATACTATATCTCGTTTAATAAGAAAATAAAAGTCCATCACGATGAATTATTGCATTGGACACATTAATACACTAAAAACGAAGTGCACTACAGACGGATATTTGATACTTTCATTCAATTTCTGTGAAATAATCGCAAAAAATCACCAAAAATGCGACGTTGCGAGCTCAGCACGGATGCACCCTCTTAAACTTTAGGTTATGAATAGAAAAAGCACAAAAGAGCAAAACGTTCGATAATTAATGAAACAATAATAATGAAATAATAATAAAATTTAGCGAAATGGACAATCAGTGAGAGTTTGAATAGTGGCGGGCTAAATTTGAATTCATTTACGTTAGGCAAAATACATAGAAGAATTGACCAATACAGGAACTGGCAATGCTGTCGAATCGGATAAAAACCTATATCAACATGTTTGAGTGAGTGAGTTTACAACACAATATTTATTTCCGTGTTTAAACGATTTGTATTCAAATAAAAACCGCGAAACCAATGTGGCAATTACAACCCTTTGATTGGCCAGCCCAAGGTCAAGCAGGGCACTGGATTGGGCAAGCAGATACTTACTACGGCAAATGTTGAATCATTACGACCGTGGAAAATAACACTTGATTTTTAGGAGACAGAATAAGGATAAATAATAAAAAGGTCCCAGAAAAATAGGTCTAGTATGGATGACCCGTTCTATCACTCTATTGAACAATTCCTCTATAATAAATTACGATGGTATGTTTTCCATAACTTCACTAAGTACATTCAAAGCATTCAAGTTCTAAGTGGCCAGTATGTCTCTGTAAGTATTTAGCAACGAGTTTGAATATTCAAGCGAAACTTTTTTCAAACATTTTCGGCCAGTACCTTCATAAGGCAAGTGGTCCATTTTCAAACACAGGTAGTGCAAGCAACTAACATAGAACAACAGTCGTGTCTGAGTATGTTTTAACATGTAAGCAGAGAAGCCAGGCTTGGGTTATCATGCAGATTGCGGCGAATCAATAGGCGCCTCGGCCACTGACGGCGGATGACGATCAATAGCGTCCCAGCGGAGCTGTCTCCGCATTAAAGGGGCTTCCTCGAACACCCTTACACCTACGCCCTATAAGTACGCTTCATACTTCACATACAATGCACATAAGGTTTATCTTGTCTACGTGCGTCTCGTATCCGAGATGCGATGAAACGGTCTTTTATTTGCTTCGGGTTTTAGTAGACTTGAGGTTCATCTTTTAAGTATCATTTAGTGTACATGAAGGTTAACGTATCATACGTAACATTACATTCAATAAGTTTATTCAAAAAATATATAACCTACCTACATATTATGTAATTACTAATTACCTACCTATTCAACTGCCAATGTTTTCAAGTAGACCTATAAAACTGCGTAAGATCGGCAGTTTCACTAATGAATAATTTTACTTAACGACTAAGTTAAGTCAGCATGTTCGTAACGTCTTTCCAAGTTTTAAACATTTGTACATTTGTTAGTTTCTTTGTTTGCTCCAATCTTGCAAAGTGAACTTCGATGCACTTCTAGTTGTTGGGTTTACTAAGTTCGGTGCCTCTTAGAGGAAAAAAAAGTATGAGTGAGAGGCAAAGAGAGGTCAGTGGAAACTAAGCCTTACTGTGTACATGTACCTGCACGCACACTAGAGCTACAAAACTTCCACAAGCGAACTACCTACTTGATTTAAAGTAGGTAGTAGTATTGAACAAATTGATTCCTGAACTACCGTAGAACATTGTTACAGTAAATGTAATGCCAATTCAAAGTGACGTCACTGTAACATTAAATTTAGATACTTACTGGGAAAAGATTCTACAGTGGGTCCGGGCTGGAATATTTTTTTATATTGCCTACCGCGCACACGCTAAGGCGTAGTTTAAACCGGCCTCATTTTGCCGTACGCAGAACTTAAAGTTTACTTTTTCTTTGAGGATTTTTCAATCTAAAACAAATTTCATAAGGAGTACCTAAGTATATTTTTGTATCATTTTAGTGAAAGATCAGTGATAGCTACTGGAGGTGGACTGTATAATGGGTGAACGAGGATGATGGAAACACCTTGTAATGTATTAATATATTTAATCATAAGGCAATAGAATCACGGTAAAACACAATGCACTCGTGGCACAAGGCAGACAGATCTGAAGGACAGTATATGTCAGTCAAGTATCAAAACGTAAAATAGGCCGCAAACCAGCCAGTAGCCAACAATCAGCGAGCCTAAAAAATCTTGTAAGTAAGTATTGTTTTTGTTTAGACATGAGTGATTGTATTTATAAATCTTTACATTTCATCTTAAATTAGTTGAACACAAGGCATTGCAATTGCGGCTCGGTGTAGGTAAGTACCTAACCATAGCTACTATAGCTTGTCGCAGAGATCTATCGCTGTGCTTATCAAGGATATGTCAGTAGGTAAGTACTACCTAGTGTTTTATGTATTATGAAAAGGTTCTATAGCGGATCGCAATTGGAATAGTTTAATCACAGAAATTTTAAATATAGATTGTCAAGTTATTCAAGATAGAAAAATTCAAGGACGAAATAAGAGAAATATGAAGGTTTTGTTACTTGTGGTGTTTTTAAAATAACAATATAGTTTACCTAACCAGCTAACTAGGTATACTTGACTATTAAATGCACATGCTGAGTTGGGACCATTTTGTGACAATTTATGTATTTATCTGAATGTACTTATAATGTGTTTATTTATTTAATATGTGATTGTCATAAATAAACTTTTTCTTTCTTTCTTTCTTTCTTTCTAAATAAGGGTAGGTATTTTATCCGGTAAGGGATAAAGATGTGATTTGTGTAAGTATATTAGTATTTTTTTTTAATATTTTCTATAGGAATGATTACAGTTAACTAATACTACCATTCCTATAGAAAATATAAAAAAAAAATACTCCATTTTTTTTTTTTTATATTTTTTTTAGCATCTATAGCTCCGGGGTATACATATGTATACCCCAGTGGATTATTGTTAGGGGGTGTCTGATACACCCTGTATATATTTATGCCCTTGACATGTACATACTTAGGTACAATTTTTACTCGATTATAAAGATTTCAATGTATCAAAAAATGATTTTATTAAGCTAGGGTTAAAAGTTAACTCGGAGTTAACCATAATAGGTATATATTATAACTCAGGCTAACTAAAGTAACTTGGACCGCATAATCCTGTCCTTCACCAACTATTACATGCACATGCATGTATCCTGCCTGTGGCTTACGTAAGGTACCTAGTTAGTTATATTATAGCTACTCTGCGGTGCCATCGACCGAGGTTACATGATCAATATTGATCGATCGACCTCCGCAGTGAAGACTAGTATAGGGTACCTAACTACAGCAGTTTTTTTTACATAAATACCTATGAGCACGATATGGTTCGTAGTATGGATCGTAAAAGTTGCGGGAAACCGGTGGATGCAGGTGGCGAGTTGACGTTCATTATGGTGTGCTAAGGGGAAGCCTTTGTTCAGCAGTGGACGTCTTCAGGCTGATGATGATGATGACAGTATGGTTCGACAATTCGTTTCGGACTATTCCGTAGTTTCGCTGCCGCCGGAGCGAGCGCTCTCTGATGAAGGACTACGGAATAGTCCGAAACAATTGTCGGAGCATTCCTTCGGCTTTTTATACGTGAGTTATCCGGTTTGTTGTAATAATAGTAATATAGTATGAAGCATCCAAGTCGGCCAAATAGTTCGGTACACCCATAGAAATAGTATGGTGAGTCGAACTTTTTGTTCACTTTGGATGTTCCTAACTATATGACGCTGACTACATTATTAAACATTCAGTAGGCACTTGAGTGAGAGACAAAATCAAAATTTGGTCGCATGTCGTTTCATCAACGACGCGGCCACTTACAACTCGAACGATGTTTGTTTGAATAGTACGTGTAATTAACAATTAAAACAGGAACTCCTCTCCTAGCACAGGATCCAGGGCCACACAGCCCTGTCGTGAATTGTTTACCTATACTTACGTGAAATAAACTTTTTCATTTCCATTATGCTTAAATTCAGGGGTTTTCTTCACATCTTCAACTAAGTATAGACATCGCATAAACAGGACATAGTAGGTTATATTTATAAACCTCATTTTGTTTAAGCTGGTTTAAGCGCGTCTAACGGGTAAGGGCTGCCACTCATTAGGCTACTTTGTAAACTAGCTAGTGGTAGCGTTCGGTAGTCTCGGGAGACTTGGTGAATTTTAAGAAGGATACTTATCTGCGACGTGTACCCGTAACGTTGCCCGTTACAGTAACCAAAAGCTCTTGTGAGGACGCAACATTCCGCTCGCGACAGGCACGCGAGTCACGTTCGCGCTGTGGTTTCTGCAAGCTTATTACGTAACTCGCTCGCTATCACCATCGTCTTCATTTTGACAGTTCATGTATGGGCTGACAATTGGCATCGGAATCAGCTAGCTGTCAAATTCATACAAGAACTGTCAAAATGAACACGATGGCGATTGCGAGCGAGTTACGTAATAAAATAAGCTAATTGGTTACTTTTTTGGGATGAGCCGAGTAAATCATCTTCGAACGTAGACTCAACAAATTAACCGTTGTGTAGTGTACCGAAGTTTCATTCATTGACAGACTGTTGCTTACCATACTAAACTAACGTACGCTACGACTTATAGATTTTCTCGTGAAGCATTATTCCAAGGTATTCATTATTTAAATTTATGAGAGGAAATAAAGTGATAAATAGAAGCGTTCATTTTTATTTAACTTTTTTATAACATAGTTCAAAATGTAAAATTTTGTAAAGTTCTGAATAAAATGTATAACAATACACATTAACGTAAATATATTATATAGTTATAATTAAATTATTTAACCAACTTAACATTATTCAAAGTTTAAGATTCTTATATAATATCTATATATTTCACTAATGGCATTCAACACAAAAAATGGTAAATTTGTTTAAAATTTCCACTTAGAAATAGAAACACTTAAACGAAATAAAAACAAGAGAAACATTAATTTAAAATAAGCTCGATACATCTACTCGTACATTAAATAACTTATAAATTGAATTATTTTAAACTATGAAAATAAGAAAAGGTACAACTAGAAAATGACAACATTCACTAAATATTTTTTGTTGCAATATAATTTTGGCACAGACTGCCAAAAACGTTACCAATCAAGTCAAATCAATAATTTGTAAACGTAAAACCATGAATAATAGTTGCAACCTAGCAATTGCTGCCCATGCAGTTAACAATTCAATCTAAAATCATAGTAACTGTTGATAAACTTTGTTCTGGTGAGTCAATTCACACGCTTACTCATCACGAATCAACAAAATTTTGAGCCATCATAAATAAATAAATAAAGTTTACACTTCAACGATCTACATGCTATAAAACTATCTTGAGACAGACATAGTTATTAAAATAGGACACACTGGTCACACACGTATTTGTAGTAGAGATATGCGACATGTTTCGAACCCATATGTGGTTCTTTATCAAGGGGTGTTCGAATGGATAGCCAACCATAACCGTGGCATACCTCGACTACAAATACATAAGTGACAAGCGTATCCTGTTTTAAAAACTGTATCTATATAACTTAATATTTACTTGGGCTATTAAAGTTTTTTATCTCACTTTATTTCATCCTAGGTCTCATCCTGACTGTTTCTCAATACTGATCATCTTAATCATAATGTGTTTACGTTTACAAGGTCCCGTACCCAAAGGGTGAGACACTTACTAGGGCTCTGTTGTCACTGTCAGTATGTCATAGGGCTTATATATTTAGAACCGTAATATGCAGAACCTTGCAATAAGCATACTATGACCGCCGTAGCATAACATGCAACGGAAAATAGGAACGGACCCCTTTGTGTGCGAGCTCGTCTCGCAATTGGCTGATTATCTTATTTCTAATATATCACGAACATGGTTGTGAGTTTCAAAAATTCATAAAAACTTGTTGAAACTATTTCAACTATTTGTTGTTCAGTTATTTGAAGCTCACTATGCGGTGCAGTTAGGCTAAATGGGTTATCAACGCATTCCTATTAGCACCGGATTACATACTAAAATAACTTATTTGTTTAAACATTCATTCAAATTACTGATTTTAAAATAAATATTTAAACTAGTTATAAACATTATCTATTCCAAAAACTACGATTATAAAACTGAAATATGATCTTAAATTTTAATAGGTTATCTAACGAAATTACATAAATAACCAACTTTTAACAATTTTGAACTTTCAATTTTAGGTAATAAAACTAATAAACAATAAATTACCGTATTAGGTAGGTGAAAATTACATGTAGATTACAACAATTACCATTAAAATAAGGTGGTCTCTGATAATTAGTGTAGGACGGCAAATTTGTTTTCAAGGCACATTAAAATTTATAACATCCTGAACACATTTACACAAAATTAAGGCACACTTGAGTAATGTGTAACCACCATAAATATCAAATATATTAATTAACAACAGCAATAATTAAACCTAACATCTTTGTTGGCTGACATCTATTTGAATCATTTTAAATTCAAAGCATATCATTTATTTTGAGAAGTTTAATTTCTTTGACCGTGACTTGTCCACATATGTTCTTTAAAAGTCTCTCGCATTGTAAATGATCGAGGGCAAAGGTAGCAACATAACCTATTAGTAAGGTCTGAGTGCATGAGCCTCACATGATATTTGAGAGCCGATTGGTTGGAATATTTCATGCCACAATGTGGGCAGTCACCACAAATTGCAGCATGGTTTGACTGCTGGTGTGACACTCCCTGTGATGTGGAAGCACCTGAAGCCAGCCCCGAGACACTAGACATACCAGCAAGAAGCAACAGAGCCTGAGACTGTTCCTGTGAGTAACTGTTATCAGCATCTGTACTGTCCTGCTGCTCCGATAATAGCACTTCTGGTTCATATTCATTATCAGATTTTGGCGATTGTTTTTCAGGTTTCACAAAAAGTTCATCCCCTGGTATGACTTTTATAGGACTCTTTGTCGTAGAATTGGTACATGATGGAGAATCGTTATTTGTATCTTTACTTCGTGATGCACCATCTGTTACATTTGACACTTTCTTAGTTGACAAGTTATTATTGGCACTGATATCACTCTTTGAAGGGTTGATACCTAAAACAAGATTTAATTAAGTTCCTTAATTTTAAATATATATATTTTTAAAGCATATAATGTTAATTTCATGATGATTTGTTTACCTGATAGTAAGGACCTAGCAAGCATACTGTTTTCATAATCTGGAAGACTATCATCATTTTCTGAGTTATTAGCAGGTCCTGTAGGGGAGTTGCTGTCATCAATCTGTTCAGTTTTAATTAATAAAGGAATGTTGTCACCTTGAGCATTGATCTGTAATTAAATGTTTAAAAATATTAGTATCCCTTCTATTTGAAAACAAAGGTTTGCATTTAATATTTTTTTGCTTGAGAGACAATTTTACCTGACTCAATTTAGAGCTCTTGCCATTAGCTAATATTGTTTCTGAAGAATGTTCAATTTTCTTGTCAATTTTTTTTTCTGTTGTAAAAACTGGATTCTCTACCATTAAATGTGATAAATGACTCCTTGAGTAAATATCACATGATTCTACTAATTTACTTTTTTTGTGACCTTCCCCAATATCATTAGGTTTGTCTGAAGTACTGCTTCTTCTTTTTTTCAGTGCCGGTATTTTGACTTCCTTACTTGTAGCACCAGGCTGTGTCTTTGCTGATATTGTTAGTTGGGTATAGAGTTTGTTTGAAGTGTTGGGGGATGTGAAATTCTCTTTCTGAAATAAATAAATAGGATATTTTAATTTATACAAATTTTTATTACAGCTTGCCCAAAAATAGTAGAAATTAAAAAGTGGCAATACCGTAGTGACGTCCCTTTTTAATCTATAAGTATAAGAAAACGGGACAACACTACTGTATTGCCACTTTTTAATTTCTACGCTTTATGGGCAAGCTATACCTGAAATCGATGTCACAATCTAACCTGATAGGATATTGTTTGCATTTAGTGTTAACGCACTAACCCACCTGTTGTGTTACTCCTGTCAAGCCTTTAACTTGTAACAGTGCCGCAGTGTGCAGGAATGACGACAACTTGCTCTCTTCAATAAACACCTCCCCTTGGTACATGTATGATAATAAACTGACAATATCGTCCGCTGACACATCTTTGAGAATTATAACTGGATGCTGGCATGGGTTTTCCTAAAATGTTAAATATTATTATTTTGAATTAGTTGTTTCGGACACATAATTTTGTATTAGAAAGGGCCTCTAGATTGAGATAAATGAAGAGATATTCAAGAACTAATGCTTATTGCATGTTAATGTAATGATTTTACATAATTTATATCAGTTTAAGATGTTTACTCTATTATTTACTATCAGATAAAACTTAACAGGTACGAATTTAGATTAGTAAACAAAAAGGTACATGCATTTGTTGCATCATAGCAACTACAAAGTCCTTGGAAATATACTTTTACAACAGAGGAGCTGTACAAACTGAACTCCAAGGTTATTATTGTAGCGAGTCATTCACCTTGAACACATTCCTGAAGTAGGGACTGCAAGCTGACAGAATAACTTTATGAGCCTTGATATTTCGCCCTTCGCAGGTGAGTGTCACGTCGACCAGATCCTCGGAACATTTCAAGGAATCCAACGCACTCACTATATTTGTCTGGAAATTGTTCCAACGTAAACAAAACTGATCTGCCATGGTTACGTTTTTAGAAAATAATCCGCTTGCTTGGCCACCTTTATTTTGACACACGGCAATACGATTGTTTTTTTAGAAACGACACTGTATTACATTTTGCCTCACTGGAAATACACATTACAACGATTGAAATAAGACTTTCACTCAGAACTGTAACATTTCGATTCAACAATTTGTTATCGGTCGTATGAAATGCATAAAAATGCAATGAATGACCTCCATTGATTCTTCTTTCACTCGAGGGCGCGCTCGGCCACTAATGATGGGCGACTTTGAATAATACTAATTCGATTAGTCGATTATTGTAATCATTCGACTTAGTCTACTAATTCGAAAATCATTCGAATATTAGTAGTACTCAAAATCCAGTCCAGTCGAGTTGACGTTGATATAACTAACAAGCTAACAACTAACGCAAGCACCGCGCCTGGACGACTGCTCGGGCCGAATCGGGAATCTTCGTGTCGACTCGGCTGCCGAGTCGACACGAAGATTCCCGATTCGGTCCGCGCTGTCATCCAGCCGCCGATTAGTTACTAATATTAGTAGTCGTTATTCGATTATCGACATTAGTATATGACTAATTTCAAATTCGAATTATGATATTAGTAATGAATAATCATTCGAATCAGCAAATTAGTCGAAGTCGCCCATCACTATCGGCCACCGCTCGGCTCGGCTCGTTGGGTTTTTTTTTTTTCTTTGGCAAAGTGTTGTAAGTGTGTGGTGTCCTCTATTCAAAATAATGTTCGAGATACATTTAAAAAAGTTTGAAGTGTAGTTATGTTAAGTGTAGTTAAGTTTGATATGTACCTCTTTATAGTCGACTGTTTTGTAAGTGTTATGTTGGCTAATTTGAAAAACTTACTGGTTTTATTTGGTGCCAAATAAAATTTTTGAAAAATATAAAAGGATTTATTAAAATACTACTATGCTAACCCCGGATACTCACATGTGAGCAAGCATTCGTACATTGTACAAATGTTTGCACACATGTTCCTCCCACACTTGTTTACGAATGTGTGACGAATGTCTTCAGTCTTACTTGAGATTGTGTAAAACATGGACAGTGAGGATGAAGGTGGAAACACATTGTTAACACGCGACGCGACCCGATGCAACGCGACGCGTGTTGAGTCGAATCAAATTGTATTATTTTCTATGACCAGAACCACACTATGAACATCCGACGCGACGCCATGCGCATACATTCGTTGCATCGGGTCGCGTCGCGTGTTAATAATGTGTTTCCACCTTCATTTTATTTGCGCATTTGATCTGTTTTACTTGTGTTCTTATACAGACCTCGAAATACGGACAAGCAAACGCAGCGAAACAAACAACAAATGATTAAACCACAGACTAGTTAAAACTTAAAACGTCAAACGCATGTCAAAGGTCATTCGCACCTATGTGTGTGAGTCTACGCAAAACGCAAAGGTTTGAGGTTTGGTCTGAGGTTCGTTCGTGTCCTTTGATGTGCGTCAAGAAACCGATACAGGGGGGTTACTCCGAAATCCGATTTTCGAAGTTCGGAGTAGCCCCCCAGGTTGGAAAAGCGCAAATGCACCGAAAACTTTGCAAATATCGTCCCTCACATGTGCGCTGGCGTTAAGTGCACATATGTGCACATGTGAGTAGCCGGCATAAATATTGTTGATAAGCTATGGAGTCACGAAAAACAAATTTAAAATTGATGCATGCTGTTTTTCTCACACTGAAGGTCATTAATAGTAGAGTGAAAGAGGTGGTGTGATACGAACATCCAATTTCAAATTTTAGCGTATAGTACTCGCAGACTTGCTGCTAATCTTGTAAACAGTGAATATAATTTTCTCACTCACTCACACTGCTCACACAGTCAAGTCGATTCTCGAAATTGCTGTCTGCACGCTTATTACGTAACTTGTTCGCGATCACGATCGTTTTCATTTTGACAGTTCATGTATGGGCTGACAATTGTCATCGGAATCAGCTAGCTGTCATATTCATACAAGAACTGTCAAAATGAACACGATGGCGATTGCGAGCGCGTTACGTAATAAGCTAGGCCTGTGACAATGACTGACAGTCTGAGACGAGTGAGACGATTGACGCATTGAAAAAAACAGAGCAACGCGGTAGCCGGTGACTACTGGAAACAAAACACAAAAACTAATTTCTGCAGTGGGAAGGAAGACCTTCGCTCATTTATTTAGATTATACAGAACAGAGAAAAACTACGTTTCTTGTGTTTGAAAAATTCTTACTGGACTTTTGAATCTATCTATACTAAACAGAACTTTGTGAATTACTATAATGGCTCACGATCCCGAGAGATTTGATTCTATGCTGCTGGCAATGGCGCAGCAACACGAAGGTGGCGTTAAAGATGTAAGTAATCAGTTTGATCAATTCTTTCTTAACGATTGCTTGCCTAAACCCAACAAGGAAACAAAGAGTTAGGTTAGGTTGAATGACTAGTAACTTATCCTTATCCACTTACAATACTACCAATGCAACAATGCAATGCAATGCTTACTAGTAATGATAAAACACAAAGATATTAATTATGTATACCCTGTAAATGTGCTTTGATAAGTACTTGAATAACAAACTGAAAAATCAAAAGATTTGTAGGTATCCATAATCTCTATAGTATAGGCAGTATACATCCTCTTTGTTAGAGTAATGTACTTAGTACTTACACCACATCTAGTTGGCAATGTTGGTTACCTTACCTATAGACCAGTGGTGGGCAAACTTTTTTCATGGCGGGCCAGAAAATCACAGGTATTTCAAAGAAGGGCCAAAATTATACTAAAATGCAATTTTTTTGACACATGACGCATGAACTACGTGGCTAGTCTAGCTGGCTCCTTTGCCTTCGCATCTATTATTCTATTTTATACAGCAGCACCGTCTAAATATCGTCATCCTGTGCCATAACACTCCAATTCGAAGGAACGCCGACGAGCCGCATTAAATTCTTTCGCGGGCCGTAGTTGGCCCGCGGGCCGTAGTTTGCCCATCACTGCTATAGACAAACAACTTTCTTTTTTTGTTTCTGTGTTTAGTTACATGAGTTATCCTACTTACTGCTTGCAGCTCCTGCAGACCATAGTTAGTTTTCTTGCAAGAAAAACTGACTTCTTCACTGGAGGGAGGGAAGGAGAGTGGGAAAAAGTAAGTTATTTTTTAACTAATTTTATCTTTTTACTGTTGTAATTTGTAGCATAAAAAGAACTTGTCTTAAGATGAAATGAATATCTATCATCTTTTCTCAGTTGTAATTTTTAAAAAGCAAGTGTTTTGGATGTAGTTAAAACTCATGAGAAACTGGCTTTTTATTATGTGGGTGAGGAACAATGTTACACACCATGTTACCATGTTGTGTTAAAATTTCCACTAACTAACCTTTTCATTGTGACACGAAAGTTATCCATACCAATGTATGACTAATTTTCGTGTCTCAATGGAAAAAGTTAGTGGAAATTTTAATTAACGCAACTTTAACAGTGTGTAACTCTTTAATAATAATAATAATAATAAAGACTGGCCAGGTCAAGAGTACCTGAAACAGACGAGCATGTATGAAGAGACTGATGAATGTGGATGAAGCGAAAGAGGTATGTCAGGATCGTAGCAAGTGGAACAAAGTAGTCTCTGCCTACCCCTATGGGAAAGAGGCGTGACGGTATGTATGTATGTATAATAAAGACCTCCATAGTTGCGAGACCTCCATAGTTGCGCCCATCTAGACCTCCATAGTTGCGCCCATCTCATTTATATTAATTGGTACCAAAGGCCTCTTCATGTTGGCCTCGGCCCCATGAATGCCTTTCAAATGACCGGGTCCCCATGGGCCCGTGATCGGAAACCCGTACCAAAAATAATAATAATAATAAATCTTTATTTCGGAGCAATAATTATCCATAGAAATGGTTAGTAATTTGGTCCTCACCTATGTGTATATTGTTACCACTATATTGAAGTTTGTGACTCAATGGTGCCCTGCTCCTATATTCTAGAATGATTGATTATTTGTCGAGCCGTTTGCTGTAGTTTGTAGGCTAGTATGTATGTATGTATGTAAACTCTTTATTGTGCAAAATAAACAAGACAAATACAATAGCTAGTTCACACAATACCGCTGCACTTCAAATTTAGCCTCGCCCTCCTCTAACTACGACTAGTGCTTGTTTCAAAATCAGGTCTTATATTGTGAAATTCGATTTTCGAAGTTCGTTTGGTGCCGTTCCGCTCATACTAATAGACATTAATTTGAGAGTGAGAGGGACGGTATGACACGAACTTCGAAAATTGAATTTCGTAGTAGCCCCCCATAATCCAATTTGGATGTATTTGGTAATGACAAGACTGGGGAGTGTGCTCAAGTACTTTTAGAATTAGCTATGCTTCAAACTATTGCTTAGTGAGTGTTCAGTTCAGCTCATATATTTAGTGAATGTTCAGCCGTCTGGACCACTGTAGAACCTTTTCACAATCAACGTTGGAGTACTTTGTCACTGACAGACACAAATAACAATCCAATCACTTATTGCGATAAGGCAATATAGTGCAGTGCTATACAGTGGCCCAGGGTTCTAAACCTAGTAAAATAATACACAAAAATACTAATCAAGGTTGTCTTCAATTCCAGGTTGTGAAAGACACATTCTACCCACATGCTACTAAAGCTCGTGAGGCAGCTGAAAAAATAAAGAAAGAGAAAGAAGAAGAGGCCAAGAGACTGAAAGAAATACAGCAGAAGAAAGAGAAAGAGCGACTTGTGCAGGACTTTGAACCTGCTAAGGTGGTAGAACTCACCGATCAGGAAGCAGATAAATTGCAAGCCGATTTAGATAAAGAGAAAGATAGTAAGTGCCCTTTGGTAATGCACAAGTAGCACAGTAACACTTTCATCCCACTCACATGGGCTAGAAAGAAGTCTTTGATATATCACTGACACAAGTCCCTGATGAAAGCTAGCATAATAGGCCTATCGGGCCTGGGTTTCTGTGTGTGGAACCTTGATTAACTGTAATACAACTTGCTATGTAATTTTTGGACAATCTTGTGTTAGCAGCTATTCTATTGCCATTATATGGTAGTCATAATAACACCATAAATGCAAGGTTCATGGTTTGTGGAAATGCTACAGATTTGAAAAGCTTTACATTGATTTTGTACCTGTTATAAAAATTATACCCACTACCCACCACTTTATCTGTGAAGAATTTGATTATTATTAGATGCATAAAGATGTGGAGAGTTTGTTTCACATCACTAACACTATCTAACTAATATTATAAATGCGAAAGCATGGATGGATGGATGGATGGATGTTTGTTTGTTACTCAATCACACCAGAACGGCCCAACGGGTCTGGATGAAATTCGGCACCTAAATAGAGAAAAGCCTGGAATAGCACATAGGCTACTTTTTATCCGGGAAAATTGCGTAGTTCCCGCGGGATAGCGATAAACGAATTCTTTGCAGATGAAGTCGCTGGCAACAGCTAGTATAGTATAAAACAAGGTCGCTTTCCGACCTCTCTGTCTGTCCATGTTGAGATGTAGTGATTATATTCTTTTTGGTTGAGATCTTTAAAACTACACAAGTACACTTTAGGCTTAAAACCACAAAATTTCATAATACCTTATTCACTAATACCCCTAATTTTCAAATTACCATGGGCTCATAATACCTAAAAATACCTAAAATATCAAATTTTCACAAGAGACATTTTGACTTTTCAGTTATTTTTAGGTATTATGAACCCATGGTAATTTGAAAATTAGGGGTATTAGTGAATAAGGTATTATGAAATTTTGTGGTTTTAAGCCTAAAGCACAAGTACACAACGGATTATGATACGGTTTTTTGTAATAGTTTGTCTTTCAAGAAGGTTTATATGTATAATTCTACGCAGACGAACTCACCGGCAGAAGCTAGTTTATAATATTAGTATAGAATTTTATGCTTTGCTGTTTTAGATTCTCGTAATGTAGTGGCAGTAACATCTCACTCACTAATATAGATTTTTTTTCTCAAAAATGCCCGTTATAGTCGTCATTGTTAACTACATATCAAAACAGGAAGTTAATTGTTGCCGGTCAGTCCAAAATTAAAAAAAGAAAAAACATTACTGTAGTCTTTGATAAACAATAACTGTAGATACACAGTGCCATACAAAATCCCCTTCAAAAAATGTCCGAACTATTTATTTGTTTCCGTAACAAATAAAATCATCACCTACACAAAGTAATTTAGAGAATAAGTGACGAAATTTGATCCTAGTCTTTACTTAATTACAGTTGAATTTTGGTACTCCACAGTTAAAAATATATTTACGTGTGCGTAGAGAAAAGTAATCTCACCACACAGACGAATTGAAAGAATACGTGACGAAATTTGAACCTATTCTTTACTGCATTACAGTCGAATTTCGGTAACGGCAAAACTCCAAAACGCTTGACACCTTGACAACTAAACTTGACAATTTCACACACGTTTGGTTTAAACTCGGATATGAATGTAAGCCTTATCAGAAACGACAGAGGGATTAATTTCACTTGTTACATTGAAGGCGACGCTTTGACGAGTTTGAAGTTGCTTTGACGGACGAAATTATGTTGTTGAACAAAGAATGCATTCGGACTTTCGGAGACGACTTTATTTTTTTTAAGTTTTTGACAATTAATGCAATAAAAAACAGGGTGAAATTAATGTTAGCGCTAATACTTTACAGGATGAATGGGGAAGTAATTTAGATAATCTTAAAGCTAATTTTCTTTACTCCAAACCAAATGTTTACCGTTTTCGAGTTACGTATCTATATCCTACTAATATTATAAATGCGAAAGTTTATGAGGATGGACGGATGTGACGATGTGAGTGTGTATGTTTGTTCCTTCTTCGCGCTGAAACGACTGGAAATTGGAAATGGATGGAAATTTAAAATTGTTTTTCCATGTTTATGGATCAAGTTAAAGTTTCAATTAATCATCCCTGCAGCACTCAGAGTTCTTATTATGTTAATTGGCGTTTCTGAGTGTGAAAATTAAGTTTTAGAACTGGCCGCCATTTTGAAATTCTTAGTTTTTGGACCGATTGCTATCAAAATCGATATCTGAGGGTCCGAGTGGTCACCAAACATGAAACCGTTATCAAAAATGGAAAAAGTGGCCGCCATTTTTAAATCTTTACTTTTTGGACCGATTGTCTTAAAAATAGATATCTGAGGGTCCGAGTGGTTCTCAAACAGTCAAACTATCGCACACGTTTCCCAGTAACACATACACAAGATAAATTTTATTCAAATGTTATTAGAATTATAAAATTGACAGATTTTTTTACAAAACTTATTAAATAAATAAAAATAAATAAATAATAAATATCTTGGGACAATTGACACCAATTGACCTAGTCTCAAACTAAGCAAAGCTTGTGATATGGGCACTAGACAACGGATAAACATACTTATATAGATAAATACATACTTAAATACATATTAAACATCCAAGACTCGAGAACAAACATTCGTATTTTTCATACAAATATCTGCCCCGACCGGGGATCGAACCCAGGACCTCAAGCTTCATAGTCAGGTTCTCTAACCACTAGGCCATCCGGTCGTCAAATTATTTTTGATATTGTATTTTATTTTATTGTTTTAGTGTTTATAATTTATTATGCTCTTATTATTATTAATTTTTGACGATCTCAACAGAAATACTTATATTTGTGACATGCATGTTTTAATTTGATGTAATTTTTGTTGATGAATAAATAAGTCTAAAACTAAATCACACATACATGACTTACGTATACACATCCAGGAAATCAAAGCTTCACACAAAAACACATAAGATTCTAGAAATAAAAAATTGGGTGATGGCGACTCCACTACACTTTTGTTCTATGTTCTGTTGTTTATCTGTTTCGTTTTACTGATAAGCTTTCCTGTGCGTGTGACAAAGACAAGGCATTATGTCAATGTTGTCGAATTCTGGCAAAAATTAGCAATTTAGAAATGGCTTTAAAATTAATTTAGATCAATATTTCTCTCCGATTCTCAGAATTTAATAGAAAAAACAACAGATATTCACTGAAAGTATGATATTCCATCAGATTTGTTCCGTTTTTGCGAGGGATTTTTGCACTATTTGAAGACACACGTGGGCATCGTTACGCTGGCATTGACAACAACGTACTGAGAAAAAATTAAGCCAATTTTATTAAATTGGCTTACTTTTGGTTCGGAAATTTTCGGGATGTGTATCTACAGTTATTGTTTATCAAAGACTGTAGTGCTAAACTCTCCCAGTAATGTTGCATACAAATTCCATTAGTCTAGTTATTAACTTTTAAAAAATGCAAATCACCATTATAAAATAAAGGCACAAGACTTCCAACATCAAATTAAAAAAAAAGCTAGAACGACAACGTGTTTATCTGTGTCTGAAATAGCTTTAGGTAGAAAAATACTCTCTTCTAATGCCATTGATAATTTATGTCAATTACATTTTCATTTATTTTTGTTGTTGTTTTCTTTTCGTTTTTTGAGAAAAGCACTACTTGCCTCGGCCAGAATAGCATTGATGGCTTCGTATTATTAAACGGAATCGCAAGCTCGTCCGTTCAAACCAATACTCAGCCAGCAATTGCCTACTTTCTGGCCTAGACAGTAATGTACCTACCATTATTTTATAGACATTATACTCAATAAACCATTACGTATTTCAGAGCCTGAACTTGGAAGTGGTGATGGTGCTGAATCCAGCAGTGAGCCCGAGAAGACTCCAGAAGATGATGATGACCCCAAAGAGAAGAATAAGCTGAAGCCTAACTCTGGAAATGGTTGTGACCTTGAGCATTACAGATGGACACAGACACTAGAAGAAGTTGAGGTAAGTTGACCTTTTGAAGTACAAGTTCAAGTAAGACTTCCGAAGCAGCCTTCTTCTACAGCAATTAGAGTTATGACAACAGAGCTGCCACTGAATTAGCCATCAGGTGAGATTATATTGACGAGCCTAGTGGTTAGTGACCCTGACTATGAAGCTAGAGGTCCCGGGTTCGAATCCCGGTAGGGGCATACATTTGTATGATGAATACGAATGTTTGTGCCCGTGTCATGGATGTTGTATGTATTTTATTTATATTTTACTACTAAACCCACATCTAGGGCTTAACAGCTCCACAGAATAAGTAATAGTATTAACATACAGAAGGCTCTCTCTCTGGAGTCGATTAAATAAATAAAAACTCTAGCCGCGTTCACATAAAGCACAATCTTGCTCGCTCCTGATATATTTACCTACAGCCCGACTCCATCACATTTCCCGCAAAGCATGCATGCAAAAATAAACCGTACCTATTGCTACGCGAGAGCGCTTCTTTTAGTTTAACAGTTTCAATCATGGCCGTTCACGACGTCACCGCGAACTTATTAGGGTTCTAGTAGTTATTGTTCGTTGCTAGGTAACTAGGTACACAAATAATACGCGAGGCGACCAGCGTGCGAGGCGAGCGGCAAGCTACTGCTATTATCCTGCCCGGCAGGAGCACCGGTTGATCGTACCTAAACTGCGGAGTGTACACCCCCTGACGGCTCGTAGGTAGGTTTAGGTTATGTTAGTGTTTCATCGGCCCCAAGGGCCAAAATGGCGACGGAGCTCCGCTGATACTGTTTCTGTGCCGATTGAGATCGGGTAAAAACGCGACTGTGAAAAATGCGACACTGAAAAAACGTGAATGTGAAAATAAGCTTCAATAAAATAACAGTCTCGGAAAAATAAAAGAAAATTTTCTACAAAGAAAAAAATATAAGAAAATAATCTAACAAATCGTCGCCGGTGTAGGTATAAATGAAACAACTGCTATGGATATATTCTGTTTTATTTTATCACAGTTTTTCCTTAACAATATTTGTCAGGATAAAATATTCCAAGGATTTAGGTGCAATTATGAAAGATGCAAATTTTCATGCTACAATTACGAAAATTTACAACTTTCTCCCATACTTCCTTTAGTTGGTAAAGTTTAGCCTGATACCGGGTTAAACGTTCTCAATCACCATTTAAATAAAATATAAAAAACTCGTTTAACCCAGATGTATAACTAAAGATATGAGATAAATTACTTCTTAGGGAGGGCCACACGCAGATTTGGCCTTGTTTAAATATGAAACAAAATAAAGTAATATTTAATAATTCGAAAACGCTTAGGTTTACAACCTAACCTTGTTTTGACCTTATTTTTTAATATTTATCTATCACTGAATTTTACTTTGTGTATGTTTTATTCACCCTTATTTATCTATATGCGAGAAAATTCTAACCCATCATTCTTACAGGCCGACACATAAATAATAGTTAACACCAATTAGTATAAATAGGTAGTCATCGCTAAATTGTTCTATATAATTTACTGGATAATCGTATTTTATTGCACTAATTGTTTACTTTATCTAACCAGTGTACCTACATTAAAGATAATTATGTAAATTCAACAATCAATGTGTTTAACAACCTATAATCTATTGAAATAATTATTAATCTATCAAGATAGTTCTAATTAGGTATGGTAAGTTGCACTAAGTCAACAAGAAACACCATTTTCGTTGCCACCACAGCCAACTGAACTCAAATTGCATTGGAAGATAGATTAGCGGCTAGCTATGTTCTAATCTCGTTGTATCCTAAGGTCACTGGTTAAAAGTTTTCGTATTACTAACACATAAATAAATGTACGTGTTGAAATACAATCTAAAATCTATTTACAAAGAATCATGATAATACGTACAGTTAAGTACCTACGATTCAGTGACTATTTGTTGTTTTTCACTAAGTACACATTAAATTTATAATACTATGTCGCTGCTCATCCAAATCGTGCTGCTATATATATTCTTAAGTCGACAATATACAATTGATGTTCAGCTGTAGCTTTATTAACATTATTTTCAAGTTGTATCTTTTTAAGTTCGCAGGAAATTAAGCAAAATTGTAAATTCTAAAGCTGCGTTGAGTAGTATAAGAAGATTCGACGCCGCCCACGTATTTCGTCGACTTAAGACTTAATAATCTAAGAATATTTGTAGATGCCGGTCTCCTTCCGCATTCGCACTGTAAATATAGAAAAACGCAAATTTAATACGTAGTTAGATAATTATAACAGGATTCTTAAATTTGGAAATTGGCTTAGAGATAAAATAAATAAATAAATATCTTGGGACAAATTACACCAATTGACCCAGTCCCAAACTAAGCAAAGCTTGTACTATGGGTACCGGTATATATTTTAAGAATTGTGTAAAAAGTGAATTTTCATAAAAGTAAGAAAATCGGCAAGGTCCAAGCTTATTATCGTAATTATGTAATGTTCAGCAGAACGGTAAAGTTTTAATGAGTTTTTAACAAATGTTTACATGAAGGGTTTTTTTTCAACAGGCTTCTTTGTAATTAACTTCCAAGATCGGCGGTGCCTTTCATTTTGCGTAATTAACATTCATCTAATGATAAAACCATTAATAAAATGTTGCGTAAATACCACATTTTATTATATCCATAAAATGTATTTAACGATTCTAAAATTTTATAATTGTAAACTGCCAGCGTTTAGCCAAATGCACGTAGTAAATAGATGGGTCATATATGAGGTTCATGATGTGATGGCTTAACACAACAAAATTGTGTAATAAGTAGATTGATACTAACTTTCAACGAAGCATATAGCTGCAAGAATGCACGCAGAGAACAGTATCGTCATCGAAATGACGAGGACGGTGATCTGGTGGGAATGGCTGCAGCAGCAGGTTTTTGGTTCCTTGGTAGGTCGGTGCTTCGTAAACCCATTCACGACCGTAAAGTGGGTAGAGCTGGCTATCGACGCTGTGTCCTGCTCGGGCGCCCGTTTCACATCTGTCCAGAAACTCTCCGCGGGATCTCTCGTTTCTTCCGGAATAGTGACCACGGCAGCCTCGGAAAAATTAGATTTGCGGCCGTAGCTGCCTAATCTGGTGGGATGAGGCTGGTGCTCCGTTTGGCCAGGAGTTCTTCCGTGCATGCGGGCTAGGTGGGCCGCGCTCAGTAACAAAGAGCCGGATGATACACTCTGCAAAAATGCGGATTTGACATTAGCATAACGAACAGATCGAGCCTAACATTAATGTACCCGTAAAAGTAGATTGACATTAATTCGATTTGAATTGCATCAGGAAGTGTAGCTTTGCAGTAAAAGGCTCGATTGTCAGCAGAGAGCGTTAAAGTTGACCACGATGTTATGAACCACATTACGTGTTCAACATTACATCTTCGACATCGTTTGATAGCCCCAAAAGGTTAGTTCGATTCTGAATAAGGTCAAATTAGATTTCTAGCAATGAGGTATTATAAAGTGAAGTCAAACTAATTGTAACAATAAATAAACTCGTTACATGTTCGTGACTCCATCAATTGCTGTCAGCTCCTAAATTAAGGAATCCTATCACGCGTATGGAATGTAACAAGAACTGACAGGTAGATCATGTACCGGACACGGCTATACCAATTTGTAATTCGTTTGTTGACCCCTCCATTATTACCTAATTCTTGTAAAAAACGCGCTTTTTATTGGCTACCTTTATCTTGTAAGTTGATCGAGGTGTGAAAAAAATCGGGACGGATTGAGTTTTTTCGTAATTGGTTAGATTATGATGATCGCTATGACGTAGGTATGAGTTAGCCTTACGTGGGTGCTGTGGTTACTAGAAGAGCCTTGACTGGAGGCGGAGCCGCCGCGTGAGCGCGCGTCACTGCTGCCAGACAATGACGGCCGCGGGATATGCCACTCGTGTGAAGAGATCTGCAACAATAGTTGGAATTATACACAAATTTATACAACTGGTCGTTACTTATTGTAGTAGATGAAAAAAAATGTCCAAACCCCTAAAAATATAACCCTTGAAATTTTGCATGAGCCTTTGTATACTTAAATATATTGGCAAAAAGTAAGGGTAATGCATACTAAAATCATTTATCTACTTAAGAACCGTGAAATCATGTTATTGACGTTTTATTTTCTAATTTTGTTTCTTTTATCATTAGAGTAGGTGGTGATTTGATATTATAAATGTCGCTTTATTTTATAGTTTCAGCATAGCATTTAGGTGTGTTTATAATGAAGTACATCCACGCGTATTTATTGTACATGCTAAGAATAAGAATGCAAACGTTTTCTTAAGACGAATGACTACTATCTAGGTCGAATGTCCGACCTAGTTCATCGTTTGCATAATTATAATTAATTACCTTTATAAGTAGGTACCTATAAGGGACAACGACTGTCTAACGAAGGCAACTAACTAGGTGCGGTATAAAATGGTAATAAAGTGATCATAAAATGTACGTATCTGTTTTTATGTTAAGGTATTATGTCTCTTCCATTGATTTTTTTTCTCAGTTTCTTTGTGTTTTTTTTTTGTCAACGTGTCGAAGTTGAGTACAAAAACGGAGTAATTAATAAATACACGGTACCCCATTATTTAGCGTAAGTACCTGCCTCTTAAGACGGTACCTAAATTGTTTAATTCACTAAAAAGTGGTGCAAAAAGTTCAAACTCGATTAGTACAAAACGCTTTACTAGAGGTACAAAAAGTACTCTAATTTTTGTTAAGTTACATAGATTTACATTAAAACAGAGCTGAAGACTTCGTCTTAAGAAAATAAGCAGCAGAAACAGATAAACAATTATATGTAGAGTTCAAAATGGTTGACTTAATACTTAAGTATACATTTTTTGAAACTTCTTCATACTATACTGAAAACTAACCGTTGTCATGACTGCGTTACCCAGCAAGTAGTAAAAATATTGAAAAATAAAATGAAATTGAGGCCAAGCTTCGCGTAAGCATTGCGGTTTGTCATACACATGCAAGTTCCTCCACGCTTGATTTATACTCAAATAAAAGAACCTTTGTTCGTGGTTTATGTACAAAAGTGTTGACATAAAAACTAAATATTACCTGTGTTGTTGTGTAACGCAAATAAGTGTATGTGTTAGTTACGAATGCTTGCAGTAATTAATTCTTCCTCACCGCCTCTTTGCAGATTAGTGTCGTCTTTTAGCATTTTGGTTCTAGTTCCCTATTTTGGCGATGATTCTATTTTAGACTAAGAACGCGGTGTGACTTCAATCAATTTGTAATTATTGAATTTCCAAATACGAAAATCAGCAAAAAATGCTTTTACATATAGGTATGACACGTATGACATAATACTGAGAATAAAGTTAGTAATTCCATATGGTTCAAGAGCATTAAAAGTAATTGATACGTTGATCGATTAACATCCGTATAAGTCTGTCAATCGATTCAAGCTATATTGTACTTTGAAGTAGAGTTCGTCTGCGCCTTTTATGCATCGATACTTGTGAGATCTTAGTCACAATTAACATACACAAGTGTTTACTACTTAAGTACTATTGTTCGTTAAGTTTCATCAATTACATTTTTGGGTCAAGTTTTGTTCAGAGTCCGATTGATTTTGTCAGATACGGTGTTCAAGGTTCGCGTTCTCTTTATTTGCGGTCTCGTTTCGTCGGCCTCTGACGCAATAAATCTCAGCTTTGCTTTCGGCTTCATGGTCCTCTTTGTTACTTTGATAATATGATGGATAGGCATTTTAGGTATGCCAGTATCTTAATGAATTTCTTTTATAGCCACGACAAGGTCAAGGTTGATAATTTTCGTTTGTTCTTCTTTATTTACGCGGGTAATGAGGATTACCAAATAGTAAACATGAACTTTAGCGTACCTGGTGGGTTAAATTAACTTTGATTACCGCGAGATAAAAGGTACGGCACAAGGCTGCCTCAATGCAACGTTAGAGCCTCACCAGCCTCGTTTGTATGAACAGTCTGTTGCAATCGTTTCAGTTGGTATTTTCGCTATTTATCTTTCAAGTTCTACTTCGTTCAAATTATTGGCACGCCTATCCTTAGTAAAAAGTAATTTGATATTAATTAGTAATGGCCAATGGCCGACATATTTAAACAAATACGGCGATCATAAGTACTGATAATATGACTATACTGTGAACTTTCCTTAAGTGCTTGACGAGCGGGGCGTGTGGTGCTTCGTGGAAATCGTGGATTATCCCGCACCTCACCCCCTTTGATTAGCTGGATCGCTGGATCTTAGCGCTTTAGGGACGAACATAAAAAAAAATTGAACTTATAGGGATTTCAAATTGTATGTGACATACATTTTGTAATTTGAAATGTTGTGCAAGTCTTCCAGACGTAGGTTTTAGTAGGACGGAGTGAAGTGCACCTCCAACAGCCGACGCCAAGTATAGTGGGGACGTGTTGCAAAATGTTTCGCCAAATGCACACAACCGGTTCCTTAGATGGCGTCGTTACGGTATGCGACACAACGGGGAGTATTGAAAACATTATGGCATGCTCCAACGCTTTCGCTCTCAGTATGAGAATTGATCCTACGATACGCATACTCCGTCCAAACTAGACCAACTGTAAAACAGGTGGGAACTCGGTCGAATTGTTCAAGTTTCTTTGTCTCGACACTGTGTAGAAATACCAGTGTACTTTGTTATTGGTAAAGCATTAGCCAATGTTGTCTTACTGTTCAAGATTTTGACCCATAAGACAGATTCGAGACTTACTTATGCCGACTGAACTGTTTGACGTCCTAATATTTGTTGTGGTGCGAGTCAAGACTAAGCGGCTGCGATTGACAAACATACTTAACCACAGTAAAGCTGTTAATTTGAATACTGTTTGACTTTTTTTTCAGGTTCAATGTGTTACTGTTTTTTTCTTCATACAATTCGCAATTAGGCTTTTGCCATTTTCTTTTCAGTACACAGTGGACGTGTTCTCTGGTATCTATCGTAAACTACCTTTTTGTTTTTATTAATCAAATCGGTTTCTGATATCAGTTTATATGAGTCACTTGCAACGGAACGAAACACCTAGTTACCTATAATATAATCAAAATGCACTAAATAAAAAAAAAATATGCCCATGTATCGCACGTGGTACACGTGCACACTCGCGGATGTGTGCCGACATGATTCAGTTTATAATTAATATCAGCACGTGGTGTGGACACGTTTGTGCACCCCCGGCGACTTGTTATATGTAAACTAAACTTTATTTACATATTTAGACATGATGTTGTACATCTATAATATGCATTTGTCCGCATGATTGAAACACGTGAGATGCCCTACGGTTTGATTGCAAGCCTCGTATGTTTAACAAGCCTAATATTAACAGGCTCCAATCTTTGGTAAAAAGATCATTCATCCTCATAATCTAGGAAGTGATAAAAAAATATTGTAAATATTGCGTTTTTCAAGCCTTTAGTTCTCGTGAAATGTAATGTTTAGCAAACTTCTTGTAATCAAGACGCCAGTGCTTGATATTGTATTTTTTATACTCCCAAAGAGAATGCTAAGATAAATCGCCTTTGAGGTTCTTCGTTTGTAATTAGAGCTAGGTATAACAGATTAAAGTCTCATTCAAAAATGTATTGTGCCCTTCACGTGATACTGTAGGTACACGTTCAATTTTTTCAATGCAGCCAGCGCTAAACAATTGAAAACGTATCCGAATGATTGCGTGTATAGTATACCTGCTGTCAATAGGCGATAATATGTATATTTTTTAGGACAGTACCTACCTACGTACTGTAACGGTTCAGTTAACACAATAACAGGTGCACAGCTGTTGTGAAACATGTACAGCTCAACTCAACGAGACAGTCTAGTTATGCAACAGCGGTAATCTTCACGAATCAACAGTCAATGCATGCGCGTCGTGTCCATAACGGTTTATTGTAATCACGGAACTTATTAACAGAGTGTTCGCAGGCCCGAATCTCTAGATAATCTTGACAATGGTGCAGTTGAATGAAATCGAATGTTGTGCCTAACGTTCGTTCACACTATTGTCATGTCTACGTTTTGTGTGTTGCTTAAAATTTATATATGTACAAATAAGTTGACACCAGTTGAATATTTATTGTAGTTGTGACATTTTTAGTGGTAAGCGTCTTTTATGAACTGTACTAGCCTATTTAACAACAATTTGTTTAAACTTGAATGATAGTCTCTGTAGGTATAATATAATCCGGTGTAATATTATGACGAATTGTCAGACTTGTTAATCTTTAGACTTCAATTTGTTCAAATGGTTACATAAAATATTATGTCGTTCTCGTGATTAAATAAATGACTTTATTCAAAGAGGAAGTTGAATGGTTCAAATCCGCGGCTTTGAGAAGATAACGTCGCAACACAACTTTCATAATCTCAAACAATGCCCGCTACACTTACTATGATAATCAGTTAACGCCTAACCAGACTGTTCTCTTTAAGAAGAGAAAGCGTACATTATTCCTTGCATCTCACTTCTTGGAATACTTTCGGAGATGCAAATGTCACAATGGATAACGGACGGTCCGTGATTTCGATACTTTTGATTCACGTTTCTATTCATCACAGATTTCCAATGCTCAAATCTTACGATGACCAACATGAAATCCATTAACATTTTATTGGTTAACATATTTGAAAGAATCTTCTCTCTGTTCAGTCAATTACATATAATGGCTGTCATTTTTCTCGTGCTATTTTATGTAGGTCTCATTAAAATGCACAAGACAGAATGTCTTTGGCGAGACCTCATCAGTCAACTGCATTCTAGTATACATGTAGCGGTCTTGGGCACAAAAATCTTTAGAAGTTGGTATGACAAGAGCGAGACGTGCATTCGGGCGTCCAATTATCATATTTTATACGCGATTGCATGAGGATGCCGCAGCATAACTCATTGTTCACGCTGGTCACAGACTGACATGATGCTTACGGGCGTCCTTGAACTCAATTGGTTGTATTTATGAAGCTAACGGGAATCGTGTCAATGCAAATTGCTGTGGAAGCTGCTTGACTACTGACTGACAATGACATGCTAATATATTATTATTTATAAACTGATGCTTATTAATATAAATGGTGTATTGATTCGATATCGATCAAATGAGCCGTCTTAGATGAATACCTACCTTCAAATAACCAATTTGTTTTATGATAAACTTAATGTTAAGAGTATCAATTATATAATACCATTTATTGACTTCGATAGCAAAAAAAATGGATTCCGGAACCTATATGTGGAGATTTTAATTAATGGTTTGAGTATCTTCTCGATAGAGGCTCGATCATCGTGCTGCATTCTTTAGTGATTAGCCTCTATTAACGCTCATCTCATACGGCTAGTAGGATGATACTGTAGAAAAAGTGGCCATGGAATGGACTACATAGCCGGATTCTTCGTCTACTCGTGTTATCATGACATCATCATCATTTGCTGACGTCTACAATTTGCTGTTATATTACATATTACGTTTAATACTTCTTTATTTTTTTAATGATGTTAATCGCAATTACGAGTATAATAATTTACTCAGACCAATTTACTTATATCTTAATGGTTGCATAAAACCTATTCGTTGTAGGTACTCTTAAATACACGGCTCTTTACAACTGCATGTATAGTCATCATTGTGTCCAGCTAGTTTGTTACAAAAGCCTCATTACCTTGTAAAGTGTTTGTAAAATAGTTCACAAGTAACGACGCTTCCTGGCTATCTTGTTAACTGGCCGACAAACACGGACTCGTATCCAGTGTTAATTGAGATTAAGGTCACTACGGTTCCATATCGTGTCGAAATCTAGTTCGTTCACGGATGAATTACCATATCATATAGGATGGCGTTTTCTCGAAACATGGTTCCGTTTGATAGTCCGTTAGCTGTATTGATTGATTAACCTTAAAACATATCAACTGTATCCAAAAATAGAGACAAACGCTGCCTTAAATTCAACCATTTGCATTAATATTGATACAAGAAAATGTTTTGTCCTTGTTTTGATTATAAGACCGGTTCACTTGGAATGGCTTTCGCGTGATTCTAACACCATTTATTTTGACCATCGTGCTGTGCGTATCTTACGACACTTAGTACTTGAAAAATGTGTGACAAATAAGATGACCCTTAGTGAGTTCTTCGCTATTTCTTAATCTAGTGAAATACGTGTTAATATGTTGTGTACCTACGTGCTGCAGCTTTTTTCGAAAGAGGTAAATCGGCGACCTTCATTTACGTGTGTCTGCTATGCGAACATCGATCGTTCAGTGGCGCGAAAAATTGTTGTTGACCAAATATTTCGTAATCAGAAACCCGTTTTCGATGTCGTCACGTGCATTTTAAGCATTTTATATAAATTAAAAAATACTTCGTAGACCTTGCACGGGAAACCCCGTTTACTTTAACTGTTAATCTGTAAAAACCTAAAAAGTTGAATGTTTGCCTGACCTGGCACCTAGCTATTCTCACAAAATAACTGGCATCGCCTCTTCTATTTATGCGCGGCATCCGCATTCACTTTATTATTGCTATAAAATCATGTTTCCATCATGATATCGAATCTGCGACAAACAGGAATGGGCCATAGAAGATTCTCGCTCATTTCGATTGACGGTTGAACTAATAATACATGCATTGATATTATTTCGTTGAATATTTTAAATAGATTATGTATGAAGTTGTACAAAACAAGTCTATCTTCAACGGTTGATTTCGGGGTAACTAACCCGAAACTACATCTTTTTTGAAGTCTGTATCTATCTCTCTGCTCACATTAAGTACTTGTTATCTAATAATTAGTTGATCGTTTAACCTGTACAAAAATTATCCATGCTAAGTACCCTATCCCGCTTTTTCTCGTATTATAAGTTTAAGATTCATGCTGTTGAAATTAACTTTTGCGTGAATCAAAAATAGTTCTCACAATTTAATGAAATACTTCAACCCATAACACTGGCTAATGTATATTATTTTTTAGCTTGGTGACATCCTTCGTTCACAGTCTCGGTCATTCCAAGTTCGTTACTTGTTAATCCATGGTTTTTACGTTTCTTTGTCACGGTGTAAATTATAGCAATTACATCATTGTATCACTTTGTATATCAGATCCGTTTTCAGATGGGATTTTCTTTGATAATATACTTGTAGCATTTGTATCTACACATTGTATTGAAGTGCCAGCCTTTATGGGATTATCACGTTTATTAATTCACATAAACTAGAAGTCAAATATTTCACCCGTGCTTGTGGTTTATAAGCGATAATGTATTACGTACAATTTATGTATTTTTCAATCTTAGTAAGTACTTCAAGCTATAAAAATATTTGCATATGTAAAATTTTACATCTTACATGACTATGCGTTTTACCTATCTTATACCTATTATGTAAAGAGAGAGACTCGCGGGAGACCACTAGTGTGTTTTGAGGAAAAAGTTCGTTTACCTTGCTACAGCCAGCGCGGCAACCCAATGTTCTTTAAGTATCAGTATATTTTCGGCCAGATTAAGTCGTACGTCCTTGACACGTATATAAAAGGCATCATGAGGAGATAAAAATAACTTTTCGATTATGCAATTGTTTTATCTGCATGCCCTGCATGCTGATCAAGGAGATGTTAAAAACATATACTTATTATAAGATTGCTTTCTCTAGCATGACTTGTAAGTCCAAGATAATCGAAAGCAGCAATTGTAGTAATAATCATAGAGTTAAATAGAATGAGCTGCATTATTTAGGTACCGAATAAAGAAATTATTTCGGAGCAATTGATCATAGTACTTGTGCGTTTTGACATTGTTCAACTTTCTTTGCATAAATTATGGTTATCAACAATTTAAATTTATCAAAGGCTATCGACGTTGACTGACACATATTTTGGTGGTAACCGCGCTATACAAGTATGAAACAAGAGAACTAATTAATTATTTATCTTAAGCTCTTTTCTTATGTACTTACACTCCTTTGCAAAAAAAAAAACGGGCACTATGGTTTTTGTATTTTATGTGCATAAAAGCTTACTTTCTAAGCTTTAATGCCTAAAAATCTGAAACACCATAGGTGCCCGATTTTTTCGCAATGGGGTATATGTACTATATGTAGGTAGTTAGGTATGTCCAATAAATGTTGTAGAACTGAAGTTCCTGATTAACCTGAAAGATGAACAACCATTTCTATTAATTATGTTTCTACGTGTAATTGTAAAATGATTTCCAAGATCCTAAGTAATCTGACTTGACAATATATATGAATCATTATAAGCAGCGCATCTAGTCACTGTCGATTAGGACATCGGTTTCACGGAAATTATCGACTCCTTGACATTGAAACTTTTTGTGCTGCGTATTCATACTGCCGGGAATCACGTTATGTCATTCCGTTTGTACTTTGTAGTTCTTAACATAACAACATCACATTTTCTACCTTGAGGCTCTGTCATAAACAGTGTATCACCTGTATCTTCGTCTTTTTGCATTCGTTTGAGCTATGCTTAAAATTTGCATGTTTTTGAGTTCGACTAAGCAAACTGTAGGAGTGATATGATTCCTAATAAGGCCTCAGTAGAACGACCAAAGCACTTTCGTGCAATGCAAGTGCCAACTGACCTACTCAATAATTGCTTATGACATTATGGCCCAATGACTTATTGTGTCATGGTGTTGTGTGACGTATGTGACGTAACTTAAACGCCCCCATGACGTTGGGTGAGAGCTTACACCTAAATTGGTAATTAATATCCCTGTCGCGATGTCTGTGAAATTTGAATTCCCAAATATGAAGGGCAAAGTCACTTTTAATTTGAAGGAAATGTATTGTAAGATTGTAATTATACAGTAGGCTTATTGTCTAACTCGCTCGCAATCGCCATCGTGTTCATTTTTACAGTTCTTGTATGAATGTGACAGCTAACTGATTCCGATGCCAATTGACAGCCCATACATGAACTGTCAAAATGAACACGATGGCGATTGCGAGCGAGTTAGACAATAAGCCTACAGGTAATGATGTTTAAAAGCAAATTACTAACATACTCTCTCTCTCTCTAAAAGTTAGGGAAACCCTCGCTCTACATAAAAGTGGATAATGTTGTGTCTCAGGGAGTCAATAAAAGGGTGCGTGTGTATTTCGATATTTTGTATACCTACTGGGATACATTATCTTGAAAATCAGTCATACATGGAAAAATGCGTATGGCGTAACCACATGATTGATGAAATCCTCCTGATCTGATGGAAGAACGTAAATATGTGAAAATTAAACCATAATCTTTCGGAAGTGAGTAAGAACGTGAGCAAACGCACGAATCCCAACTTTTTGCAAAATCATTAAATCACTGTGTACTTAGAAACCAAAACCTACCTAGGCAATTTGAACATCCGACCAATGTAAACATTAGATTTACTTAAAATTTCGTTGCTATTATTATTGCTTTACTTAAACAGGGCAATAAATCCATCAAATAAATATTTTCATAACGTCACGCTTAACTGATTGTTTGACAACAATTTCTCCAGAGCCAATTATCACTTTAACTTGAAAGTGAAATTGACTTTGACGTTTTCTGATATATAATATGGCATTGAACCGGTGACTAAGCAATTTATTGATCGACTCTTAGTTTTTACGCGTCCTAGGTACACACGGCAAAATAATCAGGTAAGCACCTTTGCATGCACGCCCCGTGTCAAACCTGCTTACCGAATAGCTTTGCTGTGTATACATCTAGATCGTAAGCGTGATAATAACTAATAATAAATATTGCCGCAATTAATAACCAATACATTTTCGTACAACTTTTTTTTGAAAATAGACATCATTTATGTTGGTTACGGTGGAAGTTATTACGCTTTGAATCTACCATCGGATACAATTACTTGCTATCACCGCACCGGTGCATTATATACGCGATTTTACTCAAGAGATACGCATGCGTACACATACTATAAATTTATGCATACCTGCTCGAATGGATAGTGCAAATTTTAAGTGTTAAAGGTCGATATTTTATGATTTATTTTGCTTATTAATTATGAATATTATCATTTTGCATGCTTATGTTTCCTTATAAGTTAAAATACACGATTTTAACTGACCAAGATTAACATTATCTTTCTTAGTTTTTTTTTGTTTAGTGCAGCACACCGCAGTCCGGATTGGCTGGATGCGCAAGTCCGGGTTTTGTGAAATGTGAAGGTCGTGCGCCGAGGGCAGGTTTTAGTCGTCAGTCCCTGTGCCATTTAACTCGGGCCTAATAGCCGTTTGCACAGGCCCACTTAGCCTCGCCTACTTTCGAAAATGATCCTTTTAAAACCAACGTCTTTGTGGACGGGCACTTGTGCATTGTTTCAATACCGTTTGCTTTCCTTCCGTGTTACATTTAACAAGGACACGTATATCCTATCTGGCATTTGTAACTCATTCAATTCAATTTCGCATGCTAATTGTGTGTGATAGGAAACACATTTGCGACGGTCCTTAATTTATGATGTCATCTTGGCTCATTTTATTCCTTGTTTGTCAAGTTACTAACACTACGGAGGTTAATAAGACTAGTTTCTTTAAATCGATGTGAAGTAAATTTTTTGTAACGCCAAAAGTTGATAGGTCTGTAACTCTGCGTATAAGTGTATCACACCTATATCATTGACCTCAAAACTATTTTATCGGTCCTCGTGTTTGTAAACTCGCGATTCGGAACATGCTGCGAGAATTGCATAATTCGCGTAAGTTTTATTCGTTTAATCTCTCTCTTATGGTTTATTAGTATACTATATTTGAATGGATTAGGTTCAAATTTACCCACTGCTTTGCTACTAAAGGGAAGGGAAGCTTGATTGACAAATAAATGCATGTTAAATTAAAAGTATATTATAAGAAAATACTTTGCTTAGAAAAGACTTCGTATGCAATGCAAGGCTTTTTTTACTTTACTTTACTTTAGTTTTTAATTTACTTTACCTGCTATGGGTGGTGTAGGGGTATAGCACGCGTCACGGAATGACGAGGACCCGGGTTCGATTCCCGGCCATAGCTTTACTTTTCGGATTTTTCTATGTGTTCTAATTTTCAGTGTCGTTTAGAAATTCAATTTACTTGTATTATTTAGTAGTTTTTTTTAAAGCTAAGTAAATAAAAACGCACAAGTGCTTCTGGTTGTGCGATCCAAATATTTACTATCAAACAAGACTTCTTTTCACACCAATGCTGATTGTAAATCAGAAGTGGTAGCGCAAACAAGTGATTAATCCACAATCCATGTAAGGTTGCTCTGAGTTCGCTAGTCTTAAGGAGGATCTAATCAAGTTTGGCGGCGCCTAAATAAATTATATTGGGTAGGTATTTGTTATTTTTCGGTTCGAGCTGTCCTGAATGTGTTTGTGGCAACATTCCGGCATACCATTAATAATTCTAGCGGATGTTACTTCAATTAGATACTTTTTTGGGTTTTTTCAAATAAACTAGTTTTATGATAATCCAAAACGCGTTTTAATAGCCCAAAACTAACAAATCGGCACTGTGATGTTGCGATTTTATGTGTTTTCTCCATTTGATTTTAGAAATTTAATTAACTTTTAAGCTATCTGGGATTGAAACAATTCAGATCGGATGCATTTAATTCCCTCAGATGCCTGGCGATTTTAAACTTAGTACCTAATTGTTTTTCGTCAAATTAGTACCTAATAGAAAGCGCTGTCAATTGCATTCACCATCTCTACCCTCATTCTGACAGAATAGTCTGACTGGTCAGAAACATCATCATTTTAAATTATAATTGTTTTTAATTATTTTCAATTTGAAATTCTAATTTATATTTAAATATTATTTCTATTGTAACATTGTGTCCGCGAGCCGACAGACATGTTTTAACCATCATCCTACTTTGTTACGCGTCCCATTGTACTTCACACCGTAGCCAACCACATGGCTAATTACAAGGGTTCATTGTTTTAATTAGTTGCATCGACTTACCGAGCTTTTGGTATCCATTGTTTACCGGGTGTCACTTCCACGCTTTTACTATGTTGTCTGATAGGCTGCTCACTATTACGTCACAAAACACTGCATTCACTTGGTCCACATGTCGGGGTAGTCTTTGCTGTGTCGAGTTGCTCTCTCGCCCTCTCCGTGTGCCGGCGACGATGCACGCGCCTGCTCCAAGCGGCAAAGCGACTAGAGTCGTACTGAGAGTGTTGCAACAACCGCCAAGGTTTATATATGAGGTTGCACGCTGTACTTCTGTTTATATTTTTTGCCGTTTTTTTATGATTAATCTGAAATTTTCGAATGTGACGAAGTGATTAATTTGTCGTTTATATCGTAGTATTTTTAGTTAGCAAAATGTTTATCTGTTTTGTTTGATAATTGCACATTAAAGTATCCTTTATATAGCATCTTAAATTTATTTGTTCAACTTCTCCGTGTATTTCTTTGATCTTATTGTAGTGTCTTAGTGTAGTGTGTAGGTCTTTGAACGTTTAGAATTCATTTATGTAGAGGAATGTCACACAATTATAATTTTTGGTCCGTACGCAATGATAATAACATAATTCTAACAGATCCATTATTGAAAATGTCAAGGAATCTTTTGCCACTAAAATATTAAGAGGTAAGCAAGTATGAAGCACCCAAGTATACATAAAAATTAGATTCTCATGTAATGTAAATAATTGCTCATTTTGGCGAATGAAATAATAGCTAAATTTACTGTTCACGACTTAATATGTCATCCATGCCTACATCCATTTTTATAATTTATTTGGAAAAAATTGTGTACTATAATTTTGTTTCGTTGTTGATAACTTTGCTAACCCTTACAATTTGTAAGTACCTTGAATACCTTAGAACTTATTTATTTTAAAATTTCTTAAATAATTCAATCACTGTGGGTCGCAACGCGAGCGTGAGTACTTGCAGATTGATAGCTATACTAACTCCTACAGGAAAATACAAAAGCAAGCAATACAGCAGCAGTGTCACGTTGTGCAGCTAGACCGAGCTCCAACTGGAATAAGCTTTATGCCATTAGATAATGATAAAATATACAAACAGACAGTACGCTTGCACACTTTCAAACGGAGCGGGTTTAGAGGCGTGCAGAATCGGTCAATTGCATTATTTGAAATCCACTTCACTTTATGTAGGCATCACATTAAAAGAAGAGCGAGACGAGACTTGAACTTCAAGTACATAGGTACATAATATATGATCTCTCCACGCCAGTTTCAGTGGAAAGCGCACCTCTCTAACTGCCATTTAAAAACTATTTTTCATTCATATCCTATTTTGGTCGAATGGAGTATGCTCCTGAAATATACGAGGGTTTCATGGAATCATTTCGTTACTTTTAACCCAACCTACGAAAAAAAATCTCGTGTCGTAAGACTTAATGCAGTGAGACTCCGGTGTAATCAGCGTGGGACCAAATGACGTGCCCCATTGCCGCTGTTGTGCAACCCGAGGACAGGCTGACCGCTCCGCAGAATTACATTACAGGACTCTGAGTTGGCACCACCTTGGGATTGTCACAACAAACGGACGCTTGCGCCTGCTCGGCATCTGATTATCGATTCCGTACTCTGATTTCCTGTTTTTTCTCACTTTATTCACGAATGAATAATAGCCAAAAACATGTTTTGTATAATGTTTGTTAGAATAAATTTGTTTGTTATCGGATCTCATGGTTCTACTCCACAATAAAGTGTTGCCATAGTGGCGCACGTTTTTCTCGGACGTAAATCAACAAATCCTTCCGCATAAGTTCAATAGTTAGAAATAAACATATATTACTAGCTGTTGCCAGCGACTTGGTCTGCAAAGAATTCGTTTATCGCTATCCCGCGGGAATTTTCCGGGATAGAAAGTGGCCTATGTGCTATTCCATACTTTGCTCTATCTATGTGCCGAATTTCATCCAGATTCGTTGGGCCGTTCTGGCGTGATTGAGTAACAAACAAACATCCATCCATCCATCCATTAGGCCGTATATGTTTTATTACATGATTACATGACTAGCTGTTGCCAGCGACTTCGTCTGCCAAGAATTCGTTTATCGCTATCCCACGGGAACTACGCAATTTTCCGGGATAAAAAGTAGCCTATGTGCTATTCCAGACTTTTCTCTATCTATGTGCCGAATTTCATCCAGATCCGTTGGGCCGTTCAGGCGCGATTGAGTAACAAACAAATATCCATCCATCCATCCATACTTTCGCATTTATAATATTAGTTAAATAAAATGCCTCTGCCATGCCCCTCCCCCAACACCCCCGCAAATTTTGATTATTTGAAAACCAATAGTAAAATAAACAAAAAGGAAAATAATTATTTAGGCACAGCTAAAGTCCTTTTAATGTTACTTCTGAAAAAAAAAACAGACCTAATAGAAAGCCTTCTTTGACAAATATTGATTGACTCTACATTGACTCTATTTAGCGTAACCAGAGTCGTCATTTGCTAAAAGTGTATTGGGCGAAGTTCTGCTACAACTGGTGATGGCCTTATAAAATATCTTCTTCGCATTACAGTCTGATGAACTGTATGGCTAGATTGACCATAAAATGATACCGTTTGTAGTGCATTCCACAGCCGTTGGTACGTTTTGATCATTAAATTGATGAGATGAGATCGTCAATTAAATTGTAAAGTGTGAAATTTTAGATTTAAAAGAATTGGTTAGATACAGTGCAGTTTCTGTTCTTTAAGCCATGTCAGATGGTCAAATACTGACTCGGCAAGGATTTCGATATGCTGTAACCTTGAGTTAAATATGTACATAACTTCTGCATATCGCAGTTCATATTTACTCATGGGATGTAATATATAAATATTTATAAACATGCATGTTTATTTTGCTTGTAACAGTGTCCCTCTGTTAGCCAAAAGCTATCCTATTAAGTACTTATTTCAAAACCTTTTTATCTAAGTCATGTTAAGAAACACGTTTAAGTCATTCCGCCCCTCCTCTGCCCCCGCCCAAATATAGTTACTTGATCATTCATTTGTTTTTGTACTTGTATATGCCCATGAATTGTCTTGCAATATTTATTTTGAGCATTTTGATATTTATAAATCTTAATTTAAGATTCATCGTTCATTAATTAGTACCGCACGCCATCGCCGCGACAAATAAGCAAAATAAATCCACAATCCGATTCAGATTATTGACTTCGTCCATCGTCAGTCTCAAAAAGCCTCCGTTCACTAGGATCCATGTATTCACTGTTGGGACACATTTAACTCTATCCTAACAAAGGTTCATTTTTGAAGGAAAGTGAAAAATAAGTTTAGCCCCACCATTAACTCTGTAAGGATGTAAGAGTTCCTTAAAAAAATCGAAAGTTATAGAGTGTTGTCATTGTCATTTCAAAATTTTCAAACAATTTATTTTGTTGCTTATTCTTCCTGTATCGCTCTGTATTTTAGGCCAAGGATCTTAAAGTTACAATCATAACATCTACCCAATAATTTACTACAATCATTCTGACTTATGCGCGTAACTTTAAATGGTTACCGTTGAGTTGATTGACATTTACCCGTGTTTATTTAACATATTTTATTTCTCTAAGTTAGCAAAAATTCATGGCCTAGAGATTTCATACTAATTGCAGACCTTGTGTAAAACTTAAATCAATGTCTTTAACAAGTAACGGTATACCAGTGCCGCAGGTAACGACTGTTTGTTATGAACTTGATGACGTACGAGTTGACTTTTCTTAATTTTAATTGCTACTTAACGAACACTTGTTTTCAAACGTTTTGTTTTTTCTTTATAA
The DNA here is from genome assembly GCA_963854515.1 of Pandemis heparana. Lineage (NCBI taxonomy): Eukaryota > Metazoa > Arthropoda > Insecta > Lepidoptera > Tortricidae > Pandemis > Pandemis heparana. The sequence continues at coordinate 9,270,693 of OY978010.1, forward strand.
GTACGACATATTTGCAATACTTACATAGTTTAGTTTGCTTTGGACAGGGTTTTACCCAGATCAAGATCAATATAATCTCTGCGGCTATGAGTATTCACAACGTTTCGGCTAATTTTCCCCGAATCATCTTTACCCGCCGTGACTCACAAGAGTACATTCTCGTTCATTAACATCATGTTGCTAAAGGTAAGCTTGTAGGTATGATGTGACCAGTAAGAATTTATATTCCCATTAGATCGGGGCCGCAATTAGGCGCGCGTGTGAAGGCACCCATTATACACTGTACAATTCAGTTGGACTGCCGACTACAAGGTTCGCGAGAGAAGTTATTCCTTCGAGCAACAAAAGATTGAAGGCTTGCTTAATTTCTCAGTCGCACGCACTGTTCGAGCTTAATTGGATTGCAATTATATCACTCACTTTACCTACTATATCATTAAACAATTAGTAACATTCACGAATTAACACTTCTATCTCTGAATTTGACTTCGGTTGGCGTGTAATTGCTTGGAAATGTTGGATCGTGATGTTGCATCCGTTAGATTATTTTATTACGAAAGATTAATTTTTATACTGCAACATCCAAAAAAATATGCAAAGAAACAGCTACATGTTTTACGAAACTTTTGTTTTTCTTACTTTATTGGTAATTGTTATAATTATGCTACCTGATTATTTTGATTATGTTAGGTTAGTTCAATAGATTTTGAGTTTCAGTATATTATTGTTAGTCGGTTTACTTGGGTTTATTTTTTAAATTGGTAGAAAGTGAAAAAATCTTATTTGCGAAACCTTTTGTGTCCTCTCATTTATTTTAAACTTTAACATTGAACTGTGTCGCAACTATGTTAAGTTATTTTTTTATACATTCTGTTTGCATATCTGAATAATGATCATGGTCAGTTTTCAATCTGTTGTTTTTGTTTAGTTTTATGGTAATATGTAGTATTACAAGTAGCGTGGTAATTAATCAATATTAACTCTATATATATGTAGATATATTAGATATTCATAAAATTTATGATGCTGAATTTTGCCAGAATCTTACATGTAATCTGTCTGTCATCATCTGTCAATAAAAGTGTTAATTGCGTTTGCCAGCACCAGGTTACATAATTAGTGTTGTGTTGGCTGTTGCCAATTGATGTTTCGAAAAAGGCACAATACACTTAGCGCTGGCCGATGCATTATTATTTACCTTGGCCGTCAGTAGCGCTTTGACGCCTTGTGATCATTACGTGAAGATGGGATGTCATTAAGCAGTAATTTAGCCATGTAAATGAGTCACAGAGTACAGTGTCAGGTCCGGTCGCGGCGGGCAGGGGTCGGGTCTACGCGAGCACATCGTCCTTGCCAGGAATGCGAGGTCATCACGCCTTCGTATAGTATAGTCGATCGTGTTCTTTTGTGACGGTCCTCTTGTGAAACATAATTGTTGTTTTAGTGCCGTTCATTCCGTATTCTATGCATGTTATTACGACGCCAGTTCATGGGTCACACCTTGTCCTGTCCACCTCGCGGCCGGCCAAACGCTGACAACTTGCAAATTACGCCTTTAATTACAGGTGATTAGTTAAATAAATCAGTGTTTACTTTTATTTGAATCGGGACTCTTACTCACCGAATGCATTTTAATGGCCTTGATTTAATTATTGTTGGTACTATTTTTTTTAGGCTAACCTAGACTGACCTATCCTACCTATGTGTAAGGTATAATTTCATTCTTACTTGTCCTATTTGGTAAACAAAATTCTAACCTCAAAGCGTCTCATTTTTGCTATTTTTTTACTATTTCATCGTAAATATAGGAACTGGAGATAAAACATCAGCAAAATTATGTACAAAATATTACCTCAGGTTTATTTGATAACATAAACCACCTTATTCATTACAAAAATTTGCACATTGAGGTTAGAATTTTGTTTACCAAATAGGACAGGTAAGAATGAAAATACCATACCTTATTAAGTTATTATTTAATAGCTAAGTAGTTAGCAAGTACAAATAATAGTACTTATCGATTTTAACACTTTTACTTTTTATTGCTCTTATTTCTACATACGTTTATGGCATATTCGGTAACACGTATTACCTGCATTTAATGCCAAGGCGCCTACGTGGCAATTAGCAATTTTTGACGTCAGATAGATATGACAAACTTGATAGTGACGCAACCAGCGCCGACGACGAAACTGTTGGGTCCGCTTTGAAATGCTATACCCTTAACCTTTAAATTATTTCTCAGTGAATCGGCTGTTACAATTTGTATCCGCTACACGAATGTTTAACCATTCAATGTGGAGTACGCAACCGCATTCATACATGGCAACCAGTAAACCACGATTTACACATTCAAATGAGTACTTTGGATTATTTATGCCAGCACTATCTAAGGTAAATTGACAGGATTCAAGAAGGATTTAAAGCGAATGTCTTATTGTTTGCTTGGGGGTTTTCCGATTGTGTATCCTGGTAGGACTCGATTAGGTACATTGCGGAGGTTCAGTCGCCTACGTATTGTATCCTTATCCGTTTAGATAAAGTTCTGAATAATTTTGTTTTTGCTGTGGTAAACAATAATTTCTTCATTTTATAAATGAAATATCACGCATTCTACTCTAAATGTAACGTACCCAGTGTGATGTTATTGATTACTTTAGTACATTTATATTTGAGGGGCTTTATGGAATTGCATACATATTGTAGTGTTTATATAGTATAGTGTATTTTTAAAGTCTAACCGTCTAGTTTTTTTTATATAACTACTAGCTGTTGCCAGCGACTTCGTCTGCAAAGAATTTGTTTATCGCTATCCCGCGGGAACTACGCAATTTTCCGGGATAAAAAGTAGCCTATGTGCTATTTCAGACTTTTCTCTATCTTTGTGCCGAATTTCATCGAGATCCGTTGGGCCGTTCTGGCGTGATTGAGTAACAAACAAACATCCATCCATCCATCCATCCATCCATCCATCCATCCATCCATCCATCCATCCATGCATCCATCCATCTATCCATCCATCCATACTTTCGCATTTATAATATTACATAGTTAGATGTATTCATGTTCATCAGTTTACAATATAATAAGAGTCTAAATTACAATGATCTAATTTACTTGTCAGTATCAGTACTAACTTTTCATGATTATTGTGCTCAAAACATATATTACATATTCTTGCCTTCTCAACCAAATTGAACACTTAAGTCATAATTATGCGAAGCCACATTTGTGTTTAGAAACTGCTTCTACACATGGCCAGACAAAGAGTTCTTGTCTGGCCTTAATAGATTGACATTCATAGCTCATCATAATCGTAATACTCATTAGAATGCGGTGTTTCTATCTTGGTAAAACAACCTGTTCTTTTGTGTAACAGAGCGTGTTTTGTTCACAGTTGAGAGTCCCACTTCGCCAAGTTCTGAGACCTCGCGACCTGACCGTGGTGATCGCCAAGAAACATCTGAAGGTCGGCGTCAAGGGACAACCCCTCATTATTGACGGCGAGCTCGATGCAGACGTCAAAGTTGAAGAGTCGACTTGGGTGCTTCAGGATGGACGCAACTTGCTGGTCAATTTGGAGAAGGTACTCAAATGGTGTTGATAACAGTGTTACGTGGTTTACGAAATAAAACGGAAGCGATCATCTCGCGAAATGAGACAAAAATTGTACTTCATCATTTAAGATACGAAATTATCGGAACACTGACGCTAATAAATATATATATCCTGTGTTCGAACGTTGACTGTGCCTAACTTAAAAAAAAACTAGTTTTTATTATGAAAACATAAATTTGATAATAAATCGTTTTGTAGAGCTTTTATCTTAAGGTTCTTAAAATATGAACAGACTTCTCAAGAAATCAGATAACGGTAAATAATGCCACTTCGACATATGACCCAAACAGAAATTTTGACAAATGACTAAATGACTGAAGTTGAATAAAAGCTTTTAAAAAGTAGGCGACTAAGTATTTAATACAAGGGAAAGTTGGCAGCTTTTGGAACCGTTACTGTTTTTGTGAGCTCTGTCTGTTTAAAATATTCCATTCTCGAAGCCCCTACAATCATTAGTTTGTCTGACCGACCTTACCTTTTTGTTATTGCTAAGCGGTATTTTCCTTTACCATGTTTTACAAAAATACCAGCATACTTTTTAACTTAGAACACCTTGTAACACTTTACGGTGAGACTAATTTATTTTTAGCGTTACTCGTAATTTACGCGAAACAGTGTCTTAAAGGATCCAATCAAATTTAATGACCCAGCTTACAGTTACTAACTATATGCCGTTATTTTGTTCTAGGTAAACAAAATGAATTGGTGGGGAAGATTGGTCACGACGGACCCTGAAATATCTACTAAGAAAATCAATCCAGGTAATTATATTCATTAACATTTTTTTATTTGATGCTAGTTACTGCGTTGTTTTAGACAATTGATTGTGAATTTGTTTTCAGAGCCGTCTAAATTGTCCGATTTGGACGGTGAGACACGCGGACTGGTCGAAAAGATGATGTACGACCAGAGGCAGAAGGAAATGGGCCTTCCGACCAGCGAAGAACAAAAGAAGCAAGATGTACTCAAAAAGTAAGTGTGTAAAAGAAAAAATGTTCCACATCGTGTTGCTTTTCCCTTCACGTCCCATTTATTTTTTTGCTGTTAACCTACAGTGATTGTTATAGTATGAATCTTCCCAGGTGAATTTTTCGCTTCGAACTCTGATCTTTCAAAAAAAGGGAAGATTCATACAATAATTATTGAATTTTATTTCTAAAATTACAAGGCTGTCCTATGTGATACTAAGTACAACACACACAGAAAGGAAACTGGCCTTATACTCCGAAATCCGATTTTCGAAGTTCGTTTCGTGCCGTTCCGCTCTCACCAATAGTTATTAATTTGAGAGTGAGAGGGACGGCGTGATACGAACTTCGAAAATCGAATTTCGAAGTAGCCCCCCTGCATCCGACTCTTTTGGAACTTTTGCTACCTATATCCCTACATGTTTCAAACAAGGTCTGCTGCTGGTTTTGATGTTTCCTTAAAACTGTTTTTTATTCTATTGTGGTTAGAAAGCGTATTAACGCTACTAGCCTGTGTTACCTACTATTATTTATTAATAATATAATTAAGATGGGTACAAGTCGCGCGATGTACACACATCAAAAATATATGAATGGGAAATTTGATCTACGCGGTAGTATAGAAATTTTCAAAATTGACTAGGGATAAAAAATATCCCTAGACATTTTTCATGACTGTACTTTTGTTTGAAAATGGTTTACCCACTGTTCTATATTCAATCAGGTCATACTAAAAATATCAACAATAAAACTAATCATTGAATTTTCAGATTCATGGAACAACATCCCGAAATGGACTTCTCCAAATGCAAATTCAACTAACTGATTAATACGTTCATAATAGCTGTGTTCTCCGTGATGGCGCGTGAATTACTTAGGCATGAGATTTAAAAGCATTGTGTAAGATTTACTTTACAATTTACAAAAAAATACTAACTAGTTAGTTAATTCATACTTTTGGTGCAAAGAAGTGTTAAGGGAATCACTGCTATTTAGTTTTGTTTTATTTTATGTGCACCATTGAAACAAATACCTACATAAATAGTGCTACAAGAAAAATAATTCTCGTTAAGTATATTTGTAATAAGTATTCTATACAGTAAATAGTACTACTTTGCATTATAGAGCGTTGTATTTCGTCTGTATTTTATTCAAGTAAGCATTGCATGTTTTGTTAGGAGATATGTAAGTGGAAGCAATACACAAAGACTAAACAAAATACATACCGCGCGCTATCTCCTGAGCACATGATGCACAAAAGGCTGTTTCTCCAGGCCTTCGGTCTATCGCGCGGAAATCGCGCGCGGGGTGTGACTCAATGTAATCAAAACTTATGAAATAAATAAAAAATTGGAGATACACAAAATTGATTACAATTGTTTTGATACCCTTCTTAATCCTGGATAAGTACAGTCAACGTCAAAAATCGGTGATCATTTTAGAGCCTCGTCGCTGTGACAACTGTGACTCATTCAACTGTCGGTGTATGGTTACCTTACTACCACAAAGCACTAACTAAAGTGATAATCTACTTTTGACGTTGCCTACTTATATCTACATTATTCGATCGCACGTTAAGTGCCCACTTGAATGAAGACATTTAATGAGCCGATCACATCAGTTTGTTTTTCAAGCTACTGACCCGTGGTCCAGCTAATTTACCCAACCCGGAAAAAATGCTGGCATCATTTTGAATCACTCAATAATATTTTAATCCAAGGTTATGTTATATAAATATCTTTATTTGCACGAAGGGCAAAATACCCAAAAAAAAAGGACTCCGCCGAAGATCAGTTGGACAAACTGTAGTTCGACCACGGGTCGGGAGCGGTTTTTCATCTGTCTATCTGCTTGTCAAGACCCTTATACTGAGGAAGTAAATCAGGTTGAAATTAATATCAAATTCTCAATTCTGCAATCACCTGGAACCTGTGGAAAAAAAACAAGCCAACGTAATCAAAACATGAGTTTTTTAATTAGTTTTACAATATTGAATTAAAAATTTAAAACCCCCCAATAAAAAATAATACAATTTTATGCCTATAAAATGCCTTAAGTACATCATTTTAGAATTAGTTTCTGTCAAAAATGACATTTTTGATTCAAGCTTTTTGCTGACTGTACCTAATTGCAATGTAATCCGTCCTACATGAATATGTGTAAACACTTGGTAAGTACCAAATTTCAAGTCAATTGGACCAACCGGTTGAAAAGTTCCTCATACGGAGACGATCCTGGCTGGGAACTCCACTGCCAGATTATTGTATTGTCATCCGACTTACTCAAGTATGCAAAATTTCAGGTCAATCGGTGGAAGATATATCTGCTTCAAAATCGCAATATTCCACCCAGACAAACATACATACATACATACATTGCAAGTTATTTAAAAGCTTGTATTGTATCCTCTAAGCTTGTAGATATTATACACACATTCGCATGACAACATTGCATCGCATGCATTGGTGTCGCTGTAGACGGAATACGCACATTATTATATTATTACCATATGTTAGCTGTTTATAGCGACACCAACGCAGGGCCAAATAGAAATTTGACAGGCTATAGACTTTACACAATACATATCTTATGCTAACATCAATTTGAACGTGGTTGTGTGGATAAAACCTCTTTGTCTTTTCTGGACGGCATAAACTAAAAATCTATCTGTCAACTTGACACTGACTTGACAGCTGGACGCTGTCTTTTGTGCTGCGGTGGCACTGTGACACTGGCACGGCACGGTATTACGAATACAATCCGTCAAAACCATATTGTTGATATCGAATGTACTCTAATAATTACATTAACTAAAAATCTTTAAAATGGTTAGGACAGTGTATTCTCCTGAATACTGCCTTCAGTACCTGGAACAGTACGCGTCCCAGGAAGCCTTCGTTATTGGACTTATTCTAGGTCAGGCATGTATCACGAAATTATACCAACACCCTCTCAATTCACATAGCTAAATTGTTCGCACTCAATGCTTACGATGTTATTCTGTGATGTCAATGGAACAAACTTCAAATTACAGAGTACCGCGGCGCGGGAGAATGTGATTCATTTGGCTCGCACCCCTGAAGAGAAAAGTCCTGAGACTACTTCAGATCAGATCAGCTTTTCGTCAGATAAGCCGGAAGTTGCTAAAAACTTGTTGGGAGTCTCAGAAGCGTGGGTAGCCGACCACGCTAAACATGTCACAAGGATGCTACCTGGAGGAATGTTTGTTCAAGGTTTGAGAGAGTGATTTACACTTTACACTACGCTATACAAATACGCGCATGCGAGAGAGTGGAGACAGTACAACATATGCACATATGCATAGGTATAATTTTACTGCTGCTGTGTTTAATAAAAAGAGTAAACAAAGTTTATTGTAGACGTGATAAAATTTGGGCGGTGATCTTAGGAATCATGTTGTAGGCGATGCGGCTAGCAACCTCACTGTTTTGATTCTTCTTTCCACCTATCCATCCACAATCATGCTAAATGTGGCCTTTAGGTCTGGTTATCTTGGGCTCCTCCCTTCCAATACATGGAGGAGGCCTATGCCATGAGGTACGCCGAATTACGTGACAATTTAATAAATAATTAAAAAAACAACAACAACATATAGGTACTTACTGAAGTTGTAGCGAATTTCGGAATAAAAAGGCTATATTATTATTATTATTATTATTATCTTGGGCTCTGTCGGTCACTGGTCACATAAGGGATAAAGACGTAATTTATGTATGTATAAAATTTGTTTCTCAAAAAAATTTTTTTGTTGACATTATGTAAGTTAATCTTTTCATATTATGTATGACAGGTATTTTTGTCACAACTGATGAAGATGTATTTGAAGACCCTAACTGCTTCAGCAAACTGCGAGCCATTTTAAACTTCACATACAAATTACTCAATACCAATCCGTACATGTTTGGTAATTGTCCCGAAATAACGGAAAGGCTCATTTTACATATGTCGACGAGTACAAAGGTTTTAACGTGCAAAAGCATTGAAGTCGGGCCAGTCAAAAGTACGGTTCTAAAGCCCGTTGATTGGAAATTTGTGCCAAAAGCACAACAATGGCAGAGGCTGGACTGCTATTTCGAATTTGATGATGTTTATCCGGTTGTTGTGAAGAAGAGTGGTATCTCTGTCAAACAGCAATTTCAGGTAAATTAGTTATAATTAATATGATTTTGTTAAGGATATGTTCTGCATAACTGCTTGATAACTGTTGGAATTACATTACTTCTAGGTTACTTTGTTTACCCGCCGTAAGTGGGAAGTGAAATAAAAGGGTGTTCTAGGTTTTTCTGTTAACACACAGTCATAATAAACATAATTGACAACATTTCATATTTCTGAGCCTATAATTTTAATGGTTCTCTGTATTTTCTTTGAAAAGATGAACATGCTGGCAGTTTAATTTTTTCGCTAGTTTTTGTATTTAATTTATAATTAATTTATTAATTTTTGCTTATTCTAAAAGGGCGTAACTCCGATACTATCACAGAATAGACACTTATCCTTTTGTCTTTTCTGTATAGAAAAAAAAACTGACGTCAATTTCAAATTGACAATGTCAGGCCTTATTCTCCGATATTCGATTTTCGAGGTTCGCTTCGTGCTGTTCCGCTCATACTAATATAGTCATTAACTTGAGAGTGAGAGAGAAGGTATACAACGAACTTCAAAAATAGAATTACAGAGTTGCCCCCCTTGTACTTTGAAGTTGTCAAATACAAAATTATGGTCGCTTACTTTTTCTCGTGAAAAAGGCAAAGGCATTTCACCTACCCTGTGGTAGAATTGGTAAAATTAAGACATGTTTTAATTAATTTTTATTTTCTATAATAAGCAATATTAAAATTATATAAACATATTGCAGTGATCATGAGGAAAAATGCTTTCGAACCATATATACATTTTCAGGTGTTATAATAATGAAATGTTGTCAATTATTGATACCCAAAAATATTATCCTTTATTAAGTACTTATTTGAAGCCATAAGTTTTGTTCTTTCAGCAAATATTGGAATCGGCCCACAAGACGATTGAAACCAGCGTGATGTTCATAGATGGAGAACTGAAGAGTGGTTCTGAAGCTCTAGAGAATCTAAATAAGAAGAAAAAACCCAAAACAAATGTTAAACAAACACAGCAGGATGTTCTAAAATCTATGCAAGTGTCATTATTTGTGCCATTTGTAAGTATAATAATGTGAACTACTTATCTTGTTTAGTGGATTTATTGTAAACAAAATCATAAACGAAACCATAGGATCTTCGCACATCAGGTGTGAATGATGTCAAATGCATTCAACAAAAAAAACACCATTGTCTTTGATAAGACTGAAAATGTGTATGAATAAGTCTCTGCCGACTGTAATGTAATTGAAACTAAACCATGTCAGTAATAATTACAACACACCGGATAACTCACGTATAAAAGCCGAAGTATTGCTAATTTGTATTGTATTGTTGTATTGTAAGGGCTACGGAATAGTCCGAAACAATTGTCGGAGCAATACTTCGGCTTTTATACGTGAGTTATCCGGTGTGTTGTAATTATGTGTGTCTCACGGTAGTTTCATGTTGAACATGTCAGTAATGTTGATGTTATACAGATAATAAATAATAATAATAATAAAAGATATTTATTCAACAGTTTGCAATTACATTTAGATATACATTTTGTGTAAATAAGTAGTCTTTTGAGGCCATACTTATTTGAGTGAGAGATCTAAAATTTTTTAAACCATGTTTTAGATATAACTTACCAAGGTAATATTTTAATACCCAGGGAATTTCAGAAATAGGGTACAATTATGTTTGTTATGTTTTTTTTCTCCGATTTTTTAGAATTTTTTGCATGGATTTGCTCAGGATCAATTGGTCAATTGATTTACAATGCTGTAAAAAAATGTCCCCAGTTTTTGCTACAAAAAATTGTGTTGGTTTTGTTACCTTCAAACATTAATATGAAAAGTAACAAATGTGATCTCGGGACACTTTTTTTCCCCTATATAGAATCGCTAGTGCTATCGATTCTGAGTAGATCCATGCAAAAATTTCTAAAATCCGAAAAAAAAAAACGTAATAAAATTGGACAATATTTATGAAATTCCCCACCCACAAAATTCTATACCTGCCCATGCGATTCTCAGTGTTCTACATAAAAGTGTCTTATTCTTCAGGAGAATAGCCTACCTGAGACAGTAGAATACCTTGAGTGTGACGGCAGCATACACTTCAGTGGAGTTGTATCGTCCAGTGTGTTCATGTATCCAAAAGCAACAGTCAGTGAGGCGATAGCTGCCGTCAAACAGGACATAGTACGGTCACTGGCCTCTCGCTTTACCATGCACTGCGATGCTTTGATTGATGACAATCTGCTACCAGAAGGTAAGATAAAAGATCTATGTTTCGTTTATCTTGCGGATCTGCGTAAAAAAGTTGTCATAAAAATTAATTTTGAATTAATTATGTATGCTAGCCAAGCGGGTTAGTGACCTTTAATTAGTTTTTTTTTTTGCTGAAAAACTTAATTAACGTTGATGACGTTGATGTATTGACTTAGTATGATTGGACACTTTTTTTTTGGAGCTTAAGTGCAGTAAGTGTTATAGGGACTATGCCAGCCTCATTTTTGGACAAGACATAATTAAGTGAACATTAAAGACGGAACTAAGACAAATTGTCTATGGTTAAATCAGTTCCGTAGTTTTTTTATGTGAACCCCTTTCTAAAACTGTAAATTTTTAATGCTACACCTACTCTAAACACCAAGCCTATGAAACGCGCGCATTGTATTCCACCCATAGACCACTATAGACTTTTGGTTTCAGCCAACATCTAAAAAAATATTCCTGATACAGTCTTTTTTTTTTCAGAAAAAGTATGTTTCAACGAGCCTCCTCGTCGAGTCTTAGTGCCAGTGGGCTCGCTGTACCTCTGCGATTACTTGTTCCCCGGCGAAGCACCCGCGGAAGCTTTGCTCTCCGTGAGAGAGTTACTCGATTTGCAGATCACAGAGGCTGATGTTGTCTGTGATTTGGAAACTCCTGCTGGTAACATTTTTTCTTCTTTCGTATCACTACGCTATTTACCTAGCAACCTTTTAAGAGTGTGGCAATCATTTTCCTAAAATCGTTTTTTATAGGTAGCTATTTTTTACATTCACTTAATTTTCCATTATTTTTCTCGATATATCATTTTCCTGGAAGGTTTTTTTACTAGACGCAAAATTATCCATTTGCAAAATGTATAGTCGCCATCAGATATATCGTAGCGAGCGCGGTCCTCAAATATTTCCTCAAATTTCAATAAATTCGTTACACTAACTGACGGCCCTAAGTGATATTGGGAAATTTTACGTATGAAATATTCACTTGTGGTAAGAAAATCCTAATAGAAAAATAACCCATTGAGAAAAAGTTAAGTGGGAAATTTAGCGAATGGATTAATCGCTGCTAGTCAAATTCGATTTTCGGTAAATCGATGCACCCAATTTTTAAGCCAGCAAATTGTTTAAATAAGCTGAGAAAAAAAGCTGTGTGGTAGCCTAGTGGTTTAACGGTACGTGCGGAATTTCATTTGAAATTAGGATGGCATGAGGTGAAGGAAAACTTCAACACGAAATTGCACACACACGCAAAGCAACTTAACTGTGTGTGGGTGTGAAGTTCCCAATCCGCAATTAGAGATTCCTGAATAGAGGAGGAAGGTGCCTTCAATTGGGGCAGCCATTGGCTAGGATTTTTATCCCGGATTAATTTTATTTTTAAAAAATCTGACATCATATAGCGTTGTAGGTTGAGTTCAAAGAGTCGTTACTATTAAATACCTATAAAGATCATAAAAAATCATGACCCTTGCATATTTATATCGGCCTTGTCATTACACCAGCACTAAAAGGCTTGGATGGGCATTTTATTGTGGACCAGTTTTATGACACGAATATTGTTTAACTTAAGAACTCTCGTAAACTGTTTTAAGTGATTTTTTTATTACGGAATTTAGTGGTACGTGCATTATTATAAAAGTAATATAGGTACTTTTTTCTATATTTCGCTTTAAAAGTTCGAAAAACTTATACTATACTCTTAAATGCAGTACATCGCTATGTAAATTTATTTTAGTTGGAAATAAATTGTAATCCTACATAGGATATAAAGCACAACATGCGACATGACTCATAAAGCAAGACATTAACTCGTGTAACAAGGGTTAATGAATCAGAGACTAGAATGTAAATAGAATACCTTCCCTTCCCTTACCTTCCTTTGTGAATAGAATTCCCGATTATCTTAACCTTCACACCGTACAACAGTGCAAGTACTAATGCTTAGCGGCAGGATTAACGAGTAGAATGTGGTGCACGATCCGGACATACTTCATCATCATTCATTCATCAGTCATTGTTCTTCTAGCTTTCTAGTATGTCTACTCTCTACATATACTCTGGTTTCTGTTGTCCTGTCAATCGTTCGAAGGTTAACTGGAAGAGATCCCTTTAAGGGATAAGTTCGCCTTTGTACATCTATTTGACTCATTACCTGTATAATAAAGAGATACATACATACTTGCACAACATTCAAACTGAGTTCTTAAGAAACGTAAAATATGTTTTTTTTTTAATTTCTAGATACGTCAGAATTCGATGCGCTGGACCGCGACAGTAGCAGCGAAGAAATGCTGGCAACACCACAAGAAGCCAGCCAGTTTATGTACATAACAGGCATTTGTTTTGCCATGCTCGTTCTTCTTATCTCTATCATAGTACACTATTACGATTCCATCGTCGTTGTCATCGGTAAACTGCTTTCCAAATCTAATTAATTTATCGTACTGCCAGGATTCGGGGAACGCTCAGGTAATTTTGTACAGGGGCTTTACCATGACGTCTTAATGCGATTCAGTTTAGGTTCGCTCGCTGTCAGATTCATACTAAAAGTGACAACTGAAACTTGGAACTGAGTTGGAACTAGGACGTCATGGTAAGGCCCCTGGGATGAATATTAGAGCGTTTTCACCGCTCTTGTCAAACGTCATTATTCTACCATTATTAACACAAGTAACAACTTTGATCAAAATGGACTCTTAACGGTACTGTCTTTGGTTTTCATTTAAAGATAGTATCATTTCAACAATATATTGGCTGAGACGATGATAATGAAAATGTTACGTTTTTAACCTTTTGCCCGCCAAAGTCATCCAGTCGTGACAGCCAATGGAATGCCTCACACGCCACGGTCATCAATACGTGACCATCCAACACTGTAGTCGAAACAAATCCTTCTACAATGGAAATAAAATCCATATTTCCCTAGACGGTTTGTTCCGTGGCGTACATGGCACATTCATTCGTAGTGTGGCGGCCAAGAGGTTAAGAAAAGTTTTTTGCTGAGAAAAAGAGATAGAGAGAAAGAGGGAGAGTGTTGGCCAGATAATGAGTATGTATTCATAATGGTTGTGTTTAAATATACATTATGTTTTGGTCTGCATGGGAGTTTTGCACCAAGATATTTGGATGGATGACTGGCTCAGAATGTCTAATGGCGTTAAGTTCTCCCTTTATTTATTTATTTTTTCATAAAGTGGAATAAAGGTTTATGTATTATTGTCACAATGAACATGTTTATTTTATTGACCTGAGTGATTCAATGAACTAGGGTAGCTAAGCTATGGGATTTCATATAGTAAGTTTTAATCAAATTTTCATTTTTAATGCATGGATTTTTGCTGACTATTGTACTTGTATTTTCACACTAAGTTTCAAGGCAATCCGACCACTGGAAGTGTGAAAATTGCCTTGCAAGATTTGACCCAAAAATTAAAACTATAAAATTTAAATAAAAGTTTTGAATAAAATTACATAGGTACGTATCCTTGGGCAGTTTTCTGATGACCTCAGGCTTTTAAAGCAATACAAAGTAAAAAATACACTTCATGTTTGGCAATATAATGCATTTGATTTTATGAATTGCCATTGTTTTTATTTATAATGTCATACATTTAATTTTTTATGTAACAAAGTAACCACAGGAAATAATGTTCGAGTATTGAAAGTTATACTAATAAGCGTCCACCTGATACATGAGGAAAACGATCATCCAATACGATTTCTAATTTTCCTAGCGTCTTCAGCGCCCCTTTTCTATTGGTGGGCTTTTCCTTGCTGTTAGATGTTGTACACTTTGATTGATGATTTTATCCCAGACGAAGCTGACTAAGCGAGCAAAGCGTTTTATATTGTGCGTTATTTTATGTACAGAGAGGTCGCGTGATTTGAATTATGAATTTTAATAATAAAACGTATTGTTGTTGTGAACATTTATTTTATTTCCTGTACTTAGATCCCGTAGATTGATACACAATGTTAGGGTGCGACCAAACCGCCGCGTATACGCAGTGACGTCGTATGCGTCACGTTTTCTCACCGTTTCTTCGTACATTTTGTTGCGATTCCGTAACGTCACCGTTTTTTAAGCGGCGGTGTGGTCGCACCTTTTAATATCTAAGACGTTGTCTTTTCGCCGCCACGTCAAATACAAGAGAAGTCACCCATACGCCAGACTTCTTTATTGGAATGACTTAAGTTGAACCTAAACTCTATTGAGCGACGGTTGCTTTTGCATTGAAGTAATGGACGTACCGTAACATCGGGGTACTTTGTCCCAAAATCATGACACTCTTTACTCCTCGTTTGACTTCTTTAATTGAAATTGTATTAACTATGACTTTTTATAGGCATAGGTCGTGGATATACGAGTAGGTAATCAACTCATGCACATACACCAACCGTGCAACCATGCAACCGTTCCATAACAAAATGAAAGAAACTTGTCGCGCAGACGCTTGTAGCTTTTGCACGTGGGAGTGCTGAGTAATCAATTTTAGAAAAGGTGTGAGTTTGGTCAGTTTGGTGAAAATCTCCACCTAGTAGTAGTATAAAGCTAATTCGCTCTTCGCCATCTGAATGTATGTTATGGAGATCTTTTTTAAGGGTCTCTATCGTTTGCCCGAATTTCATATGCCATAAATGTATTGTTTGCCATAATGATCATTTGCCATAACTCTTTTTTCTCTTTATTTGTTAATTATTCAGGATTGTTATCAAACAAACCTAACCTAACCTATAGAGTTCTACAGGATTGCCATTACAATGCTCCTGAAAAAATTACGGTTTCAGAGAAAAAAAGGGTTATGGCAAATGATCATTATGGCAAACATTACATTATGGCATTTGAAATTCGGGCAAAAGAGGGGCTCCGCTTTTTTAAACTATATAGTTACCTATAGGTACGCAACGGGTTTTAATGCGGTTTTCATCAATAGATATTATTAGAGTGATTCAAGAGGAATGTTTATACGTAGGTATAGTTTGTTCACTTTGACCTATGCAAGGTCGCTAGTTAAATATAATTTTCAATCAACATCATAGTGATGTAGGTGGCCTACACTATATCTAGCTACATTATCATAGCGTAATAATTTCTCATAGTGTACATTGTCCCGGCGCCTACTGACTTATTGCCTATAATAAAATTGGCCGAGTGAGTCCTAGCACGCACTGAATGTCTGACGGATGGAGCCAGGGGGGCTAATCCGAAATTCAATTTTCGAAGTTCGTATCACACCGTCCCTCTCACTCTAAAATGAATGACTATTAGTGAGAGCGGAACAGCACGAAACGAAAATCGAATTTCGGAGTAGCCCGCCAGGGGCCTTACCATCAATATCATTGCTTACCATGACGTCTTAATGCGATTCCGTTTAGGTTCGCTCGTTGTCAGATTCATAGGTACTTAAAAGTGACAGCTAAAACTTGAACTGAGTCGGAATTAGGACGCCATGGTAAGGCCCCATGTGCAGCGCAGAGCCAAGTCCGCCAATACTTAAGTAGTACCTATTAACTGGGGCCTTACCATGACGTCCTAATTCCGACTCAGTTCAAGTTTCAGCTGTCACTTTTAGTATGAATCTGACAGCGAGCGAACCTAAACTGAACCGCATTAAAACGTCATGGTAAGGCCCCTGCACCATGTAGGTACGGCGAAGTGGCCGTGTCTAGACTGTCTAGATGGCCGAGTTTACTCACTGTTTGCTATCATAACGCTGTGCTATTATTAGGTAGGTATTAAGTATGTTTCGGTCCATTAGGGAGTTCTAACAGCTTTATGACAGGCTAAAAGCGTCAACTATGAATAAGCAATCAAGCAATTCACTTGTTTAATGCTCAAAGGCTCGATATTGAACAGCGACGTGATTAAAGTTATGGATATTGTCTTTAGTTATGGTTATTGGGTTTGTGACAATATCGCTATTGGATTTGTAGATAGGTATCTTAACTAGGTATTGTTCCAGTCTAGAAAGCCCTTTCGTCAAAGCTAAAACAGAAGTTAGCGTCGTCAAAGACTCCAAACCCCTCCATTGGCCATAGGGACGGTTAAATTAAGTATAAGTATCTACCTATAGTAAAGAAGAATGCTCTGATAATAACAGCAAGATTTCCTACTCAAAGTCTTGAGGAATAAGTATAGGTACCAGAGTATTCCAGATTATCGATTTAGCCCCGCCATCTACCTGTGGCTCTAAGAATTATAAATTATTTTCCTCTAGATGGCGCTACGTAGGTAGAAATCCCGTATGGCAATATAATCCTACCTAAAATGAAATGTCATAGCGTTAACTACGTGGCGGTAGTGTAGCGCGGCTTTTACACAAGTTAGAAAGAGAAGTCCGTGCAGTACATTAATCGCACACTGCTTGTGAAATTGTCACAGTTTGCATGTTTTGATAGTGGGAAGTGACAACTAGATGTTCATTTATCTACATGAGTTTCAATTGAATGAACAAGTGACTCGTTACACGGTCGTTTTAACGGTGTCGTACGTGAGTGTTAAATAAAATAACCGTGTTAATTAAATACCAGAGAGTAGGGTGAGGAATTATGATTAGGAAAACGAGTCATAAACAAAACTATGAGATTAAATTGTTTTACGTGAATTTCAAACCGGTTTTTGTGAGTGAATTGTGAGCAGTGCGAAGTGGATTGTTTACTATGGCGTTTTCTCTAAATAAATTGAAGAACATTTTGAACACTAATCGGGATAGCCAGTTGGCTGGGAGTGGGAGTCTGGAACCGGAGATAGGGTTCAAGTTGTCTCTGCATCCTGTTTCTAAGAACTTGTACGTGACCGTTATTGGAGCCCGGCACCTCCCGTCCTTGTTTGGATTGAGTCGCGCACATGGATATCTCGTTAAGGTAACTTCCACCTATTGTTTTGATACTTTTGATTCGCTTACCACCTATTATGAGTACATTTCTACTAAAATATCCAGGTAGAAGAATATGAAGAATGATTGTCGAACAATTTCTAAGTTAATTAACTCTACTTATTTTAGGCACGTAACACACACAGTTGTTATCAAACTGCCAAGGGGTAGTGCAGTGCCAACTGATGTTTTCTTTTATTATAAACTAGCTTCTGCCCCCGACTTCGGCTGCGTAGAATTATACATATAAACCTTCCTCTTGATTCACTATCTACCTATTAAAAAAACCGCATCATAATCCGTTGCGTAGTTTTAAAGATATAAGCATACCTACATAGGGGCAGACAGACAGACAGTGAAAAGCGACTTGATTTTTACTACCTACCTATGTAGTGATAGTGCGATAATTTTCCATCCGCTTTGTTTTTTTAGTGTGAAAAGCCTACCTACGAAAACATTTTCGTAGGTAGGCATTACTTGTAAACACTTCTTGGCCAACTTTACATAGATGCTCTATCTTACGAGAAGTTACTCTTGCCTTGCAACTATGTAGAGTAAGTAGGTACCTAATAAGTAGCATCTAGTGTGTCAAGGTGTCTTCCATTACTGGCAAATTTGTCAGCACTTGCCAAAGTTGTACACAATTTCTTTGCCAATTTTTTTATACCACGTCAATGGAAAAAAATCGTAAGTACGGCCCGCCTGATGGTAAGCTGCTCTGTCTACGTAAGTACTTACCTACCTAACCTAGTGAGAACTTACTCCCATCCCAGTAAGTAACTAAATTATGTAAACTTGTGGCAATTTATTGCTTCACGAAGATGCAGACCTAGGGTATATCTATTTAATTGTCAACTGGAGCTAATTTCTAACTGCAGCTCCGGTATGTAGGTACGTTTCTAACTAACCAACTCTGCACGGAACCACGTAATTGCATCGTAAACTTCAACTAGGTAGGTAAGTACTGCAGTTAAATATACGTAAATAGTATACAAGGCGCGAACTCTACCTGGTCCAAAAGTAAGATCTAAAGTTTCCAACTAATGCTTTTAAAAATAAGATTAAAGTAAGTTTGTAATTGTTAACAGAAGTACCTACCTACCTACTGTTAAGTCACGCGTACCTAACCTACGTTGTCGAGCTCAAAGAACCAATTTTAAGCTATGTAACTTGAACCTACAGCATGCTTATTACGTAACTCGCTCGCAATCGCCATCGTGTTCATTTTGACAGTTCTGTATGAATGTGACAGCTAGCTGATTCCGATGCCAATTGTCAGCCCATACACGAACTGTCAAAATGAACACGATGGTGATCGCGAGCGAGTTACGTAATAAGCTAGCTGGTTTGATTATTTATTAGGTACCTGCTATGCTCTTTGTTATAATAAATACGGGTGTTGCAATTCAAACAATTACAATTAGCACTTGTGTTTTATTCTGCCACCTGTTGTTCGACATCCGTTTACCTATTTGTTTTAATTTGATGGCCTCTAATTTAGCCTTACCTAGTTAAACTGGTAAAATCCGCTGCTGGTCTTTCTTATTATGAACTGCACAGGGATATTGTACCTGTCTTGAAGAGCATAATGGCGCCTTTAAATAGGGTGAGATATACACCCTATTAACTAGCTAAGTACCTAGGTATAAATTAAATAACTATACCTATGTACATAGCCAGCTCCGGTAAATACCTACCTACGCATCAGGTCGTAAAAGTTACGCAATGATGTGCATTAAACTTTTGTATCATACATGTTATCATACATGTTAATTATTTTTGATAGGTATAGGTACTTAATCATTATGCTAAACATAATATTAAAACAAGGAATCAAGGAAAATGCGAAAGAAATAAGGATAATTACGTGTTATGTTTTAACTTAATTATGGCTTTCCTGCCGGATCTTCAAAGTTAAATTATGTAGGGACAATAATATGCCTTTTGCCGGCGTCAAGGGGATACCTAGGCCTAGGGTGTGTGATGCGTGTAGGTACTTAAATATAACAGCTAACCTACTTAGTATATATTTTAAACTAAACCTATTTCGGTAGAGAAGGTAGGTAGCGCATAAATCTAATGCCTTCATAACTATTTTCTAGGTAGGTATGGGTATTTATTGCCAAATACTTAAAACAAGCGAACACTCTAAGGTTAGGTAACCGTTTCCAAATTCCAACACGTAGGTATCGTATCTAATTACCGTCGTCACTAATTACGACCTCGCATAATCAGTATTCATAAATTTCAAACAAAACTTCTCTAATCATAGCTCACGAACGCTGGAGGATATTTTTAGCGTTCACTGGCCGTGTTTGATGGGTGTTCATTGAATTAAATAGAGAATATTGAGATCATTGAATTAATGGAAGCTACTGAGGCCGCGGCCCCTCGTAATACCCCTGTAGTTACCTACTTGATAATTTATTTCTCATTGCGATTCAACGTTGGTTATTTAGACGCTTAGATGAATCAGATCTTATGCATACAATACCCACGACACGCACGTAAAGTAAATACTTCTAATAGCGATTATCCTGTGTTGTTGCGTTGTTGGTAGTCTCTCTGCAACGAGTCCTGTCTGTACTTACATCTAAACTAAAAAAAATATATACTAGTTGCCTACTGCAGCATTATTATTGCTGCATGATAATGTGGTCTTATTTGTTATAAATTTATAGTAATAACTTTTCTGTGGAATATCGTACTGGTTGCTATTTGAGTATAATTCTTTCGGCTGATATGTTTAAATTTTAAACTGATGTTCTGAGGAAAAAAATATATCAAAATTGACACTAGGAAAACAAGTCATTCAGATTTGTTTCCCGTGTAAGGACAGATTGAGATTGAATTGTGTTGAAGAGCTGTTTTTGGGTTCAAGTAAAACGAATTTGTCGTGAAAGCCCTTATATTTCAAGCCGTAAAAAGTTTTGGGTTGATATTCCACGAATTCATAATTATATTCAAGCCGGATTTTTCGCAACGGGTAAGAGTTTTATTTCATTTCTGCTGTCCGTTTTGAGTATAGTGGGTTATTTCATGGTGCATAGGTTCACGTCAGTTTTCTTTCCAGCTTTCACCTTACGGGGTGATTTTCCCTTCATTTTGGTGCTGTACATCAATATACGGCAGCGACGAGCATCTGCTTTACTAAGGCACATGTATATGTGCAATAATTACTCGACGTGATTTATCAAATATTTTATTTTCCGGATCCTGACTATCGGATCCTGTGACGGGGGATCCGCTCCACTTCGACGTAATATTCTGGTTTACACTCTAACCTTTTCCTTTTTTTAAATTTATTACGTATTTATCCAAACTAGTTAATTTTAAGACTTACTGATAAATTTGTGTAATTTGGTTATACCTAAGACTTTTCATAGGCGAATTAAAAGATAGCTTTATAGGAAGATTAAAAGGTAAGGTGTTTATGCGCATAAATAACTATTTCTTTGCCATGTAATTTCCTGCATAGCGAATGCTTAATTTACCTATTGCTCATGCGAAGTCTTGTCTTTGATTCCCAACTTTTCTAAATTCTAAAAGCCCTTGGCAGGCCATCTTTATTTTGGGTGTTTATTTCGGTTTACCAACTTTCTAACGCCAACAACTCGACAACCCTAAACCCTATTCTAACTGTATAGTGTTTATTTTTAAGCCGTGTTTAACTGTGTTTATTATATTGTGTTTCTTTTTATATTCTCAAGGTGATTGAATAAAGTGTGATTTGATGTGAAATTCTACGTGTTTATTTTTTGTGTTAGCTTAATGCTACAATTTGGCGCCCGAACGTAAGTGATTTTTTCTCTTATTTTATTTAATTTGTTGTGTAATTAATATATTTAAAATTTATTTTAGTAGGAGGAGGGTGACCGATCCTCGGTCATCATTTTAATTCTTTTAGCTTTGTTTTCAGATTTAACCGTGCCTTCTTATAATTATATCCAAGCAGACCAACATATAGCTGCGTGACATCGAATCGATGACTTCAATGTTTAATGTCCTCTGCGTCAGTTACTTAAAATTATAAAAATTGTGTATTATTCAAAAATTAATTACGACTTATCATTTAACTCCCAGACAACCTATCCCGCGTCATTCATTATTATTAGCTTAATTCCTTAATTAGTACCCGTAGTGTTAGGGAACACAAAGGTAAGTCAGTTAGCCTATTTTTATTGTTTTTTTCTTGTTTCGTTCATTTGTCGTTTGTCAGGAACAGCTATGGATAGCTTTGAGGATATTGTTGAATTTCCAATCGGCGATACTCCGCATAGGCCACCTGCAAACCCCTTCATCACACCGCGACCCTTCCCGCGTCGTGTTAATTCTGCTCCGACTATCCCCGTCTTACCGACTACACTGCAGACAACCGGTGGTAAAAGTCCTTCCACCCACGCCTCAAATGCCAAAGCACCGCAATCTGGATGGTATCCTACAACAGGGAAGCCTGAATCACTTACCAAATGGAACCTCATCTTTGCGGGAGATTCATGCGTCCGTGAGTTTTTTGCACGCGTCGAGGAAGAAGGTATCGCTCGTGGAGTAAGCCCAGCTTATGTAGTCCTTCGCTTTCACGAACTTCTTTCCGGAAGTGCGCTCAAATACTTTAGGGCTATTCGCTTTCCTGGCTTGTCATTCGCTGATCTCAAATCGGCATTCTTGCGTACTTTTGATACAGTCGACTACGATTTTAAGATTGAGCGACAATTACGTGCGTCGAGGCAACGAATTGACCAGACAGTTGTTGAATATGTCATCGAAATTCGCGACCTAAATTCAAAGTTACGTACTCCGATAAATGAAGACGACTTATTGACAATCGTTAAGTATGGATTACATGCGCGTTACCACCCGTGTCTCGCCACAAATATTGTTAAAGATATGGATACTCTTCTTGAGATATCTAGAAATTTTGAAACTTTTCAGTGTAAGTCCACTTCTCCTGTCGTTGTGTCGCCTGTCAACACTGAGACATTTCCCAGGTGTTTAAAGTGTAATGAATTTGGACACGATTACCGCGGATGTCCTAAAATTCCTGGAATTGCTTGTTTTAATTGTAAACGGGTTGGGGTATCTACACGAAATTGTCCTGATTGCAATCCGTCTACGTCAAAAAACTAAATAGCGAGGTTACACGGCTCGGCTCTTCCGTGTCACCTCTAGTCGTAAACGATTCACCAGACAACCGTCTTTTCATTGAAATTACTGCAGCTGGTTATAAGGTGAAGGCCCTACTTGATTCTGGTGCTCAGATGTCACTTGTTGATATTTCTTTATTAAATCAACTTGGTTTGAAATATAGCTCGAAAATCCAGCCCTCAGTTGTTTCGGCTGATAACAGTCCTATAAAAATTTTGGGCGGAGTGGATATTCCAATTTTTTTTAACGGTTCGTCTACTCCTCACCCATGTCTTGTTGGATCTGGCCTGCCTACTCAATTTATTTTGGGCATCGAGTTTTGGAATTTTTTTGGTCTTACGTCTGTTATAAGTCAGTTTTTTGCTAGCGATCAGAGCGGAAAGCTTTTTGTGCCGAAGTCTCAGGCGATAGTAGCTAATTCCATTGCTACTAATGAACTACGATACATCCATCCGCGCGAAGTTCTCACACCAGAACAAGAGAGCAAATTACAGAAAGTTATTGATGATTTTTCCTCGATTTCATCTGACAAAATTGGTCTAGGATGTACGAAATGGCTGTCACATAAAATAGAAACTGTAGGACCACCCATTCGTCAGAGATATTACCCTTTGTCGCCTGTCAAGTTGAAAATCCTAAATGAGGAGATCGACAAGATGTTGGAGGCAGGTGTTATCAGACCATCACGATCCCCATGGGCGAGTCCGGTTGTAATGGTTACAAAGAAAGACGGTTCAGTCCGATTTTGCGTTGATAGCCGGCGGTTGAACAACGTCACTATTCGTGATTCGTATCCATTGCCGAGGATTCAGGATATTTTGGATAATCTTCGAGGGGCGAAGTATATGACATCATTAGATTTTCGTAGCGCTTTCTGGCAAATTCCTTTGGCAGACGAAACCAGTTGCGAGAAGACCGCGTTCATAGTTCCACAACGTGGATTATTCGAATTTGTCCGAATGCCTTTTGGTCTAACAAATGCGGCATCCGAAATGCAACGCCTCACGGACATGATAGTTAATTTTGAATACACTCCTGATTCGGATGACTTCGTTTTCGGGTATGTTGATGATCTGATCCTCGTTTCACGTGACTTTGATAGTCATCTTAAGCTCATCGGTAAGGTTCGGAATCGTCTTATGGAAGCAGGTCTTTCAGTCAATATAAAGAAATGTGAGTTCTGTAAATCAGAATTGAGATATCTAGGTTACATTGTTAATGAAAAGGGATTACAAACGGACCCGAAGAAATTAGAAGCAATTAGCGATTACCCGGCTCCCACTACAGCAAAGTCATTGCGAGCTTTTCTCGGTTTGTGTTCTTATTATCGTAGATTTGTTGACAATTTCTCTACAATTATTTCGCCTTTGACGGCTCTGATCGGTAAAAAAAAAGGGAAAGATCCTATAGAATGGAGTGACAGCGCAGAAGCCGCCTTTTTAAGATTGAAACAAGTCCTTATTGAGTCTCCAGTTATGGCATGTCCAGACTTTACGAAGCCGTTTATTTTACAGTGTGATGCTAGCCAAGTTGGTCTTGGATCCGTTTTAGTACAAGTTTTCGACGGGATCGAACACCCAATCGCTTATTTCTCTCGTCTTTTCTCTAAAGCAGAACGTAACTATAGTACCACGGAGCGCGAACTTCTAGCTGTTCTCGACTCAGTAAAACACTTTCGTGGTTATCTTGACGGTGTTAAATTTAAAATCATTACAGACCACATTGCCTTAAAGTGGCTTCTTACTTTGGACAACCCCACAGGTCGATTAGCTCGATGGTCTACTATCCTTTCCCAATACAATTTTGATATTGAGCATAAAAAGGGCGTTCAAAATGTAGTACCAGATGCATTATCCAGGCCCCAAGTGTCGTTTATCGCTTTTGAACGTGGTCAAGTACCTACTGGTGATCCTTGGTACGAGAGAGTTTATTCAGGTGTTTCGACAACTCCACAATTATTTCCGGCCTATTCTTTGCGCAATGGTATTCTTCTTCGTAGAGTAACGGTAGATAATCCACTCGCTGACGACCCTTGGAAGATAGTCCTACCTGCTTCTAAAACAAGTGAAGCAATAGATGAAATCCACAATGAATTCCCTAATGTACATCCTGGAATTATGAAAACTTATTTCAAGGCACGAGACCTTTATTATTGGCCTAACATGTATAAAGATATTGCTTCACGACTTTCGCAGTGTCAAATTTGTAAATCTTTTAAAATTGCAAACACTCAACCAAGAGGACAACAATTATATCCTCGCGTAGTAAATGCTCCACTTGATTTACTTTCAATTGATTTGGTCGGACCTCTACCTATAGCATATTATGGGTACAAGTATATCCTCACGATGGTCGATGTTTTTTCAAAATTTGTATGGTTAGCACCGTTGAAGAAGCCAGACACAAAGTCAATAACGCACGCATTAGAGTCTGAGGTAATTTTGAGATATGGTACTCCACTTAACGTTTTATGTGATAACGCTACAGTATTTAGAAGTCATCAATTTGAGAATTTCCTTAGGTCGTATCATATTTCACCTCCTATTTTCACTCCTTACTATAGTCCAAATGCGAACGTTGCCGAGAAGTTTAACCAATCCGTGGTTACCACTTTAAGTATACTCGTGACCGAGGACAATCGAACTTGGGCTAGACAACTTCCGAAGGTTGCATTATATTTAAACTCGTGCGTTAATTTGGCTACAAATTATTCCCCAAATTTCCTTATGTACGGACGTGAGGTTGATGTTCCTTGTAGTCGCAGAAGAGTTCAGACTGTTAACCCAGGGTTGGATAACAGTCGGAATGATCGTGCGGAAAACCTCAGATCGTTACGGGAAGTTTACGCAAAAGTCGCCGACGCATTAACGAATGCTTTTATTCGAAATGCCCGATATTACAACCGAAATCGTATTCCTGTCTTGTTTGAAGTTGGTCAGGTTGTTTGGCGTAGGAATTTCCAGAGGGGCACCCCTGATATCGAAAGGGGTGGTAAATTTGCTCCTCGTTTTACGGCGTGTCGCGTAATTCGGCGTGTTTCGTCTCAAGTTTATGAACTAGCTGATCTAGACTCTCCGCACGTTGGTACTTATCATGTTAAAGATATTTTAAAATAATAATGTTTGTATATAAATTCCCTAAATTCCAAAAGACGCATCGTCCGTCCTATTCTTTTCTGATCTCCAATCATTCGACAAATAATGTATGTTATTCACTTTATTACATAATTTCCCTAAATTCCGAAAGACGCATTGTCCGTCCAATTCTTTTCTGGTCTCCAATCATTCAACTAGTATTCACTTCGATACGTAATTTTCCCCTTATTTCCAAAAGACGCATCGTCCGTCCTATTCTCTTTCTTTCCCAACATTAGGTAAAATATCTATTGTTTTTTACCCGTTCTATTTTTGTTTCTCGAAGTCTTCACGATTTTTTTCCAGACTGACTGTACCTTTTTTTTCAATAATTCTAAACTATTTCGCCAATTTTTTTTTGGTGACGTGTGATGTCGTCTTTTCAAGTCGACTGTATCATAGTTGTAACTACTTGTATGTCTTTGTACTGGCATTGGGTCAGACTCTAGTTTTGAGGATTCAACAAAAGTCGGACCTGCCAGATATCTTGTAATTTATTCAACTTAATGTAATTATTCGTTGGCTAAGTTGTATATTTAGTGTGTTTAGGTTAGATTCTACGAAGACCACGTCCTGATGTTATGGTCTGCTTCAAGATGAGGAAGAGCCGACTCATACTTTGTCGCGTCCGTACCCAGTTTTCGTGCTTCTTTAATTAGAAAGTTAGGTTAGCTTAGGTTATTGTAGAAGCGAGTCGATCGCACTATTAGTGACAGTGTGTCCAGTTTTTGTAGCTAACTGTACATATGTGTTTTAGTTCTACGTTAATTAATAGAGGGCGTCTGTAAGTTAATGCTGAAATTTATTCTCAGCTTAGACAAACCGCGATGGTTTAGATTTGGTATTACAGATGGCGTTGTAAACTTTGTTTCCGAAATTTATTATAGGTGGCATTGTTGTGTGACACTTATTTTGTCAGCTTAGGTTTTGCTTGTTTACATACAAGGGTATGTAGTTAATTCCTCGGAGGTTTAGTAGATGGCGCAACTTTAGGTTCTGTCTTACACGTTATATTTACTTTCAATTAAAAACGCGGTTATTTTGTTTTATGGTGCGATTGCGGTGTGTGAATGTAAGTTAGCTTTTCTAACGTTCAATAATAGTTTTAGCTATTATTGTCCAGTAGTTATAGCGGCTAGTTTGTGTTGTTTCATATATTATATGATTTTGGGTTTCCGTGTACCTCTAATTAGTATAATTAGAGACACTTGGTTTTGGAAATGGGTATATAATATGGGTTGTTGTCATTGATTTTTTTGAATTCTTTGAAAATATGGCTATGGTTCTTTAGGTTCCTACCTACTTGCCACTTGTGGTTTGGTGCTTTGTTAAATTTTGGTTTTTAGGGCTGTTTAAATTTTAGACAGCTAGGGTTGTCGACATGTTGTTATTTTAGGGTTGTCAAAAAAAATTAAATGCAGGTGTTAACATTTTATTAGTTCTTGATCTTTTTATGGTTGTATTCTTTCCCAAATTCGATTTTAATTTCTTTTGGTAGGGGGATGTCTGCAGCATTATTATTGCTGCATGATAATGTGGTCTTATTTGTTATAAATTTATAGTAATAACTTTTCTGTGGAATATCGTACTGGTTGCTATTTGAGTATAATTCTTTCGGCTGATATGTTTAAATTTTAAACTGATGTTCTGAGGAAAAAAATATATCAAAATTGACACTAGGAAAACAAGTCATTCAGATTTGTTTCCCGTGTAAGGACAGATTGAGATTGAATTGTGTTGAAGAGCTGTTTTTGGGTTCAAGTAAAACGAATTTGTCGTGAAAGCCCTTATATTTCAAGCCGTAAAAAGTTTTGGGTTGATATTCCACGAATTCATAATTATATTCAAGCCGGATTTTTCGCAACGGGTAAGAGTTTTATTTCATTTCTGCTGTCCGTTTTGAGTATAGTGGGTTATTTCATGGTGCATAGGTTCACGTCAGTTTTCTTTCCAGCTTTCACCTTACGGGGTGATTTTCCCTTCATTTTGGTGCTGTACATCAATATACGGCAGCGACGAGCATCTGCTTTACTAAGGCACATGTATATGTGCAATAATTACTCGACGTGATTTATCAAATATTTTATTTTCCGGATCCTGACTATCGGATCCTGTGACGGGGGATCCGCTCCACTTCGACGTAATATTCTGGTTTACACTCTAACCTTTTCCTTTTTTTAAATTTATTACGTATTTATCCAAACTAGTTAATTTTAAGACTTACTGATAAATTTGTGTAATTTGGTTATACCTAAGACTTTTCATAGGCGAATTAAAAGATAGCTTTATAGGAAGATTAAAAGGTAAGGTGTTTATGCGCATAAATAACTATTTCTTTGCCATGTAATTTCCTGCATAGCGAATGCTTAATTTACCTATTGCTCATGCGAAGTCTTGTCTTTGATTCCCAACTTTTCTAAATTCTAAAAGCCCTTGGCAGGCCATCTTTATTTTGGGTGTTTATTTCGGTTTACCAACTTTCTAACGCCAACAACTCGACAACCCTAAACCCTATTCTAACTGTATAGTGTTTATTTTTAAGCCGTGTTTAACTGTGTTTATTATATTGTGTTTCTTTTTATATTCTCAAGGTGATTGAATAAAGTGTGATTTGATGTGAAATTCTACGTGTTTATTTTTTGTGTTAGCTTAATGCTACACTACTTATTGTATGAAAAATCATTTGAAAAACCTTTTTTGTGTTTGTGTCGACATCTTAGGCAGCTTTGAACCGTTTTCGATGATTTTTTATTTTTATTCGATAGATCGTGTCTTACCTGAAGTTGGCCCCACGTGCATTTTATCTCAATCGGTTTAGTTATAATCCTATTTAAAACTGAAGTTGCTTAATGTTTAATGAAAAAAAAGTTATTATTTATGACGCAATTAACTATACCTATTAGATACCTACCTATTTGAACAGTTATCTATTTGGTTTTTTCTCATTGCAAAATACGTTCATAATATGACGATATTATGAATTCATTTTAGATCAGTAATATAAAGCCGAATTTACATTATGCAACTAATTTCGTGCAATTCTGCATTACATTACTCGCCCGATAACCTAACGCGTCAAAACTGAATACCTAATCAAATGCCGCAGTGTAATGCTAGTTGCACGAAATTAGTTGCATACCTACATAACGTAAATTCGGCTTTAATAGATGAAATGTGATAGGAATCGTAGAAAGCCGTAGGGACTCCAAACTGATGGTCAGACTGAAGTTTTGGATAGTACGATGTGAAGTCGTCTAGATTTTATCTTATTTAATTTAATTATTTGGGTGAGAATATATCTAAATTTAAATACCTATAGTATTTGTAGGGATTCATGCATGTTTGCACATAATGTCATTTTGGCTGACAGCTTATCTTGAAAGTTATCTATGGCCTATAGTTATGGAATATTATCAGCCGTTATCAGTAGCAATTGTAAAACCGTTATGCTATCGACGTTGATGTTCACTTTCGATTGTTCACGTTACTTAACTACTTAGCTCTAACACACGGACATAACTAAACTAATTCAGTATAAACAACATAAAAAAAATATAATAAGCATGTAGGTACCTATAGGTACTGGTAGTATGGAACTACGTAAGCATTCATAAGTTTTTAATTCATTGAATTATGTCCGTACACAGGGCGACAAACTTAGATAACCAAACAACAACTGGGTTTAATTAGCTCACTTTAAAAACTTTTATAAACAAAATTAAGGACTAAATCTTGAACAAAACCAACTTATTCATTATGCATTTTCAAATTATGCTAATCCAACCGTTATTGCTGTAAATGTGTTGAATGTACACAAATCGTCAGATTCAGCATAAATTTCAAAAACAGGAAAACAGTTAGCAAACAAATTTGTATGCATAAGTTTCCAGGGTGCGGCTTTTATTAAATGCGACCCGAATGAAAAGATCTCCGTCCCTGGTTGCAGAGCTGTGTGCAAATCCCTTTTATTTCTATTGAATTTAAATGCAAACGTTTATTGAGGTTCCGTCATCAAAAAGGATAGGCTACTGTCCTAAATGTGGGCCTTCGACCTTCTTAATCTGGCTGTAATTTCCGCTGCTATTCCACGTTCGTTAAATGTTTAATTAATTTTCAGGTCAAAGTGTTCCCCGGCGAAAGTAAATTTGAAACCACACTGCAAGAAAGCTCCTGGCCAGTTTGGAATGAAGATTTCAAGTTTCAGTTAAAACAAAAAGATCCAAAAAAGTCGACGCAAAAGCCTGACCTTCAAAGTCTAGTTGCTGGCCATTTTTTGTCGCTAACGATATACGCGCTATTAGAAGCACCCAAACAAGAATCAGACAGACGAAAAAGTTTAAAAACTTTAGATAATAAGAAAAACCCGAAAGTCGGCGATCAAGAAGAGCCTAAAGGTAAATCCGGGTTTTTGGAAAAGACATTTAGCAGTTTCAAATCGACTAAATCTGAAGCGATTGCACAAAAATCTATTCTGGAGAAGCGAAGAACAGTCGGTGCGGCCACATGGAATTTCGATTCTAAGCTATTTCAAAACGATTTGAAGAATGGTTTAATTGGAACCCCAGACATTTGGAGACCAATTAACGCGATAGCGAGCGGGCTGGCATCGACAGACACTAGAGTGAGTAACTATGTCAAACATTTATTGCCCGGAGTTAATAGAATCTTGGTAATCTGCAGCTTTGTTTACGAAATGTCGAGTTAACTGCTTTTAGGTACTTGACAATACAATTTACGACAAACCTATTTATCTGAAGGTACGTTCATGAAAATAAGGGACACAGTTATGCAGCCATATAGCTCTGTCCTTTACGCTGAATAGAACTTGGCAGGCATTAAGCGATTGTGGTAACCCCCCAGGCTTACCAACTACAACGCCACACTACGTTAAGTTTGGTAGAAGTCTGAACGTTTAAATAAATAATAGAGCCAATTAAATTCCTCAATTGGTAGGTGTGTGGTATGAGTCATTCTATAGGTATGATCGAATAGTTCATGATTCTTGTGCAGACGAAGCCGTCACAATAGAATAGGTTTGACCTCGACCATCCTGAATAGCTACCTACTTAATAGGTGATACCAACTAAGATGTGGTATTGCGTTGGTTATTTTAAGTTGTTATTTCAAAGTTGACGGTGACTTGGTATTTTAATAAACATCACGAAGTCAATACACATACATTATAAAGTCATTATATGCTTACTTGATACAGTTCGTGAGAACTTAAGGCTTTGTGCTAATCCGTCTGTTTTTTCACTTCAAAACAAAATTTACCTACATTGGGCATTGGATTGTATCTAATTCGTATTAATTTTAAGTATTCGTTTTCTTTTCCCAAGGTTTTTATTAGAAATGGATTCCAATCAATTGCAACCGTTGAACCACCTCATTATTCTTAACCAAAAAATATAGATACCTACAGGAGTTCATTTGTTATAAATAGGCAGAAATCCCACTTGTTTTCTCTGTGGAGATAAACAGTAAAATAATTAGACATTTATAAGAACGCAGTGAATATTTTTAGGATTCCGTATTCCGTATTCAAAGATATCATAATTAGGTATGTAACAAGCAGGACGCAGGACATCGAGTTGACTTATAGAATTGCTACTACCTCTCGTTTCTTTAACAGCTTTTTTCTCCACAACCTTTGCAACTTAGAGGCATTTTAATCAGGAAATCGGCACTGCCCGTACCCTACACATGTTTGGTATGATATAGTATGATAACCTTACTCACAGGTTCATAATCCCGCTTTGCCTCAATAAACACGTGCGTAATGTAAAATAAACACCCCTTAATGATATACTTATATCCGCAGTTAACGTACCTAAGTACCCTGAAGAACCGACTACATTTTTTTGTTCGAATTAGGATTGTAAATTGTCATATTATTGTTTATTTTTCGAAAAAATGACTTGTATCTAAGTTTCTTCCTGTGCGTTTTTCTTGGCAACTATGGTTTTCCTAAAAGCTCCGAGAGAACAAAAAGAACGCCATGTAAAAGAGCCCTTTGCGGTTTGAGTACTTGCGAGATATTATGATATTATTATGCCCACTACAAAAATAACTTCGCCATGGTTACAGAGGGGCTCAATCCACCAACAAAGCTTGTTGTTCAACAAGAAGGTCTCGTCTCTTTAATATGGACTCGTGACAAATATGTCTATTGTTAAATTATTTGGTGTGACTCTACAATTTCAAACCGGCTGGTAATATGGATAACATTCCTATGTATGAGAATGGAATTCTAAATATCGAACGTATTTGCTCACTTAATTTACACTCCATTGTTCGCACGAATTACATAGAGTTAGAGTCAGGCCACTGAAAATTGACCCCCTGCTATCGATTACATTAAGTGGGAACATTTAAAGATCTCTTTACGATCATTATGACGTAAATTATTTCTGTGAAACTGGTTAGGAATAGCTGGTAGGTACATGTACCTATTCTCTAAAATATTACTAATTAGTGGCTCTGTGTGCTGTAGACCTTTTTGAACAATGCGGAAAGTTTCCAGGAAGTGAACCGACATAAAGTTTAATATAATTAGAAAATTAATTATGGAACCTGCTCATAAAATTTCACGAGAAACGGTTGAGAAATGTGATCTGTAGAAGAGAAAACATATCCGGACGAAAATACGAGTAGGAAAGCATTTTCGCCCAGCCTGAAATGGAAACGCTTTGCGCTTACTCTAATTAGAAAATCTAAGAGTTTTTACGTTTAAACCTTCGAGTAAGTGCTCAACGTACAGAAACGTACTCGTATATTCTCTTGACGTGTGTCGTGTTGAATCACGGCTCGCAACTAAATTATTGTACCTAATCGCACGCTTAATGTCCGTGTCCGCAGAGGGAGAACAAGAAAGGGCAACTGGAGGTGACCCTGCTGTACACGACGAGCGAGGACGGCCTCAATGACACCGTGCAGCTCACCGTCAATAGACTCCGGTGCAGTGTATTGACCATGCAGGAACAAGAACAATGCAAAGGTATGGTATACTGCTTGAGGCATACGCAACGCAACGAATAGTACAAGTGCCGGCACGTAAGTCTAGCGCTGACCTTGTTTGCGCAGAAGTATAAAATACGGTATCCGTGGGTGCGCAGATCCCCTCCACGTGAAACGTCAGCGCTAGACTTACGTGCCGGCACGTATATCGATATCGACATTACGCTTACCAATAGAATTTGTGCTGCTGGATCACGTGATTTTTTCTACGCTTATGTCAATCGCATACTGTTCAAATACAAAATTGTATTTTTACAGTATATGTAGCTGGCCACACTGTATAGTATAAGCTCGCCTTATACTGCGAAGTTAGAAATTGGAAGTAAATTTCGATTTTGGAAGTAGACCAACTGACCAATGCAATTACATCAGACATCTATGAGCGACAGTCTACAAAATACAAAAATAAATCTGGTGACTTTCAAAACATTTTTGTACTACATATTTTTCTATTAAGATATAATTATTTATTTATAAATTATTTATTTATAAATTATTTATTGAGAAATTAAAATGATTAAAATTTAAAGGCTTAGGGGTTAGTTGCCGATTGGCAGTAAAGTTTTATACATACCGTCACGCCTCTTTCCCATAGTTAATTTTAATTTAATGAATTGGAATACCGTTCATCATTTTCTAGTCGATTAAAATTACCCTTAACTCTGTAAGGTTCCACGTCATTTGAACGGCTCCAAATATTACAAAGACTATATCCACTTGCAGTTGAAAATCACGGTCAACCCGTGCGTGGCTGCATTAATGGCGGTTGCCGGGAAATTTCGTAATTATTACAAGCTATTATTTAACGTGCCCTGTTTGTTTTCTTAGGTTGAATTTTACAATTTAAATTCCACCCATTTGTATCGGATTGTCTTTAAGTTTGGTACACATATATGAAGGAAAAAGCAGCAAATGATTTCAACACGAAAACAGACTTCAAAAAGAGCCATTCACTGCTCTACCATAAAGAGACAAGAGCTTGCGTTATTTATGCTTAAATATGCTCAGTAGGTACCTACATCTAACGGAGGCTTTTTGAAAAGGGGAGAAAAGCCAGCAAGTAATTTGCCATTAATAATTTGTCAGGAAGTATAAAATAAATATTTATTGAAATAACTCAAGCGTGAGTCACCAAAATATCCTTAATGGATGCTCATTAGAACATAATGTCGTATGTTGACTGCCTCCCAAATTATTACGCCATCTTCGCCTTTGAATTATTCATATGATGTGATGTGTCATTGATGCGTTATGATCATCATATTTATGTCACTATACCTATGATGATGTTATAAAAGAGTACGCAACTGACCCCCTACGATTACGATCAACTATAACGCTTGTTAAGCGTCTTGTTGTTCGTTTTTTTATCTGTTACTTTGACGTGTACCTTTGTCAGCCAAAGATAAAACATTAATTTTTCTAGGCAAATATTATGGTCCCTTTCAACGTCTAAGCTTTTAACTGTAAAAAAAAGTTTTAAGAAATTCATTAAGAATAATCAAAATAAATATGTAACAAGGTTGGTAGGTATACATTTATGTATACAAGATAATAACCATTTAGTACGCACATTTTTATACAAAACCTTATATATTTCCTTTAGGATAGATATACTACTTTCAGTGACGTAGAATTTTAAAATTAGATAAGTAACATCTCACAAAAATATAGCAAATTAGTCTAAAAATCACTGATCCGTAAAGGTAACTTTATATTTTACACTTAATCTCGCTGGATTTCAGTTTTTAAGGGATCCTCGAGCCGAATCGCACTTAGCCGCTTTGGCCGGTTTTTCTGCTTAGGTATATATCTATTTAGGTTTTAATCACGCAAAAGCATATTATTGGTGAAAATTTGAAGTAAATGACTCGTATGTATTGTAGTAGTGTACAGAACTGGGGACTTAAGTCAGTTTTTTAATTTGGAACGTTCATTTGTCAATTCGCACACATTACTCACACATACAACAGGTCATTTACCTATATCATTGTTACCAAGTAAATACCCTTTTTGTTTAAGGCCAAAAACTCCAAAAAGTATTCGCTCAACAACTCCGCAACCCTATTGTTGCCAACTCCCCTTTCCACCGTCAAACTGAGCACGGGTTTGAAGTGTTAATTCGTTAATGTTACGTGTATCCTTAATGAGCCGTTATTGCCTGCTAATTATAATTTTCACGTTATCGGAGGCTGAGTCAGTAATGCAATGCTGAGTTCAGGGTAGTAATTAATGGATAATGGAGCAGCGAGAAGTAGCGCGGAAATGAACGAATCAAGTTAATAAATAATGAACTGATTTCATTATCGGACCAATACTATGGTATTGTATTGTCTGATATTGCTAGTTAAATCTACACTGACGAGGAAAATATCGAGGCACTTTCCATACAAATTTCTATGAATAGCGACCCGTAGTTTTTTTCCTTGCGTATATATACGTGGTAAGGTTCAAAAGTTTCCGGCCTAATAATGAAAATTAACGTTTAGGTTAAAAAAAATATTTTTATTTTTCAATGTAGTCTCCTCCTATTGTTATACATTTTTCAGATCGTTTGATTAATATTTCTATGCCTTTAAAATAATATTCGGAAGTTTTGTCTTCGAAATGCTCGAAAACTGCAGCAGCGACCTCATCATCGGACGAAAATTTTCTCCCCCTTAAGTCCGATTTAAGTTTAGAAAATAGAAAATAGTCGCTTGGGGCTAGATCAGGGCTGTAAGGTGGGTGACGGATTGTTTTAAATCCACATTTAGATATAGCCGCCTTTACAACTGCAGCCGTGTGGACAGGCGCATTGTCATGAAGAAGACGGACACCCCTGCTGAGTTTTCCTCGACGTTTAAGCTTTATTGCTTCTCGCAACTGGTCTATAAGGCAAGCATAGTAACTGCCGTTTACTGTCTGATTGCGTTCTTTGATATCTATAAGCAATATCCCTTCGCAATCCCAAAATATTGTGGCCATTATCTTTTTGGTAGATTGGCACACCTTTGCCTTTCGAGGGGGTGCTTCCCCAGAACGACGCCACTCCATCGACTCTCTTTTCGAAAGAGGATCATAGTATAAGACCATAGTTTCGTCTCCGGTAACAATGGACTGGATAAATTCACTCTCACATGACTTGAACTCCTCTAAAAGTTCCTTGGAGCACGCCACTCGTTCAGCTCGCTGAGCACTCGAGAGAAGTTTCGGGACCCATCTTGCACTAACCTTATTCATGTTTAGATGGTCGTGTAGAATCCTAAGGACTGTTATTTTCGTAAGTCCCGTTCTTGACGCTATTTCCTTCGTCTTTAGTCTTCTGTCCTTCAGTACCTCTTGTTCGACTAAATCGACGTTATCTTGCGTAAGAACCTCAACAGGGCGGCCTGATCGGGGTTCGTCATCGATGGACTCACGCCCTAAACGAAACTGCTTACACCAATCCTTAACAGTCGAAAACGAAGGGGAGGAATTCCCGTACCCGTTATCTAACCTTTCTTTGATTATAGTTGGACTTATGCCTTCCTTTGTCAGAAATTTTATCACTGATCGATACTCCAATTTGAACATTGTACAAATTACACGGCTTTTTATATTTAAATCAAAGAAAATTTTATGAAAACGAAAGTTACAAACCACGAAATTATCCACACAATAGCTGAATAAATGACAAATAAAATGACATTCATTTGTTTCTTGTTTTCTTCTTTTAAATATATACGGCCAGGAACTTTTGAACCTTACTGGTAGTTTATGAAATACTAGCCTTCGTCTGCAAAGAATTCGTTTATCGCTATCCCGCGGTAACTACGCAATTTTCCGGGATAAAAGACAGACTTTTCTCTATCTATGTGCCGAATTTCATCCAGATCCGTTGGGCCGTTCTGGCGTGATTGAGTAACTAACAAACAAACATCCATCCATCCATCCATACATACTTTCGCATTTATAATATTAGTTAGATAACAAGCATAAGACTGTTTATAGCTTCGCCCCCCTGAATAAAAAGCAGGTTAGTTCCCTATGCTCCTCTATCGAGAATCATAAGAGATGCACTGTAAGGGATTTTAGTTTTACGATGTAACCTAACGCCATATTTTGCTATTTAGTGTTAGGATGTTCGAGAAGAACAATAAGTTAGTTTGATTGAATCTTCAGTTCAATGAAATGTGTGATATTATGATAAAGGCACAGTGAACTATTAAGTAGTATGAGAAATTCATTCTTCTGGATAATTCATGTTTGGCCCTGCGTAGATGACCTTGACCTGTGATTGTAAGTGATCCGGGATAGTGTTCAAAGATGACAATCTGTTATTGGACACCCTTGCAATAATGACATACATTACAGACTAACAAGATGAAACTGGCAACTAAGATTATCAGAGGCCACGGTCTTTTAATTGAGGTGTTTGACGTAAGTATAGTGAAATTTAACATTAAGACCCGTGTCCATTTTTAGATTTGTCACCGACATATTTCAGTCGATAATAGGTACCTACCTAGATTATCTGAGGTTACGTTACATCTGGATCGTCACAATGACAATGACGTATGACATTCGGCATGTTTTGTAACTTTCTTGGAATTTAATTAGTGCGAGGGGCATATACAATTTTTACCACTTTCGATTGATTGATTTGGTGCCATGAATCCTTTGATAAACAATAACTGTAGATACACAGTGCCATACAAAATCCCCCTTCAAAAATGTCCGAACTATTTATTTGTTTGCGTAACAAATAAAATCATCACCTACACAAAGTAATTAAGAGAATAAGTGACGAAATTTGATCCTAGTCTTTACTTAATTACAGTTGAATTTCGCTACTCCACAGTTAAAAATATATTTACGTGTGCGTAGAGAAAAGTAATCCCACCACACAGACGAATTGAAAGAATACGTGACGAAATTTGAACCTAGTCTTTACTTCATTACAGTCGAATTTCGGTAGCGGCAAAACTCCAAAATGCTTGACACCTTGACAGCTAAACTTGACAATTTCACACACGTTTGGTTTAAACTCGGATATGAATCTAATCCTTATCAGAAACGGCAGAGGGATTAATTCCACTTGTTACATTGAAGGCGACGCTTTGACGAGTTTGACGTTGCTTTGACGGACGAAATTATGTTGTTGAACAAAGAATGCATTCGGACTTTCGGAGAGGACTTAATTTTTTAAAAGTTTTTGACAATTAATGCAATAAAAAACAGGGTGAAATTAATGTTATCGCCAATACTTTACAGGATGAATGGGCAAGTCATTTAGATAATCTTAAAGCTAATTTTCTTTACTCCAAACCAAATGTTTACCGTTTTCGAGATACGTATCTATATCCTACTAATATTATAAATGCGAAAGGATGGATGGATGTGACGATGTGAGTGTGTATGTTTGTTCCTTCTTCGAGCTGAAACGACTGGACGGATTTTGATAAAATTTGGAACGGAGA
The DNA here is from genome assembly GCA_963854515.1 of Pandemis heparana. Taxonomy (NCBI): domain Eukaryota; kingdom Metazoa; phylum Arthropoda; class Insecta; order Lepidoptera; family Tortricidae; genus Pandemis; species Pandemis heparana. Next base: position 9,309,287 of record OY978010.1, read on the forward strand.
TAGCTGGTACCCTGGATTAACACATAGGCTACTTTGTATTCAGGAAAGTTGCATAATTGTCGATAACCAGGGACTTTCTAGTCTGCTCGATTCTCTGGCTGTGCGGAGGGATGCAGCATCCCTCTGCATATTATACCGAATATATCATGGGGAGTGCTCCAATGAACTTTTCGGATTGTTGCCTGCGGCTAAATTTCACTACCGCACTTCGCGGAATCGTCTGTCCTTCCATCCTCAACATCTTGATGGTTAGCAGTCAAGTATCGTGCGTTTTAAACGCAATTTCCTTCCTCGTACGACGAAGATCTGGAACCAACTTCCTGCTGCAACATTCCCTGAGCGGTACAATTTAGGGATCTTTAAAAAGCGAGCCTTCCTGTTCTTGAAAGGGTCGGCAACGCACCTGTGATTCCCCAAGTCTTGCAGGTGTCCATGGGCGATGGTGATTACTTTCCATCAGGTGACCCGTCTGCTCGTTTGCCCCCTCTTATATAAAAAAAAATAAAAAAATCCCGAGGGATAGCGGTAAACATGACAAATGTCGTAGCTGCCTAAAGTGGCAACGTATATAATTATTGCAGAATAATAATATATCAAAACCGTTCTCAGCGACGTCAGTTAATATTATGATTATTAGAACTTATTCGACGTCTCTGAGTATGAAAGTTAACTTTAATTACATACTCAGTCGGTTGTATTGACTGACAGTGGAAATTTAGAATTGACAACATTTCATATTTCTGAGCCTATAGTTTAAATGGTTCTCTGTATTTTGTTTGAAAAGATGAACATGCTGGAAGTTTAATTTTTTCGCTAGGGTTTGTATTTAATTTATAATGAATTTATTAATTTTTGCTTATTCTAAAAGGGCGTAACTCCTAAACTATCACAGAATAGACACTTATCCTTTTGTCTTTTCTGTATAGAAAAAAAACTGACGTCAATTTCAAATTGACAATGTCAGGCCTTATTCTCCGATATTCGATTTTCGATGTTCGCTTCGTGCTGTTCCGCTCATACTAATATAGTCATTAACTTGAGAGTGAGAGAGAAGGTTTGCAACGAACTTCAAAAATAGAATTACAGAGTTGCCCCCCTTGTACTTTGAAGTTGTCAAATACAAAATTATGGTCGCTTACTTTTTCTCGTGAAAAAGGCAAAGGCATTTCACCTATCCTGTGGTAAAATTGGTAAAATTAAGACATGTTTTTAATTAATTTTTATTTTCTATAATAAGCAATATTTAAATTATATAAACATATTGCAGTGATCAAGAGGCAAAATGCTTTCGAACCATACGAGTATATATATTTTCAGGTGTTATAAAAATGAAATGTTGTCAATTGTTTTACCATGTTCATGGATCAAGTTCAAGTTTCAATTAATCATCCCTGCAGCACTCAGAGTTCTTATTATGTTAATTGGCGTTTCTGAGTGTGAAAATTAAGTTTTAAACCTGGCCGCCATTTTGAAATTCTTAGCTTTTGGACCGATTGCTATCAAAATCGATATCTGAGGGTTCGAGTGGTCCCCAAACATGAAACCGTTATCAAAAATGGAAAAAGTGGCCGCCATTTTTAAATCTTTACTTTTTGGACCGATTGTCTTAAAAATAGATATCTGAGGGTCCGAGTGGTTCTCAAACAGTCAAACTATCGCACATGTTTCCCAGTAACACATACACAAGATACATTTTATTCAAATGTTATTAGAATTATAAAATTGACATATTTTTTTACAAAACTTATTATTTTTGACATTGTATTTTATTTTATCGTTTTAGTGTTTATAATTTATTATGCTCTTATTATTATGAATTTTTGACGATCTCAACAGAAATACTTATATTGGTGACATGCATGTTTGTTTTTATGTAATTTTTGTTGATGAATAAATAAGTCTAAAACTAAATCACACATACATGACTTACGTATACGCATCCAGGAAATCAAAGCTTCACACAAAAACACATAAGATTCTAGAAATAAAAAATAGGGTGATGGCAACTCCACTACACTTATGTTCTATGTTCTGTTGTTTATCTGTTTCGTTTTACTGATAAGCTTTCCTGTGCGTGTGACAAAGACAAGGCATTATGTCAAAGTTGTCGAATTCTGGCAAAAATTAGCAATTTAGAAATGGTTTTAAAATTAATTTAGATTAATATTTCTCTCCGATTCTTAGAATTTAATAGAAAAAACAACAGATATTCACTGAAAGTATGATATTCCATCAGATTTGTTTCGTTTTTGCGAGGAATTTTTGCACAATTTGCAGACACACGTGGACATCGTTACGCTGGCATTGACAACAACGTACTGAGAAAAAATTAAGCCAATTTTATTAAATTGGAGCTTATTTGGTTGGGAGATTTTCTGGAGCGCGACTGTGTATCTACAGTTATTGTTTATCAAAGCATGAATCGCTCCCAAGTTTCAATTTAGAATTCAAAGATACGCAACAATAAGTCACAATGTATTATTGTTGTTTATTAGTGTTGTATTAGGTGTTGTATTAGTGTTGTGTACGTAGTGGCAAAGGAAATATACTAGGTACTTGTATGTGTTGCTATTGCTACATAATTGGACGTGTAAAATATCTCTAATTTGTATAAATTGATCTTCCTTTGTAACATCTTGGTTTGTAACTCCAACTTAAGGCAAATGTTAATTACGGAGTTTCTGTTGGTTCAGCTTCCAATTTAATTACAGTAGCTTGGGGTTATAATTCATATCCAAAATTCATGATCAAACATTTTGTTTCTTAGTAGAAATTTTAATTAGGGTATTCTATATTTTTAAAATCTTAGGAATCATGTTATAGGCGACGCGGCTAGCAACCCATCACTATTTTGATCCCCCTTCCCACCTATACGCCCACAATTAGTAAAGTTTGCGTTAAAATCCGTTCAGCCGTTGTTACCTGATGCGCTCGCAAATATACAGACGAACAGATAAACAGAAAAACGGTCGAAATTTCCAAATACTGTTGGAACATGTTCTGTTATTAATTCTAAGTACCCCAGACATTTTTTTTCGAAAATCTTCCATGTACAGACCTTCGTTCCTCTTCAGCTTTATTATACGTCTATGTATTGTTAAATTTTATCACGTGGGAATTAAAATCATTTACTTTTCAACGTCCATCAGCCTATTGAAAATACATAGCATATTGTTTACCTTTATTTTCGTAGAGAGATCTAAAGGTAAACCTTGACGAATTTTAATTAATGCGATGTAATATCCGTCTTGATCCCTTAAATGCGGAAAAGGTAAAGTCGTTTTCAAAGCTGTTGGATTTTGTTATCCGAGATCAAGCTTTCAAATCCTTTTTAGGAGTACGTATTTAAATATAGAGTACTCTTGAACCGCTCACAGAACTGGAATCATCGCGAATTTACTGGTTATAATTATTTTATCACAATTTTTCTAGTAAAATTATTTACTTAATTGATCGATACATCTCCTTTTTACTTGGTTTTTCATTTATCACGAGCATAATAATTTTGTTTTTAACAGATCAACGGATTGCTTTCAAAAACAATGTTATTGTTGTGTTTAAAAAATGAACAAATTGACCTATTAGTCTCGATAGGAATGGAAAACACTTATGTTAAGTATTTTTTTCTCCTTGTATTATGTATGAGGACTTTACATATAACAAAATTTCATAATTCTATGTCAACGAAGTACGCTACAGGTTCCCACTGTTTTTGTATGAGTCTGACTCACACTTGACCGGCTTTTTTTATTTTAACGCGCCTACGCTTCGCGGCCTACACATTCGCTTTTAGAATTACTGATGAAATAGAAAGCAAAAAAGTTTATTTTTAGTATAGTACCATTAAAAGAACTACGCAAAATGAAATCTATTTTAATTAAATGACACGTTTCCTGCGAAATACATAGACCGCAGTTACCTATGGTGAGCTATTTTTTGAGCCATGTTATGCAACTGCGTTGAAATATCGGGAGCTCATCAAAGATAAGCGCGGTCTATATCTGACAGTATATATATATACTCGTAGGTGCATTATATCTAATGAAATTAATTAATTTATTAGACCCTCCACGTAAAACAGATGTGAACCGAACTAAATATTTCCATACGAAATTGTGGCCACATTCAAGCATTTTGCATCAAAAATGTGAGGGTTGCGTGGAAAATGATACACATTTAATTTCTAAGTTTAGATGCAAATAAGTACCAATGAATGCCATTGAGTTTGGATGTGATTGACCAAGTCACTGCAGCGAATGCATTGCATTAGTGAAAAGGCCCCTTGACTCGCGCAATGCTCTTTGCTTATTAAAATGGAGAGAGTTGTCGTTGTCGTGCGTCTTCAGTCGTAACCGACCACTGCAAAACAACCACTGTGTCTATGACCATACGTTTCACAATTCGCGAAATAATCGTAGGTGTACGATGTAGGAGTCTATTACGAAATGGAAAGTTCACAATTTCAAAGCAGTGGGTCGGTGAATAAAGTAAGGATGCTGGCTCTATAACCAAATTTGAAAAATAAGAATTGATCATTCGGATTACTGCGAATGCCAGATTCTGGAGCCTTTGTAAGACAACCTCTTAGAAACTATATTATACTAAACTAAAATATATATATTAAACTAAACTACTTATTATTATATTATATTAAACTATTATCAATATTATTATACTTATTAGTAGTCAATCAAATCAGCCCACATCCAACCACCGCTGAGTAAAGAGCCTCTTCATTTTGACGCCTCTTTTTCACTTTTGTATTATTATCAATTTTCAAATTATAAGCTGATAAGATTTAACGATATGAATCAATTTATCCCTTACAAGCTGCGGGCCAGTGAACCTATTTTAAAATGCAAACTACGTTTTAAATTTTAATTGTTTTTGTTCAATTCCCATTCCATATCACAAAACAATTGATATTTTATTTTCGTAAAAGTTCTTGGTTATGTTCTACCCAATATAAATGTTTAACGCAGAATTAATTTAATGCCGCCGTGTCGTCCAAAATTTCAAATCTGAAAACATCGCGCAGACGGCTGTTAATTTTATACTCATCAACTTAATTATACGTGACCATATTTTCGTCCACTGCGTTAATGTCATCGTCATAAAATCAAAATTGAAACAAAAAATGTACTAGTGATAGAACATAATGACTGGTTGAAAATAGAGAATGAAAGCACTCGAGCTGGTTCGCGCCCCCGGTAAATAAATCTGGTGTTTTGTTACTGTGTATGTTGATATGAATTTGCACCATGGGAGATGATTGATGACTCCCCCAACATGGGTGTGCACCAACGATTTATCAAAGGGCCAGTTAACGCGAAGAAAACCAGGCAATTGAAATCTACGTGCAATGCTTACGGAATATTATTTGGTGCGGAATTACAGTAGATAAATGGATGTTTTCTGAATTTGGCTTTCGCGGAATATTTTCGGAAAGCGTTTGGAATACATTTACGCGTGTAAAGCAAACGCAACGTACGCACGACTGCCGCATATAAATCAAAAACAATGTTTGCTAGCATCTGAACAACGTCCTATTTATAAAAGTTATTATATGTAGTATAAGTACATTTTGTAATGTACTTTAGGTATAGCTTACAGTAGGTAGGTGCATAATTTGGTCGTTTTGTACTGCATTAAGTACTTATCTGTGTTATTTTAACATTTCCTTCAAACGCATTACTGTGCCATCCAATCGAATATAGCTGGATTGTATTTTTTTTATTGAAACTGTCCATGATTTTGTTCACACAAAAGACCCCATATATGGCAAGCTACCAGCTTTTCCGCACGCATAATTATTTTACTATTACTTTAAATTACGCTTAAGTTTTGACTGCTTTTGTAGTTAAATACGCCCTTGTTATGAATTACATAGTTTTCACATAAAATAATATACCTACGCATTCTTGAATGTGCAGTTTTGCTTTTGCTAACTGTACCTAATTCAAGTATTTAAAATCAAATGGTATTACTTAAACGTAAATTTATGTTTGGTAATCAGGGACGACCGGTAGTAGGTATAAAACGGTTTTTACACGACCTTTTCCGGACAACGCACCTGATATTTTTTTCGAGTTTCTAGCTCGTATGAAAAATTCGTACCTAATAGAGGTAAAATGCGGCATGAACCATCACTTGAGGGTACCTTTTCTGAGAGCGAAGGTAACAAATTACATCATCATGTAAATGTAAGTTCCTTTTAAAATCGTTCACATCGACTTGTCACTTGTGAAAAACCTCAATAACTATACTCACGAACAAAATAACGGGTCAATTTTCATAGAACTTTGTATGAAAAGCGACCCGTTATTTTTGCTCGTCAGTGTAGGTTCATGTTAATTAATCAAATAAATATTTAGTAGGTATTTTTAGTGACTAATGGAAATATAGCGTGTGCTAGTTGTAAAATAATACCGCAGACAGTAAACGCGCAAATCGTGTGACATTTATCGCGTGACTTGTATGAGCAATAATTTACTCGCCAGACGTCTTTGGAGACCCAGCAATACAGAGTTCTACTCAAACAAATATTAATATATTCCTTTTCATCTATTTCAGCACCGCTGTATTTGAAAGCTACTATATTAGAAGCCAACAAAGCGGAATGTTATTGGAAAAGTGACAGATTCGTCCCAACCATATCTGCCAGGTGGGACCCGAAGTCTGCGACAGTAAAGTTGTCGGTATTCAGAGCCAGTTTGAACAGAGTCAGCATTTACATAAGCCTCGGATGCAAGAGCAAAATGGCGAAGAAGGAAATACTGGGCAAAGCGAGCATAGACGAGAAGTCAGCGAACGCCGAGGCGTGGAACGAGTGCCTGAGACATCCAGGGATACCCAAAACTTTCTGGGTTAATTTTGAGTGACCCTAACGTCTGAAATACCGGAGCAGAGTTGAAATACCGGAGCAGAGTTTGTGATAGTCAATTTATCGTCTTCAAAATCTAAATATACCGTCCAAAATGATGCGATTACGCTAAAGTTACAAGTGGTACCGTTGGTTTTTCAGACATAATTAAGAATTACTGACTCATTTTGTTGGAACAAAATAAAATGTGGTAAAATACCAACGACTGCCTTTATTATACAGCATCTATTTTAACTTGGTAAACTTAATTAATTTCGAATGTTGATGAAGAAAACATTACATATTATTTTCTTGAGCTTGGAATATAATTGAGAGTTGTAGAGCGAAGTTTTCAAGCTTGTACATCCAACGGGATCTGTAAACATGCCTTACGTTTCATCGGCAGAGATACGATTTTTTAAGACAACGCAATTTTTAAAAAACTGAATAAATTTAATTATGTAGTTGTATGTTTAGATTGTACATTATTTTACTTATTCCATCCATTGACCTTTTAAGTTTCGCTAATAAAAGGAAACTGAAACTACGATTCAAAATATTAATAATGTCTGCAAAAGTTTGTCTATCTGTGACAAGGATGGAGTTTTATATGGGTTTCTAGATGTACGAGAACAAGTATTAAACAAGTCAATACAGTCAGATTGGAGAATACGTCAGCAATATTCACGTTTTCATATTATTTCATGGAATATTTAGATAGCCTGAGACTTGGAGATATTTTGTAAAATGTAGGTAAGTAACTAGCTTTTTTGGGGATCACAATAACTGAAAATTTTGCTTACATTAAGTCTTGAAAGCCCCTTATGGTTGTCTGGAAGAGATTGTTTTTAAGCGATAAGACCGCCTATTGACTATACCATGATTAGAATATATTTGTAAACTCACTATAGGTACCTAACTCTTAAGTACTGCATTGTGTTGTTCAATAAAAAGTATTTGTATTGTTTTGTACCTCTATGTCTTAAATCAATTATGTGTTATCCGTGTGATCATAATTTCGTCCAAATATCCAAATATAAAAACTTTCACATATAATTGTGATGTTTCACATATAAGTGGATACGATAAGTATTTTTAAGAAATAACTGACAGAACTCTCAAGATAAAAATGTAACGCGTAAACGTGTATATACATGTTATTTTGTAATTTGATATGCCTTATTATACATAAATATCTTAAATCATGAATAATGTTGACTGTAAATATTTTTGTGACTTTTTTACACATTTATTTGCAGCTGATTATGTAGGTTATAAATAATATGTTAAGGGACTAGTAAAGATTTTAAGTGAAAATAAAAACACATTGGAACCAGGTGATCAATTATAATGTTACTAACTTATTGTAATTAATTGTTGTTAATGTTTATTGTAATTTATCTTAGCTTCCTTTGTAAAAAACCAACTGATTAATTCGGTAGTTGACATAATTAAATTGCATTTGAATTGTAGCGCGAGTGCGCTATTTCTAGTCTTGAAAACTAAATTTCAAAAGTAAAATAGAAGTTATTTGAACATTAGACAAGTCATAGCCTTCTCTGTTGTCTTCTACAAGCCGTGGTTCTTATTAGGTTTGGCAACGTCGCATTTTGCACTTAGGTTCACGAGCTACATTCCAAATTGCTACAGCCTCATAGGGTTTGGCTTTGACATGGCTATAGCGCTTTGGAACGTCGCTCGTGAACCTAACCTAATAGCACGGCTTGTAGAAGACAATAGAGAAGGTTATGGGCAAATACAAAGTTGGACAATATCAAGATTTCGTCTATTTTGAATTGATACTCGTGCGCCAGTTTTAGTACATAACCCATTGTTTTACTGTAAATTTTAATGTTCTCGATTATTTTATTAAAAACATTAGTAAAGCGTCTAATCCGTATTTTTAAGACTACAGGAGTCAACTACTATTTTGCAGTTTAGTTTATTTGTTTTTTGTAAACAAATCTTAACTTTACTTTAATTCGTAGTGTTGTAAAGCAGTGACGCGAAGCATCGCTTGACAGGGAAAACTCCGTCGTAAAGAGTATTATGAAGTAAGTAATGAAAGTTCCACATAAGTCTCATAAGGAATGTAATAATCAAATAACTCAGTTTTTCATGAAAAAGTAAATGTCGTTGTACATGAATATTTGTTTTATTACCATCAATATTGGGTCCGAGAAACTTGGCCGCTGTAGATATAAAATTATGTGGCAATATTTTTTGTAACAGTTTTTCAACGTTTTATTGCTTTACTCGTGTGTACTGTGTCCGTCATATTTTATATCTCGGCTCGAGATCGTAAATGCAAAAAAGACGTTACATTTTTATTTATTACCAATAGAAAGAATCCTAGAGACACCAATTCGCTAAAGTACCTTTGTAAAGTGTGACGTGTTTCAGTGTCTCAAGTATTTATTATTATTTGTCACGTATTCTTAAACAGGGCGTCTATGAAACGGAAAAGCGAGCATGGACTGAAATATAATATAGAGACGACACGTGCATGCACAAAGCGCTTAGTCATTTTGAATATTGTATATATAATTTGTATTCAAAAGAAAATCTAAACAGTTTTATACCCAATCCGTGGTTGCATTAAACTAAAACTACCTATTTGAATAAAAATAAATTATATTATTTTTATTGGCAAGAATTTGATCTGCTTACGAAAGGTTGATTATGGTTTAGAACAAATAATACCTTAGCTGTCGACGCTAGTAAGCTTGTTCTATTATCAAAACCGATTTAGCTTTGGGTCTGATAATCGTCTTTCAAATATTCAAGGCTCGTTATTTAACTAAATCTCAACAAAAAAATAGGTACTTCAAATTTCACATCAACGCTGTACCACGCTGTACTTTATTAGTTTTTCCTTGACTCATCCTGAAATTCACACGGATATGTTTATTCAAAATTTATTTCACAATATATATACTTTACCTAGCCTGATCGAAACGTCCGCGTCAAGAAATTCTATAATAAGCAATCTGTGCATCGTACCTACCTTGGATAAGGTTCAACATTTCGCCGTAGCTAGGAATGTTACAACCTTATTGATGTCTCAAATCATGCCACCTAGCTCCATGTTAGTCTGAGCACGTAGCAGCGTAAACCGTCTAGTCATACAGAGTCGTAAGAAATCAGTTAGAATTGGTATCGTCGGTCGAAGGTACGAAAAGTATTTTTTTGAGTTCTATTGATGAAAAAGTTGACTGAAACGTGCTAGGTAGTCAACTAATAAAATAACTTATTTCCATTGACAACAAAACAGCACACGTTGTGCCCACATTGAGTTATTACTAGGTACGTAGGTACTTTTTATCTCAATGCCCACTCAGTTTTGAACATTTCACTAGAGTACTAAGTATTTAAGCACTTTGGTGATCTGGTGTCATTGCTTTACAAACTTATTTTGAAAATGTAATTTCACACTCCAAAGGTATGGATTTTAAAGCAATTTCCCAAAGACTTCTTCTACCAATTTATGTCGTAAGTACGCTGAAGCAGCTAACTGAATTAATTAAATTCTCGTCCATTACAGTACCTAAGTAATAAACTTTATAAAAGGTTAGGCTAAACATGCGCTAGTCAAACATTTTCTTTTCGGTCTCGGGAAGGTTTTCGCACACAGTTATTAGGTACCTAAGTCTTATATTTTATTAGGTACTCTGCTACAATTCGCCCACGTAACATTTAAAAGCAAAAGAAAAGCTCTTTCGTCTGAATAATACTAGTAGGTAGGTATAATATTAATACTAATAAATATAGTTAGTACCTAGTTACACTACTTTCCTTACCTACTTGTTATCTATTATCTATTTGAAAGTCGGCAATATTGTTGGTATTTTTTTCCAGGACCAACCTTGACATATATTGACGTTGACGGCGCCTATTGCGGATTTCCAACCTGTTAATATGACGACGCTTGTTGCGAATAGGTACCTACCTACCTATACCTATGTATTATCAAACATGTTCACAGAACCAAGAGAGTCTAAGTTATTTATAGCAAAGTATCAATGTAGACCTTCATGGTTTAATAGCTGTTATACTTTTCCTATTTTATTCACATATTAATCAAAAACTGCTTTTATCTCATCACTAGGTGATTCAAAATTATTGTTCTTATGTGCCCACCGCACCGCTAGCGCTACATTATTGACTGGCCTGGATTAAGATATTTGGTGAGACGGGTAAGACAAGTATGTTGTAAAATGTTCTCAAAACTTTTTAATGTTCAGGATTTCTGTGGCCCAGAACAAAAGTACTTCGTGCCCGCTTCAAGAGCCCATTAGCAGGTGTTAATAGTCAAGAGAATCTCTGGCATCGGTGAAAGTTTGTACATAGACACAATCCATTACAGTGCTTAGAACGTTCATTTGTTTTTAGGTAAGTTCATGTGGGAGCATACTGATCAGGCGGTTAATTTTTTTAAAGATAACTGACATAATAGGCCTAGCACGGCAACACAGTTAAAAATTTATTCAGGCTACCTTTAAAGCTAGTCGGTTTGCCTTTTGCTTAAAAGTTGCAAAACGATGGTGATGGAAAACTGAAAGTTTCTTGTTGTGGAGTATTTTATAAATTAAAGTGTCAGTCAACAACCGTCAAAAGTCATTATAATGAATATATAATTTATGTTCGCAAGGCTGTATTCTTGTAATTAATGTTTCAAAACAAAGTTAGCTGTGAGCATTCCACATTATCTAACTTTTGTATCTCATTAGAAAGCAGTAGAGACAGAAAGAGTAACACTTTAGTTGCGTTGCGATAAAGTTACCTATAGTGTATTTGTATTCGATTATTATGAAATTATCTTACTCAAACATAACTCTGAAAACTAGTTTTTTTTTATCCTACTAATATTATAAATGCGAAAGTTTGTGACGATGTGAGTGAGTGAGTGTGTATGTTTGTTCCTTCTTCACGATAAAACGATTGGACGGATTTGGATAAAATTTGGAATGGAGATAGCTAGTACCCTAGATTGAAACATAGGCTACTTTTTATCCCTGAAAATTGCAAAGTTCCCGAGGAATAGGGATAAACATGTCAATTGCTAATTCTACGCAGACGAAGTCGCCGGCAGAAGCTAGTTAATTATCTTTTAAAGTCAAAAAGAAACTATTTCGTATTTGATTATGTAGATACCAATATATAATGTTATACTAAAGTATAGGTAAAAACAATTTACTAGTAAAAAATAAACTAAAATGCGAAAAAATGAGATTATTTTATTAATCTTGCTCAGTTTCGGCCCACGTGTAATTTTAAAGCGTTTTAACTAGGTACTTAGTTAAAAAAAAATCAAGACTGAACTCCAATTTAATCTCGCGTAAATTTTAAGGCAACAGACATATTTTTTGGCAATACATATTTTTATCTCAAATTTCAGATGGTAATGTTGGTGGGTACACATAAAAATACATAGCTACGTAGCACGGTGTCGAGTTTGCTAACAAAATCATCAAGGAATCACGCGCGTGCAGTAATTCAAAACTCGCTCGATACGCCCCTTGCCACGGAAGGGGAAGTCTTATTTAAGAAATAGGTATTTTTTATTAATTTCCCTCTTTCTCAGTTTAGGATTTCATGTGAACTATGAAATTGTTAATTTTAAAGTCCTAATCAGTTTCTGCCCACGTATTTATTCTTTAACTTACTTACTTAAGTAATCTTCTTTATGATTTCTATTTTCGAAAGTGCTATACCTAATGGCAAGCATAATTTATTGGAATATTGGTATGTTTGCTTGATCAGGTAGATGCAACTTACACAATAGCGTTGAGTTGCCAACAATGGATCTTGAACTCTTTTTGTGAAAATTTCAGTAGTATGAGTATAAAATAATTAAATTAAACACACAAAAAGGTGCCACCATTTCTGCTAAAATATCAAATTTATAGATGTGCAAATCTTCTAATCAACATACCTTTTTCATTTGCTTGCTAATTAATAAAAATTAAAGTACCTTTTTGCATTACTCATTATTTTTTAGTTTTATATTTTAAATTTCTACTCTCTCTATAAGTAGCAGTTTGCGAGGAAAGTATATACTCTCAACTAATTATTATTTTTACACTGAGCGCTAACTGTTTCCTTCTTTGATAGATGTTTTCCTCGGACTTCCAATTAACGACCCCTATCGTTTGCGATCGCCTGCCAGTTGTTAAGGAAAGCAACCATCTAATTTCTACCTTCATCTCCGCCAAGGCTTATTCAATGCCGGCAGCGCCTACTTACTTAACGGTACCTAACTTCTTCCGATAGAGATAGGTACATTGACGAGCAAAATTAACGGAAACGGAAACTTATTATATAAAGTAGAATAAAATGACTTAGGTAAGTACTTACCCGTTTTTGTGTTGCATCTGAATAAAATTGTAACTAATGTCTACGCACACATCTTCATTCGTAAGGTCTGTAAAAAGATAGGTACCTACTTACCTCTCAGCCTATCCTCATTACCTACGTAAAATAAGAACAAAATATCCGAATATTAATGTACCTATTGAATCGTACCTATGATTCATAATAATGAAGTGAGGTGGAATTCGGTATATTTATTACATTCTTCAAAAAAACGGATCATTTCACGTATCAAAGTCAGGTCGAGAACTACTCGACATGGATTCTTCCCGAAGCTTTTGCCTTGGGGGAATTTTGATTACTAGTTAAAACCGAATTAAACTTTGAAGAATTAACTTTTAAAAAAATTAAGCGAACATATAAACTTTTCTGCAATAGGTACTGTAGAGCTGCCTTGAGGAGGCACTTTAAACTAGTACGGGGATTCAAATAGAATTCGGCCTATAAGAACTGGGGGTGCTGAAGGCCTATGAATTGAGATAAACCAACACAATACGTTTGAATATTTTTTATTTCGCTTTTTGGAAAATCATTAAATATACAAAATGGGTTGCATCGGCAAGCCCCGTTCAAAGCGATCTGACCGTGCTCTCGAAATCCGAAAAACAAATATTTTAAATCATCGAACGAGCGTTCGATGTATGGATTTCAATCGCACCGACGAACCAGCCAGTCCGACAAACCAGCCAGTTCGCAGATTCGCATGCTACCTCACAGTACTTAGGGTACTTTCCTATTTACTTAAGCGCTCTTGCCTAAAAGTGATTACGTGACTGAATTTCTCGATTTACTCATTTCAATAAAAAAAAGTTGGAGGTATGACCTACATCACCTCGTAAAGTCGAGGCAGCATGACGCCCATTGTTACAAGGGGAGCCCTTGGACCCGACTCGGAAAAGGTTGTTTACCGAATTCATTTTACACGCAATGAGAACTTGTTTTCCGTACGATTTCAACCTCTCTAGAAGGGTCGAAGAAATTAAATCTGCAGTCAGCGACAACTTCGTTAACGGTAATTTATACAGTGATAAGCTGTAAGTCATGTCATCGAATTTCGTATTCGAATTTACACCGCAACATTTCGGTATCGGTTGTAGATAACGATATTGGAAAAACGCCTAGATTAATGAACTGCGATAGTGAATGAACGGAAAAATTAACGGCAACACGAGCCCACGGCGTAATTTTATTTTACGTGATTGGATGATCGGTAACTTACGCATCGTTACGTCTTTTAATTTAGCTCGGCGGGCTTTATCTTGCTCTCCCAGGCTTCGCTAGGTTGGGCGTTTAATATCCGCCAAGTAGACTCTTTTAATGTTTATCGGGTTTATTGAGGTTCTTTGTTGTGAAAAATACCTAATCAAAATAAGGAAAAATCCTTGGCTAAGGTTGGGACACATTAGATAATTAAACAAATTCCAAATCGAATAAATGATCGATTCGGATTTCTTTTGTAGCAGTTGATAAACTGACAGACTCGGTCAATGTTTCCACGGATTAAATGCTAAAGTGCTTTAGGCAGTATTGAAAACTTTCACTCATCTCTTAAAACCAACTCGTTTCCTATTCGACAAACTCAATTTCAATTGTGACTTCATATGTATACTGCCTTCATTCAGCAATTTTATCATAATATAGATGGCGTCACTGTAAACCACGATGCCTGCATACATAAGTAAACCTTACTGAGTGAGTAAACTGAGCTCTTTGAATACATTTGCCTAAAGACAAAGGGTAGAAACGACGATTTCTGGTAAATCAAAATGACAAAAGCTTAAGAGGGTGCTTATTTTACAAATTTACATGAAATGAGAGAGGGAAGTACCCGCTTAGACAGTAAATTAAGTAATGAGCTGACGAAAACCACAATTTGGAGTGTTTAAGTCAAAGTATATGTCGGAGCGTCGTCACAATGACTAGACTTTTGATAGCTAAAGAGATGTACCTTGTAGTTGCGAACATTCGTTAATTGTACTTTGTTGAATGTACCCTCATAAGTTATTGCTTTTATGAAACGTCAAGCGGTATTGCGGTATCGCTTGGGGGTGGTCTGTGTTTGGCTCAGTTGCAACTACCTGCAATGTTAGTTAGAATGACAGAATGACATCTGGTGAGAGTGAGAACCGAGAGGCATTCCTTGATCGTGACGTCACTGAGTTCAGACGTCGAAAGTGATCCGTTTGCTTCGACGTACTGTTTTATGTTTAATGGTGAATTGTTAGTGATTCGGATTGTTAAGTGCGATTGCACTAAGTATCGAGCCTTATTTCGGTGCAAAGCGGTATTGAGAACATTGACAGGGTAGTTCGTGGGCGCAAGCACTGAACTCTCCACGTTTCATTATTAGAGTGTGTAATCTCATTAATGTACCTTGAAGATGGACAAGACGGTGACCTAAGCTCGGCTATGCATAAAGCTCGTTTGAATTCTAACCGACCAACCTGACAGTTTATTCAGCCTTTGTCTTCGACATCAGAATTTGGGATCGGAATTAACACGCCTATTCTACGACATCGGAGTTGGAATTGTGACTACATGTCCTACATGAAGAAAATCAGAATTTTGATGGAAACAAAAAATTAAGAAAATGAAAGTGACTGCTGTGACCGACGTGAACCACGTGACGTGAGCCTGCTGTGACTCTGCAACGGAGTCGTCCTGTTACTTTGGTTTGCTGAGTTTCCTGTGCATGTTATGTGTACGTGGCTTTCTGTGTGGAAAGCTAGAACAAGGACTGCGCTCCATGGATTCTAAAAGGTCATGTGTTTGTTCCTTTTTTTTAATGCTTGTGCGGTTCAGTCGTGTGGACCTGTGCTACATTGAACGGATAAATTTTGCTTGTGAGTCGTTTTCATTTTGTTTAAATGAGTGCAAAATGGTTTTCGTTAGCTCTTAATATAGCCAAGCAAAACTCATTTGGTGCTGGTAGCCTGTGTGGCATCCGAGCCTGTGTGGCTGGTGCTGGTAAGCCTGTGTGGCATCCGAGCCTGTGTGGCTGGTGCTGGTAGCCTGTGTGGCATCTGAGCCTGTGTGGCTGGTGCTGGTAAGCCTGAATGGCATCCGAGCCTGTGTGGCTGGTGCTGGTGGACCTGTGTGGCATCCGAGCCTGTGTGGCTAGTGCTGGTATGCCTGTGTGGCATACGAGCCTGTGTGGCTTCCGAGCCTGTGTGGCTGGTGCTGGTAAGCCTGTGTGGCTGGTGCTGGTGGGCCTGTGTGGCATCCGAGCCTGTGTGGCTAGTGCTGGTAAGCCTGTGTGGCTTGTGGGAGAAAGAGCACTGTGCACTCATGTGAGAGCGTTATCTTATCTTATCTAACAAACTAGGGGTGCCTACGGATACACTTCGACCCATTTGTGGATCTTTTGTGTAAACATAATGAGAGCGTTGGTAATGTTTAAATATTGTGGTGATTTGATTTTTGCTTGATCAGTAGAGACTGGAAACTTATGTCGACCAGTAGAATTATTTTCGTTATTTGCTAGATTCCAGATCAAATTTAATTTAAAGAAAAGAAAATTAATTCTTAAGAGAGTACCTATGGTCAGGAAGGCTGAGTGGAAAAGTGTTACTGTTCAGATTTTGTATCTGTAGTATAGCAATCCTATTACTCTTAGTTTTAATCAGGATTGGCCGAACGGAAACTGTGCTGTTTTGTTTTTCTATTTCAGATGTACACACGAGGACGTGTGTAACGCAGGATGGCCGTGTCGGAGCGTCGTCACAATGACTAGACTTTTGATAGCTAAAGAGATGTACCTTGTAGTTGCGAACATTCGTTAATTGTACTTTGTTGAATGTACCCTCATAAGTTATTGCTTTTATGAAACGTCAAGCGGTATTGCGGTATCGCTTGGGGGTGGTCTGTGTTTGGCTCAGTTGCAACTACCTGCAATGTTAGTTAGAATGACAGAATGACATCTGGTGAGAGTGAGAACCGAGAGGCATTCCTTGATCGTGACGTGACTGAGTTCAGACGTCGAAAGTGATCCGTTTGCTTCGACGTACCGTTTTATGTTTAATGGTGAATTGTTAGTGATTCGGATTGTTAAGTGCGATTGCACTAAGTATCGAGCCTTATTTCGGTGCAAAGCGGTATTGAGAACATTGACAGGGTAGTTCGTGGGCGCAAGCACTGAACTCTCCGCGTTTCATTATTAGAGTGTGTAATCTCATTAATGTACCTTGAAGATGGACAAGACGGTGACCTAAGCTTGGCTATGCATAAAGCTCGTTTGAATTCTAACCGACCAACCTGACAGTTTATTCAGCCTTTGTCTTCGACATATACATACACAATGGAATGTATAATTGACGTGATATGATCTATTTGCTGAAAGCTCCAACCTCCTTCCTTCAGCCTCTATCTTTACTCCTGCTTTCATGTCATTGTCAATCAAGACTGCGCCGTATTATATTGTCAAATGTCGTACAATTTTATGTTTATTAAAACCTGAATACTACAGGTTTTCTCATTACTTCAATTTAATAAACATAAATGGACAAATATCTAAGACCAGAAAGGTTCGACGAAGACCCGTCTAGTAAAACTGCAAAAGAATGGCTACATTGGAAAAAGACATTCGTCAACTTCTTAGCTCAGTCAGAACCATCTGCTACGGACAAAGATGCTGCCGTAAAATGGTCTCAAATTAAACTCCAGCTTTTAATTAACCACATCTCGCCGAAGGTTTACGCCCATGTTAGTGAGTACGAAACATATGACTCCGCGATTGCAGCGCTTGACAAACTATATGTCAAGCCCAATAATATCATATATGCCAGGCACTTACTAACCACGAGAAAGCAGCAGGCTGGTGAGACTATAGATATATACATGCAATCCCTCAAACAACTCGCAAAAGACTGCGAATTCACTAGCGTTGATGCTGAAACTAACAAAAACGACACCATCCGCGGCGCATTTATTGCTGGCATGACATCCGGTAAAATACGCTCGAGACTTCTAGAGAGCTTATCATTAACACTGGATCAAACTTACAATACAGCCCTGTCGATGGAAATGGCGGAAACGAATTCGCAAACTTTTATCAACCCTATTATCAACGCCGTGCCTTTAACGTCAGAAACGCGAAACATTGCCACTGCTCCCGAAACTGTTGCTACAACTGCCGCTACGTCATCAAATAACTTTTCCTCCGCTCGCAAATGCTGGTACTGTGGTGGATCACTGCATGCCAGGAGGAACTGCCCGGCAAGAGACACCGTTTGCAAATCCTGTAACAAGAAAGGTCACTGTAGCAAGGTATGCCGATCAAAGCCCAGCACTAGTGCATCAATCACCTCTCCAGAAGATTGTGAACATTGCTCTGCCATCATTGCCGCTGCGCCGGCCTCTCTCCGAAAAGCTATGATCCCTGCCGTCATTAAAGGTATCAAAGCTCAAGCTCTGATTGATACTGGGAGCTCAATTAGCTTCATCAATGAAGACTTCGCCAACCTCTGCCGTCTGAAGCGAAGCCCTTGCACTCAGACAGTATCAATGGCTTCTCTAACTCATACCTCTCAAGTCTGTGGTTCAACCTATCAGAACGTCCAATTAGGTGAACACTGTTACGAAAAGATCAATTTATTGATAGTCAAGAACCTTTGCGCCGATTTGATCATAGGCCATGATGTGCTAGCGCTCCATTCAACTCTGGAGTTCGCTTTTGGTGGCTCTAAAGACGTGTTCAAAGTGTGCAGCGTTGCAGAGGCCTCAGTACCTGCTGTACCACTCTTCGCCAATGTATCCCCAGACTGCAAACCCATAACAATTCGATCCCGTAGACACAGCCCAGAGGACCAGGCATTCATTGCCGATGAAGTTAAGAAATTGCTAGAAGATGGCATCATCGAAGAGAGCCAATCTCCCTGGAGGGCACAAGTACTAGTGACAAAGAATGCAAATCACAAAAAGCGTTTAGTAATTGACTACTCCCAAACCATCAATAGGTACACTCAGCTAGACGCATACCCGTTACCTAACATTGAAGAAATGGTAACAAAAGTTTCTAAGTATGCGGTCTTCAGTACCATCGATCTCCAAAGCGCCTACCATCAGGTCCCCATCCTCACCCACGAGAAACCCTTGTACCAATTTCGCCGCATTCCATTTGGCGTAACTAACGGGGTAGCCAGTTTCCAAAGAACCGTCGATTGGCTCATAAGAAAAGAAAATCTATCCGGTACATACGCTTACCTTGATGATATAACTGTTTGTGGAAGTACCCAACAAGAACACGACATGAATTTAGAACGATTTTTACGGGCGGCTGATAAATATAGTCTGACGCTCAATAAAACTAAAAGCAAATTCAGTCAACGCACCATCAACTTACTTGGGTATACAATACAAGACCACATCATCAAGCCTGATAGTGATCGACTACAGCCCCTTCTTAAAATGCCACCGCCAAATGACCTAGCATCCCTCAGGAGAACATTGGGCATGTTCGCCCACTACTCTAAATGGATCCCTAACTTCTCCGATAGAATCCATATTCTAGCGCATGCTGACTCTTTCCCCCTAAGTAAAGAAGCTGAAGATTGCTTCGAAGGTTTAAAATCCACAATCGCCAAGTCCTCCGTTCATGCTATTGATGATAATATGCCCTTCACCGTTGAAACAGATGCTTCCGAACACTCAATTGCTGCTACACTGACTCAAGATTCACGACCTGTAGCTTTCTTCTCAAGAACCTTAAATCACAGTGAACTCAATCATTCAGCCGTCGAAAAAGAAGCGTACGCCATCGTAGAATCACTAAAAAAGTGGAGGCATTTCCTTATCGGGAAACATTTTACTCTTATAACGGATCAAAGGTCTGTTTCATTTATGCTCAATGCCAAACACGCCAGTAAAATTAAAAACGAGAAAATCCAAAGATGGCGGCTTGAGTTAGCGCCTTACAATTACGACATAGTATACAGACCCGGGAAGGATAACAAAGCTGCTGATGCCCTATCGCGCATATGTGCTTGCACCACGAACACCTCATCTAAACTCCAATCTCTTCACGCATCACTTTGCCATCCAGGAGTGGCAAGAATGTACCACTGGCTGAAGAGTAAGAATCTCCCCTACTCCATCGACGAAGTCAGGACGATGACTCGCAATTGCCGTCTGTGTGCTGAGATCAAGCCGAGGTATTTTAACAACCCTACTCCCTCACCGAAACTTATAAAGGCGACATCAGCATTTGAACGCTTAAGCGTAGATTTCAAAGGCCCTCTCCCTTCAAAGTCTAACAACAAATATATTCTCACGGTTATTGATGAATACTCCCGATTTCCTTTCGCCTTTCCGTGCAGCGATATGAGTGCTAAAACTGTAATCAAGCATCTAAATAGCCTGTTCATGATTTTTGGCATGCCGGCATACATTCATTCAGACCGAGGCACGCAATTCCTGTCGGCTGATCTTAGAGATTACCTTCATTCTAAAGTGGTAGCTACCAGCAACACCACTGCATACAATCCACAATGCAACGGCCAGGTCGAAAAATTAAATTCTACTGTATGGAAAGCAGTACAATTAGCTTGTGGAACTCATAACGCACCAATTGAACATTGGGAACTATATTTGTCAGTGGCCCTACACTCAATTCGCTCTTTGCTGTGTACTGCGACGAACTGTACTCCGCACGAAAGAATGTTCATGCACACCCGCCGATCACCCAATGGGAATACGATACCAACATGGCTCACAAGTTCAGGTCAAGTGCTAATGAAAAGATTTGATCGTAAGAACAAATACCAGCCATTGATAGAAGAGGTCGAACTAATACAGTCAAACCCTGACTACTCGTTTGTCCGATTACAAGATGGACGAGAGACGACGGTGTCAAATCGACACCTCGCCCCTATCGGAGAGAATACCGGCGAAAGACTTGAAATCCTAGAGGCGGAGCCCATGATAGAAGAAGAATATATGACGCCACCGAGCTCACCGATTCATGCAGAAATTAATAACTCTGCTCCCTCTAGTCCACCCGTTCAGTCTCAAACAACGAGCTCTCACTCTCCTGAATCGCCAATATCTTTCCCTGCCCAAGCCCCAGCTACTACGCAACAGAATTCTCCCTCAAGCACCACTCCACCAAGCGTAGAAGCTTCGCCTTCAGTTCTTAGGAGATCGAGCAGAACTCGAAAGCTGCCTCGATACCTTCAAGACTATAGTGTGGGAGAATGACGTGATATGATCTATTTGCTGAAAGCTCCAACCTCCTTCCTTCAGCCTCTATCTTTACTCCTGCTTTCATGTCATTGTCAATCAAGACTGCGCCGTATTATATTGTCAAATGTCGTACAATTTTATGTTTATTAAAACCTGAATACTACAGGTTTTCTCATTACTTCAATAATTGACTAACTTATGGGTGTTTTCGTTATTTTCTTTGGGCTTTTGAACTGTTTGGCACTAAAAGAACCGTTTGCTTGCACTTTTTTCTTGCGATTAATGACCGTTAAATCTGCACAGGAGTTTTTAAAATAAATACTAAAGAGATAAACATAACTAATCCCTTCATGGATTCTATTAAATATTTATTTTCATATTTTTTTAGCAAAAACAAGTGTAGTTTTTAAATCTACACTAGCCCTTTCGATCCGTAAAACGAACTTCTTTCTCTTAGGACAAGACAGAAAAAATATTATTAAGGCCAGTGTCATTGTAGGTTCGTCAAAACACAAAGAAGTTAGTAACAATATTATTGAAATATGATAGGATATAGGATATTTTTTAATGTTTTTAACTCAGATACTTAATGACTTTTTATAGTACTACTTTTACCGTTTTCTACATTTTCTTTTTTCAGTACATTGATAATTGTCACACAAATCGTTACCATGCAGAGTGCCGAGCAGTGTGCACGTTAAATAAATAGTATGGCATGCCGGAGGATCTTACTATTTTCTTTTTAAACATTGTGAAAATATTTTTTGTTTCATGTTTCGGGTCCCAACAGCCCCACGGTCTCTACAGCGAAAGCCGCAAATATGTTACTGTCATCCAAGTTTGCATATTTGCGGCGTTCTGTAGTTTCAGCCGCTGCAGCCACCGCGTGCGCTCTTAATTGACAACGACGTGGGGAGATGAGACTAATCTAAACAAGCGCGGTAAACTCATTTAACAAAAACCGTCCTGCATCATTCCAAATGCAACGAAATAAAACTGTTAAAATTAATAATAATGTCATTAAATATAATACGAAATATTCAATTTTAAAACGAGGCACTTCTAAACCAGCCAATTCAATTAAATTTAGTCGTAAACTTATCAATACCAGTTAATAAACACTAGGGTCACGGTTATCAAAGGTTGTGTTGGTACCAAATTAGGCGAGCGTGTTGTGAACTAATTTGTACTAAATTGCTGACACACTTACTAATTTTAGAGGCGATACTTTTCTCGGATTGTTTAATAATTCAGCTAACCTTATTTCGGTGACCTGATAGAATGTTGATAATTTATTTGGAGGAAAGAAAAATTATCTCTCGTCGCCCCAATCGGTCTAAGCTGTATAAATATTTAATTGCGTCGGTCGTTGAGCCTGCGTTATCACTTCCCGCAACTCTCACAGAGCCGCCAACACTTTAATCGACGGATAACGGTGTGCCGTTTGGATACCGTAAATTATGATTTGTGTTGTACCGGCAATCGCTTTGGTTACGTCTATAGAAGCTAACCATCTATCAAATTGTTTATATTGTGCATGATTGAGGCGATTGAACTTTTATATCGGTACAAACTTAAATAAACCTTTGAATTCTTGGCGGATTCTTTTGGTAAAGGTTTGAACATAAACTTATTAATTCGATGGGAACAGATATTTTCGTGTCAATCTATATTGATACTTCATTCTTGATATTTCATCCGTATGGGATGAAATATCAAGAACTTAGTATGTTCAGGAATATTTCGTAAGTATGTTTAAAAATTTTACAGCATTTACAATTTCTCGCAACAGGAGTTACGAGTATGTACATATTTTATTAACACCACATTTTATAGAACTGTAATGGCGTTAGTCTCAATCAGTAATAGAACCCAGACGGCAGTGTAAGCGAACTATTACCGTATTGGATTAATCTGCTAGCGTAATTGGGGTTCGACAGTCTGTTCCCTTAATTGAAGTGTGGGTTTGTTTGCATCTGCTTGTCGTACTGCGAAAACAGGAAGCAGTTTTATTTACAAACAATAATTAAGGACAGTAATACCAAAATTATTTACCGATACTATTATCGTGTTTATATAATTCGTGCACTAACAATAACGGAATTAGTGGGATTATATTATTAAGAGTATCGTAAATGATACGACAGCAATATTAGATTTCGGAAAAGTTTTATATTTGGTTATTTATCATTCCTTGCTTCTAATTTCGCCTGATGGTAGGCTGAGATTGTGGTCTAACATGAATCAATTAGCCTAAATACCCAGGATTCGACTTAAATTTGAGGACCGCCAGAACGTAGCGCACAGGGAATACAGGCAAGGCAAGGAATTATTGTGTTACGCTATTTATAAAACTTTGCCAAAAATGTGAAAGAAATCCACCGACTTCATAAAAAGAAGGAAGTTCCCAACCCGAATGTGATCTTTTTGGTATACGTGATCCCTTTTTACGTTGTAGCGTAGCATCCCATAAATTTCATCAAAATCGGTGAAGCAATTATAATTAATTAGGTACATTTGTGTTTCGATGTACAATGAACAAAAAATATATTATTTACCTTGCTATTCCGCTAGACGCTACGCTACTTATAATATTTTCAGTTTTTTTATTATTAGAAGTTATACGTGGCTTTTTCTTCGCAAATAACTAAGCAAGTAGGAAAGTATTATAAAAAGATAGTTTAAAAAAAAACTTAAAAATAAAATAACAGACAGGCATCTCTCTTAGCTCACTGTAACAGATAGCGCGTAGCATGGCGAGTGGCCCCACGCAGTCGCACGCGCAGACCGCAGTATTGATCTAGTAGTGCGCGTGAAGAAGTCGGCTCAGTGCGTTTTCACGGGCTAGTGATCGATGATGTGATAAAAGTTTTTTGGAGGTAAATTAAGAGCCATAAAAAATAATCTAATAAATATTTCCTTAATAACGAACCATTTTCACCTAACCAATACGTAGGAAAATGAAGTAAGTTCGTTCCTAGTACTTGTAAAATTACTTGACTTCTCTGAGTCTGATTGTTAATAAATTAAGTTTTTTGCTGAAAATCAGAGACCGGCTCACAAAATAATAACGTATCAATAGGCGCAGTTGCCTAAAAATATGTGTAGGTAGGAAATGTGTTTACGACAGTTTTATAGATCCTTAACTTTGTATTCCTGCTGAGAAGCCTGGACACCTTGTGGAGGGCTGCACTGCATCGCAGGGTGTTTTGGATGCGACTGGTCGCCGCCCCGTTGGGCGATCCAGGTATCGCTGGGGGGACAGTGTCCAGGCGGATTTGCGACGTCTTCAAGTCGACGACTGGCAAAAAGCTACGTACGATCGGGACAGATGGCGTGCTCTCGTTTCGGAGGCCAAGACCCTATTTGGGTCCCTGAGCCAAGTTAGTTAGTTAGGAAATGTGTTTACTATCTCACCTTAATATTGCATTTTAAAAAGTATTTTTATTGATAATTGACCGTACCTATCATAAGGATAACTACGTAAGGACTTGGACTTAAAGTTTAGTTCCAGAACACTGAATCTTTTACATTTCAAGTAAGTTTTAGCTCTTAGCAAACTGTAACAAGGATACTTTTAATTGAACATGAATTAATAAAGAACTTTATCTTCAAGTTTCAGAGTAGTAAAGCATTATGAAGAATCCTAGTAAAAATAAGGCTCTGTTCAGACCTAGTTCGTGAGATGCGATTAAGACAAAAATAAATTCGAACGCAGTGCTAAACGGCATAATAAAATGTTTTGTAAAGAAAATTAGTTTTGTAGTCAAAATATGTATACTTTCAACATGACATTCATGGGTGTTCGTTTCGCTGCCGCCGGGGCGAGCGCTCTCTGATGAAGGACTACGGAATAGTCCGAAACAATTGTCGGAGCATTCCTTCGGTTTTTATACGTGAGTTATCCGGTTTGTTGTAATTAAAATATGTATAATCCAAAGTGATTACAATTCACGCCGCCTAATCCATTTACTCCTACATCCAGCATTTGGATGTATAATAATATAGGCTGTTGTAAGCCCCCATATTTTGAACCACATGCTCAGCAATTGATAGCCACCGATTAATTTTAAACTTTTTTTGCCAAACTTGCTCGGCAAACGTAAGCCGAAAAAGGTTAATAAAAGGTATTTGTTTGTAAATGTTTAATCTGGCTATTCATTTTGTCAGTATTTAATCCTAATTTATTTCAGTTTCAATATGGTTTCTATCTCACGTATCCGACCTATAATATTTCTGTTACGGTAATTAAGAAAGGTTTCAAATTAAGCAGTCTTTTATCAGACGTACTGAAGTCATGGTACAGATAATCGCTAAACTGACGTACCTATAGTACCTGTGTCAATGTCTTGCCTATATCAAAAGGATGTTTAAGAATCAGCGTGTCAAAAATAAATAAATAAGGATCAAAATACCTACGTAATGAACAGTTCATTTATTGCATTACAAATTATAGACAAACTTTTTGATGATAAGGTTACACACATAAGTTTAGGTTAGGTCAGGTTTATTTTATAACAATGCTGTAATGTTTTCAGTTTCTAAGAAAATCGCATTAGATAAATCAAATGAATCATTATATATTATTGTTTTGCTCATCATACCTTACAATTTTATGTTTATTTATTTATTTATTCAGTACATCCACATCATGTATATTACAGTGTGAGTCATAGAAACTATTAATTGGTACATTAGTATGATATACACGATAATAACGGAGTACATATCATTGTCCATACTGCGAGATGTCTATTAAAATATTACAATAAAAAATAATAATTAAGATGTCCAAAGTAGTCAAAATTAAAACCCTATTTGAGCAAAGTTGGATTTACATATTTATGAAACCTACATAAATGAGATTACAATAATCATGGAAATAGCATTCTGAATACAATAGGTAACTATTAACATAATTTATGCCCAATCGTGAAAGTAGAATTAAAATTAAAAACACAAGTCAACATGCATTACTCTAACAATTAAAATTTCAAGCAAGTTGTGTAATACTATAAAAGTGTACCATATATCGTTATGGTAATATATACTAATACCCCATTTACTGAGTAATTTACAGGCATGATTTGCAAATTGGTGCTGAAATTTAGCTAATAGCACTTGTTTGTAATTTAACTTCGCGTGGCCGGGGCATTATTATCAGCTCTCGCCTTCTGCATGTAATAGGCTCCCTTTTTGTGCGGGTACCGTGTAACTAGTGTTGGAGTTTACCCAATCACCGTTCGAGAAACAGGTCTACCCACAGTGTCCACTTCCTATTGCACCACCTCTTAGTATACTTAATTAGATTTATCTACGCTACATTAAGTACACAAAAATACCTTGAATTTCAACTATGGCTTAAAATTGTTAGTGACCAAATTTTAGACGGTCGTCTTTTGAAATCACATCTGTGAAAATACCACCCGAAAGAGGTAAAATTTGTGTATAGCTACAGTACCGCTCGAAATAAAGCAATGTTTTAGAACTTGTATTCTACTCATATTTCAATGAACACACCAATAATGTCTTGCTACGTACGAGTACTCCGCTACAAGAAGTGCCGGTGCGAAATATGTATAATTTTTTATTTAATTTTTTTATTTATAAATAAACTAGCTGTTGCCAGCGACTTCGTCTGCAAAGAATTCGTTTAGTGCTATCCCGCGGGAACCACACAATTTTCCGGGATAAAAAGTAGCCTATGTGCTATTCCAGACTTTTCTCTATCTATGAGCCAAATTTCATCCAGATCCGTTGGGCCGTTCTGGCGTGATTGAGTAACAAACAAACATCCATCCATCCATCCATCCATCCATCCATCCATACTTTCGCATTTATAATATTAGTTGGATACTAATTAAATATAATATTGTTCGACGATGGAATTAAATATAAGTACGCTTTGTTCCGAATTTCAGTTATACTCGTATTTATAAATACAAAGTTTGCTCGTTAACGGAATATGTATCGATAGTATAATATCGAACCAGGTGTCTCTAACAGAACGCAATTGAAGCTTAAATTTAAATGAACAGATCAGCTCCAGTAAAAAGACACACGTTTTATTTTGCAACAAACAGAACTATGTTTAAATGCAACGAGTGGTTTGTTTTCTGAAATCGTTTAAAGATAAAGGTTTGCTTAACATTACTTTGATATTGTTTATTTCATTAGGATTTCCATGTGTAAATTTATAACTAATTCAATATAGTCGGCCAAGTAAGTGCTTTACCATTTTTTGTGACAGTTCCTTCATCAGAAAGAAAATGAGGCTGGCGTAGCAAAACTAATAATGTACTATAACCAACATTTCACTTGTATCATGGACTACATCCGTACGTAGGTGTTATAAAATCGTCGACGCTCAACCAGATATAACCGGAAAATCTGGAGAGATAAATTCTTTTTTTCATTAACTCTGTAAATCTGCTAAGCAAAATAAATATTTTACTCTTGTTCTATTTAACGTATTATATACAGAAAACAATTATCAGGTCACCAATACTACGGGCACATTGAACCAATACGTCTTTAGCGCAATAATATTTCACGATCAATCTGGAAATGATCTAAGCGCACGATAGGCCGTAATTTTATGGGACATAAATTCATTTTCGCTTCATCAAAGTACTAGCGTGCCAATTAATTTATGTAATTTATGCAAGAACAAGTGCTGAGAATATGCCTCTTTTTATAGCTGTTAATTTGTTTCTAGTCCTTATAAGTTCACCCTGAGCTCACATTAATTAACCTTAATATATTACTTAACGTTTACCCTTTGATTATTTTTCCCACTCTTACCAATTCTTAGAGCTGAAAAGAATGGAATGAGCGTCATCTTTGAAACGTCATTGTATATTATGATTACGACGCATTGTTGCAAATCTACCGCATGTTATAGGTATATCTTGTGTTGTACCTAACTAGGAAAAACTGGTGACCATGCAAAGGTAGTGATGCGTGTGTTTATGACCGTGTGCGTTGACCCGCGACTGTAGGTATATATGTTACGAGGGACAAGCATTGGGTACTAGTTTCCGGACAAGTGCGTGTGATTTACTGCTATCGATAACTAAATCGCCACACCCGTCATTATTGGAAAGCTTATAGTTCTCACGGCCTCAGGGTTTTACGGGAACGTCTATGAGGTCGCGAAATAACCTTCAGTGTTTCATTTAATAATAGCAGATGGTCTAAACAGTAGCACTATGCACTACCTAGAACAAGTTGATCCAATTACAAGGAAATCAATAAAAGCAATACATAAATCCACGAGGAAAGCGATTAAACCTTTCCACGAGGAAGTCTGAAAACTTTTCTTTGAAATCAATTCGAGTAAAGTGAAGACGTTTATTTGTGTATGATTAATAAATTATGGAAATGTAATCAGAAATATCTTCGAATGAATCCAGTTGTGACAGCAACCAGTGAACTGTGAAACGTTGAAGAAACAAATTACTTGAACACTAAATTTAATTTAGTACTTAAGCGTGCCTCATTAAAGCAACTATTTGAGCGACTAACGATAACACTGGAAGATAAAATTGTTAGCATCAAACATGAGATACGTAATGAAAGGATGGTTTATACGAGCTACCGTTAGTACGTAGATATAAAATGTTAGGTTGGTGAACTCAACGAGGCGTTAAGGCCAAGTGTTCAAATTTAGTCGCTACGCAAGGATGGCGCTGCAACCGCCGAGAAAAGGGAATTCTTATTAGGGCCCGAATGACTTCCGCCTCGGAACCAAGATTAAGGTTTAGCCAGTCCGCAGTTAATGTTTTCCTTTTATTTGGTTACGGTAACTCAGTTTAGCAGAAGATTGTTTTTTTTAATACATTTGTTGTTCTAAAGAAATGAATTTAGTAGGCGAAATTTAAAAATTATCGCTTTTAATTAATTTGTTATTTACTAAGCTGGTGCCCGCGACTTCGTTCGTGTGGACTTCATTTTTTCTTCTAATGATAATATATTTTCTTCTCGACCAACACCCGTAGTTATTTTTACCCGTTAAATCTTACATTACCTATATTGCTCTAGATTTTTGAAGTCTGCTTACTTCCAAAAATTTTTTAAGTAATTGTCAATAGGTGTACCTATTTAACTTTAAGCAGACAAAGAAACGTACGTAGGACGTATATTTTTATTGTTATATTTTCTGTCAATGTCGGATTTTTTTGTTCCTCGCCTCCAACTGCCTCCAGTAGGAGGCGATGAACGAAAAAATCCGACAATAATATAACTGCGTCTTCTTTTTTTTTACATATCTTTACCTCGCTCAACGCTGCTTTCCTATTGGTGTATTTTATACACATCTCTAGTGAATGCACTTATAATCCTTCAGATATTTTTTCTTTACTTTTATAAAGGAAATACTGCCTGTTTTTATCAACTAAGTTTTCTTTAGTTAGTCTTTGTAGAGAACCTGTCAGATTAGATTGGTTTTAAGGACCGACAAACTATTTTAATCTTACTCAGTGAACCTCAGTCTTTGCTTTCCGTGAACACAGAAACTTGTAGCCGTTAGTTTAATGTCCCGTAAATAAAGAAAAACTTCGGCTACTTGGTCAGCGAATTCCACAATACATCCAATAAAGATTTAGTTTGGAGACGCAATAAATTGAAGATTGCCTAGAGCTGTTTTGCCAGGCAACCCTTTACCAGAGTTGAACAGAATACCAAATACAGTCTACAAAAGAGGGGTTTGTCCAATCTTACGCCACCCATGCCATATTTGTGCGTATCATATTTCGTACAACAATGTCAACGAGATACCGCGACCTTTCTCAAAATGGCCGTGTATAGATTGGTGCTAGACACATATCGTGTACTCACTAATTATGCTGTTCTTGAGCCTTTGTCTCGCTGGTAATAGACTCATCCTATTCAGGAGATAACAGCTACAAGAAAGTGGAAAATGACGCATTGTCTTATGATTTGGTAATGACTTCATTTAAGCAATCAGTTTCGCACGTTGTAATTTAGTATAAAAAGGAACTGCATGAGAATGAAAATATGGAGCACACAGCTTCAATTACAGCGGTATATTGCGGTTTGGCTATATCTGAATAACAATGAATTTGTGATTTTTGCTAGCGGCATCGTTGCACGTCTGCTGCTTTTATTTTCTGGTGCAAATAAATTTGCATACAAGCGTTGCAGATATTCGATATTTTGGATCAAAGCTGTGATGTGAACTTCGACTAGGTATACATAAATAAAACTCCATTTGACAAGCATTAGAATAGAGAAAAATAGCTTTACTTTGGGGTACATCATATTAATGATTACAGTCAAAATTCTGCTTAGGTTTGGAGTTCAGCCAAAATTATATTTTACAGACCAAAACGCACAAAGTAAACTGAACCAAAACATTCAAATACCTACGTATATGTTATTTAAATAATTATATTTTTGATTCAATAGTAAATGTTAACTATCAACGACATTTTACTTAATAGTTTGTTTTTATTTTTATTAGCCTACTAGCTTCTGCCCGCGACTTCGTCCGCGTTGAATAAGATTTAAGAACTGATGTTGTTGATAGTTATATTCTGCAATAATTATTTACGTTGCGACTCTATGCAGCTACGACTTTTGACATGTTTATCGCTATCTTGCGGGAACTATGCAATTTTCCGGGTTAAAAAGTAGCCTGTGTTAATCTAGCTAGGCCACGAGCTCTGGGCCTTACCATGACGTCTAAATGCGATTCAGTTTAGGTTCGCTCGCTGTCAGATTCATACTAAAAATGACAGCTAATACTTGAACTGAGTCGGAATTAGGACGTCATGGTAAAGCCCCTGTTGCAAATTTTATCCAAATCCCGTTATCCCGTTTGCGTTTGCCTTTGCGTGGAGAAGTAACAATCATACACACACACACACATAAACTTTCGCCTTTATAATATCAATGTGATCCTGGTGTCCCACTGCTGGGCAAAGGCCTCACCTCTCAACCTCCACAACTCCCGGTCCAATGCAATATAAGGCCATTCCTCCATATACGCTTTCAAATCGTCCCGCCATTGCCTTCTTGGTCTGCCTCGTCGTCGTTAATAGTTTAGGTTGTTTTTTTCCAGTCTCGGATTAACCTTTCTTCGGATGTTTATACGACTGAAACTACCCTATACTGTCTCCAAATCGCCTGAGTGGTCACTCTGTTGACCTTCCCAATTAGTAGATACTATCGTAATTTTCTTACGGCCCCCTAATTCTCCTATAGACATTTTCCCTTTCCTTTGCTATTCACAGAGTGTCTCTAGTTTGTTTGGGTAAATTAACCACGTCTTTTGAAAATAGTGTGATTAAGGTATAAGAATAACCTTGGCCTTCTTTTATTATTATTATTCTGTTTAGATGCTGAATTCTGATGGAGTTTAGCATCCTGTCCTGGAGAATATGAAGCGGCCATGCACCCTGATATTATCTCTTTTAATATTTACGGAAATCACATGGACGCATTATGTGAGTTGTTGGACTAGTTGCATTCATTGCACTAGGCTAAAATCTATAGCTACCCGATTATACATAGCGGGAGCTGCAACTGACAATGCAACTCGTCCATAAAAAACGTCTGGCTTTCTGCCAAATTGAAATATGCCTTGCTTGATCAATTGAGTGCATCCATTGTATGGAAAATAGAGGTTTTGAAAAGACTAACCTAGTTGTCCAAAATGGCAACAAATTGCTGTCGTAAACTACAATAGATGATTGTCCAAATATCATTTAATCGTGCTGGATTTGATTGTTACCTTTCAGGCAGGAGTAGAATCGGTAATTGGAGATATGAGTGTACACAGCGATGCTTTAAAAGAAAAAAGCCGAGAAAATATTAAAACGGGAAGCAGGAAAGGCGTCCGGGATAATGGGGGAGAAATAGGTAAGGGTCTTGTGAAATTGTACAACGTCAGCGTGAAAATATTGTAATTTTAGTGAAAGCAGCGCTTTTTCCAGGTGGTAAATTTGGAGTGCATAGTTACGCGGTGTGGAGTGAATGGAGTGGTTGCCGTGGGGGGCGGCGCACTCGCCGGCAGCACTGCCTGCAGTGGCGGCGCTGCAGGGGATCCCTGCGCGTGCAAGTTGCAACGTAAGCTTTCGATTGTTGCAAGAACCTAACTTGTTATTTTTTATTAAAAAAAAACCACGTTCAGAAGTTGCGTGTTCAAGAAGTTCCTAAAAAGTTCATAACTTTTCACAATATTTTGCTAAATTTAGCGCTACAATTTTATAGCTCATGCCGGAGATGAAACTTTTTATCTCTTTTATTATAGTACCTAACTCTTAAAACATTTATCGACTTTAAAAAAGAAGATTTGTTTGCATTATTTTGTTTTCATAATGTAACCAGTTTCAATTGAAAATATTTCAAAGCTTGAATTTTGTAAGCCAAATTAATTAATTTATTTCTTTAATTATTTATTAATTTTTATCCAATCTATTAATCGGTAGCACGAACACTTTCTTCAATTATTGCAGTTTCTTTGCTAGCTCAAACTTATCGTTACCGAATCATTCCTAGAATTCCATCTCCGGTTGATATTAAAGCCTGCTTGATATCTAGGGCTGTATTACACGAGAGATCTCCACGTGAATGCGGAATACCGTTTGTTTATAAACATACAGCGTGTTGACGAACGCCTTGTTTACAGTTGCGAGTTCGGTGTGCGAAGCAGCCACGCGCCAGCTGCCCCTCCACAGAGTGTGCTAACAGTGAGTCCAATGCTTAACTTTAACGCTTTGTGTATTCTTAACCGGACTAAGTTGCTTACATGGAGATCTTACCTCGTGATGATATCACCATACAAACTATAGTGCAGCATAGGCATTCGTCAGTTTAAATTTACCCCTACCCTAAGGATTAGACCACATAGAAAGAAACGGACCGTTATGGACCATCAATCACCAAAAAAGTTACAAACCTGTTGTAGCAGATTTATGGTATGTCTGTGATTAGCTAAGGAAAATATCGAAGTGACAGACAAAGACAAACAAACGTCAAGTTAACATAATCTAAGGGTCTATTTCACCACTCTCTTTTGTTACCGTCTCTACTTATTTTTAGAAAATGAACAGTGACGGCATCATAAATATCTAACACATGGCATATCAAGAAGTTAGCATAGAGATGTGATGCAGATTTTTAGTTTTAGACTTTAAATCTAAATAAAAATAAAAACATAACGATTTTTCAATTCTCTACACATTTTAGAATCTTAAACTTATACTGCCACAAAATCACATTATTTATTAGCTACTGTAAAAGTTAGCGTTGGTAACGGAAAGAATAAATAAAGTAATGATATCAAATAAACATCGGCGAGAAAAATCTAGTACAAATATTATGCCAAAAGAAAAAAGTAATTGCTCTCGAATTGTTTCCAGATCAAACTCGATGAGTAAAGAATCTTTGATGATGTTTCCGAAATAAATAACATTGAATTAGTAACATCTTGCTTTTAGGCACCTTTTTATGCGCAATTGACATACCTAAGTAGAATGTAAAAATGAAAAATGAAAAAGTTTATTGTGTACACAAAAGAAAAAAAACAATAGAATCTGTGACTCTGGATCCTGAGCTAGGAGTCCCTGTGTTACAGGATCCAGGTAAAAAACCAGACTGAGCAATATGACTAACTACACAATTACATGTCATGTGTCAATTATATAGGTTTCATTTTTGTCGACATAACGTGTGCCTTTGTTATTGTAAAGGCTGTTTGTAAGTATTTTGAAACCATGACAGTCTTCAAGAACGATCAAGTGCAGATCGAATTTTCTTAACAGAGCCAAAGAAGACAATTGGAGCATGAGGACGTCCAGAAGAGATTTCGTGGTTTTTCACCATGGACGTCTTGGACATCGTGTTCGCGAAAATGTACGACTGTGAGGAAAAGGTAATATATTTTAACGTACCTATTACACATGGCTTAATTTATACATCCTAATTAAATAAATAAATAAATATTTGAGAACAATTCACACAAATTGACCTAGTCCCAAAGTAAGGCTTGTGTTATGGGTACTAGACAACGATATACATACTTATATAGAGAAATACATACTTATATAGATAGAAACATCCATAACTCAGGAACAAATATTCGTGCTCATCACACAAATATATGTCCTTACCAGGATTCGAACCCAGGACGCTTGCTTCGCAGGCAGGGTCACTACCAACTAGGCCAACTGCGTCGACATGCGCTTCTGAATTAGAACGCTTCTGATTACACTATTCCTGAATTTAGTCACTGAATCAGACACGTCCCCCCGCTGTGCGTGACGAGGGCGACTAACTGCACTAAATATTATTACACGTTCCTAACTAGGATGCTAAACCATCCAGCTTGTCAGAAACCATCCTTGTTTCTAATTAGGATACCTTTTAGGATCCTTACTCCCTAAACGCGATTACACTTTACTAAATTAAGTTTCTAAATAATTTAGCATCCTAAATTTAGCCAAGTGTAATATGCCCTTAAGCGGAGGCCACTCTTGTGATGGGAAGTGTTGAACTTTTTTTTGGTGAATTAGGGTAGGGGTAGGTTAGAGTGATTCTTGAGTCTACATTTAAATTCTGAGACAATAAATCGTCTCCATAGACATAATATGGAAATGTAAATTTAACTTTAAAGCATTTAAAAACATTAATATTCTTACCTAAAGTCGTCGCAAAATAAAAGGCCCGTTTTGACATTTGTCTTCCCGACGTAACTAGTGATGTCACCGTACGACTCGGTACTCGATACTCACGATAAATCGATTCCAGTTTGCATGAGTATTTGATTGATTTGAATATGTATTGTAATTTGTAAAGTGGCATAGGATTAAAGTTCTGATTAGAAAATTTAACTTTAATTGATATTGTAGGTATTTTGAAATGATACAATGTCACGAAAGGTCAATTTTCTTTCATTTAATATTTTTGTTCCAAAAACATTCACTCAATCACAAAAAAAATCGAGAAAAAGTGAATCTTCAGTCAATCATTTTCTTCAGATGATGAAGACGAGCCATTCTATTGAAATCAGCGATACCATTGTTTACGGCTTTGAGCTCCAAGGTCATAATTTTCAGTAAAGATCAACACAGCTGGTAAAATTCAGTAATTACTTAATTGGTCTAAATAAAATAAATATAACCTACCAAGTGGAGGCGGCCTTAAAAAATTTTATCTAGATCGATTTATTTTTTCCTTAACCGATTACTAATAGTCTGTGGACAATATGAAAAATTCGTTATGCACAGCACTTAGCTGTGTGAGCGATACCCATCAATGAAAAATGCAATTACCTTCAGAACATATCGATCGGTAAAAAATAGAGAACTTCATGGGCGTGAACTGTCAAAACGGGCCTTTTAAATTGTGACTTTAGTTTGTGAAATTATGAAACAGTAAAATGACGCATTCAAATTCACAGCTTCTTCAGAGCCACTATTTTCATGAACTGTACAAAAACAATGTTTTTTTTTTAAGATAGCTTATAAAAGAAAATGATGGCATTACTGAATGTTGTCGAAAAAACTTTAAATTCATCACCCTTCTAAAATTTAAGTTTACGCGAACGAAGTCACGGGCGCCAGCTAGTTTGTAATATAATTTATCTTTGAATTTAATTAGTACAACGAAGTAAAGTTCAATTATTTATTTGCAAGCGTCTGCCGTAGTTAAGTATCAAGATTAACAAAACGATAAGCCGTTCTTACCAAGCCGTTGTGCTTTTGTTATTAACGTGAAAAGTACTTAAATTCTTATCCTGTAAAGGGACGCTCATAATAAATCTCACCAACTCCGGCTTATGTTAGTAGTGGGTTAAATTTATCTTGTTTTATTACATGGAAACGGTCAGCGCGGCTCGTAGAGGTAAGAACAATAGAGTGGAAATGTCACACAATTTATCTGAATAATTTCGCCAAAACCACAATGGCGATATTTGCATTCTTATTGGCCAGCAAGGCCTAATAGGCCACATTGTTCAGTATGCACATATAGTGATCAATACATACACATACACAAATCACGTCTTTATCCCTTACGGGGTAGACAGAGGGTATAAAATTCATCCCTTGTGGGATAGGTAAAGGAATTATTGTCCATTCAGCCATATTAAAGATGTGTAATGCCGGTTCACTGTTTGTGCTGACAGTAGCACTTGATGGTCCCAACGGAAGACCAGCTCTGGCTGTAAGGCCAGCATTATGCTGAGGTGGAACCATTTCGTGATTGTATATGCTGTTACTTATTTTTCTTACTTATTTTTATTTTGACGACCAGATGGCCTAGTGGTTAGAGAACCTGACTATGAAGCTTGAGGTCCCGGGTTCGATCCCCGGTCGGGGCAGATATTTGTATGAAAAATACGAATGTTTGTTCTCGAGTCTTGGATGTTTGATATGTATTTAAGTATGTATTTATCTATATAAGTATGTTTATCCGTTGTCTAGTGCCCATATCACAAGCTTTGCTTAGTTTGGGACTAGGTCAATTGGTGTCAAATGTCCCAAGATATATATATATTTTTTATATTTTTTTTCTTTCTGTAAGTAATTTATATCACGAATAAATGTTTTCTTTCTTTCAAATAACTCGCTTCGCTCGTGGTCAATCATAGAATCCTTTCGCTAGCTCGTATTTCAAATGAACACTCGCAGGAAAAATACAACTTTCCCCTTGTATAACAAAAAACTATTGTTGCGGTAAAGGTATTAACAATTTAACAAAAAACAAATTTCTGTTTAAATGTATTAAACAGAAATGTAAATTTAAAACAGAAACCACGTCTAAGGGTTTGCTTCTTACACGGAGACGTGTATAAACGACTTAATCTAATAATTTATTCATTGCTTTCATGGGTAAATTAGATACTATACTAGAACAATTCTCGAACATGAAACTCTGAAGTAGGCCACTGCAATATTATTTAAATCTGATATGTACATGCTTAATGCTTAGTAAAAAAAATATTTACACGCTAGTGTGTTGAACGGCAGCTCTAAATACACTTGTCCAATATTATGTAGATAATAATAAAATAGTTCTTCTTAATCATGATTCTGTGATATCATAGCAAAATTTTAAGTTCCTGGAAAATGAAAACTTGCTTGTAATTGGTTAAATTTGTATTTATTTTAAATAGATTATTATCTGAGATGAAATCTATGTTCCCTCATAGAATTAATTGTAACTTAAGTATATTAAATCGAAACCGTAAAGCATTTTCAGAGTTAAAATTGAAGTACTTAATAGATTGTTGTTGATTAAAGCTTCTAAGCCTGGATTAGTATCGACTTAGTTGTTACGATACTTAAAGAATACAAATAAAGAGACAACCACAAATATTTATTTATTGAAACCAAGTCTAACTTGCTCAAGAAAAAAACAAATTAATTAATATTTACTTTCTTCAAAGCAATGGACTTTCGAAATTCCCGTGACTGGCGTCTAAAAAGGACTCATTGCATCATTAATTTTGGTTATTGTAAGCGATCTAACTCTTTAGACCCAAATAGAACTGAAACCTTGCCTTTAAATAATCCTGGTAAAATTAATTAAAGCCGTTGCTTGAATTCATTGCGTGTTAATGATCCGTAGTTCACAGGTTATCTAATGACCTTACACCCTGTACAAATAATAAAGGAAACCAGTAAGTATAACCGTAATGACATTGTTTCCTTTCTATTAGTTATTTCAGTCCACTTTAAATTTACTGTATTTTTTACAAAACAAACATTTTTTAGTCTGTAAATGGATCTAGTACAAAAAAAACACAGTAAATGTTTATGTGAATAGGAACTTAAATTAATGTAATCAAATAATAGTCCAAAATTGTCGTCTTTATTTTTATTAATAATTTTTTGGCTAAAAAAATACCACTTTTATAACAACTTACTTACGGTAAAGGGTTGTAACGGGGTCGGGACAAGTAAAAAAAAAACAAAATTATGCGAAAGACAAATAGGAATTCAAACAAATAGAAATAAATTAAGCGTTAAAATTCATAATACCTACTAAGATAATTACTTACACCTTATACGCAACCACAACCTCATGTATGTATAACTTTTTATTGTACATAAAACACATAAATTTTACAGGTAATCTAACTAATATTATAAATGCGAAAGTATGGATGGATGGATAGATGGATGGATGGATGGATGTTTGTTTGTTACTCAATCACGCCAGAACGGCCCAACGGATCTGGATGAAATTCGGCACATAGATAGAGAAAAGTCTGGAATAGCACATAGGCTACTTTTTATCCCGGAAAATTGCGTAGTTCCCGGGAGATACCGATAAACGAATTCTTTTCAGACGAAGTCGCTGGCAACAGCTAGTAATAAGATAAACAGATGTACAAAGGCAAACTTATCCATCAAAGGGATCTCTTCCAGTCATGTTACGGACTGCTCCAAGTACCTAATTATTATAAAGTACTTATGTAGACTGACAGGTCTAATAATATTCAATAAGATTAAAATTTCTTGAATATGTATAATTATATCTTATACTTAGTTTACCCTTTATTTGTTTTAATACTTATTATTTTTATTTTTATTCCTACACTAAATTAGAACTCAACACCAGCCTTTTTCCACTGTGTCCATTTCTCAATCTTTCCATAGTAATGTTAGCAACACTTGCCGACTTTCCTACAAGCTTCGTCTTCTGGTGCGTTTTCCACAGATTTCAGCTCGTATGGTTCTGTTCTGGCAGAATATCAGTGCTGCGGTTTCCGCAGTTTTATGCTGAGTCAGCACCTTTTTTTTCACAACACATGGCATACGCAATTCGTTTCAACATACTTAGTTGTTTATTTTTCTTTATTACATCTTTTGTTCTTGAGTTGTTGTAATAGTAGGTACTCATGTTGTGTTGTATGTATTAATTTTCCACCTAAATATATGTGAACTCAATCAATACATATTATGTAATGTTCCTGTGTTGTGAGAAAATAAAGTTTTTATCTATGTATCTATGTAGCAATATTATGTAGACTAGCTACATGTAAGTATTGATTATTTATTCTTCAGGCACTGCCGTAAACCAGGACTGTGTGGGCGGAAGGTTATAAGGCAGAGTGCGTACTGCTATTTAGAGGGTAGTTTCTGCCATCGATGGATTCGTGGACGCATGCAGCGGCGCAAGGACCCAGGTGAACTTGCACATAGGTACTTTCTAACAACTTTACATAACGTAGAATAGTTTTAAAGCTTAATTTTTATTAATAAAGCCAATAACCATTGGAAATGGGTCGTTACGCATTTAATTAAACACTGACTCGTTTACATTGGTCTAGAGTATATAGCTTCCTTTTCACTGATATACGATTTTCAGTCGCCTCCTTTTGGAATCATCTTAGTCGTCAAATTATTTTTCTTCAAAAACAAACACTAACCAACTTCAGACGTGAATGAGGTTATAAATAACCATAAAATTGTTTTTAGGACCTCTTTTTTTGAATGTAACAATGTAACGAATGTAACAAGTTACAGAAAGCTATATGTACGCAGTATGCAGATACATTTTCTTTCATACACGATTGATTAATTGCCAATTTAGCAGCAGGGAAGTTCGGAATGACTCAATTGTATCTGTGAATATCGGGAATGGGAATCACACAATCCATTTACTTATATAACAAAATTGAATCTTTTCGAAATCATCGGCTCCCAATAATTCCCGAACACGGCCTACAGACCGGAAACCTTTTTTTTATAGCGTGTCGAACGGCCAATTTTAGTATTTACCACCACCCATAGACGCCCGTAATACCAGAGAACTATAGATTAGATATGTTGCCAACCTAGAGGCCTACGATGAAATACTTAGGTACTTAATGTCCCAGTAATTTTAATTTCACCGCCCTTACTCTCTACGACAGAAAACAGCTTTACACTCCGTTGCTTGGCGGTTGGCGGCAAGTATAGCGAGAATCTATCCTCGTACTATACTACGTAGGTAGGTAGTAATTTATAATATTTTCAGTATTCAGTACCTACATGTTTTATGTGGCGAATGAAGAAAGATGTCCAAGCTAGGCCGGGAATTCTGTAGTTGGCTTTATGAAACGCACTAACATCAGATAAAATTTGCTGTTCTGCATTGGAATTGTTTAATTGAGTTTTAAGTGAATTCATTCATCATCTTTTAACCGATTTCAAACTTTTTCCTTTGCTAATCTACGTAGGTATATTATATTGTAAAAGTTGTATCCATAGTTATGTTTACTTTATAAATATAGAGATTGCTTTTCGACTCTAGTGCTCAATGATATTTGTACATAATAAAACGTCCAAGTCCTTATTTGTTCGCAAACCAACGTGACAATCAGTGTAAGTGGAACTATTGTTGCCTAATCAATAATCAGATAAAGAATTTCATGGACAACCAGTAATGTTTAGCAGGCGTTTGCATTAATTTAGGCATTGACCGATTTTTTTTGTTATGTCCATGAGAATACCATCTGAGAGTGCTAGAAGGGTCAGGGGCCCGATTTTTGAAAGCACATGTGTGAAAATACCACTCGAAAGTGGTGAAAAACTGTGCTGAATTTGAAAGACGAGTAGCTTAGAAGATACTTGCGGGTCTCATTAATGTAGTGACCTAGTCAAAAATTTGATTACAGCCGTAGAATACATACATACATACGATACAAACAGATTTATACCACTTTCGAGTGATGTGCTTTCAAAAATCGGGGCCCAGGTCGTAGTTTTTGCCCATGTGAAAAAAGGATACTTTTCAGAATACACGGTCGTAGAAACCATGCCTCCGCCGGTGCTCGCAATCCACTCTGAAGATACGAAGGTGACTCCTGAGGCTGTGGAGTGTGGCAAACTGGGGCGGTATCGAGGCTCGCCGGCGGCGCGTCTGCGCGCGCGCATGAGGGACATGGTGCGCATTATTGGAGGGCGTCCCGCGCCACCTGGCAAATGGCCGTGGCAGGTCGCTGTGCTCAATCGGCATAAGGTTAGTTTTTGATTTGACTGTTTTTGCAACTAGCCACATTGTGGTTAATTTCACGACTGATCAGTATGCTTAATGTAGGTTTTCGGTCACAAAATACGTCTCGAACGCGTTTGCGTTAAACTGTCAAATATTATGAGAACTGTTTGTTGTCGTTTCGTTCCGCTAGCGGCGCTGTCAATTTTACCATAGTAATTGAGACGGTAACGCGAACGCGTTCGATACGATTGTCGTGTCATAAACTTTCACTAGAGGCTCAGTATGCTTAATGTAGGTTTTCGGTCACAAATTACGTCTCGACCGCGTTTGCGTTAAAATGTCAAATACTATGAGAACAGTTAGTTGCCGTTTCGATCCGCAAGTGGTGCGGCTAAATTTTCCATAGTAATTGAGACGTTTACGTGAACGCGTTCGAGACGTTTTTATATGCGAAAACTTACACTAGAGGCTCAGTTAAGTGTGCTGGTTGTTCAGTAGTATTTTTGCAATGATAAAAGTTTAACAATGGACCTCATAGACACACAACACACTGCACATTAGTAGATTTGATCACAATATTCCCAAGCGCTGTCGCAGCTTAGTTTTTTTGGTTATTCAGAGTCAGTTTTCTTAGGTCTGCGGATTCTTCTAGGAGTGAAAAATCTGTAAATACCTGCTCTATTTTTAGGAGGATTGTCATTTGAGTGAAATCGTTAAACATCGCGTTCTGTGATAGTTTCAACATCTGATAAGTTTAGTTTAAATGAAATTTAAAAAATGGGAATGAAACAAAAGATATAAATTTTTGTTGTGGCTGTAATTAAGTTGCGATAAAACTAAAATAGTAGAGTTACAGAATAAATACAACTGAGGCCCTACCATGACGTCTTAATGCGATTCAGTTTAGGTTCGCTCGCTGTCAGATTCAAACTATAAGTGACAGCTAAAACTTGAACTGAGTCGGAATTAGGACGTCATGGTAAGGCCCCTGACCGTAAAATACCTCGATACTTACCCTATTCATACTTAGGTACGACATGCTTACGACAAAACTGAAAAAAAACAAGACAATATTATTGTTTGGTGCATTTCGAGCGGCATTAACTTTTGTTAGGATTTAACTTAGTCTACCCACGGTCAAATGAACGTCAGATCCGCTAATAAAGTTTAAGTTATGGTGTTCAGAACTTTAATACTTAATTATTACTGTCGCGCGAAGCGTGAAATTATAATCTTCACTGAAAGGAACAAGCTTTACGCAAGCTTGATTGCTTCGCTTTGTTTTGTGAATACTTAGGTATCACAAGCTCAAACGGTACACGGTAATAGATAGGTACTTAGCCAAAATTGTAAAAAAATCAGAATTAAAGATAAAATATTACAACCTACATTAACGCTTATTTAAAAGTTTCTGTTTTTATATTTACTACGAGTATTTAATCGTATTGGTGCATAAAATGACCTGCCGCCAAATAATTCGCCATCTTTGATTTAATTAGCCGTCTTCTTACAAATTATCATTAGCATTCTAGGTTACATTTTGGTGGGTGTACATTGGATTGCACGATCTAATTCTACAGTCCTCTCTTCCACATATCAAGCAGAAGTAGGCGTTTTCGCTCGTGCTCCGTTGTCTAGACATCTAAGAATTTGAATTTCCTACCAGCATCGGTGCTCTCTGAACGTTATACCTACTGGCCGTCTGTAGTGAATGGGTATTTCTTTAAGCCACATCTTTGCTT
The DNA here is from genome assembly GCA_963854515.1 of Pandemis heparana. Classification (NCBI taxonomy): domain Eukaryota; kingdom Metazoa; phylum Arthropoda; class Insecta; order Lepidoptera; family Tortricidae; genus Pandemis; species Pandemis heparana. The sequence continues at coordinate 9,352,394 of OY978010.1, forward strand.
ATCATCTGTTGTGGTTGTGACGTACAGATAAGAGCGATCTTGTAAGGGTTATTTTTTCCTATTGAGGTACGGAACCCTAAAAACGCTCGTATCGGAAAATAGCATTCTTAGGCGAGCCACTTGAAGGTATGCTCGTTACTGAAGTCAAACCCTGTCGTGACTCTTTAAACGTGCTAGAAAAGATACAACGCAAAAATTTAATGTATTAATGTTACGCCAACAACACAAATCTAAGTAAGATGAAGTTCTTCTTCATTTTCATCAATTGATCAAATAAATTTACTTAAAAAATTAAATTAAATGTAGCTACATAATTTCGATAGTTAAACAAATTAAAGTTGTAGAAAATATCTCACCTCTTAAAAACAATAGCCAATTTCTGGCGCCAACCTTTTCTTTTTTCTAACCAAAACAACCTAGATAAACAAAGTTAAATTTAACTGCGTAGTAACCCACTCCTCTCGCAAAAAATTATGCAAAAGCAGACAGCGTTGATACTTTTACTTTAAAAAAAATCCTGCGACGTTTCGATGGTGAAAATATTTTTATTTTTGTCAATATTTTTCTTCGTTTCTTTCTGTAATTGAGGGGTAAAACGAATCGCAATCTAAACACTTTCACCAAGTTTTAAGGCTCTAAAAATGTCTGAGCCCACGCTTCGACGAATATCAGTTCGTTCACTTTCTTTCTATTTTGAAGGGCTGTCCGAATAATAGATATTACGTCCGTAGTAGAGTTGAAGATTCCAGGCACCTAAGAGAAGGGTTTCGTTTCGTATTCTGGGCATAACTTTATGCTAATCGCACATAAAGCAAGAAACGGCCGTTCATATTTGGTCCGGTTTGATTGTCGGGATAATCCCCGGCTGTTCCAAAGGTCTATTGGCATAATAAAGCGTGTGCGCGTCATAAAAAGTTAAACCATGTAGCGGTTGTCCTGATGTTTGATCACCACAGTAGGATATTTTTTTTTTATTAAACATAGCTGCTGCCCGCGGCTTTGCTCCCGACCCTGTTTTTTTTAATGTTTTCTTACCATAAGAGTCTTCAATGATTCACGGTTAAGTTCATTCGATGCAACTGCGTCGAAATATCGGGAGCTCAATTAAAGGTAATCGCGGTTCATATACCGTCTATAATGTTTAGAATGTTTTCTTACCTTTTAAACCTTCCCTGGACTTGCACCAATGTTCCAAAACCAACATTATTCAAATCGGTACAGCCGTTCTAGAGTTTTAGCGAGACAAACGAACATCAATTAATTTATATGTATACATATTATTGTAATATTTTGGTGCAATAGGGTAGTATTCGCGCTTGTGCTAACTTAGGCTCAGGGTTTTTTATAATTATTGCTGTTTATTTTTGAACATAGATTCCAGTTCGACTGGTTTAATTTTCATTTTGATGGGTACCTATTTGGTTGAACTATTCGTTTGAAACCATTGAAATGAAGCGAGTTTAAAACGTTCTTGAAATGAGTACTGCGCAAAAAAAGCTCTGAAATGGCAGTCGTAAGGCTTTTACAAGAAAAAAACATAATTAAAAGTAAAACCACAATTATTCTTTGACAAAAGAACTTATAAATTCTGCAAGAATCGTCAAAGGAAACGAATGGTTAGGTACTAATTAAGACCTTTGATTGCTCCTTTAGGGACGTGAATAAATAATAAAGCGCGACGTTTTCTTGCGAACAAATTAATAATATGTACCTACCTAATGTATTCCTTTTCCTAAAGCAATATTTTACCGCGCCGTAGGTACAGCCTTATGAAAATGCAATATTAATTCACTTGTATTTTTTATCATGATTAATGTGGCCTTTAAGTTTGTTACCCGAAGCTCTGGCTACCCCGTAAGGGATAAAGATGTGATTTATGTGTGTGTATGTATTTTTTAGAAGTAGTAAATTGTATTTTTAGGGATAATGAAATAAATGAAGTCAAAACTGTTATTCTTATTGAATTTAATAATTTTAACAATAGTACTTATAGGAACAATTAATAACTAATATGGAGAAAGCACTTTCTAATCACGAATGAGATGAGATACGTCCGTCCTATGCCAAGCTCCCGATACGAATGCCTGATCCAGTGTTGCCACAACTGATTTCCCAAAAGGTACAAATCCAGCGCTGAAAAGGTACATTTTGGGATAAAAAAGTACATACGGATTTTTTTACTCAACTCATAACACAGCTTCTATCGCTCTCAGTGTTGTCACAACTGTTTGGTGGCGGATTATAAAATGTTACACATAATTTTGGATGACCACAAAAGGTACGTAAACTGGACCCCATTACACATTGGAGGCTAAAAAAGTACGTCAAATGTGTAAAATGTACGCTAACGGCAACACTGGCCTGATCCGAATGAGCTCCGTGCCCGCCATGCGCCATGGACTTGGTGGTGGCGGAAGTAACTGTCAATCTGCTAAATCAGCGCCAGTGTTGCCAGTCTTGTTTATTCCTTATAGTATATTATAACGTAGCTAAGTATGTATGTAGGAACGAATGAGATGACGAATGGTTGATTGAACGAGAATATTGAATGTAAGGGATAGACTGAATGAATGGAGGGGAGACAGACAGACGACGTATACGAGTGAAGACGTGCATGCAAAATAGTATTTTTTTAAATGTGCTTTAAGTATATTTTTTTCGAAATAAAACCACCATTTGCCGGAAATTTTGATTTTATTGAAGCTCCACGCTACATGTATCTTCTAGTTTTTATTCTTTACGTCTGCATAATATTTGAATGTGATAGATTACATTGGACCTATTAATATTTTGTTTATCCTGTCGTCTAATCGTTTTTACCATTTACATACCGTATATAAATAGTTGTCAGAAAGAGATTGCATTTAAATGATAATTAAGTATGGCCTGTTTAGTCTTCTCTGCGTTTTAATAAACCTGCAGATTTACGGTTTTTTCTAACACGAATTACTTAATACGAAACAATAATATCAAGGTCTCGAAAACATTTTAGATACCTAAATAATATTACGTTGAATCAGCGAAGACGTGAAAAAATAAATTCCTGTTCAAATATTCAAATGAAACATTGTTATTGTTAGTCTTTTGTTTTCACTTTGAGTTAGTATATAATCTTGATTTATAAAAAAAAAATATTCGGTCTTTCGTAAGCAAGGGTTCTTAATGTTTAAGAGAAAAGGAGTTATCTGATTATCTTCGTTTTCTAGGGTTCCATAATTTAAATACCGAAACAGGAACCCTTATGGGTTCACTTCCTTATCCATCTATCAGGCTTGCTGTGCTGGATGTCTGTCCTTATTATTTTCTCAAGAACCAGTACAATACATCGAGTTGAGATTTATATCAAACGGATCGAGTAATCTATCTCTACCAGCTAATTCTAGTAAGCAATTAATTTTGATTCTACTTTAATACACTCAAATTTTCCTTCCTTTTTTGATTAGGTAAAAAAACATGACATGAAGTAAGTATTCAACAAAAATGAAACAAGTTGGTTCATCAAACCTTTTCTCTAGTCTCTAAAAAAAACTTTAATTTAATTTTCTTTTTGCAAAACTTCTGTTAATATTTTACGTAAGTAGGGAGAGTAGTTAACTGTGCGAACAATAAACAAGGCTCTTATAGCGCTTAATGTTCAGCTTGCAACCAACACTTACACTACATAAAAAATGACAAAAAATCATAAACCAGAAAGTTCACGTACACACAAACATTTCGATTAGCAACCTCTTGTCGCATCTAAGTCATGTCGCTTGCGTGATTCTCTAATAAATAAATAAATAAATATCTTGGGACAATTAACACCAATTATTGATCTAGGGCCCGATTTTTGAAAGCACATGTGTGAAAATACCACTCGAAAGTGGTGAAAAATTGTGCTGAATTTGAAATACGAGTAACTTAGAAGATACTTACGGCTCTCATTAATCATGTGGACTAGTCAAAAATTTGATTAGAACCGTAGTTTTGAAGATATATACAGATTTATACCACTTTCGAGTGATGTGCTTTCAAAAATCGGTCCCCTAGTCCCAAACTAAGCAAAGCTTGTGATTGTGTGCTAATGAACGAAGAGCTAAGATGTTGAGTTGACTCTATTTTCCAGATAACAAGTTTTCGGTGTTTCCCAGGAAGCATTCTGCGGGGGCACGCTCATTTCGCTCCGTTGGGTGGTGACCGCGGCGCATTGCGTGCGGAAACGGCTATATGTGCGATTAGGCGAACACGACTTGCTCCTCCGGAATCACGGAGAAGTAGAAATGAAGGTCACCGAGGCTGTCATCCATCCTCTGTACGACCCCGACACGGTGATCAACGACGTCGCTATGCTACGGTAAGGATTTATGCACCAGCTAATAGAGTGGAAAGACGTCGAGTCTTATGAATAGCTTCATTTATCAGTGGAGTGCACGATCGTGATCGGCTTTGCTCTTGCGTGAAACGATACTTTATAAATTTAATGTAAGCTAAGTCTTGATACTAATACGAGAGAGATAAAATACGAGAGAACATAAATATAATTAGAAAAAAGTTCGTTTAATACCACTGCAAGCGTAAGTATAAGTAAGTATGGAAGTCAATCCAAACTTCAGTTGAAGATTTTCTTTGAATACAGTTAAAGTACCTGGCATTTCCGTAAAGAAAAGGAACAAAGGACGAGTTTTAAGCCGAATTTAATAATGTTTTGCATGAAGAATGATATCGCAACGAACTCTTAAGCGCCATGAAATGATTACGTAGCTAACCTTTATATTTTTAACCAAAATTTTGACTGAAATATTTTTTTATACTTAGTTATATTATATTTTCAAACCAAAATCATGATTTGTGGTAAGTTGTAATCGTAACTCGTTTAAAATTTAAAAGGTACTTGCAAGGCAGATTTAAAGAAAATTAATTTACAATCTTGAAACGGTTAGTCTTGAGAATTGAGTATTATCATAGGGGCAAGTGTAGTACCTGTGGACGAGTGTACCTAAGGACACTAGCAGTAACAAAAAAACTGCAAACCATAGACTGTTATCTTGAACACACCCGAATAGCATTTTTCTTGTATGGCAACATTAACTATTTGTCATTTTCGTATTTGTCAGTTAGTAGTGTTTTTAAGGCTGCGGAAAGTTTTTGTCGCCAAAAGTAATTTTTTATTGGTATTTTGAGTGTGTTTTCTAAAGTTTTAGGCATAATGTTTCGAGTATCTTAGTAGTTAATGAGTGATTTCATGATTTGTTTGTTATTTTATGTAGTTATTGCTGTTCTCGGGCGACCTATTATAACGGACTGACATCAGTTTAAATTGTAAAGTGTCGAATTTGTACCTGTGGAAAGTTAAATTTGAATTTATTTATCTCTTTAATTTCGGTGCCTTGTAGTAAAACTGGCCAAACGCAAAAAAAAAATGTCCTGAAAGTCTAAAAGGCCGTTAAAGAAGTAAAAAAAATGGATGTTCTCAAAGAAAAGCTGCTGAAAAATTCAATGTGCCTAAGTCGACTTTCAAATTTACTTACATGCAGCATTTGTACTGCAAGATATCATAGGACGTGTGTTTTAAAAGCTCACAAGGTTACTGTTGATTCTGACGATGAATCTAGCTTTTTATGTCAAAAAATGTATGTGTTAAATGATGACTCAGATGATTCTATTAAAGACGCAGGCTATTGTAACTCCGACGATTCTGCTGAAGAGAATATCTATCGAGAATACTGTAGTTCTAAAAAATTAAAATATATTTAGGAGATGCTGAATGTGTTGCCAAATACTTTGCTATTTTTGTATTTTATTAAGATTTTGATGTTTAATGATTTAAATTATTAGGTACGGTGCCGTCCACAGGTACAATTATGTCGTCCAAAGGTACAAACTGTAATTTAAGTAATGAGCATTTTTTAAAATATGCTTAGATCTCTATAGTTTTAGTAGATAATTAAAAACAAAGCGGTGATTATGAAAGGCTATTTAATTAAGATACTAAAATAATAAATAGTTTTACAGAATTATTGACAGTTTTTTTTTTAAATATTGAAAATAGTCTAAAAACTGGAAAGTGTCCACAGGTTGAGCACTTGCCCCTACTCGTAATAAGTTTTTCAACAACAAAAAGCTTTTATCGAAAATTCTTCGAAGGTAACTTCGATTTCCCTTTTCCTGATACAGAGTATTCTATTTACATACTTCCTGTAAGAACCTTTGCTGTCACATTTAGTGACTCGAGTAAAGCCATACAAAAAGGGCCGACCTCTAACAGTAGATCGGTAAATAGAACTTTGATCTGAAGATCAGACGAATTATGGTTCAAAATATAATATTTACATAGGTAAACCTTTTTTGTACCGTTAAAAATAAAAATAATAAATAAATGAAAAGTTAAATAATAAATAATAGTTTAACCTATTGTAGTTACAACTAAAATATTCTTTTATAACTACCTACAAATAGTTGTACTGGCATTTTGTATGAAACATATAACCATGATTATTATTCATGAACGTACTTACGGTAGGTATTATACTTTATCCATCAAATCTACATGCCTCGGAAAACACCCTTTCAACATATTTACATCGTATAATGACATTAATAACTTTCTCCCAGATAATAAACTTGCTTCTGCACAGAGCTCAAAGTATCAAGTTATGATGAAAATAAACTTTGTACGGAATAACAATGTACCTATGTTTCTTTTTTCATTTCGTGTATCAGGGTGATATCACCAGTGTTAGAAAATTTAAGCTGACAAGCTCCAGTAATAGATAAGTTGGTACTTCATTCTAAATTTAAAGATGATAATTATGGTTATTTTATTACTATCCCTTCGTTTCTTTTAAGGAGCCAATAATCTCCCGCAAATTGACCTAATCTAATCTAACTAATATTATAAACGCGAATGTATGGATGGATGGATGGATGTTTGTTTGTTACTCAATCACGCCAGAACGGCCCAACGGATCTGAATGAAATTCGGCACATAGATAGAGAAAAGTCTGGAATAGCACATAGGCTACTTTTTATCCTGAAAAATTGCGTAGTTCTCGCGGGATAGCGATAAACGAATTCTTTGCAGACGAAGTCGCTGACAACAGCTAGTGATGATATAAATTGCAGAAAGCAATAAACACAATGTCAGTGACTATTCTAGAGAACCATAAACGGAAAAGTATATAGACTATCCCCCTTATTCATAAACGCTCTGTAGGCATCTGTTAACTTAGCAATCGTTTGTCCTTAACTGTCACTTTGACATTTACCTTTCACAGATAAGGACAAACGATTACTAAGTTAGCGAAGCCTGCAACCTGCGAGCGTTTATGAATAAGGGGGTGAATCTACAGTCTCGATGCCTTCTCGATATTTATCTTTGTCAATGTTACTAGGCTGCCAGGAGCAGCCAGGACTGACCTCGGACACGGGATTGCGTGCCTGCCTGAACCGCAGCGGACCCTGGTGCCACACACCAACTGCGTCATACTGGGCTGGGGCAAGAAACGCTCGACTGACGTACACGGCACTCGTTTACTGCACGAGGCACAAGTAAGCCAACATTGGTACCTACCCAAGACTGGGTTATAAAAGAATCTACTAAGTGCGTGTAGGGCCACGCGCAGTTTAGAGTTCCGTACTGGGGCCTTACCATGACGTCCTAATTCCGACTCAGTTCAAGTTTTAACTGTCACTTTTAGTATGGATCTGACAGCGAGCGAACCTAAACTGGATCGCATTAAGACGTCATGGTAAGGCCCTTGATATGCGGTTTACAATCAATGTTAAGTTTTAGTATAATGATTAAATTATTACTCGTTGTGCTAGCAAGGCTTTGGGGGAAGGGCAAAAAAAAATGTCTAAAACTTTGTTTTTCAAAAATCACAAATCCTTATAATAATTTTAAGTTATTGATCCCAATTATTGTCCCGTAAGTATAATGTTCGTGTATATCGAACTGAAAGACTGAAACACGTACAAAATATTTCGTAATTAAAATTTCCAACCGGTCGTAATCAACAAGAAGCTATGTATCTTAACAGATACAATAAACTTAACAAGACATGCAAAGTGGCACAACATTCGTATTATTTATTGAATTTGCGTTTCCTTTCGTATCACAAATTGGAAACTTCCACGTTGCTATTCATTGTTCAGAGTAAGTGTATTTGTTTAAGAAACAGCCATGTAGCCCGTTTTATGTTATCCGCAAATCCTTTTTAATTTCTAAACGACACTGAAAATTAGAACACATAGAAAAATCCGAAAAGTAAAGCTATGGCCAGGAATCGAACCCGGGTCCTCGTCATTCCGTGACGCGTGCTATACCCCTACACCACCCATAGCAGGTGAGTAAGCCTCCGAATTTTTCTATCTGTTACCAACTGTCACGTGACCTTGTTACTATGCGAATATTTGTCGCTAAGCGTCCTCTGTTTGAATGATGTGTCTGTACGACACAATTACAAACTCCCGTGGAACATGTACTGCTCACCAGGGACGAGAGAAGGCGCTGTTTTTCAAATGATAGGAAATATCAAATGAATCAAGAAATTTTACTTCTTGATTTTAATGTTTACTTTTTACGTTTTACCGTTAGAAATTTAATTTCTAAACGACACCGAAAATTAGAACACATAGAAAAATCCGAAAAGTAAAGCTATGGCCGGGAATCGAACCCGGGTCCTCGTCATTCCGTGACGCGTACTATACCCCTACACCACCCATCATAGCAGGTGAGTAAGCCTCCGAATTTTTCTATCTGTTACCAACTGTCACGTGACCTTGTTACTATGCGAATATTTGTCGCTAAGCGTCCTCTGTTTGAATGATGTGTCTGTACGACACAATTACAAACTCCCGTGGAACATGTACTGCTCACCAGGGACGAGAGAAGGCGCTGTTTTTCAAATGATAGGAAATATCAAATGAATCAAGAAATTTTACTTCTTGATTTTAATGTTTACTTTTTACGTTTTACCGTTAGAAATTTAATTTCTAAACGACACTGAAAATTAGAACACATAGAAAAATCCGAAAAGTAAAGCTATGGCCGGGAATCGAACCCGGGTCCTCGTCATTCCGTGACGCGTGCTATACCCCTACACCACCCATAGCAGGTGAGTAAGCCTCCGAATTTTTCTATCTGTTACCAACTGTCACGTGACCTTGTTACTATGCGAATATTTGTCGCTAAGCGTCAGAGGACGCAGAGGTTTGAATGATGTGTCTGTACGACACAATTACAAACGTAAAAAGTAAACATTAAAATCAAGAAGTAAAATTTCTTGATTCATTTGATATTTCCTATCATTTGAAAAACAGCGCCTTCTCTCGTCCCTGGTGAGCAGTACATGTTCCACGGGAGTTTGTAATTGTGTCGTACAGACACATCATTCAAACAAAGGACGCTTAGCGACAAATATTCGCATAGTAACAAGGTCACGTGACAGTTGGTAACAGATAGAAAAATTCGGAGGCTTACTCACCTGCTATGGGTGGTGTAGGGGTATAGCACGCGTCACGGAATGACGAGGACCCGGGTTCGATTCCCGGCCATAGCTTTACTTTTCGGATTTTTCTATGTGTTCTAATTTTCAGTGTCGTTTAGAAATTAAATTTCTAACGGTAAAACGTAAAAAGTAAACATTAAAATCAAGAAGTAAAATTTCTTGATTCATTTGATATTTCCTATCATTTGAAAAACAGCGCCTTCTCTCGTCCCTGGTGAGCAGTACATGTTCCACGGGAGTTTGTAATTGTGTCGTACAGACACATCATTCAAACAGAGGACGCTTAGCGACAAATATTCGCATAGTAACAAGGTCACGTGACATTTGTTAACAGATAGAAAAATTCGGAGGCTTACTCACCTGCTATGGGTGGTGTAGGGGTATAGCACGCGTCACGGAATGACGAGGACCCGGGTTCGATTCCCGGCCATAGCTTTACTTTTCGGATTTTTCTATGTGTTCTAATTTTCAGTGTCGTTTAGAAATTAAATTTCTAACGGTAAAACGTACAAAGTAAACATTAAAATCAAGAAGTAAAATTTCTTGATTCATTTGATATTTCCTATCATTTGAAAAACAGCGCCTTCTCTCGTCCCTGGTGAGCAGTACATGTTCCACGGGAGTTTGTAATTGTGTCGTACAGACACATCATTCAAACAGAGGACGCTTAGCGACAAATATTCGCATAGTAACAAGGTCACGTGACAGTTGGTAACAGATAGAAAAATTCGGAGGCTTACTCACCTGCTATGGGTGGTGTAGGGGTATAGCACGCGTCACGGAATGACGAGGACCCGGGTTCGATTCCCGGCCATAGCTTTACTTTTCGGATTTTTCTATGTGTTCTAATTTTCAGTGTCGTTTAGAAATTAAATTTCTAACGGTAAAACGTAAAAAGTAAACATTAAAATCAAGAAGTAAAATTTCTTGATTCATTTGATATTTCAAATCCTTTTTAGGTTGAATTTCTTCTTCGACGAAAATAGATAATTAATGGGAATTAGACGATAAAGCTACTTTCATCATAGATAACAAAACAACAACACAACATACAACAACAACATACAAAACGTATAAAATAAATCACAACAACAACACAAAACAAAAACACCAAATAAAACAACAACGCAAAATAAAACTGTAACTATGCTTACAACTATTAAACTGGAATCCGAGACTGAACGCGAGTACAGAACGTATAAAATAAATCTGTGGGAATTATCTTTTTGTATCAAAAAACAAGGCCAATACTCTCCTAAAACGTCACGGAATGGCTCGACCAAGCCAAACCGCTAAAACAAAAGAAAATTGGGATGTATGAATGTCGATGGAAGCCAGCCAAACCACTACATTACTCGTACTATACTATACCCAGCGTAATACGGTAATACGCAATATAATGTAGTATTTAAATACTAACGCAAATGAGCTCTCGCAGTTTCCCAGTTTCACTTTAATTTAACCAACTATTAACAAATACTCGTACAAATTATTGAGTAAAGTTCCCAAAAAGCAACCACATTGCCGGGTTTGAAGTGTAGTTTGCACTAAAATGTACAATTCCGTTGGTAAGCCTTTGATTCAAGTTAAAATTCGAGTCAAGCTAATTGTTTAATGGAGTTATTTGCTGTTTTGTTGTAAGTAAATATTTTCTGTCCTCGGCCCTTATTGGTTAGTTCTTGCTAGTCATAACATATATTACTTATATTGTATAATCTTTTTTGTTTTTTTTTCAAAGTAATTATTATCAACTTTGTGGTAACACCTAGATCCTAACAAAAAATAAGTGTATTTTTACCCAAAGCTCCAAAAGAACGTTAAATTTCGAGAAAAGGATTTGTCGGATAACCGAATAGTTGGAATACATACATAATCTATCTGTATAGTTAATGATTTAACAACACGTAGACATAAAACAAACAAAATACTTACTGAATCATTTTTGTTCAAATATTTATGAAACCAATCTAAATTCGTTTATCAAATAAAAAACAATAGTAATAAGTTTGAAGTCTGTGATAACAAAAAAATACAACCGAACCGTGAACCTTCTTCTTCTTCCCTTTAATGGCGGCCGTTAAGGCTTGGGCCAATGTCAGTATAAGTTGGTTACTAACATTGCCCTAACGTCCAGGTGTCAACGATCCAGCAAGGCGTGTGTCGGCGCTCGTACTGGCAGTACGCAATCACGGAGAACATGGTGTGCGCGGGCCGCGGCCGCCGCGACTCTTGCGCAGGCGACTCCGGGGGCCCGCTGCTGTGCCGGGATAAAGACATGCGGTATTACTTACAGGTAACCTGAAGATAGTTTCATCTCATCTCTAGCCTATATAGCTAGGCACAGGCTCCTATCAGACTGAGAGTTCAGTTCAGACTTTTCTTTTTGTGACTGTTGAGATGAATGTTTTTTAATCTCTTTCAGTACCTACTGTCTATTTTTGTATAATTTTGAGAAATTTTAGCATAGCTTAATACTGAATGAATCAATTACCTACAATGCTTTTTATTCTATAGGTACTTTAGTTAAGTTTCTAAACGACACTGAAAATTAGAACACATAGAAAAATCCGAAAAGTAAAGCTATGGCCGGGAATCGAACCCGGGTCCTCGTCATTCCGTGACGCGTGCTATACCCCTACACCACCCATAGCAGGTACTTTAGTTAAGTGAGATCGCAGCTTCTACGCTCTGCAGAAATTTGCTATCAACATAATAAGTAAGAGCAATATTTGAACACTTTTAAAAAGCTCCTTACGAGAAATTATTCTAAAAACCAGTTTAAACATGACGGTATCAGAGCTAGTTTCATTTAGAATGCAAGATATTGCAGTACCTGGCGGTTTCAAGATAACCCTGGGTAACCGTGAGACCGTAACATATGAACTTTAGCTATAGATGGGGCTAAGCCGCAAAATCATGACGTGAACTAACTTTGAAGTAAACCGGAATAGAAGTTCTTCCCCTAAAATTGAGTTAATAAAATTTAAGTACTTTTGATGAATAGTATCCGACATGGCCGCAAATTAATCTGGTGTTTCGCGAAAACCTTGCATTTTTAGTTATAATTATAAAAAGCAGTCGCTTAGTACTTTGTATTAATGAAAGAAAAATATTGAGTAGTGGAATATATATTTGTCTTTATTACTTGCTTTAGAATAGATATAGATTTACTTCTCATCAATAAAATTTACGCTTGATATTTTTTTAAGAAAATGCGTACCTAAGGCACTTGTCCCACCGCCGGCGAGTAGCGAGAAGCGAGCGTCTTTTAGTATGGAAATTTTGTCGCTTTTGTCGCCGGGCGACAAAAGTTTCATACTAAAAAACACTCGCTAAGCCCGCGAGCCGCGCTTTCCGTGTTGAGCCTACTCTAGAGCTTCGAGACAATATTTTAATAGCGGAGATGCTACTGTGCTTCCATTGTCTCCTCGTGGCAGCCGCGTCAGACATGATGTTTGGTATTTAGTAGGTACGTCAGAGATGAAAACAACCGAAAACGGGTTGCCTCACCTAATTGGAGCGCTGTGAATGAAATGGCTCTGCGGCGAGATAAAACTCGCAAGCAATAAGTTGCTCAGCAGTATGTGATTAGTTATAAACTCATCGTATTACTTTATAGCGTCCGTTGAAAAAAAATCGCAAGTGTAATAAAATTTGCGCCGGAAAAAACTTTTGTAATTTGTTATAGCCTTAGATTTCACAGCTAGAAGCTGGTATTGGATAAGCAATTTAACTTAAACTGATCAAAGGCGCCGTTATATTACTCAAGTGCCCACTTTAACTTCCGCAACTGCGTACCCGTTAATCGGATGACAGTTTCTACTAAGGCTTTATGACTTGTAACATCCGTAGACACTATAAAAGCATACCTACTCGACTGGACTATTAAACTATATTGTGAGGAAAACGAAATGTATCACAGTAGTCTTGGTGAATTCCGTTGCAGATCGATTAATTCTGACTGCAGCGTGTCAAGATGGCACGGGCGAATATTCAGCGTTTTTTCGGCGTTTTTTTTCGTCATTATCGTCTCCGCATATATCATCAAAAGAGATGATCATCATCATATCAGCCGAAAGAAGAGATGATGCTGAGACTTAACTTTTTATGACAACGAAACACGGTAGCTTACCCAAAGTTGTTGCAGCTTGTCCTTCTGTTAGGATAATAATTGTGGGACGACAATAACGCATGAACCGAGCGGTCGAAACGCTTGAATATTGGCCCGCACATATTGTTGTCGCTTGGTATAAAAGTTGCTTGAGACACCGGAGTAACAACGTTTGGGTGCACTTGGCACACACGGTAATTAAAAATCGAACTAGGTACCTGTTCGAGAATTTTCGATGTACAACAGAATAACTTATACAATCGTGTGGTTAATTTCTATTCGTAGTCTTTCGTCTTGGTATGGTGAACTAACGATTAACATGTTCAACTTTTAGAATTCGGATGCCTTGCCTAATTGATAACATCCTAGTGTGCACTAGTTATTTATCGAAGTAGGTAATATTTTATGATATTAAATGTGTCACGCGACTCAAGAAAATAAAGCATCAACCGTATCAATTCCATGAATAAATATATAGCTTACTCTGTTGCTACGAAGAACACCACTTATATACACACTTAACATAGAACAGGTAGTTTTAGTTCGTAGAGATATTTCTTTATATTTAGTAGCGCAGAAGACATACCGGTTGAAACCCTTAATGGCTTTACCAAACAGCTACCCGAATTTAGTTTTCCTAAAGGTACAAGCAACTTTTTTGTTTGTTTCTTCTGAAACAACAGTAACATATTTCATGGTTGTTAAAAGTTGAGCGAAGTTTAATCAATCACTAAATTCTCCCGCAACTCAGTCAGCCGAAGAAGCGACAAGTAATCACTTTACAAGTTAGAAAAGTCATTCTAATGTTAACCACTTGGCTAGTTGTTTTCCTTCAAATGAAAAACTAAATCTGGTAATAGCGATCCCATCAAAAACATAAATGTGAAATGAGAGCCAAGTTCAATATTATGATATATGACAATATTATGGCAGGAAAACTAAGAATGTACATATAAATTGAAGCATAACCCCCTAATTCATAAAAAGTTTGTTACAATTACATAAACTGTTATGGGTGGATTTTTGACGTTGTAATTTGTGTGCCATACTTTAAAGTATTGTCTTAGCAATGGCTTGGCTTTCTGTTACTTTGGCAGTCATGTTAGATACAGACAAAACAAACATTTTGCCTCGAAAATTTTGTAAGCATTTCCATACTTTCTATCGGTTTCAATAAGGAAGGGTTGTATGTGACATTAACATTGACGAATCTAGAGGTGAGGCTACTTTATGACACCTTTCACATAAAACGATTATCGATTATATCTTAGTACTAATAACAATCGATTCCATAAAAATAACCACTGCATATTAATTTATTACATAAATGCTATTTCGTTATAATGATACTCAAGTCAATCTCCTAAGATTAATAATTATACGTAGTCACCTCTCTAGTTTTAATGACCATAGAACGTAACCTAGCAACGTCTCGTTAATAATGACATATATTGAAAATTTGTACGTGAAAATTAAGTAAACGCAAAAAACATCGCTGTGATTCTTTTTAGAACGTTATTAATATACAGTACCAAGTATTGGTTTATTTCTAAGTAATTCAATTTAGTATTTATTTTGCTGTCAAAACTTTCGTGAATACTAACAGTTACATTCTATGGATCTGTCACACAACCCTTCCTTATTGAAACCGACCGTAAGTCCCTTCCTCCTAAAAATTTTTTGGTTCGCGGTAAACGAAAATATTTTTCTCATAAAAATATATAATTACATTTTGAGAGACTTGTCAGCTCCTTTGTTTGGTAATCTGTATACACAAAATTTTTGAGAAATGCTCATGTAACTTTTATTGGGTGTTCAAATATATGCTCATACGAGCCATTTACGTTAGATATTTTCATCGAAGTCCACTGTTTTATACACGATCAAGGTCTGACCCTTCGTTTATGGGTTATTTTGATGTTCCCAGGGGATCACGAGTTTCGGCGACGGGTGCGGCAAACGGGGCAAGTACGGGATATACACCCGCACCGCCGGGTACGTGGAGTGGATGAACAACATCATGAACAACAAATATTTCGATGATTGATCACGTCAGTCCTGGGACGCGTTCGAACGGAAATTCCTTAGATAATGTCGACGATAGATCTCTGGATGATACCCTATTTGTATTTATATATCTACAACGTACATTAACGTGTTCGCTGCCAGGAACGCATACGTGCGTTTACGTGCGTACATCATTGGCGTACATGCGTTTTCGTGGCTTCCAACCGGCGCCGCTGTCATAAAGTAGCAGTCATTTGTAACTGCGTACATGTTCGTTTTCGACACCAGAAGAAATCTCTTTTTTAACAGTGTCTAGAATGAATTAATGTGTACGTTTTGTTCTAATGGTTGGCAGTAAAAATGAAGTAGGTACAGACCTAATATAGCAAACATAATATAGCAAAAAAATCTCAAATTTTAAGTAAAATGCCAGCTTTGAATTATAGGTATCTATAGTCTACTCAGTAGACTCTACTGAATACAGAACGAGAATAATCGCGGTCTGTATCCTGTAAAATTGCAAAGCATCAAAATCATGCATCAAAGCAAACTTTGGCATTTATAAATCAATGTCCATTGTTACTCTGTTTGAACATTGTGAATTTCCATCTATTATAAAGAGGCACAAGTCTCCAAAACTACAAAACAAGCATAGATTACTCTTTAATAGAGCCACATTGCCCAAATTTAAGAGGACTAACCCAGAATTTTACCTTATCCATTCAAAGATAACTATAATATACCTATTGGCGTATAAATTTTAATTATGATTCATGCGTGGGAAGGCATGTGTAATATGGACGTTCCAGCATGCATAATATTCGTCGGCACGGTAAAGATGGCGCAGTGTCCCTGAACGTTTTATATCCCCATCCCTTCACTTTAAACATAAGTCAGCCAGCTGGAAGGTACGTAAAGCCACAAACATTTCTTATTTGGGCTAAACGTAGATTTGAACTTTACACTCTGCTGAATCCCGGCAGTTCAAAATAAAGCTCTCTGAGACTGTGGAAGAGCATAGGCATACAACCTCCTTGTAAAGCTGCAACGGAATAAAATTATTCAAAGGACGAATACGTAAACCTAAGCGAAGTCGTACATTGAAACTTCAAGGAGTGGTATAAGGCTTCAAGTCCAATGTTAAAAGGTTGATCTGGGTCGCACAGGCTTTTTTTGTAACAAAAACATTTACTTTCAATTGCTTTTTGCATTTATCACTTGAATAGTACTTGCGTTAGCATACTGACGATTTTAGCGTGACTTTTTGAATTATGCTAAGTCTAAAATATCTGTCTATTTTACACTCAAAAGCATTTATCACGCTGAAGTGGTTAAATTTGAATGATTTATGTAATAGGAATCTGGCTTCCTCGCACTACATATTTCACGTTTGCTGTTTTATTATTTTACAGTTATTTTTGCAGCACTTCACGCAAATGTTAATTTAAACAAAACTGGCGTTTATAGTAGCTTGAGATTCCAGTGATATTTCATTGTCTAGTTTATAGTAAAGTCTCTCTAAGTTTTTATGTTGTTGTTTCATTCATCGCCTTGTCGTTACCTACCCATTATACCGAGTTCATTTTTGCGCTTCTAACGCGAAGTGATGATGAGAGCTATCCTGTGTCGGAGACAGCTGGTTTAAAATTGTAGCAAATGTGCAAGTGAAACCATTTCTCTTTGACGCGATACACTTTGAACATTCCTTAATGTATTGAAACATTAGTAAACTTTGAATTTTTAATCGCAAAATACTTAAAAAAGAGATATTCACTAAAATTTGCCCAACCACTTACCGTACACATTTTACAACATTCTGCACGTTTATTAGGGTTGTAATCTTCTAATCTTTTCTGATGTCGCTCTGTAAGGCGGCAAAGCATTTAATTAAAAATATTCTGCTAACCGGTGATTAATGCCCCTACATTAATTTTGCATTAAAGCGACAACCCCTTAATCATACGCAATACTTGTACAAAAACATATTTTCTTGCTGAGCGTCGTCATTGTAATTTATAGTTCATTTCAATGAATTTTACAGTAGCCGGCCATAAAGATTGCATTTCGGTCTTTGAAAAGAGACAAATTGACCGGTTAGGTTCGTAAGGACTAGATTGCATAACAACTCTATAAGCAAAACGTCTTAGTTGCATAAGGTCTTGGTAAGCACAATGTCTTTTTTGTAGAATGCCCTAGTGAGTAGAATGTCTTAGTTGTTCAATCGACAACTATAGCATAACGCCCGAAGTTGCAAAATGACTAATAGAGTTTACGTCCAAGTTATTAATAAGTCTTGATTGTAAAACGACGCATAAGGAAAAGTGTCTGGATAGCATGTGGTCTTGGTAGCAAAACGTCATGATTCATACCGGCTAGAGTTCCTTCACAAACTACGTTTGAGTTTTTCTTGTCATTCAACCATCTAGTCGTTATGCCATTTAGACGTTATTAATGTTTGACGATATGCCTACCTACTAGTCATTTTGCTATTACAACATTTAGATATTAAGGCGTTATACAAACAAGACGTAATAGAACTAAGTCCAATCTTAAACCCGGGCAGTCTACTATTAAGACGTTTGTACAATTAGACATTTAGCTACCAAGATCTTATGCAACTAAGACGTTTTGCTTATAGAGTCGTTATGCAATCTAATCCTTACGAACCTAACCCAAATTGACGTCACGTAAGTTAGAGCGAGGCAACGCTCTATGAAGTCGAAATTAGCCGAAAAGACCGATGTGCAATATTTTTGGCAGGGTAACGCTTTTGTAAACGAACAAGTCCCTCCTAGTTCATATAAAATTTAAATATAAAAATCATAGTATAATAAAATGTTGTGAGATATTAAGTAAGAATGATCTTTTAACATTCTGGTGGATGTGATTCTAATTGCATACTATGAGTGTGGTTGTGGGGGAATTTTAATGAAATTAGTTTGTTTACAAAGGCATTAAAATGGGTTGGAATGGAGAGTACGACTATAGATGGGCGTTTTCAAACAAAGTGGTTGAATCACTTGATGTTTCAGAATTTAAAATCGAGAGCTCCATTAATTCTCTCTCTCCCTCTCTCCAGCCTATATACGTCCCACTGCTGGGCACAGGCCTCCTCTCAGAATGAGAGGGCTTGGGCTATAGTTCCCACGCGGGCCCAGTGTGGATTGGGAACTTCACACACACCATTGAATTGCTTACCAGTTGTGTAAAGGTTTCCTCACGATGTTTTCCTTCACCAAAAAGCTCATGGTAAATTTCAAATGAGATATCGCACATAAATTCCGAAAACTCAGAGGTGCGAGCCCGGGATTCGAACCCGCGACCCTCTGTATTAATTCTAATAGGAGAAAAAAAATGTCCCAAAATTTTGTATGGATAAAATATTTCCATTACGCTACCATATATATAACTTAATTGGGAGTGGTTGCGTAAGTGAATCGAAAAAAAAACGGGACACTTTTTTCACCTATTAGAATGAATAGAGCTCTCAATTCTGAGTAGGAACAACGTAAAATTTTTAAATTCTGAAACATCGAGTGTTTCAACAACTTTGCTCGAAAACGCCCAGATGCGCGCCATTGTTCAGAATGAAAGACATTTTGCAATATTTCCACGCAGGCCCAATGCGGATTGGGAACTTCACATGTAAGATATATGTAAAGTTATATAATATTGAACTGCTTTGTAAGTGTACGCAGGATTCCCAGCGATTTATCCTTATTCGTAAATCTTATGGTCAATTTTTAGTATAATTTTGCATAATGAATTCCGGCAAACTCAAAAATGCGAGCCGTCGCGGCTTTTTATACTCGCATGCGTTGTCGCGAAGCTCGCGAGCCATGACCCACGGGTAAGTTTATTATCTATGCCTTTTCTGACGTTGGCAACACTGTGAAGCTGTTTGTTCCTGTGAATTCGCACTTTGACAGATCGCAACGGGTTTAGCGCGGCAAAACCGAGTAAGAGAGAGAGTTGAGAGTAGGAGGCGAGCGAACTAGCAGCCACAGGTGAGTCCTCCTTATATTACAACTAATGATCATAACTATTAAATGTTACTACCAAAGATGGACTCATGTCCTTTCGTGTAGGATAGTGATCCTGAGACAGTGACTATAGGAGATGATGATGATGCCGGTGAACAAAGGCAGAAGGCATAAGTGATCTCAGAGGCATACAGAAGTTGTGTATGCTAAGCGTAGTCAGTAGCTTGCAGAAGTTGTGCATGCTACAGAAGTGAAGACAATTTATGGGTCTAAGCACTGAGAGTTCCGGTGGTAAGGGTTGGACTGTAGGGGTGTTGTGGAGGTCCTTCAAGGGACTTCGGTCCCGCTCGGTGCTTAGGAGAGAGTGTAGTAGTTTCGCCTCTCTGGGACTCTATGCGTGCATAAGTTTCTGGAAGTCCACCCATATTTGTCGAGGGTTGCATAAGTTTAAAGGGGGCCCTCATGTATAAGTTCTACCCCGTATTAGAGATGGAGACCATGGTCTCGTGTTGCATAAGTAAAGCTAAAGTTCAACAGACTTAAATGTAAAGTTCAATGAAATATAGTCATTGTGTCACAGGATCGCTATCCATCTGTATTTATGTGGTTCATAGAGAGATACGTCGCCACATAATTTGGTGGAGATGCTGGGATTCGTCAGATATAGGACTACGATACAAGGTCTCTCTAAGTCCTTGTCTGATGACACTCTCTTGTACGTCGAAAAGTGTCCTGGGCAGAGTTCCATCGATATGACCACGCTAGTAAACTGTCAGCTGAGAGCCGAAAAGTTACTACTGACACTTGAAGCATCTGAGAGATCACATGTAATGGAACAACCTCCGGCAAGTACAACCGAACCTGTGCAGAATCATGCCAGACTTCCCAAACTAGACCTAGTGACATTTGATGGTAACATACTCATGTGGACTTCCTTCTGGGATAGTTTTGAAGCAAGCGTCCATAAGAAAAATATTCCGGAAGTAGAAAAGCTATCGTACCTACTATGTTCCCTGAAAGGAGTGGCACGTCAGGCAGTTGATGGGCTTGAAATTACAAATTCGAATTATGAAATAGCAAGGAAGATTCTGGAAAACCAGTTTGGAAAAAGACAAAGAGTTATTCTTGCTCACTACAAGGCCTTGCAATTTTTACCTAAAGCTCAAGAGGCTAGCGCCGATTGTAGACGCACCTACAATGAAATCGAGAAACACCTTCGAGTACTTGAAGCAATGGGAGAAGGCATGGAATCCAACTACTTGAGGTTTATTATAACCAGCAAATTTCCCGAGAAAATAACGTACCAAGTAGACCTGAATACTACTGATGAGTCTACTATCGACACACTAAGGAAGGAGTTTAATAAGGTCATCTCAGTGCGTGAAAAAAACGAAACACCAGTAAACACTGAACCAGCGAACGTTCCGACTACATCAACTCCATCTACCTCAACGCTGTATATGAGGTCTGGCAAAGGGCAAGAGGTACGAAAGAGAAACTGGCAGCAGGCAAACAAAAAACCCGAAGAGAGAAGCTCACATGCAAAGCCGAGACAGCAAAAACAGCATCAATCCCACCAACCGAAGAGGCCACGATGGACATGTATTTTTTGCAATGACCACGATCACCTGAGCGAAGAATGTAACAAATACAAGACCTATGTAGAAAGGAAAGGGAAGCTACAGAATAGGTGCTACATCTGCTTCCGTCAAGGTCATAGGGCTACAGTCTGCACCTTTAAGAAAAAATGTGTGCACTGCGGAAAAATGCACAACCGAGCGCTGTGCCATCAGAAAACGAGTGGTCAAGGTGAGCATATTGACGATTCTATGAATACAGTTGCCTTTGTCAACAAATATATGAGTAATCATCTTTTGCAGACCGCAGTGGTTCAAATAAAGACCGGAAGCAACCAGAGTCTTCCGTGCCGACTCCTCCTTGATTCGGGGAGCCAGAGGTCATACATCACTACCAGATTATTTAACAAACTCCATATAAGACCAGATGAAGAAGACAGCCTTATGATTTACACATTTGGTTCAAGTGTACCTAGCGAGATAATCAGTCCGTCTGCAGAAATAATTATTGTCACCAAACGCCAAATCGAAAGGAAGATGAGAGTCAACATAGTGCCACACATTACCGATCGTGTTCCGATAGCTCAAATTGAATCAACCCGGATAGATGTGGTGGCAGATGATGATTCTATTGGAGAGACCATTGATCTCCTGATTGGAAATGACCTCTACCTTTCTTTCTTGAAGAATAAAATAATCAAGATACGTGATGAGATTTACCTGGCGGATTCGGAACTTGGATGGTTGGTTTCTGGAAATCGGATAGAAAGTACCGAAGATGACAATGTACTGTCGGTAGTCACTTACTGCCATTGCCAT
This sequence comes from Pandemis heparana, assembly GCA_963854515.1. Taxonomy (NCBI): domain Eukaryota; kingdom Metazoa; phylum Arthropoda; class Insecta; order Lepidoptera; family Tortricidae; genus Pandemis; species Pandemis heparana. Next base: position 9,374,379 of record OY978010.1, read on the forward strand.
GACACCAGTTGCCCATATTTTACTGAGCCAGATCTACCTTTACGAAGCATAGACATAAAGTTCCTGTGGTCCTTGGAGAGCATAGGCATCACAGATTCTCCAAAAACGTCCTGTGAAGAGGAGTCCGTTCAACATTTTAATGAAACAGCAAAATACGACAAAGGCAGATATCAGGTGAAGTGGCCCTGGATACAATATCCTCCCGAACTCCCTACCAACTACGGAATGGCTTATGGTAGACTTAAAGGCCTGATGAAGAGACTAGATGAGAATGCCTTAAATGACTACAACCAGATTCTCAAGGAACAACTGGAAGCCAATGTAATAGAGGTTGTAGACTCTAGCGAATATTATCAGGACAAACACCCAGTACACTACCTACCACACCATATGGTAAAGCAAAGAGACAAAAGGGGACGTATCGTATACGACGCCTCAGCCAAGACTAAAGACGAAAAGAGCCTCAATGAATGCCTGTATCGGGGACCATCTATGCTGGAAGACCTTACTGGGTTAATACTCAACTTTCGATTGGGCAAAGTCGGTATAACGGCAGATGTTGAGAAAGCCTTTTTGCAGGTCGGTCTCCAAAGAGAAGATAGAGACGTCACCAGGTTTTTGTGGGTAAAAGATACCCAAAGAGAGGTGACCGATGACAACATAGTCCAGTACAGGTTTTGTAGAGTTCCTTTTGGGATAATTTCCAGCCCCTTTCTGTTAACAGCAACCATCAGACATCATATTTCAAGGACGAACCCACCACTTCTTAATAAGATAGCTGACAAATGCTATGTCGACAATTTGGTTACGTCAACAAAGTCAACGAATGAAGGCCTTGAGCTCTATGATGAAACAAGAAAGACATTTGATGAGCTCGGAATGAATATACGTGACTGGGTGTCTAACGATCAAAACTTTATGAATAAAATCCCAAAACAACAAGTGGCGAAACAAACTGAAAAGGTAAAGATCCTCGGATTGATATGGCACCTAAAGAGAGACACTCTACAACTAAAATTTGATGAAACAGCTCATGAGAATGGCCTTTCTGAAAGGGGGATTACAAAAAAGGGTGTGTTAAGAGTACTGGCACGTCTCTATGACCCGTGCGGATTTATATCACCCCTCATACTTCCAGGAAAGCTACTCTTTCAAGAACTTTGCGCGAGGAAGTTAAAATGGGACGAAAACCTACCAACCGACTTACAAGAACAATGGACTACTATAGTAGAGAACCTTAAGGCCATTAATGATTTCAAGTTACCAAGGTATATCGGCAGTGAAATGAAAGACGACTCCCTGGAGTACGAGTTACACGGGTTTTCAGACGCCTCTATAAATGCACATGCGACCGTCGTCTATATCAGAATGAAAGGGAAAAGAAAAATAAAAACTGCCTTTCTTATGTCAAAATGCAGAATTAATCCCATTGAAGACAGAGATGATTTAAAAATTCCGAGACTGGAATTATTGGGATTCCTAATCGGGATTCGACTCCTGAAATATATTAAAGGTCACCTAAACATAGAGATTTCCAAAATAAATTTATGGACAGATAGCCAAGTTGTCCTAGCATGGACGAAAACGAATAAGTTGCTGCCTCCGTTTGTACTGAGACGCATTAATGAAATTAAACAAATTAGGGACTCCCTAAATATAGAACTGTCCTATGTGAACACAAGAGAGAATCCTGCTGATATAGCGACACGGCCTGAATTATGGCACAAGAAGCAAGATTTGTGGATTAATGGTCCGAACTTCCTCACCCACGAACAGAAATATTGGCCCAAAACTTATAACACGGAAGATGCAGACATCTGTTTGGCTGGGAGCGCTATGGACATAGTAGACACGCCAGAAATGTCCGTGAAAGGATATGAAGACCAAGAAGTAATCTCTCTCTTCCCAGAATATCAAGCCATACCCATGGAAGATACCCATAGATCAGACAAAAATGTGCAGAGCGAAGAAGAGAAGATAAAAAATGAAATTAGAGAATTGCAAAAATGCTACTTTCCTGACGAGGTCTTGGGTAAACCTACCAGCTTGTTGAAGAACTTGGGCCTTTTCTTAGATGAAGAGAAAATTTTACGAAGCAGAGGCCGTCTAGCAAATACAAATTGGCCACGTGATAAGAAGTTTCCGATTATCATTCCTAGGAAGTCTCCTTTCACACATCGGACAATTCAGAAGATACATGAAGACAATTATCATGTTGGTGTACCTCACACTCTCAGCCTCTTAAGAAACAAGTATTGGGTTCCACAAGGCCGGGCCCAAGTAAAAGGGATAATTGAGAAGTGTCAACAATGTAAGAGGCATGCTGGTGGTCCATACAAGATACCTCCACCACCTGCTTTGCCCAGCGAGAGGGTCAATTACAGTTCTCCTTTTACTTACGTTGGTCTTGACTATCTAGGCCCTATACTTGTAGAAACACCAAATAGCAGAGAAAAGAGATGGATTTGCATCTTTACATGTCTAGCAGTGAGGGCGATACACTTGGAAATGGTAAAAAATTTATCAGCTGAAGAATTTCTACTCGCTCTAAGACGCTTTACAGCGGCAAGAGGCATACCGAATACTATTATCTCAGACAATGCGTTACAATTCAAACTGACGAGTGAAGTATTGACCAGTTCTTACTGCATAGACAATAGTATCAAATGGAAATTTATAGCTCAACTGGCCCCGTGGCAGGGCGGTTTCTACGAGAGATTAGTGGCCCTGGTTAAGCACTGTTTAAAACGGACGCTGGACAAGCATTTATTAACAGACAACCAGATGCTGACAGTTGTTAAGGAAATCGAAGCGGTCCTTAACACACGGCCACTCACTTCAGTTGGTTCCGACTTGGAAGAGGTTCTGAGACCGGCTGATTTCCTATCACTAGGCCAGTGCCTAGAGGTAGACCCCACCCTTCCAGAGTCGGTGTTACAAGGCACTAGTACCAAAGTCGATTTGATCAAGGGATGGAAAAAGGGACAGACAATTCTCGAAGAATATAAGAAGATGTTTGTTAACCAATACTTACCAAGTCTTCGGGAAAAGTCTTTCCATACACACAAGCAACCAAGGGTAAAATCTGATCGAACACCTCAAATTGGAGACATAGTGCAGATCAAAGAAGACACGAGAAATAGGATCAACTGGAAGGTGGGAAAGATCGTTGCCGTGATTAAGGGTCGCGACGGAGAATCTAGAGTGGCCAAAGTTAAGGTCGGGAACACTGAATATACTCGATCTGTAGGTCATTTATATCCTCTAGAAGCCGATGTGGACCTAGACCAAACAGAACAAAGGAAAGCACATCAGCTAGATCCTAGTATCACCTCAGACCAACCTGATCAGAGAATAGACACCTGTGATATTAATCCAGATACAAGCTTGCGTACCAGAGTGATTCCGGAAGAAATTATCGTTCCTCAAGATGAGAAAAAGACTGAACAAGTATGCCCAAGCGAAGTTAGTGCTCCTTCTGAACCAGTATCTTTAACTCAACCTGAACCGATACACTCGATTCCGGATGATCCAGTGACTCCAGATCAGATGGATGTGGAGGAAGAGTTACCTTCAGCCGAAGTAGACGATGTACAAATGGAGCATGACACAAGACGAAGAGCAGCCATTCGAGCTAGAGAGAAAATAGCGGAATGGACTCGTCTGTTACTGTCTCTACTCTAAAACTATTTTTTGCCCTCGGGAGTGTCAGTTTATTATCTATGCCTTTTCTGACGTTGGCAACACTGTGAAGCTGTTTGTTCCTGTGAATTCGCACTTTGACAGATCGCAACGGGTTTAGCGCGGCAAAACCGAGTAAGAGAGAGAGTTGAGAGTAGGAGGCGAGCGAACTAGCAGCCACAGGTGAGTCCTCCTTATATTACAACTAATGATCATAACTATTAAATGTTACTACCAAAGATGGACTCATGTCCTTTCGTGTAGGATAGTGATCCTGAGACAGTGACTATAGGAGATGATGATGATGCCGGTGAACAAAGGCAGAAGGCATAAGTGATCTCAGAGGCATACAGAAGTTGTGTATGCTAAGCGTAGTCAGTAGCTTGCAGAAGTTGTGCATGCTACAGAAGTGAAGACAATTTATGGGTCTAAGCACTGAGAGTTCCGGTGGTAAGGGTTGGACTGTAGGGGTGTTGTGGAGGTCCTTCAAGGGACTTCGGTCCCGCTCGGTGCTTAGGAGAGAGTGTAGTAGTTTCGCCTCTCTGGGACTCTATGCGTGCATAAGTTTCTGGAAGTCCACCCATATTTGTCGAGGGTTGCATAAGTTTAAAGGGGGCCCTCATGTATAAGTTCTACCCCGTATTAGAGATGGAGACCATGGTCTCGTGTTGCATAAGTAAAGCTAAAGTTCAACAGACTTAAATGTAAAGTTCAATGAAATATAGTCATTGTGTCACAGGATCGCTATCCATCTGTATTTATGTGGTTCATAGAGAGATACGTCGCCACATGCGTCTTTATTTAAATTTTGTCGGATGACCTGGGGTTTTGTAATTGTAATTGTTGTAGGTAATAGTTTTACCTACAAAGTGAAAAATAATTATTTCATGACTCCTGCTGCTGAATGAAACGTCAGAAAACATTTTTTTTAATCAAGTCGGATGAGAATCTATTAGCTTTTGCCTGTGCATTCATGCAAGCGCCGACAATGTCTCCGAGCAAATTGCTTTGCAAAGGTATCTCTAGCTAGGTATAGTCCGAGAGCTAATCCTATCCTATCCTACTAATCTAATCTTCTAATATTATAAATGCGAAAGTATGGATGGATGGATGGATGGATGGATGGACGTATGTTTGTTTGTTACTCAATCACGCCAGAACGGACCAACGGATCGGGATGAAATTTGGCACATAGATAGAGAAAAGTCTGGAATAGCACATAGGCTACTTTTTATCCCGGAAAATTGCGTAGTTCCCGCGGGATAGCGATAAACGAATTCTTTGCAGACGAAGTCGCTCGCAACAGCTAGTATTAGGTATAAATGCGAAAGTTTGTGACGATGTGAGTGAGTGAGTGTGCATGTTTGTTCCTTCTTCACGCTAAAACGACTGGACGGATTTGGATAAAATTTGGAACGAAGACAGCTGGTACCCTAGATTGAAACATTGGCTACTTTTTATCCCGGAAAATTGCACAGTTCCCGAAATGCAAATATTGTGCTATTTGTGCTTAGTTAAAATAGTCCCGATTTAACTACCTGACTTCTTTATTTTTTAGCTTTAAAAGTTATAACAAAATCTTATTTCCTTAATGAAGATTTTCGAACAATGGCACATGGATGAAAAAAAATCAAGGATCGGCCCGCTACCTGTGAACAACATCCGCAATTTTATTAAATTTACATAGCATACAAGTAATAGGTACTGTAATTAACTACTGTAGATAGATACAGGTTTTTATGCAGACGTAAACATCTACTCTAAAATGTCTACCAGCTCTTAGACTAGTAAGAGTCGTACCAATGCAGCAAAAACAGTGTTGCATCTTGCACCTTGCACCTGGCTCTAAGCGCCAAAGCGAAGTTCCTAGAAAATTCCATCGCATCACCTAAGGTATTGTATTACCACTTGATCAAAATGTCTACTTAGCTCCTTACATAAAACTAAAATTTTACAAGTCTGAACTAGTAACATTGAACTGCGTAGCAGACCAAGACGGTATTTTTGTGTACTGTGGACAACATACTTCATGTTTATTTCTAATAACAACTATTGTTGGCTTTTTTTTTTGATTGGGTCAATGCACAGACATCAGTGGGTCAATGTTGCTAGTTTAGACTATTAAACTTGTAGTTTCGAGAAACGGGCTATACCTAGGTGGGTACATGGTGGGTATTCGATTGTAAAAGCGCCAAAGATCTCCAAATTACCTATTATAGTTTCTTTCTCCTTCTATTTCCATACTCGCGAGACGTTCGTAGTGATTGCTGGCAGGATTATATCAGGCGTTGATTTTTTACCGATCGCTAAATAGTTTTCTAAAGCCGCTAAATATTAGTATATTAGTATTATACGATATTGTTTAGCACTTATCATATCATTATCGCATTCTCAATTTTCTCACTGTCAAGCATTATAGGGTGTGGGTAGAAAGGGATAGTGAATATGATTACAAGCGCCCCCTTCTAAGACTGACCTCTTTTTACGTTGGTAGTCTGTAGGCGTTCGACCTTTTGTTTTGGAAGAAGTAGTTGAAGGTCTATTTTCAACAGCATGAATTTTCATTAGAAATGAATACTCGTGGTTTTAATTTGTGTTCCTGAACAAAGTAGCTGCGGTAGGAGGCTAGGACCGCTAGGCGTCTCAAGCGCCATATTATCGTGTGGTCGCGCGTAGCCAGTTAGCAAGGTGGTCTCCGTTCATGCAAATATTCGTCGATTTTCCTTATACTGGCAATCCACTTGGCGTACCTATTTATCCAAATATTTGCGTGAGTGAAGAGGATGCACTATATTGTTTCTAGCATATGCGACGAAGATGCCAATAGCGCAACGCGAACACGCAACGCCAAATGGAGTGCCAGGGTAACACATGAGACGCGGAGTTTGAAGTTTGAGATGCTCCGCGACCAACAGGCAGGAAATTTGATTTTGATAATAAACAGCAAAGTTTTCGACTTTTATTGTTTTGAGTGGTTGCATACATTTATGAACATCAGGTATACAGGATACAGGACACTACACATCAGAGGAAAATGCTTCAGAATCCTCAGGTTCACGAGCTGCGTCCATCACCCACGGTATGAGACGCCAAACACCGGTGTACTGCGCTGATTGCGCACCCCACGAACGTCTTTCTTCCTGCAAAAATAAGTGGGAATATTGGAGATGCTCGAACTACGCATGGAGCTCATCATCATGTGCTGGGGCCCGATTTTTGAAAGCATACAAAGGTTTTTTTATAGGGCAATGTTTTTTCTCTGATTTTGGAAATTTTCAACAACACAACCGACAGCGAAAATTGTTAACTATGTAAAATTGGAAACACTTCTTTTCTTGTATGAGAAACGATAGTTTCTTTATCCCGAGCAGAAATAACCCAAAACTTCTAAAATATTTATGAGAAAAAAATATTGCGTCATTTTAATAATCCCTACAAACATCCATAACCTTGCACCTTGATCAGAATCTGTCCAAATCACTACCATCATCTTAATCGCTACGATCTGATGTGTTCTCAGTCAGCTCAGTGGGTATTAAGGTTAAGACAGCCAGTGAAATTACTGGCACATGACGTATTTTATCTTAGCCCTTTATTGTGGATGCCTATCATATGGCCAAGAGCCATCCGCTATATATTTGCTGACCATCCGGCAACTCACATGCTCGTGCCTTTCTTGTTATATAAAAAAAAACAAATATGAGCAACTACCTACGTAGGTAAATGCTATCTTTGCAATAAAAGCAAACTGCTTCCCGATTAGTCCGGAAATAAATTTGCAGCAAATACAGCAATTCATTTCAGAACAATCGAAGTATTTTCCTGCTTAAATTATAAAATTTGTTAGTTAAATAATGTTTGCTTTTACTGCGTTGTGTTTGTCTTCTGTACAATCTTTCTAAATAGGTATTTACAGTTACGCCTAAAACGGCATCCTACTTAGCTTTTGGGCAATACTCATTTTTTTGTTCACGACATGGCAAAAGTTAAGGGTCTATAGTCAATATTTTTAAGTCAAGTCTACATCGGCGTGTGCGACGCCTGGCCAACTTTCGGTCCATTTCAATAATGGAACCTTAAGTTTGCCGACTCGGAGTCGCTAATTTTATGCCCACAGGAGAGACAACTTTTGTTTCTTACGGTGTGTATGACTCCTCTATCAGATTTTATTATTTAATATGTAATTGACAGTTCTGGCTGCTTCAATGTTCCAAGATGCCAAGGTGCTTTAATTTCACAGAACTTAAGAACAAGACATTCTATTCAAGCGAACGGCCGCCGACGTAGCAACCACCGAGTGTTCGCTTTCACGCGGAGAATCAGATAAACGGATCAGAAACTGACTAGGTAAGTTCATTGAAAAGGTCATGGTAAATAAGAAGTGAAATTTCACACATGAATTTTAAACCTTTTCGAGGCCAGCGACACATATATATGTACATATACATCAGCACCGCGGTTCAAAGCCAACGACCTTTATATGTATACGTCCATTACTTCAATGCAAAAGCAACCTTTGATCAATTGGGTTAAGAGGCTGACAACACCTAATTTTGTTGAAATTGATGTTATTTAAGCACTTTTTTAAGAAAAACTACACACAAAAAAAAATACAAAAAAAATATAATGTTAATTTTCATCATATTTCAAACACGCTAGACGAACTCGATACATAATTGAACAAAATCGGCTCGATAGAAAATAATTGCAAAGATTGGTCTTAAAATCATCATTAAACGGTTCTATGTCTTTATTTTTTCGACGTATGGGTCTGCAATTAAAAACATGAAATCAACATATTCATACCTACACGGCTAACGAGTCATATTTCACAAATAATCCATACTTTTATTTATTTCTTCTTATTTGTGTCTTATTTGCAAGACTTTAGACGCGCGCCAAGTTGCCGGAATAGTTTCCTCTCTTTCACTCACAGGCACGCGAACCGTATGTGTGAAGAGTGGCGCTGCTCAAGGTCATTTGCTGTTGACAGCGCCTTAAGGCACACGGCGGCCACGACGTACAAAATCCGCGTTCTGAAATGAACACAGGCACGACGTCGTCTGTACACGCGTCAATGTGTGCGTAAGATACACAGGGCTGTCTATCGCACAAACCTAGTACTATAAGTACTACGAATGACATAAATATACTAAAGATATGGCTTAGATGTGTGCAAATAAATGTACTTAATCGTTATCTATTTATTTAAACTTACTTAAAATGTGTCTGTCTGTGTATTTAAGCATTATTATTTTCAATTACAATAAATGTACGACAACAAACTTAAGCGAATGATTCTGTAGTTATTTCATGTATTAATCGCGATAATTTCAGAAAGCATTAATTTTCTAATGTTTTATAAAATGAAGTAGGTAGGATAGGTTTCCGAACTTGTGACGTGCGGCCGACATACGACATACATCGCGTCGCGAGCCCTACTAGTTGCCAGCAGCTTTCCGGCAGACTGCGCTTGAGGGGTGGGGTAACTCGAATAGGTGCGGGGCGGAGCGTGGCCATTCTGTACGTTAGTACTATTATATATTCTGTGGTTAAGGTTCAACTTAAGGCATCGTAATAAAGAAGTCTGGCGTATGGGTGATGTCCCTTGTATTTGACGTGGCGAGAAAAAGTTAAAAAACTCAGATTAACGAGCTTGATTTTGAACCCTCGATCCGCTTAAGAAGCCATAGATCAAGTTGCTAGGCTACCACGGCTTTATTAGTATTAGTTTCAGATTTAAACATAAAAAGCTTTCGTATCGATTTAAACTTTCGCGATTTTCACACATTATTATAAGAAAAACGCTCTATTGTGGCTTTCACTATATTAATATTTTAAACTCACTCTTTGTCAGTCCCTCGCTTTATACTCCTCTCATCTATACAAATGTTAACTGGTAGAGATCCCTTATAGGGATAAGTTCGCCTTTGTGCATAATATCTAATGTATTCATTTTTGTGATTTGTGTCTGTTTCTTTACATTTGTACAATAAAGCATTTATTTACTTACTTACTTAAAAACGGGACTTAATCACGTAAATAAAATGTATGTCCTCTTGAGATCATGGATGCAAAGTCGCGTCCGAAACGTCGAGGTATTTTACGAAAATACATTTTATTTAGGTACGTGGTTAAGTCCCGTTTTTCTTATAATAATAAAAAGCTTTTTATTAGTGGGTTACTACTTTAATCGTTTTATTAATTAATATGAAAATAAATTAACATTTGAAACGAAAGGCAGTGGAACGCTTTATGATCGGTTCGCTTGGATCCGCAGCAAAAAATTACGAAGGTAATACTTCACTGAACCGTTTTGATTTTGTTAAAATAAAATACTGGAAGCAAATGAAGCAAGCCCTCCGTAATTTAGGGCTTGAAGAAAGTTCTTCTAATAATACATTACTCTTTTAATCTCAATAGGTCGAATTTATCGTCATTTTCTCACGAAAAGCCGTGGCAGCCTCCGAGTTTTCTAAATTTATGTACGAAAGTAAATTTATAATTTATGAGTTTTTCGGAGAAGGAAAAAATCGTGCTGTGAAGCTCACAATCCACAATCATCATTATAATTTGTTTTATAATATACTAGCTTTTTCCCGCGACTTCGTCCGCGTAGACTTCATTTATTGACAAATAGCTTTTGGCCACGGCTTCGCTTGTGTGTACCAGGAGTATTTCAATCCCGTTTTTTCCCGTTCCCGTAAGAATTTCGTGAAATGCTCTCTTGATGCTCCCTACACTCCCCAAAGAACCCACTTGCCAAATTTCAGCTTTCTACGGCCAGTAAAACGAAAAATCCCGTTTTTTCCCGTTCCCGTGGGAATTTTGGAAATTTCTCTCTTAATGCTTCTTTATACTCTCCAAACAACCTAAATGCCGAATTTCAGCGTTTTACAACCAGTAAAACGAAAAGTTCCGTTTTCCCGTTCCCGTGGGAATTTTGAAAAATGATCTTTTATAGCTTCTTTTAGAGCCATGGTAGCCTAGTGGTTTGACCTGTGGCCTCTCAAGCAGAGCGTCGTGGGTTCAAATCCCGGGCTTCGCACCTCTGAGTTTTTCGGAATTTATGTGCGAAAATTACATTTGTAATTTGCCATGAGCTTTTCGGTGAAGGAAAACATCGTGAGGAAACCTGCACACATCTGCGAAGAAATTCAATGGTGTGAGTTAAGTTCCCAATCCGCACTGGGCGCGCGTGGGAACTATAGCCCAAACCCTCTAATACACGGAGGAGGCCTATGCCATGAGGCACGCCGATTTACGCGACAATTTAATAAATAAACGACAATAACAACAACAACAACATGTACTTACTGAAATTGAAGCGAATTCGGAATAAAAAAGGCTTATAAATATAAATAAATAGCTTCTTTACACTCTTCAAGCAACCTACATGCCAAGTTTCAGCTTTCTACGACGAATAAGACGAAAAATCCCGTTTTTTCCCGTTCCCGTGGGAATTTTGGAAAGTCCTCTCCTAATACTTTTCTACACATTCCAAGCAACCTACATTTCGAATTTCAGCTTTCTACAACCAGTAAAACGAAAAGTCCCGTTTTTCCCGTTCCCGTGGGAATTTCAGGAAATTGTCTCTTAGTGCTTCCCTACAGTCATCAAGCAACCTACATGCCAAGTTTCAGCTTTCTACGACCAGTAAAACGAAAAATCCAGTTTTTCCCGTTCCCGTGGGAATTTTGGAAAGTCCTCTCTAAATGCTTCTAGCTACACTCCCTAAGCAACCTACATGTCCAATTTCAGCTTTCTACAACCTGCACTGCAGTATAACAAAAAATCCCGTTCTTTCCCGTTCATTTCCGTCAGAATTTTGGGAAATCCTTTCGGTAGTGCTCCCCTATACTCTTCAAGGAACCTGAAGGCCAAATTTCAGTTTTCTAAGATAATTAAAACGAAAAATCGATCCCGTAGATCTGAATATATAAATCTCGTTTTTTCCTTATCCTGTAGGAATTTTCGAAAATCCTTAAAACTGTTTTTTACTATTATAATCACCTACTTCTATGCCAAATTTGAAGTCTAGTAATTATAGTTCATAGGATTTCGTTGAACTGAATATATAAATCCCGTTTTTTCCTTATCCCGTGAGAATTTCCAAAAATCCTGAAATTATTTTCTTAGTTTTGTAATCATCTACTTGTGTACGAAATTTTAGATAGGGTCACTCGGAATCGAATATAATAAATCCCGTTTTTTCCCGTTCCCGTGGAAATTTGTGTGTGTGTGTGTGTGTGTATGTGTGTGTGTGTGTCAGGTAGGTATGTGTGTTGTTGTTTTCGTAATCAGCGACCCGATAAACCGTACAAACAATACTACCCACTATAATATAATACCCACGTTGATTTTCAGACTTTGTCACCCCCTATCCCCTTTTAGGGGTTGAATTTTCAAAAAACCTGAAACAGGTGTTTACTCATTTATTGTTAGGATTACTCCTGTGAAGTTTCGAATGAAATAGTCTAACTAATCTTGTTTCCCCATACAAACTTTGGACCCCCATTTAACCCCTTTAGAGGTCGAATTTTGAAAAATCCTTTCTTAGTGCACCCCTAGACCTTATAAGGAACCTACGTGCCAAATTTGGTATCTCTAGAACCAGCGGTTTGGGCTGTGCGTTGATATGTCAGTCAGTCAGTCAGTCAGTCAGTCAGTCAGTCAGTCAGTCAGTTTCTTCTTTTATATATTTAGATTATGCCGCATACCATTATAATTTCTATGAAAATAAAAATAACAATGATTAATAATGAATTGTCATTAATTTTTTTAAACCGTGGTAACCTAGTGGTTTGACCTGTAGCCTCTCAAGCAGACTGCCGTGGGTTCGAGCTCGGGCTGGCATCTCTGAGTTTTCCGGAATTTATATGCGAAATTACGTTTGAAATGTACCATGAGCTTTTCGGTGAAGGAAAACATAGCGATGAAACCTGCACACATCTGCGAAGCAATTCAATGGTGTGTGTGAAGTTCCCAATCCGCACTGACTGGGCCCGCGTGGGAACTATACAAAATTATAACTTCAAAACTTTAAGTACAGTCGCATTAAATACCTGGACTTCAAGCATTTATCAGTATCGGAAGGCTAGTTTATAAATAAACCTCTGTTTTATATCTATACTCTCTGTATCTGTGTCTGCATTGACCACCGGATGGCCTAGTGGTTAGAGAACCTGACTATGAAGCTTGAGGTCCCGGGTTCGATGCCCGGTCGGGGCAGATATTTGTAGGTACCTATATTTGTATGTTTGTTCTCGAGTCTTGAATGTTTAATAATGGTATTCAAGTATTAATATTTATCTATAAATAAAATAATAATTATATTTATTATAAATTATTAATTATATAATTATTATTTTAATGTTTTTGTTTTAATTACTGTGATTGTCGTAAATAAACTTTTTCTTTCTTTCTTTCTATATAAGTATGTTTATCCGTTGTCTAGTACCCATATAACAAGCTTTGCTTAGTTTGGGACTAGGTCAATTGGTGTCAATTCTCCCAAGATATTTATTTATTTACTAGCTGCTGCCCGCAACTTCGTCTGCATGGAATTGGTTTATCGCTTTCCCGCGGGAACTAAGCAATTTTCCGGGATAGAAAGGATTTGTTAATCTAGGGTAGGTACCAGCTATCTCCGTTCCAAATTTTATCCAAATCCGTTTCAGCGTGAAGAAGGAACAAACATACACACTCACATCGTCACATCCATCCATCCATCCTCACAAACTTTGGCATTTATAATATTAGTAGGATAATTTAAACTAATAGTGCTACTAGCTATCGTACGATTTTAACTGATCATGTACAATATTGTGTAAGTATAAATACCTGTAAGTAGAGAGCTATTAGCTTGCCACCGACTATAAGCAAGCCTCCATGCGCCGGATCTGTTTCTTCCCCTGAATAAGGCGGCAACAAAAGGCAGAAGACATTGTTCAAGCCGCTCTCTGGATCTTGCCGTTTCGCTTTGCTGAATAAAAAAACGAAACCATCAAATTACTTAGGCTAAGAACTCAGTTAAAATTTTGAATGGGGTTTTACGTAACGAATATTATTGTAAACGATCGCCAAAAACGTTGTAACACACAAATGATAGTCCGAGAGCTGGCACCAATTTTTGGGTAGATATTTGAGGTAAGCTGAATACCTACCAAAAAATTGTTGCCAGCTCTCCAACTAAGCGTTTACAGAAAGAAAACAGTTTTAAGCAGTTCACTTAAAGTTCAATAAAGCGCCTGTAGCGAATATTGATAGTAGTACTTAAGATAAATAATATTTATTTATAGCCTTTTTTTATTCCGAATTCGCTACAACTTTAGTAAGCATAATGTTGTCGTTGTTTTTTTTTTCTTTTTTTTAATAAATTGTCGCGTAATTCGGCGTGCTTCATGGGATACGCCTCCTCTGTGTATTGGATAAATAATTTATATAAATGGATAACCCTGGTTAGAAGAGGATTATTCGCTTGATTTTCCTTGCGGTTTCCCTCGCGTGAAGCATTTAATCGGGCAGTTCAAATTCCGAGATATTCCACCGATGTTTTCATTTATGTTGCATGAATGAAACGGTTGGTTATAAAGGGATTTTGCGCAAGTAAATCGTGAATTCGCGAGAATTTCAGAATAAAAAGAAGCCTTTGTGTTATTCCATACATCGGCAAATTTAATCCAAACATAAGTATTAACACACACATACACAAACACACTTTTCGTGTTTATAATATTAGTAAATAAGTAGGATGCATGAAATTTTACAAGCATGATTGGTACCGGTAACATTTTTCGACTCCGAAATTAACATAGGCTTCAACCAAAATTGGAATTCGTCCTTAAGAGGCTGACAACACCTAATTTTGTTGAAATTGATGTTATTTAAGCACTTTTTTAAGAAAAACTACACACAAAAAAAATACAAAAAAATATAATGTTAATTTTCATTATATTTCAAACACGCTACACAGACTCGATACATAATTGAACAAAATCGGCTCGATAGAAAATAATTGCAAAGATTGGTCTTAAAATCATCATTAAACGGTTCTATGTCTTTATTTTTTCGACGTATGGGTCTGCAATTAAAAACATGAAGTCAACATATTCATACCTACACGGCTAACGAGTCATATTTCACAAATAATCCATACTTTTTTTTATTTCTTCTTATTTGTGTCTTATTTGCAAGATTTTAGACGCGCGCCAAGCTGCCGGAATAGTTTCTTCTCTTTCACTCACAGGCACGCAAACCGTATGTGTGAAGAGTGGCACTGCTCAAGGTCATTTGCTGTTGACAGCGCCTTAAAGAGTTAAGTACGCTTACGCCGGCTATGTTCCGGTGGGGTCCACTATTGCATGTCTTGCTTAATATATGTATAGGATAATGTGACATACAATATGGGACTAGGACGTGTCATTTCAATCAGTTTCGCTTAGCGTCCAGTTTAGTGGATCAAATAAAATGTTTGTTCCATGCAATTGCCATCCTCAGACCAAATAAAAAGTAAAGTGAGGCCGATTTAAATTTCGCCGTGCGGTGTGCGTTACAAGGTTGACGAAGTTTGGTTGAAATTCATTTATATACATGCAATGCAACTGTATGCACACGGCATTACTTTCCGTTCGCAGAACTCCGTCTTCACTTTTTATTTGGTCTAAAAATAATTCGTAAGGTTTTACGAATTTTTATTTTCCGTCCGAACTACCAACTCGATTTGTAATCCCTAAAACTTGGTTAGGTTAGGTTAGGTTAGGTTCCCCCCCGGGTGTCGCCACCTTGTCGTGGTGGGGGGGCTTGCGTGCTGATGATCCCTACGAGCCATGCCGGATAGGGCTTCCCATACCGGACGGGTCTAGGGGGAGGCCAGACTAAGAGCGACACACCCCGGCGGGGCCCGCGAGGGCTTGTCAGGCGGGGCGGGTGCGTCCTCGTTAGGGCGCACTGACAGGGGAGCTCACCCCTGAAAAAAGAGACGACGATGTGGAGCATCGGAGCTTTGGGATGGCGAGTTGTAAAAACAAATTACCCCAGGAGGGTACCCTAACGGGAGAATCCCTCGGCGTCGCTTCGGCGGCGTCCAGCCCCTCGTATTCTGGGGGGGGCAACAACCGCCTCGTAGGTCGGCAAGATGCCGGCCTTCGTGAACGCGACCACGGCTTGGAACAACGGACGGATGAACACACAACACATGACCTTGGCTTTTTGACACGGACTGATGGACGGGAGAGCTCACTCCTCAAAGAGATCGAAGACGGGTATACAATGGACAAAGCAGTTTGTAAATCGGTATTACCCCAGGAGGGTACCCTAACGGGAGAATCCCTCGGCGTCGCCACGGCGGCGTCCAGCCCCACGTATTCTGGGGGGGGCAACAGCTGCATCGTAGGCCGGCATGATGATGCCGGCCTCCGTGAACACAACAATGGCGACGCAAAATGGACTTACGGTGTTTCCGGAGTGACTGGGACGGGGGAGGGGGGTAGCATGGGGGGGGGGGAGGCCGGATCGTCCGCAACGTCGGACGGTGGCCGAGACCCCTACCCATCAAGCGGCTCAACCGCAATGAAGTTACGGCCGAGGCCAGCTGGCTTTAGGCTGACCTTTGCGGGCAAGGGACGGGGAGCGAAGAAGGGGAGAGTCGGCTCCATTTTAGATGACCTCGCGGCGGGAACGACGTCCACGTCGGAGGCCTGCGAGGGAGTCACGATGGAGTCCGACAATCCGGTAGTGATGGAGGACTGCACAGAAACCTCTGATACTGAGAGGGAAGAAAGTGGAGCAGTCGCCTCCAAGTTCTTCGCGGGGGGGGCGAGAGGGGGGGCGGAGAAATCCGCCTCGACCCTGAAGAGGGTCGCGACAGACTCGACGCGCGGAGTGGACGAGGTGCCCACAAAGGTGGCCACCAGCGCCAGGGGGGGGCGCGGAAAGCGGCCCATGGGGGCGTACGCGTTCATGGCCGATGCCAGGCGAGAAATGTCGGGCCTGGGGTCGGACGAGTACTCGGCCGACATGGAAGAGGCAAGGGGCGACTCGACGTACCGCCCCAAGCAATTCTCGCGCAAGGGGCGGAAGTCGCCCCCCAAAGGCGCTGAGCTGGAGGAGGAGTACCGCGCTCCTCGACAAAAAACGCGGGAGGAGCTGGCCGCCACTGCACTCCGCAACGTTCTTTCCTTCCGGGGGAACGTTGCGAAGTGCAGTAATGTGAATGGGAGAATCAAGGGGCTCCTCCAAGACGCCGCGGACGAGGCCATGGGGGCCATTGAGGAGCTCCGCACGATGTCCTCCTCAGAAGAGATGAGGCGCCTCCGGGCGGACAATAACCGGCTCTCCCGAGAACTGGAGAATGTCCGCTCGGAGCTCCGCGCCTTCAAAGAGGCATATGAGGCGCGCGGCACCGCGGCGAGGAAAGAGCCTCAACTAAGCGACGTCGGGGAGGGCCTCAAGGAGGTGGTGGAGGACCTCCGGCGCGACCTCCTAACATCCCTGGGCGGGATGATGAACGCCCGCCTCGGGGAGTTGGAGTCGCGCCTCCCACCAGAGCCCGTCCTGCGCCCGTCACTAGCAGCGGACAAGAGGACGCCGCCGCCCCCTCGCCCCAGAGCCCAGTCCGGCCTGGTGGGGGAGCACAGGGAGCTGCCAGCGGACGCGAGGACGCCGCCGCCCCCCCGCCCTAGAGCCAAGATCGGCCCGGCGGGGGAGCAAGGACGGGAGCCGCAAGCTGAGAGTAGGAGGTCGCCACTGCCCCCCCGCCCCAGAGCCCAGCCCGGCCAGGCGGGGGATCGAACCAGGGTGCCCCCGGAGCCGGCCCCCAGAAAGAAGGGGCAGATGGCCGCACCGAGGCCCCCCCCACCACCCCCGCCAGCCCAAAGGGGCCAAAAGGCGGGGCAAAATGGGGTGAATAAGACCGGCCCCATGCCGGCCAAGGGCCCCAAGAAGACCCCGGCGCGCCCAAACCAGGCGCCGTCCAGCCCCCCCCCGGCGGGGACAAGCCGGACGAGCGGCCCACAGGCGCGGGACGCCGCCCCCGAGGTCGCCCCCCAAGCCCAGGAGCAATCCTGGGCAACGGTGACCCGCAAGGGCAGGGGGAGAAAGAAGGCGGGCGCTGCCACTACACGTCCCCCCCCCAAGCCGGCCCCCAGACCGAAGCCGGTCAAAGTGATCGTCCCCTCCACGTCAGCCATTGTGCTGACGCTGAGGGAGGGGGCCGAGAGGGGTGGAAAAGAGGCCACGTATCCCGAGTTGATGGCCTGGGCCAGGGGGGGAATCAGGCTTCCGGACTTCGGGCTGGAGGCGGTCAAAATAAAGACCGCCCAAACCGGCTCGAAGCTCCTGGAAGTGGGGGGCGACACCCCCGACACCACCGCGGACCGCCTCGCGGCCAAGCTTCGGGAGGTGGTGGGCGACGTGGCGGACGTCACCCGCCCCACCAAGCACGCCGAGCTGCGCCTCACCGGACTAGACACGACGGTGGGGCAAGCAGAGATCGCGGCGGCCGTGGCGGCCAAGGGCGGTTGCGAGGCGGCCCAGGTGAAAGTGGGGGCCGTCTCGGAGCGGGCGTGGGGGCGGGGCACAGTGATCGTGCGGTGCCCAGTGGCGGCGGCCAAGGCAGCCGCGAAGGACGGTCGCCTCCAGGTGGGCTGGACTGTGGTGACGGTGACGCCCCTGGTGGCCCTGCCCATGCGGTGCTTCCGTTGTATGGCGCTGGGCCACACAAGGGCAATGTGCCCCTCCGCGGCGGAACACGGAGACAAATGTTACCGCTGCGGAGAGGAGGGGCACAGGGCGGCCGGGTGCACGGCCAGGCCCAAATGTGCCGTGTGCACGGAGGCGGGCCGGCCGGCAGGCCACGTGATGGGCCGGGGCAAATGCTCCCCGCCCAAAATAAGGGGAAAGGCTGCCTCGACCCCGGCCCGCACCCCCGAAAATGGCCCTAGGGCACAGGAGGAAACAATGATGCAGGTGTCCTAATGCCCAGACACCTGCATCGCGCAGCGGGCGCGCTGGCTGGCTCCCCTCCCTGGGAACTGGAGGCGGGGGCCCTTGCGGAGGCCCACAGGGCCAAAATCGAGAGGAGGGCCAGGGGCGAATCTCTCGCCCCTGAAGAGCTGACCCGAGCCCGGGAGCTATGGAAGGAAGGGGTCATGGAGCGCTGGGTGGATGAGCTGCGGGACGCCGAATTCGGCACCCGCACAATCCAGGCCATCCGCCCGGTGCTCCACGAGTGGTGCGGGAGGGCCCACGGGTCCCTCACCTACCGACTCACACAGGTACTGTCCGGGCATGGTTGCTTCGGGCGGTACCTAAAACGAGTCGGTAGGGAGGAGACGGAGTCCTGCCATGAGTGCGGCGCGGCGTCGGACACGGCACAGCACACGCTGGAGCTGTGTCCCGCCTGGTCCGAGCAGCGCCGCACTCTGGTGGCGACTATCGGCGGCGACCTCTCACTTCCCGGCGTAGTGTATGCCATGGTCGGGAGTGAGGGGTCCTGGGAGGCCGTCGCCTCCTTCTGCGAGGACGTGATGTCGCAGAAGGAGGAGAGGGAGCGGGAGCGCGAGAACGACCCCCTCGCGCCCCCGCTCCGGCGCAGACGGATAGGGAGGAGGCGGCGGCAGTTTGCCGCTGCTCTTCCCTAGTGGTGCCTGCTGGCGGGGGATGGGGATCCCCTGCTAGCTAGTAGAGGCCCACGAGTCTAGGGGGGGGCCAAGTATTCCCGGCCCCCCTCTCTTTGGCGCGGGAGCCCTGGCGATTAGGCTGGGGCGGCCGGCGGGGTGTGCGTGGTGACACTATTATTCTCCCACGGCACCCCTCCAATGGCAGAGAGGGAATACCGGCGGGTTTTTAGTGGGTAGGCCTCCTCCGCTTCCCCCCGCTCGGGGGGGGCCGGGGAGGAGAGTCCCACATAACCCCCGCGCCGTCCCCACGGCGCGGTGGTATGCGTAACGCATTTTCCCGCCGCAAAAAAAAAAAAAAAAAAAAAAAAAAAAAAAAGGTTAGGTTAGGTTAGGTTTTATTGAAGTAGGGTGGAAAGGAGAAGCATAGAATCGACCAATCACATTATTACACGGGTAGCGGGCGAAATGTAGATTTCAACTAATGCGATTGGTTAATTTCAGCTTAAAATCACTTCACTCGAAATTACTATTAGAAGGTAGTGAAAAGTTCTGCTGACTGACATAGGTATGGCTAGAGTACCAGAAAATTATATTTCATGATTGAATTATTAGATTAACTATACTCAGCGGCATATTTAGCGGAACACAAAAAAAGTTTGCAAAACGCTTACATACTTTAATGCTTGACCAGATTTTTTTGTATTTAAATATTTCGTTACCCACACTTCTTTCGTGTTTCACTAAATTTATGCCGCTAAGGGTGCGACCAAACCACCGCGTATACGCAGTGACGTGTTGTATGCGTCACGTTTTCTCACCGTTTCTTCATACATTTTGTTGCGATTCCGTACCGTCACCGTTTTTTAAACGGTGGTGTGGTCGCACCCTGAGTGTAGAAAATTAAATTTGATCTGCATCTTTTTAGTAATCGGTAGGTACATAGATTTTAACGACTTCTGAATGGTGTATTCGCGTGATGTGATTTAAAAAAACCCTCGCCCGTTCCAGCTCCGCTTGACACTTCTTAATAACGCAGTCCTATAATATTCACAACGCATTCCAGAATCATTAAATTCGAAATCTAACTTCGGGCAAATAGAACTATGCATATGGGAACAAGATGTAGGTAAATTTAATCAGGTTACGGGTAAATAAAGTATGACGATGTAACAACATTACGAGTTAATAATTACTTACCTGTACGAGATACTCCCTGGACACGAATCAGAATAAACGAGTCCCTCGTATACCGTTAGCGGCCAAGGTGGCAGGTTTTCAGTCATGTATTTCGTTCCGAACCTAAAGAAGAAAACAGAATAGAACTACGATAATAATAAGTGGACAAAGTGAAAATTAATATGCCCCTGAGAACGTTTTGATACGGATAATTTGGAGAAAAGGAAACAACCGTAACCGCGACAAAATCGGGAGCTCGAGAAAGGCAATCGCGGTCTACGTCCCGTGCGTAATGTATTTAACCGTAAATCATTTAAAACAGTTACGAAAAGGAAAACCTTTATCCCATTGCATAATTTAGAAGGCCCTCTATTAGGCCTCGTATTAAGTAGTTCTGTCTAAATTGGGCATACTAGTAGATAAGCATAGTTAAAGAAAATTTTTCGTTTGCGACCAGAGGTTAGAAAGAATGTGCTATGTAGAAACCATGACTACCTATTATAAAAGGTGATATTAAGTAAATCAGAGCCTCTAGTGTAAGTTTTCGCATATAAAAACGTCTCGAACGCGTTCACGTAAACGTCTTAATTACTATAGAATAAATGACAGCGCCACTGACGTGTTCTGTGACCGAAAACTTACACTAAGCATACCGGAACATTCTAGACTAAAACTTGTATAGATTTTCCAATGGAAACGCGGAACAACGAAATATTTTGTTAACCTCATTAAATAAAATTTTGCAGTGGTGTTCAGTCAAACTAGTCCAACCAAATGCTTAAATTATGATTTCCATGACGTATTTATATCATGTGTAATTTGGTGTTTTTGTTTAGGCTGCCTGCCCTGAAGTGCGCTGGAATGACCAACTAGGCTTCGTTGCGGTCGAAACAAACTTAACAGGATTTGAAACTGAAAAATGTAATCCTACTAATATTATAAATGCGAAAGTTTGTGACGATGTGGCGTTGTGAGGATGTGACGATGTGACGATGTGAGTGAGTGTGTATGTTTGTTCCTTCTTCACGCTAAAACGAATGGACGGATGTGGATAAAATTTGGAAAGAATATAGCTGGTACCCTAGATTAAAACATAGACTACATTTTATCCCGGAAAATTGCATAGTTCCCCCGGGATAACGATAAACATGTTATAGTAGATTGATAAACAAGGGTTGAAATATACCCATTTCACCTGAGATATTTCTGGTGCCCGAACGAAGTGAGGGCACCAAAGGTTCGAAGGTGAAATGGGTAATTTCATCCGAGTTGAACACTCTACTTTTCATTTCGAATATGAGGAAATTAGCATTTCACTAAAGTCGCATGGTCGCATTTAATATTCGTTACGTTTGTCATTCTCTTCCCGCTCTTTTTTCTATTGCGCGATTTACGCGCATTGCGCATTTCTTCTGCGCACCAATGGCGGCCGGCTAGTTTTTTTTAAAACTTGCAGACACGGAGGTCGCTATCAATTAATTGTAGACTTAAATATTTCAAGCTAAAAAATTACCGAACGTAATAATTTCTATTAATTCTCGTTGTATTACGCTTGCATAAGCTTATATATTTAGCGGGAATGTTATTTTAAGATTATTTTGCCTTTTACAATTAAAAAGGAATTGTTAGTATAGATTTTTATTTTAAACAGATTACATGGCTGTATACGTATTTCCATTGCTATGTCCCTCATTTGGATTAGCTAGAAAAAAAATTTACTTTCAACCCAAGGGTCGCGATGAGTCACTTTCAACCCTATATCCAGATAATCAATGACCTACTTTCAGAGTATGAGAGATGAAAAAGGTCTTAGCTGCCTAGAGTTACAACTTAAATACTTATTGCAGCATATTGCTATCAACACCAGTTCTTAAGTCTAATTCTACGCGGACGAAGTCGCGGGCGATGTGATGATGTGATGATGTGACGAGGTGACGATGTGAGTGAGTGAGTGTGTATGTTTGTTCCTTCTTCACGCTAAAATTACTGGACGGATTTGGACAAAACTTGGTACGAAGATAGCTGGTACCCTAGATTAAAACATAGGCTACTTTTTATCCCGAAAAATTGTATAGTTCCCGCGGGATAGCGATAAACATATCGATTGCTAATTCTACGCGGACGAAGTCGCGGGCAGAAGCTAGTGTGTCTATATATTTTGCACAACTACACGGTAAGACACACGGACAGACGGTATACATGGTAAGTATATACATAGGTTATCAATATCCAAACGTGACGCTAGTGACATATAAGAAGTAGCACATCATGTCCGACTTCTGTTCATAACACCGAACTAATTAATCTTCGGGCTAGTTACTTATATCGTTGAGCATAAAGTTGTGGTAGTTTTTTATACTGTAAGTGACCAGTTTTTGTATGACCTTTACCTGTCTAGACCCCAGCCTACCGCCGAGGCTATCGATCCTTGAGGGTCCGCAGCAAAATGATGGGACATCAAAGAAATCGGTGACCAGTTCGAGCAAGTTGTCATTGAGCTTGAAACTTGAATTAAACCTAAAAAGCACGAAACGAAACCATAAAAATAAAAACTTGGAATCCACCCGACCGCTATAAGAGCCAAATGTAAATTACGTAGTTCGTTAAGTAGTTTTTCTAATTCGGGTTAACAAGTTTTCCTCTTTTATGAAACTGTAAATTGGCTTTATTTTTGCTGGCTCATTTTTTATTAGCATAAAAAACGACTGCTTATTTATTTCATGCTAAAGCCACAGAACCAATTAAATGGGAAAGAAAAAAATGTCATAAACTTCATGCCGCGCCACTGCATGGGCCAGTGTTTTTGATATTTTATTTAAATTGGTACTCACTGTAGCAAGAAAAAAATAGACCCTAGCAAAATATTGGTGAAATAATAATATTGTCTATTACCCAACCTATATTATAAAGATGTCTTCGAGCCTGGTCTTTGGAATGAAATTTAGGATGTACCACACTGTACTTCACATAAGCAATGCGGTCGGGATTTCGCCAATTGTCTCCACAGTAAGTCACGAACGCTGACCTGGCTTCCACAGAGTGAACCAAACGATGACGTGACAGACACGACCCGGCGGCGATCAACCAGTGGGGACTTATACCAGCCGCATCGCAATATGTCTGAAAAAACAACATATTTAAGAAGACGTGCATATTAACATTTTACAAAACATCGAATAAAATAAACTTCTTGCACCTGAGTTGGTTCATAAACGTAAACACTTATGAAAGGATAATCAGACCAAGCCGCCAGTTTGTTCACATTCGTTGCATCAGTTGAAGGCCCTTGTGTAGATGTATTTAAAACTAAATCATTTTTATCCTGAAACACGTAAGTGCTTCCTTTTCTTTTGAGAAATCGTAATTTAGACACATTCTTCTTACTTGCTGTTGTAAATGAAACAAAGTTAAATACTTTATCATCGTGATTTGCCTTACTTTGGTTGTTACAGTTCCTAATACTCTGAATAACATTTTGTACTTTATCTTCTTTTGGTTTAATGTCTTCTGAATCTATTATATTTTTATCGTCGTCTTCGAATTTTAGTGCATCTTGCCGAGGAGCCGACGTGAGACTGTCATATAACTCGAAAAATTTGATTTTGTCGTAAGCAGTAGTCGATTTAACAGTTGAAGAGGTTAACAGTGTAGTTGTGGATAACGTTGTTACTTTTGGTGTATGTTTGCTTGTTTGTTTTGCTTTTGACACACGAGAACCATTAAGATACACTTTCACTGTAATCAGCCTTTTACCAAAAAGAGTATTGTTTTTGATCAAATCTGTCAGTTTAACTCTATTTTCAGGTTTTAAAATATCTTTTAAGTTTGTGCAGTTGCGCGATTCAGTTAGAGTATTAATCAGCTCTTGTTGCCCCGGGTTTCCTCTTTTTTTCTTTTTCACTGGACGTGGCGTTGCTTTGGTAGTCGACATAGATGTAGGCCGTTTATAATTTGAATCAACACGAAAAGAAAATAAGGGAGAATAACGGAAGTCTGCTCTTGCAAAATTTACTAATCTAGTGGTTCTTCTTATATTGAAAAATTTATCAAACTTATCAGTGATAGGATCTTTAATTGGATCTTCTTTTTCGTCTAAATAATAAAATTCAATAAAACTCGGGGTAGACGTGTGGAAAATAGGACGAGACACAAAATACCCTTTGTGTCGAAAGTTACTGTTACTTTCATGCCGTTTATTTATAATTTTTGTGCCGTTGTTATTGTTATTTTCTTTGTCATTAGCAGTGGTGCTTTCGACGTCCATAAATACTTTTGTTTTTCTCCATAACATATTTACAATTTCAAATTGCTTTCGACTGACTCGACCTACTTGCCATTTTTTGTAAGAGGGTTCTTTCGTTGAACTTGTGCTGCTGTCGTTGTCGGATACAGATCTTTCTGGTCTTAATTTATAAACGAAACCTTCATTTTCTCTCGGTGGTCCAGGATCCCTTTCAAAAACGTTGCTTGAAAAGCATAGATTAACAGTAAAAACGGCGGCCAACAGATAATTTACATAAAGATTTCGACCCATACTTTCATTAAATTTTAATTATTTTCTTGTACATAATTACACTAGTTGAATAGGTAATTATAAAAATATTTTAAGAGATTTGAAAAAGAATTTATCACTGGATTTCCAAACAATATCATTGTGACATTATGACATTATTAGCGTGACTGACATCCATAGCTGAAATCATGGTGAAATCCTGAAGTCTGCTAGAGAGGTTAGAGATCAAATAGATTTTACTATAAAATCAAAAACAAGACTTTTCGTTGATCAGAGATCTGAAATCACAGTCACGTAATATGTAACTTAAAACCTTAAAACTGCGTCAAACAAACAGCAATCCAGAAATAATCAAAAGTTTCGAGATTTCACCAAAAAGTATATATGTATTTAAAGTTTAAGGTTTTATGGAAAAAATACAGGTGGAACGTGACGCGTGTTGAGTCGAATCAAATTGTATTATTTTCTATGCCTAGAACACAGACTTCATTATAATGAAGTCTGTGGCCCAGAACCACACTATGAACATCCGACGCGACGCCATGCGCATACATTCGTTGCATCGGGTCGCGTCGCGTGTTAATAATGTGTTTCCACCTTTATTTTTTCCCGGAGGCTTAAATAATTATTATCTTAAGACCATATAGACTACCTGTAGTCTAATGACTGGTTTCTGATTTTAAAATTGTTAGACGTCAAAATTATTTTAGTGTCAAGTTAATGTTATTATTTCAAAATAAAAATCAAATTTAAATGAGTGAAATATATTAAAATTATTTGTGTGTAAGTTGTCATAATTATCATAATACCTTTAATCGGTTTAGGTGTTCCATAATAGTTCGGTGCTACTAAAGATTTTTGGCACAATGACTCATCTGCACTGAATGTGCATAATACTTACAGTCTTCAGCAAGGTGTTACCTACACAGGTACACCACCACAGCTGGAAAGTTCATCATCTGATTAATATAACTACTTACGAGACACCTGTAAACATTGTACAAGTTTTAGCAATGAGTTTAGACATTCTAGTAAATATTTTAATACCAGTTAATAAGAAGATTCACGTTTATTTTTCCAGAATTCAGTTTTAACAATCAACAAGTGATTTGGCTTTATACAACACATACGACAAGATAAGGTATGACGTACCGTTACTAAGATTTTATTTAAATTAAATGTTACTTCTAGAACACCAGGAATCCCTACCCACCTAATTAAATCTAGGTAGTTAGTTAGCGTTTCGTAACGCTTGCACGAAAACACTATTTATTGCATTTATTATGTGTGTTGTGCAAGGTGGCCTCTTGGGGTGGGTCTTGTATCCCTTTCTAATAAAATGTGGTTCTTTCTTTCATCCATGTTCCGGAGACTTGCTTTTTGTTTTGGAGAATTGGTTTAAATTCAAAATATTTTTCAACACCGAAATTGTAGTAATGGAGAATTTTAAGTGGTTAATATTTCATTTTAATGTACGAACAGGAGTGATTAATAAAAAGGAGCGCAATTTGGATTGAAAGCTTTTAATGGTAATTAACGTTTACGTTCTGAAAAGCTAGGCACTTTAAATGCTAATGGCCTAATTATGTTGCTATAATAACAACGCTAATCACCTTCAACGTTGTTCACTGGTTAAAATATCAAGAATATTTGGTTCTAATCCAAAAAACTTTTGGTATAAAGTTCGGTACTTACCCCCTTATTCATAAACGCACTATAGGCCTTTGTTAACTTAGTAATCGTTTGTCCTTATCTGTCACTTTGACATTTACCTTTCACAGATAAGGACGAACGATTACTAACTTAGCAGAGGCCTATAGTGCGTTTATGAATAAGGGGGTAAACCTATTTATTCCCGTGTCGTGCCCGGTTACAGAACAGAACGGCTTAATTTCTTCCCTATTTAGGTTTATCGCTGTTTAGTAAAACATTACAATTTGTATTACGTTGCTCCGAGCGTAAGTAGCGATTTACCGCCCGCTACGCAAGCGGAAGTTTTCAATCCTGGCCAGGGGAAGACGTAAAATTGTGTACCTACACAACTCGGGCGGTGATAAGGAAAGTCTAAGGGCTCATGTTTATCACCCTCGACTTTGGCTCGTGCGACAAGATCCTTTATTTCACAACCCTCGGAATGTAATGAACTATCTAATTTTATTGCGCACGGTCTTGCTTCAACGGTTCTTGAAGAGAGAGAGGGGGGAGGGGACCACAGTGTTGCTACTCCTAGCTAGATTAGCGCGGCTACTGAAGGACCTGATAAAGTAGTGAACAGTAATGCTCTCTAGCTGTTGCTAACTCTGACTACTGGGGGGTTACTACAATCGCTCAATGGGTGCCTAGTTCTATTCAGCATAAGGGACAGAGCTATATGGCCTCGTGACTGTGTCCCTTACGCTAAATAGAACTTGGCGCGCATTAGGCGATTGTGGTAGCCCCCCTGGACTCCAGCACTGCCGTTTAAAAGGCAAGCGGGAAACCGTCACTATTTTTACAAGTAATAAAAATAATCGTAAAAGACATAGAACTTCCAATCTTCAACGAAAATCTCTCTGTTCCAAAAAAAAAGATATCAAAGATCTTGACATTTAAGATGTAATTTATTTTCGAAAGCGAGTGCGTTATTTGTTTCTTGTAGGTAATATTGTTTTCAATTTAACCTTTCTTTCTTAGTTCTATAAATGTACATGAACTTTATCGTTGCTTGCTTTACGTATCACGCCCAAACGCTCTTGTCATAATAAGAATCAGGGAATGTGATGAGAAATTAATTCTTGCCCTCATTTATAACAAGGCTATTAAATGCCTGTTCAGAGAGAGGATATTCCTTTATAGCTAACTTGGTTATCTAGCGGGAAATTACTTTTCTTATAAACTTTTTCACTTTGGTGTAGAGTTAAATTTGGATGCGCAATTACTTTTTTTAAGTGTAAGTTCCTTAATGTATCGAAACAAGTCAGCTAAGAGTTCACTCTTCACTTTAACGTTACGACCATATCTGACTATTTTTCCACTACAGATGTGTCAGGAGATGTTTCGCGCGAGCGGGAAAAATCCACCAATAGTTATAATGATTACTTCATTTTCCTAGTGGGTTTTTCCTAGCACGTTACGCTTTTTCGCCCATCTCTGAGATGCACAGACTCACTCTGTTACCTATATATTTTCAAAGTTTTTATTATAATGTTTCCAGATTATAAAAGATGAATTCCGTTCCGATCGCTTTAAATAAGGCGGCGATGCGCAAGTATGAGGACCTAGAGGTCCCATGCGACGACGTATTGTCAACGTACGTGTGGGTGGATGGTTCAGGCATTGACCTTAGATCAAAGGACAGGACTTTTGACTTCGTTCCTAAAACACAGAAAGGTTGGTTACATATTTCCCTTGTTCGCAACGAGGTGCGTTGGTGTGCGAAGTGTGATAACATTTAAGTAAGAGGTCCTGTCGAAAAGGTGGCCACTGCAGTCAGTTAGTATGTGTGTTTAATATCAAAAGAGCATTATTTTATTAAATTAAATATTTTCTTAATGTCTCTTTGCTAACTGTTCTTCAGTTCAGAAATCAGTCACGTAAAACACGAAGTTTGTCGAAAGACATTAAGAGAATAGAAGCAAGTGTTCTTAATTATTCAAGTATTTTTGAAACTTTTTTATTATAACAAAGCCAATTGTGTGTAAAACCAGATAAGCTTAGCTATTACAGGTACCCGTCGATAATATCGATATCGAGGCTGTAAGGGATTCCAAAAATAGTTACCATTTTATACTTGTAGTAAGGAATTAGCCCAATAATTCCAACACCCCCGATAAGAGCTTTGATTAACGAATAGATAGGTACACCACGCTTCCTAGATTGTCACAAATTAAGTAACCTTCAATTTAATTAAAAAATCGATCATTTTTAAAGCATCGACTGTTCCCGCAATCTATCTCGATACTTCTTGATCGTATTTTTTTTTGTAGCTTGTACCTACTTATGTATTCACGTATCACCGTAGATATTTTCGTTTTTGACGCAAAATTTACTAAATTAGACATAAAGGAAAAGGATCAGCCGCAATGAAACTAAAAAAAGCTGAATCAGCTCAACGGCTCCAACGATTTTCATGAAATTTGGCATGCAGGTTACGGGGGCAAAAGCGATAGCTAGGTATCATTTTTAGAAAATGTCCTAAAAAAAATAGTCAACCACTTACTTATTAATATAAATACCGGATTACTCACGTTTTATTACGTCGGAAGAAATCCGACAGTTTTGAATCTCGGATAATAAAACGTGAGTGACCTATTTACATTAATATGTCTGAGCTTCACGGTAGTTTTATATTAAAAACCACTTACTTGTAATAAACTGTCAATGTCACCTGTCGCAGACTTGCCGATCTGGTACTACGACGGCAGCAACACCTCCCAAGCTTCTGCGGACAACTGTGACACATTTATCTTCCCCGAAGTGATTTACAGTGATCCTTTCCGACGCGGCAGCCACATCTTGGTGCTGGCTGACACCTATCAGTACAATTACCAGCCTACGGGTAAGTCTTCAATTAGACTTAGGGTCGATTTTTCAATCCTCAGATACTCACTTAACTGACAGATACCCATAGAGTTATTCGTCGAATAGGGCCTATGTGACGATTGAATAATCGGCCCTTACGCGCAACATGGTTTTTTATAATACAGACATTACTTTCATGAAATTAGTTTCAATTATTTTTAAAAGCATCTAAAATAATCGATGCCTACGTAGCGATATTAATTTATTTTGTTAGATGCCAAGTATTTAGATATCAACCTATTATAGCTGCCCGGAAAATAATTATTAACACAAATGGAGCCAGCAGCGAATCTTTGACTGACAGACTGACTTGACAACTTTTTCGTAGTAGGTAATTAATTTATTAGTTTTACTTTTTATAATTTAAGTTGAATGTACGTTAGTATAGTGTTTTAGAAGCTTTTCATAATAAGTATAATATTACCTAATTATTAACCCGTTTGACTGCAGTCCGCCAAGTGTAATTTTGAATCTATGTATCACAAAGTTGTAAAATAATTCATACATAGACACATTAATCTTCTTCTTCTTCTTCTTCTTTTTTCTTTGTGGCGTTACAAGTCGTTATATCGACGACAACTTCGCCAATGTCAGGGTAAAATTTTCATAAAATAAAATCTTGTGACAAAATGTCGGCAACGTTGTACGGTAACACGGTCAAAGACCCCCCTCCCCCCCTGTCGGGCTCTTAGCCAACGGTCAATGATATCCCTCAGATAGGTACTGCCAGGAAATCATTAGCCGTTGCCCAGGGTGCACCGGAACAAGCACTGCTCTTCCCCCCGGACGGATCCAGAAACGAACCGCAGCTCTTGTTCACACGTGGAGGTAACCCGACTCGCACCCCGACACATTAATCACGTCTTTATCCATTACGGAGTAGACGGAGCCCAGGGTAACAAAACCCAAAGGCGACGCTGAGCATGATTGTGGGCGCATAGGTGAAAGTGGAAAGGGGAATCAAAATATTGATGGGTTGCTAGCCGCATCGCCTAAAACATGATTCCTAAGATTGTCGCCCATTCCCTCGTTGGGCTTTTACCATCTGCGCGGGAAGAGAAGCAGCTGTTACATTCTATGTTTTTTCTTTGCTCCCAGACCAGCATGGAAGTTTTTAAATAATACATATATACATACATACCGTCACGCCGCTTTCCCACGGGGGTAGGCAGAGACTACTTTGTTCCACTTGCTACGATCCTGACATACCTCTTTCGCTTCATCCACATTCATCAATCTCTTCATATATGCTCGTTGGTTTCGGGTACTCTTGACCTGACCTTTTTCCAAAGTTTTTAAATAAAATGTAGGTAATATTTAATAAACGATTAGATCAGCATAAGTGAAGCTAAACTAGATGTACGTAATTCCGCGAGCGAGTTCGAACTGTGGAAAGCTTAATTCGACGTCTTAGTCATAGTGATAGTGTTTTGTAACATTACAATTAAAATCCTATATTTGTTGCGTTCAGAGACAAACTTCCGCAAAAACTGTGTGATGTTATGCGAGAAAGGGGAAGTGGAGGAGCCTTGGTTCGGCTTCAACCAGGAGTTCTTCCTGACGACAACGGACAAGCGGCCGCTCGGCTGGCCGCCCGGCGGATTCCCCGCCCCACCTGGACCTTACTACTGCGCTATTGGAGCTAATAAAATCGTGGCTAGAGATCTCATGGAAGCATTCTACAGGTACTTACCAACTTTAGAATATAGCTGTTACCCGCGACTTCGTCCGCCCAAAATCAAATAGGTATAGCCTATGTTCATCAGGGATAATATAAATTCTATTATATGAATTCTAATGGAGAAATATTTTTTCAAATCGGTCCAGTAGTTTCGGAACCTATTCAATTCAAACAAATAATCAAACAATCAAATCTTTCCTCTTCATGATATTATTATCTATAGATATAGATAAAGCGTATAAATAGGTACAGGTTTGCAACATTACAGTAAGCAAGTACGTAATTTTTTGGGATTGACCACGCCGAAGGTAAAAATATGCTGTCGCGGCGGTTAGGTACTCGGTAACATTTTTATTACGTCGCGTTTTTGATGACGGCTGGTCTGGTCATGTATGTAATTTACCTTAGTAGCATCTGCGTATTTTATTCTTTTTTTCCTTTAGTCAACAAGTTTAGTGTTATAGGTCGACACCTTTTTGGTAACATGCTGGTAAGCCGCCATATTTTCAAGTCACTATGTCTTTGTTGGCTACCGAATAGCATATTACAGCATTTCCGGTAACCCAAATAAATCCTAAACCAAATGCGGTATATTTATAGTAACACATTCCCCCGTAACATTAACTGAAGTTGCCCTGTGAAAAGAATTCACGTTTGCAACGCCGATTACTCACGAACTCCATTTCATGTTCCATTTGAGTTAAATTACGCCACACATTTACGATACCATTAAAGTTAAAGTTTCTTCCGAGTTTTCTAACGTCTTGTTATCTTTTAATCATGTGTGATTAAATTTAGTTGGATATATATGTACAATATACGTATGTTTAGTTTTACTAGCGTTTCAACTTGTCACATGGTAGGGGAAAGTGGTCACCATTCGTACACATAATTACCTTATCGTTGAAAAATGGCTATAACCCTTTAACATTTTGACTTTAGACATAATAGTTTTGGACTTTTTTGTAACAAACTACAATATATTTGTTACACTTGACACTTAAGTACATATAAACATAAACTAGCTAAATTTGTCGATTAAATAAAAAAATAAAAAATGCAATCTAAAAAGTGTGCGAATGGTGACAACTTTCCCAATTTCCATACTGCAAGTATCTAGACTGTATTCATATTTAAATCCTTAATATGAAAACGGTTGGAACACTAGTATAGTGACAGCCTTTTTTTGTCTTATTTAATACAAATACAAACTACTTAGTTTCGTGAATACATGAGATTTCTTTTGCTAAATACTGAAGAGCGCGATAAACCCGTTTTCATTTGAATTTCTTGTTGGACGTTTGAACTTGCACTTTTATAAATAAAATGCTTATTTTCACGTCACAGCTTAGACTCTTAGCTGTAATGAGAATTTTACATTTTAAATGGAAAATAATCTTCTGACAAAATTAACCTTTTAGCAAATAGAACACTTGTTTGAAAATAAACGTCAGGGTTCATTGCAAATTTAGTGAATATATAATAAGGTAATTTTGTTGAAGCAAAGTTTATTGTTAGTGTTTAGATTATTCTAGAATGTTAATTGTGAACAGCATGGGCAACTTAGCAGTCAGAATGACTAATAGCTTGTTCTGATAAATCACAACTCGTATTAGTTAGGTTTGCAGGGCTTGGTTCTGACAGCACTGTGTTGTCCCGATGAAATTAATAATTACTTTGTGGCACTGCTGCCTAACTAGTGCGGTCACGTCCTATAATTCAGGACCCATTTCGCAAAAAAAACTTTAAATTGTCATACAAGATGACAACCATTAAGTTTATTCACGTTTGACGTTTATTTATGCGTATGTTGGATCCTGCATCAAGAACGGGAACGTACAGGGAGTCTAGCAGCTTTTGTTATAGACACAAAGCAAATACAAGGTATAATTTCATAAACAATTAGTGACAGATGCGTCATGTCCATAAAGAACACTAGTGTAATAAATAAAATAAATAAATAAATAAATAAATATCTTGGGACAATTGATTGACACCAATTGACCTAGTCCCAAACTAAGCAAAGCTTGTGATATGGGCACTAGACAACGGATAAACATACTTATATAGATAAATACATACTTAAATACATATTAAACATCCAAGACTCGAGAACAAACATTCGTATTTTTCATACAAATATCTGCCCCGACCGGGGATCGAACCCGGGACCTCGAGCTTCATAGTCAGGTTCTCTAACCACTAGGCCATCCGGTCGTCAAAGGACCTCAGGTGAGGCACCGTGTAAACCTAAAGTCGAAGTTATATCGCTGAGGGACGCAATTTAGATTTGTGTCCGTGTATACGTACATATCTCAGTAGGTACCTACATAATGCTATAAATTTAGGATTGCTTCCTTCTTTCTTTCCTTCGAGTTTTCGAGTAATGGACATTGATTTAATGGACGAAATACTTATTTAGATTTTGTCAACAGATGCTGCCTCTTTGCTGGTGTTAAAATAAACGGCATTAACCCGGGAACTACTCCGTCTCAATGGAATTTCCAGGTTCTATGATAATTTTGTGCTTGTATACCTAATGCTTCTGCAGTCTATCCTAAAATAGTCTCTAACAGCTGAATATTTCCTTATTCGCTTAGTTTGTCGGTGAAATCTTCAAATGTATGGGGTCCAAGGTATATGGATTATGTATTTTTTATCCTTTTTGTATTCAGAAGAATTTGGACTACACTGCTACTCATTATCTGATAGTGGTAGCGATTGTGCTTGGATAAATATTACCGCCAAAACTGACGCAATATAATTAAATTCGAATTCTAAAATTGCTCATCTAACGTACAAATTAGGCACAAGCATTGGAAATTTACGATAATAATAACCTTTATGGGGTACTTAACTCATCTCTCTGACGTCAATAAAGTTCCTGAACACACACATCTTTTTGAAGTAACGCTTGAGGGGTTAATTTGTGGGGCTGTTTTGTTTAAC
Source organism: Pandemis heparana (assembly GCA_963854515.1). Classification (NCBI taxonomy): domain Eukaryota; kingdom Metazoa; phylum Arthropoda; class Insecta; order Lepidoptera; family Tortricidae; genus Pandemis; species Pandemis heparana. Next base: position 9,408,559 of record OY978010.1, read on the forward strand.
TTTGTGAGCCCTTAAACGTTAAAAGAACAAAGATACCACACAACCGGGAACTGTTTCATACCATATAAATACAGCATCATTTTAATTTATGCTAATGACACGATGGGCGCTGATATACTGTATACTTTCATGTATTATATCGTGTAAATACCTTGAAAGTAATGTTATATCCTGGATACCCTGATATCCATTACAAAGTAACCTAGTAAAGGCAGATGGTGCTAGCGTTTGCCGTCTCGGATGAACTGAGCTGTATTTTATTGCCGCAGGAGTGCTTTATGGTGTCGTTACTTGCCTTTAAAAACGTTCAATCTCTATTTTATGCTGCAGTAGAGTCTCGAATCAAAAATTGAAATAACTGTTTATATGGGGCAGTAAAAAGTTTAATTTGAATGTCGAAGTCGTTTCTCAGGTGGATCAGTTTTGAGATGGTTTGCGACCTCGTCTTTTTAGATTATGTTCAAAGGACAGTGCCATTTTCTCACAAATTATACTATAAATTTCTCTCCAACTGCTGTTCCTATAAAGGAAATATGTTGTTGTTATTGATAGTTAAATTAATTTTATTAATTGCCACTAGTTAATTGTCATAACTCTTTTTGTCTTGATGTACAGAGTGTAATGACGATCATTGGAGGGTGCTGACAGTAAGATGGTCTTTATGGATAACGTTCAGATACTCCCACAATTTTCTTAGGCCCGCCATATCATCACCAAGATCTATCTACACCATATCCTTTGGCATTTTTTGTGGCAATTTATGCAAAAAAAAAACATATTAAATAGTTAATGTAACTGATATTCCAGATCGGGCCATGTCCCGGGATGCGTTCGGCCGATGACCTCTGGATGTCGCGGTATATCCTCTCTCGGCTGGCTGAAGAGTACGGCACTGTCGCCTGCTTCGACCCCCAACCAGTACCCGACTGGCCCGGTAACGGAACCTTTTGCTACTTCTCTTCCAAGGATATGAGAGAGGAAGACGGAATATTGTGAGTATTTTTCAACAGTCTAAATTTACTTTTCAGTGTCAAAGCGTTATACAGTAAAAGTTTAAATAATGAACAATAGAGTTGCATCTGTTGACACTGTTGACACACACAACACATAGACAACGCCGCTCGGACATTTCTTGAGCAAGTTTTGTTAGCGACTGGGAGTCTAGTTTGTTTATTTTATTCATGTCAATGGATATCTTTTTGATGTTTTTTATGTACAATAAAGAGTTATTAATGTTATTATATACATAGATACATATTCGTTGTTGATTCAAGCAACGCATTAATATTAATGTTTTCGTGCTAGTGATTTATTTAGGTTTCGCTTTGACTACATATTCCGTAATAACTTAATTAACTTCTAGCTTTAACACGAAAATAGCTTCTCATTATAATATTCATTTCCTGTGCGTACTTTTTTGCTGGCGGTACTTTTCGCTCTATACTCTTTAATTGCCATAATGTATTAATGATATAATAAACGCGAAATTTTGTAAGTACGGACGTGTTTGTTACTTTTTTTTTCGTGCAAAAACACAGAATGGATTTAAATGGAGTTGAATTGGCTCACGTGTAATATCACGTGTATAATTTTGATTCCGAAATAGGTATGCCATGGTTACGCAGGATAACCATTAACTTAAACATAGATACAGAAACGAAGTCACGAGCAAAAGCTGATCTCCATATGTACCTACATACACGTAAGTACATTAATATTTGTTTGTAGTCAATCCAACTACTGAATTTGGGCGATATTCAACCAGAAATTTTTATCCTAAACACACAAACATGATAGGAACGTAATAGACGATGACGAAGATAATTACAAGGTTGTAAAAATAACAATCGTTATTCATTATGCTATTTATTTATCCTGGTTCCAACATTTTCACAAAAGTACCCAAAAAGGTATTAGGTAAGTACCTAAAAAAAAACGAAACTCCTATGTGTAAAAGTTACTTGATCGTAAATCTTATTTATACGGAATGAAGAAAAAAGTATATCACTTACGCTGAACACTTCTGTGCTCACTGATCTGATCTCAATTTAAACAAGCACTGAACTTTGAAAACTTTTTATATAAACTTGTCACTCCGTTGATTTTCCTCGATGCGATAGAAATCGAAAAGCTACTTGCTGTGTTTTTCATTAACGCTTGCTGGCACACAGCCCTTGTGATGCAAATTATCTTGTTCGTTCATACCCTCGCTCCTGTTGCTTAGTGAAGTAAAATGATCTCACTCGTAATTAAATACAATTGCCGGCATAATTTTACCTAAATTTGTTAGCATCGACCGTGGTTACGGAGCGATATAATTGCGTTTCTAACCAAATGCACACCCAATCGACTGCCTGCGTGATCTGTTTACTCTCAGTACTCTTACGTACATAATCCTATCCTACTAATAACTAATAACTGCGAAAGTTTGTGACGATGTGAGTGAGTGAGTTGTTTGTTCATTCTTCACGCTAAAACGACTGGACGGATTTGAATAAAATTTGGATCGAAGCATAGGCTACTTTTTATCCCGGAAAATAGCATAGTTCCCGGGGGATAGCCATAAACATGTCAACTGCTAATTCTACGCAGACGAAGTCGCGGGCAGAAGCTAGTGTGTCTATATTTTAATAATTAAAAGCTTTTTTGTTTTCAATTTATATTTCCACGCCTTAAACTTCCTCGGTATGACACGCGTTCGCGCATAAGCTTTTTTTTGTCGTAGTTGTTAGCTGTTATTTGGCAACTTACTTATCCTTCTTATGACTTATCTTACTACTTCATCATAGTGCAAAAGTCGTAAACAACAGGCATGTAGTTCACTTGCCTCGCTGATCGCGTTTTCCAGTTATAGATCCAAGGCATCATGCCATTGCGTTATCGTTGTAGGCCCGGCAATGTTTAACTACTATAGACGTCATAGGTGTTCAAAGGCTTAGTTGGAAGACGACAGTTTATGTTCTAACATCTAACGTTCCTAGGGTGATTGAGCGGGCGATCGACAAGCTAGCGCGGCGGCACGGCGCTCACATCAACGAATATGACGCTAACAACGGTGCAGATAATGTGCGCCGTCTTACTGGAAAGAACAATATGCCACACATCAGGGATTTCACTGCCGGTAAGCTGCCTCTAATCTAGTTAGGGCACTATTCTGAAAATGAATTTTCAGCGCCCAGTTTACAAAAAGTCACACACGAATATACTTTTGCAATGTTGCGCTAGTGCTTATTCAGCTAACTTTATATTATCTACATACATCTTGAACATCAGGGTTTAGGGCAGCGGTTTTTCTGAAATAATAGGCGTATGGGTTACGGTAATCGCTCAACATTGGCCGAACAATAAGCTGGTTTGAAACTGACGTGGTATACTACATACAAAAAGATTGATCGAGGATAACAGTCATAAATAGTCGCGGTTTAATGCCCCGTAATAAATGGTGTGAGTAGATGCGTGCGCGAGATACATTGCTCAACAAGGGAAGGTATGTCTAAAATAGTGCAAGATAACTTAGCGGTAAAGCCTTATACAATTTTCCGTTGTCGTTCATAAGTGCTTCAAAAGAATCGTTTATTTTGGAAGTAAGAAAATATACTAGTAAAGGTGAAAAACTTAATTAAATGACCTATTGTATGTGTGAGTAATGTGTGCGAACAGACAAATTGACGTTCCAAATTAGAAAAATTACCTAAGTCCCATATCAGTTCTGTACATTACTACTACTTACAACATTTACTTAAGTTTTTCAACTAGGTATACCTATAAGAGTTTTTAATGATTCACGGTTAAGTTCATTCGAAATATTATAAACGGGATGTGAACCGCGATTACCTTTATTGAGACACATATGATAACATCCACCCGCAATTTCTTCAGTCTACCCGTGATCATGATGCATGAAACTGCGTCGAAATATCGGGTGCTCAATAAAGGTAATCGCGGTTCACATCCCGTTTATAATATTAGGTATACCTATGTCTGTAAGGATAATAGGCATTCAATTAGGGAGACTTCTTATTTCGCAGTCTCATTTAAAAGGTAATGAACACAGGTTATAGTAATTGCTGTACATTTTTTGCCTCAAGACCGTAGAGGTCTATAATCATTGGTGTACGTCAAGTACTTTTAGACATCAGGTTGCGAGTACTAATTCAAAATGGCTGTAAAGGTTTGATCTCCTCACTAAGTAGGTGTTAGTACAGGGGGTTACCACAATCGCTTAATGCGTGACAAGTTCTATTCAGCGTAAGGGACACAGTTATGCAGCCATATAGCTCTGAAAACAAAGAATCGATGTACGCATAAAAAAATATTGAAATTATTCAAGTTGATAAAAGATCCTACTATAATAATATCAGTTAGTTTCGGTGACTAAAATTATATGAAACCAATCAAGTAATTATACGAGTACTTACTAGAAAGTTTACGGACGGCCACATAATCTATTTTTGGACTCCCCCTACAATTACAAGAAATTTCTTTCACTAAAACGTATCGATTGAAATAAGAAATAACAACGGATATTCCCCAACTTTCGGCGGCAAATTCTAAGTTTCTCAGGTCCAAATAGAACGTTAAATAAAATAGAGGTACTCTTGTCAATTTGTCAAACACGAAACTGAATACCCATTACCGGTTTCCCGTTGGTAGGTGTTTATACACCATGTTGTTGTTGGCGTTTGTGCCACTAGTGTGTAGCTTTTAACCTCTATTCATATACCTCATGTTTATGTATAACAACATGCAAATGTAAAGCTTTCAATACTGTGCAAACTACACTTTACGCATACTGAAACAGGGCTACGTGGACGTTCAACGTTTCAATGGGAGCCAATCAATGTAAAATGTAACAATGAAATGCTGTCCGCGGTTGTATGCAAGCCAATCATCCCTACACCTATCAAGTTGACTGAGACAATGTGTAGGTACTGCCAAACCGCAGAAGCTAGAGATGTGGTAGACAAACCACGAGTATCATAAAAGGGCACTAAGGAGTTTTTTCTTTAATGCCTACGGGATATGGAGTTTAATGATTTTTTTATACGAGTACTTCCACGATGGGGTCGAAGCCGCAGGCATAAGCTAAGTCTGTAAGAAAAATAAATAAAAATGTTTGCTTTATTAGGAGTGGCGTTCTTTATTCGAGACGACGGTTAATATTTCGGAAACACAATTTTCCATTCTTTATTGCGTACAAAAAACCGCCAAGTCACCAATTACTGTATGCGTGTGGCTTTATCTGGTCACATAGGTATTTTGCTTTTATGTTTATTAATCCCAACCCAATTAAAAAGAAAACATTTAAATAATACCTATACAATTAGCCAAAGAAGAAGGTATAAAAATGTAACGTAACATTTTTATTTGACAAACTGACAATAGACAAAGCTTGTTCGTAATTCGGTGGAAGTAAATTAATTATTTCTTGTTTGATAATTGATAATTTTGCTGACTGATAACTTCATTTGCTGACTATTCCGAACTTGATTGCTGTCATAAAATAAATTTATGTTCATTGGTTTATTTCAGAGCTTCGCTCTACAAAAGCAGGTATTTTAGTAGCTTTAGTTGGTTCATTGAGAAAAGAGTAAAGTAGTATAAAGACTTTGATTAAGAATGGATTAACAAATTAAAAGCTGTGGCTGGGTAGCTCTAGGCTGATCAAATTGATAGATAAGGTTTTTTTCCGTTATTCGTCACGGTGCAATGTAATTTATTTTACTAACGTGTGTGCTACTACGTTGAGAAATTAAGGCCCTGCTTTTGCAATTGTAAACTTGATTTTATTTTACTCGCTACATTTATTACGTTTCTTGGTATTCCGCGGAATCAGATACCTACATACTTCAATTAATGATTAATGAGTAAGATTAAGAAACGCTTGCTTTGTTTGCTCGTTTATTTTTTTTCGCTTACGCTCTTGTATTTTTTCTATTAACTAATACGTGATCAGAATGGAGCTGTACTCCGAACGGGTATTATATAAAACAAAGGCGTGCAAAATCTGTCGAAGGAGGGATTAATTATCGTCGGGTAAAATGCTCCGTGTTTAACATGAGATGGCTTCACCGAAACCAAATACTCACTAATTTATTATTTAATATTTAGCAAAGCAGTTTAAAAGGTAGGATAGGATAGGTTAAGTTAATGTTTATAAGAGTAAAAGGTCTCTCTTTTAAGTCACTTTATTATTATAGGTATCTCAAAACTATTAGCTGTCCCATCCACGATCCCTTTAACGTCCGTCCGCTGAAAGATAGACGTATAATAATATTATGTAATTGAACAACACAAATTTAAATGTGAAAATGCCAAATGACAGTGAAAGTTATTATTTTAACTAAAGTTACGTTTGAAACGACCATGAATACTCTAACAACTGTCTAGAAAAAAGGCATGAATAGAGTTAACTAGATAAATTAAAGACGTTGAATGCGTATTAGGAACCATAGAAAATTGCCTGTCACCACACTACCATTAGCCGTGATGAATAGAGCTTCCCGTTACGGAATTCACGTTTGAACTTCCACAAGTCCATTATATCATTTTGAAATAGTTTAAGTACTCAAAAATGCTCATCATCTCGTAGATTTTTTGGATACGTTTCCATTGCGGAGTGGAACGTAGACAAGCAGAATCTGACAAATAGCCGGGTCCTGCTTGAGCGTGCCGCCGTTTTCTTGCCTTTACGTACCTACTACTGCCCGTGGCGCGACCAATTTGCCCATAATACCTAATTGAGACGAGTAAGCCAACACGTTCGAGATTCTTGCTATCTCATCAAATTTACACTAGCTAGGATGAGCACCCAGATAAATTTTAGTAGTCCTTTTTTGTTTTTGTTCTTATATTTGGGCACAAAAATTTACTTTGTTCCAAAATAGAAAAACTTTGGGATTTTCCTAAACGGAATCGCCGACTTTTGTGTCCTTTATTATACGATTTGTATACCTTACATGTCACATAACCGATACACAAAATTGTATTGGAGATTAAGGTATTATTTAGACAAATTTTGTAAATTGAAAATGCCACTTTACTCCGTACTTATATCATACTATTATAATTATAATCTTAGCGATGCGTACAAAATAAACTTGTATTTCTCAAGTGTAATTGTTTTATTATGTATTTATATTTACTTGTAGCTTCTTATCTTTCGCTATTTCTGGTTCCTTATTATGTCGGGTGGGGATAATATCCGTCATAAAAGCTGACAGCTGACTGGAATATTAATACCAACCGCTTCCATTACGTTAATTGTTACAGGTTTCATGAAATTTTTAGCTTTTGTCTTTGATAAACAATAACTGTAGATACACAGTGCCATACAAAATCCCCTTCAAAAAATGTCCGAACTATTTATTTGTTTGCGTAACAAATAAAATCATCACCTACACAAAGTAATTAAGAGAATAAGTGACGAAATTTGATCCTAGTCTTTACTTAATTACAGTTGAATTTCGGTACTCCACAGTTAAAAATATATTTACGTGTGCGTAGAGAAAAGTAATCCCACCACACAGACGAATTGAAAGAATACGTGACGAAATTTGAACCTAGTCTTTACTGCATTACAGCCGAATTTCGGTAACGGCAAAACGCCAAAACGCTTGACACCTTGACAGCTAAACTTGACAATTTCACACACGTTTGATTTAAACTCGGATATGAATGTAAGCCTTATCAGAAACGACAGAGGGATTAATTTCACTTGTTACATTGAAGGCGACGCTTTGACGAGTTTGAAGTTGCTTTGACGGACGAAATTATGTTGTTGAACAAAGAATGCATTCGGACTTTCGGAGAGGCATTTATTTTTTTTAAGTTTTTGACAATTAATGCAATAAAAAACAGGGTGAAATTAATGTTAGCGCTAATACTTTACAGGATGAATGGGGAAGTCATTTAGATAATCTTGTAAAGAAAATGTTTACCATTTTGAGCTGCGTATCTATATCCTACTAATATTATAAATGCGAAAGTTTATGAGGATGGATGGATGTGACGATGTGAGTGTGTATGTTTGTTCCTTCTTCGCGCTGAAACGACTGGACGGATTTTGATAAAATTTGGAACGGAGATAGCTGGTAAGTACCCTAGATTAACACATAGGCTACTTTGTATCCCGGAAAGTTGCATAATTCCCGAGGGATAGCGGTAAACATGACAAATGTCGTAGCTAGGGAATGCAAATCCGTTTATGTTTGAAAATCCGGATCCGGATTTTAGGTTTTCTTGTTATATTTCTTCCTTTCCAACCTATCACTACTATAAGGATTTTTATTGGGTACTATAGACATCAAAATATGTGAATGAAAAACACGCATGGTTTTAATATCCTTCTTTAGTAGGTTTGTTTAAATAACCAGTCTCCTTTATGACTCCAAAATTCCAACAAAACAAGAGAAACAACAATATAAGAGGAGAGAACACTAAAATTAAAAGGAACTTCTTCTTATAAAATTACTTAATTAGAAATCGAAACAAAAATAGAGGACGTCTGAAACACAAACAAAATTAACAAAATATACTCTTTGTCTCAAACAAAATTAACAAAATAATTATACTCTTTGTATCATACAAACTAAAAACAAAACAAGTTCGCACACATAGACGCGCGCTTTTACACGGCCCCTAAGCGGATCTCGCGGTGCTGTCAGTCGCGCGTGGCGCATTGAGACGAGCGGCCATTTTTTCGTTTTAAATATGCCAAGAGCGAATTGCGCTGTGTACGGCTGCTTGAACTCGGCTTCGTCAAAACCGAAATAAACATAAATTGCAAATTAGCTTTATTAATTTACAAAGAACTAGAAAAAACAGTTTTATAGTGTCGTGTCCATGTTTCCCAATAGTTTATTTAAGAAAGCTATTCATTCGGATGAGAATTTTTATACAATGAGATTTAATAACAGAGCTTTCCGAACGTGTCGTAGCAGGCGAAAGTATTTTTCAGTAAGTAATCTACACTAATATTATAAAGAGGAAAGATTTGTACCTATTTTTGTATGTTTGTAATGAATAGGCTCAAAAAGTACTGGGCCGATTTAAAAAATTCTTTCACCAATAGAATGCTACATTCTTCCAATTTGACATAGGCTACATTTCATTTTGAAAAAAATTAGGGATCCTTGGTAAAATTTGAACAATGTAACCGAAGGTGTAGACAAATGAGTCTTAAAATGTCTTTCGTCGAATGCGCTGCCGAAACTATTAGCGATAGAACAAAATAATGTACAACAATATTGAAGAACATCATAATGTCTACAAAAAACTCCGCGGTAGCATATGTCCAACTATTGTAGTTATGTCACTACAACAACTTTTTTCATTTTAAACATTAATGAAAATTCTAACCAAATTCAAACCATGCTATTTATGTGTTTATAATAATCCTTATCCAAATAAATTATTTTATGGTCAAGACCATTTAACTACCTATAAAATAGTTTTTAAATTATTTAAATTGGACTTTCCATTCAAAAGATATTACGAATTAAAAAATTCAAACAGTAAACAAAACCGCCATAGCGCCGTGGCCGTTGTTTGCGATGCAGTCTGAAAAGCGCGCCGGGCATCGCGGCGAGCGGGGTGGAGGGGGCACTAAAATACAGGAGTGGGGCGTGCACGTTTTTTTAATACAAATAAAAATATTTGTGAAAAAAAGTGTTTTATATCCAAATTTCCAAAAATAAATAATTGTCTACCCCGTGCGAAGCCGGGACGGGCTGCTAGTATATAATACTTACTTACCGACAAATAAAAAATCTTAAACTGTTAAAGTATTTTTTAAATACCCTATTTTATTTAAAAAATAGTTAATTCATTCGATTATTATTTATTTTAATTAATATAGAATCCATTTGTTTCTCTTTTACACAAATTATGGGTGCCAACCCTAATACTCTTAATTAAGTGTAGCTAGTTACTCTAAAAACAGGCCTTACCAGCTGAGATTATAGCGCTAACTAGACAAAAAACTTTTCAATTTAACAAAAATTAAATCGACAACCCTAACGCTTTATTGGAGCGTAGGTACTTATTTCAAAAAGTACGCCTATCTTCCCTACTGCTTTAGCTTATATAGGTATATATACTGTGCACGAACAGAGTCATCTATCGTCCGTCTGGCTAATGAAAGCAACTCGCATCGCAACTCGCCCGTTTATTTCACTTTGGAATTGAATATTTAGATTCATGTTCGAAAAATTCGGATTCGACTTTTCAAATCCGGATTTATAAACCCAGTAAAAATATGTGTAAATCCGGATTTTTCGGATTTCGGATTATCCGGATTGCATTCCCTAGTCGTAGCTGCCTAAAGTGGCAACGTATATAATTATTGCAGAATAATAATATATCAAAACCGTTCTCAGAGACGTCAGTTAATATTATGATTATTTGAACTTAATCGACGTCTCTGAGTATGAAAGTTAACTTTAATTACCTACCCAGTCGGTTGTATTGACTGACAGTGGAAATTTAAAATTGTTTTTCCATGTTTATGGATCAAGTTAAAGTTTCAATTAATCATCCCTGCAGCACTCAGAGTTCTTATTATGTTAATTGGCGTTTCTGAGTGTGAAAATTAAGTTTTAAAACTGGCCGCCATTTTGAAATTCTTAGTTTTTGGACCGATTGCTATCAAAATCGATATCTGAGGGTCCGAGTGGTCACCAAACATGAAACCGTTATCAAAAATGGAAAAAGTGGCCGCCATTTTTAAATCTTTACTTTTTGGATCGATTGTCTTAAAAATAGATATCTGAGGGTCCGAGTGGTTCTCAAACAGTCAAACTATCGCACACGTTTCCCAGTAACACATACACAAGATAAATTTTATTCAAATGTTATTAGAATTATAAAATTGACAGAATTTTTTACAAAACTTATTTATATATATATATAATAAATAATAAATATCTTGGGACAATTGACACCAATTGACCTAGTTTCAAACTAAGCAAAGCTTGTGATATGGGCACTAGACAACGGATAAACATACTCATATTGATAAATACATACTTAAATACATATTAAACATCCAAGACTCGAGAACAAACATTCGTATTTTTCATACAAATATCTGCCCCGACCGGGGATCGAACCCAGGACCTCAAGCTTCATAGTCAGGTTCTCTAACCACTAGGCCATCCGGTCGTCAAATTATTTTTGACATTGTATTTTATTTTATTGTTTTAGTGTTTATAATTTATTATGCTCTTATTATTATTAATTTTTGACGATCTCAACAGAAATACTTATATTTGTGACATGCATGTTTTAATTTGATGTAATTTTTGTTGATGAATAAATAAGTCTAAAACTAAATCACACATACATGACTTACGTATACACATCCAGGAAATCAAAGCTTCACACAAAAACACATAAGATTCTAGAAATAAAAAATTGGGTGATGGCAACTCTACTACACTTTTGTTCTATGTTCTGTTGTTTATCTGTTTCGTTTTACTGATAAGCTTTCCTGTGCGTGTGACAAAGACAAGGCATTATGTCAATGTTGTCGAATTCTGGCAAAAATTAGCAATTTAGAAATGGCTTTAAAATTAATTTAGATCAATATTTCTCTCCGATTCTCAGAATTTAATAGAAAAAACAACAGATATTCACTGAAAGTATGATATTCCATCAGATTTGTTTCGTTTTTGCGAGGGATTTTTGCACTATTTGAAGACACACGTGGGCATTGTTACGCTGGCATTGACAACAACGTACTGAGAAAAAATTAAGCCAATTTTATTAAATTGGCTTACTTTTGGTTCGGAAATTTTCGGGAGCGCGACTGTGTATCTACAGTTATTGTTTATCAAAGGCTTTTGTGTACTTACTTATAAAAATGTCAAACGAACTCGATCCCGTAACTATAAAAAATGTGGATAAACATTTAATTGTCAGATTGTTTAAAAAGTTAAATTAGAAATGTTTGCAGTTTCCAAGTAAGTTTTATAGTCTCATCTAATCTATGTTTCTATGTGTGTATAATGTGTATCTTTAAACAGGCAAAAATTGTATAATTTACCTATTTATTATTGACATTTCGGTAACAGCTCTAATGATTTCCAGAAAATTTGCTGTTGTGATTTTTTGGGGACAAAATACCCACCTAGTTAGGTCCTTATTTCCGAGAAAAAGTCTTATGTACTTATGAGTTTTGATTATTATGAATATTTACTTTACTTTTTCCTTTTTCTTACAAGTGACTGGTCTTTTTTTGACAGTACTTAAGTTGTGGTCCATCCTACACATGTAACCAAATTTAAAGTCAATTATTCTTCTAGAGATGCTTCGAATGTGATTTGTAAGCAAACAAAGTCAATTAGGTACTAAATATTTAGTAAATTAATATTTTCTTAACAGATTTAAAAGACAGTTAATAATATGTAAAAGACGGGGGTATAGACCGCGATTTCCTCGTTCGGGAAGCTCGTTATATAAAGGTGACCGCTGTATCCCGGTATCCCGTTGATAATTATCTATCTATACAAAAATGAATCCGTATTTCCCTTAGTCACGGCATCACGCGTGAACGGCTAGACCGATTTCGCTAATTCTCCTTTTGTTGTGTTTGTTATTGTCAGGACAAGGTTCTTATGTAACAATATTATGAAAAAAAAAACGGTTACGGGGGCGAAGTCGCGAGCAACAGCTAGTGTTTTATAATAATTATTTTCTTGCCTAACTCAAGTGTAGTTTTTCAACTATAGCAGGTCACTCTGAAAGCAGCAGTTTTAAAGAAATTTATGACATTTCCTTCCACTCTATAGGATAATTCGTCTATGCTGGCCTCTTACACTTACACCCTGGGACCTTATATTCAGAGGGGACAGTTGAAAAGACGCTACATTTTTAACGGTACCTTACCTAACTCACCGTTTAAGCCCATCTCCATCAACGTCAGCGTTAAGGCATTGCCACGTATTCATACATATAGATCAGTCCACGAGATTCGTGACACCACAACCCGTCATGATTTCGGGCGTTAGGGTAAAACGCCCCATTATCGGCCCATTGAGAGGATACTATCCAAATACGGTTGTGTTATAGATGGAAATGTTTTCATTTCAGTATTTTGAAGTGATTTTATACCAGACAAAGTGTTTTTATTTTTTTATAAATCATATTACCATAAATTCCCGGAACTCTGTTGTTGTCGAAATGTTGCTTATCGAAATTTCATTTGTTACGTAGGTATTTTCCCTATTGGCTAGCTAGGTACACTTGCTCTCTCGCTCAATTCATCTCTGTCTATCCTACCGCCTGGTCATTAAGAGAAAAACAGAGAGACGCAGGGAGAGAAAGAGAAACAGAGGGAGAGAGAGTTACCTATCTCTACCGTTTTACATCGGAATATTTCATATCGCTCGTCGAGTGCTTAGTGCAGGCATTTAATAGTTTTAAAGTATAATTAGGTTCATAATACCTTTGCTTTGTCCAGGGGTCGCGAACCGTAGCTGCTGCGTGAGGATACCTCGGCAAGTGTCCGAAGACAAGCGTGGTTACCTCGAGGATCGCCGCCCGGCTGCCAACGCCGACCCGTATCGCGTCATCTCTATAATGCTCAAGACGTGTATTTTTGACGAGTAACATAATCCCAGCTGCGGATACGTTTGCGGCAAGTCAGTGGAGTTCACTTATTTTATTACTAGGTTTTAAAAACACAATCCAAGAATAGAACGCATCAACTTAGCACGCTCGACAGTGTTTATGAAACATGATTTGACTAAATGGGCTAAATTTCAAATACTTGTCAAGAAAACTTATTAAAACTTCGGAAGTGAATTTCCCGCAGACAAAAGCGGATGGAATTGTCAAAATTTTCCCAAACACGAATCTGTCAGACAAAAGTCTTGAAACTTTGACCACAAACTTGGCCAGAGGCGAACCGGAAGAACGGGTTTGTGAGCTTTTTATACAACTTAATTGTTTTGTTATTAGGTGACACCGTTTGTAATTGGCTTATCTTGTAAAAACTTTTTTTTCAACCTACTGCCTATTTTGTGAGTTACTGAGATAAAGTTGTTTGTTACATTTAGACATTTTATTATATTCCCAGTTCATGCATAATTCATTTAATAATCTCGCACCTTTTTGGGGTCTGTAACAAATGGATTCCTCAGTCTCATTTGGCAACTTCGACCCATTTCGGAGGTTACCGTTACCTATCAATAAGCCGTAAATTCCACTGTCATCAGTAGATAGTTAGGTGTCGGGTACCGAGTGGGAAGATATCCAAATAAACTCTTTACGATAAACGAAATATCTCTCAAGATAAGTTTACATAAAACGCCTTTGATAATAAATTATAACTGACGTTGATTTCCATATCAAACGGGTGCAAAACATTTTTTCCTTAAATATTTACTTTCGGCTCAGGTGTGTTTGCGACGCTATTTAGGATTGTGCAAACATATTTGGCACGAATGGTTACTGTTAGATCATGAGAGACAATCCACCAAATAGGTTTTTACATAATTCAACCTGTAAAAGAGGTCTTTTTGCAATCCCGATATTATTAAAGAGCACTTTGCATTATTTCTGCGAATCAAAGACTAAAAAGAGATATGTTAAATGAGGAAGTTTTGTAAAAACAGCAATGAATATCCAGATCTCTCAATACTTCCACAGTAAGGAAAAAGGGATAATCAAAAAATCCCTTGTGAAAACTTTCATTTTCGAACAATCGAAATGTTTGTAGCAAAGTGTCTTTTCAATTCTACCTCCGTCACCTTTGGAAATGGCCTATTTATCCAAAAATTCATGCTCGTTTCGTAGAAATAAAACTCGCAGCATTTAACGACTGTTTGATTTCTTCGTAAGTAAAGTTTTACTACGTCTATAAAATCAAATCATGAGGTATGCGGATATTTTTGCGGTGTTTTTTCCTTCAGCTGTTACTAAAACAACAGGACTTCACGATAAATCAATAAAACCCAATGAGCATAGTTGTGAATGGTTTATTTTCACGTGAAGTAGCATTTTTGTTCGGGATAAATTAGATCAAATACAACGTGTTTTGAATAACATTTATAAATATCTAGTTTTACTTGCGAATTCGTCAGCACTTATTTATTTAATAATACAGTGTTCAGTGTTCATATACTTCAACTAACATACTTACATATAAACTATTAAATGTAACATCTCTGAATGCAACAGAAAAGTCTTCGCTGACAACGATTGTTAGGTAAAGCCTGACAATTTGCTATTTAGCCCAGGGGCCTTACCATGACGTCCTAATTCCAACTCAGTTCAAGTTTTAGCTGTCACTTTTAGTATGAATCTGACAGCGAGCGAACCTAAACTGAATCGCATCAAGACGTCATGGCAAGGCCCCTTAAAGTCGATTATTATTCTGAAATATGTAGAATTATTTTAGTTTTGTTTACATCGGTGACATTCAATGACTTCAACGGTTTTTGTCAAAAAAAAATTGCCATAAAAATAAATTAGTTTCTCTAAAAATCCGCAACATGGTGAGGGCTAAACAGGAATTTGTCAGGCTTTAGGCAACGATGATAGCCTCACAGTAGAAATATCCTATGTCTGGCTCCTGCTCATACCTAAAATACTCAAATAAGTATATTTTATTGAATATTTCATCCAAATATTTGTAGTTGCTTACGTGTGATTGATTCACAAACAAACGAACAAACTTTCATATTTATATAATTAGTAGTAAATAATACAGCAGGATGTAGGATTTTAACCATAAGCACATTCCCTGAATCTTTCTCAATATCGTTTCCCAAAAACCATAAAAAATATTTACAGTAACAGCAGTTATATTCAATGTGTGGTCTGGATGTTTTTCAGTGTTTATTGTTACTGCTATGTTTACATCATTGAGTCATTTTACTTTTCACGGAACTTTTAATAATACAAGTGTCGAGACTGTGTCTAAGAAAGCGGTTCTATTGTCCGTTAATAGATCTGGTATTCGATAAAGATATCTAGGATACAATAACAGGCTACTTACGTGAAGTGTTATGGCGGCTTGCCAATGTTTAGCAGCAGAGATTTATATGGTAAGTATTCGATCTGAAAACTCGCTCACCATGCAGAAATTGATACCTACAATATATTCAACTATTCAACACTTTTATCAGCCTAAGAAGGCTCAGATACTTAATGTAAAAATATTTTTCACCGGATAAACTCGAAAACGTGACGAACAACTTTGTCTAATATACGTAGTTGAACACGATAATTTATTGGCACTTTATGGTTACGTGTGATTTCGAGTTTAGCTGATGGAAAACAATTATTCACTACGGTATATTGAGGTTTAATGCCTTTGCCTTACCTTGTAAAAACAAAAAGAAACGGTATCAAAATCTTAATCAAGAGTCTTCATCATACAGGGAATCTATTCAAAATTGGATACTTCTGACATTACACATTATCTAATTTGTTAATAAATTTGATGTACGTATATCGGTCTGATGCAAACAAATCCCAAGAATAAAAACTCTACGGCTTTACATTACATATCTATTTATTTAAAACGTTTTATTTACTCCTTTTTAATATTATTCGTTCCGTTACTTCGGTTGATTTCTGATAGATAGCGGAGGCTTTCTAATAATGTCCCGTTGGGTACCCTTTAGGTTCGGAATCCTACAAATCTTGTGCAACTTTCGTCTTTTTTCGGTTGGGTCGTTCGTTGTATTTATTGTTGATTTTACTCCACTGCATCAGATCGATAATTTACCTTTGAGATATTATTCGTAAACGATATGGTTTTCTACGAATAGTCTGTGAACTATGATTTCATGTTTGTTTAGACGATAGAACAGTAACCCCGAATGTAGTAAAAATTTGTTCAATCACTAGTCCGTTTACACGTAATCTGTTTTGACTGTACAATGTATCTCGTTATCATTTTCACACAATTGACTAGCTTTACAAACGCATTAACTTATTTCCGTAATGTAAACCAAACAATATCGCAATTTGCCAGCGCCTCAGACGGAATACCCTTACTATAACCAAGAATGAAATTAATGGTTATCCACATCGTTACGCGGGATTTACGGGGTATAAATCCGCTCTGTTCTATTCCTGTGTCCATTGCGACTAGGCTCACTTTATCAGAAAATGTTAATATACACTGAATACTTATTATCTACGTGAATTAAAATATTATGGAATTGTACAGTCTTTTGCAAATGATTAATTACATTTTAAAACTTTTCTAATACGACTAAATAGTCAACTTTCCGTGTTCTTATAGCTTAAGTATTTATCATTATAATATTTTAAGTACATTCGGAACGCAAATATTTACATTATAATTTTCTTACCTAAAGCTGCGACACTTTGTGTCCGTTACAAAGTAAATGTTACAATTAGTAATTAGATCACATTCCTTAATTTTTACAAGTACTGCATTTTTATGACATCAATCACATTTTACTTATTGATTAGGATTAAACTTTGTCGTCGTAAGATATGTCTGTGAATTCGACGATGTTGCTGTTGGGGAAAATGTAAAGCTCGCTGACTCGCTCATCACCAATCGGCAAGTCGTTATTTCTGGAGATTTGCGCCTCCAACCGCCTTTTTGTTCCGCTATTGTTCAACGTTTTATTGAAATTGTGAGCGTCAAGATCAATTGGCTTCATTGACTGGAATCCATTTTCTCTTTGCATGTCCTGATTTTGCAGGCAATGACAGGAGGACCGGCTGTTTCGTGACATGTCGACAGGCGCTAGATTTAGCGATTTTCTCGTCGCGTAGACGCTCCGTTCATTCGTTGACCGGAATGATAAAATCCTGGTGCGGTAGGACTGCCCGTCCTAGAACAAACAGATGTAGCATGTCTTACTACTGAGTTAATATCACGGCCTCTTCACGTCTTTATTCGTTACTGTGTCAACAGAGATTTTTATCGAAATGAATTGACTCTTTGAATTTGAAGTCACTGGGTTTGAGTAACAGGAAAATGAAACCTTTAAATGAGTGTTTTCTTTCGAAAGACCTTTCTTTTCTTAAATTTCAAAGATGCTATTTCGAAATTAAATTTAGAGAAATTCTGATATCTCCTAATTAAATTTAATTCCTGTTTTAAAATCTTACCTCGTAGCTCTCAAATCTTGTCGGTTTCTGTCCAAATGTAAAACGCTGTTTGAATTCCTTTTTGAACTTTTCCTGAAAAAGCCATGACAGTTAATTGACTATCCTTAATAATTTTCAATTTCACAAATGAAAAGGGTCCCAAGTATGTACACAATAGAGAAAAAAAGGTTTAAAAAATAACAATTGACGGATGTAGGTAGGTAGGTAACTCAGTTGATTGTTAATGTTTTAATGTTTTAATGTTTATTTGGGCACAAACGGTACATAATACTTAAATTTAAACACAAGTACAACTTACATAAACCAATGAAGCTGCCACCACTAAATAATACATTTACATAAAAACAAATGAACGGGAATACCTAACCGAAAACATTTTGAAAACATTTTGTTGGTTGTTGGTTGTTGGCTAATACCAGGCTAAAACAAATAAACCAAATAGTTGAAAAAAGAAATTAGATGAAAGAGTGAGAACTCACCCATCCAGAAGGGACTTAATGCTAGATTTGAAACTATCTAAAGATAAATTAAATATATCTACCTGACTAAATTTAATGTTATGGGCTTTACAGACTCTATTTACAAAGGAATTGGACTTGTATTTTTGTCGCGTGAAGAGGACATGGAAAAGTACATTTAAAGTGCGTGTGTTCAAACGAGGACATTTAAGACCTAATTTACTTAACAGATATGGGGAGTCAATGTGGCTTCTCACTAGTTTATATAACAATATCTGATCTCTTAATGTGCGACGGCATTCGAGCGAAACTATTTTGCTTGTATCGAAACAGGACTTTTTATAACGTAGGTGCTTAAACAACTTAATTTGAACTTTTTCCAACGAATTTATGTAGGTAAAATAACGTGGGTTCCACACAGACGATGCGTACTCTAGAATTGGTCTAACCAGGGAACGAAAGAGCGCCAACAAGGTACCTGCCTCCCTGAACTCTCGGCCGATTCTCAACACAAATCCTAACAAGCGAAACGATCTTTTTGTGATGTTGTCAATATGGTCATTAAATAATAATTTACTATCTAGGTATACACCCAAATCCTTAATCCTATCAACTCTTTTTATTAATTCATTATTCAGGTGATACCCAAAATCAACATTCTTTTTTTTCCTACTGAAAGTTATAACGTTACATTTTTTAACATTAAGATGCAAACCATTTATTCGGCAATATTGACACAAGCGGGTAAGATCTTCCTGTAACGCAAGACAATCCTCAACGCATGCAACAGACTTAAATATCTTCATATCATCAGCATACAGCAAGCAAGAGGATGACTTAAAGTGCGAAGTCACATCATTAACGAAGACATCAAAGAACAAAGGTCCCAGATGGGAACCCTGCGGTACGCCGGATGAGACAGGCAAGAAACTGGAACAGTATCCCTTAATGGCCACAGCTTGGCTACGATCCCGCAAGTAAGAGGTAACCCAGCGCAGAAGGTCGCCGTGGACGCCGGCAGATTCAAGTTTTCCTAAAAGTAAATTGTGCGATATTTTATCGAATGCTTTGGAATAGTCTGTATACACAACGTCCACCTGATTACCCTCGCTCATACCACAAAATACTCTGTCAATAAACTCTATTAAATTTGATTCTGTGGATTTTTTGTCTATGAAGCCATGCTGTTCTTGTACCAGCTGCGGCCTCAAGAAGGGAAAAATCTGGTCATAGATAATCTTTTCAAATAATTTTGGCACTGTATTAAGTTTAGAAATAGGTCTGTAATTCTCAATGTCATGCCTATCCCCGGATTTAAAAATAGGCGTCACAAGTGATTTTTTCCATAGCTTCGGCATAATCCCTGTTCGCATCGATTTACTATAAAGTGCTGCTATAGGTTCGGACAACTGACTACGACAATGACGCCAAAAAATCGGAGGAATTCCATCAGGACCTGCCGTCTTTCTAATATCGAGATTTCTCAAATATTTACATACGATATCGGGGGTTATAGTTACACTACTTAAAATTGTTCCGCTATTAGCTACAGGCTTAAATATTTATAATAATTAAAAGTTTAAGTGGGGTCGGGTATTGGATTCCTCAACACGGTAGGTAAATTAGACCCCATTTAGGTCGCTGTTAGCTAAAACTTCGTATACTCGTAGGAGAAAAATTTAAGTAAATTACCTGTTTTATGTGTGAGTAATATTTGCGAATAGACAAATTTGACGTTCCAGATTAGAAAAATGGCTTAAGTCCTATATCAGTTCTGTACACTGACTACATACAGCAGGTCATTTACTTAAGTTTTTCACCTATGTGTGTGTGTGGGCGTACGTCAACTGGAGTGACTTTGGTAGTTTTGGGGCTACTTTGATCGTTTTAAAATTGCTATAAAATCGGTATTATCCATATCCGGTGAATGATTGGCATGTAGACGCAAAGGCGGTCGACGAAGACATTGATTGGAAGCAGTAAACGCAAATAAAAAAAATAATGGTTTTGTCATCAAAACTACTTTTTAAAGTCACCCCGTAAATCAAAGTCACCGCAGTTGACTGTATAGACAAATTGACGTTCCAAATTAGAAAATTGACAGGAGTTGAGTTCTCTTATCAATTCTGTACATTATTACATACAACAGTACTTAAGAACTTTAAGAACTTAAGTTTTTCACCTATAGTCCTATTAATTTAAACATAGGTAATATTGGGAATGTTATATTGAAGTTCCTCCATGGCTTTCAGGTGTCAAAAATCAGAGGTGCTTTTCTTAATGCTATTTTTTAAAGTAAAGCAATTCATGATTAAACGATAATCTATAAGATAGCAAAGAATCACTGTTTTATTCGAATATAGGGAACGCGCACGAACTAAAACCATGCATGCGAGTACAAGGCATGTGAGTACTATTCGTTAGACGGGTTATTGTACGCTCTTTAAGTCGTATTCATTATTTTTGAAGTGAAAACTCCTTTAACGGCGTTGTGCACTTTTTGCGATGGGTAAAAAATGTTAAACTCGCGTCAGGACACGTGACACGTGATTCTTAAGACGGAGGGGGAGTAGACCGTCGGCGTGGCGTAGGAGAGGAAGTAATATCCCCCTCTCTTTCTACAGCGCGGTTCAAGTTTTCACCTCTGCCGGCACTCCCGGAGTGCAACCCGTTTTCTTTTTATTTTAAATAATTACTACTTCAATAAATGCAACGATATAGTTATTATTTTTCATTCGCAAAATTAATTATATTTATTTACTCATTATAAACGTCACGTCAATTATTGGTGGGGTAAAAGTTTCAGATTGGAGCCAGCAGTTGGCAGTTCCTCCGTCGTGCACGTTCCATATACCTGCTTTGATGCAAGCAACTAATTGCGACTACCTTTGAGTCTGAAACTCGATATCACGAATATGGATGCCTGATCAGAATCTAATGAATGTGCAAATGAAGCAAAGGATGCCACTCCTTGTAGGAATTAATAAGGTAAACGGAGCCGGCTCCCATAAGATTAATAGGAGTAATAAGCTAATAAAAGACTTACACAACCTAGTTACTTACATTGTAAATAGCGTAGATAAAGGGATTATAGCAGGAATTGCTCATTGCCAACCAGTCAAAGCAGAAAAATAATATGTTTATGTATTTGTATCTGAAAAAGAAAACCATTTTATAACTGCCACTCGAGCACTTTATTTCAGTTGAGGCTTCTGGTAGGGGGACAAACTGTAGGTGGACCACGGGTAAGAGCCGGGTCAGGCAATCTGAAATTTGGCAGCTGGATCAAATGACAAATAAATAATACAGTACATTTGTAACATTTTAACCTGAACAAGTGAAGACACAAAGGAAGTTTTACAGGACTGCTTCATTAAATTAAATAAAAGCATGTAAGCCTAAGTCTCTATTGGTTCGAATTGTATCCGGTATTAATAAATAAAGAAAACGAATAATATAGGTACTTATTTACCCTAGTTTAAATTTGCGTTGATAATAATGATCTGTTTACTTACTCGTTTATTGACGGGAAAAATGATTGGAGCAATAAATAGCTTTGCAACGGAAGCCAGCAAAGCGCAAACAGCGCGACGACCAACACCAGCATTTTTATTACCTGAATGAAAAATATAAAACTTCATTTATACCCTATGTTTTATGATTTATTTTTTATGAATAATCTTTGTGGTAACATCTGCATGTTGATTTATTCGAGACAAAGTAAAGAATAACTTTGTTCTGCGGTAAAGATATGGCTATCGTAACAACAAAGTGATGGCCGTAAAAAGCTTCCTAAAATGCCGCTGGCTGAGAATCATGTATTTCAAATCTCCATATAAAAAAGGAAGACCGTAACTCATCAACGTAAGATAAATCCGCCTAACAGGCAGTATAAATTCTCTGGAATTTAATGGTTGCCTTAATAAACAATAAAAGTTCCTTCAGACTTTTAAATTTTCTGGAATAATGTCTATCGGCCGTCGTAAGTACTATCAATCACTGAGCGGGTGTAAACGGATCTATGTACATCAGGGGTTATCTTCTAATCATAGTATGTTGGGAAGGAATCTTATCATATCTTATCTTACTAATATTATAAAGGCGAAAGTTTGTAAGTTTGGATGTTTGGTGCTCTTTTTGATTTTATTGAAATTTAGTATAGTCATAGTTACAGTCCCGGGAAAGAACATAGTATATAGTTTTTATCCCGGAATATCGCATAGGTAGTTGCCTAGGTTGGTAGACATCTTTTGTTGATGGTGTTATAGGCACGACAGCTTTTGACGCTTAAGCGTGCTTGGCACCTAAATAAATGTTAGAAATTCCCTTCGTAAGCGCTATCCTATTTATAAACGACGGAGTTCAACAAAAAATATGTTATGGGTAAATTCAAACTCATGCTCAAAAAGTATCTGGCGCATATAAGTAAAGTCCATAACGTAATTGGAATATTTCAGACGTTAAACAGATGTTTAACATGTTCAATTTCGCCGCAGAATTTATTCGATAAAATTGCATTGAACTGTAACATCAAAAAGGCCCATTTAGACACACATACTTCGCAATGTAAAATAAAATGGCATACAATTCTTGCATGTGTCTAAACGGGCCTTTAAATGTTTTACCAATTATCGCCATAACCATGATGACTGATCGTGTAATCATCAGATCTAAGCGAAATAAGAAAGAAAGATTATATATGGAATGGCGCCGAAACTTTATAATAAATTGCCAAGTAAAATACTGCAACTGGTAGACCTTACACAATTTAGGATAGAGCTCTTTGAATTTCTTACCAGGAAAGCATACTATTCCATCCAGGAATATCTGACAGACTCCTTTTAATATTTTAGTTAATTGAGTAATTATTGTAATCAGTTTTTTGTGTAAGTATTATTATTTAATGCATGCTGCATGTGAATCTGTAGCTGTTTGTATGCCACTGGGGCGAGATATAGTGATGCCAACTCATTACATATTTACTGTAACATCTATTGTGACCTATGTTTGACAAATAAATGATTTATGATTTTTAAATATTTTGAAAGGGAACTTTTACATAAATTAAACAACTACTAAGAGCGGTTTCGCCGTCCGATCCGAATCCGATCCGAACCCGTGAAAATATGGTCCCTGGTCCTAGTAGCCATAGAACTATTTCTGTGGTAATTTACGCACTATGACGGAAATAAATCAATCTGATGACGGAGATCGGATCTAGTGCGTAAATTACCATAGAAATAGTTCGACGGCTAACTACGGACCATATTTTCACGGGTTCGTATCGGATTCGGAAACAGCTCTAAATACTTAAGCCATTGAAAATTCCCAATTTTGTTCCATTTTCATTTGTTCTGTATCAAAATCGATTTTTTTCTCATCTTACCTTTTTTTTGTTTTTCATGTGATTCGCATCACGTATCTCCAGTGCGTTTCCGGGAGCTCGGGCACCCCATAGCTTCAGCGCTAAATGGGCGTACGCAAACGTTATAACGCACAGCGGAATGATGTACTGCAGAGAGAAACACGGGAATATAATTAAAAATGAGATTAGTGTGACATTCGGTCATGATAATGAAAAGATGTGTGAGAAAGTTACTTTATTTTTAAACCCCGACGCAAAAAGAGGGTCGATGTCGGTGCTGGCTATGGGTCGTGGTCCACACCTGCAGTTTGTCCACCTGGTTTTCGATGGAGCTCCGCCTGAGGGCGGAGCCCCTTTTTCTGGATAAATTGCCCTTGGGGCAAATGAAGAGAGCCTAAACTAAGTACCTATTTTTGCATTAAAATAATAATCAGTGATTCGAAATAAAGGCAGCATTTTTTCAGAGTGGACCAAATTGGACCACGACCCATAGGCTGTCTGTGCATGTGTGTGTGTGTTTATGTGTGCGCGCGCGTGTGCGTAGATATCTGTCTATGGCATAGTAGCTCACAAGCGGATGGACCGATTTCGATGCGGTTGCTTTCATTCGAAAGCCATTTTCCTTGCTGTGGTTTGTAGCTATATTTGGTAAAAATCGGTCCAGTAGCTTGAAGAGTAACAGCTCTTTTCCAAAATAATGTAAGGATTTTTTTGGCATACATTTGTTTTTTTTTTACGTATGATTACTCGATTAGGGTGGATTTTTGACGTTGTAATTTGTGTGCAATACGTTTAGCATGGCACACAAATTACAACGTCAAAAATCCCCCCATTAATGCGTAGGGCGTTTTAAAATGTTTAAATTAATCTTATTGATAATCTAACTAATTTACTCATAATTCAACCAAAATAACCTAATTAATTTTTGAGAATCTATCTATTTGATTGAGTATCATCGTTTTCAACATCTCGAGCATCACTCGACTTTTATACGTGAAGTTATCCGTTTGTGTAATTATGAGTTTCATCGTTGCTATTTTTATTGGTCAATAAATTGCAAGAAATATTTAACGAATGTATCATCTTTCATAATTAGGTGGCCTCCGAAAATATCGGCCTAATAAATTGTGGGCCGTTTCGGACGATACCCGAAGCATCTCGTTTCGCTTCCTTAAAAAGGACCAAGTAATGAATCTCCTCTGGGATGATGTGATATCGTTTTGATTGAGTGGCTTTCACATCATATCATATGAGCATGCTTTCAAGATAAAGCTCGATAGTAAGAACCTTTATTGTCAATCTTAAGGGATGCAAATTATATCAGAACAACAGGGTCAGACGGTCATACGCAGAGAAACAAAAATTGTCTTTACTATGAACTCTGGAAATAATATAAGTGACATTAAGTTTTAAACTTATTATGTCTTTTTGTGAGCCGAAAATTGCCCAGGCGCCGAACATGCGTACTAAATAAAATTTACATAAGGTATGGCTGTAAACTTTAGCCTTCGTCATGTCCACAAGAAAGAAGAAATAATAAAGGTGGGAAATAAATTGTGTGTGACCCATCAACTGTGTAAACGATTCCTGAATCTTATAAATAACTTACCTGACAAATATACAACAGTAGCCGATATATTGCTAAAGAATGTGATCCGAATTCACTGGGTGCACAGAACGGTTTCTTGAAGAACATCTTGGTAACTGAAATGAAACATTTTGTTAGATAAATGTGACATTATCTTGTATGTTTCCGTCGCGGAGAAAACTCTTTACAGCAATTGAACAAAGTAAAGTAAAATATGAATGTGTGATGTGGAATATTGCCTCTCAGCTTTTATTTGTTTATATTTTCATACAAAACTGTCGTCGTCGGGAGAGCATCGTTGACATACTTTGCTTCACCGCCAAACCACTCTCTACGGTATATCGGTTTATAGCGAGATCTAAGCCCCTTCCATTTCCGTGACAAAAAGCCAGTGCGTCTTTACTTTATGGTTCCTTGGAATCAGTCTGATAAAAGCTATTTTTAACCATTGAATATAGTCTTTTGTTTAAGGTTATTCAAGTGGAAAGGAATTGGGAAATTCGACTGATGATCCAAAGAAATGCAATTTTGTGCCTTGAAATGTTTTTAACATCGTACTAAATAAGGCTTGCTTGGGTCTTTTTTGCTCTGTTTTCAACTTTTATATCTGTCGGGAATCTTGATGACGTACTAGTTTAATGTAAACCACATTTTACGATACCTGGGTCTTGTTCCTCCTCCATAATCACCTCCCATGACATAGCCATGGGCGCTGCTAGGGACAGGGCTAACATCCATATGAACACTATAATCACTTTGGCTACTCGCTTCGAGGTATGGGCACTGCAACAAAATTGTTTAATTAGTGGAAATATAACACGCTTTTATTAGGTTCGCTATTAACAGACTATGCCTTTTCGTTTTAGAAAACAGTTATACATTTTTGACGTGTCTTCTACTTTTTCAACTAATTAAAAATGAATAATTGGTACCAACATAATTAATACATGTTATTATATTTTAGTTATTTTATAAATGTTTCGAATCAAATTTGATCAACTTTTTAATGTCATATAGAGCTGAAATTCGATGGGCAGGTAATGTAAATGACATTGCAATAAAAATACCGCCAGAAAAAACATATCTTTTTAGTAGAACGTAACATGCAAAGATTCAATATAGATACATTTGCGAAACCTATAATGGCTATAATTATAATTGTAAAATTTGAAACCGTAATTTCCTGTTCGTTCCACCGCTATCTGATAAAGTTCTGTTTATTACCAGATGTATGATCTGAATTTGACAGATACATATTATTCTATTTTGTTAGTATAAATAGAGATAGGTATCATCATAAATATGAATGTGTCACATAATGTACCTATACATATAAAAACATCAGGGACTTATCAAATGGTGCTGAGACACCATCTAAGTCCATATATCAATCAGACTAATCTTTGTGTTAACAGCTTCAGCATTTCATCGATGATTCCGTAAAAGTTCGTTCCGTTATTCAAATTGATCCAAGGAGTGCTATAGATTTGGGCCATTGAGAGTTTAATATAAAGAAAATCGACTACTAAAGGCCTATAAGCGCGCAGGGTTTCATGTATCGCCTACACCCGTAGACAAATCCACGTTTTGGGAAGTACTCCCTCTGTCGTAACCATGACAAAATGTCGTGATACTGGTGATTATTATCGAAAACGAGGATACACTAAGGTTTAAGGATTTTTGTGGTTTAATATTATAACATTCAGTGTACAGGTGTCCAGATTAATGTTGTGTGATGTTAATTGTGTTCACAATTAAAATATTTGTAGCGTTTTTTTAGTGGATTCGGAAATAAAGGTACCTAAAATTAACCGTAAAGCACCGTACTTATACAAAATAATAGCCAGATATTTTGAATATTTTCCGAAAAATCCATATATTTCTCTGGCTACAACCATAATAAACTTTTTCCCAGCTAAGTACAGGCGTTGTCTTGTTGTACTTACCTAATAAACAGTAAATGAAGCATAGGGGAAAGTGGTCACCATTCGTACACATACCTTGTAGTCGAAAAATGGCTATAAGCCTTTAACATTTTGACATTCTATTTTCGCACTTTTTTGTAACAAACTACAATATATTTTTTACACTTTATGCTTAGGTACATAAACTAGCTAAAATTGACAATTAAATAAAAAATAAAAAATGAAATCTAAAAAGTGTACGAATGGTGACTACTTTCCCCTACCTATAGATTTCTTATCAATGAATTTTAGCTAGCATGTTCATTGTTTTTGGAAGTACTCGTGTTGTCGAATATTGAAATGGATTTTATCAGAAGCACTTGCCTTTTATCTAATGGTTCAGATATACTATAACTGATGTGTATGAATGGATATTATAACTTGTTTCTAAAGGTTCATGCAAAAATAAGTTCCTTAAAAATCTCAAATAGGTACTGCTCAATTTTATTCAAATAAATACGATTGAGAATTTGTGCGATTGTTTTGTTTCGCTTTGACCAGTAGAGACTTTAAAATACATCTCTACTATAGACCAATGTAATTTAAGGTACGGACTTAACTTAGGGACCTTTTACATCCCATTTATAAAATGTATTAATTGTATTATAGGTAAGTTAAGTAGAATTTAAGTACTATTGTAAATCTATTTTATTTTGAAAAAGGGTAAGGCCGTGAAGCGTCTCAAACGCCGCATCCTGTGTGTTACGAAAATAGTCGAATGTGTCTATGAAGTGAGATCAATCTTGCTACTCGCGACCACACACACTACAATACACGTGCTCGCGGAATACGTACTTAGAGCTTTGCAAAACTCAAGACATTTTCGTAACACACAGGATGCGGCGTTTGAGACGCTTCACGGCCTTACCCAAAAATGACTTTCTGCCAAGTTTCTTGCGGCGCATTCTTCTTGGCAATGATGGTCTTTTCGAATGCGCTGGTAGATTCAAAAAAAGACATGTAAAAGAGCCCTCGGCGGCCTATTTGCAAAATAAACTTTTGACTTTTTGACTTTTGAATAATGATGAATTTTTAGAACCGTTTTGTACCTATTAATCTCATTCAAGTTACCAAAAGATTGTAGATGTACAACAATTTAACTGGTACAAGGTAGCCCTAGAAGATCAGGGCTAAACTAGGAGAAACACTTGTGTCAATAACTTAATTAATGGCGACCTATTTCTCCAGAGAAACCATTCAGACGCTATTAGTAACAACGGAAGGCCAACAATATCTAAATACCTCCCGTTCTACCGTTCTATGTAAAACCAGCTGTTGGCCGCGACTTCGTCTGCAAAGAATCTGCTTATCACTCTCCCGCGGAAACTACGCAACTCTACGGGGTAAAAAGTAAGCATTGTGTTGTTCCAGACTGTAATCTATCTCTGTTTAAAATTTCATCCAGATCTGTTCAGCCGTTCCGGCATGAAAGATTCTATGTAATGTAGGTAACTTTAGTCTTTATTTTTCAGGCCAGATGCTGCTCTTTTGTAAATATAGCTATGTACATGAAACTCGACCGGATAAAGTTCGGTACTTCAAACACCTTTCATGGCTTTATTTCGTGTCGGTCACAGACTCAAATTAAATTCAGCGGTTGAAAACTACTATGGAAGTGTATTTATATAAAGAAAGAGTTAAATTAAATGTGGCTTTTGGGTACACTAATTAAAATTAATGAGTAGCAAATACACATAAAATGCGAACGTAATTGACAGCTCAACCTGAGGGACATCGTAGTGTCAACTTTATGATGAATGTGTCAATCACTTCGCCCACATTAAAAGTAGACACAAACAGAAATATCACTCTTATAAATTACCTTTTACTTTGCAGTTTTTCAAATTATCTAACACCTGCCTGCAGCATGAACGATTTGTCCAGAAATGGCCGTCGTTAAAAGTTTGGGAATTAATAGCTGCTATTCGTTTCAAAAAACAACACGAAATTCAGTTTACGAGTTAGGCAATACAACACTGCCGTGATAAATTGCCTAAAACTAGTAGGAATTACTCAAGTCTTTTATTCAATTTAGAAACTGTTACTTTTTGTAGGTAGTTCCTGAGGCAGTGGCTGCGATACTAAGTTGTTGATTTATAATAATTATAAGAAGAAGAACGGTTAAATGATGTAGTTTCTTAGAAATAGTGCGCGTTAATGTTTGCTACAAAATGTAATTTTTGCCGTTAAAATGTGAGGTTTTGATGACATCCGAAATATCTCAATTCATGCGAAGAGTAGAGCAGGTAGAGTAAACTAAAAGCAGAAAACACTCGACAATTCGAATGTACCTCGTTTATTTCGGATTAGCCACGATGCTACGTAACCTTTGAACGCGAAATAATATTTTCTTAGGTACCTAATTACTTAATTTCATTTGTGAGTCTACAATTTCTTCTCACGATTTTGCACTTTTTGTGGTGTTACGTTATTGGTAATAATAATAAATAATAAAGAATAATAAAATTAAAAAAAAAAACATGTCAAATAAATGAATTTCGAGAATACAATTTTGCAAGGCTGGCAAAGAAACAGCAGGCTTATACCTAAAACATTCCACTGTTTTTTGTGCCTCATATATGTAGTTTACGACTATAACGTCACACTCACAATACATTACATTATGCGTTGAAGACGTTTGCAAAGTATGTGAACACGAGCACGTGAATAACATCATTATCAAGGGCATTAAACTTTAAAGTACCCTCAGACATTTCAAGTGTCCTTCCATATTTGATTTAAGTAACTAAATACAAATAAGAAGCCTGAAAATAGCCTGTAAAAATAAGGTTTAAATCGCTTACATCGTCGGGGCTTACGACTTTGCCGTAGACTATATTTTTAGTCAGGGGATGAATGTCACCGCAATTTATTCGTGTGGAAAATTTCCAACGAAAATACGAGGAACGATATCAGTTTTACCAATCCCTATTACGTTCACTTAACAGATTTCTTATAGAGTACCGTTCGATATATATTAGGTATAATACGTTTGGAGAAAATCGTAGATGTCAGATTTATTTCGGACTCAAATGGAACTTGGTGATTTACTGGTACAACAATTGTTTGCTATAGATCATTGAGGCTTTGACATAAACTTCTTCGTCTATTTCATTCGTTTATTGTTTCGTGGCGTTGGTTGACCAAAGTTGTGAACTAATTGTGGAATCCGCACTCAAAAGTCCAGTGTAGGTACCACTATGTAGGCTTGCATGTTGTATTGAATTAGGAAAGTAGTTTTGTAAAGGGCTTTTGTTAAATGAAGTTTGGAACAAACACACCTACAACATAACCCTTGTAATTAAACCGATGGCTATAACAGATTACAGTGAAGGTATCTCTAATTACAATGCTGGAGCTACATGATCTTGATGTTTTCGAGCAATTTAATTATTTTTTAACTAACGAACTTTCATTAACCGAACGGCGACGTATCACGCGATCAAAATATTATTACGCCAAAGAAAATGTGTACCTAACCATAATCACATAATCACTAATTGGAACAGGAACTTAATCATTAAGTCAACTGAATTATTAAATTTCTAAACGACACTGAAAATTAGAACGCATAGAAAAATCCGAAAAGTAAAGCTATGGCCGGGAATCGAACCCGGGTCCCCCGGGACCCGGGGTCGGGTTTGTAATTGTGTCGTACAGACACATCATTCAAATAGATGACGCTTCGCAACAAATAATCGCATAGTAACAAGGTCACGTGACAGTTAGTAATAGATAGAAAAATTCGAACGCTTACTCACCTGCTATGGGTGGTGTAGGGGTATAGCACGCGTCACGGAATGACGAGGACCCGGGTTCGATTCCCAGCTATGGCTTTACTTTTCGGATTTTTCTATGTGTTCTAATTTTCAGTGTCGTTTAGAAATTAAATTTCTAACGGTAAAACCGTAAAAGTAAACAGAAATTAAGAAATAAAAATTTCTTGATTCATTTGATATTTCCTATCAACTGAATTATTATTATTTTAAATATATTTGACATGATCATAAATAAAAACAGTTTAGGTATGACGCAGATCAAATACCTAGGTGATCTTAAAGAGAGGTATTACGCCAAATAATTTACACTCGCCTGGTAATATGATTAGCCAAATAGTTAGTGTAATTGAAAGTTATTAATCTCGACAAACTAATTTAGGAAGTTTAAATGTACACGGGTTAGATTACTTCGAAGTTATACCTGGGATAGAATCCAAACTTTTCCATAGAATCCAAGCTTATAATATACGCAGTAGAAACGTTTCAGTGATTTTAAGTATACTCGGGAGCAAAGTAACCGGGTCACTTTCTACATACATACAACTTTCTAAGAGAAGTGACCCGATTTCTTTGCTCTCGAGTATATTTCAAACTAATAATTCTCCCTGGGGTGATCTCATTCTCCTTGGTATAATTACGTGAGAGTATAATTTCTCAAAGCAAACTTATAGCTTATGTCATCTAGTAGATGGTAGCTATATCTGTGCATGCAAAAGCACTTTCCTATTTTCCACATAATTAATACCAGTGGCGCTCCCTGGACGCTGTAGCTGGGACAAGATAATGAGGAAAGACCATCTAGGGATGTATTTATAGAAATTAATTAAGGATTAAAACTGAAAAATGAAACATTTTATCACAGAGTATTCTTTAAATTAAGCCCCTTTATTACGTAACTTAATAATACTAACGTACCTACCTAAATGTCAAAAAGAGACGAATAAAGACAGACGAATGTTAAGGTAAAGCCTTAGTCTTATTTTTTAAATAGGTATTCAAATCACAAACGTTTCAGAAATGGATTTATCTGAGTTTGAAGATAAGCGATTTAATTCGCTTTTAGCAGTACCTACCGTCTATCAAATGAAAAATGGCGATAGACACTTCTGGGGTCATAAAGGGCGGAGAACTAAGTCAAATTACTTACAAATAAAACTCTATTCACCGATAAATACTCAGTATAGCCTAGATTTGCTTCCATTTAGAGAAATTTTAGTCCTCGCCCTTTTATACTTACCAATGTTCGAACTAGAGCAGAACGGAGTCCTAGCGGAGTCCGCTTATTATGTACTACTAGGAAAGCTTAATTCCACAGACGCGTCTCGACGGAAAGACCCACAGCCTTATTCATAAAAAATCCTTAATTGAGGTTTGATCAGTCGATTAGTTAACAGACTGATTAAGCTTATTTGACAGTTGTTAAAAAGTATGATTCATAAACGCTTGCTAGCAGTCTGTTAACTAATGAGCTGTTGATGAATGGATTAGACGCGTTATGTTGTCACCTTGACAAATCATAGACCATAAATGGCATTTTAGTGAATTAAAAAAAAAAATTGACAGCAGTGGCATCGAATTAGCGGGAAACCAGCGAATTAACACGACAGACGAGGCAGTGTGGATCTAGTTTCCTTTACCTTTCTCGAGGGGATACAAACTTAAAACAAAAAAAAACTGTCTTGCGTATGGTTTTGCTCTTGCCAAAATCAGCTGTTCATATGTGTGGCGGCCATTTTGTGAGTTAGCAGAGAGATAAAGTACGGTCTACGGTCCGCTAACTTTCGGAAGACTTAACAGACCCTTGAAGGACTGATTAGCGCTAATTGACGTTTATGAATCATGTTTTTTTGCATCGGTCTTATAGCGAACTTATAGCGAGCCTCTAACTTTTTATGAATAAGGCTGCCAGACTGTACCTTTTAAATGCCATTCTACTTAAGAGACATTAATATACTCTTTTGCATTCTTATGCCGTATACTCCGTATAGCATATGAAGTTAGCAAACTTATAATAGGTAATAGGTACACTCGTACACTTAGTTCTCTTCAAATAATGTACATATATGTCATTGTATATGCTAAGTACTTTAGTGCGCTACGATACAAAGTCCAAAGCAGGGTCGGGCTTAGCGAACCCTTATTTACTGTTTTGGTACATTAGTGATTCTCCGCAAGTGACCCAGGGGGACAACTCTCTTTGTTGTCTACCTTTGTTCTGTGATTGAAAAGTGTCTACCTAAATGGCACCCAAAGGAGCTGGAAATTTAAATCTTATTTGTAAGTAAGTTAAAGGGACAAATGGCATGTCATATATACCTACAGATACCCTATATGTCTACGTGCATCCCGATAATGTTTTTCTATATAGATCTCTACATTATCATTTCACTAGGCCTTTAGTATTGTAATTATTATTAGACTAGCAGCCCGTCCCGGCTTCGCACGGGGTAGACAATTATTTATTTTTGGAAATTTTGATATAACGTTCTTCAATATTGTTATACATTATTTTGTTCTATCGCTAATAGTTTCGGCAGCGCATTCGACGAAAGACATTTTAAGACTCATTTTTCTACACCTTCGGTTACATTGTTCAAATTTTACCAAGGATCCCTAATTTTTTTCAAAATGAAATGTAGCCTATGTCAAATTGGAAGAATGTAGCATTCTATTGGTGAAAGAATTTTTTAAATCGGCCCAGTACTTTTTGAGCCTATTCATTACAAAAATACAAACATACAAAAATAGGTACAAATCTTTCCTCTTTATAATATTATTAGTGTAGAAGTGTACATATATACCGCCTATTGTATACTTTGTTCTTTGTTTCTGTATTGTTTTGTACTGATTTGTGGTGTTCAATAAAGAGTATTTGTATTGTATTGTATTGTATATATAATACCGAGTTTCTTAATATTTCGTAGAGATAATAGATGACGCTTATGTAGATGTTAACTCAATAAATTATAATAATTGGAAATGTATGCAATGCCATCTGCCAAGTGAAAAACTGTTGACTTATCGGTTAGCTCTCAATCCTCGTGCAGTTTAAGAGCGTTATCTAAAAATTGCATGAATTTCATGACCGTCTCATCGTGTTCTCGTTTTATAATGGCCATTGTCAACCCTGTCTTTCGTTTACGGAACCTACCTTAGAGGCGTGATGATCGCTCGGTGTCGATCGATAGCGATAGCGGTGAGTGTGAACACGCTCACGTTAACGCTGAGCGCCTGCACGAATGGGCAGAAGGGGCACATGAAGTGCGGAAGCAGCCATCGCTGCAGCAATGCCGCTTGGAACTGTTGAAAGAAATCAAACTTTACATACACACATATTATCATCGTCTCCAGCTTACATGCCATGACAGGCTTAGGCTCTAGTTCCCACGCGGGCCCAGTGCGGATTGGGAACTTCACACACACCGTTGAATTGCTTGGCTGTGTGCAGGTTTCCTCACGATGTTTTCCTTCACCGAAAACCTCATGGTACATTTAAAATGTAATTTCGCACATAAATTCCGGAAAACTCATAGGTGCAAGCCCGGGAATCGAACCCACGACCCTCTGCTTGAGAGGCCACAGGTCAAACCACTAGGCTACCACGGCGCACATGCATCTAAACATATAAAAGAAGAAGAAAGTGACTGACTGTCTGACTGACTGACATATCAGTGTACAGCCCAAACCGCTGGTTCTAGAGATTCCAAATTTGGCACGTAGGTTGCTTAGGGGTGCACTAAGAAAGGATTTTTCAAAATTCGACCCCTAAAGGGGTTAATTGGGGGTCCATAGTTTCTACGGAGAAACAAGATTTATATATTCAGTTCAACGAAATCTTATGAACTATAATTATAAAATCCGTATTAAGGATTTTAGAAAATTCCCACGGGATAAGGAAAAAAGGGAATTTATATTCAGTTCTACGGGATCGATTTTTGTTTTACTGGTAGTATAAAACTGAAATTTGGCCTTCAGGTTCCTTGGGAAGTATAGGGGAGCACTACTAGAGGATTTCCCGAATTTCTGACGGAAACGAACGGGAAAAACGGGATTTTTTGTTATACTACACTGATCGTAGAAAGTTGAAATTTGGCATGGAAGTTGCTTGAAGAGTGTAGGGAAGCTATAAGAGATAATTTCCCAAAATTCCCACGGGAACGGGAAAAAGGGGCTTTTCGTTTTACTGGTTTTAGAAAGCTGAGATTCGGCATGTAGGTTGCTTGAAGAGTGTAGAGGAGCATTAAGAGAGGACTTTCAAAATTCCCACGGGATCAGGAAAAAGCGGGATTTTTCGTTTTATTGGTCGTAGAAAGCTGAAATTTGGCATGGAAGTTGCTTGAAGAGTGTAGGGAAGCTGTAAGAGATAATTTCCCAAAATTCCCACGGAAACGGGAAAAAGAGGCTTTTCGTTTTACTGGTTTTAGAAAGCTGAGATTCGGCATGTAGGTTGCTTGAAGAGTGTAGAGGAGCATTAACAGAGGACTTTCAAAATTCCCACGGGAACAGGAAAAAACGGGATTTTTCGTTTTATTGGTCGTAGAAAGCTGAAATTCGGCATGTAGGTTGCTTGAAGAGTGTAGAGGATCATTAAGAGAGGACTTTCAAAATTCCCACGAACATAAAAAAAAAACGGGATTTTTCGTTTTACTGGTCATAGAAAGCTGAGATTCGGCAAGTGGGTTCCTTGGGGAGTATAGGGGAGCATTAAGAGAGCATTTCCCGAAATTCTTACGGGAACGGGAAAAACCGGGATTGAAATACTCCTGGTACACGCGAGCAAAGCCGCGGGCAAAAGCTATTTGTCAATAAATGAGTCTACGCGGACGAAGAAAGCTAGTACATATATAAAATCACGTCTTTTTCCCTTATAGACAGAGCCTAAGGTAACAAGACCTAAAAGCCACGTTTAATATGGTTGTGGGTGTATAAGTGGAAAAGGGATTCAAAGTTTAGGTTCTACCTTTAAGTATGTTGGACTTTTAGCCGAATAAGGCGATGACACCAAACTTATTTTTAAGTAACATAAAACTTAATATCACGCTTAAAACAAGTTGAAGTAGGTACAGTCAAGGGCATAAATATCGATACAGCCAAACATCGTCAAATATAAATATTACCGACCTTATTGTTTGTGGCATAAAGGTATATAGATAGTTTTGACATATAATATGCCCTTGATTGTACACTCGCGGTCATTAATTGTAGAGCCACGATAGAACCTTTTCGTAAAATGCCACTGTCAAAATAGATATTATTGAAATGGCGATTTTTCCATAATAATTGGGATGTTTTACGTGAACGCGTTCGAGACGTTTGTTCGTGTGAAAACTTACACTCGATCGCACTTTTAACAATATGGCCTCTGTCTTGGACAAAAATGTAAATAGAAGGCGGAATAAAAAATGCCACTCTTGCAGAGTACATACTGTACAGAACTAGCTAATGTGGCATAAGTATTTCAGTATGCTTAGTGTAAGTTTTCGGTCACAAAATACGTCTCGAACGCGTTTGCATTAAAATGCCAAATACTATGAAAAATTGTAGTTGTCGTTTCGTTCCGCTTGTGGCTAGTCCGCTGTTCATTTTCCCATAGTAATTAAAACGTTAACGCGAACGTGTTCGAGACGTTTATATTGAGCCTAAAACTTACACTAGAAGCTCTGATATTGAACATCAACTTGCCCATACGCACACGTTGCGACTGCGGTTTAAATGGGCATGGTTTTTTTTACCTAAATTTATACTTCCGCAACACGTGGCAAGACGAGAAGTTGTATCGATAGCGTAAACTACGTTTTGTACAAAACGAACTGTCAACAAGCAGGAAACATCGTTCGAATTGCTTTTGTCTAATTCGGGGACACGTTGTCACAAACGTGTCTCTTTTATTCGCCATAAACAAACATTGCTTTGTACAAATGGATCGTGCCAAATAGTGCCAAAGGTCAACCAATAAGAGTAGTACGAGTATTATGATACCAATGGCCATGGCAATTGACCATAGTACTTACTTGCTAATTTCTCAATGCTAAGCCGCTAATGTTTTAGGGCTTAGTTTTATCAACAAAAGTTCTTACTAATTGTAATCCTGGTCCAGTTAAGGTACCATGCCGAATTGAGTTAAGCTTATTCACGCTTCACCTTCAGTATCAAGAATTATATCGAAAAATCTAGTTGTAGGTAACACATTATAGTAGGTAATCGCGGAACTGTGGGTATAAATAAATTTTAATATGCTCGTTGTATTGTACTAACCGTTCACAACGATCGTTAAACCTACCTGCTTGAAAGAAAATAAGGGAGACACGATTTTTAACGGTAAAATGAAAATATGAATTACTTATGTAAAACAGGATTTCATTAATGCGTTGACATAAAAAATCACAGTTTATTTTAATCTAGCCAGCAAAATTTAAGTGTCCTCTTTTCTTTTGACTAGTGAAATACTGTTTTTCAAACTATTGTCATGAAATAAACTAAATCAAATTGTCGCTTCTCCATAGTCAAAGCAATCGTAGTAAGTAGGTGTAACTTCATAGTAAATAAAATTAATAAAATAATAGTTTGGTAGCGCTTTTATAGTTAATGTTTTTGTATAAGCTTTGTGAGCATTTCCACTATGTTGACATAGATTAAGTAATTAGTGGATAACTGTTACTGGCTTTATATAATGTAACCGATTATGTTTCCCCGTATTATGTGTATGGCTGTTGTTATCCTGAATAAAGAAAAAAAAATAGATTTTAACAACGAAAGCAAAGTTAAGTCTGATGCAAAATACTATCATTTATTTATTTATTTATAAGAATTTTTATTCCGAATTCGCTACAATTTCAGTAAGTACATATTGTTGTTGTTGTTATATACTATTTCATGACAAAATACCAATAAATCTCATTTTTTTAGATCTCTAAAATGTGTTATTTGGCAGATAAATCAACTTGGAGAGGAGGTCTGCCCAGCAGTGGGACGTATAAAAAATATAGGCTGGAGATGAGATGAGATGAAAAATTT
The DNA here is from genome assembly GCA_963854515.1 of Pandemis heparana. Taxonomy (NCBI): domain Eukaryota; kingdom Metazoa; phylum Arthropoda; class Insecta; order Lepidoptera; family Tortricidae; genus Pandemis; species Pandemis heparana. Next base: position 9,446,832 of record OY978010.1, read on the forward strand.
AAACGCATAGGTAGATATCAAATTGTACGCTAAAAATAACATTCAAATGTAAAGTAGACCCCTGGGAGTCAATCACAAAAAGTGCCAATTTATAAATATTACTTTGCGTAGTAATTCGTTAAGTCGTAGAGTCGTTAGGGACATTCAAATAAATACCTGTCGTGGCAAAAAGCCGTGGTTGTCTAGTGGTTTGATCAATGGCCTCTCAAGAAGGGGATCTCTCGTAAGCTGTGGGTATTTCTGAATTCTTGTGCGAAATTACATTTGAAATTCACCATACGCTTTTCGGCAAAGGAAAACATCACTAGGAAACATATGCACACACCTGCAATGTAGGTAGTTCAATGTGTGTGAAACACTCAATTGAGCCCGCGTGAACTACAGACCAAATCCTCTTACTCTGGGAGGAAGCATGTGCGTTATGGAGAACTTATGGGTGAAAATTATGATGATGATAAAAGGCCACTGTAATTTATCAAATTCTCCCAATAATTTCTATTATTTGTTGCGCAAACCTACGTACTACTTCAAGTATTGTGCTTATTCGTAGTTATTTCATATTATATTAGATTCCAGTTTGTCATTTAGGTATTTAATCATGTAACCATTTTCACATTACTGCATTCCCCGACACCATACTGACACCTTTAACGCCTTGCCCTTTATGTTGTAGGTAGGCGAGGCGAGGCAAGGCATAAATATACGGATTAGTGTGCTCTTACCTTGAGACCTAAATTCTTTAGGCAACAATTCAATAATTCAACACCACCTACAACATTAAGCCTCTGTTTACCTCTCGGATCTCCTTTGTCTAGTCAAAGCGGCTTATAGGGTGTCCACAAATCTCTTGTTGTTGTTACTGTAAGGCTTATTTATAACCGAAATTGTGGGCTCTGAATATCACCTTTTTTATTATTTAAATTTACACTGGAAAAAAGTTATGGTGTGCGGGCGGGAAGCGTTGACAGAGAAAACACTGAAAACTCCCCCAGCTATCTTCATCTCCGCACCGGAACACAACAGTACAAGCTTTGCTGTTAAGCGGTAAAATTAGCTATATACCTGTGGCTTGATTTGCTATTAATTTTCTTAAGGCAGTGACAGTAATCCGGACGGCCTCAAAAATATCCTTGGCACTCAAAAATAAGTAAGCGCGTAAGTGTAAGTTCAGATATTTTTGAGCAACTATAGACGGCTCCGATGTATGTGATGACGACTGTACAAAATGCATAATAGTAAAATGTATTTTCTGACCCTCATTACTTCCTTATAGCACTCAGTAAGTTAAATAAACTTTATACAGTCCTCGGATTACGTGTCCTAAATCTTAACCGACCAAACCCAATAACGGGAAGTGGGTCAAAATCGACTTGCAAGATTGGATTACTGCCCATGGGGACAGGTAAAGTCGAATGAAATCATGAATGTGAATATTTCACGCCACTTTTGTGCAATATAAATCTAGTTAAAACCGGATTGATAACAATTAAAAATAACAGTAAGTATTTATCGGAACATTAACTAACGGTCGTTACAACGGTTATAAAGGAGTTAATTTCTGTTGAAGAGAGACATCAACGCGTTTAAGGGCTTCTTAATAATCTTTGGATCGCCAAATAAACTTGAAAGTCTTTTAAATACAAAATCCAAGGAATATTTTTATTCCTTTGTTTGGTCCATACTTTTTAAATATTCATTGAAGTTTGAAGTATCGCAATTCTAATTACTCACTATGGCAAAGCTCGCTGCAAACCAAATATTTTTGTTTCAGGACAAGGCCTGTAAGAAGTTAGAACACATTGGACGAGGTACGCAAAATTTCTCACATAAATAAAGGCAACTAAAAACACAGTCACATTTGTGAGTCTGTAACTGGCGTCACTGAAAATCAGCGTCTCGACATTATCCTGGATCTTATCGTGACACATAGCTGAGTGGCGGCCATTTGGCTGGTTAGAATAAGTATCCGTGTATACATGTGTGTGTGTGTATGCATGTATTCTGTTTGCGTTTCCGTATCAGCTAATAAAGTTCTCTTATTCTTATACATTTTTATGGTAACTGCATTCTACGTACCGCGGTGCATTTCGTATTACGATATTTATTTGTTTTAAAGTGTTTTTGGTCGAATGATCTATTGGTATAATTTTTGTACAGTTACAGACAATGCGTGACTTGTTTTAGAAAAAATATTTCAACCATCAAACGTCGCTGAGCTGGCTATTTATACCCTGCAATTACCTGGAATGGCACAGCAAACAGCCCTATGACGATGTCGGCTAGCGCTAGGTTCGCTATATAGCAGTTGGTGACGCTCTGCATGCGACGCGACGTGGCAACCACCCACATCACTAGGAAGTTGCCGACAACTGCGAGTACCGATATCGTCCCGTAGAGAAACGACAACAGCACTATCATGCCCGTCGGCACATCGTACAAAGTTTCTGCAACAATAATAAAACTTGAAATGCGCGGATCGTTAACATTACGAAGTCGAGGCTGTTCGTCATGTTTCGATCTAATCCAGTACTGGTGTGGAGTGTCTATCACTGCTACCGAGCCAAGCGCTTTGAGAAGAAGAACTATGAAGTAGTCTGAAACATGTCAAGCAGACTTGACTTCCATTAGCGAGTGATTGGATTCATTACGTTCGAATATCACTGTAGTTTTATGTTAGTAAATAATAAACGGGTGATTTAATTATCTTGCATCTTTTTCTTTGACACAAACATGAACCGTCTTCAAATGCGCAATGCGGCTTCAAGTGTTATTGCTGAATCGTTTGACAAAATTGAAATAAGGCTACGTTTGTGATACCAAAAACACAACATCGAACAAAAGAGATTACTTAATTGAAATTGTTACACAGGAGGCGAAAATATCGTCGGACGTACGTACCTACCTACTCGTACAAAAAAATACAGCCAAATTCAGAACCTTTTTAGATGTGTGTTAAAAGTAAATCATCGAATAATAGGTTATTTATTGGTGAAGGGGGATTTTCTGCGCGTTCAAACTTGTTACGTAACTTTGATACGTACTTATAAGCTTACATAAGGGCTTTTGCAGGCAATAATGCTTAGTTGTTATTGCAGCGTACCTGCTCACGCAAATGTTCTTGCACTGCGTCAATTAGTTAGAGTAAGTGGCTTGACTCTCACAACGAGCTGGAAATGTGTGCGCTATTTACACACTTTTGTAGGGGATTTTCCCCGGAAAAAGTCCAACCAGCCACGAAAAATTACAGGGGATTTGGTAATTTATTGCGTGTTCCATGGCTCCAGATGTACCCGGCAGTGTTTTAAATCGCAGAATTATATGAACTAATTGGACTTTTATGGTAGAAGCTCTGCTTTGTAAGTTAAAATATCATACGAACAAGCGAGTGACGTTTTTATTGAAAATGTGATTTTTAATGCAACTTTTTCTGCTCACAGTGTAACTTAATTATTACACTGCAATTGGACCTTTATATTTATACTAAGTTAAACTACGGATTTGGAATATTATAAATACCACCCTCATAACAATGGAGTGATTAAACCCGTGCGAATATACTTATTATATTCGATTCAATCATACAATGAGCCCATAGGAAAATAGTGAAGGCAATTTATAAGGTTGTAAAAAGCTTAAATGCGGAAAAACGTTTAAGCCAGATCCGCCTAAATAATGGTTTGCGGAGACGCCTAAAAGGAAAGCTAAAAGTAGGTACTTATTTGTTAAATATCATCTTGGATACAATTGGCTAACCGAGGTTAAACGAAATGAATGTGACTATAAACTGTGTATTTTTTATTAAGCCCGCAACACTTCTCCACTTCGTAACTCCTCTAATCTTTTTATAATGTTCAATTACTACTCTAGTCCTTTGTCACTTTGACGAATGCAAATAAAGTAGCTAGCAAGTGGTCATTATTGACTATCAACCAAAGTATTAATTAATCAACTAATTCCGTTAGAAGTACTATGAGTGTTCTTGAAAAACCTGCTTCATAAAAAACTTAACTAAATTTTAAATAAGTAAAATCAAAAATCCCGCAGCACTGTGTGGAATTATCACGATATAATATTCAACAAATCTCTGTTACTACGTTTACCTGTGCAGAAAAAAAGTACAAAAGAAAATCTCAACCGTGAATAGAAAATATTCTCGTCGTAATATGTAGAGTTTTAGGGTAAATCTTACACAAAGCCCCGTTTAAGGTCCCTATTCGAGGTGGAAAGTGTACAAAACGACATTGCTTTCAATGTTGCCTGTCTCGTTTATTGGACGTCAGAGTAAGACAGAAAATTAGTCTCTCGTATTGACATACTTAGGCCTTATTGGACAAAGATTAAATATATTATTTCTTATTACATTTCCGTAACTTTTGTGAACAGAGGGTTGGGTGTGAATAGAGGGCCTTTACATTTCTTTTGCCACTACATCATCTACATCATCTATGACATAATTTCATTTAACTGATTGTCGATTGCTTGAATCTGCTATTAACTAACTCAAAATATCATTAATGTAGCGTCATCAAGGAAGTTCAAGAGCCATATTAACAAAAAAAAGGATGGATATACTTACTTACCCAAAGTACTGTTCGTGTCATTTTGTCCTAAATATTCCGCAATCAAAATGTTTCTCGACCAGTCTGCATCGTCATCTTGGGTAGAACTCGTTGTGCTATAACAAAAAAGAAATGTAATAATATAGTATATCCGTAAAAACTCTTATATCAAATGTGGCGTGATTAGGAAACGTTAATACATTATTTTTTTACTATCTTTTTTTCACATACAATGCTTCTCTGCATATTTGTTAAAATTAAGGGTACGTATAAAAATCCATAAAGTTTAAAATGTATAATGGGTTAAAATACATAATGGTTCAAAACATATAATGCGATTCTGAAATAAATTCTGATCCGCTCCCTAAAATTAAACCTTGTTGTTAGCCTACTACCGAAATAAAGCCTGTTTTAAAACATATTTTTAACAATTACCTATTTACGTTCATTAACATTAACTGGGATTACTTTGCTGTAATACTTTTAAGTCAATATAAGTTCTACACGAAAAAAGGCTTAGACATAAACATATTGGCTTCATTACTTTGAGTGACGTCATTGAGAGCAACGAACCCCAAATTTTTTAATGTTTGCCCGTATAGTTAGATGTATTTAGGTGCAAATAATTATGATTTCCGCAACAACCTTTACAATGTAATGAAAAATCAAAGATTATTTCGATACCTATACTTAACTTAAGAACATTGCAAAATGTCTAATTAAATACTTCGTTCATTTTCTTTCGAACCCCTGCATCCATTTATGTTGACTCGTTACATTCTAAAATGGTCTCGAGAAGGATAAATAAGATGTATTTGATGTAAACTTATAACAGGATGCTCATTTCACTTAATAATCCTGTTTGTTTTATGTTAGTTAGTTTTGCTTGTAGTGTAAGTCCCTAAACATGGTAAATACTGTTGCATGCCTGTTATTGGTGCATGAACATGGATTGTAACTTTTAATTTTTATGAATAATAATGTTTTGTTTATGTACTTTTGCCATGTCTAAATAAATAAATAAATTATGCCTTTAATGCTGAGCTACAATGCTGTTTTATGTACAATAAAGAGTTATACATACATACATACATGTTTGTAAACTATATTAACTTTATTGATTGGTGTTGAGAAAAAATAGCTCACGGGGTAGAAAATACAAGAGATCGGTACATTTCCTTTAAAGTGGCTCTATCACTAGATTATTAGAGATGTTAATTTTTTACTACAGCGAGAAATATAGCTAATAACTTTTTTTATATACACTGGATACATTTATACTCGGAAATTGCATAGTTAATTGAAAATAAATTAAGTCTACGCGGACGAAGTCGCGGGTAAAAGCTAGTTAGGTATAAATTAAACTTGCTTTATTTTACCTACTACATAGTAACTCAATGAACTATAAAATCACAAAAAAAATCTTCAAATTCTGATTTGTGGTGTTCAATAAAGAGTATTTGTATTGTATTGTATTGTAGTCTCTGCCTATCCCTGTGGGAAAGAGGCGTGACGATATGTATGTATGTATGTATGTATTGTAATCACTACTTCAATAATAGACTTGTTACAGCGTAAACGTTTGACGTAAACTGCGTATAATACATGACGTAAAAGTTAGCAACGGAACGTACTAATTTGCCAATTTTAGGTATCGCGCCTCTTCATCTTAACAAGGCGGTTTTGTCGACGCTATATCACGTGATAAAAATAGCATTTTTATGTTAATAAGCCTTAGGTTACACCACGTTAGGAAGCGGAATCAGTGTACGGGGAAGAATCCACCAATAGAAGAAAGAAGAAAGAAGAAAGAAAGAAAACATATATTCATTTTGCAAGACACACAAATATAAGAGCATACACACAATTTTATAGAAAAGAAATAACAAAAAAAACAGACATGAAAATTAGATCATCAGCGTTGTGTGTCTTCGCAAAAGTGAAATAGCTGGGGCAATAAGCGATAAAACCTTGCACTTTTGTCTCGGAAGACGCCACTTGGCTCGATTGTTCCTTAGGTCATTCTGAGCAGATTTAGCCCTGGAGGCCTAAAGTTACCCCCTGCTGGTAGCCAGGGGAGGGGGGGGAAGTTTGCATCTCCCGCGTTGCAGTTGGACCTTGTTTACTGTCCACTTATAGCTACTAGGGCAAGTTTGGTATCATTTTCGTATAATTTAAGGATGGGGAATCCTTTTCTGGAACAAAATTTTTACCTTACCATAGAAAAAAAACAATAAATTGAAAAAAGAAAAAAAAAACTCAAAAAAAATATTTCGAAATTGTTTTCTTACAGGCATACTACGGTGATTTTTGGTAATTAAAAAATATGACGTTATAGTCTATTTAATCTTGAATCTTAAAAGTATTACTTGAATAACCACTTCTCAATAAAAAGTTTGTCAAAAAAAAAACGTTTATTCGGCAACTTTGGCTTTACCTGTTTGGAGCCCAGTTACTGTCCACTAATAGCTACTAGGGCAAGTTTGGTATCGTTTTCGTGTAATTTAAGGATGGGAAATCCATTTTTGGTACAATTTTTTTACCTTACCATAGAAAAAAAACAAGGGATTCGCAAAAAAATATAATCACAAAAAAAAAATTGAAATTGTTATCTTACATGCATATTAAACCGAATTTCAGTAATTAAAAAATATGATGATATAGCCTATTTAATTTTAAATCTAAAAAGTATTACTTAAATAACAATTTCTGAAGAAAAAGTATGTCAAAAAAAATAAAAACGGGTGTTTGGCAATCCTAGTTTCACCTGCTTGGAGCCCGGTTACTGTCCACTTATAGCTACTAGGGCAAATTTGGTATCATTCTCGTGTAATATTAGGATGGGGAATCCATTTCTGGAACAAACTTTTTACCTTACCATAGAAAAAAAACAAGAAATTGGTAAAAAAAATAAAATCACAAAAAACAATATTTAGAAATGGTTCTCTTACACGCATATTACACCGATTTTTAGTAATTAAAAATTATGATGATATAGCCTATTTAATCTTGAATCCAAAAAGTATTACTTAAATGACCATTTCTGAAGAAAAAGTATGTCAAAAAAAAACGGTTGTTTGGCATACCTGGTTTCACCTGTTTGGAGCCCGATTACTTTCCACTTATACTTAGCTACTAGAGCAAGTTGGTATCGTTTTCGTGTAATTTTAGGATGGGGAATCCATTTCTGGAGCAAACTTTTCACTTTACCATAGAAACACAATCAAGAATTTGTCAAAAAAAATTCACAAAAACCATTTTCGGAATTGGTCTCTTGCAGGCATACTACAGTGATTTTTGGAAATTAAAAATATGATGTTATAGCCTATTTAATTGTGAATCTTAAAATACAGAAGTATCGAAAGCTTGCCACCACCTCAAGACGTTCCAAAGCAACATTTTCTTCGAGCTGTATACCAAAGAGGACATGTATGAGATCAAATCTTACAGTCCCATCAAGACCTGCCATACCCTTCTAAATGTGCATGGTACACAGAAAATCAAATGTGAAAACCGGTGTGGACCACGATACCGTCTTCGAGAAAGATATCAATCGTCGAATCCAATTTGAATGGGCAGCGTTTAGGAAACTCCGCATCCGCAATGTCTTTTGATAAATTCCTTAGTTCCTTAAGACGAAAGTCATTAACCAATGTGTGTTGCCAGTGATTACTTATAGATCCGAGATATGGTGCTTCCGGTGCTTCACTATAGGCCTTATAAATAGGCTCAGAGTTTTTCAGCGAGCTATGGAGTGCTATGCTTGGGGTTTCTCTACAGGATTGAATCAAAAATGAGGAGATACGTAGAAGAACAGCGGTCACCGACATAGCCAAGCGAATTATCTCGTTGAAGTGGTAATGGGCAAGCCATATAGCACGGAGAATAGATGGTCATTGGGGCCGAGAGGTTCTCGATTGGAGACCGCAGATCGACAAGCGCAGCTTACGACGACCACCAACGAGATGAACGGATGACCTGGTTAAAGTCGCGGTTTCACGGTGGATGCAAGCCGCTACCAACCGAGGCAACTGGAGGTCATTGGGGGTGGCTTGTCCAATAGTGGATGTCCTACGGCTGATATGATGATAAAATGCAAATTAACATGTGCAAATAGAAGGCGCAACTGTATCAAAAGACAGTTAAAATGTACAGATCGTAAGAGTTCAGTGCAATAAGAACAATTTTAATGCAGCTTTCAAATTTTTAGTTATAGTGCCCCCCCGTACTTTTTTTCCTGACTATCGTGGGAGTCTAATACTTCATGTTTTTAGAAAAAACTTGTTCGGTAAGAACTTGAGCACCCCATATTAAAGCACGAACAAACAGGTGAAATCAGGTATGCCAAATAAAAGTTTTATTTTTTTTTGGCAAACTTATAAATTAGAAGTGGTCATTCAAGTAATACTTTTTAGATTTAGAATTAAATAGGCTATAACATCATATTTTTTAATTACCAAAAATCGCTGTAGTATGTCTATAAGAGATCGATTTTTTAATTTTTTTTTGCGATTTTCATATTTTTTTGCTATTTCATGTTTTTTTTCTATGGTAAGGTAAAAAATTTGTTCCAGAAATGGATTCCCCATCCTAAAATTACACGACGATGATACCAAACTTGCCCTAGTAGCTATAAGTGGACAATAACCGGGCTCCAAACAGGTGAAATTAGGATTGCCAAACAACCGTTAATTTTTTTGACATACTTTTTCTTCAGAAATGGTCATTTAAGTAATACTTTTTAGATTCAAGATTAAATAGGCTATATCATCATAATTTTTAATTACTAAAAATCGGTGTAATATGCGTGTAAGAGAACAATTTCTAAATATTGTTTTTTGTTATTTTATTTTTTTTACCAATTTCTTGTTTTTTTTCTATGGTAAGGTAAAAAGTTTGTTCCAGAAATGGATTCCCCATCCTAATATTACACGAGAATGATACCAAATTTGCCCTAGTAGCTATAAGTGGACAGTAACCGGGCTCCAAGCAGGTGAAACTAGGATTGCCAAACACCCGTTTTTATTTTTTTTGACATACTTTTTCTTCAGAAATTGTTATTTAAGTAATATTTTTTAGATTTAAGATTAAATAGGCTATATCATCATATTTTTTAATTACTGAAATTCGGTTTATTATGCATGTAAGATAACAATTTCTAAATATTTTTTTTTGTGATTTTGTTTTTTTGCGAATTTCTTGTTTTTTTTCTATGGTAAGGTAAAAAAATTGTACCAAAAATGGATTTCCCATCCTTAAATTACACGAAAACGATACCAAACTTGCCCTAGTAGCTATAAGTGGACAGTAACCGGGCTCCAAGCAGGTGAAACTAGGATTGCCAAACACCCGTTTTTATTTTTTTTGACATACTTTTTCTTCAAAAATTGTTATTTAAGTAATATTTTTTAGATTTAAGATTAAATAGGCTATATCATCATATTTTTTAATTACTGAAATTCGGTTTAATATGCATGTAAGATAACAATTTCTAAATATTTTTTTTTGTGATTTTGTTTTTTTGCGAATTTCTTGTTCTTTTTCTATGGTAAGGTAAAAAAATTGTACCAAAAATGGATTTTCCATCCTTAAATTACACGAAAACGATACCAAACTTGCCCTAGTAGCTATTAGTGGACAGTAACTGGGCTCCAAACAGGTAAAGCCAAAGTTGCCGAATAAACGTTTTTTTTTTTGACAAACTTTTTATTGCGAAGTGGTTATTCAAGTAATACTTTTAAGATTTAAAATTAAATAGACTATAACGTCATATTTTTTAATTACCAAAAATCGCCGTAGTATGCCTGTAAGAAAACAATTTCGAAATATTTTTTTTGAGTTTTTTTTTTCTTTTTTCAATTTATTGTTTTTTTTCTATGGTAAGGTAAAAATTTTGTTCCAGAAAAGGATTCCCCATCCTTAAATTATACGAAAATGATACCAAGCTTGCCCTAGTAGCTATAAGTGGACAGTAAACAAGGTCCAACTGCAACGCGGGAGATGCAAACTTCCCCCCCCTCCCCTGGCTACCAGCAGGGGGTAACTTTAGGCCTCCAGGGCTAAATCTGCTCAGAATGACCTAAGGAACAATCGAGCCAAGTGGCGTCTTCCGAGACAAAAGTGCAAGGTTTCGGGAAAAATAGTCGCTTATTGTCCCAGCTAAAACGGTCGCTGGCTCAGCATTACGCTGAGGTGTTAGACACCTGCAGCACTGACTGAGAATCGCTTTATTTCCTAACCTCGCTCGTCCCTGCTCTCCTATTGGTGGGTTTTTCCCACGCCACTCCGCTTCCTCGCTCATCTCTGGTGGATGGGCAACCATACTGTGACAACATCTAGGTGCCTGGTAGCAACCTATCGCCCTAAACGTATTATTATACCTTTTCCGTTCCGTCGTGCGTAAAAATAACTCAATCGATAGAATGCTTATAGTTACAACCATGCACCAGTGCGCCGTCTCGGAAGCAGAGCGGAGTAAAGATGTACAGAATCTGACCAATCACTGCACTTGATTTCGTCCATTGCTCCGTTTGTAGTTATAAAGTGATAATATTTAGGCACCGTAAACCGGGATGACTTTAATTTATAGGGCGACTTTAAAAAGCAGTTGTAATGACGAAATCATTCACTTTTATTTGCGTTTATTGCTTCCAATACAAATCTTCGCCGATCGTCTTTTCGTCTACATGCCAAACATTCACCGAATGTGGAAAAATAGATATTGTAGCAATTTTTAAACTATCGAGATAACCCCAAAATGATCAAAGTTACGCGGTTTACGGTATTGATATGTGACGTGTATTGGTCGCTTCTACTTGTTTCCGTTCCGCTCTGTTATTATGGAAGTGAACTCTTATGTGAAAGCCTAGATATAGAGCACTCTACACGATATTCTAAGCAACAATATTATGTTCCACTAACATTTGAAGCATCGTTTTGCGTTAGTGAGACCCCAGATTCCACGAAGAAAGATAATACATACGAGTAGGTATATCTCAGTGAGAAGAAGTCAACCGTAAATTGTGATTGTTTGCTACAATAGGCTCGAAACGAATATTAGAGAGATATCATTAAATTTGTGGGTACACTGAAAAAAAAATGATAACAGAACTATCCTGAATGATAACAATATTATTTTCGTTAATTGCATTGAAACCCTGATCTAACAAATACTTACTAATAAATAGCTAAGTAGGTACCTGATTTTTGAACTGACTCAGGTATAGTATTGCCTTAGTTTTCACTCTTTAAAAGTTGTAGGCTGACAACAGGGGCCTTACCATGACGCCTAAATACGACTCAGTTAAAGTAGCTTACACTTTTTACTTCATTAGTTAGCTGTCACTTTTACTTCATTATAACCAACAGTTTCTGTGTAACTTTTGGGAATGTCGCAGCCCAGGTATGAAAATATTAAGTCTACGAGTTTTCTTTTTGTTTGTTTCGAAATTTTCACCGTTCTTCTTTATGGAAGATGAAATATTGTTTCGGATGTGTACTGTAATACGTGTACGCAATGTTAATATAAGACGTGACAGACACAAGATCTGCAGCTTACCTTTTCATTTTATTATGTGCCCATGTGTACCCTTGGGACTGAACCTTAACACCGTAGTGTTGTGCTGCTGTAGTAAGCACGGGTATAAGGGAGGTTAGGTAGCACCGTACGCCCAAAGGGCAAACCACCCAGGAGTAGGAGCCCCGCGGCGGGGCGTAGCGGGGCTCCATCGAATTTTTTTCAATTTCTCAAATCCCAGCACTATAGTTCAGTCACATACTACCCCCAGTGTTAACGCCAGGGGTATGGTGGGTCTGGAGGGTGTTATGTACCTACTATCTAACTAATATTATAAATGCGGAAGTATGGATGGATGGATGGATGTTTGTTTGTTACTCAATCACGTCAGAACGGCCCAACGGATCTGGATGAAATTCGGCACATAGATAGAGAAAAGTTTGGAATAGCACATATGCTACTTTTTAACCCGGAAAATTGCGTAGTTCCCGCGGGATAGCGATAAACGAATTCTTTGCAGACGAAGTCGCTGGCAACAGCTAGTGCATTGATAAATCTAACTTTTGGGGTCACTTTATTTATCTCTATCAAGATCACGTTTTCAGAAACCTTAACCTTTGATGATGATGATGACATACCCTGTAGAGCAATAACAAATCAAGCTTCTACGTGCAACCAAAAAATAACGCCATTTATGTCGCATATTTTGACATTGTGAGTAATGAAATCATTTTGAGTGTAATTTCCTCTGAAAGTCATGAAATTTGGCCAGAAGCAAGGTCTCCCAACACAAGTAAATAATTTCAACGGCGCCCTCGGTGCGCGAGTCTGACACTTGGCTCGTTTTGTATTATGATCATTTTAATGTTATTTAATTTTTAATTTGTTACGTACGTTACTTACCCTGGTTAAAAATACTTCAGATCAAGTCCTACTGATGCTATCAAAGACAGACAGGATTTTCCCTGATCCGCACAGACTTTTTAGTGCTATCTTTATTTCTGTGCCTTTAATCCCTTATGGCCCTTAAGGGTAGGGCTTTGTTCGCAATAAAACTGCAATTATATCTAAGAAGTAAAGTAAATCGTTAAAAGTTTGGAGAAATTTGAATAAAAAACGGACTTTTTTGTTAAAAATTGTGCTCACTTGAAGTACCTACCAACGACTAGTAACTGGGAAGCTACTAATTAGTTAAGGTACGTACATTACAGTGGGGAAAGCTGTAAAGTAGGAATCTCGTGCGTCCTTGTACTCTTTAAAATTAGAAAAATTATTTAAATTCTGATTCTGAGCGTATTTACACGGGACTAGCAGAATATATTAGTTTAATATATATATATTAATGCAAGTTATATTTAGAAATGCATCACCTGGCGCATGAACCATCGTCATGGACGTGGGCTCGCCTGTTTAAACCACCGAGTGATTCAGCTAAATAAACTCATTATCTGGCTTTTACGTCGCTGCCGAACTTTAGACTAATGTCGTATAATCAAGCAAATGCTCCCACAGTGTTATACTTCCCACTGCCTATCTATGACACGAGCGTCATAGTCAACTCAAGTAGAAGCTTTGGCCTTGAACGGGCATATAAAAACGCGGTAAAAACCACACCCCATAAGGGCAGCAAAGTCATAATATAATGAACAAACAAACTGATGGTTTCTTAGTCCTCCTAAAACCTTTATATAGATTTAAACGCTAGCAATGTTACTACAATTTCATAATGGGATTAGACACATTGGTATGATGATAACTTTCTTTTGATGGGATGAGAGATCCCTTATAGGGATAAGTCCGCCTTTGTGCATGTATCTCAGTGTTTGTCAATTGTATTTGTATTGTTTATTCTGCAAAATAAAGAGTTTACATACATACATACATACTTTACTAAAATACAAAGATAGAAATTCTTGTCATCGAATTCGAGGAGCACGAAGATAATAAGATAATCTTTTGAAAGTAGAGCAATGACAAGAGAGGAAAAGGCTTTTCAAGGTTTATTACGAAAATATTTGTATTTCATGTTTGCAAAAACTGAAGACTACCTAGATTGCAGAATGATAGTATTGTTTGTTTAAACGTTACTATCTTTCTGCAACGTCTTGAGAGGCATGCGTCTAGAATCTATGTAGCTATACAAATTAGGATCTCAGCCAACGACTTGCCTACTACATAGTAGCAGTTGGTATATATGTACATAGGTACACAGGTATAAGTAGCTGCTTGTGTTATGCATTACAAATCCAAATAAACCTATTGCTACTACAGCTAAGAAGTAGCACTGTTTATCTTAGATAACAAGGTATTAGACAACAGATGAGAGTATTTACGACGCGCTATTTTAGTTCCGTGTTTTATTTACTTGAGCCTATTCAAATAAACGAAACAAATATATGTCTTTTATTTAATTACTGGTTACATTTGGAATCGTTTAGTTATCTACTTTAATACCACTCAAAATACGAAGCATGTTTACTTTTTTCTTACTCAAATACTTTGTAAACTTCTTTGTTTATACGGAAATGTGGCTTCTTAGCATCTTTTGTTCGATTCGCAAAAGTTGTGGGACCAGAGTTTCGGATTCCACTGTTTACCGACAGATAATTCCCTTAAATTCTCTACCAACAAAAACAAAAGGAATCGTGGGAAAACTAACACATTGGCTGTAATTGAAGTTCGCCCCTGTCAAGGTTGGCTGCCATTGGTGGCAATTAATGTTCAACGTACCTTTTTCCCTAACTATATTGCGTATTATCCACTACCGCGTTTTGTGTCAATATTTTACTTAACACACTCCCCGAAAACTCTACTTAACTTGGTAGAGAAAGTTCTTTATTTGGTGCCTAAATACTTAGAGTTAGCAAGCTTATTTTCGTACTTAGCTGTTCTTTATAAAATGGAGAAGTATCTGGATAAACATAGAGAACAAATATTACATTAAGCCGAAAATGCTTGGACAGATTGATCTACGAATTTGAAGAAAAATTTGAAGTATTAATTTATTTGTAAAAATAAGTACTAATAAATGTGTAATAAGTAATAAAATTCTTACCTACCTATTTTAAATTGTAGAGGTTCCAGATTATAAAAAAAACAACATTTTGTGTATCTAAGTATGTACATGGTCGGTAATTATCACGGGAATGTCAACAAGATCTATATTAGGCAGGCATTTATTATTTGTCTGAACTCGAAGGCCTCTATTTCAATCATTGATGGGAGCATTAGTTTAATGACTACATAACCATTTTACTGGTTACTTTACTCCTCATAAATAAAACTAATAACAGTTAACGATACGAAATTTAGGTACTGTTTATACACCTCCTTGCAAATAAATCGGACTATGGTTTTGGTTTGGTTGGAGATTTTTAGGCATCAAAGCTTAGAAAGTAAGCTTTTATGTACATAAAATACAAAAACTATGGGTGCCCATTTTTTTTTCCGAGGGGGTTTATTTGAATTACGTTGGATTTATAACGCAAAATCATAAATCTTGTATGTACTTAATTATTTCTTTAAGTAGGTATGTAACTAATTGATCAGTCACGTTTCAGACCATAGCGAATATAGTACCTAAGTGAAGCGACATAACAAATCAAGGCAAAACGTTCTGACAGAAGACAGCAGCAGCAGCATTTCTATCAAATACGTTTTTCCCTAAACAGGCCTTACACGTAGGTATACCTATTTCGAAATTCGTTATGTGCCGTTCCGTACACACTTCTAGCCATTAATATGAGAGTGAGAGGGACGGTATAATACTTCGAATTTCGGACTTCGAACTTCGATTTTCGGAGTAGCCCCTTAGATATCTGATAGATGGGGTGCGAGCTGCATACCTTTCTCGTCTGCTCGAGTGGTACGGTTTCCCACTAAGAGGCGGAACGGAAGAGTTGTGTGGTTTATTCTGTGGTAGCGTTTGGGCCGGTGCACAACAACAACAACGGTTATTAACTAAGTTATTTAAAAAAAGATCTTTCGCAGGTTAAGTAAAATTTATTTACCCTTTAATAACTGTCTTTTACTTGATGTTTATATGCAATTTTTTTTCTTTATTAAATGATGGGCATAAGCCCAAAAACAAATACCGAATTACTTATAAGTTTTCTATCATTTTTAATCATGCTAAACGTTGACTTTAGGTCTTTTTATACTAGGTTTTGCCTACCCCGTAAAGGATCACAAAACTATTAATATTATGCAAGTATGTACAAAACTCGCAAAAATTATAATATGAGTAGGAGGACAATTTAAATTGCCGTACTTATATTTAAACAGCAACACTGAAAGATAATGTTTAATTGTAACAGTATTTTACTATTCATTGATAATAGAATTATTTAGTACAGTCGCCCGCATTCCCGATTAACCACAATCCATGTGACGAGATACACGGATAGTCGGTTAGGAGGGCTGGCGACAAATGGTACAAAATATTTAACCGCTATTTATCACGAGAGCGAACTACCAAACTCACTTATAAAACTGGCCAAGTGCGAGTGGGACTGGCACACTTTTTTTTTTCTTCTTCATTCTTCTGTAATGTGGCGATCTGTGAGTGATCACAATGAGCCACCCCTTTGTCAATTATTGGTGCTCGTCATCGACCGAGGAACACTCCATCGAGCATCCCATCAAGAGCTGTCACTGAACCTGCCCACTAACTAGAGCACACTAATTACGGATTCCGTACGTATACAGAAACGAGTGCACCGATTTAGTTGAAATTTGGCAGGCACTCATATACATTAATGTGACCTAAACATTGCGGTGTGACGTAGGTAAATGCATTTTGTACATAGGGGTAACGCTTGGGATATGAAAATTGAAAGTTACCTAATGATTTGCAAACTGTACCGTGTGACATATCAAATAAAGAGGCTTAAGAGGAGGATATTATGAAGTAACAAAATATACAATATTTTAGTTCATTTGAAGTCAAAGGTTTGGAGATAAGAGAGGGGGCATGGTTGATTTTCTTCGGTTCAAAAATGACAATAAATGATCATTGGTCAAAGAAGGTTTCCTATTGTTATAAGGTTACCCAAAACTTTCCAAAGCAAACTAATCTAGAAAACTGTTTTTATTCTTCTTCTTCTTCTTCTTCAGCCTAAATTAACCCATTGTTGGGCATAGGCCTCCTCATCAACACGCCATCCGGTTCGGTCCCGGGCTGGACTGTTTTTATTAAATCCTTCCAAACCGGAATCCCGCACAGATCTCTAAGGCGAGCAGTCACGTAAAGGAATCGTTGGAGCCATATCAGAAAACTACGATACCTTTGTGTTTTATAAAAAGAAACTTGAAAAGCGCGTTTACATTGAATGTTTTATGTAAATGACAGAATCTCCCGGCAATTTTTGTCGGAACTCTTCTTAGATTCTATTCATTGATAATTTATTCGTCTTTTAAGTAGTTTTTCACGTAGACTGAATATTATTCATTTTCAAAAGCTTTTACTTCAACCCTCATCAAAAAAAAACGACGGTTAGCACTCCGGGAGTGCCGGCAGAAGTGAAAACAGCAGCTTGGATTAGATTTTAATATTGTAACCTCCATGACGCTCAAGACGCGTACAGTACTGGCCGCTTATAAAAAAAACGTACGTATTATCCATATTGATAGACCCAACAAAAAAACACTTTATAAATTGAACGCGATATTTCAAAATAAGTTCTTAGAGGATCTGATATCCTAGTAGTGGCCTGACGCGAGTTTAACATTTTTTACTCATCCCAAAAAGTGCTCAGCGCCGCTAAAAAAGTTTTCATTTCAAAAACTTGTGTTAAAAATAATTTATTTAACAAAAACTTAATGAAGAAAACCATTTTTGAAACGAGATAAGTTGTTGAGAATTATAAATGTGCTCTTTACCAATCACTACATAGTATAAAACAAAGTCGTTTTCTCTGTCCCTATGTCCCTATGTATGCTTAAATCTTTAAAACTACGCAACGGATTTAGATGCGGTTTTTTTTAATAGATAGAGTGAATCAAGAGGAAGGTTTATATGTATAATATATGCATAATATACCGTGCGAAGCCGGGGCGGGTCGCTAGTGTTTCTTTAAAATCTTATTTATTTAAAGTGAAATGATATTATATATTTGCAACGCCCTAGCAGAATCAAAATAAAAACCGAAGCAAACTAATACAAAGTTAGTGATAAAGTAAACAAGGCGAAGAAACTGTTCCTACTCCCGTTTAAGACTATCTATGTTAATGGTACTTAGCATACTAAAATCACTTGCCTAGAATCCATTGTGAGGAAAGAAGAGGTCGCAGCGGAGAGCTGGATAGTGGCGGCTGATAAGAGGTGAATCCTTTGTTCTTGGGCCACCGAGGCCTTTCACGGCCCACTGTGATAACACACAAGACACACACGAGCCACGAAGCCCGGTACTGACTTACAGCTTATTTACAGAGCGATTAGCACGATTATACTCACTACTGAAGTTGACATTGCACACTAACTGATTTTTCAACCTTGCCACTTCATAAACAAATTATTTGTGCAAACATCGAAAAAAATATATCACTTATGTGTGCACGTAGAACACTTAGCGTTGGACGTATTTATTCACTTTAAAAGATCACATTCGCTGCTGCTAAATGGCATTTTAGTTTCTTTTTACATGTAACACTAACACTTATCACTTAATATTCGCTTGTTAGCAATGATACAGATGCCTCAGTTATATTATAAATGAGTTAATAAATAGAAATAAATCACGTAAGTAGTCTCGAACTCGTGTTGTTGATTTATTGTGCTTGGGTGAAATAGCGTGTTATTGTTTAGCACATGTTGTCGGAAGTTTACGTCGCGTTAGGGCGGAAGGCGCGCGACTGAAAGTTTTCAGTTTCAGGCTGGTGGCGCGGGCTCGGCGGATGCGATGTGCCGCGCCGCTGTGTCAGCCGCGACTGCCGCTCGCTTAATAATACACCCACCCTTTAACCAACAACATTGGTAAAAATCTCGTCGAGATTTTTTTTAATGACCTTACTCCCTTTCATAAAGTTTCGACTCTAATTGCTTTGTTCTTGTATAATTATTCGTGAACTTTGGAAACTTTGTTGGTTCATTTTTTCTAAGAAAATATTTATGAGTCGTATTACTTTTGATTTGTTAAAAAAAATATTTTTCTAACTTTTGACGGAGTTTAATGAACGAAAACAATTGTCATACACTGGGGACGAAGTTTGACTACGAATTAAACTTGAATGAAGTTAATATTTCAATAGCCAACGGTATTAATAGGTATTTGCAATTCGCCTTTCAGTGTGGAGTAGTCACTACCCCACGTTAGTAAACAATACAATACAATACAATACAAATACTCTTTATTGAACACCACAAATCAGTACAAAACAATACAGAAACATAGAACAATATTTGAAGAGAAGCAAAGAAATTTATTATAAATTGCATTCAGTTGATCTGAATTTGAATTTGAATTTTTCTGTGTCCCGCGAACTATATTCCACGATTACTTATGACAGGGGTGGCACGCTCGAATATTCACCCACGTTCTTAATTAACCCGCGAAAGTAGCTGTTACCCGCAACTCCGTCTCCATAGCATTCGCTCATCGCTATCCCGCGGGAACTATGCGATTTTCCGGGATAAAAACTATCCTATGTTCTCCCCGGGACTGAAACTATATCGATACCAAATTTCAATTGAATTGATTTAGTGGTTTAGGTGTGAAAGCGTAACAGACAGACTTGCATACAGAGTTACTTTTGCATTTACAATGTTAGTAGGGATTAGATAAGTGGCGGCGACGTGGTCGACAGGCAAAGATGGCGAGATGATGATTTTTATTTTATTTAAAGTTTTTGCTTACTGTAGACGGAAAAACGAATCAGCCTAAATCTGCGTGTCTGTTTCAAATTCAATCTAAAGCCCAGTTTAAACTTTAAAAAAAATCTGGCCTTTCTCTTGTTGAATTACTTTATCCATTGATCAAAACCACATTAAACTTCGTTATGTAAATAGTTCAATATATATTTGCGTACATACATACATACATACAAGTGGCAGCCGGCGGGAAGTGACTTTGTTTTATTCCATTATATATTTTAGACGACCGAATGGCCTAGTGGTTAGAGAACCTGACTATGAAGCTCGAGGTCCCGGGTTCGATCCCCGGTCGAGCCAGATATTTGTATGAAAAATACGAATGGTTGTTCTCGAGTCTTGGATGTTTAATATGTATTTAAGTATGTATTTCTCTATATAAGTATGTATACTTATCGTTGTCTAGTACCCATAACACAAGCCTTACTAGCGCTTACTTTGGGACTAGGTCAATTTGTGTGAATTGTTCCCTAATTATTATTATTAATATGTATGTCGAAGACAAAGGCTGGATAAACTGTCAGGTTGGTCGGTTAGAATTCAATCGAGCTTTATGCATAGCCGAGCTTAGGTCACCGTCTTATCCATACAAAGGACTGTGGACTATTACACACTCTAATAATGAAACGCGGAGAGTTCAGTGCTTGCGCCCACGAACTACCCTATCAATGTTCTCAATACCGCTTAGCACCGAAATAAGGCTCGATACTTAGTGCAATCGCACTTAACAATCCGAATCACTAACAATTCACCATTAAACATAAAACGGTACGTCGAAGCAAACGGATCACTTTCGACGTCTGAACTCAGTCAAGTCACGATCAAGGAATGCCTCTCGCTTCTCACTCTCACCAGATGTCATTCTGTCATTCCAACTAACATTGCAGGTAGTTGCAACTGAGCCAAGCACAGACCACCCCCAAGCGATATCGCAATACCACTTGACGTTTCATAAAAGCAATAACTTATGAGGGTACATTCAACAAAGTACAATTAACGAATGTTCGCAACTTTCTACAAGGCACATCTCCTTAGCTATCAAAAGTCTAGTCATTGTGACGATGCTCCGACATGTATTTAAGTATGTATTTATCTATATAAGTATGTTTATCCGTTATCTAGTGCCCATATCACAAGCTTTGCTTAGTTTGGGACTAGATCTATTTATTTATTTATTCCGTGTAGATATATTTTAATTTTAACATTCGTTATTATGCTCTTTAATGCAAACTAACTTCATTAACTTCATTAAAAATTGAAAGGCTTTAAGCATCAAAGAAGGTTTTTGCGTGCAAAATCATTAATGAGGGACATTAGGGACAACTTTGGATTATTTGCGTTTCGTTCATTAATACCTTAAATCAAATTAATACAGACTTTGATCAAAATTACGAATTATCTGACTAAAAATTTTGAACAAGCAAGATGATGGAGTGATACGAAAGAACCTTACACAAGGTCCTACTACCCGCAGTGTAATTTACATAAACATAATACATATTTAGTTAAAGCAATTACAACAAACATCAATATAAATATTATATTATGTCTTCATAGAAGCAAAAGAGTTTGCTTGATAATAGTTAATCGATCCAATTATGGTTCGCTTATGGTTCGCTTTTGTTTTTATTCATGTTAGTAATTTGACTTAGGAACGACTTCCGAAAAGATTTATTATTTTTATTTTTGTCTAAATCCCTGCTGGTCTAGAAAAGTCTGGTGAAGAAAAAACATAGAATGTACCAGTTGCTTCTCTTCCCGCGCAGATGGTAAAAGCCCATCGAGGGAATGGGCGAAAATCATAGGCTAGGGCATCATGCGGCTAGCAACCCATTACAATTTTGATTCCCCTTTCCATCTATACGCCCACAATTATGCTAAACGTGGCCTTAAAGTTTTCTTACCTTAGGCTCTGTATACCCTGTAATGGATAAAGACATGATATATGTTTGTATGTATGTATTGCACCACCTGCTCAGATCTGTTCTTTTCTACAGTCCAGTATGGTTGCCTATTGCGTACTATTACTTATTCTGTGCCTATTGTTACCTTGTAATATTTTGTATACCCTCTTTCTGTTTTGATTGTTATAATGTGGTGTTCAATAACGAGTCATTGTATTGTATTGTATACATACATACATACATACATATCGTCACGCCTCTTTCCCACAGGGGTAGGCAGAGACTACTTTGTTCCACTTGCTACGATCCTGACAAACCTCTTGTATTGTATGTAATATAAAATTAACTATTTCGCTTCAACTCAAACGGTAAAGTGGGTAAATGTTTCAAAAAATATTGTTTATCATGACATCATACATACGTTACATTGTAGGATGTATTAAAATAGTCAAATATTCCTGTAATGAAAAAGTAGGTACCTAGTAGGCGAAATATATTGCGTACAATATAGCGTCAAACGACCAATTTAATAATTTATTAATTCCTAAAAATATATTTTTTACAAGTAAAAGCGTAACGCAATTTCATTTATGAAAATGAAATAATGGGTATAAAAATGAATCACGTTATTTATATGAGGCATTCTTTTATTTTTTAACTATTAAGAGTTTTTACTTAAGGACATGGCGGGATATCATAATATCTAGTAGAGAGGCAGGAGCATGCCCTCGACTGGGACGAGTAGCGGAAAACAGGGAAGGCCTTTGCCCAGCAGTGGAACCCATTGGCTAAGACAATACTAATAATAATGATTTTACAAGAGGTAATAAGTTTATTTCAAAAACGATTCATAAGTTCTCTAAATGATAGACAAATTTTTTTACATTGCTGCTGAAGATTAGGTACCTACGCAAGCGGATAGTATCATAATTATTGACACTGATTATTAATCGATTAATTACGATAAGAATGCATTTGCACTTGTTTTTCTTGTCGCTAATGTTATGGTATAGCTGTATACTATAACCAGTAAATAAACTGTCGAAAAAAACCGGGACACTTTTGATATAAGTAAGTTTGTAAAGAAAGTGACTCGTTTTTTTGGTCGTTATTGTATGTATTTGAGGGCTGTCATGAGAGTGCCGTTTAGTGAATAATTATTATTCATCGACTGCTTACGAAGGAAGCGTAATGAAATTTATACGAAAGTTTATTAGTCACTGTCAAAACGAACGTAAAGTGTCAAGCATTTAATGCAATAACACGTTGACACTTCCAAAGTAACCAAATTAAAAAAAAAAAAAAAAAAAAAAAACTTGGGACAATTGACACCAATTGACCTAGTCCCAAACTAAGCAAAGCTTGTGATATGGGCACTAGACAACGGATAAACATACTTATATAGATAAATACATACTTAAATACATATCAAACATCCAAGACTCGAGAACAAACATTCGCGCATTTTACGCGATAACAAATCATTATTCACTACATTAAATCTACTTAAATCCATTCAGGATAACGTAAGGCTCTAGAATCAGTACCTATTGTAAAACTTTTTTGTGAAGTTATGACAGTAATAACAAAAACCAGGAAACAATAAAAAGCGGCAGATAGCGAACGACTTCGATTTCGACACGACATGAACGAATACAAATGTTTTGTTTTTCCTTCTGTCTAACCTATCCTGAATGGAGTATAGTGCTTAACTTTATGGCCAATCAGAGCACAGCAATCGCCACATTTCTATTCTATTGGTTACTTTGCTTTATGTATGACTAGCTTCTGCCCGCGACTTCGTCCGCTGTTTGGCCTATTCTGCAATAATTATTTAAGTATAGACTCTAGGCAGCTACGACCTTTGAGATATTTATCGCTATCCCACGGGAACTATGCAATTTTCCGGGATAAAAAGTAGCCTATGTTTTAATCTAGGGTACCACCTATCTTCGTTCCAAATTTTTATCTAAATCCGTCCAGTCGTTTCAGCGTGAAGAAGGAACAAACATACACACTCACATCGTCACATCCCTCCATCCATCCATCCATCCATCCTCACAAATTTTCGCATTTATAATTATTAGTAGGTTTTTTTTTGCAAATGACAGATATCTTTTATTCGTCAACCGCTATTTGCGCGCAGCGACCAGTGAGTAAAACCTACGAAGTTTTCATTCAGGCACCAGACCCTCTAAGCGGTAACCAGTATTTAATTTAGTTTTTTTTTTTAACTTAATTTTGTTCAGCGTTTTAGTGAAAAGCATGAGGAAGTAACAAGTTTAGTGGCCTTCACTCATTTCCACGAATGCACATTGAATACTGATTCTCTTCGAGAAGCTGGCAATGAATGCAAATCGATGAGCCGTCGTTGCTGAATTGACAAAATAAATTATTTTTTCACTTTAGCAAATGAAATCCGTTTGGTAATATTGTAAGAGTGTTATTGCGAGCTGCAGAAAAAAAAACATTTAAATTAAAAGCCGATTTCTGAAAAAGTCATGAAAGCGTAGCGTAGTGGACTGTCCCATGACCATGAAGCAGAGATTCATGGGCTCGAACCAGGGCTAGCACTTTAAAAATTTCATTTATAATTTACCATGATCCTTTCAGTGAAGGAAAACATCATTAGAGATCCTGAACACACATGTGTGAAGCAATTTAAACTGTGTATGTGAAGTTCCCAATCAGCACTGGGCTCACGAGTGCACAAAGCCCAAAATCTCTCATTCCCAGGTAGGACGTACACTGCAGGCTGGAGAAAATGGATTGCATGTGAAAATTTCGTCGTCATAATAAGACAAGCAGAGTGTAAATAAAAATAAACATCCCCGTTTCATCATTTCAGATTCCACATGGCTGCAGTCATTTTATTTGACAACCCGTGAAATTGACGCTACAATGGGATGTAATAAAGTTAGCACAAAGTGGTTAGATTGAACGCACCCTTCCGATTACGATGAATGCGAGCATACTCGACTGAATGGAATCTCCCAAGATCGAAAGGAATTGAATGCTGCTTATCTCGGTCCCTTTAGCTTGGACAGCCAGATTGAGTGGTTATCTTCTGAAGATATAATTAATGTTTATATTCTCGAGAATCTCGTAAGTGCGTAAACACTACAAGTCTAGACATCTTCGGAACAAATTAAAATAAATTACACTCTGTTTTTTTTTGGATCTTGTTACGTGGCCGATTCAGTCCTGGGCTTTTCTTTTTAGGGTTCCGTACCCAAAGGGTAAAAACGGGACCCTATTACTAAGACTTCGCTGTCCGTCCGTCGGTCCGTCCGTCCGCCCGTCTCTCACCAGGCTGTATCTCAAGAACCGTAATAGCTAGACAGTTGAAATTTTCACAGATTGTGTATTTCTGTTGCCGCTATAATAACAAATACTAAAAACAAAATAATAAAAATAATTAAGGGGGGCTCCCATACAACAGAGTAGTCAAAATGTTGACGACGGAATTTAAACTCAATAAAACAAGTGTTCACAAGTGCAAACAAGCGCGTTCTGGACTGGAGACCCCGGCTAGGCAGAAGAAGTGTAGGCAGACCACCTGCCCGATGGTCCGATGACATAAGGGAGACAGCAGGACCGGTCTGGAAGAGGGAAACGGGCAACCGTTCGGGATGGAGACAGATTGGAGAGGCGTATGCCCAACGGTGGGCGTCTACACGCTGAAGAAGAAGAAGAAGAAGAAGAAGAAGAAAACAAGTGTTTAATGGCACCAGCTTTTAGCCTTTTTTTCTGGTACGAAACCCTTCGTGCGCGAGTCCGACTCGCACTTGGCCGGTTTTTTTTAATATAATAGAGGGCAAATGAGCAGACGGGTCACCTGATGGAAAGTGATCATGATCACCATCGCCCAGGGACACCTGCAAGACTTGGGGAATCACTTTTTTCCTCTTTTTTATAATAGGTACTACAATTTTTGATTTTATTTATGTGATTTTTTTAAGGACGTTTGTCTACGGAAGGATAGCTGCCTGCACTTGTGAGACAGTCATAAATTGATCCTTTGTTAGCAGACATTAAGGGCTTCAGGTGTTTTGATGTAGGTTGTCTTGACGTTAGTGAGAAGACAGCTGTGTCTGTACTTCCCACGTGCAGGAGGGTCAAGTATGATGGTCTCTTGAGTGCGGCAATCACGGACGAAGCTCGTTTAGAGAATTACACAGATGATCGCATCAGTGTGATCCAAGGATATTTTTAAGATAGATGTCGTCCACAGCTTTGTCTGTGTGCTGTAGACGCTCTTTACTATACTGAAAGAAAGTTATTACAAGCTTTTATTTTAAAAATAAAAGTATTTTCGGAAGTTGACTCCTACATACAAAACAGACAATTAACGAATAATGACTATTTGTTTCTTTATTATAATGAGGTACGTTGGCGTAATCAGAAAACTAACTTTTCTCCCAATTAAAATCATTAGCGCCGTTTATAAGTCTTCACGTAATTAACATGAGATATATATTTTGAGGGCATAAAATAATTTGAATTTGTATACAAAAATAATATGTAAAGCTATACAGTATGTACGGCACGACAGAAGCTTTGTAATCTGAATACTGATCACGGAATCACAAAATGTGAGTCCAAATACTTTATTTTCATTTCTAAGCCGAAGTATTGGCTTCAGTTCAATAAAGTTTTAAGCTATCTAAACTTAAAGATATCTCAAACTTGGCGGAAATAAACAAAACGAAGCGGATTCGACCTTTTACGACATTGACGAGGCCCGCATAACTTGTGAACTGCTATGTAATATTATCTAAAAACTATAAAAAAACTCTAGCTGTTTGAAACGTTGATGCGATGTGTTTTAAATAAGGGAAAACTTGGCCTGTCATCATGACCATGATGTTTATAAAAGAAAGACTGTGGGTAGAAATTGGGATTTAAGATCGGCCGAATTATTGGTGCCCAATTTTAATTGTTACTAATGCCATTTTTTTATTGAAAGAAAAAGTAGTATAGGTGAAACTTAAGTAAATGACCTGTTGTAAGTATGAGTGAGTAAAATATCAGTTATGTACACTAAGTAGTGTACATAAATGATATTTGACTTAAGTCATTTTTCTAATTTGGAACGTCAATTAATTATTTATTCGCACGCATTACTCACTCATACCTACAACAGGTCATTTACTTAAGTTTTTCATCTATAATTTGAATAATAATGAATTTTAATAATGTTCTTTCCTTCTTCCTAATGCTGCCATTTACCTCCATTTAGTTTTAAAGGGTGGCTTTTGTGCCACGTTAGGGACTACAATAACGGATGTCAGTGCTAACTAACGATACCTTTTCATTCATTGTTGTCAATTCAGAGTATAAGCAAGGACCAGAACCCTCTAAAGCGTGCTCTCCTTTCTACTGCATTGACGGACGTAATTCATTTAGCTAACTGGTTAATTGTGTAGCAGTGATTATGGATGATGTGCCACCAAAATGCACCGATTTCAATTTCAATATTATAATAGTTGCCATGTAATATAAGTGATGGCAAAAAAACAGCTTGCTTCTGTATTTGCTATTTAGAGAGAAACAAAATACAACGTTCGCTGTATTGTTGCTGTATTCAAAACAGGAAAACAGTCAATTTTAAGCGTCTTAACCAAACGCTTTTTGGTAGCGCGCGACCCAGAATGACGAAAATCTGTGTTCGACCCCCAGTCTCAGTTTCACTATTCGGGTGTTATTTTCATGTTCTCGCCTTATAAGAAATACAATTTACTTTGTCCTGGTCTTATGTTAGTTGCTGTAGCTAATTATTGATTGCCATTTGGAACAATCAAACTGAATTTAAACATCGTAGTTTACAGAAACAACATTAAAAAACGTGTCACCTAAACAGCTGGTAGTTCCAAGTTTATTATGAAAATGTAATTGATAGGCCTGATCTCATTGTTTTGTAACTCTACTACACAGAAACGCGGCCATGGCGGCATTATTTATTTCTTGAAAACAGAGTCGCTTCCGTAACTTAATATCACTGCTGAACAACCCACAATTTCAAGAAAATATATTTCGTTTTGTTTGTTTTATGTAGATAAAGCTGTAGGTACCTACTTTATGTACTACTAATAACTAATCAACACGATATTGTACCAAAATAAATTTATATAACAAGGATAAAAGGTGGAATAAAGTTGAACAAAGTAGTTTCGTGCAATGTCAAAATTATTCATTGTTGCATAAGTGCTACCTAACAAATATGAAGCGACGTTAGTAAAGAGAATGCGTTCTGTGTGGTCAGTGGAGTGATCATGATGATACAAAGCAGAATATATTTTGTTTTATGTTTCATCTTCAGTGAAGGTAAAATTTGCTTTAAATTTACTAGGGAAAGAACATTGAAATGTCTTTTCTGGTGTTATGTCGTTGATATTACCTGCTGGAATGTTCAATAATCTTGTCTTGTCATAATATGAGTGTTTACTGCTTACTTACTTGACAAAAAAATAATAATGTAAATCTGTTGTTGTCGTAGACTCTTAAAATTCTAGAAAACAAGAAAATATATTTATTTCATTAATATTAATATTGATGTCAGTTAGTCACCTCGTTTACCTAATTAATAATGTTTAGGTCTGAGAGATCAGAATTGTTTGGTACTGAGTTTATTAACTAAGGATATGTTCCTCTTTGCTAAAATAAACAAGTGATTTATTGTTTTTTCTGTAGAAAAGTCTAAATTAATGTCTCGTTTTAGTACCTATACATTTATCTCGCTCAAAGACAACCATAAAAGAGCCCTGAATTACATCAGGGCTCTCCCAAGAGGGTACTTGATTTTCACGGGTAAAAGTGCCCCAGGTGTGTTTAAGCTACGAAATCTAATCGCATTGAGATTAATAAATTATTACTTTTGTCGTAAAAAAATAGAAGCACCTTGCTGCGTTGCATTTTCTTGTTATTCTTTAACTTTAAACCGTGAAATGTAATAAAAAAAATTACGACCCAAGCGTATATGAACGAAGAAAAGTTTTAAATTACTGTTACTTTAAGTCCTTGAGGTGCGTCATTTAGCAACCAAAGGTACGCTTGAAAAATCCGATTTAGATTAGAATCTGGAGTTTAGTTAACAAGTACACGCGCACTTCATTGAGTTAAATTGCTTTTAAACTTTTTCATTGGAACTCGGCGTTAATCTTGTTTTGGTAGTAAGTACACATTATTTTTCTTTCTGTACAAAACAGAGATGATATGTTGCTTTTGCCCAAGCTGTAGAAGTTTTGACAAGGAGGAAGTATCGTTTACGATCTAGTTCGTTGCGCTAATACGCTGAGGAGAACGATATCTGGGGCCTTACCAATGACGTCTTAGTGCGATTCAGTTTAGGTTCGCTCGCTGTCAGATTCATACTAAAAGTGACAGCTAAAACTTGAACTGAGTCGGAATTAGGACGTCATGGTAAGGCCCCAGATATCGTTCTCCTCTGGGTATTAGCGCAACGAACTTGATCGTAAACGATACTTCCTTCTTGCCCCAAGAGCCTTACCATGACGTCGTTATTCCGACTCAGTTCAAGTTTTAGCTGTCACTTTTAGTATGAATCTGACAGCGAGCGAACCTAAACTGAATCGCACTAAGACGTCATGGTAAGGCCCCAGCTTGCATGAACTTATAGTTTACTTTAAATATAAATATCACCTTCTTCTCCAGTCTGTATAAGTCCCACAGTTAGACACAGGCCTCCTCTCAGAACCTTTACTCGCGCGCGGGCCCAGTGCGGATTGGAAACTTGACACACATTATTGAACTACTTCGCAGGTGTGTTCAGGTTTCGTCACGATGTTTCCTCCACCTAAGAGCTATCATGGTAAATTTGAAGCAAAATTTCATTATGAAATTGTACATACAAATTCCGAAAAACTCACAGGTTCGAAACCGGGATTCAAACCCACGAAACCCACGAACGAAACCCACGCTTGAGAGAGCTGGTTCAAACCACTAGGCTACCAAGGCGGTTTCACAATAATTAATATCACACCGAAGAAACTATTTCAGAGACAAAAATGTTTCAAAACATAATAACTTAGTTTCCTTATTAATATAACTAGCTTCTGCCCGCGACTTCGTCCGCGTAGAATTAACAATTGACATGTTTGTCGCTATTCCGCGGTAACTTTGCAATTTTTCCGGGATAAAGAGTATCCTATAACTTGGCCGGTGATTTTCTCAACAGATTAGTAAAGTTTGCATCAAAATCCGTTCAACCGTTTTCACGTGATGCGCTCGCATATACAGACAAACACATAAACAGACAAAAATTCTAAAAACTGTTGGAACGTGTACTGTTATCGATTATAGTAACCCCAGCCAATTTTTATTTCGATAGGTATCTTTCGACCCTCTTCAGCTTTATTACCTACCAGATTCTCTCCGCGACTTCGTCTGCGTAGAATTATACATATAAACCTTCCTCTTGAATCACTCTATCTATTAAAAAAAGCCGCATCAAAATCCGTCGCGTAGTTTTAAAGATCTAAGCATACATAGGGACACACAGACAGACAGCGGAAAGCGATTTTGTTTTATACTAAACTAGCGACCCGCCCCGGCTTCGCACGGTATATTATGCATGATTATATATAAAGCCGTGGTAGCCTAGTGGTTTGACCTGTGGCCTCTCAAGCAGAGGGTCGCGGGTTCGAATACCGGGCTCGCACCTCTGAGTTTTTCGGAATTTATGTGCGATATCTCATTTGAAATTTACCATGAGCTTTTCGGTGAAGGAAAACATCGTGAGGAAACCTGCACACAACTGCGAAGCAATTCAATGGTGTGTGTGAAGTTCCCAATCCGCACTGGGCCCGAGTGGGAACTATAGCCCAAGCCCTCTCATTCTGAGAGGAGGCCTGTGCCCAGCAGTGGGACGTATATAGGCTGGAGAGAGAGAAAGAGATTATATATAATATAAACCTTCTTCTTGATTCACTCTATCTAATAAAAAAACCGCATCAAAATCCGTTGCGTAGTTTTAAAGATGTAAGCATACATAGGGACATAGGGACAGAGAAAGCAACTTTGTTTTATACTATGTAGTTATGTAGTGATATGTATAGATATAGTCCATTTAAAAGAATAATTAAGATAAAGTACTAAATTCTACTTCCGTTAGTGAACTAAATTTAGGCGGCCTCACGCCAGATTATAAACGCGTGAATAACTTCTCCTGGTATCATCAATCAGGCCGCGCAGCTTTGTTGAAATGACACGTAAATCTTCGTCTGCTCCTTCTTTAGATATTGACCTAAATTATAATTGAGGAGAATTCAATTTCACTTTAATCAACGCACAGGGAATCGAATAAACGTCTTTATAATACGGTTTCATTGGCAGTCTGATTTGATCTTGCTAAATTCTAAACGGTTGGCTATTACTTCAACAGCCGGCTTATTTGTGTAAACCAATCTGTACAAGGAAGTTGAATCTCAATTGATTATGTTACTGGTACCAGACTCGAGACTTTTTTTTATTGAATATTCACTGGAATAATTTAAATTATTCAATTCAGATACACACAGCGTGGGTGGTTAAGGAACACATTAGTGATCCGTGGTGCCTACTGTGTGGTACCTAGTTTTTCACGGTGGGTTTTCTTTCACCTGTACATGGTACAAGTCATTTCAGTTTTTATAAAAGTGATTATATTGTTATAATTTTATTCGCAACGCTACACTATAGTCATTTTCTATATTATATTCTATAGGTAAAAAATCAGGTAATTCCTCTATTTATGGCACAGGTAAACATAGCATCGGTATCAATTCAGAAAATTAAAAAATCCACATAAAAATATACTTAGTGTAGTTTTTAGAAAACCGCCATCGAAAAATTATTTTACTCCTAATAGGGACAAGTGTTGTAAATTGGAAGTACCTTTAATATTATTCGTTCTTGACAATAATTGGTTTATAATAGAAATCGCTTTGAGTTCTTTTCAAGACCTACTTTGCAGAAACCATAATTGTAATGTTAAGCTTGAATTTCCTTTCATTCTGAAAGGAGGCTAGTGCCAAACAGGGGGAGGTTATTATTAGGATGGATATTATGATTTTCAATAGCCCAATCTATAAGTACAATTATAATAATAATCCTCCAAGTTTTATACTGCGACGTCCATTGGATTACTTTTGCCAGGGAAATGTAACAGGAAAATTGGATATTGAAAGTGTAATGAAAATAAATTGAACTAAAGTAATTCCTCACATTAATTTCGTGACTTTGTGACGCAGGGGCAAAAAAACTCTTCCTCAGATAATTCTATTTATAAAAAATAGTTGGAGACGCAAGAGCTCATAATCTGTATCAACAAAACTTGACTTAAATTGCCCCAAGTGACAGCGAAATTGAAGGGACTTTTTCCAACTTTTCATCTTATCTTGTAACCGTTTTCGTGAAAATAGGTACACCAGCTTTATGTCGAAAAAAATACTTACTTACTTAATACTTATTTTCTACGGGATGTAGACCGCGATTATCTTTAATATGGAGAGCTCTCAATATTTCGACGTTGTTGCATAAATCATGATAACTTGGTAGACTGAAATAATTGCTAGTAGGTGTTGTGTGGACTGAATACCTGGTAATAATATAGTAATCTGTCTAGTGTTATTAACCGTGAATCATTTATAAAAGTATTATTGAAAAAGATAGTTTTATCCTGCAAAGCACGAACTTGATCATAAATATCTATAGGTATGTGATTGTATACGTGGGTAGGCTCAAGTTCACTGGAGGGTCTTCCTACGTGCGTATCATCGCTCAAACATCGGGTGCGTGAGTGACAGGCCGTCCCTTCGCCTTAGGCCATCGCTGTTCCAAATTAATGCATTTCCAGTCAAGCTTTATATTCGACTAGCTGTTGCCCGCGACTTCGTCCGCGTGTGTTTTTTGTGATAGTTTAGAGCTATTCTGGATATCAAAATTGTTATTATTATACCCTTACAATAATATGTACTAATCCTTAAACAGGCACATTCAAATAGTTTTCTCGAATAGGTAGGTACTATGTACATTCAGATTTTAAGTAGGTATTTGTGAAAATTTTGTAAGCTAGCTTACCTTGAAGTGTTTAAGATACATATTGCGCTAAGGCCCAGCAGCGCAGCGTTATATATTCTTTGGCAGTGTGGTACTTAACCACAACAATAAAAATCTTATAAAAAGTCTGAGGACAGAAACTTTTACAATTTCAGTAACCAACTTTTTCACAATAAAACTCTGACATGTTCGTAGCGCAGGCGTAAACGCGCCTTTTGATTTTGCTTTTTTTAGGCAAAGGTACTGAGAGCATACAGCCAAGCGGTTCATTCACGCCGCCCTCATAATAATGTCAGCTTATTATTTATTATTTATTTATTTATTATTTATATCATTTATAAGAGTGCGTTTGAAAACCGAACGCGTTGTGAATAATAGCGCAATAAATAAAAACAAAGTAACGGTATTGCATATTGAACTTTAGGTGTTAGGTAAAGAACACAATTTCGGACGCCAATTTAGGTTCGACAAAAATGTCTTCGTTGAAAAAATACCTGTGCAGAAAGTAATTATTTTATTAATGTTTTTTCACAATTGACACACTTTTCCGGCTTTATGTCCTATATACATTTTCTTCATAGTATTATTGTATTTGTAATTATTACCAACTAATTATACCGAGGAAAGCAGATTTTTTTGAGTTCCGCTATTTTGTGCGTAATCACCTCAAAAATCAAATTTCAAGAAAACCGAAAAATTATATTTACCTGTATTAGATTGGAAGTATATGTAGCAAATTTAAAAGGTTAAACTTCATTGGTTTTTATTTTATAGGTGCATGAAGTTCATTATTTTTTAACACATAACCCTCTTTTTTGCGTCTCTGGGTGAGATTAAAAAAAATGCTAAAATAGGTATTTCTTTATTTTTATTACTGAGTATATATTCTGAGTTTCATGATTCTAGAACAACCTAAATTTTTTTTTCATACAAACTTTAACCCCCGTTTTCACCCCCTTTTTCTAATATTTTCCAAAATCTCTATAGCCTAGATCCTATTCTGAATGTATTTAAATAGATTTGTGAACATTTCAACAATATCCGTTCAGTAGTTTTTACGTGATGCTCAGTCAAACAAACAAACAAACAAACAAAAATTTTAAAAATGGTTTTAATATGTTCAGTTACTTATTTTAAGTCACCCTGGTCGGTTTTTTTTTTAAATATTCAATGTACAGATTTTTTGGTCTCAACGATTTTATTATATGTATAGATAGCCCTGAATAGAATTTGCCAAGTCATTTACTCGTTCCAGTTTTTAAAAACCAACGTTGGGCTTCCTGCTACGCCTATCGATTTTTCATTGTATATGTAACTAGTATAGAATCTAAAACACGCAGATGTAGTTTGTCAGATAAAAATATAACAGTTACAGGGAAATATCGACGATATTTTGTCGATGATAACAAATGGTCGAATGAGGAATCAATATTTTTTGCATTTTTAAAACCATTGCCGTTTTAGTTGACTTTTTAGGAAATCAATGTCATCAGAAACGATTACAATTTTTATTTATTTGTTACAATACATTTCACTATTCGTACTTAGTATGAGTAAATTAAAAATACAGTTGTTGGCAAAATAACGCCGGTAGGTAACATTTTGTACATCATATAAGTAAGTATAGATATATTTATACATATTTGGATGATTAAAGTACTTATCGATAAAACTGTTTAGGGCTACAGCGGACTAGCGCCCAGTGTTCCCTCACCGCCTGCGAGGTTTTGGACGTCGTGACCAAAGGGCACCAGAGACCAGACTCGCGAGGCCAGGGAAACTGCGTTGCTGACCTTCACTGGAGACAGCTGGACCGTCGTCTACGCGCCATAGAACAACCAAGTAAGGCTAAAGAATCATACCTACCATAAACTCCACAGAAAAACAATTCAATAAAGTCATAAAGGTCCAACCACACCGCCGCGAATACGCAGTGACGTGTCGTAGGCGTCACGTTTTCTCACCGTTTGTTCATAGATTTTGTTACGTATACGCACCGTCAACGTCTTTTACGCACCGGTTTGGTCGGACCTTAACACGGGCTGTCCAATTCTGCAAGTTCTGCAGTACGTAGACTGAAATATTCCATTTCTAAACGATACTGAAAACCAAGAACAGATAGAAAAATCCGAAGAGCAAAGCTATGGTCGGAATTGAACCCAGATCCTCATCAATCCATGATTCTTGTGCTTTAGCCCTACACCTCCCATAGTAGGTGGGTGGGGCCATAGCTTTACTTTTCGGATTTTTCCATGTGTTCTGGTTATCAGTATTGTTTATAATTAATTTCTAACGGGTTAAACACAAAAATCGGAAAGCAAAATTTTTGATCCTTTGATATTGAAATATTTTAGATCAAATTTTGTGATACCTACTGTAAGTATTATAATGTAGAAAGTTTCACTCGTGTCGGTGTCTGACTATTGTGCATGTTCCTTGATGGTGATATAAGAGACTTCATTAGTACAAAATTATAAGAGAACTCGTGCCCCATATCCGTTTTAAATAAATCGATGATGAATATTAGGTCAATTTTGTTTACATTTGAGCTTTTATACTATGACACATAAGCAAATAGACGAGACGATAATTTGGTATTGCAAACACACAATCAAGTATCAGTTGTATGTATGTATAATAATATGATTTCATTGATCCATTGATTAATTTTACGCGTCACTGGATGTGATTAATTAGGAGTACTTTATATGATGGGTAATTAAGGTTGTCAAATAACAATTTTGGGACGGTCATTTTGGGCATTTCTCAGTTAAACGCAATTGAGTTACCTACAAAAGTGAAATAAATTCGTATCACCACCGTTTATACAATATTTTATTTACTAACGAGGTCGTTAAAAAGATTTAAGCGCCTTTATTTGTCTCCTAAATTGGGTTTCACTCGGTAATAAAATTAAATTTCTTCTACCTTAAGATTTTAGTTACTTACCGTTGGTCTGGCGTAGCTGGCTACTTTTTTATTATTATACTAGCTGTTGCCAGCGACTTCGTCTGCGAAGAATTCGTTTGTCGCTATCCCGCGGGAACTACGCAATTTTCCGGGATAAAAAGTAGCCTATGTGCTATTCCAGACTTTTCTCTATCTATGTGCCGAATTTCATCGAGATCCGTTGGGCCGTTCTGGCGTGATTGAGTAACAAACAAACATCCATCCATCCATCCATCCATACTTTCGCATTTATAATATTAGTTAGAGAGATTAGTTAGATTCATTGGTGGTAAAGGTAAAAGGATGGTTCTTGTCAAATAGGTTATGTGTATATCTGTCAAATATGTTTACACACTATCAATGCGATACAATTTGTAATAAACATTTGATAAACACAGTTCACAACGTTACAAATTGGATAAAATTGGACCCTTTGGCTATATTGGCTAGCGCGTGGGCGCCTATTCCGTATCTGTATACCTACTACAAGCATTGGCCATCTTTTTCTACCCTTATTCTTCAGTCTACACTGTTTACATTACATATATAAGTCACGTTTTTATCCCTTACAGAAAGATTATTAGTAGAAATATGCGTAGCATCTTATACTAATATTATTAAGAGGAAAAGTTTGTGAGTTTGTGAGGTTGTAGGGGGTAATTACTGAACCTATTTTGAAGTTTATTTTACTAAAAGAAAGCCACATCATTTGTGAGTGTCTTACGTCATATTAAATTCTGCGCAGACGAACAGCTATTAATTGATAAACTAACTTACAGTCTAACAAAAAAGAGTAGAAATTAAAAAGTGGCAATACAGTAGTGTCTTCCCGTTTTCTTATATCTATTGATTAGAAAGGGACGACACCTACAGTATTGCCACTTTTTAATTTCCACGCTTTTTTGTCAGACTATAACAAAGTAAAGTAAGTATGTATGTATGTATGTAAAACTCTTTATTGTACATAAAACACATGAAAAAGTTGAATACAGGAAAACACAAGTGCACAAAGGCGAACTTATCACAGTTGCAACTATTTTGACAGCATGGACGATAAGTTTCGGACAGTCGCGGTGGCGGCAGTGCGGCAGGAGCGTGTGCCGCTGCGACGTCGCGCGGCGCTCGCTCAACTGCTGGCGCGCCAACCTGGCCACCCTCAGCGCTGACCTTCTGGTGCCGTCAGACCTGGTCACCATGTTAGTATAAACTATTTAGTCGAGTGTATTTTGTTGCTCGGTCCGACCCGAGATCCTTGGGGGAGGCCTATGTCCAGCAGTGGACGTCTTTCGGCTGACATGATGATGTTGATGATGATTTTGTTGCCAAAAAAAAAGCCGTGGTACCGAGCTCGCATTTCTGAGTTAATCGGAATTTATGTGCGAAATTACGTTTGAAATTTACAAT
The DNA here is from genome assembly GCA_963854515.1 of Pandemis heparana. NCBI lineage: Eukaryota > Metazoa > Arthropoda > Insecta > Lepidoptera > Tortricidae > Pandemis > Pandemis heparana. The sequence continues at coordinate 9,484,089 of OY978010.1, forward strand.
GGGCTTTTCGGTGAAGGGTTTTCCTTGAGAAAACCTGCACACGCATGTGAAGTAATTCAATGGGTGTGTGAAGTTCCCAATGCACTAGGCCCTCGTGGGGACTATATATAGCCCAAGCTCTCTTGTTCTGAGAAGAGGTCTGTGCCATTCATTGGGACGTATATGGTCTGGACATTATGATGATGATGATAATGATGATTTTGTCTAAAAATATTCTTGCCACAGAAAATGCGTATTCGGTGACAAATTGTGTCTCACGATATTATAGTGCACGTAAACGAATGAAGAAATTTTATCGACAAAAAAAAATATTGAACCTAATAATTACTAAGAAAAACCTTTACCTAATTGTGTTTGGAGTAATATTTTAATAGACATTGGCTATCCTTTGTGATAACAAATTGACTGTAAAATTGCTTCTAGTTTCATCTCTATTCGCTTGTGCACTTTATCCAAGGACACTTTGTTTAACATAAAAACCTTTAATCAAGTCTACGGTCTTAAGATAGGTAACATATGGTTAATCTCCCAATAATTATATAATCCCATATTTATAGGAAACACTCGGTGTGCGTAACTGACTTGCATTTGGCTATTTTCTATTTGTCGAACTCAGTGTTTCAAAAGAAGAAAATGGGACCCTTCATACCCTTGTATTATGGATCATCGCACTCGAGCACTCATATGTCTTTTCCGTCTGTTACAGCTGGCCGTCCCTTCCCTTTTTCATTCATGCTGTTAAATCTGCTTATAATGATTCAGCGTCATAGAAGCTTTTAGGGTTCCGTAGTTTTTGCTTGGTAAAACAAATAGAACCGGTTTCAAATTAGATATAATTAAATACTTATAACATAAGTTACAACACAGTCGTCACATCTGATCTAACTAATATTATAAATGCAAAAGTATGGATGGATGGACAAACATCCATATGTTTGTTTGTTACTCAATCACGCCAGAACGGCCCAACGGATCTGGATGAAATTCGGCACATAGATAGAGAAAAGGTTAGAATAACACATAGGCTACTTTTTATCCCGGAAAATTGCGTAGTTCCCGCGGGATAGCGATAAACGAATTCTTTGCAGACGAAGTCGCTGGCAACAGCTAGTGACCCTATAAAAAAGGAAACCAATAGTGTCAATGTCCACCAATTTAATTTAAAAATATGAATACACTCGTGTTTACTGCACTTTAATTGGCACGCAAAAATCATACAGGCTGCTAGGGTCGGTAGTACGATCATTATTCTTTAATTTAGGATCTATTTTGCAAAAAAACTTTGAATTATCATTACAACATATATAATATCATGACAATTCTTCTACCAATTTTTTTTTAAATTGGCTATTGTGTGACATCACGACTAAAACTCGCTTGTTTTTTAAGGCTTTGTTCTACGTAGGGGGATGCAGGAAAGCTATCTCGAAAAAGTATTGGTACTTAGTATGATATAAGTAATAATAATTAATGTCTTAAAGAATCCAAGCCCGAAATACTCCCGAATTACCACTCTTTGTTAATTCCTCTGTGGCTCGCGCAATTCAAGTTTCAGGAATTCTATGAACAGAGTTTCACGCTTATTGAATAATCATCCGGGTTGAATCGGTACATACTTGGTACATACACATTTCGTAGCACAATATTTTGTTTACTCGATTTGAAAACGTAACGCTGTTTAAATGTACTCCATATATCATGGCATTATTTTGATTTGATGCATCAATAATAGACTCGGCCCAGTAATAAATTGTTAAGACTGCACTGAGTGTAAGGTCTTAAGATAGTTTATAAGGACTTAAGATAGTTTTGCTGGATAAGTACTCGTATGCTTTAAACTGAATCGACTTTTTACGGATGAATTAGCGAGAGCTTGGAATTGCATTTGTAGTGGTTGTACGGTTTGTATGAAAAGGAGAAAGCGGTAAAAGGTGAATTTAAATTTTTCATCAGTTCAAGTTCAAAATATTTATAACAGTTGAAACACACAATACCAGTACATATTGGATAAGTTCGCCTTTGTGCATTTTTGTTTTCCTGTATTCATCTTTTTCATGTGTTTTATGTATAATAAAGAGTTTTACATACATACCAGTGGCGTGGCGTCCATAGAACTCGATTCCCACCGGCTTGCCTATTTTAAGGCAGTTGGGCAATTTATTGTGCAGAATTAGAGGAAAAGGCTAGTTAAGTTCCCTTCGAGTTGCCTTCTGATATACTTGACGCCACGCCACTGATACATACATACATACATATGCAATTTCACGCTCTCGGTAATTTGTCTATACTAGATGTATACTTTCATTGTTTTTAGCGAATTCATACCACACAACACAATACAGTAGTACCACAAAAAAGTGTAAAAATTACATACTCAAATTAATTCAGCATCGCTATCTAATAAAGTCTTATTAGCATACTGAAACTATATGATTTTGACCCGACTTTTGGCCGCAACTTTTGGCGTGCGGGAATTTAGCATTTTTTCAGAATAACAGGTTATCTGTTTATCAGAGATAACATAGTGAAAGAAATTTGAAGGATCGGTTCAAATGTCCTCATATTTCAATCTAAGTACATTCTACACCCAAGCAAGCATAATCAAAAAATAAGTTTACCACTTTATTATAATAGTATAGATAAGCCTTCGACACATATTATTACTTATACCCATAAATTACAATACTGAACGACGTACGATTTAACTTTGTTTAGCGTAGTGATAATATAAAATAACGCAGATGATCTCATGTTACATTATTGTCAATTTTGAAGTGTAAATTGTATTTCTAAAAGCTATATCTCATAGCTAGGTAGCAGCTGAGAGCGGTCCAGTCAGTGAGATAGCCTGAGTAAAATCCACTTCAACTGTTTCCCTTTTCCTTTTTCAAAAGCTCAAAACGAGCCTGCAATTATACGCTTGCAGAATATTTCTTATCCTCGTTGTCTTGTCATGCTGTGACTACACGTAACATGTTCCATTTCCCCCTTAAACATAAACATATCAGAAAAAGTTTCAAATTGATAAATGTATGTAAATAAACAAATAATAATAAATAAATATCTTGGGACAATTGACACCAATTGACCTAATCCCAAACTATGCAAAGCTTGTGATATGGGCACTAGACAACGGATAAACATACTTATATAGATAAATATAAATACTTAAATACATATTAAACATCCAAGACTCGAGAACAAACATTCGTATTTTTCATACAAATATCTGCCCCGACCGGGGATCGAACCCGGGACCTCAAGCTTCATAGTCAGGTTCTCTAACCACTAGGCCATCTGGTCGTCATGTTGTGTCTGTGTCTGACAAAGTCAAACCTCGAAGTGACAGATTGCACTGATGTTGAGCGTTTGTGAACAAGGGGGTTAGACTTGGGTTAGATTTAGATTTAGATTGAATTTGTCCGTTGAATAAGGTTCTAATTGTATCAATGATAAGAATCGGAATACTTTTCATAAAATCTCAACAATGCTGTGTTGATTGATTGATTGATTTGATTACGCTCTAATGCGTCAGCAAGTGAAATTTAAATTAAACCATTTCAAAATCAAATTTCTAAGTGATTATAAAAATTTAGTTTTTTCTTGACACTAAGTTGACGTCGCGAGATCAGAAGATGCCCTCATTTAAGAAATGTTTCATCTGAATTTCCTGATGTTTACACGTGTTAAACAAACCTGATTGCAGAGATTTGGGCACAAATAAGCTACGTACGCTGCACAAGACTACCTTCAAAGGAATGCGGTCGCTCAGCGAGCTGGATATGTTTGATAACCACGTGGAGTACTTACCTGCGGGTATATTCGACTCTCTTGTCAACCTGCGAATACTGTAAGCAAGATTTAATTTTCTGGTCTGTGTAAAACAAGTTAAAGGCGAATTTAGAAGAGTGTGTCAAAACTCCGATTTGTTTTTAATTTCAGACGACTACAAAGGAACTACCTAGAAGAAATCGACAGTGAGACTTTCCGATCGACTAAGAAACTCTTTCACGTAGATCTGTCCAATAACTTCCTATATACGCTGCCGGAAAAGTTGTTTGCTAACAACTCGCTTTTGGAAACCGTCGACATTTCAAATAACCAAGTCATCTATATACCATCAGATAGCTTTATAGGATTAGAATCTTTGCGAGTTTTAGATTTATCAAACAACAAAATCCAACGAATAGAAAACGGTACATTTTTTTTAAGAACCTTGCGAATCCTTAAGTTTTCGGAGAACAGAATCGTTAATATAACGGAAAACGCTTTTGAAAATCTGATATCATTAGAAACATTATTATTGGATAAAAACAATTTGCAAAATATCCCAGAGCGTCTATTCAGAAAATTGAATTGTCTGAGTTATTTGGATTTATCGGAGAACAATTTGCAAAGTGTAAGTTTCTTCACAACTCTAGGCATTTTAATCCATGTAAATTTAATTTAGAATTCAATAACTGATTATAACATTGTTTCAGCTAAACGGAGTTGAATTCGAATATTTGAAACAGCTGCGAAATTTGGACTTAAAAGGAAACTCTTTGACTGTACTGCCAGACTATACGTTTTCTAATTGCTCGAGACTCGAAAAACTCGATTTATCGAAGAACAAAATGCGGTTTTTAAATGTGACGACATTTCATGGTTTGGATAACCTAGCTTCCCTGATATTATCGGAAAACAAGCTCTACGAAGTGCATTTCAAAACATTTTCAACTTTAAGGAATCTTACTACTTTGTACGTACACTTTGTAATATTGTTTTACTCCATATTAACCGTGGTTTTTTTTTATTTGTTTCTTGATGTAAAGGGTTTCATGCTTGCAGATATTTGGACGGCAATATGTTTCCGTCCCTCCCCTCGCGCACGCTTGATTACATGCCAAAGTTGGCTATCATCAAACTATCGGGCAACCCTTGGCATTGCGATTGCCATACACTTTATATATCTGCGTAAGTAACAGAAGATTTAAAAATAAGGAAGTGTACTACTTCTACATCTGCATGCTTACAGCATTACCCATCCCCATAATAATTTAAGTTATAAAAGACGAAAAAATTAATCCGCCTAGCGTAGCGAAGGCCTTATTAATACTGTCGAGTATTCAATATTTCAATCAATAATTATACTCTATTTATAATTGCCCGTGCCGTACCCGGTTTTAGAATAGGACGTACCTATCCATTTTTTCCCGTGGGTTTCGTATAATGGGGCTGAAGGTCCTGATATCAATGTGAGCAACAATGCTCTCTATTGCCAACTACGAACTCCGGAATACAGCGCTGCGGTATAGAAATCAAGGGGGTACCAGCACACTTATTTCTCAAAACAGTTGTCAAATTTCTATGAAGAGTATAACTGGTCGAAGATTCAACAGCTAAAAATCTTGATTCCCTCATTCTTAGTAATGAGGCGCCTGTTTTGTACCCTTTTTTTTAAAGAACCGTACATTACAGATGGGTCCGTCTAAACGAAATGAAGATATGGGACTACTCTCCAACATGCGTGTCTCCTTGGTATTTGGAAGGTCACTTTTTGAGGAAACTGAAGTTTCCCGAGCTGTGCGCGGGACAGTGGGCAAGCATGGTGAACCTGTCACCGCGCCTGCCAATACAACAGCTTCTATCTCTGAACGTGTCGGTTAATAGAAAGCCGCAAGAAAGTATGGAGCAAAACCATGACGTCACCACCGTTGATCCGTGGCATTGAAACGACCGACACAATGTAACGATTTTTCGTGTCGGCTTTGAGAACACTAAGTATTATTTTATTTAGCACTCTAGCTGTGAAATACAAGCCCGTTTACAGGCGATAAACCAAACGGCCTTGTTTGTTACGACGACGAAAAGAACTTCAGATGTTAGTATTTGTTTGTTTCGCTGTTGTATTTTTCTGTTACGATTTACAAAGAAAGGTGATAATATAAATATTATAAATGTCAAAGTTCAAAACATCAAAACCTGCACCGCGTCACCCAGTCCCGTTATTGTGTATCTATGTAAACACTTTATTGTACAAAAATAAAGAAAAACAAACACAAATTGTCAAATTTTAATATACATGTTTAAGGGATAAGTTTGCCTTCCAGACAACCTTTTAGTGGATGAGAGGAGCATTATAATTAGGTACCTACTGGCAATTTTTTTACTATGTATGAGTTTTAAATTAAGTAAATTTGATTTTATTTTTATTCTTGTTCATCTTACGCAAGCGTCGTCATCGTCGCTGCTTTTTAAGGTGCCATCTTTTTCCATTTTTTTTCATACAAACCTTATCCTCGTTTGATAAAGTTACAAACATAACAGAATTATCAGACAAATCATTTTGGCCGTTTTCAAGTGACGAACAATCATACGACTGCTTATTTGATTTATACAGTTGTATAGATTTCATGCGAGTTACGGCAATCACGCTTAATTTTTCTAACTTTTTTAAATGTTACAGTCTAGCTATTTTCGGGTATTTTCCCGGCAAAGTATCCTTAAAATAAAATGAGATAAGATTGAAATAATTATCGCATTCGCACATTATCGGCAGGAACAGCTTTAGATATCAGTAGTGATATCAATATTCAGCGGTACAAATGCAAAAAGCAATTAAAATTTTATCAATAGATAAAATGTAATGAAGTCAAACATTCTATCATGACACATATTATCATAATTATACGGAAGGACTGCAAGCTTAAATCAGAAATAAATTCCAAAAACTGCACTTGTTTTTGTGTCATAAATCTGTCTGTATAGTCTGCTAGATTCTAGGTTTCAGGGTCTTGTAAATATTCACTATGCGCAGTTTGGTTTTCGTCAGGGGTTGTCCACGGAGAGTGCGATCTTGGGCTTAAAGCATACTGTTCAATACTATACCGAAAGTAGGACGCCTATTTACGCTTTCTTCCTGGACTTGTCCCGAGCGTTTGACCTTGTGTCGTACGATGTGCTATGGGACAAGTTGAGGGAGCAAAAAGTACCGGCGGAGCTGCTGCGCATACTACAGTATTGGTACCTTAACCAAGTGAACAGTGTGAGATGGGGAGGTAAGCTCTCTCGTTCGTACAGGTTGGAGTGCGGGGTGAGGCAAGGGGGAATCACCTCCCCTAAACTCTTTAATTTGTACGTGAATGATCTGATCGAGGAGCTGAGCGGTAAACCTGTGGGATGCAGGATTGATGGTGTTAGTGTCAACAACATCAGCTACGCTGATGACATGGTGCTGCTCAGCCCGACGGTCAGGGCGTTAAGAGAGCTTTTGCGCACGTGTGAGGTCTATGCGCGTGAACACGGTTTAGTGTATAACGCTAAAAAGTCTGAACTTTTGGTGTTTAAGGCCGCCGGAGGTAAATTGCCCGGGGATGTACCCGCCATTAAACTAGATAACAATGAGTTAAAACGGGTATATCATTTTAAATACCTCGGGCACTATGTCACTGACGACCTTAAGGACCAGAAGGACATTGAGCGGGAGCGTAGGGCGCTGGCGGTAAGATCCAACATGTTGGCTCGAAGGTTTGCACGTTGTAGTGAGCAGGTAAACGTTTCGCTATTTAAAGCTTTCTGCCAGGTGTTCTACACGTGCAGCCTTTGGACGACTTTTACGCAAAGGGCAATGAGTACTCTGCGAGTGCAGTACAATAACGGCTTCAGGATGTTGTTGCGGCTGCCCCGATTCTGCAGCGCATCGGGCATGTTTGCACTGGCTCGCACCGACGATTTCTACGCCATTATGAGAAAAAGAGCCGTCTCGTTGCTCTGCAGGGCGCGGGCCAGCCCCAACCTCATCCTTAGCACCGTGACGGCTAGGTACGACTCCCCTATTATGCGGCAGTATGAGCGTCTTATGGCTGCTACGCATTGATGTATTTGTTATGTTTTACTAACGTAGTTAATAAGTCTTATATATACTGTTACTAACAAACCTGGACCATTAATGTAGTCTGAAATAAAATTAATTTGATTTTTTTTTATTTATAAATCATTATTAACTTTATTATTTGTTTCATGTAATAATATATCAAATGTAATACGAAATAACAGGAGATAGGTAAATAAAACAATTAGGTAGAAGCTTTCTCCATGACATCGGATTTTTAGAAAATAATTATGAAATGAACTTGGACTTGGACCTGTTTTTTTTAACGAAACTATAGTAGGCATAGCGGCATAGGGTTGCAATACAAATGCGCCAATAGATATGCAATCAAAATTAATCCAAATTATAAACTGAATGTAACAAGTTAATTTAATTAAAGGCACTTTGTTTACATGTTTGTAAGTTAGGTACTAAGAATTTAAATAAACACTGTACAATTGCCGAAGGCCTTTTTATGTTTTCTAAGTCCATCATCAACACTGACACTCGGTTCAACGTCACAAAGTATTACAAAGTCTTTACTATTTCAACTGAGCTTATCCAACCTACCACCGGAACATAAAGCCATTGTATCTGCACAATACTCGTACTGTGATCGACTCTTCTTACTTAGACAGTTTAGGTACAAGTAGATTATAAAAAAAATCTAACATAAAAATAGCGCACATAATAGATCAACAAGAAAAATATAACCAATACACAGTAACTACGAAATGACGTCATACTTTTCTTGTTAAATCCATATTTTACGATTTATATTAGGTATACTTTCGCATAATTTCTTTGTAGATGTGTGTTACGATTGTCAAAAATAATGTTACCCATTCACCAGGGCATTAGGATGAAAATAATGTAGTCACTCCTAATGTATTTATGATGTAGTAAGCATCATCAAGCCTTAAGCATTATCCGATAAGACAAGTATGTATGATTTCACACTCGCACAATACGTATTTATCAAAAACAAATGCTAATTGGCGCGTTTGTCGCTTTCGGTATGTTATCACAATATTATCACTCTATTTCCTCTTAAATGATATCAATCGATAGATAATAATCATTATCTTACATGAAGTTAGTTGTATGTACATTTTTATACAAATCGACGAACAAGTTCAAGTCGATAGGTTGCGGTATTGTGCAATAAATTAAACAAATACGCTTATTATTTTCTGAGTATTTATAGTGTTTCAATTATCTTATTGTGTTCTTATCTAAAGTGTCAAGTGCCGCAAATGAAGGAAAGGTAGAACTTCAGTTTTAACCATTTATAAAATAAACTTTCAAGTGCTGAGCGCTAACAAACTATTTCATTTAAGTATTGATGTTTGTAGGGAGCAAATTGTTTCAAGATAATGTAGTGAAACACCGACAAAATGGGATTTACGGTGCATTTGTTAGTCATCATATGCTTTTTAGCATCGGGAGTCACCAGTAGTAAGTATAAATTTTTATTACTTTTATATCGTAATTCCAGAAAATGCGAGTCTATTAAGTATTTGAGTTTGTGTTTGTTTGCACTTAGGAAGATGTCATCTACTTATCTAGTTATTCCCTGGAATGCCGTCAATCTTTACACTATATTTTACCTATATAAGCTCTCTTAAGACGTTTCAAGATCCACGTTCTGTATGAAAAAGGGAAAGAAGAAATTGCATGATCACGCACTGCGTGCCACCATTGTCACGGTTAAGATTGGAGTGGGGCGACTCTAAACACTAAATATAATGTTACCTTTCAGATTGTATCATGGAAGGTGTTACTATATGGCAACTTCCGATTACTGTTGGAATCGAGGACTATCATGAGGGAGTAATCTTAGACCGCGCTATTCAGAACATTCAAAGTAAGAGAGATATGACATAGTGAACAATTTCTTGCGCTGTAATCTTCTTGCATGTATAAAATTTAATGATCTTTCTGGAAGAATAAAAAAATACACGTCTGTGGCAATTTGTGGATTTTTTTTAATGTATTGTATGGATGGTTTTGACTTTCCGTAGACAAATTGGCAAAAAGAGAACCCTTATATTTTCGTTCTAAATAAAATAATAAATAAAAATAATTTAATTCAGACCACATTTAAAACAATATTGTCCATATTATTGTTAGTAATGTTAGTAACACAAGAATCTTATATAACTACGTTACTGGTTAAACTTCTGTTCTGTCCGTCTGTCTATTCGTATGTTAAAGCATTGTACTTACAAACTTATTGTTCTTACTTTTTAATCACAACTGCACTATCGACATTATTATGCATTTTGGAATTATCTTAGTTACTTAAAGTGTATCCTTTAAAACTGTAGATATACGTGGCGGCACGTAAGTAAAACGTGGAGGGGATATGCGCAGTATGAAAGTGATGTTGTTTTTCATACTGCGCATCTCCCCTCCACGTTTTACTTACGTGCCGCCACCTGTACGACTAAGTAAATTGATAAACATACATATTTATTTTTAAGACTTTAATGTGGCATATTATGATGACCTTAACGGAGGCCCATACGTGTCTCTATCAATTGCGAATTCGAGGTTCGTTATTTCAACAAATGAAGCGTATAGACAATATGAAGAAAATGAGATGGCGCAATCACTCAACTTCGCAGTCACATTCAATTGCGCGGACGGCACCAATACCTTGCCACTTGTAAGTGACCCTATTTACGTCTTATTTATTTATGATATTGTAGGGTGTAACTTATGTTTAATTTGGCTCAAACATGCAAAGGCGTTGTAATATAATATTTAGTTTAGGTAATATCAGTTGATTAAAATTTATGAAGAACAGTATTTTTTAGGTCGGGGTCATTTCATGAGACAAAATGGGATCATACATAAAAAGACTATAATATGATTGAATCTTTACCAATTTACTCCACAAGTCATAAATTTGACTTGAACGAAATTTGCCTGGTAGTCATAGTCACTCAAATTTCAGTACCTACTTAGTTAGTAGATAGGTACAATTTATCACTGTTCACAAATATAACTGTTCCGATATAAAATTATTTATTAATATTTCAGGTTATTATAATATCCATAAACGATAACAACAACAACGACCCGCTATGGAAAACAGAGGGTACAGCCGCATCATTAGAAACAACATACGATTTCACAATCGCAACACCGGTGGCACCCGGATTTCCCATTACCGACTGCGTCAGAGATATTATCGTTCGTGACGTTGATCTCACTAACTACGCGATCGAATTTGGAATCGAGAACAATCCTTATTTTGAAATTTCATATGATGCTTCGTCCTCTACCGTAGACAAAGAATATAAAGCATCTTTGAGAACAAATACGTTTATAAGATCTATTCCAGAACCAATCGTTCTCAGAATAAGTGCAACGGTAAGTTTTGCTGAACCATTTACAGGCGCCGAGAAACAAGCATCTTAAATAACAGATATACAGGTAAAACTTAAATGCAAAATGGTGAATGCTGAAACTTTACACCATCTACTGTAGTGTTATTGTGTAAAGTACGGAATAACTATTGACAAGACAATAATAAAAATTCTTCTTTGGTTTGGAATAGTTCTAGAACAAACCGTGACGTCAACATCGGTGTTTGAAAACCGATTCAACTACTTTAAAGGAACTTCAACAAAACGCCATCAAGACACCCACAACACTCTTTCGATTCTCCTGATCCCGCATTTATTTTCATAGATGATAAAGGTCCTTAATTATTTATTTCCTGCGAAGCGCATAGGTAACGGTTTACTTATTGTAACTTGCTTTTCTTATTTTAGGATATGGATGAGACTCAAGATCCACCTATAACAACTTACACAACCGTGACTATACGAGGCAGTACTGAGTTTGTACTGCCCGATGAACCAGTGTTTTCTCAACCGATTTATATAGCCAACTACAACGAAAACAACCAAGTAACTCTGGAACAGACCATATCATTACAGCAAGGTTATGATAATCAAGTGCAGTTCAGTTTGGAAGGAGGTATGATAATATTTTTATGTTAGCAAACTTACGCTAAATATTAATAATTTTATCACGTTTCAAAGCACCTTTTACAGACTGCTCTTAGGTGTCTTTTGAAACCGGTAATAGCTAGCTTAGCACCAAATTTTTTTAGTAGTGTATAATTTTCTAAGAAATCATTCTGATACAAGCGTTCAAACAAACAAACGTTAGAAAAAACCGCTAATATGTTGACTGTTTTCCTTAAGTATTTTGTTTTTTAGTTTGTACTGTTCGGTTATGTTGTTAAAGAAATCATGCCATTTGCTCCCTTTCCTGTTTTTCTCCTGTTTACTAAAAATATTTCATTTTTCTCTACAGATTATGCCGAGGATCATTTTGACCTTGTCGTGGGAATCAATCAAGTGTCGCTAACTGTGACAAATCCCTTACCCAACGCCAGTTTCCGTCAGGGCCAGATACATCTTGTAGTGAAAGCAACCCGGGAGTACACGAGCGGTGCATCGTCCACAATTGTTGTGCAACTACCCGAAGGTTAGTGTAAAACTGTGTTTAGCCAATTGATATTAACATCAATCATAATATGCATAATACTCAAGAAATAACGTCCGCTTGAAAGTGTGCCGGCAAAACAATTATCTTAGTCCACTTTAAAAGTTTAAGTTGATGCCGGAGTTTTAATGCAAGCAAATATAAGCGAAAAATATATTCATTGCTTACTATGTATTTGACTCTATCTTACCATAAGCATACTAACACATCACTACTTTATACACATACATATAATTACTTTTAACCATCAATAAATTTTGATACACCTAAATAATACATAATAATAATAATAATAAAAGATATTTATTCAACAGTTTGCAATCACATACATACATAGATACAGTCACGCTTCTTTCCATAGGGGTAGGCAGAGACTACTTTGTACCACTTGCTACGATTTTGACATACCTCTATCCATATTTATCAATCTAGGAACTAAATAATAGATTCTGATAATCTCGGAATTTCCAGTGCCGTACCTGTAGATCTACAAATACAACCTTCATATTATATTAAAATTTATAAAGTATTTTGTCATGTATAATTATTGTATTTATCTCACGAAAGTACTTACTCCCGTAATATAACCTTCCACATTCCGGTACAATACAAAGGCTTCAACTATTTTCTCAATGTTAATTGCAGCGCAGAACCTGGAATTTGAACGAGCACATTACGAGGGAGAAATCGTGGACAACACCCTACAATTAACACAGTTAATTCTAAGTCAAGGATACCAAGAATCTACTTTAACCGTCACAGTGGAAGGTAACAAAAATTAAAGACTCTTAGAATTGAAACATCTAAAACGGGACGTATTGTCTTCTCAAGGGAAGATAAGCCTTTAAAAAAATTAACCGCGCTTTTTTCTTGACTTGTTCTTTTGTTTATGTCCCCAAAGATAAACTCTGTCGTCAATTTTTTAATTATTTTTTGCAGACTACCCTTCCTTTTTTACTGCCACAACTGCTGGAAATTTAATAACGTTGTCCATGACGCCGTTAGATGACAACATTATTGAAGAAAATAATTTTATAAACTTAAGAGTGACTGCCTCTAGTGACTATAGCTCTGCTACAACTATAGTTACATTAGAGATAATAAAGGATGATATTGAAACTCCCTTGTTTGAGATGCCCCTGTACACAGGAACGTACGATAGTATCACTGGGTTGACGCTAGCACCGCTCTTGTTGACCCAGGGTTATGATGAAACCGTTCAAGTAACCTTTTCTGGAGGTAAGATTTTCATAACCACAAGTAAATGATTTTCTAGGGTACTACTTCTTTCAAGCATAGGTATAGTTAAGTTCGCTCATCGCAAATATTCTTCATCCATCGACGTTCGCATTCTCAGATCAAAAATTAAATCATCGACCGTTTATGTATATTATCCGAGATAAGGCAGCAGTGTTATCTTAGAATACGTTTATATTTACTTTAAATATTTATGACAATAAAACGATGAGACTATGATGACGCTGAGTGAAGTTATGCGATTACAGAACATGCAAATTACTTCGAATTGGTACCAAACGGGCCCTCTTGGGTATTGCAAGTGATCGGCGGAGGACTGCCATCCAACATTTTAAGCGATCAGCACATACTCTTATCCGTCGAAGCAACAAAACCTCGCACGGTTGGCGCCCGCACCGTGGTCTCGATCGCTTTACCTGAAGGTAAGTTTGGTGCCAAAACATAGAATATGTAATTTTACACAATCTCCACGTAGTGAAACGCTACGTGCATGGAACAAACGCCATTGTAGATTCTTAATTTTATTATACTTTTATCCTTTAAAATATTATGATTAGGGCTGAACGTTCTGACATTTATTTTACGTGGAAAGAATTTGCAGGATCTTTTTAATCAAAGCAGTTTACATTTTTAAGATTATTTCGATTGTTTAAACCCTGTCATTTACAGTCGCCAACATTCGCAACTAAAATTATATTCAGTGGCAAAAAATTTGGCCCTCACATGTAGGTATGCAAATATTTAATTTTGTGCCCCTGAATATATTTGTTATGTACAAATCCATTATTAATCTTATCGCAATGTGACTTCAAACTATCTAAGGGTAAGTTAAGATTATTGTTGACTGTATTTGGCATGCAAATTAGGCATTAAATTTTATTTTTACAGCTAAATTTAATCGTTTAGTATAATAAGAACGAAAACCACAATTTTAGGATTTCATCTTTTCCTTTTTCAACCTGTTTTTTCATGACTTTTTCGTTACTGTTTTTTTCTTTTCTTTTCTTGACTAATCGTTTTCAGCTAGGCAATTGGAATTCGAGGCTCTCACTTACAGCGGATCTCTACAAGACAACATATTGGCACTTGAAACTATTATTTTAAGTGTTGGTTACGACTCCGATGTTACTTTTACACTCACTGGAGGTAAGCATTTTGTTGTAATTATATTAGATTTTTTACTAATATTTACTCGTATTTTTATACTACCCATTAAATTTTTTAATGTCCCAAATAAAAAAATCGACTAATGAAATGAAATTAATCTTGACTCATTTCCAGATCACTCGAACTTTTTCTTTCTAACGAGCGTGCTAAACCAAGTGACAATAAATCCACTGGCACAGCTTCCCGAAGAAGTTATTTCAGAAAACAATTTCCTAATGTTTACCGTCACTGCGAACGGATTGAACGCTCTGCCGACTTCCACTGCTGTGTTGCTGGAAATAATAAAAGATGACGTAACGACGCCTGTGTTTAGCCAAGCTATTTATTATGGGAATTACTTAGGATCATTAGATATTGACATGGGAAATATTAATCTCGCGCAAGGATACGACAGCAGCGTGTCGTTCCGAATTGAAGGAGGTAACATTATTAATTTATCAGTTTTCCTGGATATACACAATGTACTGTATAAACGCAAACTTAATTGTGAATGTTTTTTAATTATTTCCAGAAAACTCACAATATTTCCAAATCAACCAGAATGCAGGAAACAGTGTGACTTTGAGTGTCCAGACGGCGATTCCGGAAGAATTAATATTTAATGAAAAGGCTTTCGTGTTCAACATCATTGCGGTCAAACCGCTCGCAGTGAATGCCAACGCAGCGATATTTATACGATTCTCTGAAGGTTTGTATACGATAATAATAGTTCAATCACACGACTAGTTAATAATCACACGACTTTAATATCACTAAATTTCATAAATAATTCTAACTTTTAGACTGTAACTTTCTATTATTGATTTTTAGAATTAACCGAACCTACGCTGCTGCAGTTTGAAAAACATACTTATACCGGTAGTGTTGAAAACCAAATTTTGACATTAGAAAATATTGTGCTTGGGGTTGGCTACGCAGCAGGCACTGAGTTCCACCTTACTGGAGGTAAATACCTATGTCCCTGCTGGAGTATCAATTATTATAATAGGCTGTCGTGGAAAGTGTTGTTTTTTTTATTAAAAAATTAGAGCATTTCATGCCTATTTGATTAATGCTCTAAGCTATAGACTGACCGCTTAAACGAGTCCTCGCCTCTCATTTAGGCGGCCGGTCTATAGAGTCTTCTGACTTGAAGCTAACTTTTATTTATTTTATTTATTTATAAATAATCACATACATGAAATTTTAATGATCTTTAACATTGATCATCGGATTTATTTGTTTTGAATTTGACATAAAACAGTTTACCTGTGTTTCTATAACTGTTGCGAATAATTATGCGAAAGTCACCGAAATGCAAAAGATTGATATTGCGTCGTCTTTGCATGTTTTATTGACGATAAACATTTCTGAAGTCGAATTATTTTCTTACTCCAAAAATCATAAGAAAATCCGTAGTACCATGAAGTTTTTTTTTACAGATTATTCCTCATCGTTTACACCAACAGTTAACAATAACGTTATATCTTTATCACTGTCCAGTGAATTATCCGCTGAAGTTCTCGAAAATAACAAATTTCTAGTATTGGAATTGGAAGCACGTAGGGATAGGGCGGTTCCTGTTTCTGCTAGCATAATTATAGATTTGATAGAAGATGAAATCCCAATAATACCGGTGTTCAACCAAGCATTCTATACTGGAGTATACACGGAGGAAAACATATTGCAGTTCGAAGAAACAATAGCTCTCCTGCAAGGATACGATGAAACAGTCGCCTTTTCGTTACTAGGGGGTATGTTTTTGAAATTTTATTTTACTGAGACATTACTGGAAGTGTGTGAAATTGACAACATTTCATATTTCTGAGCCTATAGTTTTAATGGTTCTCTGTATTTTGTTTGAAAAGATGAACATGCTGGAAGTTTAATTTTTTTGCTAGGGTTTGTATTTAATTTATAATTAATTTATTAATTTTTGCTTATTCTATTCCGAAACTATCACAGAATAGACACTTATCCTTTTGTCTTTTCTGTATAGAAAAAAAACCGACGTCAATTTCAAATTGACAATGTCAGGCCTTATTCTCCGATATTCGATTTTCGATATTCGCTTCGTGCTGTTCCGCTCATACTAATATAGTCATTAACTTGAGAGTGAGAGAGAAGGTATGCAACGAACTTCAAAAATAGAATTACAGAGTTGCCCCCCTTGTACTTTGAAGTTGTCAAATACAAAATTATGGTCGCTTACTTTTTCTCGTGAAAAAGGCAAAGGCATTTCACCCATCCTGTGGTAGTTTTGGTAAAATTAGGACATATTTTTAATTAATTTTTATTTTTTATAATAAGTGATATTAAAATTATATAAACATATTGCAGTGATCAGGAGGCAAAATGCTTTCGAACCATATATACATTTTCAGGTGTTATAAAAATGAAATGTTGTCAATTGGACTTGAAAGATTTGACCCAGTATAAATAGCAAGTTTTTTCATTTAAACTATTAGCAGTTGGTAATGCAAGTGACTGCCAATGTTTATTTAAAACGTTTACCAAAAAGCTTAATATTCAAGTTCCTGTCCTTTTTATGAGAAATTGAAAGTATATATTTTTAATAAACAATAGCAGTCATTTACATTTCTGCTATAATATATGCAATATGCAAAAAACGAAACTCTTTCTTTGAGTCCTTCAAAGCCAATTTGTTATGAAGAGGAAAACCCAAAAAAAAAGAAATAGGGAATATAAAAACAAAATAGGAATGGATATAAAATAAGAGCTCCTATTGTCCTAATAATAGAGTCATACGTAGATATTTCCCAGTTTTTCGACAAGTCTGATATTGCTACTGTGTTGCAATGAAATTTTATTATTTGCTTCGCTATTTCAGAATCATCCGAATGGTTTACATTGCTTCAAGACGGTAATTCGGTTACTTTGGTCAGCTCGTCCAATGTTCCACAAGATGTTTTAGACAGCTACCACCAACTACTCTTTACAGTAGTCGCCACCAAACCAAACGCTATTAATGGAGAATCTGCTATTTCCATTGATTTGCCTAAAGGTAACTAACTACACACTCTACTTTTTTAGGGTTCCGTGGCCAAATGGCAAAAACGGAACTCTTATAGATTCGTCATGTCTGTCTGTTTGTCTGTCTGTCTGTCTGTCCGTCCGTATGTCACAGCCACTTTTTTCCGAAACTATAAGAGCTATACTGTTGACACTTGGTATGTAGATGTATTCTGTGAACCGAATTAAGATTTTCCCACAAAAATAGAAAAAAACTATTAATTTTTGGGGTTCCCCATACTAAGAACTGAAACTCAATTTTTTTTTTCATCAAACCCATACGTGTGTGGTATATGGATAGGTCTTCAAAAATGATATTGAGGTTCCTAATATCATTTTTTTTTAAACTACATAGTTTGCGCGAGAGACACTTCCAAAGTGATAAAATGTGTGTCCCCTCCCCGTATCTTCTAAATAAGAAAATGATAAAACTAAAAAAAATATATAATGTACATTACTATGCAAACTTCCACTCCACCCAACATTGGTTTGAATGACATCTAGTAAGTAGTTTTTTTTTATTTAATATTTGTTTGTCTATATAATAACCAATATAAAATGACCTCACACTGCCTACATTTTGCTTAAGAGCAGGGCTCTGCTAAGACTGGATTTTATAATAACTTGGCGAATTTGTACGGAACCCTCAGTGCGCGAGTCCGACTCGCACTTGGCCGGTTTTTACTTAATAATATTGACTAGCTTATTTTTGCACATTCCATTTACAATATACACACCTACAAATACTGCTGAGCTGTTTTTAGATTTCTGAATAAAGTTTAACAAAATATTTTTACATTTCATTCAACAGAAATATTAGAACCAGAGGTGCTACGTTTTGCTCAAAGCAGCTACGAAGGCAGTGTCAACGAAACTGATTTGCAAGTTCCCACAATTTCGTTGGTTAATGAAATTACTGATTACATCGATGTGACTATTTCAGGAGGTAAGTAATAATTTTTCAACAAAGAATGATGATTTATTTTTTCTAGTTATTTATCCAATTTTCAATTTTATTACAGGCTAACAATAAATAGCTAGGATACACGATTTTTACAACGCGGTAACGAACTTCTTACGCGGTTAATAAGACTTATGTATTAATTTTGCTTTTCAGAACACGCTGAATACTTTTCAGTATCTCATGAGTCCAATATAATTTACGTTGTACTTGTAAGAAACATTCCTTCGGAAGTTATATCAAGTATCGAATTTTTACTACTTGATATATCTGCATTGAAACAAGATGCTGTCACAGGCCATACAGCTCTGATTTTACGAATAGATAAAGAGCCGCCAATTACTACGCCAGTTTTTGAACAAGCTTACTACAATGGTGAATATTCAGAGGAAAGCGGACTGCTATTTGATCACACACTCAGATTGATTCAAGGCTTCGATGCAACTGTTTCTTTTACTCTCCAAGGAGGTGAGTAGGCTACTGCCATTATTATTTAAATAAATTTGTCAAAACTAGATTATATTGTTAAGCATAAAAAATATTTTATGATCTTTCAGACGGCTCCGAGTGGTTTATTTTAACGCAAACTGAACAGAATAGCTTAACACTGACGACAAGAGAAGGGGGTATACCTCAGACTGAAAATATAAACCATTTAATATTTTCTGTTGTGGCCGACAAACCAGGAAGTGTACCAGGCGAGGCAGCTGTTATTATAGATGCATCAGGTGAGATGGCTTGAGAGATGCTATTTGTAGAAAGTGTACTCATAGTACCTTTAAACTCGCACAGAGTATGAACTTGTTAGCATTATGTTGGTGATGATAAGAATAATCTTTGTAACAAATGGAGTACATCAGGCTTTGCATGTAAACATGAAAGTGGCGAACAATCATAATTTTTGTGAAGTATAAATATAACAGTTTGTTAATTATTGATATGGTGAATATTTACTAAATTCGTGATTACTCGTCTCTTACAGATTTGACTGAAACATTAGTTCTTGGTTTCGAGCAAGCAAGTTACCTAGGCACGATAGACAACGACGTTGCGACCATAGAGCCAATCGTTCTGAATGAAGGATACACGAATGCAGTCTCGTTTACAATAAACGGCGGTAAACGAAGATGTGAAACTAAAACAATTAAACTATTTATATATAAATAACATATTCTGAAAGTTACCAAAACAATTTCAGAACTGTCCAACTACTTCAGCTTCGTGCAACAAGGGCCAACAGTCACTGTCGTACTGCAAACCGCAATCCCTGAGCAATACTTGCCCGCAAACCGCATAGTGATGCTCGAGCTACAAGCGACTGCTCCGGATGCCGTATCGGCAACTACGGCTGTAGTGTTTGAGGTCGTTCTACATGACATCACTGTGGAGGAGCTCATGTTCAGCGCGCCCTATTACATAGGACAGTACAGCGAAGAAGGAGGCCTTGTGTTCGGAACCATCTCGCTCGACCAAGGCTACGATCAAAACGTTCGGTTCGCTTTGGATGGAGGTACGCAGAAACTCTCAATGGCTTCTGTCGGTTTATTTTAAATCATAGTTCTATGCTAATATGTCAATTGTAATTTTTCATATCCACAGAACACGCACAATGGTTCACGGTAGAGGTTCAGGGTAACCAAGTCACGCTCACAACATCAGGCGCAATACCACCAGCCGTCTTAGCTAACAATCAGCAACTAGTTTTCGTTGTCACCGCGGAGAAGCCTGACGCCAACATCGCGAGGGCCACAATAGTTATTTCGTTGGTCGACGGTAAGATTTAAAACATATTATGCATTCACTACAATCTTTAAGAAATGATGACCATAAATTCGTACAAATTATTTTGCAGACATGATTGACGTAGCCATTCTTAGTTTTGAACGAGCGAGCTACCTCGGCACGATCGAAAATAACGCTGCGACCATAGAGCCAATCGTTCTAAACGAGGGATACACGACTGCAGTAACATTTACACTGCACGGAGGTATGCAAATATCTAACCATGTTGCACTAAATCACTTCCATGTAAAACCGAACGATTGCTCAAGTTGTAAATCAATTTCAGACCTATCCAACTACTTTAGCTTCGTGCAACAAGGTTCATCGGTCACTGTCGTACTGCAAACCGCAATCCCTGACCAATCCTTGCCCGCAAACCGCATAGTGCTGCTCGAGCTTCGAGCGGCTGCTCCGGATACCGTATCGGCAACTACGGCTGTAGTGTTTGAGGTCGTTCTACAAGGCATCACTGAGGAAGAGCTCGTGTTCAGCGCGCCCTATTACACCGGACAGTACAGCGAAGCTGGAGGCCTCGTGTTCGGAACCATCTCGCTCGACCAAGGCTACGATCAAAACGTTCAGTTCGCTTTGGATGGAGGTACGCAGAAACACCCAATGGCTTCTGTCGATTTATTTTAAATCATGGGTCTATGCTAATATGTCAATTGCTATTTTTTATATCCACAGAACACGCACAATGGTTCACGCTAGAGGTTCAGGGTAACCAAGTCACGCTCACAACATCAGGTGCAATACCGCCAGCCGTCTTAGCTAACAATCAGCAACTAGTTTTCGTTGTCACCGCGACGAAGCCTGACGCCAACATCGCAAGGGCTACAATAGTTATTTCGTTGGTTGATGGTAAGATTTTAAGTATGTCATGCATTCATAATTGTCTTAAAGAAATTACGACGCTAAAATGCGAGTAAATAAATTTTGCAGATTTAACTAACGCAGCGGTTCTTGGTTTTGAACGAGCGAGCTACCTCGGCACGATCGAAAATAACGCTGCGACCATAGAGCCAATCGTTCTAAACGAGGGATACACGACTGCAGTAACATTTACACTGCACGGAGGTATGCAAATATCTAACCATGGTGCACTAAATCACTTCCATGTAAAACCGAACGATTGCTCAAGTTGTAAATCAATTTCAGACCTATCCAACTACTTTAGCTTCGTGCAACAAGGTTCATCGGTCACTGTCGTACTGCAAACCGCAATCCCTGAGCAATCCTTGCCCGCAAACCGCATAGTGCTGCTCGAGCTTCGAGCGGCTGCTCCGGATACCGTATCGGCAACTACGGCTGTAGTGTTTGAGGTCGTTCTACAAGGCATCAATGTGGAGGAGCTCGTGTTCAGCGCGCCCTATTACACCGGACAGTACAGCGAAGCTGGAGGCCTCGTGTTCGGAACCATCTCGCTCGACCAAGGCTACGATCAAAACGTTCAGTTCGCTTTGGATGGAGGTACGCAGAAACACCCAATGGCTTCTGTCGATTTATTTTAAATCATGGGTCTATGCTAATATGTCAATTGCTATTTTTAATATCCACAGAACACGCACAATGGTTCACGCTAGAGGTTCAGGGTAACCAAGTCACGCTCACAACATCAGGTGCAATACCACCAGCCGTCTTAGCTAACAATCAGCAACTAGTTTTCGTTGTCACCGCAATGAAGCCTGACGCCAACATCGCAAGGGCTACAATAGTTATTTCGTTGGTCGACGGTAAGATTTAAAATATGTCATGCTTTCACAATTTATTATCTTAAAGAAATTACGACGCAAAAATGCGAGTAAATTAATTTTGCAGATTTGACTAACGCAGCGGTTCTTGGTTTTGAACGAGCGAGCTACCTCGGCAGGATCGAAAATAACGCTGCGACCATAGATCCAATCGTTCTAAACGAGGGATACACGACTGCAGTAACATTTACACTGCACGGAGGTATGCAAATATCTAACCATGTTGCACTAAATCACTTCCATGTGCAACCGAACAATTTCTCTAATTCTAAATCAATTTCAGATCTATCCAACTACTTCAGCTTCGTGCAACAAGGTTCATCGGTCACTGTCGTACTGCAAACCGCAATCCCTGAGCAATCCTTGCCCGCAAACCGCATAGTGCTGCTCGAGCTTCGAGCGGCTGCTCCGGATACCGTATCGGCAACTACGGCTGTAGTGTTCGAGGTCGTTCTACAAGGCATCACTGTGGAGGAGCTCGTGTTCAGCGCGCCCTATTACACCGGACAGTACAGCGAAGCTGGAGGCCTCGTGTTCGGAACCATCTCGCTCGACCAAGGCTACGATCAAAACGTTCAGTTCGCTTTGGATGGAGGTACGCAGAAACACCCAATGACTTCTGTCGATTTATTTTAAATCGTGGGTCTATGCTAATATGTTAATTGCTATTTTTAATATCCACAGAACACGCACAATGGTTCACGCTAGAGGTTCAGGGTAACCAAGTCACGCTCACAACATCAGGTGCAATACCGCCAGCCGTCTTAGCTAACAATCAGCAACTAGTTTTCGTTGTCACCGCGACGAAGCCTGACGTCAACATCGCAAGGGCTACAATAATTATTTCGTTGGTCGACGGTAAGATTTAAAATATGCCATGCATTCCCAATTTATTATCTTAAAGAAATTACGACGCTAAAATGCGAGTAAATTAATTTTGCAGATTTGACTAACACAGCGGTTCTTGGTTTTGAACGAGCGAGCTACCTCGGCACGATCGAAAATAACGCTGCGACCATAGAGCCAATCGTTCTAAACGAGGGATACACGACTGCAGTAACATTTACACTGCACGGAGGTATGCAAATATCTAACCATGTTGCACTAAATCACTTCCATGACCAAACGATTTCTAAAATTCTAAATCAATTTCAGATCTGTCCAACTACTTCAGCTTCGTGCAACAAGGTTCATCGGTCACTGTCGTACTGCAAACCGCAATCCCTGAGCAATCTTTGCCCGCAAACCGCATAGTGCTGCTCGAGCTTCGAGCGGCTGCTCCGGATACCGTATCGGCAACTACGGCTGTAGTGTTCGAGGTCGTTCTACAAGGCATCACTGTGGAGGAGCTCGTGTTCAGCGCGCCCTATTACACCGGACAGTACAGCGAAGCTGGAGGCCTCGTGTTCGGAACCATCTCGCTCGACCAAGGCTACGATCAAAACGTTCAGTTCGCTTTGGATGGAGGTACGCAGAAACACCCAATGACTTCTGTCGATTTATTTTAAATCGTGGGTCTATGCTAATATGTTAATTGCTATTTTTAATATCCACAGAACACGCACAATGGTTCACGCTAGAGGTTCAGGGTAACCAAGTCACGCTCACAACATCAGGTGCAATACCGCCAGCCGTCTTAGCTAACAATCAGCAACTAGTTTTCGTTGTCACCGCGACGAAGCCTGACGTCAACATCGCAAGGGCTACAATAATTATTTCGTTGGTCGACGGTAAGATTTAAAATATGCCATGCATTCCCAATTTATTATCTTAAAGAAATTACGACGCTAAAATGCGAGTAAATTAATTTTGCAGATTTAACTAACGCAGCGGTTCTTGGTTTTGAACGAGCGAGCTACCTCGGCACGATCGAAAATAACGCTGCGACCATAGAGCCAATCGTTCTAAACGAGGGATACACGACTGCAGTAACATTTACACTGCACGGAGGTATGCAAATATCTAACCATGGTGCACTAAATCACTTCCATGTAAAACCGAACGATTGCTCAAGTTGTAAATCAATTTCAGACCTATCCAACTACTTTAGCTTCGTGCAACAAGGTTCATCGGTCACTGTCGTACTGCAAACCGCAATCCCTGAGCAATCCTTGCCCGCAAACCGCATAGTGCTGCTCGAGCTTCGAGCGGCTGCTCCGGATACCGTATCGGCAACTACGGCTGTAGTGTTTGAGGTCGTTCTACAAGGCATCAATGTGGAGGAGCTCGTGTTCAGCGCGCCCTATTACACCGGACAGTACAGCGAAGCTGGAGGCCTCGTGTTCGGAACCATCTCGCTCGACCAAGGCTACGATCAAAACGTTCAGTTCGCTTTGGATGGAGGTACGCAGAAACACCCAATGGCTTCTGTCGATTTATTTTAAATCATGGGTCTATGCTAATATGTCAATTGCTATTTTTAATATCCACAGAACACGCACAATGGTTCACGCTAGAGGTTCAGGGTAACCAAGTCACGCTCACAACATCAGGTGCAATACCACCAGCCGTCTTAGCTAACAATCAGCAACTAGTTTTCGTTGTCACCGCAATGAAGCCTGACGCCAACATCGCAAGGGCTACAATAGTTATTTCGTTGGTCGACGGTAAGATTTAAAATATGTCATGCTTTCACAATTTATTATCTTAAAGAAATTACGACGCAAAAATGCGAGTAAATTAATTTTGCAGATTTGACTAACGCAGCGGTTCTTGGTTTTGAACGAGCGAGCTACCTCGGCAGGATCGAAAATAACGCTGCGACCATAGATCCAATCGTTCTAAACGAGGGATACACGACTGCAGTAACATTTACACTGCACGGAGGTATGCAAATATCTAACCATGTTGCACTAAATCACTTCCATGTGCAACCGAACAATTTCTCTAATTCTAAATCAATTTCAGATCTATCCAACTACTTCAGCTTCGTGCAACAAGGTTCATCGGTCACTGTCGTACTGCAAACCGCAATCCCTGAGCAATCCTTGCCCGCAAACCGCATAGTGCTGCTCGAGCTTCGAGCGGCTGCTCCGGATACCGTATCGGCAACTACGGCTGTAGTGTTCGAGGTCGTTCTACAAGGCATCACTGTGGAGGAGCTCGTGTTCAGCGCGCCCTATTACACCGGACAGTACAGCGAAGCTGGAGGCCTCGTGTTCGGAACCATCTCGCTCGACCAAGGCTACGATCAAAACGTTCAGTTCGCTTTGGATGGAGGTACGCAGAAACACCCAATGACTTCTGTCGATTTATTTTAAATCGTGGGTCTATGCTAATATGTTAATTGCTATTTTTAATATCCACAGAACACGCACAATGGTTCACGCTAGAGGTTCAGGGTAACCAAGTCACGCTCACAACATCAGGTGCAATACCGCCAGCCGTCTTAGCTAACAATCAGCAACTAGTTTTCGTTGTCACCGCGACGAAGCCTGACGTCAACATCGCAAGGGCTACAATAATTATTTCGTTGGTCGACGGTAAGATTTAAAATATGCCATGCATTCCCAATTTATTATCTTAAAGAAATTACGACGCTAAAATGCGAGTAAATTAATTTTGCAGATTTGACTAACACAGCGGTTCTTGGTTTTGAACGAGCGAGCTACCTCGGCACGATCGAAAATAACGCTGCGACCATAGAGCCAATCGTTCTAAACGAGGGATACACGACTGCAGTAACATTTACACTGCACGGAGGTATGCAAATATCTAACCATGTTGCACTAAATCACTTCCATGACCAAACGATTTCTAAAATTCTAAATCAATTTCAGATCTGTCCAACTACTTCAGCTTCGTGCAACAAGGTTCATCGGTCACTGTCGTACTGCAAACCGCAATCCCTGAGCAATCTTTGCCCGCAAACCGCATAGTGCTGCTCGAGCTTCGAGCGGCTGCTCCGGATACCGTATCGGCAACTACGGCTGTAGTGTTCGAGGTCGTTCTACAAGGCATCACTGTGGAGGAGCTCGTGTTCAGCGCGCCCTATTACACCGGACAGTACAGCGAAGCTGGAGGCCTCGTGTTCGGAACCATCTCGCTCGACCAAGGCTACGATCAAAACGTTCAGTTCGCTTTGGATGGAGGTACGCAGAAACACCCAATGACTTCTGTCGATTTATTTTAAATCGTGGGTCTATGCTAATATGTTAATTGCTATTTTTAATATCCACAGAACACGCACAATGGTTCACGCTAGAGGTTCAGGGTAACCAAGTCACGCTCACAACATCAGGTGCAATACCGCCAGCCGTCTTAGCTAACAATCAGCAACTAGTTTTCGTTGTCACCGCGACGAAGCCTGACGCCAACATCGCAAGGGCTACAATAGTTATTTCGTTGGTCGACGGTAAGATTTAAAATATGCCATGCATTCACAATTTATTATCTTAAAGAAATTACGACGCTAAAATGCGAGTAAATTAATTTTGCAGATTTGACTAACGCAGCTGTTCTTGGTTTTGAACGAGCGAGCTACCTCGGCACGATCGAAAATAACGCTGCGACCATAGAGCCAATCGTTCTAAACGAGGGATACACGACTGCAGTAACATTTACACTGCACGGAGGTATGCAAATATCTAACCATGTTGCACTAAATCACTTCCATGACCAAACGATTTCTAAAATTCTAAATCAATTTCAGATCTGTCCAACTACTTCAGCTTCGTGCAACAAGGTTCATCGGTCACTGTCGTACTGCAAACCGCAATCCCTGAGCAATCTTTGCCCGCAAACCGCATAGTGCTGCTCGAGCTTCGAGCGGCTGCTCCGGATACCGTTTCGGCAACTACGGCTGTAGTGTTTGAGGTCGTTCTACAAGGCATCACTGTGGAGGAGCTCGTGTTCAGCGCGCCCTATTACACCGGACAGTACAGCGAAGCTGGAGGCCTCGTGTTCGGAACCATCTCGCTCGACCAAGGCTACGATCAAAACGTTCAGTTCGCTTTGGATGGAGGTATGCAGAAACACCCAATGGCTTCTGTCGATTTATTTTAAATCGTGGGTCTATGCTAATATGTCAATTGCTATTTTTTATATCCACAGAACACGCACAATGGTTCACGCTAGAGGTTCAGGGTAACCAAGTCACGCTCACAACATCAGGTGCAATACCGCCAGCCGTCTTAGCTAACAATCAGCAACTAGTTTTCGTTGTCACCGCGACGAAGCCTGACGCCAACATCGCAAGGGCTACAATAGTTATTTCATTAGTTGACGGTAAGATTTAAAATATTTCATGCATTCCCAATTTATTATCTTAAAGAAATTACGACGCTAAAATGCGAGTAAATTAATTTTGCAGATTTAACTAACGCAGCGGTTCTTGGTTTTGAACGAGCGAGCTACCTCGGCACGATCGAAAATAACGCTGCGACCATAGAGCCAATCGTTCTAAACGAGGGATACACGACTGCAGTAACATTTACACTGCACGGAGGTATGCAAATATCTAACCATGGTGCACTAAATCACTTCCATGTAAAACCGAACGATTGCTCAAGTTGTAAATCAATTTCAGACCTATCCAACTACTTTAGCTTCGTGCAACAAGGTTCATCGGTCACTGTCGTACTGCAAACCGCAATCCCTGAGCAATCCTTGCCCGCAAACCGCATAGTGCTGCTCGAGCTTCGAGCGGCTGCTCCGGATACCGTATCGGCAACTACGGCTGTAGTGTTTGAGGTCGTTCTACAAGGCATCAATGTGGAGGAGCTCGTGTTCAGCGCGCCCTATTACACCGGACAGTACAGCGAAGCTGGAGGCCTCGTGTTCGGAACCATCTCGCTCGACCAAGGCTACGATCAAAACGTTCAGTTCGCTTTGGATGGAGGTACGCAGAAACACCCAATGGCTTCTGTCGATTTATTTTAAATCGTGGGTCTATGCTAATATGTCAATTGCTATTTTTTATATCCACAGAACACGCACAATGGTTCACGCTAGAGGTTCAGGGTAACCAAGTCACGCTCACAACATCAGGTGCAATACCGCCAGCCGTCTTAGCTAACAATCAGCAACTAGTTTTCGTTGTCACCGCGACGAAGCCTGACGCCAACATCGCAAGGGCTACAATAGTTATTTCGTTAGTTGACGGTAAGATTTAAAATATTTCATGCATTCACAATTATCTTAAAGAAATTACGACGCTAAAATGCGAGTAAATTAATTTTGCAGATTTGACTAACGCAGCTGTTCTTGGTTTTGAACGAGCGAGCTACCTCGGCACGATCGAAAATAACGCTGCGACCATAGAGCCAATCGTTTTAAACGAGGGATACACGACTGCAGTAACATTTACACTGCACGGAGGTATGCAAATATCTAACCATGTTGCACTAAATCACTTCCATGACCAAACGATTTCTAAAATTCTAAACCAATTTCAGACCTATCCAACTACTTCAGCTTCGTGCAACAAGGCTCATCGGTCACTGTCGTACTGCAAACCGCAATCCCTGAGCAATCCTTGCCCGCAAACCGCATAGTGCTGCTCGAGCTTCGAGCGGCTGCTCCGGATACCGTATCGGCAACTACGGCTGTAGTGTTTGAGGTCGTTCTACAAGGCATCACTGTGGAGGAGCTCGTGTTCAGCGCGCCCTATTACACCGGACAGTACAGCGAAGCTGGAGGCCTCGTGTTCGGAACCATCTCGCTCGACCAAGGCTACGATCAAAACGTTCAGTTCGCTTTGGATGGAGGTACGCAGAAACACCCAATGACTTCAGTCGATTTATTTTAAATCATAGTTCTATGCTAATAATATGTCAATTGCAATTTTTCATGTCCACAGAACACGCACAATGGTTCACGCTAGAGGTTCAGGGTAACCAAGTCACGCTCACAACATCAGGTGCAATACCGCCAGCCGTCTTAGCTAACAATCAGCAACTAGTTTTCGTTGTCACCGCGACGAAGCCTGACGCCAACATCGCAAGGGCTACAATAGTTATTTCGTTGGTCGACGGTAAGATTTAAAATATGTCATGCATTCACAATTATCTTAAAGAAATTACGACGCTAAAATGCGAGTAAATTAATTTTGCAGATTTGACTAACGCAGCGGTTCTTGGTTTTGAACGAGCGAGCTACCTCGGCACGATCGAAAATAACGCTGCGACCATAGAGCCAATCGTTTTAAACGAGGGATACACGACTGCAGTAACATTTACACTGCACGGAGGTATGCAAATATCTAACCATGTTGCACTAAATCACTTCCATGTAAAACCGAACGATTGCTCAAGTTGTAAATCAATTTCAGACCTATCCAACTACTTTAGCTTCGTGCAACAAGGTTCATCGGTCACTGTCGTACTGCAAACCGCAATCCCTGAGCAATCCTTGCCCGCAAACCGCATAGTGCTGCTCGAGCTTCGAGCGGCTGCTCCGGATACCGTATCGGCAACTACGGCTTTAGTGTTCGAGGTCGTTCTACAAGGCATCACTGTGGAGGAGCTCGTGTTCAGCGCGCCCTATTACACCGGACAGTACAGCGAAGCTGGAGGCCTCGTGTTCGGAACCATCTCGCTCGACCAAGGCTACGATCAAAACGTTCAGTTCGCTTTGGATGGAGGTACGCAGAAACACCCAATGGCTTCTGTCGATTTATTTTAAATCGTGGGTCTATGCTAATATGTTAATTGCTATTTTTAATATCCACAGAACACGCACAATGGTTCACGCTAGAGGTTCAGGGTAACCAAGTCACGCTCACAACATCAGGTGCAATACCGCCAGCCGTCTTAGCTAACAATCAGCAACTAGTTTTCGTTGTCACCGCGACGAAGCCTGACGCCAACATCGCAAGGGCTACAATAGTTATTTCGTTGGTCGACGGTAAGATTTAAAATATGTCATGCATTCACAATTATCTTAAAGAAATTACGACGCTAAAATGAGAGTAAATTAATTTTGCAGATTTGACTAACGCAGCGGTTCTTGGTTTTGAACGAGCGAGCTACCTCGGCACGATCGAAAATAACGCTGCGACCATAGAGCCAATCGTTCTAAACGAGGGATACACGACTGCAGTAACATTTACACTGCACGGAGGTATGCAAATATCTAACCATGTTGCACTAAATCACTTCCATATGCAACCGAACGATTTCTCAAATTCTAAATCAATTTCAGATCTGTCCAACTACTTCAGCTTCCTGCAACAAGGTTCATCGGTCACTGTCGTACTGCAAACCGCAATCCCTGAGCAATCCTTGCCCGCAAACCGCATAGTGCTGCTCGAGCTTCGAGCGGCTGCTCCGGATACCGTATCGGCAACTACGGCTGTAGTGTTCGAGGTCGTTCTACAAGGCATTACTGTGGAGGAGCTCGTGTTCAGCGCGCCCTATTACACCGGACAGTACAGCGAAGCTGGAGGCCTCGTGTTCGGAACCATCTCGCTCGACCAAGGCTACGATCAAAACGTTCAGTTCGCTTTGGATGGAGGTACGCAGAAACACCCAATGGCTTCTGTCGATTTATTTTAAATCATGGGTCTATGCTAATATATCAATTGCTATTTTTTATATCCACAGAACACGCACAATGGTTCACGCTAGAGGTTCAGGGTAACCAAGTCACGCTCACAACATCAGGTGCAATACCGCCAGCCGTCTTAGCTAACAATCAGCAACTAGTTTTCGTTGTCACCGCGACGAAGCCTGACGCCAACATCGCAAGGGCTACAATAGTTATTTCGTTGGTCGACGGTAAGATTTAAAATATGTCATGCATTCACAATTATCTTAAAGAAATTACGACGCTAAAATGCGAGTAAATTAATTTTGCAGATTTGACTAACGCAGCGGTTCTTGGTTTTGAACGAGCGAGCTACCTCGGCACGATCGAAAATAACGCTGCGACCATAGAGCCAATCGTTTTAAACGAGGGATACACGACTGCAGTAACATTTACACTGCACGGAGGTATGCAAATATCTAACCATGTTGCACTAAATCACTTCCATGTAAAACCGAACGATTGCTCAAGTTGTAAATCAATTTCAGACCTATCCAACTACTTTAGCTTCGTGCAACAAGGTTCATCGGTCACTGTCGTACTGCAAACCGCAATCCCTGAGCAATCCTTGCCCGCAAACCGCATAGTGCTGCTCGAGCTTCGAGCGGCTGCTCCGGATACCGTATCGGCAACTACGGCTTTAGTGTTCGAGGTCGTTCTACAAGGCATCACTGTGGAGGAGCTCGTGTTCAGCGCGCCCTATTACACCGGACAGTACAGCGAAGCTGGAGGCCTCGTGTTCGGAACCATCTCGCTCGACCAAGGCTACGATCAAAACGTTCAGTTCGCTTTGGATGGAGGTACGCAGAAACACCCAATGACTTCTGTCGATTTATTTTAAATCGTGGGTCTATGCTAATATGTTAATTGCTATTTTTAATATCCACAGAACACGCACAATGGTTCACGCTAGAGGTTCAGGGTAACCAAGTCACGCTCACAACATCAGGTGCAATACCGCCAGCCGTCTTAGCTAACAATCAGCAACTAGTTTTCGTTGTCACCGCGACGAAGCCTGACGCCAACATCGCAAGGGCTACAATAGTTATTTCGTTGGTCGACGGTAAGATTTAAAATATGTCATGCATTCACAATTATCTTAAAGAAATTACGACGCTAAAATGAGAGTAAATTAATTTTGCAGATTTGACTAACGCAGCGGTTCTTGGTTTTGAACGAGCGAGCTACCTCGGCACGATCGAAAATAACGCTGCGACCATAGAGCCAATCGTTCTAAACGAGGGATACACGACTGCAGTAACATTTACACTGCACGGAGGTATGCAAATATCTAACCATGTTGCACTAAATCACTTCCATATGCAACCGAACGATTTCTCAAATTCTAAATCAATTTCAGATCTGTCCAACTACTTCAGCTTCCTGCAACAAGGTTCATCGGTCACTGTCGTACTGCAAACCGCAATCCCTGAGCAATCCTTGCCCGCAAACCGCATAGTGCTGCTCGAGCTTCGAGCGGCTGCTCCGGATACCGTATCGGCAACTACGGCTGTAGTGTTCGAGGTCGTTCTACAAGGCATTACTGTGGAGGAGCTCGTGTTCAGCGCGCCCTATTACACCGGACAGTACAGCGAAGCTGGAGGCCTCGTGTTCGGAACCATCTCGCTCGACCAAGGCTACGATCAAAACGTTCAGTTCGCTTTGGATGGAGGTACGCAGAAACACCCAATGGCTTCTGTCGATTTATTTTAAATCATGGGTCTATGCTAATATGTCAATTGCTATTTTTTATATCCACAGAACACGCACAATGGTTCACGCTAGAGGTTCAGGGTAACCAAGTCACGCTCACAACATCAGGTGCAATACCGCCAGCCGTCTTAGCTAACAATCAGCAACTAGTTTTCGTTGTCACCGCGACGAAGCCTGACGCCAACATCGCAAGGGCTACAATAGTTATTTCGTTGGTTGACGGTAAGATTTAAAATATGTCATGCATTCACAATTATCTTAAAGAAATTACGACGCTAAAATGCGAGTAAATTAATTTTGCAGATATAACTTACGCAGCGGTTCTTGGTTTTGAACGAGCGAGCTACCTCGGCACGATCGAAAATAACGCTGCGACCATAGAGCCAATCGTTCTAAACGAGGGATACACAACTGCAGTAACATTTACACTGCACGGAGGTATGCAAATCTCTAACCATGTTGCACTAAATCACTTCCATGTAAAACCGAACGATTTCTCAAATTCTTAATCTATTTCAGATCTATCCAACTACTTCAGCTTCGTGCAGCAAGGTTCATCGGTCACTGTAGTACTGCAAACCGCAATTCCTGAGCAATCTTTACCCGCCAACCGCATAGTGCTGCTCGAGCTTCGAGCGGCTGCTCCGGATACCGTTTCGGCAACTACGGCTGTAGTGTTTGAGGTCGTTCTACAAGGCATCAATGTGGAGGAGCTCGTATTCAGCGCGCCCTATTACACCGGACAGTACAGCGAAGCTGGAGGCCTCGTGTTCGGAATCATCTCGCTCGACCAAGGCTACGATCAAAACGTTCAGTTCGCTTTGGATGGAGGTACGCAGAAACACCCAATGGCTTCTGTCGATTTATTTTAAATCATGGGTCTATGCTAATATGTCAATTGCTATTTTTTATATCCACAGAACACGCACAATGGTTCACGCTAGAGGTTCAGGGTAACCAAGTCACGCTCACAACATCAGGTGCAATACCGCCAGCCGTCTTAGCTAACAATCAGCAACTAGTTTTCGTTGTCACCGCGACGAAGCCTGACGCCAACATCGCAAGGGCTACAATAGTTATTTCGTTGGTTGATGGTAAGATTTTAAGTATGTCATGCATTCATAATTGTCTTAAAGAAATTACGACGCTAAAATGCGAGTAAATTAATTTTGCAGATTTAACTAACGCAGCGGTTCTTGGTTTTGAACGAGCGAGCTACCTCGGCACGATCGAAAATAACGCTGCGACCATAGAGCCAATCGTTTTAAACGAGGGATACACGACTGCAGTAACATTTACACTGCACGGAGGTATGCAAATATCTAACCATGTTGCACTAAATCACTTCCATGTAAAACCGAACGATTTCTCAAATTCTAAATAAATTTCAGATCTATCCAACTACTTCAGCTTTGTGCAACAAGGTTCATCGGTCACTGTCGTACTGCAAACCGCAATCCCTGAGCAATCTTTGCCCGCCAACCGCATAGTGCTGCTTGAGCTTCGAGCGGCTGCTCCGGATACCGTTTCGGCAACTACGGCTGTAGTGTTTGAGGTCGTTCTACAGGGCATCACTGTAGAGGAGCTCGTGTTCAGCGCGCCCTATTACACCGGACAGTACAGCGAAGCTGGAGGCCTCGTGTTCGGAACCATCTCGCTCGACCAAGGCTACGATCAAAACGTTCAGTTCGCTTTGGATGGAGGTACGCAGAAACTCTTAATGGCTTTTGTCGATTCATTTTAAATCATAGCTCTATGCTAATATGTCAATTGCAATTTTTCATATCCACAGAACACGCACAGTGGTTCACGCTAGAGGATCAGGATAACCAAGTCACGCTCACAACATCAGGCGCAATACCGCCAGCCATCTTAGCTAACAATCAGCAACTGGTTTTCGTTGTCACCGCGACGAAGCCTGAAGCCAACATCGCGAGGGCCACAATAGTTATTTCGTTGGTCGACGGTAAGATTTAAAAAAATCATACATTCACAACAGATCATTTTGGTATAAATGCCAAAATTTATAGAATGTTGAGTTGTTTCACTATCAAAAAGTAATTAAAGATATTAATGCCACGAGGTCTATTGGTCTGAATATTTTATTGGCCAAATAAATATGCTATGACCAACAAATACTTGTATTTAAAAAAAAAATTCCAAGGCAGCTTTAACTACGGTCTAGATGTCCTTGGATCTGGAAGTTTTCAAGATAGAACACTCTGGGTCCAAAATGTACAAAATGCTGACTGATTTGCTTTATTTTTGTACAATTTGACACTGGAATTTTCGAATCCATTGAGAATTTTCGGATGTTGACCATTTTGCGTCTATTCAGTTTTTCTATCATACAGTCAGTAGTTCGTGACACCCAAAGTAGCCAAATAGTTCTCAACACGTCATTGTTACATTTTAAATATTGTCGTGTTGCTAACTTTTCTGCCACAAACTATTTGACGCTGACTGTACATATTCTAATAAGCTCTTAGGTTTTAGTGGCATCTAATTGATTTGTCTTTTTTTCATCATAATTATGTTTACATTTACTCACATACTTTTTGACCATTGTACATACATACACCCATACATACCGTCACGCCTCTTTCCCACAGGGGTAGACAGAGACTACTTTGTTCCACTTGCTACGATCCGTTGTACATTTTGATAATAAGTCATTTGTAACCATTTTATATTTAGACATTTGTACCAAAATTTCCTGTTACCTGTTATTTCGTTGGTTGATGGTAAGATTAAAAATGTTTAATGAATCCACAACAATTATTTGAAAAATGGGTTCGTTCGTAAATAGACGTGTGAGTTTTTTTACTTTATAACTAAAATAATAAAAATAATAAGTAGTTTAGGAGCTAAGAGGGAACAGGTGAACATAGCTGTCCAAATCATAACCCTGGTTTAGCTTTGCCGTAGTCATGTAATCATGAACATTTCCTGTCGGTAAAAGATAGATAAGAAGATATGATATTAATAGCGAATGCGGGGTATTATCTTTATATATTTCTTATTGGATATGACGGTCAATTTCCTTCTTAACTTTTTCTTTATCGATATTGAACATGTTTTATCTTTTATATCTTTTCACGTTTATCTTATCTGGACGCTTGTTTGAATGGTCATCTTGCAACATGATTCGAGACTCGTCAGTCTATGTCTTACTTTATTCAGATAACTCATGTGTTTATTTTTAGAAACTTGATTTAATTGTTTTATTTTTTAGAATAATATTGTGGTTTTCGTTCTTAAATAGGCCTCGATTATAAGTTTAGTTTTTAAGTAGATTAGCCGCACCAAAAGTGACTTTTATTTTAATTTCTTTATTTATTTTCACAGAATCGGAATCAGAGTTGGAGTCGTTTGACAAGCTGCTTTATGTAGGAACTATCAACCTTAACGTTGTCCAACATGAAACTATTACTGTCACCGGTTACACGGGCAACACTGTTGAGATATTGGGAGGTAAGAAATATAATATTTACCATGTATGAAAGCTAAACAACAAAAAAGTTACCTACGTTAAGTATTAAGTATATTATGCACATTTTTATGGTTTTTTTTTGTTATTTGTATGCTTTAGTCACATCTTATCCGTTTTAGATGCATCAGCATCACTTACCTATGTTTTTACTCGTGTACTAATCCTAACTAATCTTAACTGCAGAAGTGTGCATGCTTATTTATTTATTTGACCTTCTTTTACATCTCCGATCCGTGAGTTTTTGTATAGAGACCGTTATGGGGCGCGGAGTCACATTATTTTATCTCGGTAAAACATGTAATTGCTTCACTAAAAAAAAGACATATAAAATGGAATTCGTCAAAATTTCATCGAAATTTCAGCACCAAGTAAATAAAATCACATAATTACTGATATAGAATTGCATAATATTTATGATTAAAATTTTGGTTTCTTCAGATTACAGATACTTATTTGTGGCCTCGATAAACGAAGGGTCGGTGGTGGTGGTAGCATCAGGCACTTTGGCACTACCCGAAGATGTCACCCACGTACCAATGGAGTTGCA
This sequence comes from Pandemis heparana, assembly GCA_963854515.1. Lineage (NCBI taxonomy): Eukaryota > Metazoa > Arthropoda > Insecta > Lepidoptera > Tortricidae > Pandemis > Pandemis heparana. The sequence continues at coordinate 9,520,677 of OY978010.1, forward strand.
GGCTGGCGCCGCCAGCGCTGTACTGTTACTCGATGTCAATCAATCAGGTATGGACTCAGACATAATACTCTTAAATGTTCATAGCATTTCCAAGTGTAATATTTCTAGGTTCACGTGCCTCAGTTAGCAAAACCAAAACCTTTATCCTTAAAGGATCACTTTATTGTCCGTCCGTCAACACTTTTTCTCAGGAACGCGTGATGATATTAAGCTGACATTTAAATCAAATAAGTACTCAAGTCTGCTATCAAAAAAGGATACATTAGAAAAGGTGTTCCATACAAATTGCCGCGGAATCAATATGTATGGGGCAATTCCTGTTGTCGTAGCGATTTTTTCTAACTTATCTTATTCATGTCACTTTATCTGTACAATATCATAAGCTGCTAGCTATAGGTATAAAAGGCTCTATATTAGTCTGCCTTTGATCGATAAATGGTTTTTTAAGTACTTAAAAATGTAATTACAACACAACGGATAACTCACGTATAAAAGCCGAAGAATTACGTGAGTTATCCGTTGTGTTGTAATTATGTGTGAGTCTCACGGTAGTTTCATGTTGAAAGTTACTTAAAAATTGTTATAACTAGATACGTACAGCTGTGTATAATGGTGTATATTTCCTTCCCAATTAATAAAACTCCGCCATGATTAATTCGAAAGGAAATTAATCCTATCTATGTACCTATTTATCAAACGTGAGCTCTAGTGACATCATGTTTAGAATCATAGTATCAAGTAAATAAATGATTTTACAAGAAAAAAATCACATTGATTATAATTAAGCGCCATGTACGAAGATGAACTCGTCCTTTTAAGAGATCCCAACCAGTTAGTATTGAGCTTTTTATGTAATTTGTGTTAATAAAATATATCCAAATCCCTTATAAACACAGGAAACCCCTTGGAATATAAATATTACTTTTAAGATGAAGCAGACAAAAACAACGATACATCATCAACCAATCTGCCATTTGGCTGTCTTGCAACAGTCACTCCGGCAGTCTTCTGTTCTATCTGGTTAAGGGTTAAATTTTAATAACACGTCATTATCTGCGTCATTTTATGCTACGTCACTGTTTTTTGTGTACAATGTGTTAGAGTGGGTACTACGTTAGAACTTTCCGCCAGCAAACAATTATAATCTCGATAATATCTAGACAATTGAGTTGGCATTGTTTCTGAACAAATCCACTTTCAGATAACAAGCCACTTCACCGCGAATCTTTGTGTTATTGCATGTTATTAATGATAAATCGTATTGTGCCGCCAGTCGTCACTTTTTGTACTTAGCCCGTTGTCATTTCCGGAATCATCTTGTACTTAAATACCCTTGACTGTCAACATTCAGTCATCATATTTTTGTTTAGTTTGCCCTTATTTAAATTTAATAATTTAAGGTATAGACAGACTATCAAAAACATGCTGATTTAGTTCAAAAGTTATTAGCATAAACGAATATTTTGTCTGTTATAAATTATGAACCATTAATAAATATCAGCGTGAGCTAATCAATTCAGATATCTGTGAACTTAGGAAAGCTTATTTTAAACTAGCTTCTGCCCGCGACTTCGTCTGCGTAGAATTAGCCATTGATATGATTATCGCTATCCCTAGGGAACTGTGCAATTTTCCGGGATAAAAAGTAGCCTATGTTTCTATCTAGGGCAATAGCTATATTCGTTCCAAATTTTATCCAAATCCGTCCAGTCGTTTTAGCGCGAAGAAGGAACAAACATACACACTCACTCGCTCACATCGTCACATCGTCACAAACTTTCGCATTTATAATATTAGTAGGATTTGCGCTACAAAGTTTAACTGAACTTGAGGAGCTTTTGTGAAAAATGCTTTGTTACACCATTTTTGTTGACAGTACCTACTTGATTATTGCATTGTCATCGTAACTCTAATGCTTGTACCAAATTTTAAGTCAATTGAAACTTAGTAGGAAAGTAATATACGCTACAACACACGCTGAAGAAAAAGAAGAAGAAGAAGGAAAGTAATAGAGTTGCAAGATTTGATTGATTACATTGTTTGTAACTTAGTTACTTAGTCAGTTACGTTAAGTGAAGGTAATGATAATAATGTTAAAAATAAAAATGAACAACGGTTTAACATAATTATTATGTAGGTATAATTTGGAAGTCTAGGCATGTAGACGCAGCCGCCATCCCCGAAAAGCCATTAGGCACAATCTCATTAGGTGGTAGAGAAATGTCTAGGTACATTCCTATCATTTACAATGACGTAGGTCACCCTATTTAAGCCGATTAGACGATACTAAATTGTGAAATAAATGTGAAAATAGGTGTTTTTAATTTTAATTATCTAGGCCAAAAACATTCTAAACGACAATACTTACATCGTTTAGAAAGAAAATATCTTTTATGTATTTTCTTTAAGGTCAATAATTAAGGCTTCTGTAGGTACGTTAACACACATTAGCGACATAGCGACCCGCCTCAACTTTCCACAAAAATGCAGTGTTGACTGACAGACACGATGCTGCCACAATTATCATTATATTTCAACCAATTTACAAAAAAAGCTTGACAAATCACATAGATATCTACCTACTAAAATCATCCTCATGAGTCACTCTATCTATTGACGAAAATTTTTGAGTCTATGCAGACAGACAGACGTAACGTAGGACTTTGTTTTATAATATGTAATGATTATTGTAGTTAGCGATAACTTATTTTACCTACTCTCGACTAAAGTACGCTGTTTAGGCTTGTTCTATATTTTTTACGTGCATAAAACCCATAAAGGTAATAAAGAAAGCATCACAAATAAAGTTTATCAACCACCGCTTATGTGCAATCAAATCGTCCATTACCTTCCATTTTAGGGTGTTTTGTTCCATTATTTTCGGACTTGATTACGGTTTTTCGATCAATCAATGACAGGCGTTATCTTTATCCCTTGAGATTTATTGTTCCTTATATTAACCACGTGTTACACAAATATGTATGGCCCTTTTGTATAGAACTGAGGCACAATTTCAAAATGAATACATATTTATACAAACAAATATCGTAGACTTACGGTCGGTGTGTCCTAATTTTGCACTCACTGTAAACATTAGGTATACACATCAAAGATAAATAGTGTTCGCGTGAACATTATGCCAATAAAACAATACATTAGATCTAATACAGTAGCTTATATCGCAATCTAATCACAACTATTACTATAATCTAATAAAAGAGTCACAAAGAGTCGCCTATTACTATAATCTAATAAAAGAGTCACAAATTTCCAAAATATAATCCTTTTATTACCATCTTTCGTCACGGAGCAATATTGTATCAAGTACCAAGAACTATTCAAAATTAGACCCTACCAGTGAGGTGTAGGTATTAGGTGTTATTTGACGCGATACATTTTGAACGGCAAACCGTCACTTTGATTGATTTTTAATCTTTTACTAATACTCTTTACATGTTCTTTTTTTGCCAGAAACGCCCGAGCTACCAACGGTCATCTTTGGCTCTCCTTCGTACGTCATGCGAGCCAACATGGCGCAGACTGGACTCATTGGACGCGTCAGCGCAGCAGCCAGCAATGGAGAGAGCATCGCCTACACACTGATAATCAATAACGGTAAGCAGCTCCATTAATTGAATTGTTCCACCAGGTTAGACACCTAAGGCTACATCTTTCGATCGTGTAAATGCTTGAAGATATAGGTTACATTCTGCGTTTCACCTTTTGTCTGCTACCTACTTGGAGCGCGTGAATCGTTTGGATCTATTGATTGAATGAGAGTTTAGGACCACTCTACGAGAACTTCCATGTATTTTATCGTGGTTTTCATTTACATTGCAAAAAGAACCGCCGTGCAAAATTTTAAATCAGTAAGGTAAATTATTAGATTTTCAAAGGGGAGAAAAAAAGGGAGTGACCTAAAAATCCCAACAACGTTACTTTGATGTAATTTATTGTACTTACTCCATTTAATTTTTCATTTTACATCCGTTGTAATATCGTTACTTTTGTGACCTAGATAGAACTTAGATCTTCTCATACTTCCTGATTTATTTATTTTTTTATATAAGAGGGGGCGAAAGAGCAGACGGGTCACCTGATGGAAAGTGATCACCATCGCCCAGGGACACCTGCAAGACTTGTTCTTTCTTTTTCTTTTCTGATCGTTTAATATCAAATTGAAAAAAAAATACCTAGGGCAAACTGAAACGAGGTCGGACGGAAATAACAATGTAGGTACGGTAAAGGAATAATGGTTCGTCTTTATACTACTCATCCCTAATAAAAGGATAAGGATTAAGGAAGCTAATCCAAGCAATTGGCGACATGCCGTAGCAAATTAATTGGGACCGTGTCCCTCGAAAAGATTGCTTTCCAAAAATACTGAGTCATCAAGATAACCAGGAAAATATTGCAAATTAATGTATATCCAGAATTAAATATAATGTTTCATGGGATTTTATTATCTGAAAGCATTATAGGGTAAACTCGCCGTTCATTAAACTAATCTCACTGGACGTAAAGAGTTATCAGAAGACATAAATACCTTAATCGCAAGAAAGACATAAAATTCGAACGATTAGTCTGCGCAAGCGATCGATGGAATATCGGATAAGCAGCTACTTATTCAATAATGAGCTATCGAATGTGTCAATTAATTACCCACGTTTTTAACAGCAGCTGTCAAAAGCTGAGTTAAAATATCCACACCTTCACGTTGTTATGTAAAGTCATTAGTAGGTAGTAAAACTGAGCGCCTTCGTTTAAAGCATTAGCAAACACACTTTACAGGCAGACGTTATACGTAATTTAGGCGTTTGAAAGTCGAAATATTTGTTTTTCTGGGTTTGTTGCAATTTAAAATTTCTAAACGACACTGAAAATTAGAACAATGAAAAATCCTAAAAGTAAAGCTATGGCCGGGAATCGAACCCGGATCCTCATCATTCCGTGATGCGTGGCTATACCGCTACACCACCCATAGCGGGTGAGTAGGTAAGCCTTCGAATGTTTCTATTTGTACCAGCTGTCAAGTAACCTTGTTACTATGCGAATTTGAACTGAGCAGTGATGCTCCACGGGCGATAATGTAATTTTGTGATAATGCCATGCAGATACTAGCTTAAATGTCAATTTATTAATAACTAGCTTTTTCCCGCGACTTCGTCCGCGTAGACTCATTTATTGACAAATAGCTTTTGCCCGCGGCTTCACTCGCGTGTACCAGGAGTATTTCAATCCCGTTTTTTTCCCGTTCACGTAAGAATTTCGGGAAATGCTTTCTTAATGCTCCCTACACTCCCCAAGGAACCCACTTGCCAAATTTCAGCTTTCTACGACCAGTAAAACGAAAAATCCCGTTTTTCCCGTTCCCGTGGGAATTTTGAAAGTTCCTCTCTTCATTCTCCTCTACACTCTCCAAACAACCTAAATATCGAATTTCAGCGTTCTACAACCAGTAAAACAAAAGATCCCGTTATTTCCCGTTCCCGTGGGAATTTTGGAAAGTCCTCTCTAAATGCTTCTCTACACTCCCCAAGCAACCTACATGCCAAATTTCAACTTTCTACGACCTGCAGTATAACAAAAAATCCCGTTTTTTCCCGTTCATGTCCGTCAAAATTTTGGGAAATCCTTTTGTAGTGCTCTCCTATACTCCCTAAGGAACCTGAAGCCCAAATTGCAGTTTTCTACGATCATTAAAACGAAAAGTCGATCCCGTAGAACTGAATATAAATCCCGTTTTTTCCTTATCCCGTTGGAATTTTCGAAAAACCTTAAAACTATTTTTTACTATTATAATCACCTACTTCTATGCCAAATTTGAAGAGCCTAGTAATTATAGTTCATAGGATTTCGTTGAACTGAATAAATAAATCCCGTTTTTTCCTTAACCCGTGAGAATTTCCAAAAATCCTGAAATTATTTTCTTAGTTTTGTAATCATCTACTTGTGTACGAAACTTGAAGTCCATATTTATTAAGTATAGTTACTGAGATGGGGTCACTCGGAATCGAATATAATAAATCCCGTTTTTTCCCGTTCCCGTGGAAATTTGTGTGTGTGTGTGTGTGTGTGTGTGTCAGGTAGGTATGTGTGTTGTTGTTTTCGTAATCAGCGACCCGATAAGCCATACAAACAATACTACTCACTATAATATAATAATAATAATACCCACGTTGATTTTCAGACTTTGTCACCCCCTATCCCCTTTTAGGGGTTGAATTTTCAAAAAACCTGAAACAGGTGTTTACTCATTTATTGTTAGGATTACTCCTGTGAAGTTTCGAATGAAATAGTCTAACTAATCTTGTTTCCCCATACAAACTTTGGACCCCCATTTAACCCCTTTAGAGGTCGAATTTTGAAAAATCCTTTCTTAGTGCACCCCTAGACCTTATAAGGAACCTACGTGCCAAATTTGGTATCTCTAGAACTAGCGGTTTGGGCTGTGCGTTGATATGTCAGTCAGTCAGTCAGTCAGTCAGTCAGTCAGTCAGTCAGTCAGTTTCTTCTTTTATATATTTAGATAAGAAATCACTCAATGTGAAATAACAACTAAAAGAAGAAATCACAAAAAATGACTACGGTATTAAAGTATTAACATAAAAGGTACGCAGCAAATAAATATTACTTAGTCATATTTTTACAAATTCCATTTTTTGTGCAAACGTACTAAAGTGATTTAGGTATCTAAAAGAAGTACTTTGAATAACGATGATTTTTTATAGAATCAAAAGCCTTAACATAAATCCAAAAAGACGAATGCTTAGTCCCGTCGGACGGTGAGGTCCCGTCCTTTGCTTTAGAAAATCCAAAAAATAGTTGCGATACCTATTTCTTGAATAAATTAGGCTGGCTGGTACAATTCTAACCTACATCTACTTACTTCTTGTACCTATTTACTTTATAATTGATTTCTTGCCCGCCTTATATTAAGCGTAAATAAATAGATGCACTATGTAAGCTTACTCGTAATTTGTAGCCGGATACTTGAATCTAGAAATATAGATATACATAATGTATTCTATTACTATGCTTCATTCTGATTCATGCTATCGTTCCTAAAAAACTTAGCCAACAATTAGGACTAGGTAGGTATATTGCGTAAAAAAAGTTATTTCATCGACCTTAAACTCCCACACACATTGCTAACTGACGCGTACGAAACAAACTTATTTCAAAAAAAGGCCGGGCCATTTTTGCTTCATTCCCTTATCTTTGTTATTTATGAGGTAAATAAATTATTGTCATTCGTCACACTAAAATAATATCTTCGCCATGTTAAAAATAAATTAAGTGTGTTGGATTTAATATTGTTTTTTTTTTCTTTTAGCGCATCTGCAAGAGCGTATTTCAATTACCGGAGAAGGAGAGATTCACCTGTCGGCATCAACTAATACCGGCGTATACAGCTTTGAAGTTATCGCAACTTCTGTCATCACACAAGTACAAGCCACAGCCGCGGTAAGGACCATCGACTAAGCCTTTAGCAAACTTAGTTCGTAGTCAAACACTAATGCAAAATAACTGATCATTTGCTCAGTATATACGTTATTATCTCTCTTCCTTCAAAATAACCTAAAGCTTCGAATGTTACTTAAGTAAAGTATTGTCCTTATCTTGATTCAGACACACCTTTGTCGGTGTCTTGCACTTTCCTTGTTCGATGTTTCTTGAACTGTAATTCATACTCTTAACAGGTTCAACTTACAGTAGAAGTCGCTGCTACATGTGGTGACGACGACCACCGTCTCCCTCCTCTTATTATCTTAAACGGAGATGAAGAGGAGCCCCACGAGAACCTGGTCGTCCTCGGTAGTGCAACTCAGGCGGGATGCACATTCAGACTGACCAATAGCTGGCCACCTGAGCATGACTGGTTATACGTTGATGCAAATGGTCTCCACGCGAGGGTCATTGACAGAGAAGACCCGCGTATAGCTTTCATGGCTTTATCTCAGATACAAGTGGAGATTGTTTTAGAGTGTCCCAGTGACACACAGACACGAGTGAAGCGCTCGTTAAATACTAATTCAAGACATGAATGGCTTGGCCCCTACGACTACGGAAGTAATAGATGGATACTCACTGATACGATCCTCTACAACTCTAGAAGGAGCTTCGTTAACTTTATTGTTAACGATATCAATGACAACTATCCCATATTTATTGGATATGACAACGAACCTGTTGTTGTGGGCTATCCGATTCCAGAACTCGAAGACGTTGTGCTTCCACGAGCTTTGGCTGAATTAAAAGTAAGTAGTAGGTAATTTTAAAGCCGTATTCTGGAAAAAGTTAAACCTTATTTAATTTTTTTTATAATATTTAGCACTGAGAGGTGTCTCGCCGTTAGGCACAGGCCTCGCTCGCATGAAGTTTTACATAATCTTTTTTATTATTCTTTGTATCAAACGACTTGCAAATAAATCTCCGCTTTGAATTTACCCTTTAAACGCGGCTGAGAGAAAAACTTATTTCCATACCAAATGCGTGGGTACCTAATGGTTAAGCTGTTGAGTATGTTCTCGCAAAAAAGTCACGCGTCTTGCCGTGACTCCAATCTCAAGTCAACCTGAGGAATGCTCGACGTTTTATGGGCGTATCGAATTTCCGTAGGCTACTGACGCGGATGTCGGTGAGAATGCACAGCTGTTGTACTGGAGTTCAGAGCCCGTGCTGGCCGTGGCGCCTTTCACGGGCTCCGTGCATGTGCGGGATGGAGCTACCCTGACTGACGAAGAAGTTTTAACCGTGTCCGTTACTGATCTCAATGGACGAGAGGAAGGCCTCACTACCACCATGCAAATTATGGTAAGATAATACACAATATCAAACCAGAACTATAACGAATTCGGTAATCATTAGCTACTTAGCTAACATTACATTTCTACTGGTTATTCTCGTATCACTATGATGCCTATTATAGCATATAACTATGAATAATTTATTTTGATGCAATCTCATAAATATGTGTAGTTAACATACATAATAAATGTTCAATATCTTCCTAGGTATGGTCATAACAAGTAAAATCTAAGATACATTATTTTAGGTATGATGTTTACAGCTTAGTGGTAAGGCGCTAAATTTTAGGTCCTGTTTCGCCACTCTCAGTTAAAACCCTGATTTTAAGTGTCGGTTATCTATGATGACGTCTCCGTCTGTTTCGTAGTAACTAAAATATCAGGAAATTTACAGAGAGTGGTAAGATAGGCCCTTAAAGTTTTATTTAAATTACCGAAGCCAGGCGGTCTTGGCATAACAGCTTAAGTTTGAGTAGACAATGTATACGCCACTGCAATGTCTAATTGAACGCCTTTAAAAAATCGAGTCAAAGTAAATTTCATTGGTTCGGAATTTCACGTTAACGTATCAAACAATTATCTAAAATATTTTATTTACTGCCATGTTACAATAAATTAAACGGCAATAAATTGAAGTATGGATTAGTAAATGATAAGTGCTGCATAATAATATATTTTTTTTCAATAAAACTTGGTTACCTTTTTTGTTTATTCAGCATTTAGATTACAATAATCCTTTTCCAAATAAGGAACCACTATTGGCCTCATATGGTACAAAATTTATGAAATGAACCTTAATCTACTTTGAAACGTATTTAGTCCTTATTAGATTAGATTTACTTATCATTTATAAGTTAAGTACTAATAACACCATCATTTTTGTAGAAACAATTTATTACTTTCATGACAATGTATCATCAACGGTTCTCAGCGGCGAAACCAGTGACAATATTTGATTATCTCATTCTAGGTAAAACTAATAGACGTCCGTCATATTGCTGTGGTTACCGTCCGCAATGCATTCCTAGACCACGAGGACATGATTTTGAGCAATCTGACTGCTGCTGTCGGATACGAGGTCAAAGCCCTCAGCTCCGCGGTCATATCTGATGACACAGACACAATTTCTGCGAATGCGAGAAGCAAACAAGAAGTGACCAGCGCAGGGGCATCGCTGCAACTTTATGTTTATGGTTTAATTGAACGCGAACCGGTGGCAGTCGAACAACTCAGCACGTAAGATAAATTATCAATTCGATACACTACCCAAATAAACATACGTACCATAAACTGTATTAATTTTCCTTTTTCAGAGATATATCTGAGAATGTGGCTGCGATAGACGTTACCAGCACAATATCTTTGGAAGATCATCTAGAAGGTCGCGAGATACCCGTCAACTCAGGACGTGATACAGGCTTATTAGTGGCAACAATAGTCCTGAGTGTTCTGCTCTTCATACTAATTGTTGCTATAGCGGTGTGGTTCTTCCTAAGATGGTAAGAGTACCGTTTCTTGTTCTATTATTTGCTGGTATTATCATAACTCAAACTAAATCACGTCTTTGTATCGTTTTTATCAGGAGAAAGGCACGTAACTACGAAGAATTCAGCGACGTAAATAGTGTTGCTTCGCGAAATGAACCACTAGAAGAGCCACCCAAAGTGGAAAGTCTCAAGAAGCCGAGACTTAACCTAGAGGAGTTGAAAAGAAGTGAGAGGCGTCTTCAAGAGATGCTCGAAGCACCCGTAGAAAACACCGCTGTCAAACCTTCTACTTCAGCAATGGATCCGAGTGATACTTTTGACACCATAATCAATATGGCACCGCCTGACACCCCTCTACCCATAGTAATACAATCAATAGACAAACTTAAAGACAATGCAACTTCGGAAGATGAAGATGAATTCGGAGAGAGAACAAAAAAGGACAGACGGAAATCGGTCGTTACGTTCAATGAGAACGTGGAAAAAATCATCCATGTAGAAGATATTCCCGACGACAATTCGTCTGAAGTAGAAGTGTTTAAATTTTAAGTTGAAGTACCTTATAAATTATAAGTTTGAGCGCTGGCAGCATTATGTAAATATGTAATTATAAAAGACTGTATTTAAAAGTTGTTATTATTAATAAACATTGATTAAAATGTTGTTTGGTCTTTTCCTTAATTTAATTCATTAGTATTCACAATTCACATCCTTTTGTTGGAAATCAGAGGCGTGAGTAAACCTTAAGAGCCAATGACCTCTTTACGGCTAACAGATGGCTATCATTTCATTAAATCCGACTAAATAAATAAACACTATTATTTTCAATGAATCTGGTACACCTACTTGATAAATCGGTACTTAACTTTATCATTCAATTAATGTTCAAAGTTTCACAGTCGGTATACGGGTTCCGCCGGTAAGCCAATTACCAAATACTGGCCATTTTATAACCCATAACAAATATTTAACGATCATGGGGAGCGGCTATCAATCCCACACTAATCAATACGGGAGTGTTATGACATTATCGCCAACACTCTCGGTATTGTGACGCGATAGACTCAGCTAAACAAAAATCGAAATTATGATGATGATGATTTTTAAACTCGCTCTTTGTCGGTCCCTCGTTTAATGCTCAATACGTCAATTGATAGAGATCCCTCATAGTGATAAGTTTAGTTCGCTTTTGTACATATTATATTTATGTTATTTTTTATTTTTTGAACTGTTTCTTTTTCTTTATATTTGTACAAAGCATTTACTTATTTACTTACTCGACAGTGGTTCACAACCAGAAAGGTTATTTAATATAATAGAAAGGAATCTTAATTATAGCATCCAATTCCAGCTTAGAAACAGAACCACACCGCTATCGTAGTTTTTTTCCAGATTCATTTCAATAAATTTCACGAATATGACATTTTGCCCACGCCCCGCTATCTCCCACAAAATATGTTAGGTACCATATGACCGGACTCCACTGCACAGTTATCTTTCGGACGCGAATGTTTTAATGGCTATCCGAATTATTATTCCAGTCACAATCGCTTGATAAGATCTGAAACATGTCCAAATTCTGCAATTATGGCGGTAGTCACTTAATTTTTTTTTTGTATAAAACGCAGGTATATTATAAGTACCTAAACCTAATACTACATCATAATATAATATGAATTTAAGTAAACAAGACAAACAGAGTTTAATACGATTTAATAAAGCGGATTAGGAAGACTTGTCCCGACCCTCACCTTGACAAAAGCGTATCAAGGGTCAAGGGTTCAAATCCTGACAAGCACGCGTATGAATTATTAATTTTATTCAATATTTTACGCTTTAATTAGTAGTTTCCAAACACGTTAAACAAAACCTTCAAAATAGCGTAATACAATTTATTTTTAGGCTGGCGTGAACCAATTTAAGTACCTAAGTATTCGGTTCCTACATACACACACGCTTTGCTACATAAACTATGTAGGTATGTATTATAGTTTACATCTCATGACAGTGCAGACAAATAAAAATAAAAGACACTGCACACATAACACATAAAAAAAGTTTATACTTTATGAACGTAAACTTTTTGCTAAACGTTCTGGGACCAGGACAACCATTTTTAGCCAAATGCTTATTTATAAACCTTTTATCTAAATAACATCTCTTGAATACAATGGCTACACGGTGCAGAACTTGTTATACTTAAACAAAACATCATAGAATAAAATTGTGCCCGGAACAGTACTGGCGAGCTTAATAAAAGCTAGATTTAATGTATGTATGTATGTAAACTCTTTATTGCACATAAAAATTTAAAAATACAGAAGTACACAGAAAATAGTACAAAGGCGAACTTATCGCTAAGAAGGGATCTCTTCCAGCTAACCAGATTTAAATACAAAATCTGACGAGATATTTTTTCTATTTTAGTTAAGTTACTTAAGGTAGGTATTAGAAGTCACGTTTTCCCATCAATCCTAACTTAATAAAATTGTGTTCTGTGGCCGATATGAACGAAATCAACGCCTATAGTTAACTTTTACCACTTACCTAATGTAAACTAAGTGTAAATGCAAATTTTATTCATTAAAAATTACAATCCTGTTACGAGAAAAGTTTTGTTTTGTCTTTGTTTGGCAAAAGGCAGATGCCAAAGAGACAGCTAAATACAAGCGATTATTAAATTATCAGAAGCTTAAAGGGCATTTACGAATAAAGAGGAAGGTTTGCCGGCATTGTTGTAAGGTATATGACGAGATGGACGCAAGGTTCCTTAATACAAAAATTTCCAAGTAAATCTGTTAAATCATTAGCTTCATACTCAGGTATAACTGTTTTATATCATTTTACGGGCGTCAGCTGCTTCTACCATTTGTATATTGTATTGTGATCCAAATTTTATGCAAAATCCTTACCCTAAACGTCTCAATGTTACCTTAATAGTAAGAACGTGACCTCAGCATTTGCTCAACAAACCTCACTAGTGCAGAAAGCGTGTATAGAATGGGGATATGCTGCCTACCAGTAAGTAACTGCCTACCTTTTCCTGCCCTTTACCCCAAGGGACTCGTATAACTAGGGGCCCCGGAAATATCCGAAGATGTTGCTGAGTGTATAACCAGAATTCGACATATTAGAACTAACTTAAGGGTCGGGCGGAAGTTCAAAACGGTCATTTCGTTAAAGTAACTCCAAAACTCGAGATTTATAGTAAAGTATCTATCTAAATATGTTCTGAATTGGCATAATATGATGATTAATAAAGTAAATTCTTAAATGTGGTTAAAATTTCCGCGCAATGGCATTATGGTCCATCTCAACGAAGCAACGCAGATTTAGGGTGCGACCAAACCGCCGCGTATACGCAGTGACGTATCGTATGCGTCACGTTTTCTCACCGTTTCTTCATACATTTTGTTGCGATTCCGTAACGTCACCGTTTTTTAAGCGGCGGTGTGGTCGCACCCTAAAATTGTTCGCAATACGCACGTCAAGAGAGCCCAAAAAAAGCTCGACAATTGCGTTTTTTAGGGTTTGCTGGATCTTTGTCTAATAAAATAAAAGATTACATTTTTTTTTAAACTGCGGAAACTACGTTACGCAATGTAGTAACAATATTTTGGTTTGTAAATGAACATGACAAAAAAGTAAAAATGTACACGTCAATTTTCTTTAGGTAGATGAAATAGAAAATTGTGCTTTTGTAGTTTAATGTTTGCTTAACTCCGTTTTCTGACAGTCACTTTTGCAACCAATACCCCTCGAATTATCTATATATTCTATTTTCCCTTTATGGCGACCATAAGGCTTGGGCCAATGTCAGTTTAACTCGAATTATCTCTCCCGCCCGAAAACTAATGTCACTAAAACTAGGTATAAATAAGAAACCTTATGAACTATTAAAATCCTTGTTTAAAATGTACCTATCACTATTTTAATATATGAGCTGAGGATATTGGACCTCTGCAGTGGAAAATGCAAGCCAGATTCGCAATATCACAATGTACGTGTGTGGTATAGTACAATACAAACGCGAATTATTGCAACTTTTATATTAAAGTCGCCACACGGAGTTAGAATTTTAACAGCAAAAAACGACCCCATAATAATTGAAATTTGCAATTGATTTCATTCTTAGGTTAACAGCAAGTAGCAGGCAGAGATATTTTGGCAAAAAGTACCTTGTGAATTTTCACCGTGTCCATCTCAGAACAATTATTTGACTTAAACATTTAAATTTTTGTAACAAGTTTTACATTCATTTGACTAGACAAGTTCATCCACTTAAAAACATATTTTTAATTACTACGTATTTTAAAGAATGTTACAAAATACTTATAAAAAAAACATTTATTGCCACATTAAGAAAAAATACAAACAAAAAAAATAAAAATACAAAAAAAAATAGAAACACGATACAAATAATGTGGCAATTGGCTAATAATAACAATAATTATGTGGCTTTTAGAAGTGTGTTACAAATTCACAAATATTATGGTACTTACCTACTTAATTTTTTTACTTTCAAAGGTACTTGCACTTACATTTTACTTTAAGTATGGCTAAATAACACCCATTAAACTACCCATTCTGAGTCGTCGGATAACCTGTAACCAGTCATTGTACTGCAGTCGAATATATCGTCCTCTTAATCTAATGATATTTAAGTTTTATCTATAGCTATACCTACCTACTACAATGTTAATTAGCAAAATAGCGCCATATAAACAATGCATCTAATTTTAACAACCATAACTGATCTCACCATAAGAAACTTGTCATTTGCCTGAAAAATTTTTATCATGGAAATGGCGGAAATGTGTGAATCAAATTAGCACATAGATACGGTTTCGACAAGGCCACGAAAAATCCTAAACAAACATTACATAGGCGTAGTTCTGTTTTGGGTCCAGGTAATTGGGGGAAGTCCATCTTTTGATCTCGTAATAACAAAGTATGTGGCTAATTTACACCTTATTAAGAGGCTATAATTTATTTTGCATTTAGTAACATGTCTAGCTTACTTCCTGGTGGGATATAATTGCACCCAGCAAAACTGCTGAATGATTTCTCAATGATCCTACCGTCAAAACTGATCTTGTTACAAAATATTGTAGTTTAAGTAAAGTAATTACAAAGTAATTACTGGATAAATAATTTAGATTTTACTCCCTCATTCATATAAAGCTTGAAAATGTTCTGGCCTTATACTCCGAAATCCGATTTTCGAAGTTCGTTGCGTGCCGTTCCGCTCTCACTAATAGTTATTAATTTTAGAGTAAGAGGGACGGTGTGATACGAACTTCGAAAATCGGATTTCGGAGTAGCCCTCCTGTTAACTAAACGTTCGTTTGTTTTTATTATCCCCCGAGGCAAAAAGAGTGGTGTTATAAGTTTGACGTCGATGTCTGTCTGTGTATGTGTGTGTCAGTCTGTCTGTCTGTGGGATCATAGCTCTCAAGCCGAGAGACCGATTTCGATGCAGTTTTTTTCATTCGAAAACCAGTTTTTTTGCGGTGGTTCTTAGCTATGTTTTGTAAAAATTGGTCTAGCAGTGTGAAGAATATCAGCGCTTTTCCAAAATGATGTAAGGCATTTTAGGCAAAAAATGTTTTGTTTTTTTTTTGTTAAATTTATAGTTTGATTAGGTACTCGATTAATATTTTTTTAATTTTTAATTTAACGTTTCCCTTTGCCATTTGTGTTTGCTAAACACAGATCAAACATATATTTGCTTATACCAGTGAATAAGGAGCTGTCAAACCTGGTTTAAGTTTAATAATTACATTCTGTCTGACACTACTAAACTGAACTATTATAACTGTTTTAGGTATCTCTACCCCACGGGAGAATTAAGTGCGAACATCTCAGTCACTCAACTTATAAATTTTGATGTCTTATAAGTAGAATAAAATCGCAAAGTTTTTGTGGAACAGCTCTTCCCATTTTATGTCTGTCTATGTCAGTAACCAACGTAAAATTACCTCACATTGCATACATTTTGTCTAAGAGCAGGGCTGGATTTTATAATAACTTGCCGAATTTGTACGGAACCCTGGGTGCGCGAGTTCGACTCGCATTTGGCCGGTTTTTTAGTCAAAGTTAGAACTATCACGAGTATTGTCTAGTTAGTATTTTCAGTCCTATCTCTAAAAACCATTGAGAATAACTGAAATTCTAAGCATGTCTTCAATGTCTTATCTAGATTTTTCGTAGACTCAAAGGCACCGCGAATTATAACTAGTCCTCTCGGTGCTTTTTTCGGCACTGACATAAATACTAAGCTTATTGAATTAAATTTTGCAAATTTGTAGAGCATTTTCTCATTTTAAAATTTAGCAGCAATCCTACCGAAAAAATACCGTAATTAAATCGTACCGGCTCTCCATAACAAGGCTTGTCATGAACACAATTTATTAATTTATGTAACAAAGTGAGAACAGCAAACAGTACTATATTTTTATTAATCCTTCCAAATTAAGTATTCTCTTCTATCCTGCGTCAGTGATTCTGCCGGTTAGCATTCCAGAGGCTGCGGTTTTCAAATTTAATGCTCAAGACGGTGCCATAAATATTGAGGCAACCGTAACAAAAATTTCCAAGCTGACGTTAAAATGCAAAATAGGTAATGTAGGTGGACACACGTAGCTATGTTTGATGTCACATGTTTTGGGTCGTTCACCCTCATATTGGACCCGCCGAATAGATTCGCTTGTTAAATAGTGGAACATTAATTTATTCAATCACTTATACTAACGTTCGCGACTTAGCAGCTATTACTACTTTGCCTACATGTCTGCTCATTTGTTACTTTTGAAGATAAACAGTTTAGTGACCTTCACCTTTGACTATTTGCTATCAAACGCTGTGTTCTAAAGTACTTAAAGAAAAGTAACTACGATTGTCGAGATCACTATCGATATATTTTGCCAAGGTAACTCAATAATGCTTACCTAGAGTTACAGATAGGGGGCGTACGTGCTCTCGCGGTAAATATTATATTATACGGGTCGCTAGGAAACATAAAGATGCCGCATACATCGTTCCTATTCTAAGTTTTACGACACAACTCTACACACTGAGATATATAAGATCAAACTTTGGCAGGGCAATTATTTTCAAGCAACCCAGGAATCAATAGCTACAACATAGTTACTTCTTTATGTTACCATGTAGCTCAAACAATATTTACTTAATTTAAACCTGATAATGTGTCAGCCTTCTGGACACAATGTATTTATTTACAACGGATTTTTACTCAATTTTACTTAGGTTAATTATAAAGATCTCTCGGTGCGCCTTATGGGGCATCCCGTGAGAGGCTTCTCAATAAGTCACACGAAGAATAAGCATTGACGTTATATATCGTGCCAATGTTGCCAGCCTTCTGGATACCCTAGATTTGGGACAGTGGTATTACCTCTAGTTTAATATAGTTTTAGTTAGGTTTAGATTATTCTCAGGAAGCGTCTGTTTTTTTTGGGTTGAATACCTTCCATATTTGTATAGTCCAGTTCCATATTTTGTAAATGATTTTTTTTTATATAAATAACTTAAAACATTTTTGCAGTATACTTTCATATTTAAACGAGGCCACAGGCAGTTCGAATTTCCATCTCGTTTAAAAAAACTACCTACCCTGTAAACTCAAATTCCATTTGCACGACGCGAGAAAGGAAATTGGATGAGATTCGCGACAAACAATCGAAATTACTTGCAGCAAAGTTAAAATCCTTATCTGATCAAGAAACGAATCGACTTAAATAAGTAAAAAAAAACAGTTCTAAGCTGAATTTAGCAACCATTATAAGGGGCATAGTAATAAATCCCCCTTTAAGTACTTAAATTTTAATAAGAATATAACCACAGTGACATTTAATCTGTATCGATTAACACTAGACTAAGATATTGTAACTAAAAATTAATATCAATAAATAATACGTATTATTAAATATTATTTAATTGTGCACACGGGCTTGAGTTTCGACCGCATCGATGTTAATGTTAGTAGCAATTGAAAAAGCTAACTTGTTCAGGGACCCATTAAGATATCAGAGATCGCGGTAAATTGAGATCGCTTAGTCAAATATGTTACCTTATAGCATTTTTGCCAGCCATAAATTCAACACGGAATTCGCGCGATGTTCTCAGACCGTACCCTTTTATCAACAGATTTTTATTATATATTTTTTCTGAGTAAAGGGGCGTCGTTACCTTTGAATCCTGCAACAATGTGACCTTTCCACGCCAACAGCAAACCCCGGAACAACAAAGTCACCGCTTTCATTAATCATGCAGTCTATGTATAATTTTGCTGATGACATTTAGGAGGGCGGGTGGGTTTCCACAGGTCAACGGTGTGGCTTTTCGTTGTGAGGGATGAACTTTTATTGTAACTGAAACTCTGAAGGGGAAGTTAACGTTGTTTGACGACCGGATGGCCTAGTGGTTAGAGAACCTGACTATGAAGCTTGAGGTCCCGGGTTCGATCCCCGGTCGGGGCAGATATTTGTGTGAAAAATACGAATGTTTGTTCTCGAGTCTTGGATGTTTAATATGTATATAAGTATGTATTTATCTATATAAGTATGTTTATCCGTTGTCTAGTGCCCATATTACAAGCTTTGCTTAGTTTGGGGCTAGGTCAATTGGTGAAATTTGTCCCAAGATATTTATTTATTTATAACTGTTATTTAAATTCTTGTTTATACAGATTTTTAAAAATAATAACTAGGCAAGTGTTAGACAGCTATGATCCAGTTTCTTTCTGTTTCGTAGTAGGTACCTATTCATAGGTACTTCGAAACATTTAAATAGAGAGAGATGACACTATGCATAGCAGACACTTAATTTCAAGAACTTAATTAATAATAATGTAGTTACTTTACTAATTAATTTGCAAACAATTATAATAGTTAATAAAAGAACAATTGAGGAACAGAGGTATTGTCTATTTAAATTTTTTACCCTGAAGTTTTAGTAATTAGTAACACCATTAATGGGGTATTATTACAGCCCCAATGAATGTATAACGCAAACATGAAAGTCAGAGGTGATTAGGCGAGTGACTTAGTTCTTATTGTTTTCAGTAATTAGCGTTGCAGCTTTATAAAGCCCTCTGTTACAAATTGGGGTTCACAATTAATGTATTAAATATTCACGCTAAATTAGTCAGCGGGCTAAAATATCCCAGTGGTAATTTAAACAAGTCTTAGCGTACCATCTTAAGACGTATCTTAAGATGTTATGTATCAAGTTTTTTTTTGGTCATTGCATTGCAGTTAATTTTTTTAAGCTACTGGACCCAACTAACTATGTGTATTGTGATGTGGTGAGTTGCGGATCTTACAGAGCCCTTTGTATTAGTTTTTCGTCGTGACAAAGTTTCGATCGTGTAGGTTTAAACGTCAAACATTTTCTATGCGAACGTATTGTTGCCACTTCGCGCCTAAATAGGCTGCTAATTTGTCCGCAGTAATTAAGTCGTTAACAAGCGCGTTCGAGACGTTTTATGTCAAAACTTACACTTGGTCCGATTTTTTAAAGCACGTCACTCGAAAGTGTTAAAAAATTATGTAGGTCAATTCCTAAATATAATATTTATATTTTAATTACCTAAATATATATTTTAATTGACCCCCAGACCTCCAGTTTAAAAAATTAAAACTGCAGGTCTGGGGGTCAATTAAAATCTTTGATTAGTTAACACAATTAAATACAGCTGTAGTTTTCTTCTACATCACTCGGTTTCAAATAGGTACAGCACATTTTGACAGATGGAGCGACGACCTGCAGAAGGCACAGGACTGGTCCGAGTGGAGAGCCTTTGGGGAGGCCTATGTCCAGCAGTGGACGACTTTCGGCTGATATGATGATGATGATGATGTCTTTTTTTCATCACTTTCGTTTGATGTGTTTTAAAAAATCGGACACCTTTACGTTATTAGGGCACAGCGAGAAATAAGCCGCAACCACACCGCTCCGTAGATCACGGTGGGAATCCCGCAAGTGTGAGTCGAAGAAGTCGAACTACCGCGCACTGCGATAAAATTCCGAGCAGATTTATCCCTAAATCTGTGACTCATAAACTTTCGAGGATGAGCGCAAATTGCGGAAAATATCGCGAACGGTTTTTGTTTCGAAATGCGCGAGACAACGTACGGCATAATGCGATGCGGCAAATCCGCACAGCGACTTACCATCAACGGTCTGGCATAAACAAGGGAATAAGTTTTTTGTCAAAGGCGGAAAAAACCAGCACATACCTACTTAAATTTGATCCAACTGATCTTCAACAGATACGCGTTACTTCGGATCCATTTGACCTCCAGAGTAAGTTAGATATAATTATGTAGAATCAGTCAGTTGTAAGTAATCGCTGCACCCATATAAGATAAAGATAAAGATAAAAGATGATTTATTGCCACAAACAACAATTACAAAAACAATTATATTATGTAAGTACAACTTTAACCTTATTTTTACTACATAATAATATTAATTTAATGTTTCTTTCAACATAAAACAAATGTGGCAAAGGGGATGCACTCAGCATTTGCTGCGGGTTAGAGCTCGCACAGGAGCCTCCAACTGACACAGCGCTGATTATCAGTACACCCCCATATCTCGGTCATCAATCGAATCTAACTAATATTATAAATTATTTTATTATGTTTGTTTGTTACTAAATCACGCTATAACGGCCCAACGAATCTGGATAAAATTCGGCACATAGATGGAGAAAAGTCTGGAATAGCACATACTAGCTACTTTTTATCCACGGAAATTCCCGCGGGACAGTGATAAACGAATTCTTTGCAGACGAAGTCGCAGGCAACAGCTAGTAACCGATAAAATGACATCACGATCTCTTATGAATTACCAATTTTATTGAAATCCCGTGTGAAATGACATTGATGCCATTAAATAATCCTTCAACTATTAAAAATATTAATTATATCTTAAGTCTGTCGTGCTGTAGCTTTTATCATTTACAAGTTGTTAAAAGCGTCGTAAAAAGATAAAAGAATATCAATGCGAAAACTGGCGGTAGTGTTTGTACAGGCAGAATAAACAATCTGTTTTGTAACGGTTGTCTTACACGGCCCCCATTCCGAAACTCGTAATCTGCAGTAGGTATTCACAAGGTTATGTCCTTCGCTGGGAAGACCGTTTCTGACCACGAGCAAACCTGAGTACTGTAAAATTTAATAAAAATGACCCCATTTACGTTCATTTCTTTACATTTTATCTTTCAGTGATAGATACCGTTATTTTGTACAAAAAACCCACGTTGTCATCACGAAAATGTAGAGCATCTGGCAGGAAACAAGCTAAACAGGTATTAAACAAAAAAGTCCGCCCCGTTTTGGTAAGTTTTATAGCCGTCATTAAAGTGAAACAGTGCATGTGCTTGGTTCCTATGTCACGACATAAAAACTAGACAAATCTGTCTTAGCTTGCGGGGGGTCAGATTCTTAAAACTGAGGTAAGCTTTAAAAGGTAAAATCCATGTCTTTCAAGAATAACGGCCTGGCAACATCATAAAGTTGAAGTAGTTATGATAATTAGGTACATCTGCAATGAAATTACTGTTGTTAACACACGCAATATTAATTTCGGATGGTAACTGTGTATCAGCGATGATCATTTTAGCCAAAATCTACAAACCTACCGCTGGGAAAACAACGTGTATTGAATGATCTTTAATCAAATGCTTTATTCAAGCTTTATTCTAAAATGACAAGCCTCTTTATGAGTATTGTATTCTTTAACACTGATTGGTTATATAATTACTAAGTAAATGGAAAGGTCATAAAATCCGTTTATAGTCAAGTTACATACTGACGCAAATTTTTTCCAAAACAACCTGTGCATTATTAAGTTATTCATGGTTTAATATTAAAAGCGATACGAGAATTAAATGAAGCCCGCCATATTTCGAGGGCCTGTCACTTATCAGCGGGCTTAATAACGAAACTTGTTTGTTTATCTCGCGTTACTGCGGTGCATGCGAATTCGGCGTCTCGTTACAAGCCTGCATATTCGAGAGAATAGCGGTGTGCCTGGGCCGGTCGATGAACCACCGATTATGAGGAAAAAACTTTCCATTTAAATCGAATAAGTTAGTTCCTGGCCCTCCTGGCGCCTTCACAGAATACCCAAATGTACCGCAAGTTACGTCATTTTGTCCGAATACCGCTATGTCACTCTTAACCCCAAAATCCGTAAAATATTGTAATGCAAATAATGCGTTGATCCTTGTTCCGTATATGCAGAAAATTCACACGAAACGTATCTTGCCGAGTTCGTAAGTATGCGTACGTGATACGACACTGCATGAAACCTTATAGGAATAGAAATAAAAAAATCATCAATAAGTTTATCATTTGTAAGGTACTTAGTAAGAAACGAAACAAAAATTAAATATCCTAAACTTATTATTATAGATAAAATAAATACTAATTAAGACTAAAAAATACTATTAAAAGGAGTCCCCCTACACATGATCCTAAAGATGGCAGCATTCCCTCTTCGGATGGCTAAGCTTATTCTTATCAATTTACATTCTCACGAAGCCAGAAATGAAATCAATCAATTTTTGCATTTGCGTCTATTACATACGAATCATGGCGTATCGTCTGGGAGAAATAAAAGATCTAAATAAAGTAAATTGATGTAACTATCTGGTCCTCTGTGTCAATATTTTTTTATAATAATAATAATATTTATTTTCAGATTAATACGCATAGATTGTTAGTTATTACATAAACTTAAGAACTAGTGTTAGTAGGACAGATTTTAAAATTGAAACAGTTATATATTTAGTGTTAGTGTTTTGTTTAGTTTTATTATATTAAGAACAAAGAAGTCAAGCGTGCTAGCAAACATGCTATCGGACGTGGAAGCAAGCGAGCAGATAAACATCTAAGCAAGTGAGACTAAAAAATTGTTCAATCAAAAACGAACACGCAAAACACTCATGTATTTCAAGCATGAAAATCTGGATTAAAATCAAGCAAGGCTTTACTACGCGTAACAAACAACAAAAGTCTACTAATAAAACAATTGTTTTCACACAAAGGAACTGCTAATTATAGTTAATTGATTTCCCAATTTGCGTAGTTAAGTTAACATACTTTTTACTCTTCGACGAAAAAAATACTGTTCTTTTTTATCAGTCCTAGTCTGTATATACACGTGTTTTCTAGTTTATGAATAAGTTGAAATTATTCCTAATTGACATTTCAAGATTGGATTACAGCATTAGGAAAAAGTGAAGCTAATTAAAATAAATACCGACGAACTTGACAAAATCGAAAACGATGTCCGCAGACCTAGACAACTAATTGCAATAAACCGGATCAGTTAAAAGAGTAGTATTGAGCAGAGACCAGAGGGATATAAGAATCTCTTAATAGGTACTTAAAATGTTACTATTTGCTTATAAACGTCAAATATATATAACCCGTAACAAATTACTCGATTGACAAGTACATTCATTCACGTAAGGGGATGATAAAAGAAAGGTATAGTTTTTTTTTTATGTGAATAGGAAGGCAAACGATCAAGTGGGTCACCTGATGGTAAGCGATCACCACTGCCCATAGACACCCGCAACCCCGGAGGGATTGCAGATGCGTTGCCAACCTAGAGGACTTAGATGAAATGCCTCTTGTGCCCGTAATTTAGCCGGCTGTCTTACTCTCCACACCGGAACACAGCAGTGCAAGCACTGCTGCTTAGCGGCAGGATTAGCGAGTAAGATGTAAGACGGACCTTGCACAAGGCCCTACCACCCGCAATTTCTACCTACATAATAATGCTTCAGTATCTATAAGACCATGACAGACGTTCTATTATTACTAAATTCCGAGCCATTTATGTGACATTGATTCGTTACTTAAGAACCAAATTAGTCAAAACTAAATATTTTTGAATACGTAACTTAATCACTAGTAACTATTTAGTAAGTATGTAGTAGTATTTATTTAGTAATTCATTCAGGTCTCACAGCGTAGAGCCTAGAGCATGAAAAGGTTGACCCAAAAATAAGTGATGCTCATATTTCTCTTCATATTTGTGTTGGTTTTAAGGGAATCATATTTGTAAGGTGTCTTTTGTGCGCCTCGTCAATTACCGGGCAGGTTGGAGGAAACCCTCACGTAGACGAAAACAAGCAGGGACGCTGTAACTAGCAAAAAAACTAGATGGGACACTGATAAAATCTCTTAAGTCAGCGTTATCATGGGACAGAGTATAATGATAGTTTTCTTTTTATATATTGCCGTATATCTTTACCAAAGCCGATATTATAAATGTATATGGGGCTACTAGTAAGTTAGGTATAGAGCGATATTGGAAAACAAACGACCACTATAATCTAGTTAGTAGCTCATGACGTCATGACGATTGTTTCTCTATATGTACAAAACCTTGATTTGCTTTTTTTCTCAGTGCTTTTATAAAGTATTCGTACAAAAAAATTACAACTATAGTCTATTTATTTTAGCTAGATACTAAATTGATAATTGCAAATGTCAAATTGTGAAATAATCATACCAGCTTTTATAGTTTAGTGGTGTATCTAATCGAAACCATCGACAATGTTTGTGGTCTGAATACAAGATGTTTGGTCATGTTATATTTTAAGAAAAAACTACGATCGACGATACGAAATCTATACTAAATTTAATTTATCGTTAACTTTCGAACAGGCAACACAGGTAATGTCATTTTAGTATCTAGCTAAAATAAATAGACTATACGGTACCACATTAATTTTACATTCAATTGAGTCTTTGAATTTAAAAAAAATATCGATTTTTTTTATGTTTTTTAAAACTTTATGACATATTATATAATATCTAATTCAAAGAATTCTTAAAATATTTTTTTTAAATTAATTATAAGCAATTCAAAATTGATGAAATTTGAAATATGACCACTTGACCGGGAACGGGCCATGATTGGTCGCCATGGCTGTGACGTCACAATGTTAAAGCAATTTCACGACAGTACTGGGTTAACGGTTGATTCCACTAAAAATATCCGAAATTTAATACAAAAAATATCTGCTGAAGTTTTTTTTTATGAAATAAGGTGGCAAACGAGCACGCGTATCACCTTATAGTAAGTAAATTTTTGTTTTAGTCATGTGTAGGCAGGTAATAAAAGCTTAATCCTGATAATGTTTCTGATTTATGTGAACTGGATTGATTTTACTGGACCTGAGATTTCACAATAAAGTACCTAAGTACAGTGAAAGATACTGAATCGCTTACCTACTACTGTGGAATTTTAACATACACCCTGCCAGATATATTATTGCTAAATTGTATCTACCTATTAGGTAGGTTATGTGATTCAGTTTCTTCGACTGTAGTTACGTAAATTTTAATGGCTAGATTTTGTGGTTGATAGGTATTCCTAGTTTTTTATAATCTCGTGGGATTGTATTATACGAGTATATTCAATGGGAATTTTTGCGGGTGTAAGAGCCTAACCTTGTTCTAGGTAGGTACGTCCGGATCGCTAGGTACGGTCAACGTCAAAGATATCTTTACTTTACACTTTAGTGCCTTGTCGTTGTAACTATATGTTTGAAGTTTCATATGAAGTTGTCAAAGTGCTTGGAGCGACAAGGCACTAAAGTGTAAAGATATATCTTTGACGTCGACTGTACCAGCATCTTAGTAATCCTGCCGCCAAGCAGCAATGCTTGCGCTGATGTGTTCCGGGTGAAGAGAGTAAAACAGCCCGATTTTGGCATAATTTTTAAATCCAAGATGGCGGATGACATTTTGACACTATTGACACTTTGACACTAAAATATTGATGGGTGTCGTTTTTGAGTAATTTGGTGCTTCTGAGCCTGATTTTGACATACTTTTTTGGATTCAAGATGGCGGATGACATTTTGACACTAAAAATGTTTATGGGTGTCGTTTTCGAGTAATTTGGTGGCTCTGAGCCCGGTTTTGGCATAATTTTTTGGATCCAAGATGGCGGATGACATTTTGACACTTTGTCACTAAAAATGTTCATGGGTGTCGTTTTCGAGTAATTTGGTGGCTCTGAGCCCGATTTTGGCATATTTTTTTGGATCCAAGATGGTGAATGACATTTTGACACTATTGACACTAAAAATGTTTATGGGGGTCGTTTTCGAGTAACATTTTACACTTTTTTGTGTTTTTTGTGTCAGTAATGTCAAAATGTCATCCGCCATCTTGGATCCAAAAAGTTATGCCAAAACCGGGCTGAGAACCACCAAATTACTCGAAAACGACACCCATAAACATTTTTAGTGTCATAAGTGTCAAAATGTCATCCGCCATCTTGGATCCAAAAAATTATGCCAAAATCGGGCTCAGAGCTACCAAATTACTCGAAAACGACACCCATAAACATTTTTAGTGTCAAAGTGTCAAAATGTCATCCGCCATCTTGGATTCAAAAAAGTATGTCAAAAACTGGCTCAGAGCCACAAAATTACTCGAAAACGACACCCATAAACATTTTTAGTGTTATAGTGTCAAAATGTCATCAGCCATCTTGAATCTAAAAAACTATGTCAAAATCAGGCTCAGAAGCACCAAATTACTCAAAAACGACACCCATCAATATTTTAGTGTCAAAGTGTCAAAATGTCATCCGCCATCTTGAATCTAAAAAAGTATGCCAAAATCGGGCTCAGAGCCACCAAATTACTCAAAAACGACACCTATAAACATTTTTAGTGTCATAGTGTCAAAAGTCATCCGCCATCTTTGTGCTCGTAATTCCGGGTTTTCTTATGAAATTCCCCTGAGATAAAATCAACGGGATTTTCTGCTGAAATCCCACGACTTATTTGTTTATTCATATAAATAGTTATTACCAAAGTGTACTTCATCACTATTCTCATCTAATTTTATGGTCTTAAAAAGAAAGTTGGGATTTTGGGATAGAAGCATGATAGAAGTACGAGTATATGTATATACAGTGCCATCCACAAAGACTCGTAGATGTATTAAAATTAACCTTTAACTACAAATTAATAAGAACCACGGTGGATGGCATAAATTATAAAGTTCGTGTATGCCAAATTTAATCGAAATCTGTTTAGCTGTTTTAGCGTGAAAGAGTCACAAACCAATACGCTCTCACAAACAATAGCATTTTATAATAATAGTAGGATAATAACAGAATAGAGTAGATTAAAGTCAAAAAACGGTATCACCTGCATACTAACTACGAGTGGACACTAACATTGTGACGTCACACGCGGCTCGGCCTTGTTCGGGAACTGTCGGTGTGTTTTCGGTGCGGTACTCGACGATCAATTTTCAAATCGGTATAACTCGTTAATTATAGCGAATAAAAAAAAACTAAAAATACTTTTCTAACAAAACTTATATATGATCTTTCCATTTATGACAAAAAAAAAATTCATTCAAAAACTCAATTATCGACTCTAATTGCTCGTCCAGTGGATTATAAATGCGGTAATTATTATAGAATAATGTAATTTAATAACAGACACTTCACACTTCACTTCATGATTCACAGTAAATTAAATTTAACATGTTTTCTATTAACTTTTAACATGATCGCGGTTTATATCCCGAAGAAATCCGGTCTAAGAACAAACTCCTCTGGCACTTCGTAGAAAAAGTCGATTGACCAAAGAAATTGAATTAATAACTCAATGTGGTTCTATGCTTTTTTTGTAAGTGTATATCTAAAGAAACGATTGAGAGAACATGAGCAGACAATACATATAATTTATCATTGTACTTATATGTAGACACAATTGCTTTTTGAATAGTAAAGACTGCAACTTAAGTATTTATAATGCATACTTATGTAAATGTAACATTAGTAGGAATAAGTTTAAAAATAAATCAATTATTTCGATTCCAAGATTAAATATTTTTCTATTAATAAATACATAATTATAATAATTATTAATAACGCAAACGCAAAGTAATAAATCTCTCTGAATAACGGTAAGGTCGGTAAGTGAGTTCAAAAAAAAACCACACACCAAAAAATGTCAAACGCGGAAACTAATTTATTCATAGCTACAAGCGGTCTACACAAATATCCATTTAATCGAGGTTCAATAGACCTATTTATTATAATAATGTGGTATAAGAAAGAGGTCAACGTCCTGAAGTTTTGATTACCTACGCATATGTAGACGGAATTGAGGTAAATACTTGTAAAGTTGTAAGTATATAAATCGTTGCATTTGTTGTTTTCGATGGGTTTGGCTGCAGCTAATGTAATAAAATAAATTCTATGTGATTTTTTTCCTCGGATATTGGAATCTAGATTACTCGTGAATGTTGCCGCTGGCTGGAAAAAAGTCAGCGATGGCGGCACGGATCCCTGAAAAAAAAAGTAAATTTATAACGTCCGGTTCTAACACGATAACGTTTCTGGACTGAAGTCGTGGAATTCGGTTTTTATAAACGATTTAAGTAATTACTAATTTTAGAAATGTTAATTTTCACTAAATTTGAAAAGTAGGTGTACACTTAATGGAAATTATGTTCTATTTCGAGCCAGCAAGTTACTACTACTTCTTTACAAAAACCCACCCACTCGGTCCTTAACTTTCGAAAGACTACTCGAAACCAAAGTTTAAGCGTCGGATCTTGGCATTCGAATCCACTTCCACTGAATCAACTTTTGAGAGACTGGAAACAATAAAGTAAAGATTCAATAAAAATACTTCATTACCGCTGGAAATAGGCACTCACGATTGATCCATAAAGTTTATTCATACTTATTTGACTTTCAGAAATTTACGATTTCAGCGTAAGTAGCTCAGCTTAATATTACTGTATTAATTTAAATATTACTGATAAATTAAACAATAGCTATAACAATTTAGTACAGTAAAACTGAAATTAATTTATTCTTATTTATTTATTTTATTTACTTATAAAATATCATAACAAAATATTTTACAGTGTACATGCACTGAGTAAGACAGACAAAATGTACAAAATTAAAAGACTTGTTTTTTTATATTTATAAAACGGAAACTTTCACGAAAAATATATTTTTTAAACACTGTAGTAAAGAAATGGAAGAACGTTTTAAGTTCGTCCTAACGATAGTTAAGCACAATAATTAGCGTTTATGCAAATATACTTTACTAAATTAATATTGAATTATCTTGGGATTAAATTTAGATGAGATTAAGAATAGCTTAGCTATTAAAATATTATAAAGACCGCTGACATATTTTATCCGCATCACGTACATTACCTACACGGTATGCTCTCTGAATAATGAAATATGAACATAAGTGGGATCAAATACGCGGCTCTTAATAGTCGTAATCGCGGCGGTCGGTTGAAATGCTTTCGTAAATCGTTAATAATCAACATCATTACTTCACTAGTACTCTCTAATGGACTTTAAAAGTTTAAAAGCTAAATCGGATATTAATTGGACTGATATACAATTTACGTGCTGCCTTTAAGGATTCAGAGGTTCGCACACACTCAAGCAGATGTATTGTGTCAGTGTCGCGACACTCACACATGCGTGACAGGAGGCTTCGTCGCCGAAAACACCTACACATACGAAGCTACACCTATATGCCAAATACGTTGCGGTATTCGACGTTAACGTAAGAGGTAATATAAGAGGCGCATCTTCGAGTTTGCACAATTTAGTTTGAAAAGCCGGTCGCCGGAGAGCGGGTCCTGTTGGCGAATTAGTAACATTAAGCCTTCGTTCGAGAGGCTTTGCATTGTGGTCGCGGACTAAGAGCCGGGAACTGCGGAGGCCTGACAGGCCGCACCCAGGCCATGGGGCCGGGACCCATTTTTTATTTATTGGTAAGTGTTTCTGGATAGTTCAACTTTTCAAATCACTAAGTGTGTATAGTTTAAAATTTACAAGTAGGGTAGTCGTTTTAAATCATCTAGAACCTTTTTGGAACATTATGGGAACTCCACCTATATGTAAAGGATGTCCCGTTTTTATGATAAAAAAATGTTTGGGAGCGAAAGCTTTTAAGTGACATTTAATTTGGGAATCATTGTTAATAATCAAATTTTAAAAAAATAGCACATAATAAGTAGGTATCAAATTTAACCTTAAGGGTAAATTAAATTTGCTGGTAGTACAATAGACGTGATTTTACGACTTTAAGTAAATATGTTGAGGTAGACGCTTATTTAATAGCCATAAAAAGTTTTGTTGCTTCTGTTTTATTGCTAAGCATTTAAATATAACGATGAATAACACTATAATTTAAAACGCAGTTGTTTACATTTAGAGGGCAAAACTATATTTTAAATGCCATCAAAGATCACAGTCCACCCTCTAATAGAAATCAACTTCTTTATTTGGAATTCCTATTTCCTGAAAATTTATGTGGCGGCGCAGAAAATGTTCTTTTAAGGCGGTTTTATTTGATACCGTATGTCACGAATTCCGTAAATTTAAGTTAGCACTTCATAGCAAAGGGCAGTGTGTGGGGGGTTTAACGAGGGTTGCTGTAATCAGTGCGGCCTATCGCGGTCGCTGCGTCGGCGCAAACCGGACCGGCGTGATGGAAACATCTCCGTATTATAATAACGAATATAATTAACATTAGTCATTGTCAAAAATATAAATATGTGAACATATTATTAAAAAATCACGTGTTTTGTTATATTATTAATTCTGAGTGTCGAGTAAAATTAAAATTTTAGATAATTTACTTAAATTGTGATCATAAATCAAGAATTGATTTAATTTTGTTGTTCTTTTTTTTCTGTAAGATGAAAAATTGTGATGATGCTAAAATGTGATTTTAAGTTATCTACTTACCTCAATAACTTTTCAGCAATATCATCGGATCAAATAGTCTTTTAAAAGCCACAATTATTACGACGAAAAAAAAATTGAAAAAGTTAGTTCCAACTTTCAACCGAGTAATTTCGATTAAAGTTCGTGCTATTTCGCGTGATGTCCATAGATTTTATTAGGGTTGTCACAGAGGGTGAGTAATCAACGTTAATGCAAAGGTGGGTGGCGATGACAGGGCTTTCAGCGTGAAAATTAAAACAGTCACAAGGCGCGAAG
Organism: Pandemis heparana; assembly: GCA_963854515.1. NCBI lineage: Eukaryota > Metazoa > Arthropoda > Insecta > Lepidoptera > Tortricidae > Pandemis > Pandemis heparana. The sequence continues at coordinate 9,552,049 of OY978010.1, forward strand.
CTAGTAAAATTTTACTGAAGCGTAATTTTATTAATAAACGTCAAATATCACTATTACCACTCCCGATGCAATACGATTAAGTTAGTTCGGTTGTTTTACCACAATGTCAACTCCCACAGCCAAATCGTGATAATTCAGGAAAACTGGGACACATTCGAGATAGATAAAAATCGAAATGGGCCCGCGCCATATTTAAAACATCCCCTTTTTCCCACCATCTCGTGTACTTATTAAAATTTCCTCGGTCTAATAAGGCTGCCGAAAAATCCGGAAACCTTTGAATTAGGTCGATCAGCGTTGCAGGACGCGCAACCTTTTATTTTAATACAATTTCTCAACCCTCGGGCGAACGTGGACGGAAGCGTTGGAGTCTGTCGAATCAGGCTCTCTCGCATTTCAATGAGCGAACGAGATGAATAAAACACGGAGGCGATAGCTAAGACCTACCCACCCTCGACGTAATGGTTAAAGAATTGATATAAAGCACGTCATGGAGGCATACTTTACATAAGTTATCCAATCTTTATAGGTAGTAATACCAGCTTCTGCCCGCGAACTCGTCCGGGTAGAATTAGATGAATATACATTCTTCAATAATTATTTACGTTGCGACCTTTGACATATGTTTAACACTATCCCGCGGGAAATATGCAATTTTCTGGGATAAAAAGTAGCCTATGCCTTAATGCATAGGCTGCCTTAATCTAGGGTACCAGCTATCTCCGTTCCAAACCTTATCCAAATCTGTCCAACCGTTTGCGCGTGAAGAAGTAACATACATACTCACACACACACAAACTTTCGCCTTTATAATATTAGTGTGAAAAAGTATTAAAATAACATAAAAACAACTTTCTTTAAAATAGGATACAATATAAACCAAATCCACAGTGCAAATTAATCTAACTAATATTATAAATGCGAAAGTATGGATGGATGGATGTTTGTTTGTTACTCAATCGCGCCAGAACGGCCCAACGGATCTGGACGAAATTCGGCACATAGATAGAGAAAAGTCTGGAATAGCACATAGGAAAATTGCGTAGTTCCCGCGGGATAGCGATAAACAAATTCTTTGCAGACGAAGTCGCTGGCAACAGTTACTATTTAATAAAATTAAATAAAATATGACTTTTAAAATTCTAGTGTTTTTGTGGACGATATATTATAAACTGACTTTTTCATCTGATATCATGTGTATGGTAGGTATCACTTTGGCCTTTCCTGTTTATTAAATAAACGGGAAAGAACAAAACCAGTTATCATGTTAAATTGTTAAAAAAATCTTTGGTTACAATAAATCCCCAGGAAGGAATGTTTGAGAGCACTTCTCCCACTAAAGCCAAGCCAACTATAAACTATAAAGCTGACTCAACCTTTGGTACCTAGCAACTCTTCACTTTCAGGGTCTACCCACTTTGTGTCTCTCGAAGTGGTCAAGACTAGTTTGTACTTTTTGTAAAAATAACATCGAACTAAATTGTAACAATAAAAAAAATATGTTATTGTAGTCTCGGCCTCTATTAGGCGAGTTCTTGAGCTTTAAAGGGTAAATAAGACATTGTTAGTCCCAGTGGGTATGTGCTACCGAAATTTCCTTCAATGCTTCCCTCAGAGGCAAATAAATCAGTTTGTTCCAACCGGTGCCAACTTGCAAAATCTGGAACGAGCTTCCTGCTGGGGTCTTCCCATCGAGTTACGACCTGGGTGCCTTTAAGAGGCGAGTGTACAATTTTCTGCAGGGCCGACAACGCGCTGGCATCGCGTAAAGCGCTGTGGGTGTCTATGGACAGTGGTGATCATTTAACATCAGGTGACCCACTAGTTCGTTTGTCTGGCCTCTCTAACATATAAAAGTATGGTAAAACTCTTCAGACTTGGTCGGGCTTTCTTAATTAACAGAGATTAATTGGTATGAACATACACGGAGTAAATACGAACTTCAGTTCCGTTGGGAATTAATGCTAGGGTCGCTAACTGAATTACATTGTGTTTTCAGTGACTCTATCCAAGCGATATGAAGCTGACTTAATAACTAACTGATCCAGTTATATCTTGGACTCTATCCATTACTGACTAACCACTTCCTTGGACCATGTTAAATAGAAATCCAGTCATCATTGTACTTTCAAATTAAACTAAATATATTTTAATTCGTTGATACCATCTGCCTCCCGCGTTTCAGATGATTGATACATTGAGTTTCGTGATGGATAAAATTGTATCAGCCATCAGTATTACCGTCATTATTCCTTGCCTTTTCTTTATGCTAAATAGGCACAATATTTAGAGCATCATCAATCAGAGTATTGTCTAACATTGGCATCTTGCATTGAGCCTGCTACTGGTCCAGGTTGAATGCCCTCCTTTGTCAGTGTCCACCTTTTTATACAGTGACATCACATTATGCACAAAGTTGGAAGGTTGTTTTTATAAGTCACATCCCCTTTTTTGGAGACCACAGGTTGGTCACCATGCATGCTTTAATTTTTTCTGTGTTATTCTAAGGGCATCCACCTCTAGATAGCCCTAACTGCCTATATTTGTCCACGGTTATCGTTAACTGGTTCCGCAAGCTGTTCAAAATGGTGAAAATACATAAATAGTATGCACGGAACACTTATCTACACAAGGTTAAATAAAAGACTGGCAAATGAAAGGATTGTACGATGACTCTTTTTTTCATTTTTAGATGATGTGATTGAAATATGACCAGTGTTTCAGTACACGCATTTATTGACAATAGCTAAAAAAAAGTGTGCCGGTCGCTTCACGGAATGGTCAATTGCCTGGCAGACACCATTAACGAAAACGTTACACTGTGCCTATTGTTTGGTTTACATAACAAATGGCTCGATAGTGGAGCATGAGGCGTAGAGTGACAAAGGCTTTCCGTTAAGGCTCGCCCGTTCAAACCGCTGGTTCCCAGAAACTTTCTCAAATTTGACTGTGCCAATAGAAATCAGAGTCCTTGTTTCAGCACTATTACTTACCAATATTAAATAAGACTACCTAAAGTCCCGACAAAAAGAAGAAACTCGTCGCTTCATTATTTACTCTGAAACTTGCCTTCATAAATTATACTTTAAGAATACTGTCTGTGTTTGTATGACAGCTGGTATTGAGTTGACTGCTCAAAAGATCAATGGGACTGCTACGTAGGCAATGACGTAGCCACTGAGTCAGGAGACAGTTCACTCTCTGGAGACTGTCGCTAGGCTATTAGGAGATAATGAGAAGCATTTTGGAACAAGTAAAAGCTTAGTCTAAACATTGAATACGTTTCTATAGACAGTTTAGTCATTGTTGCTATCTTAGAAATTGGTCAGGTGAACCGCAACGAGATTTTTATTTTACATTGTAACACATTTGGGCCATTTGCACAGTCCAGAGTTAAAAAATTAAATCGCTAACTCGGGGTTTGGTTTGACAGTTCCATACATTTTGACAATGCTTAAATAGCCCCGGGTTAGCATCTAACACAGAGTTAAGTCGTTAACCCTGGTCAGTGCAAGTGGACCTTAGAATCGACGGCATAAATCACATTTTATTTATATCTATCGTTCTCTCTCTAGTGTTCTTTTTATGGGAGCGCAATATTTGTAATGTTACGAGTTATATTGCAGTTCAGCATGCCATGGTAAACTGTATCGAGACTCCCGACTCTCGTGGAAACTAGCCGAAGCTAGCCCGCTGTCTCTTTCGCATTTGTTTCATCAGATAGGGATGACAATCTCACCTCCGAGATTTTCGAGTGGATAGGTAGCATAAGTACCACTCGCACGTGCGAATTATTGCTTCAGCAATGCGCAGAGTAATTTTAGTGGCACAGACCCAACATAATGTTCAATATCACCTGTGAGCTGAACGGCAAACTAATGTCAAGGTTTATAAAAAAACTGAAGTACTCGTAAGTAGCTTTGCTAAGCTCCTAGATACGGTAGGTATACAATACAGCGAAAGGTACCTAGTCACGTATTTTAGACTTACTAGCTATGTTGTGATGATTCGTTTTGACTTTATTGTAGGTACATACGCAAAGCGCAGGAAATTAACAGTAGGTAAAAAATAGATTTGCAAAGGCGAACTTATCCATTGAAATGGTCTTTTCCAGTTATCCTTTAAACCATTGACACGAAATCAGAACAAGAGTATAACATAGATACGTACAATAGGTACATTTAGAAAAGTTACCACAATCTAAAATTTATTTAAATAGACAACGCATTATGCAAATTGTATTTTGTAATTATTACACATGTATGAATATAATAATATCCTCGTACTCGCGGTAATTAAAATTCAGTAGTAAATAAATGCGCTTTGAGATACTCTTTATTATTATAGTTTAACCTTAACTGCGTGAAAATGGGTTTGTGGATAGTCGCTCTTATCCTCAAGAAGGCACGGCAGTAACAGTAATGCAATGTATAAACAAATATTTTCTATTGCTTATATAGTGACTTTGCGTATAGTAAGACCGGGCATTGACTTGAACGCACGTGGGGCGTAGTGTTACTGGTCCATGTCAAAACTGTTTTGCTTATTGTCTTGTCAATCATACTTTGACTGGATTACGGTACGTAAAGAATCAAACAAGATCTTCTCCCTTGTCAAAATTGAACCATATCATGGTCATTCAAAAATCAATATCACCGTTAAAAGCCAGAATGACAAAAGGCGGTGCGGTTGAAATTCAAGACGGTCAATGATATTTTAGTATCATTATAAATGATTTAGGTAATAAAAGCTATCATTTATGTGTAGGTATCGTAAATAAATTATTATGAACTGTTTGCAGAACTCCGTCATACGCGGAAACACTTTGCTTATATGCAAAATAGGTAATTAATTGCCAAGTTTAACAAAAATTTTTTTTACTCCTTCACTGGCGAGAATTTGTTTTTTTTTACTGCTGAAAAAGATTTAGCGAATAATTCATGCAACATCCATATCCATACTAATATTTTAAATACATAAAGGTCTCTATCTCTATGTTTGTCCGTTTACCTTCTCAGCTAACCTGCAGAAATGACCTTGATGATTTTCTTAAGAAGCTGGTTTGAAAATTTCGGAATATGGCTACTTTTTTTAGGTACAATTCCCTAGCTGTGATTATCGAATTCTTTTCACATGAAGTCACAGGCAATAACGATCAGCGACATAATTTATAAAATTTTCTATTAATCAATTTAATAAAGATCAATTAGGTACGATGTTTTTGACGAAAACTATCGATAGAAGACATGCAAATAACACGTGTCTTATCAATTAACGAAAACATGACACCATTTTGTAACATTTATTAGGAGGAATTTGACACTTTCGCAGTCTAATACCATAATTGTTTACAAACCCCTTTAAGGCCAAAGTATTGCAACAACCAACAACTTACCTTGTCTTTATTTCTTGACTTGCTACCAAGTACTGCTAACTCTGTAAAATGTCAATATAACTAAACTTGTTTTATTTTTCCCCACTTAACTGTTTAGTTGACATTTTCGAGCACTCCCTCGGGCCATATTGTCGATTTGAAACTTGAGAAGAGTTCTTACTTTGAGAATAGCTCAATAAAGAGTGTTCCGAAATCCCATTACAACGTGAAATCCCTGCAAACAACAATAAGGAAATTGTCAGTGAGATCGCGATTAGCATTTTCATTTAAATGCGAGTAACAGAAGACACTCCAAGAGTCGAGGATTTTCTTTTTACTGTATCCAAATAGGCTGATAATTCGTATATTCGCATTATTTGAATGTTAAGCACCCGTAAGATCAGAGAACGGGTGGTCTTTATCAGCATTGAAATCAAAATTTTGTAAGTCATTTGTTAATGTTATTCCTTGGATTATGTCATGAACGTGGGTGGCAGAAAAAAAAGAATAAGCGACTGATATTGATATAAAATGCGTTAATTTAAAAACTACCTATTATAACAACCTAGTCGCGTAATTCTTTGCGTAGTATGTAAATTAGAAACATCGCTAAACGGATCGGAGGGCAGTCAACTTACTTGTTTTCACACAGTTAAGGATCTCATTATCATTAAAATCGAGGTACGAACGGATGTTATTTATAACTAAAGCTGTGGATATACCTACTGAGTCACCTCTACATTAAACGGTAGAACGCATACCGGTTTTGATAAGCTAAATAAAACATCGTTTAATGCTAGTCTTGAACATTTTAGCAGGGTGTAAAGGTTGAGGATGCGCTGCACCTCACCTCTGACTGACAGCAACCGAGCCACGACTCTAACGATGATGTAAGTCCACTTCGATGCACGATGTGACGGCTGCGGCCTTTCCAATACACCTACTATAAGATAAAATACGTCCAGCACGATCAAGGGCTTCAAATACCTAAAGTAAATAATAGTAATAAAAACTTCAAAACGTGCACCACCTACTTATAATAAGATTTGTTTTGTTAGCTTTACCTATGGAAAGAAAGATAACAACTTGCTCATTTGCATAAATTGTCGTTTGAATTCCGAAGCCACCATCGGTAGTTATATTATTCTCGAGGTCAGTATGACCTCACAGCAACATTCAAAATCTTTTTTTCGATTTTGTGCTTTGTGTCCAATATCGTTTGCTGATTAATGGAATTTATAAGTAGACTAACCTCAAGATGTGTTTGAATAATTGTGATTGTTGGGCAATCATCTGCTCTTATTCTCACGCGACGCGGCACTGGGCGCCGCTCGATTTCTTTGCCCCATTCACCCATTACTAGGTCGGATTGTGTTAGGTTTACAATGTTGGGTGGTATCGGGCCAGTCAGGCGTCCGGTATGTTTGCCATCGGCAGACGTTATCGTGATCAGCTTTCGCAACACCGTTTTCCACGGCACAACTGTACCCGCTGTTTGTATATTTGGAAATTCTAATTGCAGTTTTAATGAACCACTATATTTTAATGAGTTGACAAGGTCGATATCCGATTACCAATGGCAAAATATTAGGAAATGATTTGTTACGCAAATTAGACAATCGTTGTTAACTTTATAGTAGCGTCACAAAGACTATCAAACAGGTCGTAACCGGAGGGTCCGTCTCGTTCCTAAACGTAAAATGACACACACGATGCTGAATGGTATTTTCGTATGGTAAACTTTGACTTGACATTTACGAAGTTATTTAAACAATTTGATGTGCAATGCATATCTAAGTAATACATACGGAGTACCATAATATCATCCACGTAACGCTGCTTGACAAAAGCTCAATGATTTCTACAACATGCTAACCCAAGTTGACCTCCGTAAATGTAATATGATACTCAACTTTGCATTATCAAGCAATAAATACGTTTCTTAAAGCTATAAAATTACGACAAGCGATGACTGGTTGTCAATACACGTAATCTATTGTTGACTTGTACGGAGTGCGTACTATGTACATATCTAAGCGTAGTAACCCATAAACGCTCGATTGATATTATAAGTGGTCAATAGCAAAGGTTAGCAGAGCCATCTAGCCACTTTCACTAGCGTATAGCATGCCTGAAGAGCGCTGGCCACTCTAGGCGCCGTGCCGGATGCAAGCGACCTTCGTCGGTTTGCCTAGCTACTTAGCGCCTAGATTAGCGTTCGAAGTTCGGAGAGTGTGTGACATAAGTCGATGGCGTCACCCACCGCACCTTGACACAATATAAACGCAGACGTAAACATAAGTCATTCATATGATTCCCGCGCTCCCTTTTTTGTGTTATATTCCGAAACATCGAATGCATCTCGAAAGGTAATCAAAACAACGCCACGCAAAGAGGTTGAATGTATTATTTACGTCTGATACATTTGGTTATTCCATTACGTGAGCCGCCGAAGAGAATTCGCAACTTGTAACGCAATAAACATGCAAATTCTGAAATACCACGAGTCGTAAATTTTATAATCCTGAATCCTGATACTCATAATGAGAAAACATTTCAAGTCGGCCTGGGCTAGATATCTGTTACAATGCTGACATTTATCTTATTTTCCAAGTTAAATGTAGTTACTAACGTATCCTTCAAGATTTCCTTTTTGTAATTAATTCTATATTATACGGCAATGAGCAAGGGCACAGCACAAGCGCTATAAAAGATCCGCATTCACGTAAAAATATAGGTATGACTAAGTGCAATCATAAAGATGTGCGGATTATACGACATGTTAGTAGAATACATAATTTAAATAATATGATGACGTAGCGGTCTGCATCTGCATGGGTCGACAGGGAAAACTCATTCCAGCCTGCTGTCGTGACTAGATTACCTAAGGTTAATTCATTTGTACGCGACGAATAGATTTCAAACTTTACCTAGCGTAAGCCCTGTAACATTACAAGCTAAACACTGTTGAGCAGTGTTTAGCTTTTATAAAAGTTAATGTCGAATTGAATTGTTACAGTGAATGCTGTCTGCTGTAAAAATGTTCTTATTGAATCCGGACTTAAGAAAGACAATTTTTTAAATCAAATAATTAAATGTGTTCACACGTGTTTCAATTAGCAGTCCAAAAGCTCAAACCAATAATTAATTGTGCAATTTGTGTGCAATTCTCAATTAAAAATAATGATGCAATCCGGTTTATGACTAAAATTGCCAAAATTGATTATTCCGCTACTGATTTATTTCCGTCAATGTGCTACCGGATACTGGGAAGTGGGAAAGGCGTGTAACCAAAAGACAATTTTATTCCATTTACGTTCACATAGCGAGGTTCAAGTTCAACATTGTCAATTGGAGCGCGTACGGAGTTAATAATATATTCCGCAGCTGAGCTTTGTGTTAAAGACCGCTAAAAGTAGGTGTTTGGATTTCTGTGCCAAACCCATTGTTTCGCGAATTCGTCCGTTAAAAAATGCGACATGATCCTTTTGAATGACTTCACGTCGGCGGCCCAGTTCAGAAAATAAATACTTTTGGATGTTGTGTGAGACGTGAGGTGGCAGTGGACGGATGGGCTAGTCGCGGGACGCGCTGACCGCCGGCCACGCGGCCCGCATTCTAATCCTAATATCTCTATTTTTATAGCCCACACGCTACGCGAAACATTTCAATACTGTGACAGAGGTCTTCGATTTCCGATAATTGAATTTACATCCAATTAAAAAAGGGGTACCGAACAGATTGAATCATTTATTTCCCACAGTTTGTCTTTGTCTGAAGTGAAATGAGAATGTTATTGTTTTCGACGATTGTCAGTAAAATCAATATTTTACTTATTACAGTGTACACGTTATCTTAAGTGAGGAAATGTTACATGGATAACTGTTGTTTTAAATACCATCCGTGATGGAATGAAATACTTGTTAGGTAGGTATCCTATTAACGCAGTTAATATAATGCGATATAACGTAATGTACGTTTTAATGGGTACGTTCTCACTAAAGAGATAATTACTACATTTACTGCCTTGAACGTTCAAATAAATAGCTATTGAACTGAACACGATTTTTCGCAGAAATGTACAAGAATAAATCAGCAAACAAATGTCTATGATTTTCATTAAACTTGAAAACTTTTGCAGAGAATTCGATATCTTTAGATATGGATTCCAAGAATTTGCGTACTAAGATGTCATTCCCTAGAATATTTTGTTTAGGTATTTTATTTATTCTTCAAGCTTTTGTTAACTTTGAGTTTGCGAAGAAAATTATAAATGTCGCGGTGGTATAGAAAATGGTAGAGGCGCAAAAATAAGACTGTTCTGTTGCTTCTATTGATACCATAAATTCAAACTGTATGCCAAAGTCAGATTGAACTTACGAAGTACCAATATAATTACAACAAACAGATAACTCACGTATAAAAGCCGAAAGAATGCTCGTCGGACTATTCCGTAGTCCTTCCTCAGAGAGCGCTCGCCCCGGCGGCAGCGAAACGAACACACGTGTTCGTTAGTATGTTTGAGTCTCACGGTAATTTCATGTTGAAAGTACCAATATGTCGAATTTTTTTTTTTATCCCGAGGATGTGCACCACTGAACTAGGTGGTTCTAGTGGAACTCCGGAGTCTCACATTAGATGTACCTACTAGCTACTCGAAGTAAGAAAAATTGACTGAGTTGATTCTTATTCACGATGTGCTTCATTTTGATCAGTTTGTAATCAAAATAAATCATGCTTCGCTTTACTCGATGGTCAAAGCCAATGTTGTAGAAAATTAGGTACTTACTCTTCCAACTATCCTTCCTACCTACAACGGCCATTTCTTTCCTGTTCATGTCATTTACTTTGATGAAACGTCTATTAACTTTTTGACGAACCAATTTCCCATCACTCCATCGAAATAAAATACCGCCGCTTTACCATCGTGACAAAAATCCCCACGATTCATGTTTTTCTTAAATTATAACGTTGCGGTGTTTTACAAAAAATAAGTTTTAATATATATTAAAATAGGGATTGCGTTTCTATGCATTCTATGATTTTTAATTACATAGTTTACTCATGTTTCGTAAGAAAACAATTCCCAATGATTAATTTCCCAAAAAATGCATATATGGGCAAATCCACAGAAAAACATTTTTATTTAATCAAAGCTTACGACAACAACTGTTTAGGGCTTTAATAAAATTATTATTTACATTATAATATAGCCTGCTTTGTGTCGTGCAGTCAGGTCAAAAGCCGTTTTCTATCCACCTTCACCCCCACATTCAACCGCAGTTAGGTCTATTCGCTCCAACCACAACAGTCTAGCTATTTTCTCACTGAAAGGAATGTTCAATACCGTTCTTATTGGAAAATCTTAACATCAACCAGAGCGCGTATTTTTTTAAGGCTTTCAACAAAAATTATAACGAAGATATTTTACGTTAGATACCTTTAGTATTGCTGCTGAAACAACCGGACCATTTCTTTTCTGAACGTAGTATTTAGTATCCCACTGAAATCAAGACTTGGAAATGTAGGCTAAGTCCACTAGCATATAGTTAGAAAGAAAGAAAGAAAACATTTATTCATTTAGTTAGTTTATATACCTATTGAAAATGTACTCGTATGTTATTATTATTAAATATAAGCAAAATACAATGTCAGGCGCTTGTCAAAGCACTAAGCACACATAACATCATTTTAGCACTTTCATAGTGTGATGTAAACCTGCATAAACAAAACGACCTTTCAGAAAAACGAATGGATACCACATTCTTAAGCTGCGAAATAAATTAAGACGTACTTAACTCAAAAAAACAACGGAAAATTTGACACACTTTTATTTCATTTCGCATGTGTCACGCGCGCATGGTGATGGTATCCACAAAAAGAGAAAAATAAATCCGTTGCATGTGATTTGAGTGCGAATTTATTTTTTGTTCATTGTTTTAAATTGGCGTGCAGCGTGTACATACATAATGACACTGGATACTTCTAAAAATAGCTTTAACGCAATTGCATTATCACCTCTCCCTGAAAATTTGACCAGTGAACAGATAGACGATAAAAAGTAACAAAGTTCCGAAATCTGTCTCTGTCACAGCGTGCAAATCTCTTAACCTACGAGTATTATCGATTTTGTCACTAAGTTACCTACTTAAATCTTGTCAACCAAAGCATCAACCTGTTAAAATAGTATCGGCAATTTACGAACGGATCATACCTAACTACTTCTTACTCATTGCGTATTGATCAAACTTATATAAATTTATTTAGTACTTAACTAGCGACCCGCCCCGGCTTCTCACGGCATATTATGCATGTATTATACATATAAACCTTCCTCTTGAATCACTCTATCTATTAAAAAAACCGCAACAAAATCCGTTGCGTAGTTTTAAAGATTTAAGCATACATAGGGATATAGGGACAGAGAAAGCGATTTTGGTAGTGATGATTATCTGACCATCTCCCTATTCTCTAGAGACTAGGCTCTTTGATGTCATCTCTGCCCCATAATGTACGTGCATATGTGAATACATACACCTATCATATTCCACATTTGGACTTTTTCACAATAAGACCAACCAAGACCCAAGTTTATATTGAACTACAATGTAAACTTGGTTTTCAGTTATGTGCAGTTTTTGCTCAAGATGCCCTTTACCAAAATTATTATCTACACACTAAAGACCCAGACAGACAGGCGAGTACGACATTACTCGCCTGTATTTTACTCTAAAAGTATACGTAGGTACTTAGACTGACACACAGGCGAGTAAAGTCATCGAACCGTAAGTACGCGAACTTACTCGCCCGTCTGTCTGGATCTTAAGATAGATTTTAGAGCTTAGGTGATTCACGTTATCCAATATTATCATCATTATAAGTATCAAGAAAGCCTTCGAGCTTATAGTTAGGAGCAATTAATTATCTAAAGCGATCGTGTCAAAAGCTGTCAATACCTAGGATTATTTGTAGATGATCTAATTCGTTCAAGTATCTAACGTAATATTTAAAGCCATAAATAGGTACTAGCTGGAGATTCTTCTCATAGAATACCAGTCATTGACGATTTGAATTTGAATAATCTAACAATTGCTAGGCAATTTATATCTCCGGATGTTTGGCAGGTATTTCATGTCATTTCAATATGCGCCTGCAACTGAAGGACTTAAAAGTTTGAAATGACATCATGAAGACGCTCCTACACAATGATATTTAGACATCGATTGAGTAAAGGCCCAACCCAATAGAAGTTGGGCAATCAGGCAGCCCCACAGAGACAGAATCAATAATATATGCAACTGTTTTATGTCGCCGGGTCAAAAATATATTCTTTAACTTATCATAACCGTTGACAGGCCAACAAATATTATTAATTTAAGATGACAAGTGTGCCGTTGGTGCATATTGAAATCTTTTCATGAACATTTTGTTATGTAGGTGCGTGCTTATTTTAGTCTTTGTATTATTAATATTCGAAATTTGTTGTGTTACGTTAAATAAAATACCAACGATGGATTTTAATAACATGGCCCTTGACAATAAAGGCTTGTCGATTTCGAGCAGTAATTTATTAAAGCATGTCTTAAAACACAAAAATCGGAACATCGTTAATTGATTTGTGGATTGACCCAAGACTGACATTACTGAAACACATTATTGAAAAAATCACTTTTATGGTTTAAATGAAATAAATTTTAGTATACCTAAGGTACCTACTTAAGATTTTTGAAGTCCAAAGAATAATTATAGGTTAAGTTTCTCAATATTAAAAATTAAAAATATATATAATATGCTACTTTGAAGCAATTGATCCGTATAAATGTAAGAGTAGCTTAATATCTCATTTCTTGGTAATTTTTTTAATCCCAGGCTAATTTAAATACTTTCCAGCACATTAATTATTTCGTAATAATAAACAAAAACAATTTAAATTATGAAATTCATCACTTTTGGGTGCCTAAGTTAAGTTTTCGTCATACCTGTCGAATATCATCTCACTTGCTAAGCTCTCTATATCTCAAACTAGTGATGTTGATCCTACCAAAATAAAAGGTACTAGATTAAATACAAACCACAGAAAGATTTACTGCGCCGTCCGCACAAAGATGAGGCAACGCTCGTAAAAATCTCAAACGCCTACATCCATAATTTAGCAAAAGGATCCGACAATGAAATGCCTTATGGAATAAAATGTTTCCTTAATGTAATTTTCTTATTTCGTCGCTTCTTTAGTACGTGAGGTACAAGTGTCGAGTGGTGGAAATAAAAACGCGTGACTCAAGAATACTTAGGAAAATACTCAATTTTTTTTTTTTTTACAGGCATCGCTAGCCTTAACGTTAGCTAGCGAAGAAGTGCCAACGACCGATACGAAAGAAGTGGCTGCGACACCAGAAGTGTTGCAGGCAAACCCAGATGTTCCGGTTTCCAGTGAGAAGACCTCCTCATCTAATGGACGCAAAGGCCGTCAATACTATGGACCCGTAGACCAAGGGAACAACGAAGTGGTGGTCGACATCGAAGATGACGAGAAGTCCCAATATTATGAAACCAATTATGACACCAGTAAGTATAAAACATTTACTGGGCTATATTTTCCTGTAACGGGTTCTTACATTTTATACGATGAGCAATTAAAATGTAAGTGTCCTGAAATTTGACTTAACGTGACGGCCGTTAATCTTAAGCTGCGAACCTACACAGAATGGAACAATTAGAACGATATAACTACATGACAGGATTTTATGGACATAGTAAGCTGCACAAACGTCCCAATCCACATAACTTCATTTTAAGATAATCACAATTTATAAATCTAGCAACATTCGGTAAATTTTTGGACAAGTTGGGAACTCAAACATTCTTACTTGTGGATAGGAACGTTCATGGAATCTTTTCCCAAGTACCTAGTGACACGCATGACGAAACTACAGGCAATACGGGCAGGCATATAACAATGGAAGTTATAAAATTTATAAACACTTAAGTAATTAAGCGTTTTAAGTGTCAGCTTAGTCAGCTAATAAGCTAAAGGCTAATAACTAATAGGCAAGTCTTATACAATCAGAAAACAAATTGCTCTTGTATATAGCGACCATTCTGATTCACAGAAGGTCATAAATTGGTAATGACATAAAATTAACAGAGTTTAAGTGAATAAACACATTGAATAACCTATCGTTAATCAAATCCCATGGCCTCTTGCATTGGTGGCTCGAGCGCATGAGACTTTGGCCCCATCTTAAACAAAGGCGTGATATTGAACCTCACCTTCGTTGGTAACGTGTTAATCTAATTCTTTATATTTATTGCATAAATTGTGTCATCACCTTTGCATATACGTAAGAGTATAAAGATTATATAAGCGGTTTTGCTTGTTTATATAGCTGACCTTCGCTGTTATGGCAGACCCTACGCAAATTAGAGCTTCATCATTGCGCTATTATCGCACTAGAAGCAACTTTCCTGTGTGTATAGTACCCACGTTTTAGCAACCCTGATAGAATGCCTAATGAACTCGGTCTATGATAACGTAATCCCCTTTTAGGATAATTTACTAGAAGATAATCCTTAACGTCTCTATGATGTCGATTCTCCATTTCAAATTTTGGAGCATGAACTTTGTAGAATTAATTATATTGGCTTACTGGATAAAGAAATCAAGCAATCTTGTCTTAACTAGAATTTATAGTAGCAATAGTTCTACGTTGCGTAAATAAAATGAGACCTTTCAATGGTCACATCCGAGGGAAATCTGGCCGTTCTGGGCAATTTCTTAGCGCGGGTAAAATGTCCGGAAAACTTGGAATAGGTACGTTTTGTCTGCGGCCTTTTACTAAGAGTGGTTATTTAGTTCCAAGTGTTTTTAGGCCAAATATACTGACAGGGTCCTTCCAAATGACGTTAAAATGTTTTATCGTGAGTTTTTTCTGCTTTTTCCCCCATTTTATTTCCTGTAGCCACCTCCCTATATGCGAATATAAATTTTGTTGATAAATCTGTAAACAAAAACTTCACTTTTCTAAAAATTTGGTCGATATTTCAACATGAACACATAACTATGGTATTTTATGCTTCCGGAAATTCGTGGGCGTTGAGATCGCGAGAGTTTCTCACCTAATTTATCTTGACACATAGACCGAAAGTATATTACTTTGTGTGAGGATAAAGTTCAAACAAACTAAAAAGTCAAACTCACTAAAGTTTTAGGAACTGATACTGTTGTAATTAAGGAAAAAGCTTAGGTCTTTTGTAGGTACCCTTGACGAACCTAAGGTTTCGAAGTTTTAGAAGTCTAGGCACAAAACACGACTTATTTGTCCGTCACCCGTAGTGTTTTTACCGGTCTAGTCAGAAACAGACGAAAATTATTTATTACTTATAATTGGCAAAGTAAATGCGTGAATAAACCGTGAGCAACCACATATTGCAGTCGCGGAACTCCTGGCTAAAAGGTAGAGCAATAGCGTTCAAATAGGCATTACAGTTATCTAGGTACCTACCTAAAAAATTTCGTTGCGATATTTTTCATTCGAAAGCCAGTTTTTCCAGTGGTTCATAGTCATGTTTGGTAAAAATTGGTGCATTAGTTTGAAGAATGTCAGCTCTATGATATGATTTAAGGCATTTTTGGCAGCAAAATTGTTTTTTTTATTTAAGTACGTGCCTATTATTACTAGATTAAAGGTCCAACTACACTGCCGCATATACGCAGTGACGTGTCGTAGGCGTCACGTTTTCTCACCGTTTCCTCATACATTTTGTTGCGTATACGCACCGTCAACGTCTTTTACGCACCAGTGTGGTCGGACCTTAATGCGTCGGTGTTTCAATCATTAATTTAGTATTATTTTCTTTTCCAGGTGCATATGGTTTTGGTTACGATGTGGGTCCGGGTGGCCAGTTCCACCACGAGAACCGAGGCCCCGACGGCGTCACGTACGGTTGCTATGGCTACGTGGACCCCGATGGTCTGCTGAGAGCTACACACTACGTCGCCGACTCCCACGGCTACCGCGTCATTGAGCCCGGAAAACCCGTCGAGGTCTACCCCGACGAGAAACACGAGTATGACGAGAAGTAAGTTAGGATACTGTTTTATTTCACTGTTTAGTGTGAGCATACAGAATCCAATTAATAAGGTTTTATACGTGCCGGCACGTAAGTCTAGCGATGACAAGTCACGTGGAGGGGATCTGCGCCCCCACGGTCTGCGCTTACAAGGTCATCGCTAGACTTACGTGCCGACACTTATACCTTGCGGCATATCCGAAAAGATGGTTAGATTTAATATTGTAATGTAAGGCACTAACGAGTCACTAGCTAAGTGTCGATTTATTTTACTAGAACACACTTTACTATGTGCTAGGCGTAAATAATGTCACAGGGTCACTTGCAGCCACGACTTAAATCCGTTTTTATAAGCGTTTCCCAAACTTTTGTTAACTTAAATTCGTTTGTCTTTTTAGATTACTTTGACATTAAAATTTAACTTTGTCATAATTTGGCGGGTGGTAGGGCCTTGTGCAAGTTCCGTCCGGATCGCTACCACCATCTTACTCGCTAATCCTGCCGCTAAGCAGCAGTGCTTGCACTGCTGTGTTCCGGTGTGGAGAGTAAGACAGCCGGGGAAATTACGGGCACAAGAGGCATTTCATCTAAGTCCTCTAGGTTGGCAACGCATCTGCAATCCCTCCGGGGTTGCGGGTGTCTATGGGCAGTGGTGATCGCTTACCATCAGGTGACCCACTTGCTCGTTTGCCTTCCTATTCACATAAAAAAAAACAGATAAAATAATGGTTCATGAAGAAGGTGGAACCTGGTTTAAATTTGAGTTCAGTACATTTTAAAACTAAACATAGATTAGGTAGGTACTTATGTTTCTTTCTGTAACGAACTCTTTTTTTTCTTACATACATACATACACATTGCAGGCCGGCTAGACAGGGCCTTAGGTAACAAGACCTAAAGGCATAATGGTATATGTGGAGTTCAATTTCTTAATTTGATTAAAATAATGTTTAGGTACTCACTAAAATTTACTAACAGACTACTTAATAACAGAATACTTAATAATAAATAAATACATACTCTATATAGATATACCGAATACTCTTCTCTGCATCCGCGTAATTCTTCATTTTCCAGGCTACCAAAGGAATCTATCCGTCTGGATGGATTCCTTTGTGCCCTATATTCAATTCGAAGCCTTTTATTATCCAAATACAAAAGAACCAAGCGAGGCTCATTCTTATTAAGTTAGCATCTCTGCAGAAACGCTTATCGGACGTTCTCTAAATCTTTTGGGTACTTTAGCAGCTTTGTTCTGGAAAATGACTTACGTTTTATTTCTAAACCTAGATAAAAATACGCACAAGATATTGCGATGGGTCCAACGTAAAGTCATTCTAGCTAAGCTAGTCTAAGTTTTTTTTATTTTGCATATAGTCGCATTTAGGTACTTTGTAATTTTTCTAAAGATTGGCCCTTATGCTCGTACGTAGGACCCATCCATTGGTTGAGCTTAATTTATTTTTTATTCCGTTTTAGCTCAGTGGATAACAAGCCCATCCCCGGCCAGATAGTGCCATACGACAAGCTGTACTTCCCTAAGGGATGTGGAAAGACCCCTGGTGGGGTGCCGGCCAAGCCGATACCTGTAGCTCCTCGCCCTCCGCCCAGGCCGCCCACAGATAGCTCTGGCGGCGCTAGCAACCCCAAACCTGGTAAGATTAAAATTGATAATAAAAAAAAAATACGAGCGACGTTTAGTCTAATTCGTCTGTTAGCCAAATGTAACTAATGATCTTTTTTGGGTTCCGTACCCAAAGGGTAAAAGCGGAAAGCCTATTCGTGAGGCTCCGCTGCCCGTCCGTCTGTCACCAGGCCGTATCTCATGAACTGTGGTAGCTAGACAGTTGAAATTTTCACTGATGATGTATTTCTGTTGCCGCTAGGTATAACAACAAATAGATACTAAAAACAAAATAAAATTAATATTTAAGAGGGGCTTCCATACCACAAACATCTGTTATGTACAATCTATTGCCGTTATAACAACAAATCCTACTAAAAACCAGAATAATGTATGTATGTCTGTACCTATATGTATATCAGTGACCAATATAAAGTGACCCCACACTGCGTACATTTTGCTTTGGAGCAGGGCTCTGCTTACACTGGTTTAAGATATTTATAGACAATGGTACGCAACCCTTCATGCGCAGGTCCGACTCGCACTTGGCCGGTTTTTTGAAGTGTTGTCTAGTTCCGCGTAATTGTCTCATTTCTTATCGTTATGTCAGGTGATTGACTGTAAGCATTTTTTTATTTGTAGGTTACTACCCCGGTACACCTGGAAGTCCTGGCTCTCCTGGCACCCCCGGATCACCCGGCACACCCGGTACACCAGGAACACCCGGATACCCTGGTGGACCAGGTTTGTTTCCATACTAAACTAATATAGGTAATATAGCGCCGTTTATGGCAGGAGTTAAAAATTCTTGTCATTCTGGTGAATTGATTATGTCATTAGTCACAATGAGTCTAGCGTCTGAATCGTTGAAGGAACCTAAAGAAGTTACTGAGACTGAGCAAATAAGTATGTTATACAATAACGAGGGGCAAGAAAATAAACTGTCCACGAATTTGGTAAACCTTATGAAGTAGATTAAGACTGCATCTTTATCAACAACAGTAGGTAACGAAAAATAAAGTCGTGAAAAAATGGCCACTCTTTTTTCCCGAAATTTTTGCAATTTTTTTTAACTTTCTTAAGCCCTTACAATTAACTAGTAATTTTGGAAATATGCGTCTTCTTATTATTATGTCTCTTTTACCAACAAATAATAGTAATGTGGATAATTTTAGTAACTACCTACATAATTTCCAGATTTTTTTCATTTTTCTGTTATGAACAAACAAATTAACAAAAAAAAACAAATGTGTGTGTGTGTGTCGTATTCGAGTCCGAAACGCACATGGCCAGTTTTTGCATTTTTTAAATATTTTTTTATAATATTTTGTAAGTGTGCTTAATTTTTAACCAAATTCTAATTCGTATATACCTAACTAGTACACAGCAAACTCATAAATATACTTAAAACTGTGGCCAGGAATCGAACCTAAGTATTCCAAAACTACGTGATGCACGTTCCGTCCAATAACCGAACAGAATAGTTGACTTTTCTAAATTTTATATAGTATGGAGAAATCCTATTTGATTCGGATCTCAACACTAATTACGACGTCTATATAATTATTCTTTCGACATTATCGAATATTAGATGTAAGTAGGTATTACCTAGTAAGTAAGTAAGTCAGTTAGTTAGGTTTCTTGTCGCTATGTCCGATATATTTATACAAAAATACTTAAATTATTTAGGTAATAAATTCATTGCGACATCTACTTTTAAATATCTTATGGCGTTTTGAAGGGTGCGCATCACAATACATAAAGTTTAAAATTAAAATACATAATAGTTCAAAATATAATAATGTTATTTTCTCAGAAACTATTAACAAAATTAACTTTTTTTATATCGTAATCTATAGATTGGTTAAGGTTAGATTAGGTTTGTTTTATAACAATCTTGTTGATTTGTCACTTTCTGAGAAAATCGCAATATATATTTTGAACCATTATGTATTTTAACCCATTATGAATTTTAAACTTTATGTATTGTACCCCCGTTTTGAAATAAATTTGTGTCTGTATTTATTTATCTTTAATCATGTTTTCGGTTTTTTTTTTTTGATTTTTATATTTTCAATAGATACCAACCCACCAAACCGAGAAACGGGTAATTTAAAGAAAATCAATAAAATTCAACCATTAAGTATATTATTTTGTGGAATAAATAAAAAACTTTAGAACTGACTATTAAATGACAAATTTTGGTTCTTTTTAGGTGGTCCAGGTGGTCCAGGCGGTCCATCCGGACCTCCTGGCTCTGGTTACTATCCAGGTCAACCCGGTACCCCCGGCGCCCCCGGTGCCCCTGGCACTCCCGGCGGACCCGGCGGACCAGGAGGCCCAGGCGGCCCAGGTAAACATTGCATCATAATCATTATTCATTGCCGATTGCTTAGTAGCAAATCTATGCGATAAACTGGCGGCTAGAGAATTGTATTTGTCGAAATATTTAAGCAGGCTTTATTGATTATGATTGTAATAAAAATTAATAAAAATAATTGCAGGAGGACCAGGTGGTCCCAACGGACCAGGTGGCCCTAACGGACCAGGTGGAGGCGGCTACTACCCTGGACAACCCGGCGCCCCAGGTAGCCCCGGCACTCCTGGATCCCCTGGCTCACCCGGTGGACCTGGCGGCCCAGGAGGACCAGGAGGACCGTCTGGCCCTAACGGCCCCGGTGGAGGCAGCTACTATCCCGGACAACCCGGTGCACCAGGCAGCCCCGGCACTCCCGGATCTCCAGGCTCACCCGGTGGACCTGGTGGTCCAGGAGGA
Organism: Pandemis heparana; assembly: GCA_963854515.1. Lineage (NCBI taxonomy): Eukaryota > Metazoa > Arthropoda > Insecta > Lepidoptera > Tortricidae > Pandemis > Pandemis heparana. The sequence goes on from OY978010.1 coordinate 9,572,893, forward strand.
CCTGGTGGACCAGGAGGACCATCTGGCCCCAGCGGCCCCGGCGGAGGCAGCTACTATCCCGGACAACCCGGTGCACCAGGCAGCTCCGGAACTCCTGGATCTCCAGGCACACCCGGTGGACCTGGTGGTCCAGGAGGACCTGGCGGACCAGGAGGACCATCTGGCCCTAATGGCCCCGGCGGAGGCGGCTACTATCCCGGACAACCCGGTGGACCAGGCAGCCCCGGAACTCCTGGATCTCCAGGCACACCCGGTGGACCTGGTGGTCCAGGAGCACCTGGCGGACCAGGAGGACCATCTGGCCCTAATGGCCCCGGTGGAGGCGGCTACTATCCCGGACAACCCGGTGGACCAGGCAGCCCCGGCACTCCTGGATCTCCAGGCACACCCGGTGGACCTGGTGGCCCAGGTACTCCTGGATCCCCTGGCACACCTGGCGGCCCAGGAGGACCTGGAGGACCAGGTGGACCATCTGGCCCCAACGGCCCCGGTGGAAGCGGCTATTATCCTGGACAACCCGGCGCACCAGGCAGCCCCGGCACTCCTGGATCTCCAGGCACACCCGGTGGACCTGGTGGCCCAGGAGGTCCAGGGGGACCGTCTGGCCCTAGCGGTCCCGGCGGAAGTGGCTACTACCCCGGACAACCCGGCGCACCAGGCAGCCCCGGCACTCCCGGATCTCCAGGCACACCCGGTGGACCAGGAGGCCCAGGTGGACCTGGCGGACCAGGTAACTTTCTTAATTATTATTTTATTGCTGTTCTAAAGTAAAGTTCTGGAATGAGAGCTGCGAATAACACAAAACCAATCATGATGTATAACCTCGATGATTACTGTCCCAAGCGTATGTTACGATATGTAACGCCCCAATTTAAAGTCTCAGCATAGTGTATTTTATGCTGAGAGAATTTTACGGGAATTGGCAGGAAAATAATCTTCTTATAAACTGAGGCGTGCTAAAACTACCTTCATCATTTACAGACATCATTTATCATCATCCTCTCAAAGTAAAGACCAAAAACTCTAAGCTGTACCTACATAGGGCAAGCTTATGTATGACAGCTTACATTGGCATAACCATTGTTAATGTTTATAGGAGGTCCCTCAGGCCCTGGTGGACCCAGTCGTCCCCCATCCGGCGGATACTACCCAGGATCCCCAGGCAGCCCGGGATCACCAGGCACCCCGGGCTCACCAGGTGGACCAGGAGGCCCAGGTAAAGACTAGTTTTATTTTTCAAGCAAATTATACACGTTTTAATGAGTTAACTCCAATTATTGACGCCCTAAATCCAGTTTTCCATGTTTTTCACAAATCTCGCATTGGTCTAATTTAAAGATTCGATATCGTTAGATTCGGTTTGTCTCTGCAACTCAAGTGTGCGTCATGACATCACATCATATGAAACAAAACCTCAAACAAAACGCCATAATTTTTAGACTACTTAGTGGTTTTACCCCCGAGGCAAAAAGAGGGTTGTTGTTTGACGTCGATTCGCAGAGTTTAAATGTAATGAGATTAAGAGGGTGCATCCGTGCTGAGCTCGCAACATCGCATTTTTGGTGATTTTTTGCAATTATTTCACAGAAATTGAATGAAAGTTTCAAAAATCCGTCTGTATTGCACTTCGTTTTTAGTGTATTAATGTGTCCAATGCAATGATTAATGGTGATGGAGTTTTATTTTCTTATTAAACGGATAAAAAACAATATCTCGTTTAATAAGAAAATTAAAGTCACCTATTGCTATTGCTATTGTTACCTTATTGCTTCTGTATACCTTTTTTCTGTTTTGATTGTTAAATGTGGTGTTCAATAAAGAGTTATTGTATTGTATTGTATTGTAAAGTCCATCACGATGAATTATTGCATTAGACACATTAATACACTAAAAACAAAGTGCACTACAGACGGATATTTGATACTTTCATTCAATTTCTGTGAAATAATCGCAAAAAATCACCAAAAATGCGACGTTGCGAGCTCAGCACGGATGCACCCTCTTAAATGAGACTGCATTATACATTTTATTTACGACTAGACATTGCCCGCAGCTTCGCCCCCGTTTCAGTTTTATTTTCATAATTGTATTTTATGCAAACCGTGCCCTAACGATAACGAACACAACGAAAAAATAGTAAACCAATTCGGTGCAGTCGTGCACGTTATGCGTGCTATGCTACATTTCGACGATTCATTTTTGTTTTTATAGAGTTAAGATTTTTGCTCTTTTAGTTATGTACATTTACATTTTTATAAACAAGACGATAGTTTGTACGTCAATCTTATTATTCATCAATAGGTGGCCCGGGAGGACCTGCTTATCCAGGACAGCCCGGAAAACCTGGCCAACCAGGATACCCAGGGCAACCAGGACAGCAAGGACAGCCCGGTCAACCAGGCTACCCTGGACAGCCAGGAGGCCCAGGACAGCCCGGCAAACCAGGTCAACCCGGATACCCAGGACAACCAGGACAACCGGGTCAACCAGGCTACCCAGGGCAGCCAGGGCTACCTGGTCAGCCAGGAGGCCCAGGGCAGCAAGGTCAGCCAGGACAGCCCGGCTACCCAGGGCAACCAGGGCAGCCCGGACAGCCAGGAGGCCCAGGACAGCCCGGTAAACCAGGTCAACCAGGATACCCAGGACAGCCAGGGCAACCAGGTCAACCAGGAGGCCCAGGACAGCAAGGCCAGCCTGGTCAACCAGGATACCCAGGACAACCAGGACAGCCAGGAACACCAGGACAGCCGGGACAAGCCGGTCAACCAGGCTACCCAGGACAGCCAGGACAACCTGGTCAGCCAGGAGGCCCAGGGCAGCCCGGTAAACCAGGTCAAACCGGATACCCAGGACAACCAGGCTACCCAGGGCAACCAGGGCAGCCCGGACAGCCAGGAGGCCCAGGACAGCCCGGTAAACCAGGTCAACCAGGATATCCAGGACAGCCAGGGCAACCTGGTCGGCCAGGAGGCCCAGGACAGCAAGGCCAGCCTGGTCAACCAGGATACCCAGGACAACCAGGAACACCAGGACAGCCGGGACAACCCGGTCAACCAGGCTACCCAGGACAGCCAGGGCAACCTGGTCAGCCAGGAGGCCCAGGGCAGCCCGGTAAACCAGGTCAACCCGGATACCCAGGACAACCAGGCTACCCAGGACAGCCGGGACAACCCGGTCAGCCCGGTTACCCAGGGCAACCAGGGCAGCCCGGACAGCCAGGAGGCCCAGGACAGCCCGGTAAACCAGGTCAACCAGGATATCCAGGACAGCCAGGGCAACCTGGTCAGCCAGGAGGCCCAGGACAGCAAGGCCAGCCTGGTCAACCAGGATACCCAGGACAACCAGGAACACCAGGACAGCCGGGGCAACCCGGTCAACCAGGCTACCCAGGACAACCTGGTCAACCAGGTGGCCCAGGACAGCCGGGTAAACCAGGTCAGCCCGGATACCCAGGACAACCAGGCCAGCCAGGACAACCCGGACAACCAGGCTACCCAGGACAGCCAGGACAACCTGGTCAACCAGGAGGCCCAGGACAGCAAGGCCAGCCTGGTCAACCAGGATATCCTGGACAACCAGGAACACCAGGACAGCCGGGACAACCCGGTCAACCAGGCTACCCAGGACAGCCAGGGCAACCTGGTCAGCCAGGAGGCCCAGGACAGCAAGGCCAGCCTGGTCAACCAGGATACCCAGGACAACCAGGAACACCAGGACAGCCGGGACAACCCGGTCAACCAGGCTACCCAGGACAAGCTGGTCAACCAGGAGGCCCAGGACAACCCGGTAAACCAGGTCAGCCTGGCTACCCAGGACAGCCAGGACAACCTGGTCAACCAGGAGGCCCAGGACAACAAGGCCAGCCTGGTCAACCAGGATACCCAGGACAACCAGGACAGCCAGGCACACCAGGACAGCCGGGACAACCCGGTCAGCCCGGATACCCAGGGCAACCAGGACAGCCCGGACAGCCAGGAGGCCCAGGACAGCCTGGTAAACCAGGTCAGCCAGGATACCCTGGACAACCGGGTCAACCAGGCTATCCAGGACAGCCTGGACAACCTGGTCAGCCTGGAGGTCCAGGACAACAAGGTCAGCCAGGTCAACCAGGATACCCAGGGCAACCAGGACAGCCAGGAGCCCCAGGACAGCCAGGAACACCAGGACAGCCAGGACAACCCGGTCAGCCCGGCTACCCAGGAAAACCAGGGCAGCCCGGACAGCCAGGTCAACCAGGAGGCCCAGGACAGCAAGGCCAGCCAGGTCAACCAGGATACCCAGGGCAACCAGGACAGCCAGGAACGCCAGGACAGCCGGGACAACCTGGTGAGCCAGGGGGCCCAAGTCAACCAGGATACCCAGGTGCGTTACGTCAAGTAGTGTTATAATTTTGTATTTGTACCCAAATTTTGTGCGACATGTTTCAAACTAGATCGCTGGAACAATAGTATTAAAAAAAATGCAACTAGTTTAATTCATGTCAGACCAATCATAACTTCAACTACGCATTACCTATACTATTATACATTCGATTCTAGCCAGTAGCTTTAGAGTTACTCCCTATCCCAAAAATTTTCTGATCAGGTTATGAAATTCTTGAGCCCCTTTCTAATTACGTTTTAAATTTTCGAAATTTCGAAATAATACAAAAGATTTCTTGACAACTAAATAGACGAAAAAAATATTTTCATTATTTAAATTTATTCAGGCCAACCGGGACAACCAGGATACCCAGGACAGCCTGGGCAACCTGGTCAGCCAGGAGGCCCAGGACAGCAAGGCCAGCCTGGTCAACCAGGGCAGCCCGGACAGCCAGGAGGCCCAGGACAGCCCGGTAAACCAGGTCAACCAGGCTACCCAGGACAGCCAGGGCAACCTGGTCAGCCAGGAGGCCCAGGACAGCAAGGCCAGCCTGGTCAACCAGGATACCCAGGGCAACCAGGAACACCAGGACAGCCGGGACAACCCGGTCAACCAGGCTACCCTGGACAGCCAGGGCAACCTGGTCAGCCAGGAGGCCCAGGACAGCAAGGCCAGCCTGGTCAACCAGGATACCCAGGACAACCAGGAACACCAGGATACCCTGGACAACCTGGACAGCCAGGAACCCCAGGACAACCCGGTCATCCCGGTCAACCAGGTCAGCCAGGATACCCAGGACAACCCGGACAGCCAGGTGGCCCTGGACAACCAGGTCAGCCAGGATACCCAGGACAACCCGGACAGCCAGGTGGCCCTGGACAACCAGGTCAACCAGGCTACCCTGGACAGCCAGGGCAACCTGGTCAGCCAGGAGGCCCAGGACAGCAAGGCCAGCCTGGTCAACCAGGATACCCAGGACAACCAGGAACACCAGGATACCCTGGACAACCTGGACAGCCAGGAACCCCAGGACAACCCGGTCATCCCGGTCAACCAGGTCAGCCAGGATACCCAGGACAACCCGGACAGCCAGGTGGCCCTGGACAACCAGGACAGCCAGGATACCCTGGACAACCCGGACAGCCAGGCACCCCAGGACAACCCGGTCATCCCGGACAGCCAGGTCAGCCAGGATACCCAGGACAACCCGGACAACCAGGTGGCCCTGGACAATCCGGTAATCCTGGACAACCAGGACAGCCAGGATACCCAGGACAACATGGACAGCCAGGCACCCCAGGACAACCTGGTCATCCGGGACAACCAGGTCAGCCAGGATACCCAGGACAACCTGGACAGCCAGGTGGCCCTGGACAACCAGGACAGCCAGGATACCCTGGACAGCCCGGACAGCCAGGCACCCCAGGACAACCCGGACAGCCAGGTGGCCCTGGACAACCAGGAAAGCCAGGATACCCTGGACAACCCGGACAGCCAGACACCCCAGGACAACCCGGTCATCCCGGACAGCCAGGACAGCCAGGATACCCTGGACAACCCGGACAGCCAGGCACCCCAGGACAACCCGAGCAACCTGGAGGCCCTGGCCAACAAGGACAGCCAGGTCAACCCGGTCAGCCAGGATATCCAGGACAACCTGGACAACCAGGCACTCCAGGACAACCCGGTCAACCTGGACAGCCAGGTCAACCAGGTTACCCAGGAGAACCCGGACAACCTGGAGGCCCTGACCAACAAGGACAACCAGGTCAACCCGGTCAGCCAGGAACTCCAGGACAACCCGGTCAACCCGGTGAACCAGGATATCCAGGACAACCCGGACAGCCTGGAGGTCCTGGCCAACAAGGACAGCCAGGATACCCAGGACAAGCTGGACAGCCAGGCACCCCAGGACAATCTGGTCAACCCGGACAGCCAGGTCAACCAGGATACCCAGGACAACCCGGACAGCCTGGAAGCCCAGGTAAAACTCCTAACTGAAACTCCTAATTTCGAAGCTAAGGATATCTAACTAATATTATAAATGCGAAAATATGGATGGATGTTTGTTTGTTACTTAATCACGCCAGAACGGCCCAACGGATCTGGATAAAATTTGGCACATAGATAGAGAAAAGTCTGGAATAGCACATAGGCTACTTTTTATCCCGGAAAATTGCGTAGTTCCCGCGGGATAGCGATAAACGAATTCTTTGCAGACGAAGTCGCTGGCAACAGCTAGTAATATAATATGTGTGATTGTGTTCCAACAAGACTTTTCGTTTTCAGGACAACCTGGTGAACCAGGCCAACCTGGATACCCGGGTCAGCCCGGACAACCAGGAGGCCCAGGACAGCCTGGTCAACCCGGTCAACCGGGACAGCCTAATGAAAACCCTCCCGGTAATTTTTATGTCACAATAGATAGGCAGTTAACAGTGCTTAACGGAAAAATGACTTTAAAAAAAATTGTTAAGAGTTTACGGATGTTTTTTTAAATGAACAGTTATTTGTGTTCATCGATGACATATGTGTTTTTAATTTCAGATTCTGTTGGTCAACCGACCGGGACTGGTGTACAGCCTCCTCAGCAACCACCAGGCGCTCAAATGCCACCTTTCCCCATCTACGTCTACCCATACCCGTTGCCGATCGTCCCAAGCCCTGCATCGTGCCCCTGCTATCTCGTGAACCCTGGCAAGAACGATTCAACAGCAGTTTCGCAACCGGTTCAGCCTCAACAACCTTCCAACCAAGGATATTATGCTCCGTACGGCATTATCGGCTTCGTTCCCGTAGTATTCGTGCCATTCTGCCCCGGAAATAACTCGGATATGAACTCGGCTCAACAGAACTTCCCTAACGCTGTACCAGTTCCTTACAATTGCGGGCAGTGCCAAGCCAATCAAAATCTCTACCGCTACTTCGGAAGAATGGGTGCAGCTCGTAGCGCTCTTTCCGATTTCAAAGAAATCAAATCCATTGGGGAGCTAGAAAATCTAATTAAGAGACAAATCAAGCCGTTGAAGAAAAGTCTTCCGCGGATAGCAGCTCACCCCAAAATACTCGATGATTCGTCGAATTAGAACACATTGACGCAATTAAATGTCTTACTTACACGTAAAAAATTCGTTACGATCGAATAACTTGATTGAAGATCAGTGATTATTTGTATAATTTTGGGACTGTCCGATAAACTTCAGTTCTTGGACGCTCTCAAAATTTTGTAAGTTTCATATTTATTGCGAATTATGTCATAGGATATTTATTACACGTAACGTAATGATGAATGAATATACGAATTCGAAAAAAGTGACGCGCGTTTTGTATGTAATATTTACAATGTAGTTATTGTACTCATTGCATAAATTAAATATTTTTAATGTTTGTAGACACGATTGATTTTATAAAGTGAAAATTGCGCTGCCATTTTAGTTATATTGTCTAATTAGGGGAATATAAATAAATATTTCTTACTTAATTAGATTGTTTTATTTACCTGTGACCATGTGAGATCGTTAGACTTATTATAACAGAACATAAAACCTAGTTCCTGGTTATAAAACTGTTAATAATGCGAGCAAGCAAACGAGTAAGTGCTTAATAAACAATGCATAGTTGTTGAGTGACCCTGCATTAGACTTAGCCCATTTGGGAACGCTGCCTACTTATTTTATGCTTCGAGTTGAGAGGAGTGCGCGCTATGAATTTTAATATCACGTCAACTGATTTAGTAGGTACCTAAACAAGAGCGTTCTGTGTTATTTTCATTTAAAAGGTTGGGTTAGAATCATTGTCTTTTTGAGCAACCTTTAATAAAAGGAGGAGATTCTCTATCACCTGCGCATTATTATTTTTTAGATTGTAATTGGAGAATATTATTATATGAAAAGGAATAAAATTATGGGCAAGCTTTGCAAAGAGCTTAAAGGTCAATAAAAAATGCTTTTGGTGTAAGTCATAGAGCAAACGGCTCATAAAGAATTAATGATATAAACACCTCAAACAAGGACGATTCGACCGTCAATGACATAAAACCACTCAAAGGTTGACTGGAAGAGATCCCTTAAAGGGATAAGTCCGCCTTTGTGCATGTATCTCATTGTTTGTCAATTGTATTTGTCTTGTTTATTTTGCACAATAAAGAGTTTACATACATACATACATAAATAATCATTTTATGCAGCTAACTTCTTTTGTCACATAATAAGTGGGTACATGTTCATCTTACCTGTGCCACGACTAAGTACCCTGCGGCTGGCCAAAAAGATGCGACCGGCGGGACACCCAGCAAATTCGCAATTCATTGCACGCTCGAGTTGCTGACCGCAAAGTGGTTAAATGGCAACACCCGCAATGTATTGGAAAATGTTGGAGTTGCCATTCACGCGTGGTCGCGGCCAATCCGTTAGTCAGTTACTATAGCTTGACCGTGACTCAAATGCGTGGTTACGGGTCACTGCGGCGCTCTACGACAGTATTGTAAACGACCGTGGTAAGGGCCGGAGAGAAAACGCAATGTTTATTTTTGTTTTTCATATCATTTATAAACCAGAATCGGCCTTTCACTTCCTATATGCTTTACAGATTAACCAGCGATACTGTGACATACGCACAAAATAACTAATATTTTAATGCATTCATCTATTTTATCAACGTTTCGGTTGTATTGCAGCGATACAGCAACCAATGAAACTAAATAAAAAGCTAGAAAAAATAATAAAAAAAATTATTGACTTGCATGGAGGTATTTTAAACTTCTTCAAAATTAAATCATGATCAAAGATAATTACCGGAACTGTTCACAGGATCTCAAACGAACCTCATATTTAGCATGATTACGATACGCAAGGACTGAATGATTTACGCTGCACTGTTATTGAACGTAATTAACCTAGAGCACAGTGACGTAATGTAGGCGTCGAAGTTCGCCGGAGCTTGCTCACTGTAGTTAAATCAGACCGACACAACAATTTGCAGCCGTGAGTGATTGATATAGTGTCCTCTTGCATTGAGCTAGCATTGCAATGTGCATTGAACGGTACATAGTTCGTGTATCGCTAATCAAACATGACCAGCCCGTTTTGCGATAGCTCTACATACACCGGGTTCCTTTTTGTCCCATAACTTTCGTTGGTCATAATAATCGTTAATCATAATTTTTTTTAGTCATAACACATGAAAACGTGCATTTTCAGAAATTTTGAAAAACCTTTAGGATTTAGCAGGTTAGATTAGGTGAGTTTACTATCAATTCTGAAAAAAAATAGTTACTGTTTCAGAAATAAAACGTTTTATGACTAGGTAACGAAAATTATGACAAACTGTCCATTATGGGACAAAATATAGACCCCTCCACACTTATCAGCTCTAAACTAAAAGCTATTTTAAATAATAATAGTAATAAGTGGTGTAACCTAACAATTATTTTTACGTTTCGATAATTCTTCCTAAACGTGGTTCGTAATCACCGTTTACGTAGTTTAAGGTCTCCTAAGATGCATGTAGAGTCTATTCAACGGAAGTGTAGGTCAATAATCAACTAAGCGACACAATGTATTACGAGCGATGGCCGTTCCCACGTTCAACTAAGAAAAAACTGTCAAGAACACTTCGGTAAGTCGTAAAATTTTTCAATTTTACGAGTAAACTTTAGTAGGCATTTCTATGGTTGGAATGTAATAGGTAGGCATAAGCGTAAAATTAAGCTCTTTGTCAATATCCTTGAGAGCGTCGCAAGACTTGGCACATCAGCTATGTTCCAAATTTCCCTCAGGAATATTTCCGAGAACGCCTAACAAACCGAGGTCTTATGGTAAACCCTGACCAAAATTTCATATTTCCGTATCTCTACGTACTTCTACTAGGTTAGAACTTACTATTATAGTCCCCGGCCGTTATGAAGTCAATCCTGACACATTGCACAACTATGAAGTTCCTGATTATTGCTAATGTCAACCCTCTGTCAACCACAGGAGAAAAATGCTAGACTTGCTTGTTGCGTGTGATAGAATAGTGAGTGGCAATAATACCACACAATATATCGATTCACGCGTTGAAAAGTTCATATAACAAAAATATTGTCTATGATTATGTGCATTCATAAAATTAAATTTACTAATTGTAAAAGTACTTATATTCTATTTCATTTACACTATTATTATAAAAAGGAAGGATTCGAATAAATGCGTACCTAGGTATGTTTATTAATTTGTATGTATGTATGTATGTATAACTCTTTATTGTACATAAAACACATGAAAAAGGTAAATACAGGACAATACAAATGTACAAAGGCGAACTTGGCAACTTCTAAAAAGTTAGAACAGAACCTTTTTAATTATAAATAGGTATTTCTTCGCTTTCTTTCGTATTTTCGTACAACTGATAAATATTTTTTTATTATAGCTGTAGAAAACTGAATTTAAGTCGACTCACGCTTGACTCAATTTTTATCGATACAATGATCGAACGTGTAACAAACAACCCTAGAGGATGTGTCAGGATTTACTTCATAGCGGCCGGGGACTATAAGCGTCAGTACCTAACCTAACGAATGATAACACAAGACCGCTGATCATAAGATTAGTATGTATTACAATACCGAAACAAAGAAAAACGAACTTGGTACGTATTAAAATTTGCATAACAATCCTTTGAAGACCTGGCCTGTTTGTTGCGATCCACTAAGACACAACCTTCTATGTTAAGGCCGCAAGTGCCGCAACGTTATCCCTGATGAATCGGTGAAAAATTTGTTGGATCAAAAAATAAACATAAATTATAGACTCTCACATATTCACATAAAGGAAATCCTGGTATTCATGAAGCGTAAAAAAACATTGATTGATTACTGTACGAAAACTCTCCCTTGGGCGTAGGTTGCGAGTTGCGTCGAACGCTAGGCGAAAGAAAATAAGTGATCCTTCTTTTGGGCTTTATACTAAGCCGGAGCGCTTTCTTTGGCATGCTTCTTGCATCTATCCACTTACACTCCCCAGCACCACCCATGTCCGTTCTCACAAAGCACTAATGACTGGAGTTACCTGTACAGTCACCAGCATAAATAAGTGATCACTTTTGTACCTTGTCACTTTAAAGTCATGTTTGAAAAACCATACGAAATCATGTGACGACTGAAAGCGACAAGGTACAAAAATGATCACTTATTTATGCTGGTGACTGTACCTACCTAGCTTATCTTTGTCTACTTACAACACTTTCTAAATTAATGAATTTTTGTTCATAACAAATATATTAATAATAATATTTGCTATTAATAATACATTACGAAGGGGTAGCATTACGCGCACGAAATCGTATTGTTCCTATGAAAATGCGAAACGTAATGATTGTCATGACCAAGGTCGTTACGGACTTTGGCAGACAAAAAAGCACGCGTTGGACAGAATAAACAATCTTTTTTTTAAAAAAAAAAAGCACGCGTTTTCTGCACAAGTGCATTGTGTGAATCTAAATTTATAGGTACCAAAGTCTGTCACTTCAAATATGATTAAGTACTACATTAAACCTCAATAACTAGGTTTAGCGGTAGGTATGGAAGAGTGAGCAGGAAAAGAAACCCACTTATTACAATTAACCTAATTAGTAAATGGAAATTGATTGCGATAAAATATACAAGGTAGGTAATAAGTGGATACAAACTAATTAGTAGAGTAAGTACTAGGTATACTGGTGTCTGTACTGGTGCCTCAGCCCTCAGATCATCAACTAAAAAGGAAAGGTGGACAACTATAAAAAAAATCAATCACTGAAATTAATACATTTGTTATTCGCAGAATTCCATCTCTGTCGTCTGTCTCGTTCATCTGTGTCTCAACCAGTTTCCTTGAAATATGTTGATTGCTCGTATATGTGCATCTGTCCCCAGACTTAGTTTAAACCGCCTTCACTTCGCCGCTCGCAAGATTTGGTCTCGACTTTTTATTTGATCGGAGATAGAACCCTTCAATTGATTTTGACTGCTTTCTGTGCCATCTTGCAAACACTGAGACAAAACTATGTAGAGGTCGGTATTTAGAAATCTTTGCTTACGTAGGCACAGTCACAGTCTGCCTCAGCTCAGAACATTTCAGAGCCTCTAGTGTAAGTTTTCGCATATAAAAACGTCTCGAACGCGTTCACGTAAACGTCTCAATTACTATGGAAAAATTGACAGCGCCACTTGCAGATCAAAACGGCAACAAACTGTTCTCATAGTATTTGACATTTCAACGCAAACGCGGTCGAGACGTGTTTTGTGACCGAAAACTTACACTAAGCATACAGTAACTTGTCATTTACGACACCTTTACGGTATGTGTCACATTTCAAACTTAACCACATAATTGGTTATTGCGACAAAGTACTAAAGTATTCGGCTAATTCTGATGCCGGTCGTAGGGGCAACAACTTCAAGAAAGCCACTACTTAAGTATCCAGTAATGCTCAGTATTAGTCTAGCTAATTAGGTCGTCATCCCCCAATAAGGAGAAACCAGTTTTACCGTTACAATATCCCCTTTCCTCTTTGTTTGACCCAATTACCACTGTGTAGTCATTCTGGTAAACCTGGTATGTAAAAAACTGGTATGTATTCCAACTTACTCCCTAACTCGGGGTTAACTCAATGGTCGATTTACTTGCAGAAATATCATCGCATCACCGTAAACGGGGGACTGGTATAACGATACGTGTGATAAAAAATGGACGTCGATATCACAGTATCACAAATATATTTTCTTACCAATTTGACCATTACATTATTGTAATTTACGTCATTGGTACCAAAATTTATTTATTTTGGCTGCCACGATACAGACTGCCTAGAGTGATCATTGAATTTTCTAATGCTGTAAATACTTACTTTCTCTTTAAGAAAATAAAATTTACTTTACCTAGGTAGGTAACTAATTTACATTTATGTTTTTTGAAACAGTTTTTCGTTCAATAAATATTTAGGTACCTGTTAATTCAATATGAAATAAACAATTATGTTTCGCAATTACTCCATCCCTCGTAATTTGTAACCATTTCGCAGCATGTCATAAAGTTTAGTATCACCCCATCCAAGCCTTATCTTGGGACGTAGATACGTATAAGTACGTTAAACACCGAGTTGCCTAAGTGTCTTTCATGAGTTATAGTCTTATTCTGGAGATAAACACGAATAGTCATATTTTAACATCTATGCAAAACAATATTTTTATTATAGTGCTAAAATAAACAAACAAAAACATCTTCAAACTAAAGACGACCTATGTATTTTATGGTTACATTATTTTATTCCAGGTTTTAAGACAAAGTTAATTTTTTTTTCTTCTCAACTGATCCTGTTTGTTTATTTTGAAATATTTTTTTATTTTGCTAACTAATTCATTACCTGAGATTATTATTTTTTAACCTGTAACGAATTGTAATAGAAGAAATAAAAGTTAACGTGACGGTTGATTAATAAACCCTTAAAAAAACGACTTCACACGGGATGTTTAGGAACCCGAGCAAAGCGTGAGTTGTATTTCAAGTGTGACATTTGGTGTTTTCCCCATCATAAACTTGAAGTAACAGACCTGGGGAAGTAAGAAAAGTATGTAGAATAAATTAGTTCAGGCCTGGCGATCCATAACAACATTAAAACCGATAGCTAAATCACCGATACTAAAGCGATAACTACCGGTATTTTTCATATTGATTCCATATCACCTGTTGCCGATAACAACAAATGCAAGTTAACAACAATACGGTTTACTCACAGTCATTACATTTACTGGAAGCCTACGCAATGGCGCGTAGCACAAGATTATCTACTTAACTTGACGCAACACTAGAATACAATTAGCTACAAAATAACGTCAAACGTTGTCTTCCTTCTTCTTGCGTTGCACCAATCTTGAAATAAGGTACCTCCTGCGTAAATGGTTTCATTTCATCATTTACAACCCCAAAGTTAACTTTAATTCTGATGTTGAAACAAGAGGATAATCCCCTAAACAGCAAACATGAGCATCAACCTAGTGAGGTTAGCTTTTGCACATTATTCAAATAGGTAAGGTACAATTTACAATTTCGTTTTGCCGATTTGCATCCGAAACGCGCTTGTAGAAATTCACGATTTTATTTTTGTTAATATCTGCAGAACTAGGAATCGCTTGTTCAGCAAAATAAATGCACCTAGATTTAAAATACATTGCTAGCTATGTAATAGCCTCGTACTCCGAACTCTACCTTTTCGAAAAACTTTGAGGCGCTTGGGCTCTAAAAACTAATGGTAGTGATGGTATTTAGTTGGGGTAGTAAAGCAAGTGGTGGTCGCGTTCCAGAATGCGAAGCCTTGGTAAACCAGTCTTAAGGCGGACTATCGATCTAATAAAAATCATGGGAAACAATTGGATAAAGAGCCTCTGAATGCGGCAAGAACAAAGCCCATTGATGGGCTTATTCGTAGTTAAACTTTAGTACTATTATTTATTCTGTGCCTTGGTTGAAAATTTTGTTTTGCAGTGGCCATCTTTCAATCTCTATTTACTGTTGAAAATACGATTTATAAGAAAAAATACGAGCGATGACTACTCTTTTAATATGTTTTCAGTAAGTATGCAACCTAAGTATATAATTATACGAAATATGTACCTACTGTGATACGCGGAAGGCGGAATGGTTATAAAAATAAATGCAAGCCGAATGAAGCCTACTACCCTACTTACTCATGCTGTACTTCAGAACAAAGCAATTAATTAATTCCTTATGGGGTGAAGGAGGCCCTTCATCTATTAATTTAGAAACGAAGTAAGTAGGTACATCAGACGTATCGACAAATTAAATTACAATGTTTGTTCGGGAAGGAACAAAGGTTTAGAGGATCTCTGGTTATTTTAGCATTAAGTGGGGTGTTTAATG
Organism: Pandemis heparana; assembly: GCA_963854515.1. Taxonomy (NCBI): domain Eukaryota; kingdom Metazoa; phylum Arthropoda; class Insecta; order Lepidoptera; family Tortricidae; genus Pandemis; species Pandemis heparana. Next base: position 9,588,150 of record OY978010.1, read on the forward strand.
AAAAGAAAACAATGGGGTTACAATTGCTTATATAATTGCTTGCATTAAAAAATTCAATATCCTACTACTATTATAAAGGCGAAAGTTTGTAAGTATGGATGTATGGATGTTTGTTACTCTTTCACGCCAGTACGGCTTAACGGATCTGGATAAAATTTGGAACAGACGTAGTTTATGATTTGGAATAACACATAAGCTACTTTTTATCCCGGAAAATTGCGTAGTTCCCGCGGGATAGCGATAAACGAATTCTTTGCAGACGAAGTCGCGGGCAACAGCTAGTTTCGAAATAACAAAGCAGTCTCGCGTACTAATTAGCAATTTAAAAAACGACATTACAATTGTTTTTTAAAGGGCATTAATATTAATGCATCCATCACATTGTTTGTGTTTCACAAAATTCCTACACGCCCTCTAGCTAAAAGGTGTAATAAATACAATTTGAATTTTACAAATCAGAAATTACTTTAAATCAATTACCAACTAACCACAACGTCATCTTAAACCGATTGATCAGCATATTAAAAAGTGTATAGTTATTTATGACGGCATCGTGATATTTTAAACGCAACCTGTAGGCTTATTGTCTAACTCGCTTGCAATCGCCATCGCGTTCATTTTGACAGTTCTTGTATGAATGTGACAGCTAGCTGATTCCGATGTCAATTGTCAGCCCATACATGTGTATAACTGTCAAAATGAACACGATGGGTTAGACAATAAGCCTACCTGTTATAGGCGCCTTACCTGTTGTTCTACTGCAGTGCCATAATGTATGTCCTAAACTTGGAAACTGAGAATGAAAAGCAACCTTGAAGACTCGACCTCTTGCCCCAGCGAACCATGAGAGCAATTCAAGACGTCACTGCAATCATTTCACCGATAATTTGTCATACCTCACATACTTCCGTCTCGTGAAACCAAGGTGACCATAATTTGGCCAACGTTGCCATTTATACAACAATTCGTTAGATGAATATCATTACATCGAAAAACAAGTAAACAACCGTGCAAAGTTGGGCACTTAAGTGATATCGTTATTGTCGTTTCCTGATATTTAAGCTGAAGGTCAAGAGGCCCATCATCCCTAAATAACATAATGTACACTGAAGAGAATCCAGAAATTAATTTTGCGGTAAAGCAAACTTCAAACTAATGTTCTTGGGAATTCGGAGCTATGCAAATCGTAGCCTAAATGTAACAATTAGATTCATTGATTTTAACGTAACACAACGCAAAACCGAATAAGGTACGAGTTTTGCCTGCGAGCATTGCCTGAAGCAATACTAATTTATTATCTATTTCCTGATGAGCAAACAATTAACACACATTTAATCAGTCTCAATAGGCATTGCATAAACTGAATAGGCGGTTATATTAAAAAAATAACAATGGTATATTCTCTATTCGTACAAGGAAAATTGCAACAGTTAGACCTCCAGAGATGTTATTATGTGTAGGGTGACAATGCTCTGCGCTTACGTTGGGCTGCGTCATACCGCCTGTGGAAGGATGGGCTGCTTACAAACAGACTTATTACCTCCTCAGTGACCATTGTCAATTAAAAGACAAAAACTCCCACGGTTTATAAAGGTCTGCTAGCACGCGTGCACACGCAGAGCGCATCTCCGCTCTTAACACACCACCTGTGCCTAGTAGTGCTAGTGAACAATCGCTAAGGTGCATAGCAAGTTGAATCGTCCTTTTGTGTTCAATGTAAGTATAATTATTATTTTTGAAAACTAGTGGGAGCCAAAAAACACTAACGATATATCTCATACTCATCACCTCATTAAGATGATCACTCTCAACACCCCTGCAAAGTTTCGTATTAACCTTCTAGCTATCGTTTTTTTTTGTTTTCAGTGTATTCATTACATTTATATTTTTTCGTTTTTTACTAGTTACAGTTAAGTACACTGCTAAACTTTGCAGGGATATTTGAGATATGGTTACAGCTATTTAATGGTAGAATTACACTGAAGAGCAAAAATAATGGGTCGCCTTCGATACAAAGTTGTACGAAAAGTGATCCGTTATTTTTGCTAGTCAGTATAGTTTAAGGGTGACAATGAAAATCACTATAACAACGTGACGTGATTGATACCTTCGAACACTAAGGAACAAGAACTTTTCTAAATTAAGATAAGTTCGAGTAGTTAACTTTAAAGTGAAGTAATTAACGCCGTCTAGGATCCACTTTCCATGACGCAATTTTATATTCGTAAGTTTGTACCTATATTTAAGATACCTACCTATACATAATTATGCTTTTTCCCACAACTTTGTCGGCATCTCGCTGAAACTTCGTATTTTCCCGGAATAAAACATAAAATAAATAAAACGTAAAACAGAGATATAGTGTAGCTTTATATCAGTTATTTTTTATTAGTTCAGTGTTTTCAGTATTTTGCTCACGATTTTGTCGACCGGTTAGCCTAGTGATTAGTGACCCTGACTATGAAGCTAGAGGTCCCGTGTTCGAATCCTGATAGGGGCAGACAGTTGTTGATGAATACGAATGTTTGTGCCCGAGTCATGGATGTTGTATGTATTTATCTAACATTATATAAGATACTATGTTTATCGGTTGCCTGGTACCCAAACCCATAGTACAAGCTTTGCTTAGTTTGGGGCTAGGTCAACTGGTGTAATTTGTCCAAAGATATTTATTTAATATTTATTTTTTTATATATAAATATTACGTTATGAGCGCGAAACTGTACCTACAGCAAAACTGCTACACCTACAGACCTTTAATGCTAAAAGATGGTTTGAGCATTGAAACAAGTAGTAGCTTAATTTTTATCCCGCAAAATAGTACAATTCCTTTGTAATAGCAAAACAATAAGTTCTATTTTTCTTAGCGAATGTTTAATTTGAACAATTAACAATTTTTTAAATATTCAAATCAAACATTCGCGTTGATTAGGTACTCCATCTGTATACCACATTAAAAAAAATAATACTTAATGAAGCTTTTCAAGGCATTATTTATTCCGCCCTAAGTCGAACACAAAAGGCAAACGATCCTTGGTTTAGGTCTATTATTCTGTCAATGAGAGCTTCCAAGTATATCTAGCTTCACAATCTACAAAGCATTTAATTCCTATGGAAAAATAAGCAAAGAAGCTTTGATTCTATTGCACGAAGATGGAGCATTATGATGAGCAAATATTTAATCCTAAATTAAGATCTTCTACGAAGTTTATATTTTGTAATTTTTACCTGCGATAAGTAACTCGAACTGTAAGGGTTAAAATTATTACCTACTCGTACAATTTGTGGAAAAAAACATTATGTACCTACCTATAGATGAGTATCTAACTAGGTACATTCATCGCATCCATGAAAAACTGAATTGTTTATATAATGCCTATTTACCTGAATTTACGATACCTATCCTAAAAACATATCACTGAAATATGTAGATAGTTTGCTAGAAATCTTGTCCCCTATTTCCCTCTAATTTTGTATGTTTATGTGAGTTCGTTACTTTACGCACTAAAACAGAACGGATTTGGATGAAATTTTAATGGAATTCCGAAAAAATGTTTTGTGTACGGGCACCCATGGTTTTGCATTTTATGTGCATAAAAGCTTACTTTCTAAGCTTTAATGGCTAAAAATCTGAAAAACCATAGGTGCCCGATTTCTTTGCAAGGGGGTGGGCGGACAAAACCGCTGACAGAGGCCAGTTAATTCATAAAAAAAATCATAATAAATAAAGGCTTTTTGTACCAAAATATCGTGATAAATAAAATTAAAAAAATAAAATTAAGTTAACATGTAATTAACTGACTAGTAAAAAAAAAACAAATCTTGCAACTCAATTTACTTGCTTCCAAGGGTGTAATTTACATGAAGTTTAGTACAAATATTATGCTCTGACTACAATCCAATAATCAAACATCGTCAAAAACTTACATTGTAACTTTAAATCTCAAACCGCAAAACTCGTAAATCTTGAAAGATAGATGTTGATAATTAACCAGAAGCGGAAAATGTCGTGTCTGTTAATGAACTCTGGTAATGAATGGCCGTACTATGCATGCATAACAGTTGTAGGTCAGCGCATTACCGGCGTGAGAAACAACAAACATGCGATTATTGTTTTGAGGGTCAAAATTATGGGTTAAATACAAAAGAGAAGAGGAATTCTGTGAAACCCAGTTGCGTCTGGTGTCTATGTTGGCAGCACCAAATAAACGTTTTATCTAGCTGTCTATCTGCAAAAAGCCGTGGTAGCCTAGTGGTTTGACCTGTGGCCTCTCAAGCGCGGGCTCGAATCCCGGGCTCGCATCTCTGAGTTTTTCGGAATTTATGTGCGAAATTACATTTGAAATTTACCATGAGCTTTTCAGTGAGGAAAACATCGTGAGGAAACCGGACCAATCCCAATAAGGCTTAGTTACCCTTCTGGGTTGGAATTGGAATGGCAGTCGCTTCTGTAAAACTAGTGCCTACCTACGCCAAATCTTGAGATTAGGTTGTCAAAGCGGACCCCAGGCTCACTGAGCCGTGGCAAATGCCGGGAAAAACGCTAGGAAGATGATGATCTATCTGTCTATCTGCCTGATCGCGATAAACTCAAAAACTAGATACTACATATCCACAACATTAGCCACAGCTATTTAGGTACTTAACGTGTTTTCTTTTAACGGCGACATAACTCAGGGCTCTTAACGACAAAGTAGATTAGATACTCAAGCACACTTTCAACATTTTCCGGTACCTACTTCCAATTCAAAATAAAGTCCTTGTTTGCATTTAAGACGAAATTTGAGTTAATTTATTCTGAAGCATGCAGCCAGCGTTATTGAAGTACCTACTTACCTACCTACTGATTGATGTTTCTACATTTGGTCGATCGAATAGGCTATTGTATCCCCGTGCGAGGACCAAGGTTAATATTAATTCCGTCTAATTATTATGTACTCGGAAAAGATATAAGCACATGTTAATGTTAGTTATTCCAGATGTAAACTAGGTACCTACCTAAATAAATGATGGTCAGAAACAATCAAAATAAATACTTAATAGTCTTAATACTTATTAATTTCACATATTAATTTTAGACACGCGTTCAACGTCTGTCTAATCTAACCGTATCAAAGACCCCGTACACTTTGTATCGTTGACGTAAAATCGACGTCACGCGGCTGCATAGGTAGGCTGATTTAATTTACTTTGTTCATTGAAATGGACCTCCGCAAAGTAACGCCGGATTCTATAAAATATCCGTTTTTAGGGTTCCTTACCCAAAGAGTAAAAACGGAAACCCTATTCGTGAGGCACCGCTGTCCGTCTGTCAACTAGGCAGTTGAAATTTTTACAGATTATATTACCTAATGGTACGGAACCCTTCATGCACGAGTCCGACTCGCACCTGGCCGGTTTTTTAATTGTAAATGGCGTCAGTGTTTTACTCTAGTTGTTATAAAAATTTAATCCCAAAATTCAGTAAGTAACTCAATTATAATATAGGAACGACTTCCTGCTTAGGTACCTAGTAAATTAAAAAAATTGGTTGCCTGTAAAGTCGGTATACGGGCGAAAGTTTTACGTGACAACGACTTTGAGTGGTAAAATAATTTTAATGTGAATATTCATTCGTATAGTAGGAAGAAGGACGTGTAAACTTGTATGCAGGCGCCTAAGCGAAATAGAAGCGCAAGACATGAACCGGTGTGTATGCCTATCTCTCTCACTCTCTCTCTCTCGCTCTGTCTCTCTCGCTCTTAGGCGGGCTAACTGTGCTCGAGTGGAAGGGACGCGTGCCTTTCACTTTTTATGTCTGTCTCTCTCGCTCTTAGGCGGGCTAACCATGCCCGCGTGCCTCTCACTCGCTCTCATTGTGAGCGCATAACGTGAGCGGAGCGTAACGCAGTTTCTTGAAGTGTCACCCGGCAAACCAATTTATAAGACATTGTCACGTCAAAAGATTCAGTAAATTAAATTATTTGAATTGTTAAAAGTAACATCCTATACGTGAAAATATGTCACTTTCACGGCAACGGCACCGGCACCGGCAAAAATGAGACAAGACATAAAACTTAGGTTATTGGAATAAGTGACCCATCAATGTGCTCAGTTATTTTTTTTTATGCGAATAGGAAGGAAAACGAGCAAGTGGGTCACCTGATGGTAAGCGATCACCACTGCCCATAGACACCCACAACCCCGGAGGGATTGCGGGAGGGATTGGATTGGGGATTTCCTAGATATTTTATAATATTTTTATTGCAGATGGAGTTACTACCTCTGACATTTTTGTCGGTCGTTGTCGCGAGTGCGTTGTCGGCGCCCGCAAGTGACGCCCAAATAGCTGCTGATAAGGCTGTGCCTGCCGTTGCGCAGGTTGCAGACTCGAAAGATGACCTTAACGCTGCTGCCAGTAGTAACTCGTGTGAGTATTTTAACTGTTTAGTAGTTTAGCCTACAGTTATCAGAGGTATATAAAGAGAGAGCGAAGAGGTATATAGAGTATAGAGGTGATGTGATTTTGCACATCACCACACAATATGCAATGAAATTGCAAAGCACAAAAAATCGTAGGTACTTATATTCCCGTAGTACCTAGATCAAGCTTCACTTTTTCGATAGCATAGCTCGGCTCCAACCCAACTCTGTGCCACTGACGCAAAATTGTAGTTGGCTTATTATTAAGGCCCCACTACCCAATGGCGTATTCTAGCCCATTTCAGGCTATCGCCATTGCGTATAGTTTTGTCCGCCACTATATACCATTACCCCCTACACCAGGGGTCACAAATTAGTTTTGCTCGGCGTCCGTTTTAAGAAATGAAATGACTATCGCGGTCCAGATAACATTTTATAGAAAAAATATTCAGCTCGTTTGTTAGCTCGTTGCTTCGCCCGGTCATTTTCTATTGCAAAGGTAATAGGTACGGGGATACATTTTTATTAAATTACGCACTCTCTAGTGCAAGTTGCTATGTTCTCGCGGTCCGCACAAAATTGGTCGGCGGTCCGGATGCGGACCGCGGTCCGCCATTTGACGACCCCTGCCCTACACAATGGCGATCGCCTGAAATGAGCCAGCATACGTCATTGTGTACTGGGGCGTTTGCTGATGATGCCCACCGTGGTTTTTATTACTATGCTGTTATCAAATTTTAGTTTAGATATATCCACGCGTCTTCATGGATCTACATAATTATAGAACCGAATCTATTTCATTAGCTCATCACTAGCATTGAAAGTACCTACCTTGACTTTCTGCCGTCCTAATTAAAAAGAGCGTATATGCATTTCATATGACACATATACGTCCTTTTTAATTAGGAGGGCAGCTTTGGTAATCAGGGCCTCTATTCAGCGCTGTACCGGCGCACTTCTGCTTTCATTCGGTTGTCATTCGTCGGGAAACGTAGCCCAGTGTGGGGTAACTCTGCATTGTATTGGTTGATAATTAAACTATTCATATTTATTTCTTATTTTTGCAGATATTAATCGCTTCTCGGATTGGGGCGCCAACCAAGGCTATAGTGGATATGGCTCAGGTGTCACCGGCTACGGTTTACTTGACAACAAATACAACTACAATAACTATCAAGGAGGCATCGGAGGAAACGAGAACTCATTCGGATATAACGGCTACAGTGGCTACCCTGGTTACAATGACTACTCTGGCTTGAATAAAGGTTTCGGATACGGTGCCACAGGCCTCGGGAACGGAGGATACGGCGGTTATGGTGGTTACGGCGGTAATGGCGGCTACGGTGGCTACGGTGGCAACGGAGGTCTTACCTCATATTATGGTTATAATAACCCCTACAACCAAGGAGCGTACCATCTCGGATATGGTTACTATAACAAAAGGCCTGGATACGGGAACATTTACAGCAGCGGTATCACCCCCAGTTTGGTCACCGGTTACAGAGGCTACAGTAGATAATTTATTTAATATGGTAAGTTGTATATAAGTTAACCAAAGTATTAATTCCAAAGTTATTGTAAAATGTTTATATTTAAAACAACAATGTTATAATTTGAGTTTAAATGAAACAATAAAAGATATTGGTAATTTTTAAAACTTTATTTTATTACTAACAATGTGACATACATACAATGTAAGCTTAATAATTAAGTTACTTCATTATTTATTACATTCAAAATACTTCAACTAGGTACTGAATGAGTCCAGTGCACACAATATAACAAGTTAATCTGAACCAGACGCACTTGTTTGTTTCTTCATTGACTTTAACGCTCTTTCGCGAAGTTTCTTCTCAAGGTCCTCGTTGTTAACCTTCCCCTCCTCCTCCTCCTCTTCCGCCTCCTCGCTGTCTGAGGAGTCATCCTTCTTTTTAGACGATTTCTTATGTTTTTTGTGTTTCTTATGTTTCTTAGAATGCTTCTTATGTTTCTTAGCTCTCTTCGACTTTTTAGGCTCATCACTGTCAGAGTCAGATTCCGACTCTGAGACCTTCTTTCTAGGTTTTTTCTTTGAAACTTGGTCACTGTCAGATGATGATTCTTCCTTTTCGCGTTTCTTGGCCTTCTTTTCGTCATCACGTGATTTAGACTTGGATTCTTCAACATGTTTGGATTTAGACTGTTTGTCGTCAGGTTTCTTAGCCTTGGCAACCTCAGGAGAAGCAGCCTTCTCTTTGGCTGGCTCTATCTTCTTGCTGCGACGCACTTCCTTATCAGGTGAGCTTGACGAATCACGTTTAGCAGCCTTCTTTTTGTTAGACTTAGCGTCACTATCAGATGAGTCATCCCGAGATTCTTCTGAATTGTCAACTTTTTTCGGCTTCACTTTTGCTTCAGCTTTATCTGCCTTCGGACGTTCAATGCTATCTTTACGCTTCTTACTTGACTTTTTATCAGCATCAGAGTCCTCTGGAATGTTCTTCGGCTTGGATTTAGAGCTCTTATGTTTTACCTCTTCCTCAGAACTGGACTCGGAGCTTGAGGAGCGACTCCTCTTCTTTCTGGATTTCTTAGCCAACTTCTTTTTAGAGGTCTTTTTGCTTTTCTTTTTACGGTCTTCTTCAGAATCACTCGAAGATGACTCTTCCGAGTCGCTGTCACTGGACGATGTCTCCTTTTTGGACTTCTTAGATCGTTTAGAACTTGGTTTTTCCTTCCTCTTAGCTTTAGCTTTATTCTTAGATTTGGCTACTTCCTCACTGCTTTCACTTTCAGACTCGGACTGGTGGGTTTTTCTCTTAAGCTTCTTTGTTTCTTGAGGCTTCGATTCCTCTTCAACCTGTTCTTTGCCAGACGCGTCATCTCCGGATCTTTCAGATTTCTTGGCGGTCTCAATCTCATGCTTTCTTAAGAAAGGTGATGGTGTTCTGGACAGGCTTCTAGAGTATTCACGTAAAGTAGGAATAGGAAGAAAGTCCTCCCTGTCTTCTTCGTCTGAGGAATTGACAGGTTTAACCTGCGAGTCATTTTGTGTGGCAGACTTGTCGTTAGCGACTGAGGACTCCCTACTAGAACTAGATATAACCCTTTCTTTGGAGCGTTCTCGCGGAATAGAAATGCGTTCAGAGGACTTCTTGAGCAACTTCAATTCGAGATTTTCTGTAACAAAAAAGGAATACCATTTAGTGCCTGCACAGCAATAAAACAATAGAGACGCTTTTATATTTCACGATGAAGAACTATTAATTACTTACCTTTTCTCGGTATAGAAACAGACTTCTCCAGCCGCTCCTTGATGATGTCGCTGGACCTTCTCTCACGCGACTTCCTGTCTCTGGATCTTCGGTCTTTCGGTATACGATCTCTGGACTTCTTGTCCCTACGAGAGAAAGCAAAATAATAATTATATTATTAAAATAACACTACATTCCAATGCATTCATTCATCAATGACTCAAAAAAATGCGTGTAAATCAATTGTGTTGGATCTGATCTGATTGTTCAATTACGAGCATCAAAAATATAAAAAAGTCCAGAAATAACCCAAAAACTAATATCAAATTGGAATAGCCAGGTACAAACTTGGACAGTCGCCTTGAGAGGCAGCCACTTTCTGCACAAATCTTGCCTCCTACAGGTTGCTTGTGAAGTCTGTTCTTTCAGGCAGTATCCGGCTAGTAGGGCATCGTCTTACCTGGACCTTTCCCTTGAGCGTCTCGGCGAGCGGCGATCTCTGGAGCGGCGGTCCCTCGAACGGCGTTCGCGCGAGCCGCGACCCGAGCGGCGGCGGGAACGCGAGCGGCGCCGCGAACGAGAGCGCCGACGGTCGCGAGACCTACAGACCATTTAACTATCTATGACATCTAAGATCACAATCCTAGTTTACTTGTCAAGCTTAGAAGCTCCCTTGAAAATGCTTCATTTAAAATTATCAAACTGCTCCTGTAACACTAGTTTCTAGCAGTCCTAGAGACTGACATAAGCAGTTCGTTCACTGTGAACGCCATCACGGCAAATGGGCAATTAAAAAAGGAATAAAGTTCTTATTGATTCTTTATTTCATTATGCCGTGATAAAACAATCTTTTGCAGTCAATTTTAATCGTATTCAAAATATTTGAATACAAACATTTAACTTCGCGACTAGCTGCCTAAAATTTTAACCACATTATTGGCTTAGGATAAGAAATTATGGTTTCCTTAAATTGAAAATCTTCAACAGTAAAACAATAAATTTGATTACAAATGGTTCGGCGTCAACAAAGGCAAATGTACAAAGCAGGTAGAGAAATAAGGAAAAGAAATGAAACATGGTAACATAATCAATCATGCAAGGAGCATATGACAGAATGATAGAAACGAAACGAATGCCGCAAGCGCAACATAAGACCTGTGAAACAAATTACCTGTCCCTTGAACGTCGTCGAGAGCGTGAACGCGTACGCCTGCGCCTTTCAAGCGATCGGCGACGTTCTCGCGACCTTTAAAAGCAGAACTCTTAATATGCCTGATACCGAATCAAAACTGTTAAATGAATAGTGCAAAATAGAAACTAGGGATCAAGTTTGATATAAATCTAGTATATAAAAGTGAACAAGGCTTTATTTAAATCATCAATTGACAGTTTGTCAATTTAACCCCACACTGAGAATGCACAATTATTTGACGAAAAATAATTAAGTGTTGTTCTAGATGTTTCAGTTATAGCAATATGATCTAACAAACCTCCTCACACTGCTGTCCGTAAACTATAGTTATTTATGTGGCTGGTGCATAATGAGTAGCATTAAAATAAGAGTGGGGTTATATGAAACAAAGCGAAGCTGAGTTTCATAAAAATTGCAAGTGTTTTAATGCCTAATTATGTACAGTCGCATATATAACTTTATCTACATTCATATCATAAAGTTTTCTACAATAAACGTTTTCACATCAAAATACATAGGTAACATTATTTTCTTTGATCTTCGAAAGTTCGAAACAGATGAAACAACTGACATTTATATTTTTTTCTAAATTCTAAGACAATAGACAGAGATTTTATAATTTAATATGTTCGAAGTTTGAATGGCTCAGGCTCGTTCAGTCCGTTTCCTAACATGTCTGCTTCTCAAACTGGTGTTCTTCCAAGAAATGACTCTTTCCTGTAATTTGAGCAAATGATTTCCTATGATTTCACTGTCCTAGAATGATCGTTTCTTATTATGTCCGTTCCGAAAATTGTCCTGCTTCCAATAATGTCCGCCCATTATTGGAAGAAGACCATTTTAAGAAGCAAACATTTTAGCAAATAGACAGTATGAGACGTAGACATCATAGGAAACTGACAATGTGTGAAGAAGGCCATTTTAAGAAGCAGACATGTTAGGAAACGGACTGACCGAGCCTGAACCGTTTGAATGTAATTAGAGTATTGATATTTATACTCTGATAAGTAAACATTATAATACAACCAGATACAGGTTTCTAAATGTAGGCCATTTGCTGATCGTTCCTGAACATATTGTAGGGAAGTTATGATATGGGTGTAGATAAATATAATTCCAGTGCTGCGTCACCTTATTCATCATATTAAAAGCAGAAATACTATATCTCGTTTAATAAGAAAATAAAAGTCCATCACGATCAATTATTGCATTAGACACATTAATACACTAAAAACGAAGTGCACTACAGACGCATATTTGAAACTTTCATTCAATTTCTGTGAAATAATCGCAAAATTAAAAACACCAAAAATGCGACGTTGCCAGCTCAGTAGGGATGCACCCTTTTAAAACGCTTCACAGCCTTACTTAGTTATTAAAATTATCCGCAGTCTCGAGAGTAAGTAACCAGGCTTGTAAAGTAAAATAGAGAATAAAGTTTACCTCTCCCTCCGTTCGCGCTCCCGGCGACGTCGCTCCCTCTCGCGTTCTCTCTCGCGCTCGCGTTCGCGCTCTCTGTCGCGCCGGTCCACGGACAGCCGGCGACTGCTGCGGTGACGAGACTTACTTCTGATGTGGGAAAAATATGTCTTTAAATTAAGCCATAATAAGCCTCGCATAGAAACCGTGCTCAAAATACGAAATCATTTAAATATCATCGTTAATCATTAGGGCCCGGACTTTCGGGCGCGGCTTTTGACAAGTCTAAGGAACATCAATATTTATCGATGGTACCGATAAATCGAGCTTTTTATTTGTGTCTATAAAATAGTACCTCAAACTTTCTGACGATACATATACATATACATACACATACACTCAGAGATGTACAAAATACTTTTCGAAAAGTATTTAAATACAAAATGCAAATACTTTTTTAATATAGTATTTCAAATGCAAGATACAAAATACTTTTGCCTTTTGTATTTAAATACTAAATACAAAATATGTATTTTCAAAATACTTTATTGAAATAAAATACTTTATGGTAAAATTACTGTTTTTCTTTATTTATTAAAGATTTTAAAATCACAAGCTCTTCAAAAAGAGCATCTTGCCACAATGCCCACAATGACATCTTTTTTGTAGTGCTGTTTACGTACCGGTTTTTTATAAATATATTTTTCTATTTCTGTATTTTTATTTGTCATTTATACATTTATACATTCATAATCACTTAAATACGAATCGTTAAAATAACGTATTATTGCCTACACGGCATATTGTTTAAATACAATTTGTTTTGGCATTTTTTTAAAGACATTTCGAGCGGACAACACAGAAATAATGAAACAGCTGCCAACACTGCAAAACGTAACAGTGACTTTGAGGATTGTCAAGAGGGGTCCCTCATATATATTATTGGTCAGGTTTTATATGCGTTTTGTTTCATCTGTCATTTTGCGAATAGACTTTCAAAGCTGCTGCGCCACTAGTGGTCATTTTTTGTTTTTACTGAATCGCGGAATGCTTTAGAAAAATGAAGCTAAGAATAAAAAAGTATTTTGTATTTTACAAACCATTTTACAAATACAAAATACGTCTCGAATAGTATTTCAAATAAAATACAAAATACTTTTAAAAAAAAGTACTTAAGTACAAAATCCAAAATACGTATTTTGTATTTGTATTTTAAATACAAGTATTTCAAATATGTCACAACTCTGCATACACTTTTCAACGGCCTATGATGAAAAAAGTTCGAAATACCGGAAAGTTTAATCAGTTTAATTTGTTTTATTGAGACGAGTATAATTATGAATAATTTCGTAATCTGGGTTTTTGTTTCAAGTTTTAGATACACTCCAATACAACACATCTCGAATACTAAGGCTGGATTCAACCAAAGTTTTTATTCCAGGTATTTTGACATTAGTATCAGAGAGTAAGTGTTATTCCTGTAATAAAAACTTTGGGCAAATCCAACCTGAAAGTGTTATTTAATTTAGATAAATTAATCACAAAGAGTGAACAACTGATAAACCGATATATCGATAAAAAGCAGTGCTCTCTCCCTTATTATAAAGCCGCACGCAAAATTCCGGACCTTAGTAATCAATCATTAAATGTTTAGTTATCGTTTATGATTTTGGAAACATCGGCACATCCGTTTTATTTAATGAATAAAATCGGTTGCAATGTCTTCAACGGCTGTTTCAACATACCTGTCTCTGCGAGAGCTGCGCCGAGGACTGGCACTGCCGGACGAGTCGCGATTGGAGCGGTACTGGCGCTTCTTATGCGAAGCACGCTTCTTAGCACTCCCACCTTCACGAATAAATCATAAGATACATATAAGTAACCACATAGTAAATCATTAATTTAAATTATGATAGATAAAAAAACAATAAAAAAAACTGCCCATCAATGATAAAACTTGATTCTAGTTTTTGTCCGAGCAGTTCAACACTGACGTCATGGGCCAATCGCATCCTTTATACTATGGTAAATCTCGAATCTCATCTTGGAGTAGTTTATATTTTTGGAAAGAATACAATGTCAATGATTTAGATTAGACGTTTCGCTTTTCATATGTTAATGTTAGTTATGTTAATGTATGTATGTATGACGGCACGAGCAACGACCACGCACGCCGATTCTTTCAGGTTGACTTCATTTAAAATCATCGAAACGCATTCGTGAGATAAAAAAAACTTAAAAATTAAGAATAAGTACTCACGGGATGAAGCCGACGAGGAGCGCCTATCACTAGAGGAGCGGTGGGCCTTCTCTTCCTTTTTCTCCTCTGCAACTTTAACGGCAGTAGATCTATAAAACAGATTCACTCGTTAACATAGTTAATGTGAACAATGTCACTAAGGGCCTGTTTCACCACTCTCTAAGTGTCAGTTATCTATGACGTCTCTTTCTGTTTCGTAGTAATAAATAGAAACGGAATCATAGATAACTCACACATCTGTGTTTATAAAGTCGTATGTCGGTTACACAAATGTTTCAAGACTAGTTTTCAAAAGCAGTGCAGCAGACGCAGCAGTACGCGTTGGCAAACATGGATACCTCTCCTTGAGAAATCTGTATTGACTGACAACTCGGGACAGCCCATTGGTTTGTTTAGTACTAGTTTGGAAACCCTAATATTGCTAACGTGTAGGTAGAGCATTCATCGTCTGTATTGTTTAGATTGCAACAATAAATGGTAGAAATTAAAATGACACCCCTGCTTCGAAAATAACTGACACATTTTTGATGTAAAATGCCTGAAATTTCTTTGTGTGAAATTTTTAAGTTCCTCCTTTCAGTTTTCTACTGTAACCGAAATGGGAAATAACTGTAGTAAAACCATCTTACTTAGCAGGTGATGCTGATCTGGACTTGCGACCTTCCTCTTCCGCTTTCACCTCCTTGACGCTGGTATCCATGTTCTCATCCGTGCCTGCCTCAGCGGTGGTGTTATGGTTCTCTTCGTCCTTCTTCGCTTCTGTGTCTTCTTTCTTCTCAGGAGACTTGCCGTTTTCTACATTAAATACCAAATTAACATTAACTACCTTTTTAAACATAATTTTTGGTTAATATTTAAACGCAAAAGCTGGTAAAAAAAAGCACAAATTAATATTGTCAACAAGACTGATGATGTGGATAGATGAATAAATACAGAATGCGTATCATAAATGGAACGAAACCATAACTGCGATAATCGATAATTCTTTACAAAATGCAGTAAGTAAGCACACCTACCTTTCGGTTCAGTAACTTTGACTTCATCAGCGTGGGATGTCTTCGCCTGGCTGCTCTTGTCGCGACTGCGCCTCCTCGAACGCCTGGGGCTGCCTCCGTTGCGATGCCTGCGCAAAACGATTTACTTTAGATCTCGCCAAAACATGACAATACATACATTCCTATTTCTACACTTATGACAACTTTTTTTACATTTCCAAAAACTCAAAATCAAAACACTGTCACACAAATGCGAAAGAGGCACTATTTTACCATTTTCCTACTCCTGTACTATTATCTGTGATTTATTATCTGTGATTTTACCACTATAAGAACACTCATAATAAGACTTTGGCTAAGTCTATATTGTCTATTCCCTCTAAAAGCACTTGTTGGCTTATGGCTCTAAAAGTGCTCCATCATTACTCTGCCAGCCATAGACTGCCAGATCTAGGTAAAACTTTTACAGGATCAACATTAAATTTAAGATGAAAATGCATGGCTACCAACCTAACAAATTATTTCATTCGAATGGTTTTTTATAGAACTAGAACTTTCTGAACGAAATGCGTAGATGCCAACATAACAAACAAGATTTTTTAATAACGTCACTGGCAAGTTGGTAAACGTTTTGGCTAAATGCGCCAAGAATGCAAGGCTATAAAAAAAAAGTTTACGTTAATTAAAAACAAAGTTTACTATAAACAAACTTCCAATTTTTTCGTTAGTGGTTTTCATGTTTCCCGCTCTTGTCTTGTTTGTTAAGTATTTGTTATTATTTGATTGCAATAGTTTTAACAAAGTTTTGTAACGTATCATAAAAAAATATGGATGAAAACGAAATTAACTCAACACCGGAAGAAATATCCGCAGCGGCCCAGGAAGTGATGGAAAATTCGTTGCCTAGAAAATCTCGGCAATGATAAAACCTAGGTACGAGAATTTCTGCGTGGAGACTGGAAAACTGGACTTCTTCATTTTTGGAGAAAGTATTACTCTAATTTAGTAAGTGCCTACTTAGTCGTAGAAAAAATATTGTATGCAACGTTGTATTAGCAAGTCAAACAAAACTCGTGGCGAATTTCTTACGATGTTCGCTACGCTCACATCGTAACCCACACCACTCGCCTTTTTTGACCCCTCTAATACAACTGTTGCATAAAATACTATTATGATACTGCTATAAAAAGTGCTTTGGCCATTCCATGAACTTACTTCCTGTCAGAAGAACGATCCGGCGACCTTGAGCGCGACCTGCGTCGCTCCCGCGAGCGCCGGCGCTCGCGCTCGCGTGTCCTCGACCGCGAACGGGACCGCCGGCGGTCCTTATCCTTATCCTTGTCTTTTTGCTGCTCTTCCTGCAAGAAGATAATTGTTATTGTAACAATATCAGATGCACAAAAGCCCTAATTTATAGCAATCATGAGAGAACGATAGGGAAAGAATTGAAATAACACCAAACATACCATTCTCTTTTTGATCTCTTCTTTCTTCTGCTGCGTGAAGGACTCTGGGATGCCGTTGTCGCTGGCCTGCGCGCTCAGCAGCAGTTCCCACAGCTCTCCCATGAACAGCCGGGCGTTCTTGCCGTTCAGAAAACCCGTCAGGTTTATCTGCATCTTTTTAGGACAAGGGAACTAGGAGCCGGAATGGATCGGGAAAGAAAAAAATACATAATTAGATCACTAAGTCAACCAAATAAACAAAAAACACCCTATCAGGTCACATGTTCGTTATTGATGATGCTTTTCTTGAATGACATTTTTGTAGTTAAAAAGGAGAAAAACAAAATGATAAAAAAACAATTGACAAAGTCGTTAAGAGCGCCACTTTGATCAGAGCGTAATAGGTGTTGAATGTAGCACAGAAATGACTCTGGTAGGGAAGTGAATGCCGTGTACATTATGTGAAATGGTTAGGTGTTGCGGGCGAGCGGACTAGCGGAGGCAGCGCTGACGCCGCGCCGCGCCGCCGAGACGCGCCGCGCGATGCTCTGCAACGCCGGACCGAGCGAGACGCCGCGATGTCTTCTTTATTCTTTCTTCAACTCTTGCATCTGTAAGGGTGTTGCGAACACAACCACATTATGCTGAACGCAAAGCCTAAACGGAACTTCCCTACCCCGAGTCAGATCGAGCTCTTAACGACTTTCACAAGTTACGACTCTCGAATTATGCTTCGCAAGCAAGGGAGTTCCACATTGCGTATTCTCTTATGTTGAGTTAGCATTGTTAAGTACTTGATTTCCCCGTAAATACCGATTTAGTATGCTAAGTGGCCTCCGTAAGAGCGGCCGGCAGCGCGGCGGCGGGCGGCGGGCGGCGGCAGCAGCGGCGGCGCGCTAACCGGAGGGGACCATAAAAATATCCATACGCAATCAATATACATATGACACCATACTTCGATTGCAGTTCCTTTATAAACATTGCTTGGTTTCAAATCAATTCTACATTGTTTTGTTATCAGAATAGCAAATGAAAGAAACTGCAATGATTACATTTTGTTATAAATGTGTTTATGAAAACAAGGAATATATGAGCCACCTTTTCCTCCAGCTGGTTGTTGACATAGTCGATGACCACATCGTCTTCCATTTTCAGGATCTCGGTGATCTTCTGGGTGATCCATGGCTTCAGAACATCCAGCTTCACCTTGGACATGTCCACCTAAACATAACATTTGATTCATTCAGAATTCCTCCTAGCTTGGTATGGTAACAGACAAGACAGCAATTTGTAGGTGATAACTGGAACGTAAACCAATATTGAGGCAAAATCCAATCTATGTTTTTGAGACCACACATTAACATGCTTAATAAATGGTTCTATACAAAATTCTATTAAATAGGTATAAGGGCTTCCTTAGGGCTTCCTTATCCTATTTTATAATGGACTCCTTTATTCAAATGAGTTTTGTCTGTGTTTGTGTGTATAAGCTTCAACAAGATTTTATTCTTGAATAGTAGGAATAAATAGAATACTTAACCATACAGATGTGGTATATGATATATTTAAGCTTAACTTTCATATTGGTACAACAACATACATCTTTTGCACCTGTATGCAAAAGTTGTATTTTATCTTGTTTACTGTGCAGATCAATCCTACTAATATCATAAATGCGAAAGTTTGTGAGTGACGATGTGAGTATGTTTGTTTCTTCTTCACGCTAAAACGACTGGATGGATTTGGATAAAATTTGGTAGGAAGATACCTGGTACCCTAGATTAAAACATAGGTTACTTTTTATCCTGGAAAATTGTATAGTTCGCGCATGATAGCGATAAACATTACAATTCTACGCGGACGAAGTTGCAGGCAGAAGTTAGTACACTATATAAAATTAGTTTTATGTATTACATTATTAAATTAATTACTAAATACCTGTTGGGTCAAACAATCACCGAACTTCATTTGCTTCATAAGCTTCTTCTCCTTGTCGCTGAAGCGCGTATCCTGCTCTGTACTCGTTCCCTTTAACAATCAAAACAAGTGTTTGCTAAAAAAAAATCGAAAATAATTTATTAACCATAGATCCTAAGAGGTAGATGATTACAAAAGCTTGTAATATAATAAATACTGTAACTACTTCATATTTTTCAGAATTCAGAAAGGGTAAACAATCTAAAATAATAATAATAAAAGATATTTATTCAACAGTTTGCAATTACACCTTGTCTTGTCTTTCTAATGAGAAAACTTTTATACCTATAATTAGTAACTTTTACATAATGGGTGAGGGTCTGTGAGATGATGCATGTGTTCCTGATAAATAGGAGTGTGATAAAAAAACATCACAGTAACAATGTGCTCTTTCTTTCTTTTCAGTAACTAGTATTGCATTGATAATAGCCCATTCTATTTATTTTTAATTCTACAGGGAAAGTATACTTAGTGCATACTTATCTACATTTAATTAATGTAAAACATCATTTAATTTTGCTATATGAAGCACTTATCATAGCCTTGGGCGCTGATTTACACAATATGATTATGTTAGGTTAATTTTGTTAATGTGTAGATAATGACTATATAGTTGCTCCAATCTTAACTAAATGGCTTTTTTACATACCACGCAGCAGCTGCTCAATAGTGTTTATATCTAAAATAAATGTTGCATATAGCAGTAAATTACTCAAGTATGGATGGATGTTTCTGCGAAGTGAAGTACCTACATGTACCTATTCCAGACAAGCCGGTCGAGTAAAACGATAACGCTACACTACGGTTTAAAACCACAGTTGAAACAAACTACCACTTACGGATATCGGCTCAGAGCAGTATCTACAGTAATTGAAACTTATACATAAATATTTTTTATAGTAATCTTACCGTGTACATCAGCATCGTTTTAAAAAAATCAATAATTTCGGAAAGAAATCTAGGGCCGACCTAGCGAACACGCTAGAGGCTACGACCGAACTCCTTCCAATTTATTTCTTCTTTAGCCAACAAATATTAAAGTCAAACTGAAGCTAACAGCCCTTGCTAAATCAACTTCATATTCTTCTTTGTAGAAATAACACACTATCACAAGAAAAAAATGACTACGGTCGCGTCCGAAGCTCACAAACGTGCGCCATTTTGAAAACAAGATGGCTTCCATGCGGCGATTGAAGCGCACGGCGCGGCGTACGAGTAGGGTTGCCAATGTAAATCTTTCGAATTCCCAATATTTTTAAGTCCAAATTACCTGAAACTAATCCACAAAAAGTTTTAGAATGTGGACATCACGAGCACGCACCAAGGTGCCTCCGCAGTCAATATATGCAAGTTATGCCTTGTTTTATACTTGCACGGGTTAAAAGTTCTGGAATGAAGTGTTATTGTTTTATTGTTTATTAAAAGAGTTAGTATGTATGTATGTATGTATGTAAACTCTTTATTGTGCAAAATAAACAAGACAAAAATCAATATACATATAGTATTCATCAACAGTATATTATTTTATAACGCATGACATTACAATGTACTCGTATATCTGTGTGACAGCAGAAGAGCGGGGAAAAAAATAAAAACATTCCTTTTTAATACAAAGGGTAAAGGTGTAAAATTATACAGCCTAGCAACATGAAGAATACAGTATTTAAGGAATATCGGTAACGGTATTTATTCTGGAGCTCGGCCGAGCTCCATCTGACACGTTTCCTATACCCAAAACGAGACTGACAACTTTAGAACATAAACACAGAATAACATGTGCTCATTACAAACCTATAGTCTGGCAGCTAAACCACTGCAGCCAGATGACACTTCCAAATGTCATTTTACGAAATAATGATACCACATTTATTTTACTAGTGCTCGACTAAGGTCACGTAATGAATGATTTGATTATTGAACGAACGAAATATTTTATGAATGTCACATTCGTAGTTTAGTATATTTCAAAATAAGCACGATACTTTTGAGGCATAGGTTCATATTAACATAGTAGATAAAATGTGCGATGACTTTGTAATACACGTAAATAGTGACAGCAGCAGTGAAACTGATTCGGAATAATTTAAGTTTTTAAGTAAAAGTACAAAGGTAGAATAAAATATTAATGTGATAATTGTTGTTTTATTTATGGCAAAATGGGGTATGAGTTGAAAACTGGTAACTGATTTGACATGCTTCCGCACATTTCCAAATCGCGCTCTTACACTACTAACTAGAAAACATTCAAAAAAACCTTATTGAACAAACCATTTTATTAAAATTCGCTTTGAAAAGTCTCATTTATGACGCAAATTAATTTCATTGCATCGTTCATTCTTTCATTCACTCACTAAGTCACATCACTATTTAATATTTGCCAAAAACTGACAACACTGAAAGTGTCATCTGGCTGCAGTGGTTTATCTGCCAGACTATAGAAGAAGTTTCTTCAACAAGAATGGATAGCGATAAAAAACTAATCAATGCGTTTGAAATCGGTAGTATCAGATAGAAAAGAGATCATAATTTTTTTAATGTTTAGTGAGATCAGCAGATTACATTTAATTTTTATATAGATTTGAAAATAAATACTGTCCCGCACCAACTTAAACGCCAAAAACTACCCTATACTCGTGATCATAATTAGATACCAAAAAAAAAAAACAATGGGTTGCCATTATAATGAAATAGTACTTTTATAAATGTTGCACGCAAATTTTAAGATTTGTAAGTTCTGAAGATAAAACTAGTCAATTGCCTGATAGAACGATCTTATTTAAATATTACTCGCACCTACTGATATTGCATTACGTACGAAATTACGTATTTCTTAAACCACATTTATCTCACACAATGCCAATCCATACCCATACTCATACGAGGGGCATGCCAAAAGAAATTAGATACTCCATGCTCATTTGATTGATACTGGCCAGTTATACACCATCGTAAAGGCTGGTTATTTAGCTATAAATTTATAAATGGAACACTCCGGAAATATGCGTAATATTTTTTATCTGTTCGAATCTACCGGGAATTTGCAATCACGACACGATGGAACTTAGTCGACGAGATTTTCGAGTTATGATTAATTATGACTTTAAAATAGATTTAAAGCCACAAGAATGTTTTGAACTTTTAACCACGACTTTTGGTGAGTCTGCTTGTTCTCGTGCAACTATCTTTAATTGGTTTGCCGAATTTAAAAGAGGGCGAGGGTGCTTTGAAGATGAGGCGAAGTCAGGGCGACCGCCAACAGCAGTTACTCAAGAAAATGTGCAAGCTGTGGAAAAAAATATTCGCGAGAACCGACGAATTACATATTATGTAGAGCTTGAGCGAAATCTAGGCATTGGACCAGCAGCCCTGCAAAGCATAATTCATGGACACCTGTCACTCCATAAGCGTTGTTCGAGATGGGTGGGTGCCGCATAAACTCAACGATTTGCAGAAAGAACGTCGCGTGGATTGGTGTAAATTTATAATAACAATTCGACGCTGGCGAGAAGAAAACTGTTTATGATATACTGACAGGTGACGAAACATGGTTGTATAACTACGATCCGGAAACAACGCGGCAGTCAACAGTATGGTACTTTGAAGATGAGCCGACTCCAACAAAATGTCGCCGAGCACGAAGCACACAGAAACAAATGGTTGCCTCATGTTTCTGCAAGACAAGGGGCATATTGCGACTGTGGTGCTAGAGGATCAAAAGACTGTCAACTCAGAATGGTATGTAATAGTTTGTGCTCCAAAAGTTTTATCAGCTTGGTGTGACAAGCGGCCAAAGTCAGGAACCCAGCATCTGCTCTGGCACCACGACACCGCTCCGCACACTTCTGTCAGAACACTCGACTATTTAAGTTCGAAAAACGTTAATATACTCCCTCACCCCCCATATTCTCCTGACCTAGCACCCTGTGATTTTTACCTATTTCCAAAAATAAAAGAAAAATGAAGAGGAAGGCGATTTGAAAGCAAAGAAGATGACCTAGCTGCCTATAATTATGAAATTTCTGAGGTACCCAAAGAAGAATGGTCATTGATATTTTCCAAGTGGTTTAGCCGGATGAAAAAGTGTGTACGTGCTCACGGTGAATATTTCGAAGAAATAGATATCAATAATAAAGAATAAACTGTGTAGTTTTTGAATATCTAATTTCTTTTGGCATGACCCTCGTATGTATACATGTATAATATGGTTTCTGTTATCCCGTCAATCGTTCGGAGGTTGACTGGAAGAGATCCCTTTAAGGGATAAGTCCGCCTTTGTACAATGTTTGTCTCATTAAGGACCTGTAAAATTAATGTATTGTGTTTTATGTCCCTAGAATAAAGAGTTATACATACATCATCATCATCATCAGCCTGAAGACGTCCACTGCTGAACAAAGGCCTCCCCCTTAGCACACCATAATGAACGACAAGTCGCCACCTGCATCCACCGGTTTCCCGCAACTTTTACGATGTCGTCAGTCCACCTAGTGGGAGGCCTCCCAACACTACGTCTTCCGGATCGCGGTCGCCACTCGAGAACTTTTTTCCCCCAACGGTTGTCTGTTCTACGAGCGATGTGGCCTGCCCATTGCCACTTCAACACTTATACATACATACATAAATATATAATAATAATAATAATATAATATAGCCTTTTTTATTCCGAATTCGCTACAATTTCAGTAAGTATATTTTGTTGTTTTTTTTTTATTAAATTGTCGCGTAATTTGGCGTGCCTCATGGCATAGGCCTCCTCCGTGTATTGGAGGCTTTGGGCTATAGTTCCCACGCGCGCCCAGTGCGGATTGGCAACTTAACACACACCATTGAATTTCTTCGCATGTGTGCAGGTTTCCTCACGATGTTTTCCTTCACCGAAAAGCTCATGGCAAATTACAAATGTAATTTTCGCACTTAAATTCCGAAAAACTCAGAGGTGCGAGCCCGGGATTTGTACCCACGACGCTCTGCTTGAGAGGCCACAGGTCAAACCACTAGGCCACTACGGCTTTTTTCTTTTTTTACATACATAAATACTATTTTAAAAAATTGTGTGTTTCTGTTACCTCTTCACGCTTAAACTACTCAACCAATTTAGTTGGAATTTGTTATAGAGATAGTTTCAGTCCTGACTCTGAGGATGGAATAGATAGTTTTAACTTTTAACCCGTAAAATCACGGAATTCCCCCAAGATAGAGATAAGAACATTTTAGTTCTTAATAATTCTGCAATTGACTTCAGATTCCCTAAAATTTGTTTTTCTTTCTACTGTTTGGCAACCCTTTATATGAACGCGATTAATAGTACGCGAACGAGCCATTGATCTTAAAGGCTGGCGTCCACTAGGCTCGACGACACGAATCGCAAACGCAATAATTCCCTACATGACTATTACTGGCACTCCACTTGGCGTATTTATCCAAATATTTGCGTGAGTGAAGGGGATGCACTATATTATTTCTAGCGTAGAGCCGCGGTAGTTTCATGAAAAATACCCCCCGACACGGTCTTATACTCCGAATTTCGATTTTCGAAGTTCGTTTCATGCCGTTCCGCACACACTAATGCTACGGCCACATTAGCGGGATTCGGCGAAGGTTCGCCCTACCGCCTCATGTGTGGACAGACAATTCGCTTTATCGCGAATCATTCGGGCGAACTCGAACTGTGTTCGCGCTCCTGTCGGTATCTAGCGCAGATCAAAGGATTTTATCGCGACAAAGTTCGTGTTCGTGCAAGTGTCTACACTTCGTACTTTGAAATTTCTGAAATGTATGTCAATTTTGACAAGTGACATTTGAATAATTATTTTCAGACGTACAATACAAAGCAAACGCTTCCTCTATTTTTTTGTTTATTTTCGCTCTTGGTTCATTTTCCCGCCAAATACAGACATCGCGACATAGTTCATCCGAAGTTTTTATTGCGATAATTTCGTCTAAGTGTGGCCACGTAGTTCATGGTGATACGAACTCGAACTTTTTATCGCGACAACGCGACACGAACCTTCGCCCACTAATGTGGCCCGGGGGTAACAGTAATTCATTTTAGAAAGAGAGGGACGGTATGTTACGAACTTCGAAAAACGATTTTCGGAGTTGCCCCCACGGTCAGTAGGCTTACCCCCTTATTCATAAACGCACTATAGGCCTCTGTTAAACTTAGTAATCGTTTGTCCTTATCTGTCACTTTGACATTTACCTTTCACAGATAAGGACAAACGATTACTAACTTAGCAGAGGCCTATAGTGCGTTTATGAATAAGGGGGTTATTGTCTAACTCGCTCGCAATCGCCATCGTGTTCATTTTGACAGTTCACGTATGGGCTGACAATTGGCATCGGAATCAGCTAGCTGTCATATTCATACAAGAACTGTCAAAATGAACACGATGGCGATTGCGAGCGAGTTAGACAATAAGCCTACAGATCCGTAGAAAGAGAATGTCAGACAGATCCGACTTCCGACTGAGTTGGATTCACCGTTCCAATTTAATTTTTTTTAATGAAAGGGCTACATGTGGGCTATATCTATTTATCTCTTTCTAACATATATGTGTAGATGGATGACATTGACAGATGACGGATACAAATAAATAAGTTACATTACATAGGTTAGGTAAATTAAAGTTCGACGGGACGGATCTCATTTCGAAGGCTGGGGGGTTACTCCGAAACTCGATTTTCGAAGTTCGTATCACGCCGTCCCTCTCACTCTCCAATTAATAACTATTAGTGAGAACGGAACGGCACGAAACGAACTTCGAAAATCGAATTTCAGAGTATAAGGCGTCTACACATACTACGTAAAGTAAATTTTTTATTTTTATTTAAAGTTAAGACTTCATTTGAACCGTTCTCTACAATATCACATTGTTTTTTTGTAGCAAACAATGTTGA
Organism: Pandemis heparana; assembly: GCA_963854515.1. Classification (NCBI taxonomy): domain Eukaryota; kingdom Metazoa; phylum Arthropoda; class Insecta; order Lepidoptera; family Tortricidae; genus Pandemis; species Pandemis heparana. Next base: position 9,613,973 of record OY978010.1, read on the forward strand.
CAGTTGAAGCACATAATTTTTTAGTTATGAATTGTGATGCTTCAAAATATACAGTACATTTTAAAAGGACTCCAAAAGTTCAGTGAAGTACGGAAGATAAGGTTAAGAAATAAGTTAACTTGATGATAACGTGGTGCTAGTTTAATCAGGTTAATAAATTGTTTCTCGTAGGTATAGGTATAAACAATTTCAAAGTTAAGTAAGTTTTTAATCTAACAATCCAATCGTGCATAAGTGAAATAACTAGGTACAATGTCTTAAAAATATTTTAAATTTTAATGATTAATATTTTTTAAATGGCGAAGTAACTTAGCCATAGTAATGGTCAGATTTCACTCTTTATATATGTGTATGAAACTATTTTCTTAGTTACATTTGTATTTAATAAAGTTGATTATTATATTATTTTCATTCATATAGTGTGGTTTGCATTGAAATCATTGAATGACACTATAATAGCAGTGTTTGTTGTATTCAAACTTTTTCATAGGTTTCCAATTCAAGTACTACATAATCATGTGAATAAAATAATACTTACCTATATTTTTTCAGAAAACAAAAACATTTATTAGCCAAGTTCAAAGTTGAATAAAATATTCTGCACTCACTGATTGTAGCTAATAAAATTTAGGGACCAATTTTGACATATACATGAAGTAAAATCACAAAATACCATTGGTATTATATACAGCCAGTTAAAATAGTTACTACAACGAAAATTGTAATTACAATTGACAATTAAAAAAAAACCTGGCACTACAGAACGGAGAAGGGTGATAGGTTGTCTTGTTTTGGTTGCATCTGCCTATTAAAGTGGACACTGGATAGAACTAGTGTTGTCTTCGTGATAACCGCTGATCTGAGGTATTTGGGTTTATTTTACTCAAATTATTTCTGAGTTCAAATTATTCAAGGGCTCTTACAATTAATTGTTCTACAATATTTCAGCAAATAAATGTTTTTCAGGTTTTTTAAATCCATAGTTAATAAAATGTTGATCCATACATTGATCAATGTGGATACTTTGATCAATGTTCAAACTGAACCTCATCAAGGGTGGGACAAAATTTTGATCACTTTAAAAAAAACCTTTGCAGAGGTGTTCAGTCGGACTAACCCAACCACCTTTTTTTTTCTTTTGAATAACCTGACCCAACCACCTGCACTTGCTGAAATATTCAAGAATTATTCTGACAGACCTTGTTTAAGCGGTGAGTGAATCATAAATCAAAAAATAAAGAAAATGATAATATGCACTGAAATGGTATGGACACTGGATTGAAAGCTCTAAAATATTCTAAAGTTATTTAAATTTTAACTAGATATAAAAAAAAATACTGGCAAAAGAAAGTAGGTATGTTGTAATTAACGAGGGTGAGTCAGCAGTCTGAATGAGCAGTCTATATAAATTCACCTAATTTAAAAAAGAAGATGGTTCAAGCCTCACTGTTAATTTTATTTTAAAGTCCAAAAACAGTGTTAAAAAAAATCAAAAAGTTATTCTTAGAACTCGTATAATGTAGTAATAATAATAATAATAATATAGCCTTTTTATTCAGATCTTTACACTAGTTTTAACTTAAAAATTAACAAAAAATTTAACGCTGGACTTATAAGATAACAGAATAACAAATATTATCATAATTATTCTAATATCTGTTGTTTTGTTATCTTTCCTAGATCTGTTTGCCAGTCGGCAAAGGCCTCCTCCAACCTTTTCCATTCTTTTCTATCTTGTGCTACTCTGTTCCACATGACTCCTGCCACTTGTCTGATGTCTTCATCCCACCTTTTATGCGGTCTGCCTCTCTTCCTTTTGCCTTCTCTGGGGTACCATCATGTCACTCTTTTACTCCATTTTTCGTGTCCTCTTATTACGTGGCCAGCCCATCTCCATTTCAGTCTTTTGATTTTTATTGTTACACCTGTAGTTTTCGTTTTGTTTCTAATAACCAGGTTTTTCAATCTATCTGACTTTTTGACATTTAGCATGCTCCTTTCCATTGCATATATGTTAAATTAAGTGTTAACCTCCTATGTTAATCAGTTTGTAATTTGTCCTTGTCTTTGGCTGCCTGGTTGTATTTTATTTGGACTCCAAATTAACATTGTTTTGGTTACTAGATAATAATTTTTTAATTTTGTTCAAAATCTTGTGTCCATGAATAGTTGAATTATAACAGTAGAAATGCAGTGAATAGACAATTTAAACCTTTCCTAGTATATACACAGCAGGTGTAGTAGTATTTATTTATTGCATTATGTGTTGTAAATTTTTAGGCCTAACATTTCCTAATGAAATTAGTTTCTTACTAAAATCACTCACCATAAAAAGTCCCATTTTGTCTTCTTGAATTTATTAACATTGTTTACTTGACCTTCCTAGTTGGAGTAAATAAATTTATCATATAGTAAATTTCCATATGACCTCGAGAGATCATTAGATCAATTAAAAATAAAGTAACAAAAATGATTTTCTCACTTAATAAAGTTGTTGTCATCAACACATTCACATTGCATAAGCTTTTGTTTGTCTCCATCTGTTACAGATAACTCCATGATTGAACTTTGCCATTGATGTAAGATTGTAATTGATGAGCCCATGACATCAATTCTACAGACAGTATAGTGTGAGACTCCGCTGCTTCAATATTAATTCCAATATGTGCATAATAAGATTTTTTTCGTGCGAAGCATTTAGTGTGCATAAAACAAAAGAGATACTACAGAAACTAAAAGCCGTTGACACGGATGTGTTGGAGTTATCTACTGAACTTTGTTATCATGTGGAACTTGCTGAGGGTTGTGAATTCCTGAACATTAATCAGATAAAGATTCTGCAATGGCTGCTCAGCTCACCAATGCAGCCTCAGGCTTTGAGAAATAACACCTGCTATACTAATGTCAGGAACAATCAGATAATCATTGAAATTGGACCAAGGTAATAAATTTTATAATAATTCTTTTGATACTGTTTCTATCAGCATGAATCTTATCTTGTCTCTTAGGACTCGTCCAGAAATCATGTGATCGTTTATGGGATGGGGTGGGGGTCAGCATAATACCACGAATGATCACGATGGGGGAGGGGGGTGTCCGAGAACACATTATGTGTAATTTTTTTACTCAGCAGGAAATCAAAAAATAACGCAAAAAATCAAATTATTGGTGTTTTTTTAATTAACTAACTTAATTCATACTAAGTCCGAAAAATACACGTGATCTTGAATGGAGGGGGAGGGGGTAGCGTTATAATATAATCACCAAATATATGGGGAGGGGTCAAAAGTAGGCCAAATATGATCACATGATTTCTGTACAAACCCTTGAATTTAAGGACTGTAGTATAGGTGTTTGCTTGAATTTTAATCACAATGCTTAATTATTTTCTCATGTAGCTAATCTAATTGTTATATAATTTTTATGAATATTAGTATTGCTACTATTTCTAGTTTACATGTCTATAGTTATTATTGGTTTATGTTTCCTAATTTCTAATTTTGGTATTATGGTGATCTCTTTGTCTGTTTACTCTTGTTTCTGATGTTGTGTCAATCATTCAAAAGTTAACTGGAAAAGATCACCTTATGAAATAAAGTCGTCTTAATGATACCTAAATGGTGTTAAATTATTTACCTAATCTTCTTCGCGTAGCGCGCAAAAATCTTTTAGCTTTTCAATTGTTTTTTGTTTTAGGTTCAATTTCTCAACGGCAGACTCGAGTAACTCTGTACAGATTTGCGAGAGCGTTGGCTTGCGCGATGTGGTCCGCCTTGAAGTGTCAACGAGACATCTCATCACTTTCAACAAAGCCAAGAGTGTCAATAAGAAACAGTTCGAAGATTTGGCCGCCATACTACATGATAGGATGACGCAATGCATTTATACCTCAGAGAACCTCCCTAGGAAGAGTTTCAATGAGGGCCTACCGAAGGACTTGGAGCCGTGGTTTGTTGTGCCACTTCTGAAAGAAGGCAGGCCAGCCATGGAACGGGTCAACAAGAAACTTGGTAAAACATTTACAGATTTTTGTAAACATTTAATGTCTCGGGACTCCAAAGGGAGTCTTAAAACGGTATCTAATCTTAGATTGCTGGAAACATATATTCAGTAGAAGGAGTTGCAGTTTAAATTAGATTTGGAACACCTGGTGTATTTAAACTAATAGCTATTGAATGTACCTAATAATTGCCATATAGCATGCTAGAGTTAGTCTTTAAAGATGCAACTGTCTCGTTCTGACATAGACGTTAGAAAGAGAAGTCTATAGGTATATCCTTGGGATAATTGTGCATACAAACTACCTGAGTGGAAAATTTGAAGTGAAGGGTGGAAAATCTGTGATTACGAAGTATTTCCACTTTATTAGTTTAATCTGCTACATCTAATCTAATTGCATGATTGTTTTAATTCTAATCGTAAAAGCATTTTTTTCTAAATTTAGGTTTGGCTTTTGATGCATGGGATATGGATTTTTATATGGATTTGTTTGTGAATAAACTGAAACGAGACCCGACAAGCGTGGAGCTATTCGATCTCGCTCAAAGCAACAGCGAGCACTCGCGTCATTGGTTCTTCAAGGTGACATAATATTTAAAGTAACACGTTTTTTATGGACGCTGGAATAGGTTGTTAAAGTGAGATTTTATTTCAAGGGCAAAATTATTTTGGACGGCAAAGAGATTGATGAATCGCTGATTGATATGGTTGCTTCCACGCAATCTACTTCAAACAATAACAATGTTATTAAATTTGGAGACAACAGCAGGTAACATACATATTTAATTTCTTTATTAAGTACAGTCGGCATCTGGCATCTGAAGTTGATAGACAGTTGAAGAGCTCGCATGTCTCAATTACTAAGGTAATAAAAGGGTGTGTCGATAATTTGGACCTCTTCGACTGTTTATCAACCTCTGCCTATCTGTTCTTATCATCCGGTAGGGGGTCCCTAAAAAATGCGGTTATCGAACTTATCGATCGCCCTACGGCCCTACTTCCGTCTTGCGTTCAAAAGGTACCGCAAACATTAGATACAAGTCTGTACCAAAGAACTAACTAAAAGAACGTCAGTATAACCCTCTGAATTTGCTATGGCCGCAACCCCTCTGTTTTTGGGGTGGCGGTGATCACATTCGCTCGCTCGTTTGCGTCTCCTATTTCTTACAAAATATCTATTCGTTTTTAGTGCTATCAAAGGATTCAAACATACGAAGCTCCGGCCCCGTAGCGTCCGAGCGCCGTCCGAGGTTGTCCAAGAAGTGACTGAGTCGGACATAATATTCACGGCTGAGACGCACAACATGCCGACAGCCGTGGCGCCGTTCAGCGGAGCGACCACCGGCACCGGGGGCCGCATCCGGGACGTGCAGGGGGTCGGCAGGGGCGGGCACACGGTCGCCGGCACCGCCGGATATAGCGTCGGCAATCTCAATATACCTGGTAAGCCATTTATAATATCCTACTAATATTATAAATGTGAAAGATTAAGGGTGAGGAATATCCAAATCCTTTCATTGTGAGACGAGGCCTGAATTCAGCAGAAGGGCACAATACATATAACATACGAACTAATTAACGAAATGCTTAGTTCAAAGGCTTGACTATGACTATCTTATCGCAAACGCGCTACAAAGGTTTTAGCGTAACGTATTGCATTGTTGCTGAGTGTAGGTAAATAAAATGCATAATGTCGTCATAGTACATTGCACATTTATATTATTCCTATCTATGGAAAAGTAAAGTACCTGACCGGTGACTGACGGACAGACAACGCGCAGCTTACCTAAACCATTAAAGTTATAGAGACTTGACGTTATCATTGAATTTTAACGAGGGCATAGCGACGACATACGAGCGGAAGAGCTCAAAAAGAGGCTCAAAAGTTCAATGTCTTGACCTTGGCGATGGAGTTGGGTGTGCAGCTGTTTATCTACATGTGCTTATGCCTGTGCATACTAATCCCCTTATTCATAAACGCTCTATAGGCTTCTGCTAACTTAGCAATCGTTTGTCCTTATCTGTGAAAGGTAAATGTCATTGTGATAGATAAGGACAAACGATTACTAAGTTATCAGAAGCCTACTTAGCGTTTATGAATAAAGAGGTAAGTAAAAAAAAGGATCACTAATTTAATTTATCCACCAGGATATGATTTACCATGGGAAGAGAAAAATTGGGAGTACCCCAGTAATTTCGCTAGTCCCCTGCAAATCATCATTGATGCTAGCAACGGAGCTTCGGACTATGGAAACAAATTCGGCGAACCTGTTATAACAGGTAAACGCACCTTATCAAAACTTACAGATTTTTTTTTATTTGGGCTCGTCCAGAAATCATAGGATCGTTTGTGGGGTGGGGGTCAGCAAAATATCACGAATGATCACGATGGGGGAGGGGGGTGTCCGAGAACACATCACGTGTCATTTTTTTACACAGCAGGAAATCAAAAAATAACGAAATTACTCAATAATTATCTTTCATTGCTACAATGCTAATTGACAACATTTCATTTTTATAACACCTGAAAATGTATATATGGTTCGAAAGCATTTTGCCTCCTGATCACTGCAATATGTTTATATAATTTTAATATCGCTTATTATAAAAAATAATTCAAAATATGTCCTAATTTTACCAAAACTACCACAGGATAGGTGAAACGCCTTTGCTTTTTTCACGAGAAAAAATAAGCGATCATAATTTTGTATTTTTGACAACTTCAAAGTACAAGGGGGGCAACTCTGAAATTGTATTTTCGAAGTTCGTTGCATACCTTCTCTCTCATTCTCAAGATAATGACTATAAGTATGAGCGGAACAGCACGAAGCGAACCTCGAAAATCGAATATTGGAGAATAGGGCCTGACATTCACAATTTGAAATTAACGTCAGTTTTTTTTCTGTAGAGAAGTGTGTATTGTGTGATAGTATCGGAGTTACGCCCTTTTAGAATAAGCAAAAATTTATAAATTAATTATAAATTAAATACAAGCCCTAGCGAAAAAATTAAACTGTCAGCATGTTCATCTTTTCAAACAAAATACATAGAACCATTAAAATTATAGACTTAGAAATATGAAATGTTGTCAATTGCTGTTAATGTAAAAAATTAACCAATTTCAATTTCACAGTTTTCGTTCAATCATATGGTTTATAACACAACACAACAACAAAACAAACAACAAGCAACAACAAGCTTCAATTCAATTCAATTTCACAGGATTCGTTCAATCATACGGTTTGAAAAACGGCGACAATGTAAGAGAGGAATTCGTAAAACCTATAATGTTCAGCGGCGGTATCGGATACATGCCCCATTCGATGATCAAGAAGAATAAACCCGATAAAGGTGAGATTAACCTTTTTTTGTTGTAAGGAGTAAAGAAAATCACACACTTTTGCAAATTTTCGGTGTTTTTGTTGTTATTAGTGATGAGAAAGTCTATTGATTTACAAATGCTACGTTGTGTTTAAAGTACATCGGATTCTTTATTTTTTAACATTTAAATATTTTCATAAGTCGTTACTGTTTAGGAGCAGTAGGGAATGCAAGCCAAAAAACACCATTCGGTTGAACTTTATTGATGATACCTAAACGACCTACGTTGCAAATGTTGTATAAGAGTTGATAATTCATATATATTTTTTTCGAATTTTTTGTAGCAGCCGTTTAAGAGGAGTAGACTTTAGAAAGTACGTAATTTACAGCATTTGAAGGCACTAGTCGCCTTACTGAGTCCTCGCCTGCGCGGCACAGGGGCGCGGGGTAGGACGTCAAAGGGGACCGAGAGCGGTGCGGGGGCGGGTAGCGCGCCTGCCGCCCGCACCCCTCTCGGCCCCCTTTGTCGCCTACCCCGCGCCCCTGTGCTGCGCGAGCGAGGACTCGGGTAAGCGCTCGGTCTATAGTCTTTCAACCCTTGAAAATGAAATGACAATGAAGTTTTTCATAAAATCTTGTTTGCCAGGAATGTTGTTAGTGAAAATTGGCGGTCCCGTGTACCGCATCGGCGTGGGCGGCGGCGCGGCCTCCTCCGTCGCAGTGCAGGGTGGGGACTCCAGAGACGCTGCTTTAGATTTTGGAGCTGTTCAAAGAGGTACCACTTTAAAATTTTACATACATACATACACACACACACACATAAGAAAAAAAGAAAGAAAAATATGGGTGTGTAATGATCGGTATAACAACAATTGATATATTTTCATTCAATATAAAAACATTTGATATAATTTCAAATGATATATTCACTCATTTCATATAATAAACGTTTGGTATAATATCAAAATATCTATATGACGGCGGGGAACTAAGCAGATCGGTAGGTGGCTCGTCACCGTCGTCTCTTGGTGAGGGTTCCATGTTAGGGTGAGCGACAGAAAAAGCGCAGGTCTCAATTTAACGACTTTGTATTTCAAATTAAATCACAGTAGGTAGGTATTTAGCGACTGTGAACGTGACAGGTTCGATGGGGACGAAAGCGACTGTTCTCGATGGCGGTCGGCAATCAAGTGTGCTCATCGACTCTGTCCTCGTGTAATGGCGCAAAAACGATACTAGCGCCACCACACTGCGTTCACTGCACCGTACAATTTAAATCAACCAATCAGAGGTAAGATCCGGTACTAATTAATCAAATCAACAACTAGATTGTTGTCAATATACGCGCGCGACGACATATATTTATTTCATATAACGATCATTTGGTATAACATTGATTTCATATAATAATCTTTTGGTATAATCGTGATTTCATATAAAACTCATATTGTATAACTATCATGTGGTATATTTTTTAAAAGTAGCACGTAATATTCTAACCTAACCTAACCTACATATCTGGTTCTGGTAGCACTTAGTTTTATGCACGCTGACGCGGGGCTTCTATTTCTGCTCTGAGGGTCACAAGGTAACTAACGAACCTACCCAAGTGGTTGTACGAGTTGGTGTCAGCAGTTTTTTCAATGCGGGGGGCTCTGCCCCCCGGGCCCCCCGTTACCCTTCTGCCTAAGTAAGTTTTGCGGGGTATTAAATTTGGGATTACATCTCTAATACATTATATCAAAAATTGTTATTCTAACTGTACTTTATATGAAATCAACTTTATATCATAAGTTTATTATAGAAAATATGCATTTTACTAAATGGATGTTATATGAAATATTATTAGATTAAATGATCGTTATAGAAAATCATTATTATATTATATTTAAATATATTAAATGTTGTTATATGATTTAATAATTATATCAAATGAGCGTTATAGCGACTAATATTATAGCAAATGTTGTTATACCCATCGTTACGCACCCATGTTATTTCTTTGCTCCCAGATCAGTATGGAAGTATTTGTATACGTATGACTAAGTACCTACAAAGTTACTCGGAGGTTGATGTGAATATAACTGGCTAATTTTCGTGTTGTCTTAAAAGCTTTATAAGAAACGTCTTGAACAGGTGATGCTGAGATGGGAAACCGACTCAACAGAGTTGTCAGAGGATGTTTAGAGGCTGACGTCAATCCTGTCGAATGTAAGTTCTAAAACAACTCTTAAATAAAATAAAAGGTAATAATGTATCCATGACGTTGTTTATCACAAAGTTTCTTAATAAATCCAGTTTCCGAATTTTAAGTCTTACTAGCTTTCCATTTCACTAACAAATTTTAGGGTGTAAGGTCTTTTCATTCAACTGTCCTATTTGGTAGACCAAATTCTAACCTCAAAGCGTCTCATTTTTGTTATTTTTTAACTATTTCATCGTAAATAAAAGATCTGGAGATATATCAGCAAAATTATCTAACAAAATATTGCCTCAGGCTTATTTGATAACATAATACACCTTATTCTTTATAAAAATTTGTACATTAAGGTTTGATTTTTGTTTACCGATAGGGACAGTTAAGAATGAAAAGATCTTACATATAAGTATGTTTATCCGTTGCCTGGTACCCAATAGTACAAGCTTTGCTTAGTTTGGGACTGGGTCAATTGGTGTAATTTGTCCCATGATATAAAAGAAACAAAAAAATTTGAAATAGGAATAGGATTATACCTAGCAGCCACTATAAAGACATACAGTCTCCTATAATAGCTCATATTAATTGCATTTTCAGCAATCCATGACCAAGGAGCTGGTGGTAATGGGAACGTGTTGAAGGAACTAGTAGAACCGGAAGGCGCCGTTGTGTTCACGAAGGAGTTCCAACTCGGCGACCCGACCATCACGACGCTCGAGCTATGGGGGGCGGAGTACCAAGAAAATGACGCGCTGCTCTGCTCTAAGGAGAATAGAGCTGTTTTGGAAGGTATTAACGTTCATATTTGAACACCAGTTTTATCCTGCGACTTTAGAAAGCGGAGGTGTGCTAAATGTGCTACTCGAGCGTCGTAAGGACCTAGATTTTGAAGAAGAAAACTAACCCCCTTATTCATAAACGTTCCATAGGCTTCTGCTAAGTTAGTAATCGTTTGTCCTTATCTATCACTTTGACATTTACCTTTCACAGATAAGGACAAGCGATTGCTAAGTTAGCAGAAGCCTATAGAGCGGTTATGAATAAGGGCGTAAATATTCTCTTTGGTTAATGATCTCACAGCTTTTTCTTGGGATAAACAAACAACAGCGCTTATTCTAAAAACTATTTCTTGCTAAGATGAAACATATCAAAGAATCTAAGAAATATATTGAGCTTGGACTAACAAATGTAAGCCATTAGACCGACCGCTTTAACTGAGTCCTCGCCCGGGGGGTACCGGGGTGCGGGGTAGGACGACAAAGGGGGCCAAGAGAGGTGCGGGCGGGGAGTGCGTCTGCCGCCCGCACCTATCGGCCCCCGCGGTCGTCCTAAACCGCACCATGTCACCCGCGGTCGGTCTATAGATGTAGAAACTTGCTTCCCTAACCACGAATGTAGAAGGTAAAAAAAACTTGGTTTTCGTCTATTTAATTTGTGCTACAATTTATAAAAAAAAAAAAAAAAAAATGTCTTTATTGCGGTTATGGGTAATGAGGTTGTTAAAGAGCTATGTACATACATAGATAGGCGCCATATCCTGCCTGCTAGAGGCGTACAATATTCCTGCACACTAGTTCTAACATAAAAGATTAATTAAAATTGAATTGGCATTACATGGCATGCATTATATATGCCTTATTTTCTTTTTCAGAGCTGTGTAGCCGCGAACGCTGTCCGGTGTCATTCGTGGGTGAAGTGACAGGCGACGGTTACATGAGCCTCGTAGAGGGTGGTTTTAGTGACAACTACCTCGCCAGGAGCGAAAGGAATAAGCCTGAAATTCAAGCCAAGCTACCATATGACTTGCACTTGGAAGCTGTGTTAGGTATGTGTTCTTAAAACTGTTGTGACACTTATAGTTGTCCATCTTCAAATGCCCAGATACTACTACTACCACTACTACTACTACCACCACTATTACTATTACTACTACTACCACCGCCACTACTACTACTACTACCACTACTACTACCACTACTACTACTACTGATACTACTACTATAATATACTATGGTCACAGTATATATATAAGCTAAAGCAGTAGGGAAGATAGGCTTACTTTTTGAAATAAGTACCTACGCTCCAATAAAGCGTTAGGGTTGTCGATTAAATTATTACTTACTGAAAAATACTTTCGCCTACTACGACACGTTCGGAAAGCTCTTTTATTAAATTTTATTGTATAATAAATTCTCATCTGCATGAATAGCTTTCTTAAATAAACTATTGGGAAACATGGACACGGCACTATAAAACTGTTTTTTTCTAGTTCTTTGTAAATTAATAAAGCTAATTTGCAATTTATGCTTATTTCGGTTTTGAAGAAGCCGAGTTCAAGCAGCCGTACACTGCGCAATACGCTCTTGGCATATTTAAAACGAACAAACGGCCGCTCGTCTCAATGCGCCACTCGCGACTGACAGCACCGCGAGATCCGCTTAGAGGCCGTGTAAAAGCGCGCGTCTATGTGTGCGTTCGTTTCGGCCGTTTTGTTCGTAGATTCCCTACTGCTTTAGCTTATATATATACTGTGCTATGGTACTGAAGATCGGCGATCAGTTTTTTAAACCTTTCCTTGTTCAGAGCTAGTCTCAACAGTTTTTAACAACAACTCTCTGGTGTTAAGAAGTTATGCCATTTCGCTTTCTTGTCACTTCGTTTATCATTGGGGCGTATTAACCATTCAAGTAATTTCGAGCATTACACTGCGGCGTTTAATTGATCACTTTTAAAGCGTCAGCTAATCGGCCGCGCATTGTAATTCTAGTTGCATGAAATTACTTGCATGATGTAAATTAGGCTTAGTAAATTGTATTTTTTTTCGTAGGAAACATGCCAAGGAAGACATTCGATTTGAGACAAGATAATAGAACCGCTTTGCCGTTGTCACTGCCGAAGGACGTCACTGTGAAAAGTGCTCTCGACAGGGTTCTTAGGCTCGTCAATGTAGCCAGCAAGAGATACTTAACTAATAAGGTGAGATCCAACACTATGCTCTTAACACTGGTCATAGCACTGTCGCGATGTGCGATGTAACAGTTACACACTACTCTCTCGTTCAACTCCTCCGTCTCTTGCTGGTCAGGACAAGAGAAAGAGAGAGAGAGAGCTCTGGGCATGACCAGATTGACTAGTAGCATGCGGGATGACGAGTAACATGGCCACGCTACGTACGTACTTAAAAAAAAAGATAGAAGAAGAAGAAAAAAGTTTATTCATGACAATCAACACATCAAAAAAAAAAAACACATTAAAACAGCAGATAAATAAATAAATTGTCACAAAATGGTCCCAACTCAGCATTTGCGGGCCTTGCAGCCAGCGCTGGTCTTCCGTTGGGACCATAGATAGGTTAGAGGGCTAAGATGGAATAACACATGGATGAGCCAGTAATTTCGCAGGTTGTCTTACTCTCCGCGTCGGATCCCAGGAGTTAAGCATTGCATCTTGGCGGCAGGATTAGCGAGTAAGATTGTGGTGGCCTGCGTTTCTTGAAAATTTCAATCCGACCAACCACAAATTATATAAGACCATTATCAAAATTTTTCAGGTGGACCGTTGTGTAACGGGGCTAGTGGCCCAGCAACAGTGTGTGGGGCCTCTTCACACGCCCTTGGCCGACTGCGCCATCATCGCCCTTTCGTACAACGAGCTCGTTGGGTCTGCCACCTCCATTGGTACGCAGAACATTAAGGGCCTTTTGGACCCCGCGGCAGGAGCGCGGTTGTCGCTTGGGGAGGCTCTCACCAATTTGGTAAGTGAGAAACAAGAAAAAAAAACATCCGCCATCTTGGGTTTCAAAATGGATCTCATTTTCGTAATCAGCACCCCCTTAAACCTACAAAATGGCACCCATAACGATGTTTAAGTAGGAAAAAGAAAAAAAAACTTTTTTACACGAGATTTCAACCGGCAATCTCCGGAGCGACTGTTATTCTACACATATCATTAGGCCAACTTAGCTTACTAGTGTGTGACGAAATCAACGTAAATATTACGCCCCTGTAGCAACACCCTCCGTCGGACACATTTTCGATCAGGGTCCAAAGGTCAAGTGACAATGACGCGAGTTTAACAGTTTTTACCCCATCCCAAAAAGCGCTCAGCGCCGCTATATAAAGAAGTTTTCACTTCAAAACTTAATACGGAACCCTCAATGCGAGTGTTCGTTTTACACTTGACCAGTTTCTTTGGCTCATGATGGTCACAGTTTCATCATTATCAATACGCCTCTTCCTTGAACCAGGTATTCGCCGGTATATCTCAACTGGAAGACGTGAAATGCTCCGGCAATTGGATGTGGGCGGGCAAGACGGGGGCGGAGGGCGCCTCACTAGTGGTCGCCTGCGACGCCGTCTGCGGCGCCATGCGGACGCTAGGCGTCGCCGTGGACGGCGGGAAGGACTCGCTGTCCATGTGCGCTCACGTCGCCGGTCAGACTGGTGGGTTTATTTTATAACCTAGGAGCCATTCAAATATTACGTAAGCAGATTTTTCACTTCGGACGTTCCGTGACTAAATTGGGGACGTTTTGGAAAAAGGCCAGGTCAAGAGTACCCGACACCGACGAGCATGTATGAAGAGGTTGATGAATGTGGATGAAGCGAAAGAGGTATGTCAGGATCGTAGCAAGTGGAACAAAGTAGTCGCTGCCTACCCCTGTGGGAAAAAGGCGTGACGGTATGTATGTATGTATGTATGTATTTTTTACAATTATATACACCCCCCCGCCTTCCCCTTGTCAGCAAAAGTAAGCAATCCCCTTCCTCCCCCCCCCCTCCCATGCTTACGTAATCATTGGTACCTATATGCATTTTTCTTTTAATATATTCTGTTCTTTATAAATTTGTGGGTTGCTTGAGTGGGTCGCGTGAGTTAGCAAAGCAAAGAGTTTAGTAGTTTTTCAGACAGACGCAGCGCAGGAGTTTGTTTTTTTTTGTAGTGATAATTCAATAATAATTAATTATTATTACATTGTACTTTTTGTTACACAGTTAAATCACCGGGAACTTTAGTAGTGTCAACGTACGCGCCGTGTCCCGACATCACAGTCAAGATAGAGCCCGCCCTGAGGGCAGAAAACTCGGCATTAGTCCACGTCCCGGTATCGGCGGGCAAATACAGGTTAATAACTTGTACATTACATTTTACCTTCAGTCTAAGTTCACCCTAGATTCTAGATTCCTACCCCCTTTTCCATAAACGCTCTAAACGCTTCTGCTAACTTAGCAGTCGTTTGTCCTTATCTGTGAAAGGCAAATGTCAAAGTGACAGATAAGGACAAACGCTTGCTAAGTTAGCAGAAGCCTATAGAGCGTTTATGGATAAGGGGATTAGTCTTAGCAGACTGATGTGAAAAAAAAATGGAATTTGGTTGACAGTTTCATCCATTTTGACAATACTTAACCTTGGCTTAGCAATTAACTTGAAGTTACATAGTTAACTCTAGATCGCGTGAGTCCGTCTTAGAAGCCTTAGTAGAGTCTAGTGGATAAAATTAATTATTAATTATTAAAAAAATAAATTATTATATTGGCCCCAGTATGCTTGTTTTACAGCGCACGGCCCATTGCATTCGCATTTATCATAATTTATTACTGTAGAATTAGCGTATGATGGTATATGAATAGTAAAAGACGACTGGATGGCTTAGTAGTATTAGTGAGGTTGTGATTGAGTTAGAGGTTCCAGGGTGTAAATGGTCCTAAAATCCAGTGGAGTGCAGTTGTATGCGCTGCCGCCTTTGTGGTCAAACGAGCTCACGGACCACTTAGCCCACGGGCTGAGTTGCCCGCCTTGTTTTTTTCGTGGATGCAAAATATCCAAAATAAAGGAGCTCCGCCAAACAATCAGTCGAAAACAAGGTGCTGCGCTAAAAAAATAAGGTCAAGTCACCCACAGAAAAATGAATACGGTCAACTCAGCCCACGGGCTCAGTGCTCTGTGGGCTCATTTGACCACAAATGGGCACTGCCTACCCTGGCGACGCCCCACTGCAAGCCAGCGCTAGTCTTTATTTACTTGTTTATTTATTTAAAGAGTTGGCGAATGCGATTGCGACGGAGCGTGAATTATTATTTACTATTCGTATGAAAAGTATCCAATAAGGAAACTACAGAGAGTGCGTAATTACTTATCCAAAGGTTGGGGGGATCGGCGCTGGCGCAGTGCTATAAGCAGCTGGGCAACAACCCACCAGATCTAGACGAGCCTGAGGTTCTGAAGTCACTGTTCAAAGTCACTCAGAAATTATTGAAAGGTAAGTTATAATTATGTCGAGACCTGAAATCATGAGGATTATATTGAAAAGGAATATTAGCTCATTCATGAAAAAGTGAGGATCTGTTTTAACTCAACTATGTTTTATCTGTGGCAAATGTCAAAGTGACAGATAAAAACAAGCTAATCTAAAGTTAACATAAGCTTTACAAGCATTTATGAATAAATATCTAATCTCTACTAAACTGGCTATTAAGGCTTAAATTAAACCTAGCCGAAAATATAAAATGAAACTTTTTAATCTTTAATTCTTAGGTTTCAAGTGTTTCAACGCTATACATTTTTTCATTGGAATCGTCTAAAAGTAGACAGCAATGGCCAACATTTGTAGCCAACATTTCATGCTATTGCTCACTGTACATCTTCTATACTCGCTTTTCCAGAAAAGAAACTACTATCCGGCCACGACGTAAGCGAAGGAGGTTTCATAACCACCATCCTTGAAATGGGTATTGGCGGTGTTCGGGGAGTGCACGTAGACCTTTCTGTAGAAGCCAACGTGTCAGCAATTGAGGCTCTATTCAACGAGGAATTGGGTATAGTCGTTGAAGTAGCGCCTGCGAACTTACAGTATGTCCTCTCGCAATACAATGATAGCGGCGTGAAGGCGAAGAAAATAGGCGTTACCGGCAAATATGGAATCAACTCTGACGTGAGTGCAAAGTTTGATTCCTTTTCTACATGATATTTTAATTTGAGACTAATGTGACTAATTAATTGTCATATGAAATTGGCTCTAAAATAGAATGTTGATATCAGGCCAATGATATTACATATAAACTGGGAGTATATATGTCACTACCGCGCCCGATTTGATGATTCATAAATGACCCAATTGTCTCATTTACCTCAAACAAGCCACAGTTTGAGTAGTCCGTGGCAGTCAATGTGACAGTTGACAGAGGGAACGTTATTCAAACGCAATTTACTAGGAACGTAACATATCTATACTATGAAATATCATTGTATCAGGCGATAGTCTAATAACCATATCTGCATATTACGGGGAAGAGAGACCCCCTTATTCATAAACGCTCTATATTCTTCTGCTAACTTAGCAATCGTTTGTCCTTATCTGTGAAAGGTAAATGTCAAAGTGACAGATAAGGACAAACGATTGCTAAGTTAGCAGAAGCCTATAGAGCGTTTATGAATAAGGGGGAGAGTCTAACCCCCTTATTCATAAACGCACTATAGGCCTCTGTTAACTTAGTAATCGTTTGTCCTTATCTGTCACTTTGACATTTACCTTTCACAGATAAGGACAAACGATTACTAACTTAGCAGAGGCCTATAGTGCGTTTATGAATAAGGGGGTTAGGCATGGTAGTGATAATAGTGGCATGCATGCATGATGTGTGCATGATAGTCGCTAAATGCCACATTTAGCGTGATTGTGGGCGTGTAGATGGGAGTATACCTACATTATTATGACAAACGTATTATGAAGGTACTGCGAACCCCTCCCCAAAAAGGTTTCACGATCCCTCGAAAGAGTTGCGACCCACAGGTTGAATAACAGGGCTTTAGTTCTATCCAGATTTTCATTTGTTTAGATTTCTTTAACTACAATTAGAATTTATCGACTCAAATAATAATATTCCTTTACCTAATGACATTCCATTTAGGTGATTATTTTAAATGCGATATCATTGCACCCATTAAAAATATGCAGATATAATTGGATAAGACGTGTTAAACATATTTAAATTGTGATAAGTATATTCAACCTTGCACCCAATTATTTCTGGGTAAAATAATCTCTCACGTTCTATATTGAGCCATTGTAGAACGTTGTCACATTGACATTATTATGGCAATAATTAAAATTGAACACTATTTAATACCAAAATGAATGCATATAATCTGTGATATTTGATTTCTAGGTTTCTGTGAAAGTCAATGGTGAAGTAGTACTGAATGCCCAGCTGATAGAAGTGTATAGAATGTGGGAAGAAACGAGCTACCAACTCGAGTGTCTTCAGGCTAACTATGAATGCGCGAGACAAGAATGGGAAGGTATAATTATAATTATATTTTATGATCTTACTGTATAAATGAATGTTGCTGGCAACTTCGCCATCTACAACAACAATATATAATTTTTCCATTTTACGGTATTAAAAGTAGCCTTATGTTGATTAGGACGTACCTACTAATTAATTTATTAAATTAGTTTATTAGTAAAAAAAAATTGAAAGTGTAAACTCCTTTAGCGGCGCTGAGCACTTTTTGGAATGGAATTTTTTATTTTTTAACTCGCGTCACGCGTAAGACGGAGGCAGAGTTTAAATTACTAGGATAGGAGCTCTAAGAGCTTTTTTTTTAATACGAATGAATCGCGTTTGATTTTTGAAGTGTTTTTTTGTTGAGTCGTGGAGCATCACTACATTGTTAGAGGTCTGTCAATATAGATAATACGTACGTTTTTTTGTAAACGGCCAGTACGCCCGGGACTGTAACTATTACTACCAAATTTCAATAAAATCGGTTTAGCCGTTTTGCCATGAAAGAGCAACAAACATCCAAACATCCAAAGTTACAAACTTTCGCCTTAAGATTAATCAAATGTTATGTTTCAGGTCTCAACCATCGCAAGGGAGTGACATACAATGTGACATACGACCCTACCGCCGCTGTGATCAAATCCAACTATACCAGGGTAGCTGTTCTGCGCGAAGAAGGTAATAATAATAACCAATGTTCATTCAAAAACAAAATTACAAAGAACAGTGTACAAACAACCGAAACACGAGGATGCAAGTTGAATTACAAATACACAAACATCTTCAAACACTTAGTATTGATTGGATTTGCCCACTACACTGTACCATACTATGAACGTTAGAACGTTACCGCCACTAGAATACCTTGCTCTGTCTAATCGTACTAATGAGACAAGGCAAGGTGTACGGGGTCATTTACCTTTATACGATGTTTCAGGCACGAACGGTGACCGTGAGATGATCGCTTCGCTGCTGATGGCGAACTTCGAAGTTTACGACGTGACAATGAGCGACTTACAAAACAAAAAGATCACACTGGATGCTTTCAAGGGGTTGGTGTTCCCGGGAGGATTCAGTTACGCAGGTACACTAACAGCCGTTGACATCTCGCTGAGAGCAAACCAATCGTCTATAGATTTTAATCTTTAAATAACAATAAGTTGCATAAATTGTACTTAACTAGTCCTTCTAAGAGCATATCCACTTACCCCCGGGCCACATTAGCGGGCGAAGGTTCGTGCCGCGTTGTCGCGATAAAAAGTTTGAGTTCGTGTAACCACGAACTACGTGGCCACACTTAGACAAAATTATCGCGATAAAAATTTCGGGCGAAGTATGTCGCGATGTCTGAATTTGGCGGAAAATGAACCAAGAGCGCAAAGAAACAAAAAGATAGAGGAAGCGCTTGCTTTGTATTGTATGCCTGTAAATAATTATTGAAATCTCACTTGTCAAAATAGACGTACATTTCAGAAATTTCAAAGTACTAAGTTAGACACTTGCATAAACACGAACTCTGTCGCGATAAAATCCTTTGATCTGCGCTAGATACCGACAGGAGCCCGAACACAGTTCGAGTTTGCCCGAATTATTCGCGATAAAGCGAACTGTCTGTGCACACCTGCCGCGATAGGGCGAACCTTCGCCGAATGCCGCTAATGTGGCCGTAGCATTAGTGGTCGTCTGTAGCCACAAAGCAGCGTTGCCCGTACAAATAAACGAGCAATACATATTTAGAGCTGAAGTTTGGGCTAATTACAACATAACCCCACAGATTGCGAAGAAGTACACCTTTTTTTAATGTTTTTTTTTACCGATATTTATTTATTTGTCTTCGTCTTCCAGACACGCTCGGTTCCGCCAAGGGCTGGGCGGCAGGCATTCTGTTCTCGAACTCTCTCAGCTCACAATTCACCAACTTCAAGAACCGAAGCGACACATTCTCGCTTGGCGTATGCAATGGCTGCCAACTCATGGCTCTGCTAGGATGGATCGACCCTGAAAAAACCAATGGGGCACTGAATAAAACACAGATATTCCTGGACCATAATAGATCTGAAAGGTACCTATTTTTTATTATAAAATCTACCTTTTTGTGTTTTATTCCTCTCCCCTAAACATTAGCACTCTATTTTTTACCGACTTCAATAAAAAGAAGGAGGTTCTCAATTCGGTTGTATTTTTTTTATGAATTTATTTAATGTACTGACACGAATTTTCTACTGATTTATTTTATTTTTATATGTATAGACTTGCTTACTAGTTGAACAATTCTGTGTGGTGATTAATTTCTAAGTCGAAATTCTTTTACTAAGCGAAATACTTTCTTTGTTACTTCGCGAAATAACAAAGAAACACACACACACACACTTATATCATAGGTATAGAGTCCTCGCCCGCACATTAGTGCGCCTGCCGCCCGCACCTCTCGGCCCCCTTTGTCGCCTACCCCGCGCCCCTGTGCCGGGCGAGTAAGGACTATGTTAAGCGGTCGGTCTATAATAAATTGTATCCTAAAACAGGTTTGAATGCCGCTGGAGCGCAGTGAAAGTATCAGAGGGCGTCTCCGACACGGATGTTTGGTTCCGCGGGATGGGCGGCAGCGTCCTCGGGGTGTGGGTCGCGCACGGCGAAGGAAGATTCGCAGTCTCCGAGACCTCCGTGCTTGCCAAGCTGCAGAAGAATCGACAGATCGCCATGCAATACGTGGACGACGACAGTTTGCCCACAGAAGCTTACCCTATGAACCCTAACGGCAGTCCTTGTGAGTAGTTTGAAACTTTATCCATTGTCTATTTGCTTGTTATCTTGCAAACATTTACGTATAATAAACAACTAGACTCCTTCTCAAAAACTGTCGGAAGCAAAAGTCTGCAGAACGCGTCTATTGTGCAGTTTTGGTTCAGTCGTGTTTCGACCGAGCTTTGATAACAACGTATTATGTATAATATGTCTCTTTCACACCGTAATCTCAAACGCTTGAGAACAAAAGACAGGTTTCCAGCGCGTGAAGTCGTGTCATTACTTCTCACGATCGTATGCAATTGATAACATTACTTCTACGGAATAAGGTGTTAATTTGAACGAATGTGTTAATGTTATCTGTGTAAGTTGATGTGTTGGCACACACAACACATAGACAACACCGCTCGGACATTTCTTGAGGAACTGTTTGTGATTGAGTCTGTACGTCAATGGTCTGGCCACAATTTTAGTGTCATGAGTACTTCGGACACCATAGACATTCACCGCCTTATTCATAACCGCTCTATAGGCTTCTGCTAACTTAGCAATCGTTTGTCCTTATCTGTCACTTTGACATTTACCTTTCACAGATAAGGACAAACGATTGCTAAGTTTGCAGAAGCCTATAGAACGTTTATGAATAAGGGGGTAACTCTTTTTCGTTTCAGACGGTATAGCGGGCGTGCGGTCCACGGACGGACGGCATGTAGCTATGATGCCTCACCCGGAGCGATGCGTGCTGAAGTGGCAGTGCCCTGCCGCGCCGCCGGAAGCCGCCAGCCCTGCCAACCCGACCAGCCAAGCTTCCCCGTGGCTCAGACTCTTCCAGAACGCGTATATTTGGGCCTCGCAACATTAAAATCATATCTTTGCGCGACGTTACGCGTACAACAAATAGTTATATTGTTATAATTATACTTCATTTAGTTTAGAATGAGAAACCACAATAACATTTATTGCGTCTGGTAAACTATTTCTTGCCTAGCAAAATAAAATTAGGCTTAGAAGTTTGATTTTTTCACAGCTCCAAGGGGCAGCAGACCTGAGTATTTGATAAATTTCAGCTGGATACCTCCACGCGTTCCTGAGAAAAATGGTCTTGACAGACGGACGGACGGACGGACGGACGGACGGAAAACAAAGTGATCCTATAAGGGTTCCGTTTTTTCCTTTTGAGGTAGGGAACCCTAAAAATTGTGTAAGTATTTGGACCAAGTCCCAGTAGTTCCACTACTAGTAAAACTAAATCAATGGAACTGATTAGGACTAGAGGTAATAGACAAAAAACCGTTTGTCTTGCCAAATGAAGGCTAAAATAATCATTGCATCAATATAAATTTCATTCCAAAATAACAAATTTTTATGGTGTAGTTTTTTTAGTATTTTTATCTCGGACTATTTTATATTCCGATAATGGGATCATTAAATTAGTGCATAGCAGATAGGGCGGTAATGAGATCAACTCATTGTATACATATAATTTTCATGTAAATTGTGTTGACATGGCATTTTATACAACTATAGTGTATTTCTATAAAATAAACCACTTGTGCCTTATACTTAAGTTATAGGATAATAGGAATATTGAACCAAACTCGAATAACATATATATCTGAATTATTATTAGATAAATTATGTATGCATGTATGTGAACACTTCATTGTATATACATAATACATTGAATATACATAAAACAATAAAAAAAAACGATTAAAAAAATTGTGTCTATGAAAATCGTTTTTGAGTTCACATTGAAACTAGCTATAAGTTTTTTTATTATGCCATTTAGAACATTCCTAAGTAAAGGTTAAAAAAAATGAGAATATTTACTAAGGTTAAGTATTACTTAGATTTTTCAAGTGCCTTGTGAATTATGAAGTATATTTTGTTATCAAATGTTTTTTTCTTTTAAATAAACAAAATCATTGACATGTTAATTTCATTTACAATTTTACCACCCATAAGCCATAATTTACACACTAAAAAAAAAGAACCAAGCATTAGGGTGCGACCACACCACCGCTTAAAATACGGTGATGTTACGGAATCGCAACAAAATGTATGAAGAAACGGTGAGAAAACGTGACGCATACGACACGTCACTGTGTATACGCGGCGGTTTGGTCGCACCCTTAACCTTTTTGCCGCCACGTCAAATACAAGAGACGTCACCCATACGCTGCTGCCTTATTGCGATGCCTTAAGTTGAACCTAAACCCAATTGATCGAAGGTTGCTTTTGCATTGAAGTAATGGATGTGTATTGTTGGCGTTGAACCTGCGGTGCTGATATATGTGTCGTTGGCTTCGAAAAGGTTAAGGAATGGCTCTTATTAAAGACTATCAACTAATAAATCATTACATGTTCATTGTAGCTATTTTCTTTGTCTGGTCACTCAAGTCTCGTCTGTGAGCTTTTTCTAATGCATCCATTAGATCAAAAAACCAATTTTGACGGTCAGCTTTTTTGCAGTATATTTCCATTATTTGCATTGCCTTCTCAGAGTGTTTTATATTCAGACACTCTATTTCGTCTATCTTATATTCATGGATGCCTAGATATCTGGCTAGATTTCGCCAATATGGGCCTATTTCCTCAGTAACAGTGATTATTATCCTATCCCTTTTGGCATCACTTAAGCCATCCCGGAATGAGCTGTATTTCCCCACTTTGGCTGGTGGAGGCGGTTCTTCTCGTTGTGTAACATTTTCTTCTTTCCGGGCAGCTGAAATATAAAATTAAGTTTTATTGGAATCCATTGCAACTAGAAGTGATTTAATTCATAATTGTTTTGTGGATTCAAACTATTTAACATGTTTGGCACTATACCAGTGGCAAACATTTGAGCAGCTTGAGTGAGTTCATGTTTGAGCCTCTTTCTTAACCAATTTCTAATACTACAATATCATGTACATTGTTCAGTAGTCACCCAAATATAAATATTTAGACACATAGTGGCATAACTTACCATACTGATTGCTAGGCTGTCCAGGCACAAAACTTGCCTCATACTCTGCAATAGCTTTAAACAAATCAGTATTGTTGCGAAGCTGTTGAGCCAACAATTTCAACGGTAGTATTTTCTCTTCAGATAGTTCATCTCTCTTTTCCAATACCTTTAATAGCTGACCAACAGTTTCAATTTGTTCAAATTTTCTAACTGAATTGATATCTTTTTGGTATAAAAGTTTCGTTGCTGATATTATTTGACTGTGCACATCGCTCATACCAATCTTCAGCGTGAACAAATCTTTGAGCTTCGTATACTCGGGCGTTGCCATTGTACACGAAGGATGATAAAGGATACGCACCATTCTCACTCGAGAAAATCTATTAAAAAGATTTTTAACTATTAATAAATTTGATGCAAAATAAAAAGATTTGTATATATAATAATTCTACACTAATTACGCAACACAAACACTAGTCCGCAAAAAACAATAATTTAATCTACTCTGAATTCATTACGTACTAACTTTAGACTTGCTATCAACACCGACTCGCTCGCACTTCGCAGTCGCACGCAGTCGCAGTAGTTGAAATTGACAAATTGTCAGTGTCAAACGTCAATTTACGCTAAATTCCGTTCCGCACATTTTAGTTTGTGGGAGCAGATGTAAAATTAGCAGCAAAATACCTAGTTATTTGTTACTGTGAACAACATTAGTATCATTATTTAGAGGAATAATCATTAATAGTCAAAGCAGTTTGATGCAAGGTATTTGTTATTATTACATTTTAAAATTTTAACTATCATACGATTATAAAAAAACGGAACGTACACAAGGTAAACCGCCTTTCAGGGGATTTCCCTGGCACGCTCTCTTAAAAATACTTTTTACGCTTTGCTTATAATATTAGGTAATCCATGACAGCATAGACCGGAACGGAAATACCTACCTCGAACCTTTTTTTATCCTTCGCACGAAATGCACCGAATAATAATGCACGATTGGTACCTAATGCCTATCGTATTATTAAGTTTGTGCTGCACAAATTGTAGGTAACTACTTGATCATATAGAAATGGCTTCACATAAAAAAATCTCAAACTCAAAAGTTTCATTACTCCATTAAGCTGTGAGAGTTGCCCTGTGCTCAATGATTACTGGCTCATGCTCAGCGAAATGTAAAAGGGCTCAAAAGCTAATGATGATTTCGTTATCGACTGCGTTAGATTATTTGCTGGTAGTAGGACCTTATGCAAGGTACACTCGCGGTCTTTAGTTGTTGAGCCACGATAGAACCTTTGTCGCAAACGGTCAATGTCAAAATATTATTGAAATTTGTTTTTGTCGACACTATGACAGCGTTCCATGTATACTCGACAATTAAAGTCCTCGAGCGTACGTTCGGCGGACAGATAACGTCATCTTAATCGCTAATCCTGCCGCCAAGCAACGGTGCTTACACTGCTGTGTTCCGGCGTGGAGAATATAACAGCCGGTGAAATTACAGGCACATGGCACATGGGTATTTTATCTTGCCCTCCAAGTTGGCAACGCATCTGCAAACTTCTGGAGATTGGTGTGGATGTAGGTTTTCGGATACCAGGATGCCACCTATTTTTACGTTAAGAAAAAGGTGTTTTAATTTTGGGTAAAAATTACGTTTCCAAGTTTCTTTCATTCCTCTTGGCAATGTCCGTCATTCCGAAAACGCCGATAAAATAAAAAAGGATGTGGGACGTGTCACAACAGAGAAAGCTCGCTCCTGGCAGATGTTATGTCTGGGGACCAAAGTCCGAAGGAAAGTTGGAAGGTGTATTAGAATTTTCTCATATGAATGGAATAAGCAGATTATATCACCATCACAGTAGTTATACTACAATCTGCAGTTTATTGAATTTTCGCTGTTAGCTAAGTATACACTTAAAATTGCTTAATGGAAAGCAATTACAATGATAAAAATTATTTGTTAAAACAAATGATTAAATAACAACACATTATTAAACGATGTTTACATTTATTGTCCATCTTATCAATTTAACGAACCGCTTTGACCTTTCTATCAGTGTGCTACAGTCACTTTGCTAAGACAGACAACATGAATAAGAACATTCTGAATTAAAACAAAATTAAAATGTACAGATTATTGAAACGCGGCGTGGTCACTGGGAAGTCTTTAAATGGCTATATATTGCCAAATATAAGGAAGGGGATTCGCTGTCTGACGACTCAGGATGCTAAGGCTGACACTTTGTTCCCGGAGCGAGTTGATTTCCCGAGCAGGCACATCGGGCCTAGAGGACAGGATGTTGTAACCATGCTGGATTTGTTGGGGTACAAGGTTTGATGCATTGTTTTTTGTTTTAATGCACATAAATCTCCAAAAAATGTGCCTAAGTTACTCTTTTCTACACTTCGACATATTATGTGCTTCTTCCTACATAACTGGCCAATTTTGTATGAAAATACTAAGTCACTTAGTTTATTTTTCATTCATTTTCTATTCTTTTATGTGGGAGTTTAAATGGACTGGCAACGTATCCATATTTTCACCTGTACCTAATCATAACTGTCCATGAGAGGCTGCGATTGCTTTCCATCAGGAGAGCCGCATTCTCGTTAGTCCCTTTCATTTAAAAAATAAACATTTATGCCGTAACGTAACCGTACTTGGACGTATTAGGATGCTTTGTAATTAAGTACATAGGTAGACCCACAAGTTTTCATGTTGAAATTATTTACCTAGAAGACTTAAATATCTAGTTAATTTTGACTTCAGAGTTTAGACCAGTTGACCGACGATGCTGTACCTAAACAAATCCAGATGAAAGGCCTTATGGACATATCCGAGCCTATGAGTAAGTTCCCAAATGTCTCCATTTCCTGTATATGTTCTTGGCGAATATTTTAGTAGTGTGTATATAAATAATACTTTGCAGGCGAATATGATTTGATTAAGAGAGCAAGTAAAATAGCAGAAAACAATCAAATCTGGCGTTCCTACATTGGCATGGGCTACCATAACTGCTGTGTCCCGCATACCATCATGAGGAATATGTTCGAAAACCCTGGCTGGTGAGAATATCTCATTGATAAAGGAAAAACAATTTGGTAAATGCAGTTCGTATTAATTACCAATACCACTTCGTTTTTGATATTTCAGGACCACCCAATACACTCCCTATCAGCCTGAAATAGCACAAGGTAGATTAGAAGGACTCCTCAACTACCAAACCATGGTCAGTGATCTGACTGGGCTGGATGTCGCCAACGCGTCTTTGCTTGACGAAGGCACAGCAGCGGCCGAGGCATTATCTCTGTGCCATAGGTTCGTGTAAATACCATAAGGTGTCTAAATGTAAATTGGTATCTAACAATCTTAATTTACTGACTTATTTGGAATCTACAGGCACAATAAAAGAAACAAGTTCGTAGTGTCTGAACGCTTGCACCCCCAAACTTTGGCAGTAGTGCAAACGCGTCTGGATGCCTTAGGCTTGGAAGTTACTGTTGTTCCGGACGTACGCCAGGTTGACTTCGCGCAGAGGGACATTTCTGCTGTTCTGTTGCAATGCCCTGATACTAGAGGCTTAGTTTATGATTATTCTGGATTAGCTGCTGCTGCCCAAGAGCATGGAGTAAGTATAATTTATTTTGAAGTTTTTGTTAGTGGACTTTACTCTACAATTTATTTTGATAATTTTTGCTTATAGACATTAGTCGTAGTGGCAACGGATCTGCTAGCTATGGCACTGCTTAGGCCTCCAGCGGAATGCGGCGCCGCCCTAGCTGTTGGCACTTCTCAACGTTTAGGTGTTCCGCTCGGATACGGAGGTCCTCACGCTGGCTTTTTCGCAGCCGAACACGCACTAGTACGCCTCATGCCTGGTCGCATGGTGGGTGTAACCAGAGATGCCGCAGGAAGAGATGCTTACAGGTTCGTTTGTAAACGCAAATCCTTAACGGACGACGTTATTTTCTAACACAACTGCAATGGAAAAAGGGCTCATGATTTCGAATGTTTTCTTTTAATGTTTAGGTTAGCACTCCAAACCAGAGAGCAACACATTCGGCGCGACAAAGCAACGTCAAACATTTGCACTGCCCAGGCGCTTCTTGCAAACATCTCTGCTATGTATGCAGTTTATCACGGACCCCAGGGCTTGAGGGATATTGCGACTCGCGTTCACAATGCCACGCTCGTCCTTGAACAAGGTTGGTAAATTACTTGATGTCTTTGTTTGATATTACTGATATTTAATGTAATCTATAACTAAACTAAATTTGCGTTTCATATTCAGGGATCAAACAACGAGGTCATAAGCAATCGAATGACGTATACTTTGATACGCTTCATGTTGTCCCTCTGTCCGCTCATGATGCGGGTGCCATCAAAGTGCGAGCTGAAAAAAAGAAGATAAATCTTCGGTACTTCGATGACGGTGCCGTAGGTGTTGCATTAGATGAGACTACAACCATGCAAGATGTTGATGATCTATTATGGATTTTTGATTGCCAAGAAGTTAATGAGGTGAGAATTGACGGTAACTCCTAGAATATACATTAGTGTTAAAATTACTAACAAATTTCAATTGTGTATCATAAATATTATAGGTAATGCAAAGTAGCGAGGTTGTAAGGAGTCGCAGTGTGCTGAAGGGTCCATTCAGAAGAACATCTCCGTACCTGACGCATCCCGTTTTCAATATGCATCACTCGGAAACTAGGCTGGTGCGGTACATGAAACGTTTAGAAAATAAGGACATTTCTTTAGTGCATTCGATGATACCATTGGTAAGTTATTGAAACATCTGTATACGTGCCGGCACGTAAGTCTAATGATGACGAGTCATGTGGAGGGGATCTGCGCACCCACGGATACTGTATTTTATACTTCTGCGCATACAAGGTCATCACTAGACTTACGTGACTTACGCTTATACTACGTCTATATTGCGTCTATACCGTACTTATTGCATAGGTACTGAATATTTCGTAGGTATGATATTTAAAAAAAAAATCATTGTTTTTACTGTTTTATAGGGTTCCTGTACCATGAAACTGAATTCTACAACTGAAATGATGCCATGCTCCTTCAAGCATTTTACTGACATCCACCCATTTGCGCCACTCGACCAGTGCCAGGGCTATCACACTTTATTTGAAGAGTTGGCCAGCGATCTATGCGCGATCACTGGTTACGACAGAGTTTCATTCCAACCAAACAGGTAGATCCAATACAGCAATAACTAAGTTGTTCTTTTCCAGTGGAAGCAATACAGAAATAGTCTTTCTTTAGACAGATTATGGATGCCTCACAGTTGTGACTACGATTTTACTTGAAATAAGCTTGAGCTTGATTTGTTTTCAGTGGAGCTCAAGGAGAATACGCCGGCTTAAGAACGATAAAACGCTACCACGAGTACCGAGGCGACACGGGCCGCAACATCTGCCTGATTCCCGTGAGCGCGCACGGAACCAACCCAGCGTCTGCGCATATGGCAGGCATGCTTGTATGTGCAATCCGCGTGACACCATCTGGCGACATTGATATGGAACACCTTAAGGACAAGGTGAGTCTGTGACATTATATGTTCAACTGTAATTTTTAAATGCCACTTGGGCAACAACTGTTGTCTTGAAGTTTTATGTCGTAGTTGGGTCATTTCTGTCAGGAAGTATGTTAAAAATGAGTCGTAAATTATTACATAAATGATCAAAAAATGGTAACCTTGTAATTTCAGGTGGAAGAACACAGTAGCAAGCTGTCGTGCCTGATGTTGACGTACCCTAGTACGTTCGGCGTGTTCGAGGAACGAGCGGCAGATGTATGCGCTTTAGTCCACAAGCACGGCGGGCAAGTGTACCTCGACGGAGCCAATATGAACGCTCAGGTTAGTTCTTTAACAATACCAGAGGATGCTCGAAATTATAGTATGAATCTTCCCAGGTGAATTTTTCGCTTTGAGCCCTAATCTTTCAAAAAAGGCCATTGTCTCTATTATCGCAAAGTTGCAAGCTACCGAGTTAGCACGTGCCACTACAGCATTCATATTGAAAAACAAACGGTATCGTCATAGTATCAAGGTTCAAATTTAATGTCACTGATATTCTAATATTAATGAGGGTTGTAAAATATGGTTGAAAGCCATTACGAGGGCCCCCGCATTACTAGTAGACAATATGGTCTCAGTTTTCGTGTTTCTTAGAGTTCATTTCATCTCCAGCCTATATACGTCCCAATGCTGGGCACAGTCCTCTCAGTTTGAGAGGGCTAGGGCTCCAACACGGACCCAGTGCGGATTGGGAACTTCACACACACCATTGAATTGCTTCGCAGATGTTTGCGGGTTTCCTCACGATGGTTTTCCTTCAGCGAAAAGCTCATGGTAAATTGCAATTGTACCTAATTTCGCACATAAGTTGGACTGCAATGTGCACGTACGATATTTCTAAAATTGTGAAAACAAAGGCTGTTAAACAGGTAGGTACATATATCAATTGGTTTTATTTTAATTTCAGGTTGGTCTATGTCGACCTGGCGACTACGGCAGCGATGTGTCGCATCTGAACTTGCACAAGACATTCTGTATTCCTCACGGAGGCGGTGGTCCGGGCATGGGTCCTATTGGAGTGTAAGGCAATCTTATTTTTAAGTTTTGATATAAAGTTAACTGACTATTTAATGCAGTATACCCAGAAATCAAAATATACGACAAACTATTATTATATGAAGCTTGCAAGCCGCTTCGCGTGCATTTATAGGATGACTGCACCAGTGTTGGACACTTTAATTAAGCTGAAAAACACCAGTAAATGACACTTCATTCTTGGTTTTAAATGGACTGCTGTAAAATAAATGACTTGCCTTAGTGTCTTTTAAATAAGAGTTATTGTGCATTATTGGGTCATGTCCATTACCAAACTTACTAAGAACCTTCCCAAATTCTCGTTTCTTTTTAGGAAAGCTCACTTAGCCCCATTCCTGCCGTCTCATCCCGTTGTCGACCCGTTAGCGGACTTAGGCGACGCAGCGCATAGTTTCGGTTCAGTCAGCGCTGCACCGTTTGGATCCTCAGCCATTCTTCCTATATCATGGGCCTATATCAAAGTAAGTTCAATCATATTACAAAATGCAAAAGGGCCATATCCAAGCGTTTCGACCGCTCGGTTCATGCGTCATTGTCGTCCCACAATTATTATCCTAACAGAACGACATGCCGCAACAACTTTGGATAAGCTAAATGCAGCATCGATACTGTTTCGTTGTCATAAAAAGTTAAGTGTCAGCATCATCTCTTTTAATGGTATATGTTGAGACGATAATGACGAAAAAAAAACGCCGAAAAAACGCTAAATTTTCGCCCACCAATTACTTGCACCAAATCACAAATAACATTACTTAAGTCCTTGACGTTGTACATTTTCATTTTACTTTCTATTTTGCCTTGAAATGTTGTGAAACCCTTTTTAGATGATGGGACCAAAGGGATTAAAACGTGCGACGCAAGTTGCCATTCTTAATGCCAACTACATGTCTCGGCGACTTGACGGCCATTACAAAACTTTGTATAAAGGCGAAAGGGGGCTGGTGGCGCATGAATTCATTATAGACGTGCGTGATCTCAAGAAAACCGCTAATGTTGAACCCGTTGATATTGCTAAACGGCTTATGGACTTTGGTAAGTGTTAATTGCGAGAAATCAGGATCAAGAAATTTTAGACCATGCATCTCTCCAACTCACCCACTCATGCAAATCTGTCGGTTGTCATCCATATTAATTCATTACTACCTATTACATACTTAATTAGTTTTTTCATCACACTTGCTCGTAAAGGGTGTTATAACACGCGTGCTTATAGAGCCGTAGTGGCTGATTTACCTCCCGCGGGAATTTCAAATATTTTACTCCCGAGGGAGTTATATTTGTATGGATTTTCATAATTCCCTCGGGAGGAAAAGTTTAGTTTTAAAATTAAGAGTTCATTGTACGTCATTTCAGACTAACGACATTTCAGTTCAGCCAGATTTATTTAATATAAAAAAAAACTACGAACCAATTTTATTAAAACTTTCAATTAGACATTACTGATTACGATCCAAGATGGTGGATGACATTTTGACACTAAAATATTGATGGCGGATGTCATTTTCGAGTAATTTGATGGCTCTGAGCCCGATTTTGGCATAATTTTTTGGATCCAAGATGGCGGATGACATATTGACACTAAAATGTTGATGGGTGTCGTTTTCGAGTAATTTGGTGATTCTGAGACCGATTTCGGCATAATATTTTTGGATCCAAGATGGCGGATGACATATTGACACTAAAATGTTGATGGGTGTCTTTTTCGAGTAATATGGTGATACTGAGACCGATTTTGGCATAAGTTTTTGGATCCAAGATGGCGGATGACATTTTGACACTATTGACACTAAAATGTTGATGGGTTCGTTTTCGAGTAATGTGGTGGTTCTGAGCCCAATTTTAGCATAATTTTTTTGGATCCAAAATGGCTGACGATTTTTTACACTATTGGTACAAAAATGTTGATGAGTGTCGTTTGCGGGTAATTTTGTGATTCTGAGTTTATTTTATTGATATTTTTTTTATTTCCTCGCAATGTGATGAAAAACATTATATGTATCACGGGCAGTAAGGGGATTACAACCTCGAGTCATTAAAAGCCCTCCGCCTTCGGCGTCGGGCTTCTAATAGACTCTCGTTAGCAATCCCCTTCTTGCCGCCCTCGGTGCACAATGTACTATAATTTGGTGGTTGAGCAGTGTTCTCCCACGTGTCATGTATCATTATTCATCCACATTAATTCATTACTATTTCTTAGTTTCATAAATGAATCCCCATTAACCTCCAATTTTGTAGGATTCCACGCGCCTACAATGTCTTGGCCTGTCGCTGGGACTCTTATGATAGAACCCACTGAGTCGGAGGACCTCCAGGAGATGGACCGATTCTGCGATGCACTGATTATCATTAGGAAGGAAATAAAAGACATTGAAGATGGACTCGTGGATAAAAGGCTGAACCCGTTGAAGGTTTGTACGCGAGCACTTACAGTAGGTAAAATGGATTTTGATTTTTTTTCACTCAATAATGTCATATTAAATTTTAGATGGCACCCCACACGCAAGAGGAAGTTATATCTGAAGACTGGAGTAGGCCATACAGTCGCGCTCAAGCTGCCTTCCCAGCCGTAAGTATTTCATATTCTGGTCCTTTAAATAATTCCATCGCAGAGTGTATAACTGATAATATTTATATGTATAATTTTCAGCCATTCGTGAAAGGAGAGACTAAGATCTGGCCAACAGTCGGCCGCATCGACGATATGTACGGCGACAAACATCTCGTTTGCACTTGCCCACCTGTGCTCGATGACTTTTAAATTTCATCTGTACATATGTACACATGTAAGATTAAAACAAATGACTAGCGGTCGCATAATGTATATTTTGTCAATATTGTCATAGAATAAATATTTTCCTCTAACAACAAAACATTTCTTATTCTGCATTGATAGGACTCCACTCTATAGTCTATGCGGTATCAACAACTTCATGTGTAATTGCCATAAATTCCATTGACTTCAAACATGTAATCTATCTATCTTATTATTATACAATTTAATATTGCAAAGGATTATTATACGTAACATTAAAATAGGTTCAAGGCAACGTGTTTGTTTTGTTTCTAGCTCAATAAATACGTGAACGGTTTATTGCTATAATCTATGTTTTATAACAGATGTTTGACGCTTATATGTATTTACACACAAGCGAAGCCATTCGTATTTAATTTCACTAGTGAAGTATTAAGTGCTCTTATTATTTACTGGCAAATAATCAGTTCCTGGCGTAATAATAGACCAGAGGAGCTGGGGTTCTACGTGCAGGGTTGAGGAAACTTATTCGAAACATTACACGGAAAACTCCGAAACGATCGGAACATCTTTTAATTACTCCAACTTTACTCACAAATTATTCGTTACTATATTAATCATTATAAAACAAAATATATAAAACAATGAGATAACATACTGAAACGTTCTTAATTTATTTAGTAGGTAGAAACATTTAAATTGTACATTATCTAAAATGGATCATTCAAAGATCAGAAAATCATTCAAAACACAATATTGATTTCAAATGTCAGTACAAAATTAAGTTGAAACAATGGAACCACTTATGAATGTATTTTTACAGATTATAGTGTTATTTACTCCAAATTTGTTAAGCATACTTACTTTGGGGGAGAATTAACAGTGTCCTTAGGATACATTCCTAGTCTGACCCCGAGTTCTTTAGGCATACGCATCGCTGGGCGGGTTGGAAACGGGTGGTAGGAGCCGGTTGAAGGGCTGCGAGGATACGACAGTGAAGACAGAGTGTCGGTCTCGTAGAGGGACGTTATTGCACTACATGTGTCGTCAGATTCCAATTTCAATTTATCACTCTTTTCTAAATAGTCTTTTGGTAACGAAGGTGTTTCTCTTGCTGGAAATATTTTCGGCGATATTGGAGTAGAGACCTGATCCAGTGATGTAATTTGACACAGTGTATCGCTCGAATTACTCTTTCCTCCGGTAGGGGAATCGTCCTCAGCTGAAGGTTCATAGGTGAAACTAATAGAGGAAGTTACTATATGAGCAAACTCACTAACTTGGCTGTTGTCAGTCTTTAATAAACTATCGCAAATTTTGGGCCCTTGGCCTACCGTTTTGCTGCAAATATCACTAGCTTTGGACAAAACA
Source organism: Pandemis heparana (assembly GCA_963854515.1). Lineage (NCBI taxonomy): Eukaryota > Metazoa > Arthropoda > Insecta > Lepidoptera > Tortricidae > Pandemis > Pandemis heparana. The sequence goes on from OY978010.1 coordinate 9,648,240, forward strand.
AAGTCGTTGTATTTGCTGGAAAGCGGGTAATTGTAGTCGTCAGATGTAAATCGACGTTCATAAGTTGAAGTGTCTTTTAGTTCTGACGATGACGGTAGCGTAACAGAAGCTTTTGATTCACCGGGAGCAGAGTTTATACCCCATTCAGAAATCGACGTTGGTTTTGGATCATTATTCGAAGCATCTTTTTGTATTGCTGATTCTGAAGTTATCTTGATGTTTTCATTGCTTGTATATGAGAATTCATATTTGTCAGGTTTATTTATAGCAGGTTTATTTGAGTCGCATTTTGCAAAGAATCCTTTATTTTCCCAACCGTATAAATCAGTTTTGTTACCTAAACATTCGCTGCTGGGCGATTTAATATATTTCATCGTGAATTCTGAATTGCGTGAAATCCCATCACGTATTTCGAGGGAAAAAGGATCATCTATTGAAATTGGTCTGATCCTTACAAAATGATTTTTGTCGTTTGTGTCATTGTTGATAGTTTTTTTTCTATGAATAATCAATGAGTCGGATGTAGACTCCTTGAGAAATGAGCAATCAGTAAAATTTGCTTCGTCTGGTTTTTCGTAAAGAGACCCACTTGTAGAAGGTTTAACAGTATCAATTAAGTTTTCCGAACTCTTTGTTTCTTGGGTATTGGTAATTGCGGTAGGAATATTTTGTTTTGTTAGAATTCTGCTTAATATTTTTGAATTTTCTTGAATAATCTGTAGAGCTCTTTCGCTATTTTTGCGACCAGATCGAAGGACATAATCTTTGGGTGAAAACATTTTACTCTCAGGGGTTTTCTCCAACGACTCTAGTTTCCTTGTTTGAGTCTCACTTCGTTTTTCGTATATTCTTTCGATGCGATCAAGAGTTTGCTCTTTGTCAAGTTCGGGGCTTAAGCTAATCTTCTTCGAAAAACTATGACTTTGTGGTAGCGATGATGCTCTTTCCACCTCACTTTTTGCAATTTTATCATTGTGGCTGCTCTGTAATGTTAAGGAGTCGGGTTTTTTTGCGATTCGTAACAGTCTCTTGGCAGCTCTCCGATTGGGTATGTCAGAATTATTGGGATCTGTAACACGAGCTCCAAAAAATTCCGGACTGTGCTCAAAATACTTATCGATTCTCAGTGGTATAGGAGGTTCATCTTCGCTAATAACTATACTCTCTGCACCAGGACTTCTCTGTGGGCTATCAATGTCTGATACATTTTTTTCCGATAAATCTATATCAGGCACAAAATTTGGATACATCGTCAAACTATCAATAATATCGGGTGGCCTAGTACTTACATCTAATTTAGAAGTAGAGGGGCGCTTAAAATTAGATTCGAAATCATAGTTATAGGGAGACTTATAACCGACGTCAAAATTACACGGAGACAGGTCAATGGGACTAAGGTCCGTAAGATTCTTTGGTGGTTTTGAAGATCGGACTGACTCAGAACTTCTCGAATATTCTTCAGACTTTAGTCTCATTAGGACTTCTCCCTTCTCAGAAGCTATATCTGAGTATGGAGATTTATTTTTAAAGGGACTTATCGGTTTATAGCTGTCTACTTCAGTACAAGTAAGTATATTGTCTTTCAATTTGCTTTCAAAACCATCTATATAAGTTCTAAGTGGTTCACCAGCTGCTGAATCTAGATAATCGGAAATATTTTTGACAGTAACATCAGCTGGCACTATTTGATCATGCTCAATAGATGATGTAATCTTAGATTCTCTAATAACTGGCGAATGAATATACTTGTCGTCTTTTGTTACGGGACTAATTTTGGTGTCTCTTAAAGTAGGTGAATTAAGATAATTTGTAGTGCTTGTGAAAGGTGAAATTTTAGATTCTTTCATTACAGGTGAAAGATTTAGCGAAGTTTCTTTTGTCAGCATAAGAGGAGAAATATTTGATTCATTTATACTAGGTGAGCGACGATATTTTACATCTTTTGGAAAGGAACAAGGTGAAATTTTAGTTTCTTTTGGGATTGATGAGTGAGATAAATTTGTGCCACTTATAAAAGAAACAGAGGAATTTTTTGACTCCTTTGTACTAGATTTACCTTTTCCCTTATTATCAGTTGATATTTCTGGCTCAGAGTCACTTCCACGCTCATTTTCATCGCACAGACTAGTATCAGTACTAGACGCTGAATGTGATGAATATGTAGAACTCTCACTGGAGCTTCGTGACCGTAATGAAGCAATCATCTCATCTGCTTCTCGCTCAGAAACAATTATTCCATCGCCAACTTCATCCAAATCAATAGATGCCTTTCTTGTTTGATTTTTTTCTACCGGCTTATCTTTTTTAATATCTTTCCATTTAACAGAGTTGCGCCTGCTTAGCGTCTTACGACTTTTTTCTTCGTTCCAACTGATGGTTTCGCTCGAGTGTGTTCGTGGAGATGTAGGCTTTTCCCTTACAGAGGTAGATTGGCGTGACGGCGGGACCGCACCGGGTGGCGGGCCGAGTCTTCGCCCTCGTGAACTTACGATAGCACTTTTACCAAGCAGAAGGTTGTTAACTGTAAGCGATGTAGGTGAAGTCGGGACGCCAACTGTAAATGAACGATACGACACTGCAACAAAGTCCAATCAAATATTGAAGAGAGAATATTGTTTATTGACATAGAACTTCGCAATATACCTGCAGCATGTCTGGCACAAGCAGCTGCCAGGATAACATGCGCTTGTCTTTGGCGCTCCCGCAGTCGTGCGTATTGCCGCTTGAGCGCACCAATATCTAGCGACAATCTATCACCGGCCCCCAAACGATCTTCACGTCTTGGAATAACCTAAGAAACAATAATTTAAGGGTTATTTTGTTGTTCAGTTACAGTAATTGAAATATGTACTTAAGTATCTTTATTCATACCGTTGCTAATGCCATTTTATTCCCATCATCGCTCGAATCACCTTCATCTTCTGAATAAAACAGGCGTAATCCTTTCTTTGTCATCGATTGCATCTACAAAATAAATTTAAAGTTAATTTTACATCCATATATTGATCCTCATCATTAACAATTAAAAACTCACGCCCATCAAATGATGAAATGGACATTATACGTACCGCAGAATGAATTGGGGGTTGGCAAACAGGAGCAGTAATGGGTGGCGCTGGTGGCGTAACTCTGTATCTGTGTAAGCTTCGCAATCGAGGCAACTCAGGGACCGAACCGAAGGCCACTACTCTTGCCACCAAAGATTCCCCAGCCGCCCACACGGCACCAACTCCACCACCCATGCAGCTGTAAAACTCATCGGCTGATCGAGCTGACAGGATGCGGCTGAAATTATAGGAGTAAACGTGTAATTTATCATCAAAAGTCTAAAGACTGTGTAAGGGCAAATTGTGGATGTAGATGTAATGTTTGCCCTGTTCCTTTATTTGCTTTTAACACGTGCATTTCAGACTTATTTTCAGCGCAGTCGCATGTGAACCACACCAATGCGAAACAACGTATCAAAGTATTTTAAAAATAATAAAATTAAGTATAGGCTGACCGAATAACCTATCAAACGCTATGATATGCTCCATTTTTGATTCAAGAAAACAATAGACAAACTTTAAAGTGAACCGTACCCGGAACGAGTTTTGTTAAAAATTGTTTTAATGTAGCGATACTTACTCTTGAAGCATGTCCCAAATAGCGAGGGCAGTTAACAGTAGAACTTCATTTCCGTCAAGCAAGATGAGGTCCCATATTCTTAGAAGAGATTCCCGGGGAAGCCAGGTAGCGTAGAGAGTGAGGAACCACTGCATTGTGAATACATCAGGCAGTGGAGGTTCCACTCCTCCACCTAGAAAACAATTTGGTTTTATTATACTATAAAATAACATTCGTCAAAACAAAATTATTAACTGATTACTGGAGATGGAGACATAAGAGCTGGCAGGCTCCTCGCATAACGTATCCGAATTGCGATAAAGCGATAGGAAATGCTGCAGACATCTTTGATTCAATGCCGCGGGTAGGCTCTTTTACGGATTTATTTTTAAGTAGTTATAGTTTAGTTATTTTTTTGTGTTGTGCCTGTTTATCTGTATTTAGTTGATTTTCGTGATTATTTTATTGAAATAAACTTAACTGATTACATATTGACTCCTTTTCCCAAAACAGAAATATAAACGAATATCAATAGAATTAATTACTGTATTAGGTGTGAATATAACTGTTATTGGTTAACCAATTTTGGTATAATCAGTATTATACATACTAACTTTGAATCACTATTGCACTAAGTATCTATATTATCAAGCAAAAAAAAATCATTGAAATTAGTTAAACGACATCGATAAACACATAGCCATTGACAACTTTCTCCTTTTTATGGTGTAATATCGGACATATACCAAAGAGAAGATTGCTACTTAATGACAAATGCTATAAACATAGGCTAGTTATATATTTTACAAACCGTCTGATATCCTTTGCAAGTGGTCCATGTGGTTGGCTAAACGTGGCAAACGCAGTCTCAGCAAGTCTCGAAAGGCTGCCATGTCCGCCGATAGACCTCGAAGGTCGTCCGCAAAGTAGCCTTCAGGCAGAACCGCCTCCACCAGATATATCATCACCTGAGCGAGGATATTGTGAAAATGAAGGATTCCAATTTAAAAAGAAATTACAAGTGGGTTTAGAAAGATAAACATTGTGCTAACCTTTAAAGAATCTGATTCAGATTTATCCATAACTTCCAAAATGATTGCAGCTATCATATTGAAACCTTGGCAGTAGCCAACGTCTTTGTTCCATCTGTAAACAATCAAATCATTTATGCACTAATAATGTAGACATAGCATTACCTACTACGAGAAACACATAAAAAATAATATAATGAAAGCTACCTGGCGTATGCTAAAAGAACTCGACGAAGCATGGCTTGATTTTCTCTGCCTTCGGTACCGCAGAATAGAGAGCACCCCGTCCGATGTAAATCCTATAAAACAAATGGAACTTTATTTGATTTCCCTCCCTTGGCAAACAAAGTTAAGGTGTATTTAAATATATTGATGGAGCCGTAAACGTTCTAGTGCACTTTCCGAGCAAATTGTCATGCCTTGACAAATAAACGGTTTTACGACCGTTTTTATCACACTATTTACTGCGGCGTTTGGTGAACTTAATTTGGTGCCACAGTGGAATTGGTGTAGGTTCGTTCTTTCCTGCCTAGTTACGGTAATATTTTTGGATTTCGTTGAAAAAAATCCATATAATGTACGTAGAGTAGGTAACTGATTACGGTTACTTCGGTATCACTTAATTTCCTTATTGCATGAACGATCTTTGGCATCGAATAATTAAGTTTTTTAAGTCTGTCGGAACCGTTCAGTTTATTTTCTCTATGAAAGCATTATCTTGTTTTTATCAAAAGAAACATGGTGCAGGTAAAATCCTATTTAATTGTCCTACATTAAATTCTAAGAAGCGTTTCGAATTACTTGACCTGTTTTATGTAAGTTGCTCTAATTGAAACGAGTACGTAGGACATTATATTATTTTGCTTCACTGGGTGAGCTCGTCCGTGTTTTACTCTCATTCACGATTTGCATCAAAACGTCCTGCTTGGGGTCGACGCCAGTCGTAAGCTTTTACGTCACGGAATATAAATGAGAATTCTTTAATACTTTATCAACATGAATGAGATAGAGAGCTTTACACTCCGCTTGCATGGAAAGATTGTTTCATACTCATACTAGTCAGTCTATTTCGAATTTTCGATCAAGAAAATTAAGGTACCACTTTGATAACAGTTGCAAGCAGAGGCTTGGGATTTTGTGGACTTTCTTTTTGTAACAAACGGGGCAGCTATGATATTTTTTAACATTTAGGGTTGCGAGCGAGCTAGTGAGCACCCGCAACACCAAAAGATCGCAGTTACTTTGCCAGCCTAGAGGGCTAAATGGAATAGTAATTTCACCGGTTGCCTTACTCTCCTCACCGGAACACAGCAGGGTCTCGTTTCTCGAAGCTTATTAGACCAATAATATTAGTGTTTTGTCTCGTAAATTAAACGAAACAATGAAACAAAGCACTAATATTATTAGTGTAATAAGCTTCGAGAAACGAGGCCCTGTACTGGTACTGCTTGGTAAGAAAGTGGTAGCGATCCAGATGAACCTTGCTCTAGGTTCTAAGTTCTACCACCTTCAATAGGGCCAACTTTACTTTGACAGTCTTAAAATTGGTACAAATTTTGTTTACATTTAAACGGGAAAAACAATCAACGCAAACATAGCACAACAGCCAGGAGAGAGATGGCTGATTCTTATGGGAGAGACTTTATGGGTTTGATATTTGCATCGGCCGACTGAGGGAGACAGCAATACAAATCCGAATGGCATTCTAAGAGCTCATGGACTGTACCTGTCTTAGGCCGGCCACATACATACCTACGGAATTTTTATACGGTTTCCATACGGAATGACGTCAGCGAACGGGACATCGCTAATTCACTATATAACGGAACGGGACAGGGCTACAAATTGACGTCTATCGTAAGGAAAGCGTATGAAAATTCCGTATGGCCTTACGGTATAGTAGGGTACCTTTATAATCTGTGCCCCGAGTTCGGTGTCGTCGGGCTGCGCAGTGCCACGGAAGCACGCGCCCTCCGCCACCGGCCAGTCGATGCCGCGCGCGCTCAGGTGCCGGTCCGCCAGAGTTATCCATAGCTACAAAATATTTAACACAATGTATTGTATTTAAAGATCTACGCTGTATTGGGGCTTTCACTATCTATAATTTTATACTCTTTGTAGGTCCCTAGTTCAATGCTCCTCTCACCTATTCATCCCTGTAGGGATAAGTTCACCTTTGTGGATATACAAATCTAGTTTTTTTTTTAATAAAGCATTTAATTACTTACTAGTTAACTGGTCAGTTTATAATAAAAAAAAAAACACGAACCAATGAAATCAATACATGTAAGAGTACAAGGTCTGTTAGAATTTTACAAAAGACTTTAGAAAAGACAACTTTTTTTAATCTCATAAATGTCTCAATCCAATCGGAAAGTGTAACGGTTGCTTGCGGTATTTGTTAAAATGATTATTTTCAAGAATCATTTTTCATTTAAGTTACAGTTTAACTCTTTGATACTCAATAATAAACTGTTTACTAAATGGCTTTTGTCTTCTGCAATATCTCATAAAGGTTTAGGTAAAACGTCATCTATTATTTATGAAGGACGGCTTATTAAAATTATATTAAGTAGGTAGGAAAACAAACGGACTTTATCATCTTCCTTAAATAAACAACATATTTCAAGATCCGTTACGCACAGGCTTCAGGTAAAAATAATCACGTTTAAATTAAAAAAATATTCATATTCCGTCAAGAAAAAGTTTTGTTTGGCGACCTTTATTAATATTTGGACTTTAATTTGATGTCGAACTAAACTTATTTACATCAAGGCTTTGAAATTGATTCAATTATATGTGTATTGTCGTATAAAATAGGTACAATAGGATTCTTGAAATGTCAAACGTCAACAGCGAGAGAAAACATTGATTAATAGCATACCAACCCACTTATTGACCTTTTCTTTTGTTCGTCATTCTTTGATAAAAAACGATCCGTAAATAACTACTAAGGTAATTTTATTTTATAAAATGTTTTGAAGTAATGTACAATACAATACAATACAAATACTCTTTATTGAACACCACAAATCAGTACAAAACAATACAGAAACATAGAACAAAGAATAGAATGAACTTATTCGGTGAATAAATAAAAGCCAATTGGAGTTTCTGAAACCTTTGGCTTGTATTTAGGCGTACATAATTCTGAAAAAAGATCAAATGCCAGGCGTCCGCGGCACTGATGCGCAAAGTTTGTGATCTGCAAATCCCTAATGTAAATCCAATATAAAACTCAGATAACGTAATCCACGCCATTACGTAGGCGCAATCTGAATGTACAATTTATGTCTGAGTCTTTATATAAATTTATTCATTTACATACCTACTTTGCACAGGTATTGGCACAGGTTGGCATTGAAGTCATCATCATCATCATCATATCAGCCACAGGACGTCTACTGTTGGACATAGGCCTCCCCATAAAGCTCCAGTTGCCTCGGTTGGAAGTGGCTTGCATCCACCGTGAACCCGCGACTTTAACCAGTAGGCTTATTGTCTAACTCGCTCGCAATCGCCATCGTGTTCATTTTGACAGTTCATGTATGGGCTGACAATTGGTATCGGAATCAGCTAGCTGTCACATTCATACAAGAACTGTCAAAATGAACACGATGGCGATTGCGAGCGAGTTGGACAATAAGCCTACAGGTCATCCGGCCAATCCAGAACCTTTCGGCCCCAACAACCATCTGGGCCCTTACAATGACGTCTAATGTTAAATTCTGATCAGTTTTTGACACTTCTAGTATAGATCTGACAGCGAGCGATCCAACTTTGGTTATCCAATTAAGATCCAAATTAAGACGTCATGGTAAGGCCCCTGTTCTCCGTGCTATATGGCCTGGCCATTGCCCCTTCAACGAGTTCATTCGCTACATAATACATATGGAGCTTTGATAAACAATAACTGTAGATACACAGTCGCGCTCCCGAAAATCTCCGAACCAAATAAGCTCCAATTTAATAAAATTGGCTTACTTTTTTCTCAGTAAGTTGTTGTTAATGCCAGCGTAACGATGCCCACGTGTGTCTTCAAATAGTGCAAAAATCCCTCGCAAAAACGGAACAAATTTGATGGAATATCATACTTTCAGTGAATATCTGTTGTTTTTTCTATTAAATTCTAATAATCGGAGAGAAATATTAATCTAAATTAATTTTAAAACCATTTCTAAATTGCTAATTTTTGCCAGAATTCGACAACATTGACATAATGCCTTGTCTTTGTCACACGCACAGGAAAGCTTATCAGTAAAACGAAACAGATAAACAACAGAACATAGAACAAAAGTGTAGTGGAGTTGCCATCACCCTATTTTTTATTTCTAGAATCTTATGTGTTTTTGTGTGAAGCTTTGATTTCCTGGATGTGTATACGTAAGTCATGTATGTGTGATTTAGTTTTAGACTTATTTATTCATCAACAAAAATTACATAAAAACAAACATGCATGTCACCAATATAGTTAAGTATTTCTGTTGAGATCGTCAAAAATTAATAATAATAAGAGCATACTAAATTATAAACACTAAAACAATAAAATAAAATAAAATGTCAAAAATAATAAGTTTTGTAAAAAATTATGTCAATTTTATAATTCTAATAACATTTGAATAAAATTTATCTTGTATATGTGTTACTGGGAAACATGTGCGATAGTTTGACTGTTTGAGAACCACTCGGACCCTCAGATATCTATTTTTAAGACAATCGGTCCAAAAAGTAAAGATTTAAAAATGGCGGCCACTTTTTCCATTTTTGATAACGGTTTCATGTTTGGGGACCACTCGGACCCTCAGATATCGATTTTGATAGCAATCGGTCCAAAAACTAAGAATTTCAAAATGGCGGCCAGCTTTAAAACTTAATTTTCACACTCAGAAACGCCAATTAACATAATAAGAACTCTGAGTGCTGCAGGGATGATTAATTGAAACTTGAACTTGATCCATGAACATGGTAAAACAATTCTAAATTTCCACTGTCAGTCAATACAACCGACTGGGTAGGTAATTAAAGTTAACTTTCATACTCAGAGACGTCGATTAAGTTCTAATAATCATAATATTAACTGACGTCTCTGAGAACGGTTTTGATATATTATTATTCTGCAATAATTATATACGTTGCCACTTTAGGCAGCTACGACATTTGTCATGTTTACCGCTATCCCTCGGGAATTATGCAGCTTTCCGGAATACAAAGTAGCCTATGTGTTAATCTAGGGTACCAGCTATCTCCGTTCCAAATTTTATCAAAATCCGTCCAGTCGTTTCAGCTCGAAGAAGGAACAAACATACACACTCACATCGTCACATCCATCCATCCTCATAAACTTTCGCATTTATAATATTAGTAGGATATAGATACGTATCTCGAAAACGGTAAACATTTGGTTTGGAGTAAAGAAAATTAGCTTTAAGATTATCTAAATGACTTCCCCATTCATCCTGTAAAGTATTGGCGTTAACATTAATTTCACCCTGTTTTTTATTGCATTAATTGTCAAAAACTTTTAAAAAATTAAGTCCTCTCCGAAAGTCCGAATGCATTCTTTGTTCAACAACATAATTTCGTCCGTCAAAGCAACGTCAAACTCGTCAAAGCGTCGCCTTCAATGTAATAAGTGGAATTAATCCTTCTGCCGTTTCTGATAAGGCTTACATTCATATCCGAGTTTAAACCAAACGTGTGTGAAATTGTCAAGTTTAGCTGTCAAGGTGTCAAGCGTTTTGGAGTTTTGCCGCTACCTAATTCGACTGTAATGAAGTAAAGACTAGGTTCAAATTTCGTCACGTATTCTTTCAATTCGTTTGTGTGGTGGGATTACTTTTCTCTACGCACACGTAAATTTATATATTTTTAACTGTGGAGTAGCGAACTTCAACTGTAATTAAGTAAAGACTAGAATCAAATTTCGTCACTTATTCTCTTAATTACTTTGTGTAGGTGATGATTTTATTTGTTACGCAAACAAATAAATAGTTCGGACATTATTTGAAGGGGATTTTGTATGGCACTGTGTATCTACAGTTATTGTTTATCAAAGATATGGAGTAATACATGTTAAAATAATAATGGACCCTCCGGGTTGTTGTTGTTGATTGCCTGTCGTTCTTTGAGATTACGTTTTACTTCTACGACAATAATAAGTCAAACTAAGTACGTAGGTTTCCCTTCGGGCTCATTTTCAATCCGCCCGATAAATCAGAGAAAAACATACTAGAATACTTCTACGAAATATTTATACCTACCAAATCAACTAAATCTACAGGTGGCGGCACGTAAGTCGAACATGGTTTAAACCCGCCCGCGACACCCGCACTCCCCCGCGATACCTTATTTTCGACTACCCCGCATCAACGGTCATCGCCAGACTTACGTGCCGGCACTTGTATCAAGTTTATTTTTATTACGTATTTGGGTTATGGACAATGTATGTGCCTACCAAATTTGAAGTTAATCAGACAAAAAAAATGAGTGACCCTATAAAGGGTCCACTATTTTTTTTAAGGTCTGATACCCTAAAACGAGAATAAGTGCCTCATAAACATTTAAATGAACTTGAAACACCAACCAAATCACCCTGATTATTGCATACAGCCATAAATCATGATTTCAACCTAGATTACATAACACATTCAGTTCATGTCGTTTAACCTAAGAACCTTTGAATTGGTTGTTTATTCAAGTAGGTACGGGCTGACTCTAATTTGGGCGCGACCGTCCTCTTCAGTTTCAAAGAAACCACTTTTACAACCCTTGTCCTAATAAGGTGAAGTGTAAGTACACTACGCCTGTCGAATTACTTGGGACATATGATCGAGGGTTGAGGGGTCAAAGGTTAAACAAACTACCCAAGTATACCTTTAAAATAAAAAAAACCTACGCAAAGTAATGCCTGAAATTTTAAATTCCTACAAAAGTAGGTACACCTACCCTCGCGATACACAAAGGAAACAAGGCCAAGAACGATACCTAGTGTTTCTCCTGATAGAGTTCCTTTAGGCTCATATGAACACTTCAGGAATTAATTTTAATCATGATTAATTTAATAGACCCCTTATAACAAATTCTAAGGTTGCGCTTTCCGTCAGGCAGAACGGAGCCGAGAAATGCAACATCAGCCAACCACGTTATCACGTTACAAGAGTAGCTACGTTTCAAATATTATGTCAAAGTTATGAAGAAAGTCGGTTTTTGCGCGTTCGAGAATCGACCTTAAGGTATTAGTTTCATCCAATATTTTGTTTATTACCTTTGATGAATGTGGATGAAGCGAAAGAGTTATGTCAGCATCGTAGCAAGTGGAACAAAGTAGTCTCTGCCTACCCCTGTGGGAAAGAGGCGTGACTATATGTATGTATGTATGTACTAATCGAACTAATCATTGTTGTGTTGAAGTGCACCGGAAGACTAAAGCTGATACGCCCTCATATAGGATAAACCATCGATCAGGGGCCTTACCATGACGTCCGAATTCCGACTCAGTTCAAGTTTTAGCTGTCACTTTTAGTATGAATCTGACAGCGAGCGGACCTAAACTGAATAGCATTAAGACGTCATGGTAAGGCCCATGGTAACATTTGAAGGCATTCACAATCAAACTCAAAATATTTATTTTGTTAACAGGGTAATAAAAGGCTTATACATAGGTATTTTATCGGTTCTATTATTAGCAATTTTGGAAAGACCATCATTGCCGAGAAAGATGGAGAACTCAGAAATAGGATACCCAGATACCCAGATACCCAGAGAAACTGGATAGAATCTGGTGGATACAGTCACGCTTCTTTCCCATAGGGATAGGCAGAAACTACTTTGTTCCACTTTCTACGATTCTGACATACCTCTTTCGCTTCATCCACATTCATCAATCTCTTCACACATACGTTCGAAAGCAAACGCTGTATAAATCCTTTAGTAAGGTTTGTGTACCTGATCGTATTATGATAAGATAATCATGACGATTACGATATCATATTTAGTATTATTGGCGTTACCTTTTTGCGAAAATGATGTGGTACGCCGGCGGGCAGGCGGGCCACAAGCCGCATAGCGTGCAACCACTCCGCGTAGCCGCCTTCCCCCGCGCCCTCGCCCGCCGGCGCCACGCCGAACCGCGCGCCGGCGTCGCCAGCTACCAAACCAACGGAACCATTAAGAGGTTGACAACACCTAATTTTGTTGAAATTGATGTTATTTAAGCACTTTTTTAAGAAAAACTACACACAAAAAAAATGTAATGTTAATTTTCATCATATTTCTAACACGCTAGACGGACTCAATACATAATTAAACAAAATCGGCTCGATAGAAAATAATTGCAAAGATTGGTCTTAAAATCATCATTAAACGGTTCTATGTCTTTATTTTTTCGACGTATGGGTCTGCAATTAAAAACATGAAGTCAACATATTCATACCTATACGGCTAACGAGTCATATTTCATAAATAATCCATACTTTTTTTTATTTCTTCTTATTTGTGTCTTATTTGCAAGATTTTAGACGCGCGCCAAGCTGCCGGAATAGTTTCTTCTCTTTCACTCACAGGCACGCGAACCGTATGTGTGAAGAGTGGCGCTGCTCAAGGTCATTTGCTGTTGACAGCGCCTTAAGCACAGGTGCCTTACCATGACGTCTTAATGCGATTCAGTTTAGGGTCGCTCGCTGTCAGATTCATACTAAAAGTGACAGCTAAAACTTGAACTGAGTCGGAATTAGGACGTCATGGTAAGGCCCCAAGACAGCGGCATAAACTAGCGGTTGACCCGCGACTCTATTAGCACAGAATTGACAACATTTCATATTTCTGAGCCTATAATTTTAATGGTTCTCTGTATTTTGTTTGAAAAGATGAACACGCTGACAGTTTAATTTTTTCGCTAGGGCTTGTATTTAATTTATAATTAATTTATTAATTTGTGCTTATTCTAAAAGGGCGTAACTCCGGTACTATCACAGAATACACACTTATCCCATTGTCTTTTCTCTATAGAAAAAAAAACTGACGTTAATTCCAAATTGTCAATGTCAGGCCCTATTCTTCAATATTCGATTTTCGAGGTTCGCTTCGTGCGTCATTATCTTGAGAGTGAGAGAGAAGGTATACAACGAACTTCGAAAATAGAATTTCTGTTGCCCCCCTTGTACTTTGTAATTGTCAAAAATACAACATTATGATCGCTTATTTTTTCTCGTGAAAAAAGCAAAGGCGTTTCACCTATCCTGTGGTAGTTTTGGTAAAATTAGGACATATTTTTAATTATTTTTTATAATAAGCGATATTAAAATTATATAAACATATTGCAGTGATCAGGAGGCAAAATGCTTTCGAACCATATGTACATTTTCAGGTGTTATAAAAATGAAATGTTGTCAATTCGCTTATCTCGCGGGAGCGATGCGAATTTCCGGGATAAAAACTATCCTATGTCCTTTTTCGGGATTGAACCTATCTCTGTACCGAGTTTTATTTAAATCGGTTCAGTGGTAAAACGTAACAGACAAACAGGTAGAGTTCCTTTCGCATTTATAATATCAGTAGGGCAGTAGGGATTTAGGAACAAACATTCTTATTCGTACAAACATCTGCCCCGACCAGGGATTGAACACGGGACCTCAAGCTTCATAGTCGGGTTCTCTAACCACTAGGTTATCCGGTCGATAACTCCAACAGATGTAATTTAAAAGTGTCAAGGTTAGAGCAGTAGGTAGCTGACGCAGGTACGGGTATAGTGGCGATACTTCTGATGGTAAGCGACTGAATCTCTCACTATGCGAGAACGAAAATGGATCTGTTTTGGCATTTTACCATAAACATCGATGATCCGCTTGTACCTGTCCAAACCCTTGTTCCCGCATTGACCCTACGTATATGCAGATATTGTATCAAACATGCAGCGCATAAACTATGAAATCTCAGCAGATGTCACACGACCGTGCCATTTCATGATTGTCGCTAGCGTTTAGCTACTATTTAAGATAGGAAGGGCAAATCAAAGGGACTAGCAATATTGTGCTAGCTGTTCTGAGGGCTAGGGTACACTCGCATTTATAGCGGTCATAAAGTATTGGTACATACTTTCGGAAACCATCCGTTCGGTTATAAATTAAGGACACAAGAAATGGAAAGTGAAATATGTTATTTTGTTTCCACGACAGAACATAATATACATTATCATATTATGCATTGTGAAAAGTATTTAGACAATGTCACGTCACAGGTCGCGATTATAAACTTTTAAAATGAAAATGCTTAAGTGACTGGATCAAGCCAGGAGCATGTTTCTACAGCGTCCATTAGCTAATTAAGTGTTTAAATTTAAATATCGGGTCTTCTATTATGTCATATCATGAATCGGTAAGTACCTAATTATGTTTGACGGAAACCAAACAAAAAAAATGGAATACAAATACATATTCTTCTTGAAGCTGTCTAATAAAATTGGAAAAGTGGGCTCTCTACCATGTCTCTCATAGTTGTTTCTATGTTTCTTTTCCTAGCTATTTCCTGCTTCCGTTTTGTACTAAAGCTAAATGATTTTTTTAGTATTTGTGTGTTTGTTTTCATAGTTTCTACGTCATTTATAAATAGTTTATAAGTATAAGTAAATTCCAGTTTTTTTTTAATAAAAAAACCGTTATACAAATTGTACCTACACAGTCTCTGTTCTCCCTTAAAAAGATTCGTATCTGCTCAACTCTACCAATAACTCCAGGACACGCGGGGATTGCCGTAAAAACGCCGACACTTTACAAGAAAATATCTTTCATCACTACATAACCAGTATACAACATAGTCGCTTTCCGCTATCTGACCCTATGTAAGCTTAGATCTTTAAAACTATGCAACGGATTTTGTTGCGTTTTTTTTAATAGATAGAGTGATTCGAGAGGAAGGTTTATATGTATACGCAGGCGAAGTCGCGGGTAGAAGCTAGTAAAGATATAAAAATGCTAGCCTCATCTTGGGAGACGTAAGAAATGAATCAGCACAAAATTGTGCAAACATCTCACAACCCCAATAGTCTGAGTAAAGTGGCCATGACATACAGACGGGAAGGACATAATGTCGCAGAACCAGACTTGGTATTATTAAAAGTATTTGAATCCAGTTAAATTTTACAAGCTTTTAGCTGAGATTAATTAACTTGCCGTGCAAGTATGTACGTATGTACAGTATGTAGGTTAAATGTGTGGGCCAAAGCTTGGAAGTCAAATATGACCCACTTCTGTGATCGGATTGACTTGAAATTTGATTGAAATGAAATTACACATACGCAAGATGGATGACAATGCAAGCACAGTTGACAAAAAGAACCCACACTCAGCAAAAAAGTTTGTATTAAAATGTTTTTTAAACAAAAATATTAGCGATGTATAAATAAATAAAGTTTGTGAGAAATTCAACTTTGCTTTTCATGTTTTGTAATATCAGTCTAGAAGACGAATGTTGATGAAAACGTGAAAACGAGATGACAGACTGGAGACAATCTAAATACCTACCCTCACTTCACTTCATGGTTGCAATCATTAATCAGGAATTTCGTGATAAATATTAGAGTATAAGTAAATAGCATTTAATTTAATCATAGTTTAATTTGTTTTTTGTAAATATGTATATTGAGTAAATAAATTATATATCATTTTAAAAAAAAGTAAATAGCATACGTAGTTATCTGGAGAACAGATTAGGTAATAGCCCAAAAAATATCTTTTGTTCCTGAAACAGAACCAATAACGTACTTCAAAGGCGAGTTAAATCATATTTGCTGACGTGAAGAAAATCATATTTATGTAGCAGAATTTTGAGACATAGACCTGAACATCAAAAAATTCAACAACAATATCCTGTCTCACCCGATGAAATTAGCGAAGAATATCAAAATATCATACATATAAAAATCTGAAATCGAACGAATTGATAATCTTTTTTAATGGTTTAAAAAACAATCGTAATCTCAAATGCAAATAAACCAAAATTACCGCGTGTAGGTATTCAAAGTAAATAACCACCCCACCTATACGATATCGTTTTCAAATCGAATAAATACAATATTTCGTACTTTATATTTAACATTTTGTATAGGTATCTTAACGCGAACAGGCATCATATAAAAACTTGAAAGGCTTCAAAGGGTAAAGGATTTCCTCGTAATTAAATTTGCTCAGCTTACCTGTGCCGGCCCGCGACGAGCCAGCCAAGTTCCGGAGGGAGTTTAGGATGGCACTCATCTGTGTTACACGAGGCACTCATTTGACAATACACGCATACGCTAACAATTGCACAAAGCACCAAGTCAGCGACCCAAGCTGGCTCGATGCAGTGTCGCTGCGGAGCGCTCGCTGCCCATCCTCGTGCGAGCCGACAACACACTGTCCCGGACCTCGATACCCGATACACACAGTGCCAGAGTCCGAAACTGTGAATAATTATCAGCCATATCTCGAAAGCATTTGAGACTGCGTATTCGACCAGCTGATGCGATGTTTACTGGTAAAGTCGCGAAATAAAGCGACGGAACCGCTCACCCCGTACCATAATACGGGCTTAAACGATCCGATCACAGGATACAAATGCACTTCAGAAGCCCTCTACTGTGACAAGGATACTTGGTGAGCGTTTCGTGGTACCGGGGTGGAGCATGCGCCGTGATGATACCAAGCAGCGTGTTTGTGTGCGTTGTGTATCGATTTCGCGATTCTGCCTGTGTACGTCAGTGTTTGATGAGAGGCGTGAAGCACAGATCCTAGACTGCCTTTGAAGTGCGTAATGCTATTTTAAGCTCTTATGAATGAATTCGTAGTGGCAACTGTTACTCTATTTATAAGGAGCTTGAATCTATCGGTACCTTTAGATTTAGAACGGCTACAGGCGATTTTGGTTTTTGAGATGTTCACATTTTCAGTGCTTGGTATTTTATGACGTAAAGAAAATATGAGTAAGCTAATAATTACTGATGTGTCGAAGCAGAACAGTGAAGGCGGAACAAAGCCTCTTCTGTTGGCGCCGCATGCGGTCCCGCGCTCGAACACATCGCGCCAGCCGCTCGCCCGCCACTCGCAGCCTGACTTCCCATTCGAAAGATTGCTTCCGAAGCTCCAAAATATCTTTAAGAAATATTTTTCAAACCGTTAAGTTTTTTACCAGGACATAATTTTTCCTGTATTCCTATTCTGTAATCTTTAACTAGAGGAGAGAACAATGAAATTGTCTCTAATTTTCAAAACTTTAGACGAAAGACATTCGTAGCTAAGCGGGGATGGTTCGAAAGAGTTTTTTTTATGTGACATTGTAAGTAGAGACCAAATTTCAACTTGATCAGTTTGGTTTATCAAATTGGCTGTGACAGACAGACAGACAGATAGACACACGAATGATCCTATAAATAAAGGCCCTTTTTTCCTTTTGAAGTAAAGGACCACACAAACACAGCATATCTACCTAAGCCTTCCAAGAAACTGCGCTCGATCGCATCATTCTGATCGTTGCATATCGACTGCGACGACACCAGAGATGCAGCTGACGTTGATCTAAAATAAAAATAGACGCGTCATGCGATAGTAAAGTCTATTCAGATGGAAATTGTGGACAATGTAATCTTTTTAGCGACTAAGCGATATTAGTCCATAAATTATCACATTAACTCTTCAAACACTGCTCAATTATGATATCTAGTCATTCGTTTGATTTGTTGTTAACCACATTGACGAATAATACACTGTCAAAATAGCGTCTATAATTCACAATTTATATCTGTAGATCCTAGAGACTAGGGATAAGTTCGCCTTTGTGCATATATTATTGTTATTTGTATTATTTTGTGAACTGTATCTGTTTCTTTATATTTGTACAATAAAGCATTACTTACTTACTTAAGGGTCCTTACAAGCTCAACGCGCGTATTTCGCTAAATTTTTAATTTTTCTTCAAAGACTATGGCGTATGTGTTCATAATTTCAGTAATATTATTAATGTACAAGATAGTTCACTTCTTAAACTAAGATACTGCTGTGCTAAATTATTGATTTTTTGGCGTGAAATCTAAAAAAAGGTGTTTCCTTGGGAGGGCTTTTAAAATTTTGCTCTAAAAGGTGAAGTTTCATTCTCAATTTCGAAGTGAAACGGAATCTCATTCTCGCCTAAAGTGAACTCAATTCAATTCAGTATATCTTGAACTAAAAAGTCATCGTGAAAAACTTGAAGATTCATCTTAATTAATAGATAGAATAGCTACTCAATGTTAGCTAGTTTTTTGATGAAAAAGAGGGTTACATTTTATTTGATTCTCGAAAACAGTGTTGATATTCTGCTCTAAAAATAATTATTTAGCAATGCTCAACTCTATTTTGACTCAGAAAAAAAAAAAACATTAGTATCGGTCTTGAATTAAATTCAGTATAATTTTTTAAATATCACCTATATATCACGGCGGACTGACGCCGCACCCTCATTCAGCGCCGATTACAGCAGTATCGTAGTTTAAGAAGTGAACTATCTTGTACATTAATAATATTACTGACATTATGAACACATACGCCATAGTCTTTGAAGAAAAATTAAGAATTTAGCTAAATTCGCTCTTTGAGCTTGTAAGGAGCCTTAAGATATTTCTTTTGATATTATTAGGTATACGCAATTGGCCGCCATTTTATTAATATCCGCAGCATTTCAGACATTCACCTGAGCAACCTACATACCACGTTATTGATATATAGGCTCAAACCTCCATATATGCCATGTTTCACTGACTAAGAATATAATAATACCTACATACAGGTACAGGATATGTTGAGGTAAGACCCTTTCCCATCGCAATACGTCCATCGGGAAATAAGCTTTTTATCGCTCAAATGACTGTTCAAATGGCTTTCAGATTGAATATTTACTTATAGGACTTAATTTCGTACGAATAAACTTACTGGACTTGCAAATCCACATAAAAGATTGTATGTACGTAGGTACATACTGTTAGAGTATAGCAAGCTAATACCAGTAAAAGGGTAAGAATTCTTTAAACGGCTTTTTATTTAATACATTTAGCTGGTAGTTCAAACTGACATGACATAACAATTCTTTTTAAAACAAGCCATAGACAAATCTAGTTATAATAAATAAACATTAACCTCTTTGATGTAAAATACAATCCTAACACTCCCACAGTTTTTACATCAACTAAAAGAAAACAATATGTACTCCCCTCTAATACAAACAATTAAAGAAACAAGGACAGAGTCAGTTATGACAGAAAGTAGCCTCCCACAATTAAGTTAGACTAATATGTCAATAAACATAAAACCCTGTTCCTATTAACAGAGAACTTTTGACAAGGTAGGGCTTTTGTTAAGAAATCAGCTAACTGATTAGAGCTTTCAACATATTGTACTGTTAACGTTCCTTGCTCTACCTTTTCTCTAATAAACTTGTACCTTACGTCAATATGTTTTGATCTCTGGTGATATACCGGATTGCAAATTAATCTAATTGCGGCTTGGTTATCTACAAAAAGATTAATAGAGTTTTGAGGCTCTCCTAACTCGTACAGGAACTGTTTGAGCCACAAGAGTTCCTTAGTGGCATCGCAAGCAGCCATGAACTCTGCCTCCATGGTGGACAGAGCAATGGTTTGCTGTTTTCGGCTTGTCCACGTTATTGGTCCATTATTCATTAAAAACAGATAACCGGTTGTTGACTTTCTAGTCTCTATGTCACTAGCATAATCAGAGTCTGAGTAGCCGACTACATGAGCACTACCTTTATATTCTATGCCAAAATGCTTCGTTCCAATTAGATATTTAACTATGTGCTTTACTGCTTTGACATGGTTAGAGTTGGGGTTGTTAACATAGCGACAGACTAAATTAACGGCAAACGAGATATCCGGCCGCGATACTAAAGCCAAAAACAACAAAGAACCAACCGCCTCCCTATAAGGAAAACTGACAGACTCTTCCTCTTCCCCAATCGAACTTGTCAACACAAGATTGCAATCTACTGGTGTAGAGCAGGCACTGGCATCAGACATGTTGAACTTCTTTATAATCTGATCGACATAACTAGTTTGACTAACAAAGATAGACTTATCTGTTTTTCTTATCTCTAGCCCTACATAACAGTTCAAGTCTAAAACTTTTATTTCAAAAGTTGTTCTAAGTGCGTTAATAACCACATCGAGGGTATCACGATTTGACGCAAATATAAGGCCATCATCAACATACAGTATTAACAAAACCCTTTCATTATTAAGATGACTGCTAAATACACAACTATCAGAATCTAACTGCACAAACCCAAACGATTTTAGAAAACCTGTAAACTTAATGTTCCAACACCGAGGCGCTTGTTTGAGTCCGTACAGAGACTTATTAAGTTTGCATACTTTACCATCTCCAGCAACTACTCCCTTTGGAACCTCCATCACAATATCTTCCTCAAGGTCACCATACAGAAACGCCGTCTTGACATCGAACTGTATTATTTCATAATTATATTTAGCAGCCAAACTCAACAAGATTCTGATTGAATCGTATCTAGTTGTCGGTGCAAACGTTTCTACATAATCAACGTCTTTAACTTGACTGAAGCCTCTAGCACATAGTCGTGCCTTATATTTTTCTATTTTACCATCTTTGTTCTTCTTAATTTTGAAAATCCACTTTGACGTGACTGGTTTCTTATCAGTTTTATCAACGATGGTCCATGTATTATTCTGTTCATGAGCTTTAAGCTCCTCTTTTATTGCAGCTAGCCATTTGCTAGACTCCGGGCACTTGATAGCCTCCTCATAAGTGGATGGTTCATAGGATTCAACCAAATTAACCTCATAATTTATGGGCACTCTCGGTCTAAGAGTCATCGTGGAGGTACTTGGCGCGCCGCACACCGTTCTAGGAGGTTCATAGGTTATGTCATTATCATCACTACTTCTTATACTTTCATAACTAGTGTCACCTTCTGTTTGTAACTGCGGACTTGATGACTCTCCCGACGGCAAAATTTGCTCTGGAGTCACATCTCTGGTAGATTCATTGATCTCGATTGAGACAGGTTTCTTGCTGAAACAGGGGGTCTCACTAGCTTCATCAAAGGTAACATCACGAGAAATCCTTACTTTATTTAAGTCGGGGTCAAACATTCTATAATTTTTATTTTCGTAGCCTACTAAAATCATCTTCTGACTTTTCTTCTCCCATTTTGTTCTACATGCGTCTGGAACATGAACATAACCACATGAACCAAATATCTTCAAATGTTGAATACTTGGTTTCTCACCAGACCAAATCTCAATTGGTGAAACATTCGGGGTCTGGCTGGAAGACGTTCTGTTCAACAGATACACCGCACAGCCGACTGCCTCTGCCCACAACTTCATGGGCAAACTGCGCCCATAAAGCATTGTACGAGCACTTTCAACAATCGTACGTAGCTCTCTCTCTGCCCGTCCATTTTGCTGTGGCGTATATGGGGCAGTACATTCATGCACAATTCCATTTTCGTTTAAATACTGTTTAAATTCGTTATTGACGTACTCGGTACCGTTATCAGTGTGTAAGGTGCCAACATTATGGCCAAACTTATTTAGTACAAGGGCATTAAACGTTTTAAAATTATCTAGTACCTCACTTTTGTGCCTCATGAAGCAAACATACAGATAACTTGAAGATGCATCCTTAAATAAGACAAAATATCTCATACCTTGCACCGAGGACTCACTCATAGGCCCGCAGACGTCGCTGTAGACCAGGTCCCCTGGGCCAAGCTCACCACGAAAAGAACTGTGAAACGGGATACGGGTTTGCTTTCCATACATGCAGGCTTCACATACAAAGTCTTCTACATCAGTCTCGTCGCACTGAAGTTGTCCATTTTTAATCATATTCTTAATTTCTTTCAAATTTAAATGGCCAAGTCTTTCATGCCAAACCTTCAAACTTCCTTCTGAAGTTCGTACTGTATTACAACTAGCACTGATAACCGTTTTAAAGTTCATTTCATAAAGATTATTCGACTTTTGGGTTGCGGTTAGAACCACGGCATCGTCTTTGTAAATAAGTGCAGAAATATTCTTCTTCAGTATCACAAATCCTAAACGCATGGCGGCTCCTTCAGAGAATAGATTTCTGCGAAGCTCTGGCACATACAGAACTTCATTCAAAACATTGGTTTCCCATTGTCCATTAAGACGCTTCTTTATCAGCACTTTGCCAATGCCATTCACTTTAAGTTCGACTTGATTCCCTAATTTGACCATTCTGCTGCAATCACTGCTGTATTCTTGCAGGTTTAGGAAGAAATCCTTTCTATACGTCATGTGTACCGATGCTCCGCTGTCTAGTAACCACACGTCATCGTTGTAATCAGCAGCAGCACAGGCATTATCAACAACAGGGAACGCCATCATGTTACTCTTGTCATTATTAGGATTGGGAGCAGGTCTCGGTCCTGGCTTCCTCATCCGACAGTCTCTGGCAAAATGTCCACGCTTATTACAATTGTAGCAAACAAAGCGCTGCCGTGTATTCATAACATCATTCTGCTTCTCCTGGGCTGTCACGAGGGCCATTTCGTTCTGTTCTTCAGCTGTCAGACTGGCTTCTTCATCCATGAGTCGAGCAGTAAGGTTGTGGATTGTTTGGTGCGTTTTATCAAGCGACATCCACGCCTGTCTTAAGGAACGGTACTTAGATGGTAGCGTACTGATAATTTTAGTAATGATAGCAGTCTCGCTAATTGTTTCACCGCTATCCTTAAGCTGCTGTGCTAGGCTCTCGACTTTGGAAATATGTTGCGCTACGCCGTCTGACGGACTCATCTTATAGTTATAGAACCTCTCGTGAACCAACATTTTATTGAACTCCGACTTTTGCTCGTAAATCGACTCAAGCTTCTCCATAATTTCCTTCGCATTTTCACAATTTTCTACGAGCGCAATTTGTCTATAATCCATCGCCGATGTTATAATACACATAGCGGTTCCGTCGTTCTTCTTCCACTCCACACTGTCTTTTTCATCTTTCGGTTTCTCTTTACTGATGTCAATCCCTTTTGCCCGCAAAGCGCATTTAATTTGAAACTTCCACTGACGAAAATTATTTCCATCAAAACGCTCTACGTTCATTTTTAATCCTGAAACTTCCATTTTTCACTTTTGACAGGACAAAAATTTCACTTCATATTTCACTTAATTTTATACCGAGAAAAATATACTTCACTGCTCTTTACCACTTTTCTTGATGCTGGGCCACATAACCTGTTAGAGTATAGCAAGCTAATACCAGTAAAAGGGTAAGAATTCTTTAAACGGCTTTTTATTTAATACATTTAGCTGGTAGTTCAAACTGACATGACATAACAATTCTTTTTAAAACAAGCCATAGACAAATCTAGTTATAATAAATAAACATTAACCTCTTTGATGTAAAATACAATCCTAACACATACATACGTACATACATGTTTATTTATACATCTTCTTAGTTAAAGATTAAGCAGAATGTGCAATATGTAAAAATAGGCGACCAAATAGCCTAGTGGTTAGTGACCCTGATTATGAAGCTAGAGGTCCCGGGATTCGAATCCCCGCAGTGGCAAGCACTTAAATGCACATGAATGTTTGTACTTACCCGAGTCATGGATGTTTAATGTGTTTAAGCCTGTATTTAAATAAGTATTTAACCTTATATTTATTTATTTGCCCAGCAGTGGGACGTATATAGGCTGGAGATGATGATGATTTATTTATTTATTATTGCAAAAAAGGCATTTTGACATTACGCCTTTGAACGCTCTCATTTAGAAGTTGCTTGTAATCCTACTAATATTATAAATGCGAATATAGGTATAAGGGTATAAAGGACATCTGCCGGTACCTGACCTCTTTACACCTTTCGAGCGTTCTCTTCGATAATTCTCACACAATCGTGCTATCATTAACAGTTTTAAACTATTCACAGTTAATGACATTCATTCATCATTAATCATTATAAATGTTTTCTACGGAATATAAACCGCGACTACCTTTGATGAGATCATCATCATGATGAATACAACCGCATTGAAACATCGGGAGGTTGTCAAATGTTATTGCTATCTATACCCAGTAGCAAGTATTTCTCCCGCAATCGACGAACGATTTGGTAAAGATCGCGGAAAGACTGGTTGTGGACACCACAAAACCTATCGTCTTGGAGATCATCAGGGAAGGCCTATGTGCAGCAGTAAGTACGTCTTCCGCCTGATATAATAATAAAATATAATAAAGATACGATGATGATGATGATGGACATTTATCTTCAATTATTCAGTTAGTATTTACACAATGGAGTATATAATTCCATAAAGCAATAGATTGTGATAAAATGCAAACTGATAAGCCTTACCCATGGCTGTACTCGACGCCGCTAGTGGAGCTCCAATCACGTTGGTCCGCATAGAGTTCGTCCAACAACTCTTCTACTAAATCTTTTACGTCTCGCTTCTGTACATCAAATCAACAATATTTTAGTATTCATGAAATCGAATTCAAAAGAACTAGTGGTGGCAATAACGGCTGTTTTGCAATAGTGTATAACAGTGTTGTGTTATTCTTAAATAGCTGTTATTGTAAACTGTTGTCTGTTATCCTGTTATATTGCCGTTTTACAAAACGATAATGAACTTATTGTTAAATAATTGTTATACTTATTTCGTCGCGATCGCAGCGTAATAAAAACGTACGGGAACAAAAACAAAACAACGCTCTGTTACCTTGTTTGTTAAGGTGGAAGCACATTATTAAGTGTTGAGTCGAATCAAATTGTATTATTTTCTATGACCAGAACCACACTATGAACATCCGACGCGACGCCATGCGCATGCATTCGTTGCATCGGGTCGCGTCGCGTGTTAATAATGTGTTTCCACCTTTATTGTACTGACTGACACAAACAGCAACAGCTAATAATGATACCAAAAGTCAGTTATTTGAATTGCGATTGCGATGCGATGCGAGCCCGCGCGTATAGCGCTATCTCTCGCACACACCTACTTGATTTGTTGCGCACTCGCTTGCGCTTCTATGCCAAGTGCGGCAACAGTGCGCGTATGAACAACGTTGACAACAGACCACGAATAATGATAACAGGATATTTGACGATTCGATAATGTGTTGTTCGTTGCATGCAAATAATGCATTACGTTATCTGCTGTTGTAATAACGACCACCACTAAAAAGAACACGGACTTACGTAGTTTCGGAAAAGTATTGGCTTCACTATTCGGAATCAGATTTGCGTAAGCGTAAGTGACAAGGATGCTATGAAGAACGTAGCTCAATGTACATAAGGTAACCCCAAGTAAGTATTCAGAATTTCATACTAATTTTATGGCATGTTGTTTAACTACTTAATTCGATTATTATTTATTACTGATTGCTTAGTCCGAATTGTTGCCATCACCACCATCCAAAGATTTGAACACGTAAACATAGCGATTAACAAGATGATCGTGTTCAGATATTTTTAAGCACTTAAACGCTCCGGTGTATCTGACAGCGACTGTAGGTACAATGTTAGAATCTACATATCTATATATACGAGTATGTGTTATATCTGGGATCTTTAAAAAGCGAGCCTTCCTGTTCTTGAAACGGCCGGCCACGCACCCGTGATTCTTGCAGGTGTCCCTGGGCGGTGGTGATTAATTTCCATCAGGTGACCTGTCTGATCGTTTGCCCCCTCTTATGTATAAAAAAAATTCTGAAGGTCTGCAAATAAATGTCAAAAATAAACTTTGGATAAACAAAGTCGTTTTAGATATAGACAGCAAACCATAGTTTTATTTTCAATCTGGAACAAAGGATGACCTCGAAGGCGGGCTGTGTCGCCACGGTGTCCTAATCACTGAGGGTGAGGGGCGTCTAGCTTTCACTTGGACCTGGTCCAAATTCTCTCTTCGAAATTCATCTAAATATCCACTACCTCTTTTG
The DNA here is from genome assembly GCA_963854515.1 of Pandemis heparana. Taxonomy (NCBI): domain Eukaryota; kingdom Metazoa; phylum Arthropoda; class Insecta; order Lepidoptera; family Tortricidae; genus Pandemis; species Pandemis heparana. The sequence goes on from OY978010.1 coordinate 9,674,853, forward strand.
ATACCTACCCTAATTGTACCATTTTTTATAACTTTATTTGGCAGATAAATATATGTTTTAGTATTTTTATTACCAAAGCCAGTTTCCGAGGAATTTTATTGCGTGATTTGAATAACAACAGCGCAATTAATGCTTAAATAATGATTATAACAATATTATTCTATTTCGTATTACCTGATGAGAATAATTTCTGATGGGAGGAGGCGCCGGCACTACAGAAGTTCTTCTACCAAAATTTATCTTAGGAATCTTAATTTCTTTAAGTTTCTTTTCCTGTCTCGGTGTTTCTGAAACTAGCATCCTAAAATCCAATTCTAGAGGCACTACTTTTAAATTTATCGGTTGCTGTACACTAATTGTCTTCATCTTGATTTATGTAAACCACTAAGTATAAAAATTGTATAACGTCGCTCGGCCGTTTCTTTATTTTGATTTTGTTGACATTGCGTTGTCAGAATACTGGCAATGTCATCTTGAAATAATTTAGGAAGTTTTTGCAACTGTAATGGTCAAGTTTGAGGTTTTTTATTGGGCACACAATCACTAGATAACAATGTGTTTTTTTATTAATGGGTATTTTATTTTTAATTAAATGAGCTTTTAATTTTAATTGTGATGTGCGCGAGATCGATAGGTGGCAACTGTGCCGCGGCGCGGGAGGCGATACGCACCCACTCGTTTGTAGTCGGCGTCCCGATACCGCTGATAAGGACTAATATATTCAACTGAATGCATGCCCAATGAGTTTAAGGGCACCGTGCTATGGACGTCTAAATTGTACGAATCAATATTTTAACTAAGTGTTAAATACCTAGTTTAAAAAGATCATGCATTTTTGCCTCTTCGTGTCATGAGCTTTTCATACGCATTCGTCTCTGTTAATATTGGATTGACTCACGATTTTGATTCACGGTTAATTAGGTACATTATAGTACAAGTTTTATGTGACTAGCTGTTGCCCGCGACTTCGTCTGCGCAGAAATACTATGACGGCTATGACACTCACAAATAATATGGATTTCTATTGGCAGAAGAATTTTCAAAATCGGTTCAGTAGATCCAGGGATTACCTCCTACAAACTCACAAACTTTACCTCTTTATAATATTAGTATAGATATAGATTTATACCACGATTATCTTTATCTGATGTAATAATAATAGTATTGTAAATAGCCAATATTGAAAATTACTGTAATTTTCATATCTCTTTTGGTAAACCTTCGAGGGTCAGGAAAGATAAAAATAAATGACAGACGGATAGACGCTTAACATTAATTTAATACAACGCCGGGTGAATTTTTGATGAAGATTTAAAATTTCGTAATATCTTTCTTAGGTAAAATAATTTTTTCATGTTGACGTATGCGTTGATCTTTGTTCTTGAAGTACCCAACTTAGATAAAAAAACTCGTTTCGCTGACTTCATTATTACGATGCGATATGAAGTCAAAATACCTACAGAAAATACGGGAAAAACTCGTCGAAAAGCAAAAATCTTGCTGCTTAATAATTAATATTGACTGAAAATCTCTAACCATTATCATTACAGATATTGTTTCGAAAAATTTGAAACAGTCCATAGTATTCTAGCAATTTTAAGCATATTTAAAAAAATAATAAGTATTCAGACAACGTTGACAGACGAAGTTGCAGGCAAAAACGAGTTTCTAATAATTATTAAATATAATTAATCTAAACGAAACTTACTATGAGAGGTGGCGCCCGAACATATACATTAACAAGGTTCGCCCTAGAAGGAAAATGGAAACGTTCAATTGCACGTAATTTAATGCATTTATACATATATTTAATGTTTGTTTATGACGATTTGCAACAGTTTAGATCTCCTGCAGAGCACGAACATACTATTCCAGCGAGTGGCATTAGTAGCTATTCGTAGTATCTAGTTCAATATCTAGTTATTTAAATTCTATTGCTATCACAAGAAGGCAGCTATTACCGAGACCACCGTGAAGGAGATGAATAATAAATAGGTAAACTACAAAATAACTAGTTTAATGCTCTTATTAAATAGATTTAGAAACTAAATTTGAGAGCATTATTTATTCAATAAAAATCGCATGAAAATGTTTTATCTATCCAACAAAAACATACTAAATATAGCTATAAATTAGAAACTAGACGAGGCAGAATTGAACCAAAATTCTGAATTTTGTCACCATAGACGATTTGTAACCTCCGCCCAAAAGGTGCATTCAAATGTACGAATAGGTGTAACTTTGACAGCTCCAGTTCCACAAATTTGGCAAACATCATTCGGCCAACCCGCAGCACGCAGTCTCATAATGTTAGAGTAAGCAGAGATATACCTGTCTTATTCTTTCATAGTATTGCGTCATGTCCATTTGCCGATGTTTGCCAAGCCTGTGAGCCGGCATTAGGACCATCACATAGCCACAGAATACTTTTTATATGCACATAGCAACCCTAGGGAGCTAGGGAGCAACGGTTGCCTCGGCAACTACGGTGTTTAATTTTCCACATTGATTTGTCATCGGCTAGTGGTCATTTGCTGTTTTTGCTCGTTTTAATATTATTTTCGTTTCGTTTTACAATGAATGAGCCAGTGAAGCCAGCTCCGCAGAAGGAGATGCAGCCGGGATTTTGCTCTGCAACTTGCGTGGACCGCGAGAGCCTTCGTAATGAAATTAAGAAGCCAGAACTCAAAACATCAGACTACTTCGTCACTTGCAATTTACCTAAAAGATTTGAACATCCACGTGAGTGTAATCAGTCATATTTTGTTGCCATCTGTTCTGGAAATTGGCATAGCTGGGCATTAACTCGTTAATCCGTTAATCGTTAATTAACGAAGTTTAACATTTTGATTAACGGATTAACTTTTAAGTTAACTTTTAAAAATGTTAACGGACACGTTAACTTCCGTTAATATGCAGAAGTCCGTTAATCGTTAATCCTATGCCTACTATTTACCGCACGGCACCGCGGCACGGCGCGAAAAACAGATTCCTTCAGACAAGTATGAAACGACAATTGCCGGGCGGCGCGTGGCAGCGAGTGAAATAAAAACAAAACTAAACTAAAACTAGGTACATTTTGCCGGTGCGTGCGAGTGAGAAAACTGCGAAGAGATTTGTTTCGTTTGATCATTTCATTACTTAGCGCAGAACCTAAACCAACAGGTTTTATAAGTTCACTAACGCAACTTAACGCAACGATATAAAAATGCAATTTTATATACATTAACGGATTAACGATTAACGTTAACTTGCGTTAATTCTTCCGAAATGTAACGCTTTAACGTTTAACGAAGCTAACTTTTTTTGTAGCGGATTAACGATTAACGAAGTTAACTATTTGATTAACGGTGCCCAGCTATGGAAATTGGTGTACCTATTTAATTAACAAGATGAGTCTACGCATAAAAGAGTTGTAACACTTTCCACTATAAAGATTTAGCTTACCATTATGTAGTATTTCCACTCGGAACTATGAAGACAAACTCGATGTTTACATTCACTAAAATATCATACTTCCACTGTGATTTCGTTCGTGTCAACACTGGAAGACGTTCCTTGACACATACTTTCTCCATTTCTACTCATAAACACTCCTATAACGACGTAATTGTTGTTTAAACTCATAATTAAACTAATTGTTATGTTTCTATACGGTAATTCGTATCTCAGCCGGTTGACAGCTGCCGAGATGTTTCTTTTTAAATATTACGTTCCGTTATACGTCATACGCTCGTAAGTTGGAGATTACTTGTTTCCTGTGGTGTAAGTATTTACAAATTCTTTCGCTACACTAATAATATTATTCTACAGGTAAGATATTGTCATTTTCTATTAGTGTCAAAATTTCTAAACCAATAGCTATTTCATACATTGTCCTTTTAGTGTGATATCTCGAAACGTCACGTGAGTGAAACTGATCTCTGACCGCTTCGCTCGGAAGTGTATTTCGTTTGGGTTGTCTTTGGCTAAATCAGACGTCACAGATTTAATTAAAGTTTAGATTTTTATGTTCCTAAGTGCTTCTTAAATTAAAGGAAGTGGGTTATTTTGTTAATAAAATAATCATCGTCATTTCATACTATGAAATTGCTTTTATTTCACTTTTTCTGCGTTGTTGACTTTTTTTTTTTGCTGGTCACATCGTACTGACGACTATGCCGTAGATTTCTGAACGATCATGACTGGGTCGCTTTCGATTTGTCGATCTGCGAGATCCTTGTATCCAAGCGATCGCTAAGCGATGTAGACGCATACTCTAAATATTTCCTGTGATACCTAATTCGGGTCGGGTAAGCATTCTTTGCTCAAGCTTCATTTATTTGGAGTGTTTTCTGTGTCCTAAACTTTTCTTTTGTTCTTTCTAGTGCTCCGCACCATGACTTACGTAATTTAACTTCACGTCGCCGTGCCGACCGGCGCCATGTAAAGTTTTTTTTTTTTCGAATCACCTTCATTCCTTGGTGAGTTGTATTTTATTCGTGTTCAACGATTTAATACACTTTATTCTCATGTATTTTGTGCCGTTTCTTTGGCGCAGATGCGTTATGAAGTCATTTTTGTTAATAGTTTCAATGATTGTTCATTCCAGCCGCTAAACTGCTACTTCCGTATGTGACCATGCTTTCTTCAACTTCCGCCTGTGCTGTCTAATGCTTCCGTGCACTATTAAGGCTACGTACCTCACTGTTCTGCTGCTTTAAGACCCCATTTTACTGGGTAAGTTTTTATCTTTTTCTAAAAGTGATCGCGAGTGTACCCTCATCCTGTTTTAGTAACGAATAATAACTGTGAATATTTTGTTCACAGGGTTTTTAGACGAGGTGCTCAAAATAGTAGTATTTTTAGGCGTGGTGCACAACTTAGTTTTTTTAAAAAGCGTGATGTGAAACTTAATTTTTACGTCAGATGTTCTACACCGTTCCGTTTCTTTTACTTTGGTTAATACGTGCTATTCTATCGCCGTTGTAGCTTTACTACTACGTAGTACTTTTTAAAATAGGACTCACTGCCGTCTTACTGCGTACGTTAGATACCTGACTTTTATATTTAATCATACTACCGTATCTTATGCTGCCACTTACCGTACTTGCTAGAAATATTAATGATACGTTTGGTATTTAACTAAATTTAACTCCTTTAGCAGCCTGTACTGTGTTTTCTAATAATTTAATCTTCTTTGGACAAGACTTGTGAAGTTGTCTGAACCCGATATTGAAAACCGATATTTGATCAAAGTGTTACTGTGTCACTTTCTATTAGTATTGAATAATCCTAATCTAATCTTAAGTAGATAAGACCATTTTGTCATCACTTTCGACCCGATATCGAGACCCGATATTTGACATCGAGTCTTCGGAACGTTTTAATATCGTACGGAACGATCATTTTTAATATCTTGACACCATACCGGACTCGTTGTGATACCGAGCCTTCGATAACGTTGGTCTACCCTCGTAATTTAATTTTCTTAGTTTCTAAGATACAATTTGGTTTCATTGTTGAACACTGCAACGTTATTAAACGGTTGTTAACTTACTTGGTTGTTTATTTTAATCACGTCATTCGTTTGTCAACGGGAATACCTGGCGCCTTTCATATAAATACTTTTGGTAATTTCTGTTGCTCCGGGATTAAGCCTTACTTACGCCCTAGGTATTCTTAAAGTCTCATTAGCTCTCTTCCGCCGGATAACTTGAACTGACAACTGGTAATTTTCTTTACTCCCACACCAGCCATTATGTTACAGAGTAAAAGTGAAATAGTACCTTCACCTTTTTCTAAATTGCATTTCTATATAGGTAACTGTTAGATTTTCGACATAGGGTCAACCAAATGGAACCCTACGTTAAGTCTGTCCTCACGGCAATAAGTGATCGGTTTGTTATTTGGTCAAAGTACTCAGACGTTGATTGTGAAAAAGTTCTACAGTGACCTAGGGATCCGTTTGGCTGACTGTACTGTGCTTGAATATGGCAAAATTTTTTATGTGGAAATATTAAGTTCCTCTTTTGTCCGCTTTATGTTCGTTCATGTGGGAGTTTCTTGTTTTGAAATAGGATATAATACGCTTAAGACTTTTGAATTTTCCCACATCCTAATGTGCTAATCCAATCACACTTAATTCTATTAAAGTTCTGATTTACTTTCGAGAAATCAGGAAGTCGAAGTTATTTTGCTCTCAGTCGACATCGAATTTCAGACTGTAACCCTTTGAACGCCAAGCTTAGCTAAGGTTAGATTAAAGGAGTCTTAAGAGCGTTTATCCCTACTGAGCTGGCAACGCCGCATTTTTGGTGTTTTTTTACGATTATTTTACGGAAATTGAATGAAAGTTTCAAATGTGCGGCTGTAGTGCACTTCGTTTTTAGTGTATTAATGTGTCTAAATTTTACGACAACTCTTGAAACTTGCGTCATAAAGTTTATATTAACAATGACGTATGGAATGTGTTGTTACTCAGCAAGGTGTCGTTGATCTTTACTAAAACATAACATGCTATACTGCATCATTATATACCTACTGTACCTACTGCGATATGCGGGTTTCCCCGATATACATCAGCGTGATCCGTATTTGAATCGCGGCAGATATTTAAACCATTTAAGTAGGTATAATACTAACATGAAACGCGTAAAATTTAGAGATCTTCAAAAAACGAGTCTACTCGTTTCTTAAAGGGCCACTAACGCACCCCTCTATGTTATAGGTATCCGAGGATGGCGGTTTAGCATATTGTGGGCGTATAGGTAGAGAGGGAAATCAAACAAATAAATTAACTACTAAAAAAAACCCCGGCTGCGTCAATTTTCATAATTTTGATGTACCCAGTGTCATTCTCACGACTAAGACGAATCTAATGATACCTCTCAAGCTCAAATGCGACAAGCCGTTTAGGCTCTAGGACGTGCCAAAGAAATACACTTACATACATACACTCGAGAAGCATAACACTAATTCTGTCGCAGTAGGGTAAATATTGATGGGTTGCTATCCGCATCGCCTGTAACATGATTCCTTTTTAGGGTTCCGTAGCCAAATGGCAAAAACGGAACCCTTATAGATTCGTTATGTCTGTCTGTCTGTCTGTCCGTCCGTATGTCACAGCCATTTTTTTCCGAAACTATAAGAGCTATACTGTTGAAAATTGGTAAGTAAATGTAGTCTGTGAACCGCATTAAGATTTCCATACAAATATAGAAAAAAAAACAAATAATTTTGGGGGTTCCCCATACTTAGTATTTATTATATTTGTTATAGTATTTATTGTAGATCCTATGTAATTTACCCGTGTGTCACAAATAAATGACTTACTTACTTACTTAGAACTGAAACTCAAAACTTCATCAAACCCATACGTGTAGGGATAGGTCTTCAAAAATGATGTTGAGGTTTCTAATATCATTTTTTTCTAAACTGAATAGTTTTGCGCGAGAGATACTTCCAAGGTGGTAAAATGTGTCCCCCCCCCCCCCATAACTTCTAAAATAAGAGAATGATAAAACTAAAAAAAATATATGATGTACATTACCATGCAAACTTCCACCGAAAATTGGTTTGAACGAGATCTAGTAAGTAGTTCTTTTTTAAATTTAATATTTGTCTTTCTATATAAGTAACCAATATAAAATGACCTCACACTGCTTACATTTTGCTTAAGAGCAGGGCTCTGCTAACACTGGATTTTATAAAAACTTGGCGAATTTGTACGGAACCCTCAGTGCGCGAGTCCGACTCGCACTTGGCCGGTTTTTTTACTTTTTGTCCATGTCTGTAATTTGTTTCAGATTGGTTTAACGGCTATGGTAGCCAGACGAACAAGCAGCATCCATTCTACCGCACTTCTGCCAGTGAATACGGATGGTACCCACCAGGTCGGTTGACATTTTCAAATATATATATTTTTTTATGTGAATAGGAAGGCAAACGAGCAAGTGGGTCACCTGATGGTAAGCGATCAACACTACCCATAGACACCCGCAATCCCGGAGGGATTGCAGATGCGTTGCGATGATAACATAAAAAAAAAAAAGTAGTACAACTCGTTCGCTGTTCGCATTTTCTAAAAAACGTTCCGAGACGAATCATTTTGACGACATACGGAGTTCAAATATTAACTTTATCAAGAAACCTCTTAATATTTTCAAGACTTTTATATTATCTCACACGCCACATTACTAATACCTACCCTTAATCAACCTGACCATACCGTAACACTAATAATTGAATACTAACAAAAACACGTCATTCATAAAAATCGAACGGTAATATTCGACGCTACGCTCGAACAGACCTAAATATAAAACATACACTGAGCTGAAATCATAAGCCCTTCCTTTTGGCTTTGCGTAAGTCGAGTAAAAAATGTGAGGTAATTAAGAATGATGACTACTTTTCATTTAGTATATTTGAATGAGGCATAGTGCCGATTTGATATGACGTCGTCCGCGAAGTGTTTCAAGCATTTTCTTTGATCAAATCCACAAAGCGGGCGTTCGTTCACTTAAATAATTTTAATTTTCTATATTTATTCAAATGAGGCGAAGCAATACATAACCGAGTGAGTGGTTTATATATTATAAAAAAATGTATAGTTCATTTTAATAGATCAGATACGTAGTAAATAAACGTTTTGCTTTATTTTTATATTCATTTTGAAATATTTATCAACAAGTAAATAGAGTCAGTAGAGTCAGACTAGGTAGAGTCTTTAAAATAACTTACCTTCACAACTCACAACAGATTGATGTTTAAAACCTTTTGCTATGTCCGTTTCAAACGAGATAATCACTTTCTGTGCATTTTCTCCGTACGTCAAAAATTGCAACCGTCCCTAGCTCAGTTCGTTCAAAATGAATATTCTGTTCAATAAGTACTTTACTGTTTAAAACCTCGAATGAAATACATATGGTTGGTTTTTCATTGTGTAGGATATTTCTCCGTACCGCTGGTGTTCTTCCCGAAGAGTCAGCAATTCTCCAGCTCTCTGGCGCAAGCAGGGATGTACCGAAACTACTCTCTCAATACTGCCATGGACCCGCCATCCTATAAATGAGCCCTAATACCCGTGTAATTTGATATTGAGGTTAACCACGCGGCCTTCAGATATTTTTGATTTAGTTCGTCGTTACTTGGGTATTTTTATGCTTAAGAGATTTTCTTTGTAAGTTGTCAAGTGGTTATTTAAGTTTTATTGTGAAAGGAATGGTTATTTAAGTTTTATTATTAAATGAAAGTAAAGTAATATTGTTTAAGTTTTAAGAAATTAATTTTAAGTTATTTTGAAATGTATTTAATTTCAAATGTGATGTTATTGAGGTTTTCCTGTGAAGTGCTTCATATAAAATGGTTAATCAATGTCGTTGTTTTATTAGCTTACTACAAATAAATTAATTACTCTGTCAAATATATATGTTGGTTCTCCTTAAGTAAATAAATAAATAAATAAATAAAATAAATATAGCACCAGTAATTAATTTGTCTGTAGCACGAACAAATGGTTGATATTTTTCTTACTACCTAATTCAAGAGGAAGAATGGGTCCTAAACTTCAAAATTGGTGGAACGTAGGTAATATATGGATAGCACATATAAAATTTCACTATTTCAGACGAGGCAGGGTCAGGTCTGTTTTTATCTTTAGTTTGGCAATGATGACGAATGATTCAGTTCTTTTCAAGCTTTGCAATATCACTATTATCACTACATAGTATAAAACAGGGTCGCTTTCCGCTGTCTGTATGTTGTGTATCTGTCCCTATGTATGCTTATATCTTTAAATGTACACGACCAATTTCGATGTAGACGAAGTCGCAAGCAGAAGCTAGTGCTAGATAATAAATAGGGATTGGTAATTACTAAGTACATAATTGGCTTTTAGTGGCATGGCATATGATAGGTATTTATTTATATAAAGTTAAAGCAGTGATATCAAAAAACTAACTCTTAACACATATAAACTGCACAACGCACATTAACAACACGAACTAACCACCATTTTCGCGTTTTCCTTTATGCATACTATGCACAGTACTTCGAGTCTTACACGTGATTGACCACAAAGTAACAAGTATAAATATCTGATTCAGGAATGTCTAAATACTTGAAATACTATACAGGTTCCAGTAAATACTTGTGTTATTGCAGGCATTCACTCGGTGCCATCCGTGTTTTTCCCGGCCGGGCAGACGTTCACGAACCGCCTCTCTGCTGCCGGAATGTACCGCAACTACAGCCTCAACACCGGCATGGACCCAGTCGGCTACTCTTGACAAGTATTTATATTCAAGTATTTTGTACTTAGTATTTTACAGTATTTGGTAATAATAATAGTAATAACTCATTAATGGCATTAAAAATTTTGTGGATGTTATTCTCGTCAGTTATTTATGACGAAGTATTTTGTCTAGTGTTTTACACAATTTGGTATGAAATTGTTTATTGAAATTTGAAATTTCTAAGATGTAGGTATACGTAGAAGCTATAATGTTTAACTGTAACTGTAACTAATTTATCCGTGTTTTATACGATGTTTGACTTAAATAAAATATTTTTACATGGGAATTTATTTTGTATTTTCTGACGAAAACATTTTTTCAATTAATTAAATAATTAATTAATATTAAAGATGAGGCAGAATAATAAATTAAAAACAACAATCTCGGTACTTACCAAAAGAGGTATTTATTATATTATATAGATAAACATGCATTCAAATTCCAATATACGTTTTTATTACATTCAAGACACATGGATGTCACCCCACCTTAGGACGCGGCATTTCGTAGATCATTCGAGTATTTCACGCTAGATCCATTAAGGTAGGTGGGTTATTTATTGTTGTGACATTCCACGGCCCTTTCTCTAAGTCAACAAGATCGCCACGATAAATTACAGCGGTGCGGTGCAATGGAAGCGACTCTCGTCACACGATTAATTAGTTTTGCCTCCGTGCTGCTTGGTATCTTATCGTGACCCATCTTTGAGCTCACCATGCCATCCATATGAGTACACATCGTATAACTTGTTAGCAACAACAACAACAGCATTTATATTAATGTTATTTATATATTGATATCTAATAAACTAATTATAACATTAAACATTCAAAAAATTAAACTAAATCACTGGTAGTTCAAATATACAATAATTACACTGTCTTTTAACTGTACTAGTAACGTAAATTAAGTAACTAATTATGTTATAAATGTGATTATTATAAAATTGTTCTCATATTAAGGTACCTAATTGCGCATTTTATAGATACTTACGTAGTTACATGGTGGATACGGCTAAACAATCTTGTGTCAAAACTAGCTACAAGTGCATATAAAAATTACACTAAACATACCTACTCGTTTGGCGGGCATGCCTCTACGCAGGTATGGCACAGCACCAAGGCCCCAACAATAAACAATTTTCGACAGTTTGACTTATGAAATAAATTACACCCACTAAACATTGTTACATAAGATAGATGTATGAAACTTTGAGCACTAAGTCAAAATAATCCCGCCGTATATATTTGCAATTGATAACATATATAACTTACTTGTAGGTATTGTATACGTATAGTTAGCTATTTTCGTTGTAAAATCTACAATAACAAATGGTCGACTAAACGTGTTGGGCTTCAGATGACTGGGCACCCTTACATGCGGGAACCGCAAATATTTTTGGTTTAAAATTCATCTACATTATTTCAAATGTCTACTTTTGAGTTACATTAGCTAAAGAATAGATAGGCAATATATGGTTGCTATATTTATATAGAGATTTATGGAATTTAAAACCTGCAAGCAGTCGTGACACATGCACAAGGGATTTTCAATCCTTCCTGGCTCCTCGTTGATTTGTTCCTCTCTCTTCTCTGATATGACACCATCAGACTTCGTTCCGTACAACCCTTAGCTCCCCAAAATCAATAATAATTGAACAAACTCACTTAATAATTAGAAGCATTCATAAACTTTTTCTTTCTGCATTTCCATTTGCATTTTTCATAAACTAATTACAAGCTTTTGGTACTGGATGGTAACATAATATTTTGGTAACAGAAATACAATTTGAAATACGTCTTGTCACTTTCAGTCAAAAGTATTATTAATAATAATAATGGATATCTAAGCATGAAAATAATGACCACATGTAACCGTGTCAACAAGATTTTCTTAAAACTATGCGATACAACTAGTAATAAGGTATATAAAATGTGAATCAAATCTTGCATTTAACAATATTGTCTTCAATAGCATTGCTCACATCCCAACAATTTAGGTCTAATAGGACCACACATGCGTAATTTATTTCTTTTAATTCGATCTCGATACGAAGCAAGTCGTCCATAAGTTGGCAATCGAATTTATCCGATTTCAAATGTTCATCCATTTTTTCCACACAGTTACTTCAGAAGCGATAGACAGGTGCCTCTATACAATAGTTTCGGTTAACGCTAAAGGGAAGTTATGGAAATAAGACATCGAAACCTTAAACCGCCTCAGCTCTACTTATTGCCAAGTATTTTATTTGTCGTCGATGATATAATGCATCTATTTGCGAAGTGTGTGTCGTTTGCGTCGCTCTCCTACGAAGGTGAGGTAGAAGGAAGGCTGGAGACAGACACTACTGACAACGCGCGCGAGAGCGCCGCGTGTGCCGAACGGGTTCGATCACAATGCAGCTCAGTTGATTCGTATTTTCATTATTTTATAATAAACTTATTGTAAAAAATCTATAGTTATTTTATATTAACACTATGCTTAGCTTCTGGTTTTTACGCGGTCGCGTTCACTCCGTTCAAGGGTGGTCCCTACGAACCAGTGCGGAAAGGACTGTCACCGCTCCAATCAATGCAAACGATATGAGTATTTATAGTAAAAAATACCGGAACCAGTTTTATCGCCCTAAATTTGTAACAATTATGTAACGTTTGTAATAAAAGTACGATAAATTATGCAAATAACAACATTACCCCAAAATGTCGGTCAATAAACGTGGTTGTAATGATTACTGCGGGTCTTGTAAGTCTTGTTTCTGGTTGCGTCGTGCTCAGTTGGGGGCTGAGCTTTGTTTACAATACCACGAAGCTACGCGCAGATGCTTAGTGCTATGGAGTAATTTTCCTAGTTACCGCGAGCCACTCAGCCACTAACAGAGCATCGAGTGTTGTCCATCGTCTATTGTCCGAACCGCCGCTAGTTTTACATGTCGCCGAAGATGCCGGCGAATGTTTTCCGCAAGTTCTTCATGGTGTCCTCGGCGTCCTCAGTGAGCGTGGCGCTGAGCGAGCCCTGGCGAGCGAAGCCCCCGCGCCCCCCCGCGGAGCCCGTGGCCGCGCCGGCCGCCGCCGCGCCGCCCGCACTCGGGGCCGCCGACGCTGATGATACCGTCGATGATTGGGAAGCTGGTTTAGAAAGCAAAATACTGTTACACATTAGTTTAATAGGTGAACAGTATGCTCAGTGTAAGTTTTCGATAGCAAAATACGTCTCGATCACGTTTGCGTTAAACTGTCAAATACTATGAGAACGGTTTGTTGTTGTTTCGTTCCACTAGCGGTGCTGTCAATTTTCTCATAATAATCGAGACGTTTCGCGTTAAACGTCTCGATTATTATGAGAAACGCCTTTGATACGTTTTTCATGTCAGAAAATTACACTAGAGGCTCAGACTCTAAACCTGCACTGTTTTTTTAGTCATGTAGAGTACCTACCCCGAAATATAAAGAAAAAAGAAACAAAGACGAATTGTCATAGCCATGTTACCATAAAAGCAGCTCTACAGACGGCACTGTTCTTCCATTATTTGCCATCATGACGCACGTTAAAAAAGCAACAGAGTGTTTATTTACTTATTTCTTTAATGATGTGGGCTACAATAATCGTCATCTTGCACCTCATACTAATCATCATGCCTATGGCTTTCTCTTTCTCTGTCTCTCTCATAATCACGAGCGAGTTGAGCGAGAGACCAGTGTGTAGCGGCTCGACCGCTCATTGCATAAGCGCGATGAGCAGAGCGAGGAACAGTGCATGGAGTATAGGTTGCTGCACAGGAGTTACGTTTGATTGTACGCTCCCACTTCCCTTATGCCTTAAGAAGAGAGGATGAGGTTGAGAGTCCTAAATATAACACGCACAGAGAGTCTTCGTAATGAGTTTCCACACCGTCAAAAAAAATGTTGGGTTACGTTGAGTACAGTGACATGAATGGTGACTTGCCTTGCGAGTCTCGGCGTGTGAGCGGCGGCGGCGGCGGCTGGCTAGGCTCGGCGGGTATGGGCGGCAGCGGGCGGTCGATGCTGGCGGCGGCGGCGAGCGGCGCGGGCGGCGGCGCGGACGGCGGCCCGGCGCCCGGCAGCGGCGGCGCGCGCTCCTCGGGCGACGGCGCCGAACTACCCGACACGGAGCTACGGGACGCAGTTTTGGTTATACCCGGGCGACATACGGCCTGGAATTAAATAAGGATGTTGCGTTACACACGCAACTGTAACTATTTTGACACTCTGCATTGGATTGAAACGACAGTTCTTGTATGAATTTGACAGCTAGCTGATTCCGATGCCAATTGTCAGCCCATACATGAACTGTCAAAATGAACACGATGGCGATTGCGAGCGAGTTACAGTCTGGCAAAAAAGAGTAAAAATTAAAAAGTGGGTATACTGTAGAGTCGTCCATTTCTAATCTATACACTCGGTTTCAATAAGGAAGGGTTGTATGTGACATTAACATTGACAAATCTAGAGGCAAGGCTTCTTTGTGACTAGGGATGTGACATTCTACGTGAAAAATCGATTTTTAATTAATCGATTATTTTTTTTCGCATTAAAAATCGATTAATAAATAATCGATTTATCTTAAAAAAATAATCGATTTTTATATTAATCGTTTTTTTCCTAATTTGTTAATGAATTTCAAAATAAACGCTATAAATACTTTATATATCATGGTTTTATTAATTAAAACTGTTTCAAAAGCACAATAGGGCTGCCATCGTAGACGCACAGATGGCGTTAATGTGTAATATCATCTCCATGGAGATATTATTCTTTGATAGTTCGCGGTCCGGGTTATAAAAGACCAGAATTAATGTCGGGGGTGGTAGATAAAAAATCGACTATGCTTGATTTTTGATTATAAAAAAAATCGATTATTAATCGATTATTTGTAATAAAAAATCGCAAATAAAAATCGATTTTTCCATTTGAAAAAATCGATTTTTAATCGATTATTTCCATAATCGATTATTTTTTCACATCCCTATTTGTGACACCTTGCACATAAAACGATTATCGATTATATCTTAGTACTAATAATAATCGATTCCATAAAAATAACGACTGCATATTAATTTATTACATAAATGCTATTTCAATATAATGATACTCAAGTCAATCTCCTAGGATGTAATAATTATAATTCCTATTTTACGCTTTTTGCCAAGTTGTGTTTTTTCAACAAAATAGGTTGTATAAAATATGATTTAACTTCATAATGTAATTGAAGTTCTAAGGAATCTATTTAGTACCAATAAAATCGATTGGTATTGTGTAGTGAGTGTGAAAGAATGTAAAATACTCACTTCATATTTTTGTAGGTTGTCTTTGGATTTTCGATTATACGCGATTTTAACCGATTACCCAATTATACATAGTCACCTCTCTAGTTTTAATGACCATAGAACGTAACCTAGCAACGTCTCGTTAAATAATGACATATTGAAATTTTTTACGTGAAAATATATAAACGCAATACCTTGGCCGTGATTCTTTTTAGAACGTTATTAATATACAGTACTGAGTATTGGTTTATTCCTAAGTAATTTAATTTAGTATTTATTTTGCTGTCAAAACTTTCGTGAACACTAACAGTTACATTCTATGGATCTGTCACACAACCCTTCCTTATTAAAACAGATCGTAGGTACCTATAAGAAAACGGGACGTCAGGTTCATATAGACAGGGTCTCTAACCACTAGGCTATCCGGTCGTCAAAAGACGCGTTTAAACAAGACTTTTTAATAACTCTGCGGCTGATAAATTAATCGAAGCATTTCTCATACAGGATGAAACTGGTTTCCATGTTCATAACTTATGAAACAGAAGGATAGGTATCACCTTTTAAACTATAAGTGAAATGCGCGTGCGCGATATTCTTCCATGCATAACAAGAATAATAATGTGTTACTTTACAATGTCAATCGCCGCTTGATTTCCACAGCAGATATTGATACTTACAGCGTCTAGACTCGGAAAGGTATCATGTTAGGGCGACGTAGGGCTTAATCTGAACTAAATTAAGGAAGTTTATATTCATGAGCACACAGGAACGTGTCTTTTATGAGTATTGCTTAGCGGGAGGGTTGGCGAGTGAAAAACAGGTAGGTATAACAAAATGAAAACGAATCCACAAGATCGCGCGTTTCCTACTGAAGAAATGTAAATAACTTTTTTTTCATAAGAAACTTTAATCACCTTCACATGCTAATATAATTATAGTTAGTGAATCATACATATATTATTGATAATATTTTACTTTTACTACCTTTTTTTTTTTGTTAATATTTTTCTTTTTTTTGTGTGTGTTCGTTTCGTGCCGCCGGGGCGAGCGCTCTCTGATGAAGGACTACGGAATTGACAACATTTCATATTTCTGAGCCTATAATGTTAATGGTTCTGTGAATTTTGTTTGAAAAGATGAACATGCTGACAGTTTAATTTTTTTGCTAGGGCTTGTATTTAATTTATAATTAATTTATTAATTTGTGCTTATTCTAAAAGGGCGTAACTCCAATACTATCACAGAATACACACTTATCCCTTTGTCTTTTCTCTATAGAAAAAAAAACTGACGTTAATTTCAAATTGTCAATGTCAGGCCCTATTCTCCGATATTCGATTTTCGAGGTTCGCTTCGTGCTGTTCCGCTCATACTAATAGTCATTATCTTGAGAGTGAGAGAGAAGGTATGCAACGAACTTCGAAAATAGAATTTCAGAGTTGCCCCCCTTGTACTTTGAAGTTGTCACAAATACAAAATTATGATCGCTTATTTTTTCTCGTGAAAAAAGCAAAGGCGTTTCACCTATCCTGTGGTAGTTTTGGTAAAATTAGGAGATATTTTTAATTATTTTTAATTTTTTATAATAAGCGATATTAAAATTATATAAACATATTACAGTGATCAGGAGGCAAAATGCTTTCGAACCACATATACATTTTCAGGTGTTATAAAAATGAAATGTTGTCAATAGTCCAAAACAATTGTCGGAGCATTCCTTCGGCTTTTATACGTGAGTTATCCGGTTTGTTTTAATTAGGTAATATTTTACTTACTTAGTAAATACTACAATTATCAAACATTGACAAGTAGTGGTAGCAATAACGGCTGTTTTGCAATAGTAAATAACAGTGTTGTGTTATTCTTAAATAGCTGTTATTGTAAACTGTTGTCTGTTATCCTGTTATATTGCTGTTTTACAAAATGATAATGAACTTATTGTTAAATAATTGTTATACTTATTTCGTCGCGATCACGCGATCGTAGGGGAACAAAAACAAAACAACGCTCTGTTACCTTGTTAGTTATTGTACTGACTGACAACAAACAGCAACAGCTAATAATGATACCAAATTATATTGATATTTGAATTGCGATTGCGATGCGATGCAAGCTCGCGCATACAGCGCTATCTCTCGCACACACCTACTTGATTTGTTGCGCACTCGCTTGCGCTTCTATGCCACGTGCGGCAACAGTGCGCGTATGAGTATGAACAACGTTGACAACAGACCACGAATAATGATAACAGGATATTTGACGATTCGATAATGTGTTGTTCGTTGCATGCAAATAATGCATTACGTTATCTGCTGTTGTAATAACGACCACCACTATTGACAAGCGATCACTTCACAGGCAGCCAAAATATCGGATCGAATTCCGAAAAGTCTTACAGTTGAATTGAGAATATTCGAAGTCAGTTAATGCGTACGCACCTGCATGCGCTGCAAGACGAGTTCGGCAAGATGGCGTCGGTCTTCTTCCTGCGAGTCGCCCATGAACGAGGTAGCAGAGTCGTTGAGTTCGATGATGTGCTCGCGTCCGTCCTTGCCCACAACTAGCTCCAACGCGCACACCTCCAGGCCACCAAAGATCTCGCTCACCTGCACACGAGGTAGATAAGCCAATGATCATGATCACACACTAGGCCACTTATAGTAACACACACCAACTAATAGAGCGGTAATGATAAGGACTATCCCTGAACTGCGATTGATCAGCCCGGAGCGAAGCATGATGATAGTTGGGAAAACAGATTATATACTGGCACGGGTAGCGACCCAAAAAAACAGGGTCACTTCCCATAGAAAATTGTATGAAAAGTGACCAGGATTTTTTGCTCCCGATTATATAATTGTAAATGGAGTAGATGGAGTCAATGTTTAGTCATGTCGAATTATTCGTCGTGCTTATGAAATAAAATGTGTAACGGTTATTGGCTTTATTTCATGTTGGGGGAAAAGGAAAAAATATTGCAAAATGGTAAATGCTGAAAATATATTAGGTTTTGTTACCTTAGGCTCTGCCCCGTAAGGATTTATGGATTATATATAGACGTGATTTATGGATGCATGTGTGTACCTATATAATTAGGTTTACGTTTAAAAACCCGAATTTACTACTTTTTTATTCATAAAACAAATCGACAATGTAGTTATTTACATCTTATGGCCTCTGAACAGTATTTAGAAAATGTCGAACAAAAATGACGGGTCAGTATGTATGGGATTTCCTTAGAAATCGACCAGTTATTTTTGCTCGTGAGCATAGTTACCTCATCGATCCACATCTTGTATCGATCGTTCATGCCGATAGCCTCCAGCATGGCTGATCCTTGGTTCGTTTTCCAGTTGCCTGATATAGATTTGCGCCTAAAAATAAACATAAAAAACAAATCAAGTAAGTAGGTAGTTGTTGTAACTATAGATTTACCACGAGAATCAGTTTTATTGTAACGACATCGTCTGCATTTTTGGAGTTATGACATAACAAGTACAAGTTGATAATGTATTAAATCCAACAATGCTCGGTTTTGTATTTGTGATTGATCTGTTTGTGCGAGGTAAAATTGAGGATAATATTGTAGTGTCAGCAGTAAAAAAATATACCACGTAACAGAGTAATGAGAACGCCTAGCCAATTTTAAATCATTCTAACGTTTGGATGAAACTGGTTTCCATATTTCCTGTAGGCGTAGGTAAGTGCGTTATTATTATTTTACCTCCCACTCTTTGTGTTGGAGAAATGATCACAATTCGTATTATACGCAATAATTCCCATTCATTTTATAGTACATTTAAGATAAGGATTCATTCTATTATAGGGCCTATTGCGTCTATTGTGTGCCTTGAATTTTTGATGTGTAAACTCACTGTATTGTCATGTATTGTTTTGTGGTGATCAATGATGAATACTGTATTATAATATAAGTAGGTATACGGTATTGTAGGGATGTATCAATTAAGTACCTTACGTTACGATTGAATTCAACTTACATGAACGCCTTATAGTTGGTGCCGATTCTCTGTATATGGATGTCGTACTTGGCGTCGATATATGGTTCGACAGTGCAGTAGCTGCCTACCATTGCCACAACTCCAGCTATGTCCTGAAACGTATAAAAATTTATATCACAACAATTGTAACGACTTTAGAACGAAATTAAGGGCACACTTCGTGGCAGCGCAGTTGGAAGCCCAATGAGTTACTTGTGCTGTTGGCGTGTTAGTCTGTTAGTACGTATAGTTAGTATGATAGTATGTATAGTTAGTATGTTAGTATATTATGTTGGACAAATCTTGCAATTGAGATTTAACCCAATTTCAGTGTCGAATTTACCTGAGACTTTTGGTACTTTCGTGCTTTTATGTATGCGTCATGTTAGTCAAGTAATTGTAGTTTTTCCGTCGTCATCGTCACTCAAAAAGTGTTGCGGCAGAAAACCAGCGCTGCGGCCCCCGTCGCAGCATTATGCTGAGCTGCAACCTTTTTGACGTTGGACAGCGACACACTACCTAATTGTTATTTTTACTTTATTTTTATTTTTTATTTTTTGTATTGTTTATTTCTGGTTTGTGCTGTTGTCCTATGCGTCAAATAAACGTATTTTCTTTCTTTTCTTTCTAATTATACATATTAAATGTATGTGATCAACTCATTAAGTACCTAAGTAAGGAGGATTAAATGAAGCATTGATTAAAATCTGAAAGCTCACATAATTACTGCATGAATCAAAACGGTCAATCGCTCACAGTCGGATGCGGATTCACCACACATACTCAATCTCGAGGATAAGAATAAATCTCGACGACAATACAAATTAATCTTGTTCAAAATGTTCAACAGGACGCCTACAAGGTTTATTACTGTTATACCTAATCCAGTGAGTTCCGTAATCCGGGCCGTGTTGCGATTAAGCCGATTAACATATTTATAGGTGGTAGTCAGGAATCGGGTGTTACCTGGAAGTCGGCCAAAGAGTCCACTTTCACCTTAGCCACGCCGCTGTGCGCGTGCCCTATCTTAATCACGACCGGGAACTTCGGAGCCGTTACCTTTAACAATAGAAAGATCATTATTCTCATGTCTTTATCTCTGAATCAATATGAGAGAGAATGCCGCGTACGGACAGAATCATAAGACAAATGGTTTAACGCGCGGACGCTCGCAATCGTATTCAGCATCTCTTTATTTCTACCCTCCTCTTATACCGCTTGAAAGTAAAAATGGCGCGTTAGACACAATAGCCCCGAGTTAAGGGTAGAGCGACAGTCTTCAGTCCATTTATTCAAGTGAAATTACTAACTAAACCTTTGTAGAGTATTTACAGCGAATTTGAAAAGGGTTTGTTTCTTGTGAATGTATTTATTTATGTTGGTAGGTAGTACATATTGTGATCAGGTGTTTAATTTCGCTAAGCTATTCGTGCTTCAGGTAAATACTGGAGGCTGATTTTTGAAAGCTTATCACTCGAAAGTATTATTCCAAAGTGAATAAAAATTGTGCTGAATTTGAAATGTGAGAATAGCAGATAAAAATATCGTTGCAATTAATTTTGTCCACTAGTCGAAAATTTCATTGGAGTTTTAGTTTTCCAGCAATACATAGATTTTTACCATAACATGTTTTGTTGTACCACTTCGAAAGGGACTTTCGAGTATATGGTTTCAAAAATCGATACCCTGATGTTTATTTAACTTCGGGTTAAAGATACTTTATTCTCAAAAGAATTACAGAAATTCACTGAGAATGAGAATCACATGAGAATATTTAAATATTTATAACTTCGTACTTGTATACAGTAATGAATAACGGTTTCAACCGTTGCTTACTTTAATTACGAAATTGTTTGAATATTAAACGGCTCCCGAAACTAAGGAAACAGTTGTTTGATAAGGAGCTTTGTGCAAACCGTATGTTTTAATCACACGCCTGTTACGAGTAAATCACACGTGGACGCGTAAACTGTATGTTATTTAGTTCCTTCAGTTAATTTTGTGGCGCCGATACGGATCTTAATTGCCAACGGGCATGAAATTGTGGTTTTGGTTTAGTCGGCCGCTCTGGGGCCTTAAGACCCTTTCATATCTCATACTCATAATTCTCATAAGCTAAATGTCACTTAGTTAATGGAAGCAAAGGGCGTTGAAGCAATCGAGGTAACTTAATAGGGATGTCATAGAACGATGATAGTAAGTATTTATTTTTAGTCTTTTTAGATCTACACGGTCGTGTAGAATGATCAGCAACTTAGTCGAAGCGCGCCTGTGCCAAGCATTAAACAGTTAGGAAACTACTCTAGTTATCTCTGCAGTACTAAAGATATATAAGATACAGATATTAAGCTACTTATATTAATGTATGCTTTCCTCGAAAATAGTATGTATGTATGTATGTATGTAAACTCTTTATTGCACATAAAAAATTAAAAAATACAGAAGTACACAGAAAATAGTACAAAGGCGAACTTATCCCTAAGAAGGGATCTCTTCCAGCTAACCTGGTACAGAAAGGAATAGTTTACAAAAAAAAAGGCAAGCAGTCATTATTATGCGCAAATAAGTAGTATTAATACTTAATAAATTAACAACTAAAGTACATTATAAAACCATAATAAAAAATTATATAAATAACGAAATAAAATTTAACCAATAAACTTACATAAACACTATCGAACACTATCACCACCACCACTACCACTATCGAATATCAAATAACATAAATAAACACTTACTTACTTACTTTATAGTATCATTATAATCTATTTTTAGGTTTCCGTACCTACTAAAAAGGTTTTACATTTTTCACTGCTTTAAAAGAAACAAAAGAAATATCCTTATGTCTATTTCTGAATTTTTGCTCGATTTATTACTTAATGGCAAGTGTAAGATGGTATGGTACTCGTATCTTTCGTGTGCAATTCTTGCATTGGCCTGATTTATAGATGACGGCAACTGTATATTTACATATGTGCTATAAATACATATAAGCATAATTTATCAGGTCAATTATTACGATACTTAATACGAAACGCATTTATCTTGATGACTTCCTATCCCGCTTTTTTATCAGTTCCGTCGTTTCCTTGTCGGATCACAACTTTTTACGGTTTTCTTTATCTAAAACTTCATTACTTCAATGAATCAACAACAAGTGAAGTATTCTTGGAACTGTTTTTATGAATTAGATTGGATTTACAATTCTTCTCATAGTTACCGTTACTAACACGCTACGCGGATCATTCCATTTGGTAGGGTTTAAAATTGAGTAACGTTCTTTGAGTGATTCACAACTCGTGACTAAAAAGTTTTAATAATCACCCACTACTTCTATTCCTGCGAAATGCGATGGCGTCTATCGATCGATCAGGTGGATTTTGGCACGTTCTCAATAGCTGAATTCATTTTCTAATTCAGTAGTATTGACACTCCATAAATAAAAATTACATATCGATAATAGAGATATAGCGAATGAGTCTGGAAACGATATCGTAACATTGAAGGTCCTTTGTTTATTTATAAAATAATGATTCAAACGTAAAATATAATGTGTTTATTTGTTGTAATGTTGATAAAACGAATGCATTCACATGTAGATACGGGGCTGTGAAGATGGGAGTTAGCGTACAAAATACCATTCACGTTGGTATCTACATAAAATATGTATAGGTAGGTAATTGACGCATTGTCAGCTCCTGGGTAACACTGTTAAAAAAATGTTGTCAAACTACACAATTATGGACCATTGGCCTACTAATGACAAAGTTTTGGATGTATGAAAAACACATAGATCTATATAAACAAATCCTTCAGTTAAATATGTATAGGAGGTATTTAAGCTTATGAACATTAGCCTATACAACGTCGTAACAACATAATTATGACATGAAGATGTCAGGAAGTCATGAACGTCTTCTGTGTTATCACAGTTAGACCATGTTTACAAATATTGCTTTGTTCCGATAATGTACTCTTTAGGATGACCTATTCGGTACGTCACAATGAACTCTGTTTAGAATAATATTATGCTGCCTAATAACTTTCTCCGTTTAAGAAGTGCAACAGCGTCATGCGAAGGACTCATGAAATAGGCACGTCAAGGAGTACAAAGCAGCGGTTTCCTGATGTGCGGCGCGTCGCTGGAGGCGTCGTCGTGGGCGGTGCCGCATCAAGTGTTTTGCTCTGCAAGGTACACTTCCCGCGTCTCACTTCTGATGACGCATACCAACTCCAGCAAAACAAACTCGGCTCGTGTATATTACCAAAGATGGTGTGTCGCCTGTTATGTATTGATGTAGTGTTAGTGTGATTGAGCATTGTTGTCTTTTTGCTCACGTCCGGTCGCGGCCGTAAGATTTACGGAGATGTTTGCAAGGCTTTGTGGTGTCGATCCTGCGAATTTGATGGTGGTTTTTCCACGTGACTTGTTCCTTTTCTAGGAGACGCAAGTCGTTATGCTGGGTTGGCGCCGCGGTCGTACAGACCACATGATTTGCTCTTTAACCATAAGCTATCTGCTGATCGATCTAGCAGATAACGTCTCGGAGACTATGGAGGCATTCAATTCAAATATCATAACAAGTTGCTGACAATAGCTCTTAATGATTATAAGCAGGCGAGAAATAATATCATACTGCCTGAATGGAGTATTTATTATAGTTAAAGGACGAGACAATTGTCATTTATCACTACCGTTACCGCCTTTGATGTTATCTTTGCGCTCGCGATTGGTACTTACTCGGTATACAAATGCATTGAGCATTGCGTATTTGAAGTCAATTTATATTATTTATTACAACCTATATCTATTGTAACGCCTGAAATGACAAAGTAGACATCACCTTAATGCCGCCTGCCCTGCCTCTTGTTGGATAAAGTGCGTCATTGTCTTTACATAAATCATTACTAATAGGATTATTAAATTAACCAAATGTAACAGTTATGGTATTTTGTACTTCAAAAACAGGACCGAAGTTGGGTATCATCAGACAAACAAAACCTCGTCTAATAACCGATAGTTTCATTCCTGAGTTTCATTCTGATAAAATAGTTACATAGTTATAAATGGTGAGAAACTTGCCTGAAGTGTAGATATCGTAATTTTAACTTAACACTCGTATAGTCTATTTATGTATAATCCGATATTAATGTACGCGTCCTTTGGATTGGATACATTGTAAGTTGTAAGCAAGAAGAATACAAACAGATAAAGTCCCATTCCGCTTTTGGTTTTTAACAGGCCAAATACTATCTTCTTCTTCTTCTTATGATGCCTCTACAACTAGTGAAGATTGGCACTCAGCTCCGCATACCAAAAACTATACCAGGATTATTATATATAAAGGAAAAATATACTCCTTAGAAAAATGAAATGAAACAGAACAAACAATTTCATTACTAACCAAAAATTCTAGTTCTGTTCGTGTTTGTTTATTAAGTACCCTTCAAAGACATTTGTTTGTATAACTTCACGGACTGGAAACAAATAACAATGACTCAATAAATGTGGTAAAACAGATAGTAACGGTGTTGAATTTGAGTACTGTGCTCGCATTAGCGTTATAATTGACCTTACCAATGTCAAGAATGTGTTCACCGACTGAATTAACTCGGCGATGCACCTTACGCCTCTACCGATAACCACATAACCAACTCATAATAATGAGGAACTAATCGATTAGACGCCGGCAATAAAAAAATAGTTTAACACTCTGAT
Organism: Pandemis heparana; assembly: GCA_963854515.1. Lineage (NCBI taxonomy): Eukaryota > Metazoa > Arthropoda > Insecta > Lepidoptera > Tortricidae > Pandemis > Pandemis heparana. Next base: position 9,700,131 of record OY978010.1, read on the forward strand.
TCATATCTGTTTTGGATTACATACAACGCAGATTTCATCAATTACGTAACATTGTTATTGTTACACGCGACGACGAAATTACTACTTGTTATTTTTATTAAACCTGAGCTTCTTTTCAGTTTTCCATCAAATAATTGATAAGTTGCGGATATTTTCAACATTTTACGTTTCGGTTTATAGTATTCATTTATTTTATCGTTCTGCTTCATTTACTAATGGAAATTGACAGTTTTATCAATCCGTTTTGTGTCGCTTTAAAAGATAAAATTCTGCAGGATTTCTCACTCAACTCTTCATTATGAAAGCACTTTCTGTTCAAATCAATTTGTACCAAAACAGTGCCCATAACATAGGTCACAAGCTTCAAAGGGAATAACATCCCAAAACTCCACTTAGATGTGAATGTAGAATTGTGAAATTATACCTGCTCTGCAATGTTTAAAAATCGATTGAGTTATGTTCCTGTTGGATAAAACAAAGAACACTGCCAAAGAAGGTGGTAGCCAATAAGGAAATATCGCAACCGTTTGCCTTATGCGAGACTCGACCCACTTTGATAAAAGACATCTAAGCGTGTACGCGGCACTTTGATAAAACGATGCATAAGGAGCGTGAAAGTCCAAATTGCGATGTGGATTTAAGTATGTTCAACGGGAATTTCCTTTACTCATAAAATCTAAAGCACTAGCTACCTAACTTAAGTATATTAAAAAATTAAAATGCAACGTAAGCTAACGCTAATTTTGAAGCTAAACGGCTATTTATAATGCAAATGAAATATAATGATTATACATTTTTTTCATAGTTTTGTAGAACGACGTTTTTTGATCTGAGAAATAGGTACTTATTTGACAAACAACAATTTCGCGTGGCATTTTGATAAATGTAACTTAACATTACAAAAAGGTTTTTAAACATCAGCGATCAATATGAGGAAGGATTATTCAATTTATCTTTATTAGGGAAAAGTAGCTGTTCGATGTATCATGCCTGTTCCATTGATAAATAAAGCTACTAAACTGTTATTTCGTGTGTCACGATTTCACAAAATAAGTAAAAGCACCTCTTGGCTTTAAAATATATCCAGTCTGACAATCGTAACCATTTTAGTGCGTACTTATAACGTAATATTACTTGAGTATAATTCTCCTGAAGTGCCATCGCATGTTTGTGCAAAGTTTTTCAGATCTCAATCGAACGATGTTATAAAGTAAATAGCTACTGTTGACTTGAGTTGAAACTAAATTCTGATTTTTAAAATAGCATTTTTAAACCAAAAGAATTTTTACTGTTTAAAGTTTAAATGTTCAAGAACTAAAGCAACATAAAGACGAACCAACTTTAAATAAACAAATTTCGCTTTGAATGCAAATTTGGTGTTGAACAAATAACTTTACTTATTCAGAAGTGTTTCTGTGTAGGTAAATCCATGTTTCTAAGTAAGCGCTTTTCTTCGAAAGTATGTAGACATGAAATACTCAAATATTTAGACAATGAGTTTTGATTCTAGCCATACGGGAAACACACGTCACGTAAGCCCTGTTTGTTTGATCAGAGGCATTTGCGCCCCTGCTTGCTGCGATTGTCTAATGTTTACATTTGCTGCATGCCCTGATGATGTCACACGCGAAACCTAATTCTGATGAATCACGAGCTTTTACCGGCGATGCAGCGATAAGCCGCGGATCTGCGTGTGCGACGTGATATCAGCCGTACCCACGTGTTAGTGTATATTGATGGCATCGGTGGGCGCATAATAACTGGTCCGGCCCAACGAAACGTTCAGTTACTGATTGTCCGCTACGGGGAGCGCGTGTCGATATCAACACGAAGCCGGCGTGCGCGAGAGCATACACGATAAATTATATATTGCTAACTTCAAACAATCAGACTGGGAAAGTTAAGATTAACAGTGATTTACTAGCAGTGATAGTGACCTCGCCTTGGATGAGTTTTCCGTAGAGCTGAAATTGAAACCGCTCAGGTGCATTTGTTTACTTTGATATTTTGGGTTTTATTTACTAATCAATTACTAAATGTATGCGCTAATAGTATGTTAATTTTAGGTTTGAAATATGTACTTACAAAGTTGACAGTACAGGCATTTACATAGAAATGCGACTTTATTAACTTTGAGGTAGGTATTCTCTCATACTAAATTGAGCGCAGTAAGGTGCACTTCTCTGACTCAGACACTTGCACAATTGATGATAACTAACATATAGATACAAACGCTGTGCAAACAATTACTAATTATACAATGTTGATGGAGGCGAAAGTTGGCACAGATCTTAAAAGGAAAACCATATTGTGTTAAATTTTAATCTCTTGCTGCGTAAAGAGATTCCTTTAGAAATCGGATGTGCTTAGTTTGCCGACTTATGCCGATGTTACATATTGCTTGAGAAGCAAACGTGACACATTTTGTAAACATCGTCCGTTTGGTTAGCGCACCTACTCGCTCGTAGAGCTCACTAGTCAATATTGTTGCACTAAGAAGCAAGTCAAGTAAAGTATTTGGTCTGCCAAATACTTTCATTTCATCTTTAAATTGCGTCAGTAAATCTTTAAAGCAGGGTTTGTGGCAATAAACAAATAAAACAATCTCCATTTAAACTTTAGACAAGTTTGATTCTCTTCTTTATCCGAATAGTCACATCCCCATCGTGCAGATTTGTATCATAAATCAGCCGGGGTTTAAAGTTTCAGCATGACAAAAGAAAGTTATTAATTTCGTGAATATTACCTTCCTCAACTTATCCAAATTACGTGAAACCTCTTATAATATTCATTCACAATCCGAATTGTTATCAAAACAATTATGAAGTACTTAATTCAGGAAAATACGATTCGTATAAAATTAGCATTGGAGGTTCAAAAAAATCCTAAATCAAGTTTAAATTTTAGGTCGGTGTACATAAATTTTCATATTCCTCTTTAATACAAGAGTAAAGTGATTGCTGCTGGGACTTAATTCACACAGAACACTGCATTTCTTCGAGACATTTGTTTACCCGCTGCGATTCTTGGAGCTTCGTGCTTGCTGCGTCGATCCCTCCAACAATAAACAGACTCGCCGACAATGTTTTACATTTGTATATTACGACGAATTAATGAGCGTGAGAAGCTCTCTATTAATAGAATGCTAGTTGTGGCTATTAATAATGTGGTTTCAATTGCAAGTTTACAATGTGACAGGGTGCTAAAACCAGGATGCTTTGTAGTGAAGGATGTTCGTCGTTAGCGGTACGGAGTGGCGGCTGGACCCACTCTGCTCTATTGATTAATCAGATCACTTTATTGCATAATGGCCAGTTTGAGCGAACGAGTTGTCTGCGCGTCCTGATAGCAAGTTCTTTCTGATAATACTTCTATTCTACACGTAAAATGAATTACTGCATGAACCGATTTCTAGTGGATAGGTAACAATTAAAATCGATATGAGAATTAGAATTCCTACCAGTAATAGGGCATATATCTAATGTAGATCAGAAATATGCCTGGGGCCTTACCATGACGTCTTAATGCGTTTCAGTTTAGGTTCGCTTGCTGTTAGATTCATACTAAAAGTGACAGCTAAAACTTGAACTGAGTCGGAATTAGGACGTCATGGTAAGGCGCCTGGACTAGTCTTGAAGTCAGTTCTTGGGAACCAAAAAATAAAATCGAAGATGACTGTCGTAACTGAAAAAAAATCGACATATCTATAAATATATTGGGCACTTTGAAGGGCTGTGAATTTTCATCACTATTTTTTTATCCTTCTGTTGTAGGTAACTTTTGTAAGTTTGTTAAAAGAAATGTGGAAGGGATCGGTCACATCCCGATTCCTAACCTTACGTTTGGCTAATAGGGTTTCCGTCGAGTATCGAAAATCGGAAAAGGTTTGCGAGTCTCAGGCCCAAGTTTTTCTTAGTTTTTCACTTCGGTCAAGTAAAAGTACTGTTTAACTCTTTGTTACAACTTATTATCTATTACCTTAATAGGGTTTAGTCACGTGCTCTAATCCTACTAATATTATAAATGCGAAAGTTTGTGACGATGTGACGATGTGAGTGAGTGAGTGTGTATGTTTGTTCTTTCTTCACGCTAAAACGACTAGACGGATTTGGATAAAATTTGGAACGAAGATAGCTGGTACCCTAGATTGAAACATAGGCTACTTTTTATCCCGGAAAATTGCACAATTCCCGAGGGATAGCGATAAATAAGTCAATTGCTAATTCTACGCGGACGAAGTCGCGGGCAGAAGCTAGTTTGTATATAAATGTCACCTACATTTTATATTTAAATGAGGCTATTAAAACCAGCTCTTCAGTGACAGAACTGGCTGTTTCTACGTATATTAAAAACTAAACACATAGGTACTGGTTCTAAATAAATTACAACAATGGCTTTTTTATCCCGAAATCAGGCCAAACTTTTTTATCACGGGATTCACGGGTAAGACAGAAACTTTCCCTGCGGCAAACTTATTCAGTTCACACCTTTGATAAAAGGTTCACACCACAAATCTTCGGGGAAACATAACGTTAGCACGTCTTTATCTTTCTGGAATTAATTACCAGGTATTGAAGTAGGATATATATTTTCTAGCTGTAATATTACAGCTAGAAAATATTCCTCCTTTGAACGAAGGTCTAGTGTCAAACCCTGACCCCCGCGAGTTGACCCGACTCACGGAAGAGGGTAATCACGAATGGAGATAGGTATCAACACTGGCTTACCCATTACTGGTTATTTATGAAGATAACGACACTTTGTTATGATTGAATGTTCGTAGCCAAGAAATTCAAATTGTAATTTATTTGTTTTATTTGGGTAACCATTCACCTACAGTTTTATATGGGGCATACTGAGTAATTATTAGCAAGGTCAGTATACATCGTAGCAATTGCAATTGACACATGCAATTGCACCAGATAGCAATAATACTCCAGGAAGACAGCACTATCGCAGTCTATGAATCTTATCTAAATAGAATAGATAGTGGCACCTGTTAGTACTAGAACTATACAGTAGATTAAAATTATAATTACAATGCTTTTATTTAATTGTCTCTAGGGATAAAACACTCGTCGATGACCTAGTGCGTAGTACCGGGATAGCAAAATGTGAATGCATAAAGTTAATTTGCTTTCACGTTTGAAATTAACTACGATCGCTGATTCAAAGCTTTCCACGCCTAGTACCCGTTTAACTCATAATTATTGTGAAAGTCGCATTCATATAGGAGAAGGTTCATAATGGAAAAGATAAGAAACATATTCCACAAATTGAATTAGAAGCTAATAAAACCGTTATCTTAATTCAAAGCTGCGGGCCGCGGTACAATATCGATCGAGTTCAGAGTCATAAACATGGGGAATCGAATAAAGTGAGCCGGAAACGCCAAACGTGGCACTCAAAGTGTTAAATTAAGCAGCATGTTTTAAATCCCCATTCCATAGATAATAATGGTAGGCCGATGTAATATAATCGGTTTGGTCGATACGGTAGAGGAAATACCGAAGAGCAGGCGAACTCTGAGCTAGCTAGCCACGCGACAAGCCGCAAGTGCACCGCAGAGCTCGCGTTACATCGCTGGAATGAAAACAATGAGTCCATCTATTGAGTGCAGGTGACAAAAGCGTTTGTTGCCTTTCATCACTAGTTTCATTTCCAGCTAAAACGCCTACACAGACACCTTTATAGTCGTGGTGTTGAACTTGTGATGTTGACTCTGTAGCATATTCATGATCTTTCTATTTATTTCTGTGACTGTAAAGTCAATGCAATTATCAGCTGACTGTCGTCGGGTCTATCAGCCACTTATTACTTTACAACTCGTGCTAACTGGTGTTTATTACTCCGTATACATACATTAGGTACTATAGCTCAACAGAACTGGGACGCGCACCATTTTAGCATCTAGCACAAGTCTGTCATTACGAAACTTAATATTGACATCTAATTTCATTTTTTAAATACGTCGTGTTTCAAAAACAAGTTGAAATGTTGTTTGTAACTATTAAATGTTATTTCCAGTGTTTCGAAACTTTCTTATTTGTTGATTACTTATTTTTTTAATATTATCTCGAATATGAGTTAAAATTGAAATGTAGCTCCACGTAACTGAACGTACGTTTAACGTCTCATTACCAACATCCATCAGCAGGCCACTGCTGTGCATAAATCTCTCCAAAAAACACGCTTTTTTACATTGTCTTCGGCTTCTAGCATCCAGTTTCTCCCACTATTTTTCACAAATCATCACTCCACCTAGTTAGCCAAGTAGTTTTTTTTTCACTCAAAAAAATTTCACCATGTTTAGATACATATTAATCAGTTAATAAAAGCTTATAAGAAGCGTCAAATTGAAAATACCATAACTAATTCTAGCTATTTCTAATAATCTCTTTGAGGCTCTATTAACAACTCTTTTACGAGCTTTAAAGTAACGTTTTGATCGTGAACTATGCCTACGTAGAACTTTCTCACGATAACGCGCGGTCATCCCGCGTTATCAGAAGAAACCGACAATTGTGTCCGCCCACGTGGGCTGGGATTTATAATATTATTAGACGTACGTGAGGCGCCGGCAAATCCTCCAGCATTGAACGTTATTATGTCGTGCCCATGTGGTTTATAGTTTAGAAACTAATGTTATAATTAACCTTGTGATTTCAGTGCCAAAGTTTACTGCATGTTTGGTTTTGTGTCGAAAGATGGCAAATGACTTGATTCTAGGTACTGTGCCCATAAATTTTAAAAGATTTTCTTATCATAAATCCAATATTACTGCAATCACATGCATGAAATTATTTCAGCCATGTTCTAGAGAAATTGATCGAGGGTCCATAATCTTTGTTACGAAAAATCTTTCGCCAAGATTGGTTAGCCGTCATGACATATATGTCATAGTAATATTAAGGTTTATTGTATAAGTTTCATCACGTAAGGGAAAACCTATTTCACAAAATCGAAGTTCGACGAATCTTCGTTATTATGATTGATAGCTGTCCCGCCCATAATAAAACAGCCCAGTTTGGTAAAGTGAACTTTGTACTTAATACATTTTTGGCGTCAACATTTTTTGCTAAATTGTATTGACAACATTTTGAACTTCGATCGCGTACCTACCTAGTTACCTACATAATGCTCATTTGAATAAGGTTAGGTCTGTGTTAGTTACATCATGGACTAAGAAAAACAAATCATACTGATGCTTATAAATAAGGAGCCCTTTGTTTCGTTCCTTTTAGGTTCTAATGCAGTAGGTATTTAATTTAATTTCTCAAGTAATAACCGAAAATATTTTCATGCTAAAGTTGCATGCTACAGTAACTAAAAACTCTAATCTGGCTCTTAACAATGTCGCACAGTTAAGCTAACTTAGTCAGTTTAGTCTAGGTTTATTTAAACATTAAAACAATTGTTTGACCCAACATTACATGCAGTGGGAACAAAATTGTTGACTACCAACACATACCCTTATAAATAAACTCTACACATACTCGTAGCTACACAAACGGTGAATTTAATAGTACACACAGCAACTAGACTCCACGTTTTATACTCCATGCACTGATTAATCAGGATTGTAACATGATCCCAAAGACTTCTATCCGCCAACTGTAGGATCGGATTATATGTGACATTATAAGAAAGATACCATCATAATCGAGGCATATGACTATATACTAGTATACATAGTAGCGCCGCGTCGTTGCTAACGGTAATACGAGATGCCTGGCTTAAGCTCACTCCAGAGTTTCCGATGCGCTCCTCACAATCAAGATCACCTGAACGCCTAACATGAGTTTTAGCAGTGTATGTATCGTATAATTGCAGTTCTGGTAATGAAGTCAGAGGTCAGAATTCTTCAATTCGATCAGGGACAAAGCGTAATGCCGATATCGATACCTTGATTGGTTTCATTTAGAGTTTTACTCCGTGATATCGAGGTGGATAAATTATTAAATCAGATTTTTTTTTGTTATTAGATATACATAGTACGTACACATAATATACTGTCCAAAAACATATTTGGATCATAAGAGTACGAGAATTCATACGGGATTGATTCCTAGTGGTGGTATATTGGAGTAAGTCGTAAAAAAAATTGCATCCGTCGCATTCTACAGCAAACCAGCGTGAATCGTTGAAACAGTATTAGAAACACATAAAATTGTGTTCGATTTATGCCGCCAATGTGTGTCGCTGCAGCAGACGCGGTTATCGCTTACGGCGGCGTTTTACTCCAGATGCAAGTTGAATGCTACAGAAGTACCTATAGTGCAATTTACTGAAGTATGACGCAGGATTTGGCATCGATAAAGGAGCGAGGATTTTTCCCATTTGCATGTGTATATTTTTATCACAAGAGTTTTGCGTGAATTGTTAAAAACTGCGAGCAATAAATAAACGTAGTGTTTATGGAATCTAAATATAATTGTAATCGACCCGATGCATACAGGTATGACGGGCTGCAAGTTGCATGGCACCCGCAAGATACGCCGGGCATGCAGGCCGCGCGCGGCATTTCGGCGCCTACCATAATAACGTTCGTCACTGCGCTTCTTGGTATAAATTACCAAACGTATCGCCAACCACTTCCCATGTTTATTTTAAACCATCGTCAAATCCACTCTGAACGAAATCTTTTCATCCGCCTAATGAAAGATAATGGAAAGAGTAAATTATGAGCGAATCTACAAAAAAACGTTACAAACACGCTAATGAATCCGTCAGGGAATCCGTTCACGGCGACAGTCCGCGTCGGTGGCGTAATCACAATAAATTCGGGGCAATAAAACGCACAACTCGAAACAACTGGCCTTATCATAACAAACGTGAACTTTTATCGCTCACCTTCAAATACATTCACGTTTTATTTTCTAGCGTGCATATTTTCTGTAATAAATTTATCTACTTCAAAGGAGAATCTGATTAATAACTAACCTAGTAAGCATTTACAAAGCAAAGGCTTTCTCTTGTGATGACGGAAATTACACCAAATATTATTTTAGTAAATAAATAACTCGGGTAAATTCAGATAAACCAGTTGAATTAAATATCGACAACACTGCTCGAGAACTGGTGCTGTAAAGTGTATTCTCAAAATTAAATTTTTAATTTCATGTAGGTACTTATTTTAAATTCAATTTGTTAACAATCAACAAATTAAAGTTTAGTTTTTGTAGATTTTGATTGTAGTAGGTACGATAAACTTCAACTTCAATTTTTTTAAATGACTTTAAAAAAGGAAAAGGTTACTAGTTCATCAAAATCTTTTTGTTATAATCTAATTACTACCTGGACGCTAAGTGAAACCGCGAAAATTGTTTAAACAAACAAAACATTTTCTGATTGCTTACGAGATGATTAACAACCATATTCTACGCTTGTTAACCTTCAGTTAACTTAACATTTGCTTGTATTTTTCTGCCACTTTAGCACTTGCGGGTGTCAGATATAACAGGCCAAACATAATTTTTTCTTGTGACACGTCTGCATTTTTTTTAAATAAAAACTGGGTAAAAAGACAAGTGACACCATTAGAAAACTAATCCCGTGTTTTCATGACATGGGACTCTATCAATTTTCTTGACACACGTTACTAACAATATCCAGATAGGTTTATTTTTTGACATTATGTGGACGCTACCGGCTTCTGATAAATGGATTCCATAAAGTATCATTACTCACGACTAGAACCTTACGATCAATGGTTACAACCGCCTGTTTTTCTAAAATAGGAAAGTATCCGTGATAGTATGAAACTTATCTTTTTTTGTAACACAAAGGTGAAGTTGACGAATTAAATTTATTGAAAGAAAAGAAGACAATTTATTGAATCAGGCGTTTGCGGAGGGACAATTCTTTGAACCACAAACACTAAACAAACAAACTCGGAGCAACAAGGTTCGTAAGTCATCAATCATTATCATGTTCGAATATTTGCCAAAATCTATTTTTTAATGAGTGAAAGCTGACTGTACTTTTTATTGACGATACCTAATGTCTTGCATTCAATCTCCATATCTGTCTACACCTCAATCACTGGATGGTAAATTTTTAAGCAAATTTTTTACTTAGATACTATACTTACCAGTGGCGTGGCGTCCATAGAACTCGATTCCCACCGGCTTGCCTATTTTAAGGCAGTTGGGCAATTTATTGTGCAGAATTAGAGGAAAAAGCTAGTTAAGTTCCTTTCGGCTTGCCTTCTGATATACTTGACGCCACGCCACTGATACTTACGTACGAATAGTGCAGGTTATAAAAGTTTGTTATGAGATAAACTTTATTCTGTTTAAGTAATGTGTTTTGTTTGTATTTATGAGTAAACATCTGAAATTTTAGATTCTTAAAATTCAAAGCTACACTATTTCTGATTATCATAGGCTACTATTAGTAACACGAGAAAGTTCGACATTCGCGCGTTACGTGAACGAAGTTGCGGGCAACAGCTAGTTTATGATAAGAGGCACCCAGATTAAAAATAACTTTAACTTTCAATTTCTCATATTGCCATTAAACTGACCGTCGTTATTACTAATATGTATAAAGCGATATTCCGGTTTTTGTAAATTAACCCTCGACGCCAATTACTTTTTTTTAAACCCGTGCAGACTCCGTTATCATGTATAATCAAAAATTTATATCTTGATCCTTATACATCAAGTTTTCTGTTGTAATATTTTCAATTAGTACTTACATAATATCAAATTTTCCCGTTAGGGGCAGGCTCTCGTATGATGAATGCAATTGTTTGTGAGTACCCGAAGTCATGGATGTAACCATAATTGTGTGTAGGTATGTACGTATTTCTATTCTGTGCGTATGTTTATCCATTGTCTCATACCTTTAATAGTTAACAATTTTTGTTTAGTTTTCCTTTTGCCCTCGAATTCTTCTGTTAACGCTATCCCACGGGAACTATGTAATTTTCCGAGACAAAAGTATCTTGTGTGTTAATCCAGGTTATAATGTTATAATTTACACGTTTATTATTTTTTACAAATTATTTATGTGCCAATTACAAAAATAAATTGACAAAATATAAACCATCAAAACACATCCGCACATTGCGTCTATGATATGACATGCATTACATTAGACACATATACTAATGTCGTGAAGTTGACAATTCGATTTGTCAAACCAGCATGCTGTAGCTTGACAGCTAGCATGCTTACCATTTTGCCACTCGACTCTCAGTTCGTAGCTTACAGTAACGAGAAAGAGACGCAAGCGTGTCTTGCTAGCCAGTAGATGCATATTGCACATACGTTCCAACGTTCGTTGTTAAACGACCCCCATTGCACCGGAATGATCGTAATGTTTGCGACTCCCAAAATAACCTGCCTGATGACGGCTCCGAGAAGGACGCATTACACAACAATGCAATCCAATAGTTTTAGCTTCGTTTAATTTTCCAAAATCATTGTGAAAAGAAGCCGTTTCTTTAAATTACGCTCTTAAATACCTAATTGATAGTTCCACGAGAGTGGTATAAAAGTGGCTATTCCAGGAACAAAACTAACCGGATGAATTATTTGGTAGTCTCCGCTCACAGAGTTAGTTGTCTCAGCGGCTACTTTGTTGACAAGAGTCGTATGACGTAATCACTTGAAGAGATGCTGCTGGCGTCGTTAGATATTTACTTTATCACCGCCATATTCATTGCCGTTGTCAAGGCCAATCATATTACGAGAAACACTGCAGTGAACCGGCGACTGTTATCTAATGCTCTAATAAACAAGGAAAGTTTTGTCCGTGTATATTGTTCTAAGCGCCTCTTGTTGTTTTTGCAAAAACGGAACAGTTTTACGAGGCCGTTAAACGTCAGAGTAATCACCTAGTTTCAACTCCTTCCATTCAAAATTATTTTCTACGTAAACATCCTGAAGCGCCGTGAGGAGAACGTGTGAATAACACGTTCCAGACTTGAAGTCGGCCAAGGTCAAACAGTACTCAATAAATTCGCGATAAAAATCCGATTCTCCATACTTTACCTCACACTGCGTTAATTAAAATGCTAAATGCGAAGTGATGGTATAACAACTCTACCACTTCACTAGAGCACAGTTATAGCACAATTACTGCATTGTAATTGTAACACAATGTTAGTAGGTACGTGTATTGCTGCCCTATTTATAAAGATGAAAGTGATTCAAATGAACATGTTTACTAACTGGAAATATTGCGTGATAAATCACCGGATTGCTTTTCGGAAGTATGTGTTCACCGAAAACATAGCACAGATGCAATTGAATCGGTAAGACACATCGTTTCGGTGTACTTATGATTATTATTAATCATTAAGCAATAATAAACCATTTGATAATGGCCAGAGTTTGCGCTATATCAGATTTATTATCTAACATTATGCGAAATACGTAGATGGGCCTGCCGTGGGACTGCCCAATTCTATTCCATCGATCATTTACGAGAGCGTTAAACGGTAGCAGTGAACTGAACACTTTTACTGCCTCTTCAGAAATTCAAACGCTTTAAATCTGGACCAGCAAAATAGCTTCAATCAATACTCTTCCGTTTTATATCTACTCACTGTTAAATTCAAATCAAAAGAACATAACACGGTAACAGTTGTCGAGTCATTTTTGTATGCTCATCGGAAAGCCGGGAGAGATTTATCCATGGGGAAACTCGACCAGTTTAAAACGATTGCGTGATCATCAATTGTAATAAATCTGGTTATTAATTATAGGCTGAATGAGGAATTCCCCTCTGGCTAAAACAATCAAGTCTGGCCGCAGAGGTTTCTGGGTATTCATAAAATATAAATCTAATACATTAATATATCCATGCACTACATATTTTACTAAGAATGTTCGCACTCCGTTAACACCTACTTATAAAATGTAGAATTGATATTGTGCATATTTTATGTGGATTAATTATTAACGTATGACGTAATTTATTTCGCAATTTCTATTAATATGCGGCGTAGATATCAATAACATATTAATTGAAAAATTAAATGTTAATCGTATTAAACAGATTAAGTTACAAGTCAACTGATTGCCTTTATTGGTAACCTTGACCGCGTCAGCCCGAATACTCCGAATCTCCTTACAAGTAGTTGATGCAGAACAGCTGCTGGCTTGCATCCAAAACTTTCTAAAACGGTTTAGCCGAGAAGTTTCAATTAATCTCAAGTGTTGGATGACGAGATAAAGAACGCAATGTTCAAACAATGACTTAACTCTTTAAAAAGCTTGATTCCCCGCATTCTCGTTAAGCAAATCATTCAATTGGCTACGGGGAACGACAAACAAGTAAGTATGTAGTAACTGAAACCGTTAAGGGGTTTTTCCAATTAAGCCTAAATTAAAATGACCCTGATAGACTTTCTTATCCACATTTGTTTTAAATAGACATCTCTATACTGATCGTTTGATGATAAAGATTTATGAGTCTTAAGAAAGTAAGGAAATACTCAATTTTGTAAAAAATGAAACGGTTAACAATTATTACGATACACGTAAAAATTCTAAAATATCCCTATAAGGGATGTCTACCAGTTAGCATTTGAATTAATGAGCGGTGCATATTGATGAATTTTGATGACAATACATATGTATATTATGTATACTGCATTTTGTTACAAGCCTACCACTTGTATAATAAAACAACTCTCTTGTTATTAAGTTTTTGTAATCGCGTAAATGTTGATGATAGTTTTTTTTATTACTGGCACCACAACAACTGTTACGCGAGACCTTAGAATGGATATCTATACGTTATTTTTGTCCTGACCTAACCTAACCCGTTTTTTGGCCAGACTAAATATACCTTGTTCAGCCAGGACTGGTTTGGATGCCTTTATGTATGTATACCTCCTAACTAGTGTATATTGTTTTGGCTTAACACAGTGACCTGATTGTATGCACATAATTATGATTGTATGAGAGAGTAAAATGTTAGAGTCAAAACATGTTATTTTGTTCAATACGAAGTACTCTCAGTAGGTTTTCTTGTCTGCCCATATATTTAAGTACTTACAGCATAATTATGTCTTCATTTATCGCATTTTTCCTTTAGGAGCATAAATCATGGAATATTTCGGTATTTTAGTATGTAGAGTAAAATTTTGATGTTTATCTCGAATATCTATGCTTTAGTAGGTAATAAAGTTGTGTAAATAGGTGATTGGTTATTGTTATACAGAATTCCGGAAATATTGTTAGGTCGTATATGTATTGGAGTAAAACTGTAACATGATAAAAGATTCGCTTGCAAACGTCGACATGTTATGTTTATAGACATTTCGTTTATGTGGACTTAGCACTCAAAATCCATATGTGTTGAGTCGTCTTTTATTTAAACAGATGAGTAAAATAAATTCTTCAAATATATTTAAACATAAATATACATACCAAACATTTTATTACGTTTGCACAAATTAAGAACAAGCATAATAAAACAAACAAATAAATTTTAAGCTTAAGAAGAATGTTCATGTTTTTTTCATATTTATTTTTCTGTCTACGTATCAAAAATAACCTACAATAAGCACCTTCGTTAAGTGCACGCACGGACATTAAAGATAAAACATCTGTCACCAGAGCAAATTATTATCTTCGTAGCATGATAAGTTGGATTAATGTATAAAGAAAACAGGTAGGTAATTTAATTCAGTTCATCAGAAAGCCCTTAGGCATGAATTATAAAAAAGCTTGCCAATTATTGTTTATCGCTTTATAACGTAAAATAGTCTTGTAACACGTCCCTTGTAATAAATGCGAATTTTATGCCGCACGCATCCTAGTCTTTTATGTGTCTTTAATGTACCTGTCTATGCCTTAATACGCCGGATACCTGTCCTCCAGTATGTGGTTTATTTCCAAACACTTGAACACATAAATTTTGAGAGGTAGCCACACCTACTTACGTTTTAAAGATGCACTACAGAACGACGCTCCCACCCGAGGAATAACTCGCAACAATTCGACGATTGTCGGACTCGGAAGCGACAATTTTATGGTTTAGTCAATGTGAAATACCGCTTACCAAACCAGTGAAGCTTTTATGTTTATATGCAGCCTACATAGTATTAGGGCGATAAATTTAATCTTATCTTTCTACTATCATTGTTATGGTAATAAAGTTGCGGAAACTGTAATGTTTATGTATCTCAGGTTCGGGAGTCATCAGCAGCTTCTGGTTTAGAAGCGAGAGCGCGGCCGCGTGATTGAGGCAAGGTAATCACCGTGATTAGCGATGTGGGCCATCCACGGCCGCACCACAATCATAATTGACGTTCCATCTCAACTGGATAGTATTGGATAGAAAGCCTTGTCAAGAATTTAATAATAGCTGCGGATATAAGCACGGGTGGGGTCGGTGAATTTTTAAACATCTTTGATAAATTAAATAAAAATGCTGTTAAGTTTTGGACAGCGTGTACTCTCACTTAGATGTCACGGAATAGAAGAGCCATAGACAAACAGCAGAATACAGTTATAAAAACTTAAAGGTAAAGGACTTGAATCTTACATCCAACATTCCCTCTAGATTCAAGCCTTCTAACATTTGTAAAAAGGTTCAAAAAAGTATCTGGCACCACCAAGAGATTGTGTTCCCATTGGATAATGCTTGCTTTCCTTGAAGTTTACAAAGTAGAGTAGTAACATGTCAGATTTTCTGTTTCTTTTTCTGAGAAAATTACATGTTCAGTGTATTCTGGAATGAAACAGTAAAGTACAAAATTTTCCATATTCTGGTGCCATAGATAAGCATCTTGTTCTTCAACTTCAGACATGTATGTGTTCAACCGGTACATGTTGTTGACGGTACACACAGTTGCTACTATTTGATACTTGCTGTTCACAATAACACAGCCGGATTAATCAAATTTCACATGGCCACTATTTTGAGTAAATCTGACTCACAGAATAGCAAGTTGGATAGATAAGATATTTTTCAACAGTACCTTATTTTCCTGGCCTTTTAGCATACTATGTACATCTAAGCTTATCTATTTTGTCCTGATCCTGAGCTTTGCACAGATATAATTTAATTGTCAGCAACTCTAAAATGTACTGGAAATGTGTTACAGTTAGGACTCTTGTGTTTGTTACAAGAATAGCATATTCCCTCTGACTGCTTCACAATTTCTTACATCTTGTAATAGTTTTGCATTAACAAAATCTGCGGATATCTTCGTGCCTGAGCTTTCAATAGCTATTATCATTGGCTGATAAGACTCGGGTAGACAAGAGAGCAGCAGTGTACCGAGCCACTCGTCATCCACTTTGAAGCCAATGTTCCGTAGCTTGTGAGCTGTCGACGTTATTTTGCTCACGTATTCCTCTATATTTTGACATCCGCTGAGCGAGGTATTGCACAGGTCACGCAGCAGTCCAACTCGGCGTGTCAGCCCGGAATCGTCAAATGCTGCTGCCAGCTTACCCCAAACTCCTTTGGCCGTACTTTCCTCGTTTATGTGGACGTAGTTAATCGGGTCAACCAGAAGAATAATTTTTGTTCTCGCTTTTATATCACGTTTTGGATCTACTTTTGCCGATGGGTCGGGATTTTCAATACAGTCCCACAACTCTTCATGTTGGAGATACGTTTTCACTGCATACTACCAAGTAGAATAGTTTTCACGGCCGGTTAATTTCTCTATTAATGCCAGTGAATTATTCGAAGCCATTTTATGCAATATTTTTACATGAAAAACGAAATGAAAATCACCCAATTCAAATTTTAACGAACTTCAAGCTTGACAGAACAAAACACGGAATTTTTCTTCGGGAAACGTCACTTTTGGAATTTACTATTTTAGTCTTTTTATAAGCGTATTTATATCGAAATTTTACAAGAAAAGCACTTTACGGGGTTCACGGATAATTCCTGGGCTATACTGGGCCCTTAACCTGATAAATTAAATAAAAATGCTGTTAAGTTTTGGACAGCGTGTACTCTCACTTAGATGTCACGGAATAGAAGAGCCATAGACAAACAGCAGAATACAGTTATAAAAACTTAAAGGTAAAGGACTTGAATCTTACATCCAACAATCTTAAAGTAAGCTTTTTCTACGTTTCGTAGCTTATTAAAATGTTGAATGAATTGATATTGCAATTTTAATATTTCGTTCAACCCCAGCAGACATTCAGCAAAAAAGTGTTATTACAAAATTAAGACAAAAGTCAACGAAACAAAGTTCTGTATCAAAGTAAATATGTATAGGTATGTAAGGAAAGAAGGCTCTACCCCTAAAATAAAGCCGTCCGAACAATTTTAGGAGAACAATTTTTTCAACTTTTACTTTTCTTCCGTTTGTTATAAAGTTCAGCTATCGTAAAGGTTGTAGTAAATCTTCACGTTCAAGTTTTAGGCTAGCCAAAACGTATTTTTCGGGCGACCTTGGGCGTTGTTTGAGCTCGATAAGAGAGGCATGCAGCACTCAGTGTGTCATCGAGTCACCGGTGCATAGATAACACGATAACGAGATCGCAGCGCAATTCCTGTAATGAAAACGATCGCTCGCGACAAACATGAGGATAATTTGTTCTTTAATAGAAAGGCCACCGTTTCTATATCCATTTCTTGAGTACCTAGTACATTTATTTGCTTAAATATTTAATGATATCTAACATCAATATTATCTAGAACTATGTTCAGACACACCTAATACTCGTACAGAATTTTCACACAACATATTAATATTCCTGCTAAAGTATCGCCTCATATTGTTTTTCACACACGTTACTTTACATGGCTTGAACTAATAAATAAATACGAAGACGACACAGTCCTAGCATCTGGGTTAATGACGGCTACGTGCATGCGCATCGACTCAATGATGCTGTAAATTGAAATGCGTAATCATTATAGTAATCCTATTATTGTATTAGCGTCCAAGCGGCGCACGAGCATGTGGCAAATGACTTACCATTATAATAATGAAACGCGTCATTTGTCTACACTAAAGTCATTAATTACTTGGCTGGTTTATTTTATCCGCGCCGGTCATTTTGTTATGATTACGTACTGCGCATTGACATCACTTAGAACACATTGAAGTGGGTGGGTCATGTTTACACTTTAGAAGGCACGCCTGCAGCCGCGAGCTACTGGAACGAAGGCTAAGAAACAGGGTCATAGGAGCATTATATCGAAGAGTTTAGATGATACAACATTAATGCTGCCCCAGCGAGGTCATTCAAGACAAGAATCTGTGAAAATATCTTTATGTGTCGTTTTATGTTACAATAAATATTAACATTCAGCAAAATCTATATTTCACAAATTATTAAAACGAGACGTCAACAGATCAGACTAATGTGTCTGGCATCGTACATACCAATGTGTAGAAACAATAAATCAGTACCATTCCAACATGACAAGACTTTTGAAACGTGCAGTTTTTTTTCATCGAACTGTTAATGATTTATCGGAAAGGAGAAATAATATTAAATATTTTAAGAATATGTCAATTATAATTTTATTTCGTTTCTATTATAAATTTCTAATCCTTTATTAATTTAAACGAGCAATTACTTTATAGTTGGTAAGTACATAATATTTCATTATGTAATTGGAAATCGATCTCTCGGACATTGCTCTATCTAACGATTTCGATTGTGGATTGTGAACGAAAATTAACTTTTTAAAGTAAGAATTCAAGAAACATATGTGTATTGAAATTATTTACTGGTGTACGTGCAGTTTAAAGGATGTGAACTATTTGTAAATTATAATTTATTCGTACATTTTACACCCGATCCAAATGAATCATAAACTGATGTTATTTCTAGGAAATATTGTGAAACAATAATTGCTTACAGTAAATGTAAAGGAAGAAGTAAGTTCTCTTTATACTTCATGGAATGACAGGCAAGGTCAAAAGTGAGAAAAATGCGGCGGTGTCATTCCATAATACTTAATTAATAGTTATTTAGAGAACATGCCGTAGCAACGCACGGCGGCATATATTCTTGCGGAAAACGTGGCAAGGCAGGGCAATAAAATGCAATTTTAATACTAATACCTAAATTAAACAATGCTATTTCTTACTCAATTCTAAGAAAAATGCAACAAGCGAATAAATTTACAAATATTAATGTTATTGGAAACTGTTGAATAAATATATTTTATTATTATTATTATTATTTCATAAGTATCGTCCTATTTTCGTGGCATGTCATGCTCTAAAACAGCGTTATTTATGTTTATGTATACATAAGGTTTTGATCGGTCTTTCACGTCAGTGAATTTAGTTTATTAAGAATGTTTCATGTGTCTTAATTTATTACAATATATTGAATGATCTTAATAAATGAGTTATTGTCGCATAGAAATAGGTCGAGGCCGAGTCTATTACGACCTAGGGCACACGCAGCGTCAGGCGAACGGGTTATTTGAATTTAGCCGCATTTGCTCGCTGTTTAACGTATTACAAGTCACATACGCGTATGTCAGTACAAAGCAAAATTTATTATAGGAAATTACCTTACGAAAACAACAAACATTCAAAGAACAACGTTTAAAGCATACTAAACAGACTTTGAAACAAAAGGTTTTGCAATTTAAGTATTTTACAGAGGGTACATAAATAGGTTCGCGTAAGCTTTCGCCATTTTATTTCAATTTAAATTAATGGTAGGTTATTCTTCTTTCTAATTCGTGTTATAGTATAGTTTAGATACTATGCAGACATTTTCGTATTCAGAAATTGTTTACGAACTGTAAACTTTGTGTACCTATACCCTCCCTACCCTAGGACCTCAGAATGCCTGCGCTAAATTCCGTCTTTATAGAAGTACAAATCAGTATTATGTTCACATTTCAAAGGCGTTATTTGCAGAGTTGTACAAGACGCGGGCTGGCATAACAAAGACCTCAAACAAACCAAGCAATTTGTTTAGAGAAGAATGTCGTGGAAATCGTGTGAAGTGTTGTTAGTTGTTAGGCAGAGGGCGCCTGCATCTCCATATGAAGGGCCGCTAACTGCACCCGTGTCGAAAGTAGCGCTGCGTTTGTTTAGCACGGAACTAAACGATCCACGTGTTGCAATACAGCTACAGCGGCGACATGAGCGCGGACCGGAGAAACTCCGGCCCACTGTAACGGGCAACTTTCTACTCGACGTCGCAACTTCTAATTTCACTAACAGGAACGCCCAAAAAGTTAATCAAGTTTAAATTCCATCTCATATTTAGCAAGCATTAAAGTCGAAACAATCTGCCTTTTCATTTGCAGGCACATTAGATTCGCAATAAACGCCGTCGTAAGCACCTCGCGCTGGGTCCCGCGAACAAAGGGTAATACGTCATGAAATTGCCTCTTTGAGAACAGGTGAGATCGCGTCACTACCAGACGAGCAGTCACTTTTAGAAACAAATAAATTGCGAAGGCCGAGCATTTTTATTTCCCAATCGCTCCTGTGGGGCTATTCAGGACAAGTTAGTCAGTTAGTTAGTTAGTCTTAGTCGTGACGGGATGGATCATCATTTATTTCTTACGACTTAAATAATAGAGTTTATGCACTACTTGTACGTACACAGGATTATTAATAAATTTATTGACTGACGGAACTAATTCAAACCTTAACTTTAGCATAAGCGTGAATTTTATTATTACTAACCAATTTCAAATAAAAATCTAGATTTTTATCTACATAGGTACATAACATTTTAGGCATCTGCAAAATTATGTAAAACAGTTAGGTTATAACTTTTGATCGATCGCGGAGAGTAGCCCTGCCACAAATAAATATGCGTCGAAGGCCGAACGTTTTTTTATTTCCCTGGCCCACCTGGTTCCAGATTGTTTCGACCATTCCCTCATAATATTACCTAAGATGTCGGTCGTAAAGAGCACGATATTTTCGGATGTTTCGTAAATTCATATCGATATTTTATTGGCTATTGGGTAGGTAAGTTCCCTTTAATATTAAACTTCAAATGTAGCGTTAGTTAACCCATGATATAATAATACACTTAGGGTACATAAATCCCCCAAAAAAACTTGGCGACAATTTTGACGCACATTATCATTCGAAACACAAAATGTCATGTCCCATGTCTGTCTATGCTAATGCAATATTTACATATACACTAATTGTCTGTCAGCAACGTTTCTTACAAATAGCTAAGATAAATGGCGCACATGTTAGGTAATTAGGTAGGAAACTTTTATCGATAGTTTAGTAATATATCTGCTAATTATCAGTGCGCTAATAAACGAAGAATACCTACACCAAATTCATTATTAATAAATCTCGTTATATCTCTCCAGCGACTTCGGCTAATTATTTTCTACCGCTTCGTTGAATCACCGCTTGATTAGATTAGATTCTGTTCACAGCTTTAACCTAATCTGCGAGCCCTTATTATTGAAGTCTCTTGTTTGTCTCGGGTCCCAATAACAAGCATTATTATCAAAAAATTGTTCTGCGATGTTGATTGGAACTTTTACCTGATGCCTGGATCTTTCCGCTTAATCCGCTATATTGTTGTGGAGAAGTAGCACTATCCAAATTAGGATAGGGAAATTACGGGTAGTTTACGATACGATTTTGCGATTATTAATATTTTACTAGACCAGGGGCCTTACCATGACGTCTTAATGAAATTCAATTCCGACCCAGTTCAGGTTTTAGCTGTCATTTTTAGTATGGATCTAACAGCTAGCGAACTTAAACTGAATCTGAATTGAATCGCACTAAGACGTCATGGTAAGGCCCCGTAGTAGTCAACCTCACACAAAAATTTTAATGAAATAAAAAGCAAATACTATCGTTTCGGAAAATAAACGTATACCCACCTAAGAATTTATTTATTTATTTATTTATAAGCCTTTTTATTCCGAATTCGCTACAATTTCAGTAAGTACATGTTGTTGTTGTTGTTATTGTCGTTTATTTATTAAATTGTCGCGTAATTCGGTGTGCCTCATGGCGTAGGCCTCCTCCGTGTATTGGACCTAAGAATATAGGTGTATTATTCAATAAGTACTTTATTAAGTTTAAAGTGTAAAATCATGACGTCTAGTCGCGAACAAAACATCTGAAAACAATGCAACTCAAAATAAATTGCTATATTTGACTCTTGAAAATTTGTTGAATGTTAGGCAATACGTATTCACAATTGCTTACGCAGATTTCATCGTGTTATGTCATCGTATTAAAAATATCAATGAGATCTAATAAATAAACACAATATCAATTTACAAATACATAAACTTATTTCGGCATACTTACTTAATACGGCTATTGTGTGATAAAAAAACGTTTTGAATAGAACTCGGGAATAGAATCATAGTATACTTACGCGCACGGTTTTAAGTGCGAAACGAACTTTTCTCTAGGATGGATTTCAATATAAAAAAATAAAAAGTAAAAAGATTTATTCAATACTTTGATATAGTTATGTAGCACAAAAACATTAACACAATCACCAAATGCCTGCCTTTTACAAAATGAAGGCTCTTGCCAATCAGATGGTCTATACTAAATTACGTTTGATATAAAAATTTATAATATAAAATAGCCGATATTCGTCGTCAGCTGAAAGCATCGGCGAGACTTTTCCTTACTTAGTTTCCTTGTGTTCTTGGTAGAGTTATCTCAGTGTAGCTTATAACTGTCGATACGTGAATACAGAGAGGGTCCGCGTTTAACGCGATTAAAGGGCAGATATAGATATAGCCACGAACAAGCCCAGGCAGAATACCGTTTTATCTTTCCGAGTGATTGATCGCAGTCCCGTGTCTCGCGCAACTGCAATCTGCGGGAAATCACTCCCTCGAGGAATTGTTTGTTCAAATAATTGCTAATTGGTACCTGCATTAATGTGAAACAATACAGTATATCGTAAGTTAAATGCATTACAGGAAACTCTGGATGAGTTGTGAGGAAACATTACCGTTTTTCATTAACAATACATAAGTATTCATACTAAGTCTTTAACTATACTCAGGTGCAAAGTAATTTGCAAAAACACAACTTTTAACACCAAAGACTATTTTCAATATTACAAGTCAATAAATGTGACAATCAGACTGAATGTTCATTTTTCTGATGAATTTGTTAAAAATATGGTAAAGCACTACTTTGGTAGTCAGTCTGGTCTTCGAGATTACGTAACTTTAAAAACAAATGTGATAAAGTAGGTATAATACATAAATCTTTCTAATGAAGGGCTTAGCTTTATACAGATATTTGTAGGGCGATATATCAACTATACTTTATTGGGCTAACGCAAGTTTTCAGTCCTGGCCGTTTTTATACGCTTCGATATTATCCCCAAAGGATTGCCCCAAGCTTTACGAAACTTCTCATGATTAATTTACATGAAACGCAGTAAAATATATTGTCTTTATTTTATGGTTGCGCCCTTTTTTTAGACTTTATGTAATAAAATTGAATAGGTTTTCATTAGTATTGATAAGATTACGTTTTCTTTTATAACTTTTATCTTAATTCCTTATATAGACAAAATCGGTAAAGCAATCCTACCGTACTGAATTGCATATGGAGCGTGTAATAATCAATTTGAATAAATTGTAATGGTATTACAGTCAAGGAAAAGAGGCACGTTGCGTATATATGTGACTTTCTGTAAAATCTCACGAATTGAATTTTGTACTGGTTTCCCGTCTTTATTATTCCTAATGTCGTTGTTAAGCAACATGGTTTTCCTTTTAAGAAATGAATACTGCTATCGCGATGTTTAAATCGTCAACGCGCTCCATAAATATGTCATAACTTTGAAATTTTATAAATTTAATATTCACAGGTTTCTTCAAGTCTCTGCTTAAGTATACATGTTTTAATCTGACAACGTTAATTGCCGTCATGTTTCACAACAATTGTTTTATTATTTCAGATAAAACGCAACAGCCACAGCCACTGGATCTTGTCATTTGTTAAGGTAAATAAAAATAAGTTATGCATATTTGAGTACTTTAAATGCATCTCATCCCTATTAAAATGAAAAGAAGTGCTCGACGTACATTCAGTAATAAATCATTGGTGTGTAAAAACAAAGGAAATAACCAACGTAGCCCCTAAATAGGAATGGTGGCTAACCCTGGAATCTTTTACTACAATAAAAAATAAAAGTTATATGACCCATCGCGTAACTGAAATCGTTATGGCTTTTGCATTCACGTTCGGTTTGCTATCGTGATATACATACTTAATTATACGTATGATTGTTTAAATTTCTTATTGTTTTGTGGGAGACGCTGGCCTTGGCACTAGCATTTCAGTCAAAATCAACACATTTGCGTTAGAGAATTAACAACTTCAAACCCTTCCTTAAGCGTATTATAAGTTATATTCCACCAAACTAACTTTCGGATTATTTTCAATGCCGACTCACATGTCAGCAAGGATATAAGCATTCAAAATATTATTTCCGAAAAGAGCCGACACAATCTTCAGCGAGCCGTCAGCTTTAGCAAACGGTTTACACAATAAGAGCACCGTTGGTGGCATCGCCGGCTTTTTTCCTATGTATTATTCATGTGATCCCGACGCGCTTGTTCCTACATTGTCTACGCGTCTGCAATTATAAAATTTATGCGTAAAGCCTTTAGCCTTTAGGCAAAGCTGAGCATTAATGGCGCTGAGTCACTGCACCGGCGCGAAATAATCGAGGCTGTCCACTCGTGAGCTGACGGATGCTGATTTATCGATCCCCTATAAATATTGATCGATGCGTCTGGGAATACGGTCATTGAGACAGCTAACTATATTTGAGAGAACATAAGGTCCTAGGACAATTAGGTATCATACAGGTGATTTAAAAAACGTGAAACAAAACCAGGTTTTCTTATAAAACTTCATGAGCACTCGGAACACTGACGTTTGACGAGCTAGCTTTTGAGCTGAAAACATAGGACAATCATGAATTTGCTAATAGAAATAGGATAAAATATTTCCTCGTGTAAAAAAACAAAAGTGAGATAATTCAATCAATCAATCAGTCAAGACTGTGTAAACAAGTTCACAAGCAAACAACAAGTTCGACAAGTTCAAGTTAAGCTACCCAATTGTATTGGAGGTAATTGTTAGTTACGTGTGCACTAAAAAAACAATATTTGGATTTACGGCTTAAATTTCACCCTGTATATCGCCTTGAAAGTAAACAAAACTTAGATTACTTTGTTATTTGGAATACTTAAAGTCTACCGTTTTGGTTAATAATGCAAGAATTTATATCTTTTGGGTACGAGTGTGTAATGTAAATCCATTTGTGTTTACATTGCTTCATTTACGCTGAGCAAATAGCCTAATGTGCTGAATAAATGACATAATTACATTAAAAATGCACGGAATGCCGACGTCACAGTGCATGTGGGCACGCAAATGACGAATACAGTACATAAATATAGATTGAAATATCTGTGGCAGTAGAATCATTATTCGTAGTAAATTGCACGCATGCCTCAGCGACTAAAAATATCGTGAAGTAAATGATTCATGTTGCGTGAGCTCCATTCAGGAGCGCGTCAAGTGACGCAGCCGCGTCTCCTTATCTCCCGTGATAAAACCCAGGGATTCTACATATTTTAATGACCTAAGCTTGCAATAGGTATTTGAAGTATTTGATATACATATTATGGAACAAGGATAAGAAATGTAAACTTCTGATGATAACGGACTTCGGACTGACTTCAGAGATAAAGTAGATACCTAATGCTATTAATGTCCAGTTTATCAACTAGCCCAGGCACCTTACCATGACGTCTTAACGCGATTCAATTCTGATTCAGTTTAGGTTGGCTCGCTGTCAGATCTATACTAATACTAAACCTTAACTGAGTCGAAATTGAATCGCATTAAGGCGTCATGGTAAGGCCCCTGTTTGTTAAGCTTCTGTTTAACTTAACGTTCGTTAACTTTATCTGTCACTTTGACATGTTTTTCTATCGGACGCAAACAATCAATTTTCTTGTAACAGGCCTGTATTTTTTTATAAATAAGTGGGTAGGTTAATAAACCTTTGCTAGACAAAGCTTATCAATGGTTGCATTCCCCTGCTTTCAAATGGTCCTATATAGGTTTAATGCGTCACAGGACTGCGTTATCATCGAAGAATAAAAGCCTGTGGCGGCATATAAATATTTCATTCATTACTGAAGCAATCCAAAGAATGGTAGTGCGTTGCTGGTTGTTTACAAATTGAACCTACATTAATTGAGGATAGTGTTGTGCAAATAATATTTAATTGAAATTGAGAGAAGTGTTACTCATTCTGTGGCTACGTTTGTTGTTAGTAGTCAAAGCTGCTACATGTAAGTACCCTATTACAAGCGTATAGTATTGTATATAGATACTTCATTTAATTTAGGATGAGAAACCACAACAACATTATAATGCGGCTCGTGAGCTGTAATCTCTTTACAATTTTGTACTAGAGTAACAATTGACGACACGCAAATAAAGTGACATTAAAACAATTTTATTTTGCGGCTGCCAAACTATTGCACTGTACTATTTGCTAGGCAAGAAATAGTTGACTAGACACAATATAATGTTATTGTGGTTTCTCATTCTAAATTAAATAAAGTATAGCACCTGTTATTTTACTTTAAAAGTGGATTTTAAATGAATTTATGATATAATATTAATGGTCATCCATGAGTAAGCTTTATTTTATGAAATCTTTTCTTAATTGTCATTGAATGAAACATTGTGATTTATTTAGACTTTGCGACAGGCCTGTAAAACTAGGTTACTCCAAAAGTAAATACCTGTATCCCAAAACTATATTTACTTACCACCTCAAAATTAAATGGCTAACTCAAGATTTGTCGGGACTGATCTGACTAATTTCAGACTATTTCAGAACACCTTCTTCAAAGGTCACTTCGTTTACGAGCTCAAATAATATTATGAAATAGGTACATTTTTGTATTTCATACTTGCATAAAATATACGGTGCGTCTAACTGCATAGCAATGCAGCACGCGATCGTGTCTCATGGATGTATGCAGTAAAGTGCATGGCCAATTGCACTGGCGGCTAGCCGCGAAAGTTCACCTTGAGACTTTAGTGCAGCAAGATTAACAGCCCGGCGCCGGCGCAGCTGCTTTCGCCGGCAAAGTCTGCACGAAGCATTTAATTGGGCATACTTATGCAGACACAGCACTTACACGACAGTTTGCGATGGTGACGGAGTCGATAAGTCTTTTAAAGACGTGAAATTGATTTTAAGCGCTCAATGGTGTCACATACTTACATAAGTAATTAAGCAAGAGAACGAGTGCGATGAAGAAATTATTGCGTGAATTAATATCAAATGAAATTGTGCAGTTGAAAAGACGTTGTAACTGCAAATCGTTATTTACCTATTAATTTATCATTGAACTAACGACCCGCCCCGGCTTCGCACGGTGTATTGTGCAAGTATTATACATAATATTTTTATATTATAAACCTTCCTCTTCAATCACTCTATATATTAAAAAAAACCGTATCAAAATCCGTTGCGTAGTTTTAAAGATTTAAGCATACATAGGGATATAGGGTTAGGGACAGAGAAAGCGACTTTGTTTTATACTATGTTGTGATTTATACGCACGCGTTAGTTTGGTTGTGCATGTGCGTCTAGTAATTATTATTTACTCCCGTATTTATAATTAGTTATCATCGTCACTCGATCAGTCTGTATATGCACCGATGCACTTCAAAGAGCATCAAGGACGAGCCATGATGATGGCCAACTCACCTTATGAGTAATAATTAAATCATAACTATTTTAGTATGCGTCTTGAATTTGATATTCGATGTCCGGTATTTTATTTAAGACTAGCTTTTGCCCGCGACTTCGTCCGCGTAAACATCATTTATTTTCAAAGAGCTTTTGCCCGCGGCTTCTCTCCAGTGTACCAGTAGTATTTCAATCCCGTTTTTTTCCGTTCCCATAAGAATTTGGGGAAATGCTCTCTTAATGCTACCCTACACTCCCCAAGCAATCCACTTGCCAAATTTCAGCTTTCTACGACCAGTAAAACAAAAATCCCGTTTTTCCCGGTCCCGTGGGAATTTTGGAAAGTCCTACCTTAATGTTCTTCGTCCGCGTAGACTCATTTGTTGACAAATAGCTTTTGCCCGCGGCTTTGCTCGCGTGTACCAGGAGTATTTCATTCCCGTTTTTTTCCCGTTCCCGTAAGAATTTCGGAAAATGCTCTCTTAAAACTCCCCTATACTCCCCAAGGAACCCACTTGCCAAATTGCAGCTTTCTACGACCAGAAAAACGAAAAATCACGTTTTTTCCCGTTCCTGTAGGAATTTTGGAAAGTACTCTCTTAATGCTCCTCTACACTCTTCAATCAACCTGCATGCCGAATTTCAGCTTTCTACAACCAGTAAAACGAAAAGCCCCTTTTTCCCGTTCCCGTGGGAATTTTGGGAAATTATCTCTTATAGCTTCCCTACACTCTTCAAGCAACCTACATGCTAAATTTCAGCTTTCTACAACCAGTAAAACGAAAAATCCCGTTTTTCCCGTTCCCGTGGGAATTTTGGAAAGTCCTACCTTAATGTTCTTCGTCCGCGTAGACTCATTTGTTGACAAATAGCCTTTTCCCGCGGCTTTGCTCGCGTGTACCAGGAATATTTCGATCCCGTTTTTTTCCCGTACCCGTAAGAATTTCGGAAAATGCTCTCTTAATACTCCCCTATACTCCCCAAGGAATCCACTTGCCAAATTGCAGCTTTCTACGATCAGTAAAACGAAAAATCACGTTTTTTTGCCGTTCCCGTGGGAATTTTAGAAAGTCCTCTCTTAATGCTCCTCTACACTCTTCAATCAACCTACATGCCGAATTTCAGCTTTCTACAACCAGTAAAACGAAAAGCCCCTTTTTCCCGTTCCCGTGGGAATTTTGGGAAATTATCTATTATAGCTTCCCTACACTCTTCAAGCAACCTACATGCCAAATTTCAGCTTTCTACGACCAGTAAAACGAAAAATCCCGTTTTTCCCGTTCCCGTGAGAATTTTAGAAAGTCCTCTCTTAATGCTTCTTTACACTCCCCAAGCAACCTACATGTCGAATTTCAGCTTTCTACAACCAGTAAAACGAAGTCTCGTTTTTCCCGTTCCGTGGGAATATTGAAAATTAAAATTGTCTTTTAATATTTCCTTACACTTATCAAGCAACCTACATGCCAAATTTCAACTGACTACGACCAATGTATAACAAAAAATCCCGTTTTTCCCGTTTGTTTCCGTCAGAAATTCGGGAAATCCTTTGTAGTGCTCCCCTATACTCCCTTAGGAACCTGAAGGCCAAATTTCAGTTTTCTACGACCAGTAAAACGAAAAATCGATCCCGTAGGATCAAATATAAATTCCCTTTTTTCCTCATCCCGTGGGAATTTCCTAAAATCTTTAAAACCGTTTTTATAATTATAGTTCATAGGATTTCGTTGACCTGAATATATAAATCCCGTTTTTTTCCTTATCCCGTAGGAATTTCCAAAAATCCTGAAATTGCTTTCTTAATGTTGTAATCACCTACTTGTGTGTGTGTGTGTGTGTGTGTGTGTGTGTGTGTGTGTGTGTCAGGTAGGTATGTGTGTTGTTGTTTTCGTAATCAGCGACCCGATAAACCGTACAAACAATACTACCCACTAATAATAATAATATACTAATACCCACGTTGATTTTCAGACTTTTAGGGGTTGAATTTTCAAAAAACCTGAAACACGTGTTTACTCATTTATCGTTGGGAGTACTCCTGTGAAGTTTCGAATAAAATAGTCTAACTAATCTTGTTTCCCCATACAAACTTTGGACCCCCATTTAACCCCTTTAAGGGTCGAATTTCCAAAAATCCTTCCTTAGTGGATGCCTACATTGTATAAGGTATCTGTGTGCAAAATTTCAAGTCTCTAGGTCCAGTGGTTTGGGCTGTGCGTTGATATATCAACAGTCAGTCAGTCAGTCAGTCAGTCAGTTTAGAATTTTATATATATAGATACCGGAGGGGCTACTCCGAATTTCGATTTTCGAAGTTCGTATCACGCTGTCCCTCTCACTCTCCAATTAATAACTATTAGTGAGAGCGGAACGGCACGAAACGAACTTCGAAAATCGAATTTCGGAGTAAAGGCCTGAACTTTACACTTCTTTAGTTGATATAAAAGCTTGTAAATTTCATCCCTTACTAAAAAATAGACGGTATTTAAGAAGAAAGAAGTAGAAAATGACTACTCTTGTTTTATTAGACTAAAAGAGTGCATTTGCAAAAAAAAAACATTTAGAAAAGCCTTGAACAGAAAAGTTGCACTTTGATCCCTCTCGACATAGCAAAGCTTACTTTTCTGAATGAGAGGTGTGAAAAGAAGATTTATGCTGCTCTGGTAATCCAATAATCCTAGCAGATTCAAACTCTTACTTGAAATTACATAGTCTTTCGAATGCATGTAGCATTTGCGATTTGCAAAGGCAACAAATAAAACTTTGACAATATTGCATGCATTAGGAGATATACACCGACAAGAATTAAAAGATGAATTAAACAATTTCATTTTGTCAGATAACAAAATCTCAAGGAGATCTGAATTAAAGAGGGAAAACTTTTTATACGTTGCAAAGTACCTAATAGGATACGATAAGAAGAAACTGTTTGCAAAGGATATTATTGTTTCATCGCCGTCCAATCTTGCAGCTGACGAAGGGCTGGCAGACAAATTAACCAAACTTGGAAGAACAGGGTATAATTACATCAAGCGAATAAAGTAATACATTTTCCACTGCTTTCATTTCACTAAGACCGTTAAAAGTATCAAATGGAAAAGAATTCCTTTCCAATTCAGCTTTTATGAGCCCAGTTTCAATTCGGGCGCTTTGTTTCGTCTTCTGATTTCAAAGAACTAAAAAGCTTCAGCACGCTTCAGCCGTTTCATCGGTAAAAAGTATTTTATTTATTTCAAATATCATATAAATATTACATTTATTTTATTTTATTTAAATAAACTCATTTCATTTTCATTTCATACCGTGAAATACCTTACAAGACTGTACGCAGCCGGCTGTTTTTGTATCTACTAGTACCTAATCCAAACATTCATCATACATACAAAAGGCAATTAATGCTTGTGTTTCCCATTTGTTTCCAAGGTCTGGAAGCAAAGAAAAAACATAGAATGTATTTATTCTCTTCTCTTCCCGCGCAGACGGTAAAAGCCCATCGAGGGAATGGGCGAAAATCTCAGAAATCATGCTGTAGGCGGTGCGGCTAGCAACCCATCACTATTTTGATTCCTCTTTCCACCTATATGCCCACAATCATGCTAAACGTGGCTATTAGGTCTTATTACCGTGATTTATGTATGAATGTATTTCCCAGTTGTCAAATTCAACCAACTAATCAAGATAACTTTATACTAAGACCATTGTAATATTTGTAATTCACACTTATTGCATTCAAATGAATCTGAATCTGATCTGAATCTGATACCGATTGGAAGTGATTTCTATTGTTCGACGTCTCAAAAAATATCTATTACCAAAGATCGGTAACAAATAAAATAGAATAATTTGACATATTTACCTCCATCGAAGACACCGGCGCTGTTTCAAGAAAATTGCTTACTAGATTTATTACGTGTTGCTAGTTTGAGATCTCGTCACATAAATCGATGTAATGGTCCGATCGGAAAGCCGATATGGTCTTATCGATGTCGGGTCCGACTATATAGACGCCGTATACAACGCTCGATATAATGATTGTGAAAGCTAGTAGGCTACGGTTGACGCGAGCTTTGAATGGAATTATTCATTGTGAAAAGGGTGATGATTTGTAAACACATTTTATCTGGTGTGCTCCGTAAAGTTAGTACGATTTGATTTGGTTCTATTTATTCCCACAAGTATCGCATTTATGATTTTTACTGTGCTTAAGTGTGCGTCTATCTTGAATAGGCTTTTACTGGCGCTTCGTTACTGGCAAAGGCTGCGCGGTTATTGTAAATAGGTGGTGGATGCTGAGGTATGTGTTGGCGCATGTGGGCGGTCAAGTTCCCTCGTAATCCGTTGTTAAGGGCCTGGGGTCAGCGGTCAGAGGTTCACTGACGCCCAGCATAGAATAGACCAACCACACTGATTAACCGTCAAAAAAGGCATAAATATAGCGACAGCTCTGTTTGCGCTTCTAAGTAATTGGCCGCGGTATGCGGTTTCAGCAAAAACAAATGACATACCTACAATAAGCTTGTTATTCGACTTGTTCACCTTTTGCGGTTCGAGTGGTTGAACATCCATCATTAATGAAATATGAGTAATACATTTGGAAGGCTTTTCCACTAAATTGCTCGACTTTATTTAAATCGAGATCGTTATTTCCTTTTATTTTTAATTGCCTAATTAAATTACGGTAATTCTAATTAATTCTAAAGGTAGCTTCAGTACAGACAAAGACACCCATGAGACTTTTAATGGAGGCTTATTATAACCTACCATGTCATCATCATCATCAGCCTTTGCTTTCATTGCTCGTGCAATAGAAATGTATGGAATGTTCTCAAACCATTGCAAGCTGCGTTACAGCGCGACTCATTGCGCTTTGAGCGCTTCTGTGGCTCACATCATCGCGGTACGTGATTTGGCCTCAGACCAACTACACTCATAATATTTCCTCGCTGTTGCACAAACGGTAAAAAGGCAGATTTTCGTTGCCAAGTTTCCGTTGCCGTGATTGGATGGTAAACATTGTTAAATTTGGCAATTGTTTATTTTAGTAAGCCGGTAACAACAAACAAAAACTTATTCCAAAAGTTGTAAATTACGCAAGTATTGAAGTTATTTTAACCTCGAGCCAACGACACAAAACGGGAGCTGTGATTGTAGACTTCCATACAAAAGACTAGAAATGAACTGGCACATTTTTGACGTGAAATCCTGGGAACAGATTTATACGGCGAGTGTGAATGGGTGCGTTGGGAGGGGAAGGCCTAGGCGGACGTTCCATGATCAAATTAGGGACGTTTTGGAAAAAGGCCAGGTCAAGAGTACCCGAAACCGACGAGCATGTATGAAGAGATTGATGAATGTGGACGAAGCGAAAGGGGTATGTCAGGATCGTAGCAAGTGGAACAAAGTAGTCTCTGCCTACCCCTGTGGGAAAGAGGCGTGACGATATGTATGTATGTATGTATGTATGTAATCCTGGGAAATGGCAACAATTTAGTATAAAAACATTTTACTTCCTCTTTTACCAGTTTTTGTAGTTGGGAGTCTAGTTGTGACTCTTCCTGTCTATTTATCTAAGTGGGTATAACTCTGAGGTATTACCACTCTTTAAAAACCGATTTTACGCGATTTTTGTCTGGCAATATTAATTGTAGTTTTAATTACCCCGAAATTATAAAATTAGCTTTTTCCTAAAATAATAAACGATTAAAATTATAAAACGAGTGAGTGGATTACGTTTATTATGCTGACTGGTATCTATGTTAACTGATAACAAGACAACGCAACGTAATTAATGCTATTAATTTACTAGATTTCGAATTAAGTACCTATTAAATTTCCACCTAACCGCTAAAAAGATAAATATGAATTGTCTGACATCACCTATTCATACCTACTAGTTTATTCTTTAAACTCCAATGCACAAGCGACGCACTTGTCCTTGCTAGGACTTCAACTTGCTTGAAGTTAAACTGTAAAGACTCAACAAGCAAAACTAATGGAAATAAGTACGGCTGTCATGTGCTTAGGCAAATACTTAACGAAAAATATTTAAACCAGTTTTTGTGCTACATAAACTTGCGTTTTTTCTTACGTAATTCATGAACTATAAATATAATAAGAATATTCATGACGACAGCCACCATGACGTAATGAAGAAGTTATTTAAAAATGAGTTATGAACAATAAAAGTCTGTAAACGTGACAACTGGCCACTTATTGTTGAACAAACTTCCAATGGGAACGGGCACTAATCTGTCTTACAGAGTAAATACGGTTTGTGTAACGACAAGTGAGATTTTGTTTACCGTGCAGGTGTTAATGAAGGAAAGGAAATTGCTTGCCCTAGGCTAGGGAGAAACTGTAAACAAGATGGTGTTACTTTACAAGATTTATAAGGGAACCGTGCCGACTGTCGAATTTGAAATGAAATATCGTGACTTAGTTCCGAATTTTAACTGGCACGAACTTTTGCTGACTGTAGCGAAAGCTAGGTAGATTACTTCAGTTATGAATGACGCTTGTACTCGTAGACGTTGCGATGTCAAGTTAAGCAAAGTCCAATAATTCTTATTCAGAATTTCAATTTGCAAGGTATCACGTTCACGAAGTACAAATTATGGAGCAAGTTGTTTTAAAACAACATAAATTTTTACCAATTTTACGAAACTGAAAATATTTGAAAAGTTTAGTAAAACAAATGCTTTTATGTAAAATTACGACAGTAAATACGAGGTGCTACACGTAAATAATGTTGTTTGTGTTTAGGCCCAACTTTTATCCCTTCGCTGGTGCGAGGTGTGTGGACTCGGGTTTCATAATAAGCAAATTGTCAGCCTCAAGGCTTTCATTTCTTTGAGTGTATGCTGAATAAGTTGTTTCTTAAGTAAGACCTAGCTGGTGTGAGTTCGAAGTAAATATTGCACTTTTTATGTTACGTAATGACTCAATAATCGGTTACGCTTCTGCGCTACCATGTGTCAAAAAGTAAAAAAGATAAAGATTGCAAATATAAATCAATAAAGTTCGCGTGCGAGTTCCGAAAAATCTTTATTAATGTTTACCAAGCCACTGGATCATCACTACACTAGATTAAATCCTAATGCAGTTACTATCAATGTAATGCGAAATTTGAGGCTCATGCGCGCGTTGTGAGAAGGTCCCTATATGTATAGGTACCCTACTGGTTTTAACGACACTAATGAAATGCTTCACTGCCTTACAGACAATGGATTGTTTCTGTAAAACCTTTAGCTATTACTGCGTTGCATTTTTGGATCCAATTTTACGATATCGTCAACGTAACAGTTTTATTTGTTGTAAATAATTCCTGATTATTTAATTTTTCCGATTTCCGCGCGCCAGTTACAAAATTTAAAGCTTTAGGTGGTAAATTTATCATCAGCAGTAAATCTGGCCGTCTTCAGAGTTAACGCATAATCTTATTGTCATTAACGTTTCATCGCATGCATTTTTGTATTTTATTGTACATTTCGCGGGGATATAAATGGAATGCGCAACGCCACCGGCGCCGAGGCCTGTCAGCATATTCACTCAGAACGTATACTCATCTTTTTTTCACACATTCACCTTTTTTTACTTACTTATTGCATTCAGATTAACATTTTGTAACTGCGCTTCGAGTGTTGGATTCATCGCAGTTAGTCATTTCATATTGACATTCAATGCTGTCACGACTTCTGCCCATGCAAAAATATTGGCCTAATCTTTAATAGCTTTGCTTTGGCGAAAATAACATTTTGTTAGTCACGAATTTCTGTACTGTAACAACAACGAACCCGACACTGTAACAATAACGATTGTGTTTACTATTTTTTGAGACGCAGATTTGACTAAGCGTGGGTTTTCCACTCAGTTGAATACACAACAAGATCCTGAGAAATACGTGCCTATCCTGATCTGCCAAATAAAATGAAAAACGGATTACTAGTTCGTTGGTATTACATGAACTGAGTTTGTTTAGGCTTAGCAAAATAAAATTACTCTAATTTATTAACGGATTGTCGACGAAACTTGTTTATCTATATTAAATCTGTCATTCATAGTGTACCTATCTCTAGTTAAATCGAAATTGCTTTGGATTACGAGGCATGCAGATAGTGATCATCTTTACTGTATCATAAACTTGATTTAAAGTTGTCTTATTATTAAACTCACCCTTAAGTACTCCCATTACATATTGAATGGTGACTTGTATAACAAGACTTTAATTAAGTTTGCAAAAAGCAGTAAATAGCTGGGAATGAACAACCGCAATATACTTGTACCTTTTACTTAATGTGGTGTGATGAATATGACTTTTTATTGCAAGACTTCTCATAGAAGGAACCTTATTATTTAAGAGAGCATAATCTATTGATGCAATTATTATCTACTCGTAGATGCAAACGCCTGTTTAGCCAAGGCCCTTGGAAAAACAACTAAAGGATTTTGCTGTATCTTGAGATAAGGTTTGATTACAAGTAGGATATATTTCACGTGTAAATCAATGGCAATTACGGATCGTTAATTTTAGCAATATTAAACCCACAGCGCATCGCAGCTGTGTCACATAACAAAAATAAACAATAGAGTTAAATTACGGTAACCGTATTATATAAAACAATATATGCATGCACAGCAAATTAAACATGCCAGAATAAGACCTAGGATGTACCTAATTGAGAAATAATGTCATTGGTCAAGTTTTTGCCCGGCTGAAGAACCCACACGTTAATTAGATACTTCACCGGTAGGCATACCTGCCAGGCATCACTTATTTTTAGCAGATTACGCTTTTAAGTCATTGACGTACTTGTCATTGGTTTTTGTGTTGCTGCTCATTGTACGTTCCAATTGGGTGATGGATTAATCTTAGCATCGAGATTGATTGATATGTTTGCCATATAATCGAAGTGTCACGTGACAGGTAAGGGTCTGAGCGTTAGATTTATGCCATGTGTCAGTTTTTGTGGCGTCGGTGACGGAGTCAAAGATCGTTAGCTCCGCCGGCGGTGGCTAGGTATCAATAATGAAGCACGATTGATGGCTCTCGCTGCACGTTGTTTGCGCAACTGCCGATGGACATCTAACACAATAGCCTGCCGTTACATTTTGTATTTTACTACATTAAATTATAGTTAAAGCAAATATAGTGGTTAAATAATCACACTGCAATAAACCCACATTCCTACATGGTGTTGTACCAGCTTAATAGCCACTGTTAACCAGAATATTTAAATCGCATTAACTCCTTTACTAACAAAAAAAGCTGTTAAGTAAACATTTTCACCTTATCTCTGCGACGTTTTTGTTCGTTTATGACGGTATTGGAATTTTATGGATCATAGAGCGATAACTGCTATAATTTCGACAGCTTCTGGGAGCGGAATAAAAGCGTTCACGACTTAACCGTCCGCACTAAATACAGTTAGTTAATCGTGTATATTAGTCATCTCCTCAGGACGTGTTCCAATTAACTCAGCCAGCGAAGGTCTCCACCTACAATAACACCGGCTCTTTTCCTTTTCGGAATACCAATCAAAGTTTGTTCGCAAAAAGTACAATTGCGCTCGGTTTTGTTGACTCCAGTCAATGATGTCATAAGCAAAACACGTGACGGTCGGCATAGAGGTGCCTTAAATCGAGCACAGTTTATATTATAATCCGTCATTATCCAATAAGCGAATTGACGTGCGTCCACCGCTCCCAGCTAGACGTCAGCAAACACTGAGTACATAATGTCAACATTCACCTCAAGTTTCCGACGACCCCTGACAAACGAGGCATTGTTGCAGCGCCTGCGCCGCCCAGCCGCGATCACGGGAATGCACTCATAAAGCTTGGCATTGTGACTTTTGATCGCGAATGTATTGGATTATTTCTAAAGACGCGTCAACCTTACAAAGAATCACTTGAACGAACGATGCAGTGAGGAGTGCACTGTGGTTTTTACCTGACCGACGACGAGTGAGTTCTAATTCATTAACCTGGTTTGTAATTCAAGCTCTATGCTCGAGTTGCTACTCTCAACAATTATTGAAATCTAACCATTTTTTGTAGTCTTATGCTTAAGCATTTTTTTTAACATTCATAGTAAAAAATACAAAAGTCAGACCTATTTACAGCCTTTCATAAGCTTGTAATTGAGCCAAATCACACTTCCGTGTCTCTGTATAGTTTAACGACCATTTAAAATGTACCTCCTGCACCCTCTTAAAGGGTAATGCTATTAGTAAATTGCAAATAAAACGGACCATATCATCTGAAACGCTTATCGATTTGTAAGTCGTAAAGGTCTTGCAATAAAACAAGTAAAACTGGACAGTCTGTCAAATTAGTGAATGTTAAAAAACAGACAGATTTACGATCGTATTTATTCGTTGCCTATTTGTTATGATATTGTATTAATAATTATTTAATGACGTCAATGCAGTGCATTTGGAGCGCAGCGCGCAGTCAGTGCATTTCCGTACCGCACAGACGGGTCCGACCCACGCCAGCGTTCTAATGGCGGTATATTGTTCTCGCTGCCATACGCCATTATAGAAGAGAAAGATTTTCTTAATTAAGATTCAAAATCATTGACCTGAAGGTGCCAGTCATTATTTTTCAACTGTCGTGTCGTAAACATTCTCAGTTACAGAATACGTTCCAAAATTAAAATTTAAACAGTTGGGCTGAATATTTGACGTTTGTAACAAACAAATCACTGGAATAAATGATGAATGGTTGACATTAATCAAGTGATTAAAGCCCAAACATGTTTCGAGAACTATAAAAGTGAAGATAAGCACTTTTGTGTTTATCTAACAACAACACACGAGGTGTATTATACAAATAATGGACACGTGAGATTATGCATGTAAATCGGATTAAAGCTAATACTTGTTTGTAAAAAATGAATCCATTCACTGGTTTAAGGACAGTAATTTTTTTTGAAGTTTCGATTAGTTAGCGGAAGGGATATATAAATATATATTTTATTTATCAATTTATTTTCTGTCATAATAATAACAATTTCGTTCCATTTCCTAATGATGGAAATTAGCAATCAAAATCAAGGTTGTTTTAAGTTTAGTCTACAATTTGAACAAAATTTACGTTAAAAAAGTGAACCTACCACGACGAAATAATTTTAATTTTACGATTGTTTAAACTTCAAACCTTTCAACAAAGTATACGGACTGAGTTATGTGAGAACGTCTTGTTATGCCAGCAGTATTGCGGGAAAAAATAAAGGCGAGGTAATAAAAGTTATCACCGTGTCCGCTTATTTACTGTAACCACAATGTAAGTACTATCTCGAGCAATGTGGATACACCTTGACGCGTCTAAAGACACTCAAATGTCATTTTAGTATTTCATTGCAATAAGGATGTTTTAACCCCTAGTATAGTGTAGTGGCCAAATGTCGTCACCATTGAAGAGTTCATCATCATCGCAACTGGGCGCTAGATCAGCTAGGTGGTTAGAATGTGAAAATCTTCATGAGGTTAAAGTAAATATTTCATACCTACTTCATCATAACAATGTTAGCTTACGAACTAGGCCACATATATCATCCTTATGGCGTCCCAGTAGTGTTTAAACCAATAAATTATATGCCCGTAGCCGAGGAGTTCCCCCTTTACAGTGTAAATTGATGGCTTCGCCGTACAAACTTAATTAATACGACGCGTAATGTACTGTCTCAGATTAACTACTAACTAGTTTAACAGTTCGGTTTCCAATCTGATAATTTTAATACTCTTAGGGTTTCACTGACGTCATTGTCTTCAAAAGTGACAATTTAGAGTCAAAATATTTCAATAATAGGTAATACACTGTAAAAAAGTTTTCACGGTCATGGTAATTTTCAATTACGACGGTTGGAAGCTAAAACATGGCGGGTGCAAACTTAATGATATTACTTATCTTGTTTTCAAGTGGACCTGTAGTAAATTATTACATTACGAAACGAGATGAGAGGTTCCATCTCACAACGAAATTAGACCCAAATTATAAAATTAAGGTCTTCAATTAGGTTCATTAGGCTGGCTTTCAGAATTCTGTGCCTTTTTGGAATACGTACAAAACGTACAATGATCACAAATTGGCTGGACGCACCAGGCTTTGTGGAATTCGAGACGGGTTGTTGCGACATGCCATCAGAGCAGAAGCGCGTTCTATTAGCGCGTCGTATTTTCGGCGCCGGTTCGTTTTGTCATATTGTGCGCAGTCAATACTCACAAGTCCAATTTCCGCAGTCCTCGCCGAAACGGTCGTTAAGAGACGTGGATCACTGGTTACCCTTTTAGGCCTTGATTCGGGGTGACATTGCCTAACCCTGCATCGAGTGTCGCTTGAATTCATAGAGCATACCAAATTCGATTATAACGTGTAGCGTTCAATTATGCTCTACTAACACTCGTTAATCCTATCAATTACCATTTATATTGAACATTAGTTACGCTGTCGTTGTTGATATAATAATTTCCAATAGTGACTGAACCATATTTTACCACTAAATTAATATACAAACAAAAAACATCAAGTTATTTATGAAGTCCGAAAAACCTTTTTGTAAAATCAGCTTTTGTTTTTTACAGATTTGTAAGCTGCCAGTATGTTGACAAGATGGGTGGTCGTAGCGCTAGCGGTCGCCAGTTGGCGCTCCGCTGCCGCTTGCTCGTGCACCTTAGAACACACGCAAACACATTTCTGCGAGAGTGATTTCGGTAATTTGTTTTTTGGTTGTTTAAAACTGTCCTAGTGTTTTATATTTTTCGCACTACACTTTGGTTTTGCATTTTTTTAAGGAAATTATTATCTGAAAACGTGTGTCTAATAAAAAGCAACGTTGATAATAGGCTAGTGTTTGCCTAGATTAAAAATTCGACCGTATCTCCTTTCAGTAATCGTCGGCAGAGTACAGAAAATGTTTAAAGGAAACGAATATTACAATACGTATAAAATGAAGATCCGAAACGTATTTAAAGTGAGTATTGGGCCCGGCTGCGCCACACCATAAATGCATTAAGTCATAATACGTTTTCAACCTTTTTCAATGCCACGTCTCATGCAGAATTATTAATAGTGGAATTATGTTCCAGGCTACACCAAAAGCGGTAGTCGCGTTGAAGTCGGGACGAATACTATCGCCGTTGCATGACGCGATGTGTGGGGTCATCCTACAGC
Organism: Pandemis heparana; assembly: GCA_963854515.1. NCBI lineage: Eukaryota > Metazoa > Arthropoda > Insecta > Lepidoptera > Tortricidae > Pandemis > Pandemis heparana. Next base: position 9,740,990 of record OY978010.1, read on the forward strand.
CGAGAGAAACTTACGTCATAACAGGTAATTAATTATTAACACTGCACCGTACCCGTATTTTGTACGGAAATTATTTAAGGACAAGTCCCGTGAACTCTCCACAAGCTAAATAAAAGGATAACTCTATAAAAGGAATGGATGATGAGCAAATGTGTGCTATAAGTATTGCATGTTATTTAAGAGTAAGTCACAGGCCTTTCGTGTTGGACAAATTAAAGAGAGATTAAATAGTGGCGACAATACAAAGTCGATAAAACTGAGGTTAGGTTAGGAGGGAGTTTCGAACGAGTTTCCGAAACTTGTTGGCACAAGCTGAATTTATTGCTTCGTAGAGAAAAGAAAAGTTGTCGTTGAACCGCGCCTAATCTCAGCACATTCCCTGTAACAAAAAGGTCTGCCCATGGATGTGCTACACAAAACTGTGGCCCGTTTTTCGGTTTTTCGAAGCTACAAATTCGATTTTTTCTATTTTAACTAGCAAACATTAGTCCAATCAACAATTGCCAGTTTAGACTGGTAAAATCTGAACATGTACCTTCGAGAAACGGGTCACTGTGCATTTTATGCGCATATTTTTGACAATCCTGCCACGAATTAAATAGAATTTATTTAATGTTTTTCTTTTTCTTCATACGTAAATGTCCGTTATAAAAACAAACCAACTGAGGAAGACTTGTATATTAAATGACAACCCTTTTTAAAAATAATCAATCATATTTTCGTACAATTTCTCAACTGAATCTCATTTTCAGGTCGCATAATACACCTGCAAGCGCATGTTAACCTCTGCGGGTACATCAACAAATGGCGCGAAGTCACCCCTCGGCAACGGAAAGGCTTTAGACATCTGTACAAGCAGGGGTGCTCTTGCAAGGTAATTACAATACAATACAATACAAATACTCTTAATCGAACACCAGAAATCAGTACAAAACAATACAGAAACAAAGAACAAAGTATACAATAGGCGGTCTTATCGCTTAATTACTTGCACTTGTCGTGAGCATTTATTTTTACAAGAGTTAATCAGGATTTAGAATATTTAGAATCATAATTTAGACATTCTTACTCGATGGGATGGTCTTATGGAGTTATGGGTTGAGGGTGATAAATTTTTCTTGAAGAATATTATCATTTTTTTTGTTGAAAAATTCTGTTTTTCTGTCGCAAACTTTACTATTAAGTTAACTATAATAGTGTGTCCACTATTATAGTTGACTTAATAATAAGGTTATTTTGTATGGTAATGCGGAAAGTTTTCTAATCTGTCATATTTTATGGTTTCCTACCGGTTAACGATGCCGAACTTAAAACTCCAACTTTATACGACGTACCGAACTTTTTGATCACCTTGGATGTTTCATATTAAGATGCTGACTATACAAGTACTTGTGACTGTGAACATTCTACCTAATCTTCTAAAGCTCTTCTATTGTAATTTTTTTTCAGGTGAAATCGATGACCCGGCGCTTCGGCTCACACAACACCTGCTACACGAGGAATGACGAATGTTACGAACGACACGGCATCTGTCTCCACGACCGCCAAGGACAGTGCCATTGGACCAGGTAATATCGCTAGATATTCATGACCGATACCTTAGCAAAAAGTATAAAAGCTAGTTCGTGCTCTGACTTTAGAGCTTTCGTTATCGAAACATTACAAGCACCCTTGCTCTGGTGAAGCTGTAAAAGCCATATGCGACTAACAGGGTAGCTTATTTAAAAAAAACTGGCCAAGTTCGAGTCAGAATCGCGTAATGAGATTCCATACAAATATAAAGACAGAAGAAAGAAAGAAAGAAAGAAAGAAGACATTTATTCATTTTGCAAGACACACAAAATATAAGATATAAGTCTTATATTTTGTGTGTCTTGCAAAATGAAGATGAGACGCTTTTAATTTTTTTTTCTTTTGCCTTCTTTGTATTTATAGAAATACTGATTTCAATGAGATCATATTATGAATATAAATGGAATCTAAAAATAAAGAAATGAAATTTAGGTATGACAATATGTCATTGTTAACCTGAATCTGAAGGGAACGCTTTGAAATGTTTCATGTATGAGTGTCAACTAGGTATATATCTTCATATCCCATGCCATTAGAACTTTAGAACTATCTGTTACTGTTACATTAAGACGGATATGGAATCTTAGAAATATTTGTCAAATATTTGAATTTATCATTAGTATATGGGAAGGACAAAAAAACGCAATGTTCCTTCGGGAGGTATTCATAAATCAGCAAGCGTTACTTTCTCTGTGTGGACGAGGCTGAATAATATATCATCATGAATAAGTAATGCTGATTTTATCGTGTCACGAATTTTTCTTCACGGCCTTTTGCTAGAATGTCACGATTTTTATGCATATGTAGTGTATGATACCATATTTAAAAGCAGAAAAATGTGATATGGTCACACCTAATCCCGAAGGTAAAGGAAACATTTTGTTGGTCGCTATTGATACTACTTTTTAAATACCTACGCTTACGTAATAATTAAAAAAGTAAAGAAGTCTTTTGTATCCTATCCTCATCCTATCTGATTCACGCAGTGAAGTTCCTGAGTTCGATTTTTTCACACTCTCTTCTTTTCTCTTGTCTATGCATTTGAGATATTCAGATTTATATTGAAATTAACATCAATTCTTCGGGCTTTGATTTCTTGAAGCTTTAAAAAATGAAGTTTATGCGATTTTGTAATTACATATTAAGTTAAGAACCCTCAGTACGCGAATACGACTCGTACTTGACCAGTTTTTCTAAAATGATATAATGTATATACTCGTAGCGGCATTAGTCTACGCCGCTATGTCTGCATTCTTTGCACTCTTCCGCGATTTGTTTCATTTTTGTTGCGAAAGTACAAAGTACTCGTGTAATAAATCGAGTTTCCTGCAGCGTTTCCTCAAAACAAACGTCATTTTCCAAGCGCAGATTGAAAGCGACATGTAAAAGAGCTATTATGGCTGCCGGTTGCTTGAAGAATATAATGACTCGACTGAGGCGAAGCCAGGAATGAGGCCTAATCGTTATAAATTATAATTTACATAAATGACGTTTTTGCCTGGGAACGGAAATTGTTTTTGAGACGCAAATAAATTGTAATTAACATTACGATCATTTCACACTACAGTTTACTTTATGGTTTACGTTTTATGTTACAGGGCTCCGGCTCTCACGAGATGTCTGCAGAAGCATCACTTCAACGGCACCAAGACTTGATTCGAACACTGTGCCGAATGTTAACATTAGCACCAACTGTTAATATAACAAGTCACGAAAAACAGATGTTACATTTCGCCACTGCTCTGAAAAAAAGCTCGTATTTAAAAATTGCCATGTATTTAATCCAAAACAAAACTTTAAGTACACGTAGTGAGTTACAGAGAAAATTACTGTTTTAGATACGAGCATTTTGCAAATTGGTGTCGATTTTTATATTGTTGCCTACTGTAAGATAAGATTATTTAAATTACTAATATTTTATACCTACAAGCAGCTATTATTATGATAAGAGCAATGCTATGTTAGATGTATTAACCAGGAGCGGGTCAACCCGCATGCTGTCAAATGAATGGTTGAAGCTGCGGCCGGGGAATTTAATTTGGACAAGTTGAAGATTACAATAATGCTGCTGGAAAGAAAAAAATAAAACGTAGAGTCAGATTACATTCGAGCCGTAATGGATCAATAAAATACCAACTGTACATTCAATTAAAAAGAAATTGCACCTGAACACTACAAACAATCTTGTTATTTATCAAAGCGACTGTGTATAACTGCAGCATCAATTAAAACAGAAATCTCTTTTTTTCTTCAATAAATACAGTGTGTATCAAATCAATGTATTTTTCAAATCGCTTATTAGTGTCGATAATGGATACCTTTCATGAGGTGAATTGTTACGAAATCCATGTCCAATTTTGACGCTTCAGTTGTTGTTTAGTCTTGGAAAACGTGTAGTTAGAAGTTCTTTTTGAAGATAATATTATTTATTTTTAAGTTAAAGATTGTAAATTAACAAATCTTAGTGATATTGTTAGGTTTTAAATAAAGAATTTTCATAAATAGTATGCGCTTATTTCACTCAAAAACAATATTGACGTTTATAATTCACACAACGCGGGCGCCTGAAAGCCTTTAGATAGCAAATCAGGCTCTTAGAGAATTAGCAACGTTGACTTAAATAATCAGATAACGTCTATAAGCAAACCGGAACTCAACGAAAATTATGTTATTTCTCAAGTAACCTTTTAAGATATTTTATTTTGCACACCGTTTAGATTCATTACGAAATGTTCATGAATATTAGATCCTGTTTACCTCGAAGCAGTTCGAAGTAATGGAGACAGGTAACATACGAAACATAATGAGTTTATATAATATGCTAGGACTCACCATGTCGGTGTGGTTATGGTAGTAGGTCTGCTCAATGAGAGGGAAGTTCTCCCGTCCCAGGCGTCTCTGCAGTTGCAGAAGATGACCAAAGACCCATGGACGATCCTGGAGACAAAAATAAGGTTGCAATAATGTCACAAACCACAGGCGCAGTCAATTACTGCTGATTTGGTAACATAAAGAGACAATTGTTAAGTAAAGTAAATCATTATCGTGGTACAATTTACACCAATTGATCTAGTCCCAAACTAAGCAAAACTTGTACTACGGCAATGGACCTCTAGCTTCATTAGTAAGTCGTCTATCCTGCCATGGGCAATCTGTGTATTTTTGCTCTGATTGTGCTCCTAGACATTGTCGTTTGCAATTGTTGAAAAATAAAGATTAGTAACTGAAATAAACACTAGGCACTCTTTCGTTCAGGACGTATGTAAGTCTAGACGTAATCTTAACAACAAATGTGCCAAGCCTTGTGGAAAAATAGAAGAAGATCCGATTAAAGAAATGCTTTTAAATTGTAGTAGAAAAAGCAAGCTTCAGGATATTGGACGCTTTACAGAGCAGTTAGAAACCGGATACCCACCCCACAACCTAACCACGCAATATATCAATAAAGTGAGTTATCAATTCCAAACACAAAGAAAATTGAATTAAACGAGTTCCTGCTGATGATCGATTTAAAGTGATCGCAAGCACGAAGTTCAACGGAGTGAAGCTACAATCAAAATACTGCGATTGTGGTAACCCCCCTGAGGTACACAAAATTGACGTCATTCAATTCAGACGGAAATTAAATTAAATTAAGGCTAATAAATTGGTGGAATTGTCAGACAGTTTATTTTACTGAAGTTAATAATTTAATTTGACTAATTTCACACTTTGTTTAAAATGTGGCGAACAAGTAAATGGACCAACTGCTGCTAAGTCCGCAAAACCAGCCCGTGGATACTCGCAAGACCAGAGCATTGCAGGTGCGTTCCCAACCTAGAGGTCTACCTAAGAATAATTCGTGTGCCAGTAATTTCACCGGCTATCTCACTCTACACGCCGAACCAATGCAGTACAAAAGAACTGCTACTTCGTGGTGGGATTAGCGAGAAAGATGACGGTAGCGATCCGGACAAAATGACTTTTGTAAGTCGTTTCCTAAAGAATTTTCTCAAAGCCGAGCTAAAGTATAGGATAAGGCATTTTGTCTACCTACGGAATATTGGTTAGCATAATAAGGCCCACTTGCACAGTCCAGAGTAAAAAAATTAAATCGCTAACTCGGGGTAAATATTTTGTGTTCCAGGATAGCATCTAACACGGGGTTAAGTCTGTCACGGAATTAACCCTGGTCCGTGCAAGTGGCCCTAATGGAGCCATTGTTTAATAAGCCACATTAAGGTATTAATGGACTTACCTGGAAGTGGTAGATGGAGTTAAGGCTGTTGATGGAGGGTACTCCTCCGAACTTGAGGCCTAGCAGCAGCGCGCGGTTGTCAGCGCCGGCGTCGCGGACGTTCTGCCTCACTAGCACGAACTCCGGCCTATCGCAGGAGAATGAATACAATGATGATGAGGATAATGATGATTATATAATTGATAAACAAACAAAGTTTTGTTTGTTTTTGTGAATATTGATTGACTAAATAAATTCCCATAATTATCACATTTATCGTACAACTGGCCTGTCCAGATTTCGCACACGGGTGCAGTTTAAATTATTTATTTAGTACACGTCATATTTCAGCAATTTACAGATAAAAGCCTTGACGTTTATGAGGTTACCGTGATCAGATAGACAAACAGACAGACGTAGCGGAAGACTTTGTTTTATAATCTATATATATAAAAGAAGAAACTGACTGACTGACTGACTGACTGATTGACTGACTGACTGACTGACTGACTGACTGACTGACTGACTGACTGACATATCAACGCACAGCCCAAACCGCTGGTTCTAGAGATTCCAAATTTGGCACGTAGGTTCCTTATAAGGTCTAGGGGTGCACTAAGAAAGGATTTTTCAAAATTCGACCTCTAAAGGGGTTAAATGGGGGTCCAAAGTTTGTATGGGGAAACAAGATTAGTTAAACTATTTTATTCGAAACTTCACAGGAGTATTCCTAACGATAAATGAGTAAACACCTGTTTCAGGTTTTTTGAAAATTCAACCCCTAAAAGGGGATAGGGGATGACAAAGTCTGAAAATCAACGTGGGTATTATTATTATTATATTATAGTGGGTAGTATTGTTTGTACGGTTTATCGGGTCGCAGATTAAGAAAACAACAACACACATACCTACCTGACACACACACACACACATACACTAATTTCCAGGGGAACGGGAAAAAACGGGATTTATATTATTCGATTCCGCGTGACCCTATCTCAGTAGGTAACTATACTTAATAAATATAGACTCTTCAAATTTCGTACACAAATAGATGATTATAAAACTAAGAAAATAATTTCAGGATTTTTGGAAATTCTCACGGGATAAGGAAAAAACGGGATTTATATATTCAGTACAACGAAATCCTATGAATTATAATTACTAGACTTCAAATTTGGCATAGAAGTAAGTGAGTGTAATAGTAAAAAACAGTTTTAAGGTTAAGGATTTTCGAAAATTCCAACGGGATAAGGAAAAAACGGGATGTATTATTCAGTTCTACGGGATCGATTTTTCGTTTTAATGATCGTAGAAAACTGAAATTTGGCCTTCAGGTTCCTTGGGGAGTATAGGGGAGCACTACAAAAGGATTTCCCAAAATTTTGACGGAAATGAACGGGAAAAAACGGGATTTTTTGTTATATACTGCAGGTCGTAGAAAGTTGAAATTTGGCATGTAGGTTGCTTGGCGAATGTAAGGAAGCATTAAGAGACAATTTTCCGAAATTCCCACGGGAACGGGAAAAACGGGACTTTTCGTTTTACTGGTTGTAGAAAGCTGAAATTTGGCATGTAGGTTGCTTGGCGAATGTAAGGAAGCATTAAGAGACAATTTTTCCAAAATTCCCACGGGAACGGGAAATAACGGGATTTGTTTTACTGGTCGTAGAAAGCTGAAATTTGGCATGTAGGTTGCTTGATGAGTGCAAAGAAGCTATAAAAGATAATTTTCCAAAATTCCCACGGGAACGGGAAAACGCGACTTTTCGTTTTACTGGTTGTACAACGCTTAAATTCGGCAGTTAGGTTGTTTGGAGAGTGTAGAGGAGCATTAAGAGAGGAATCTCCAAAATTCCCACGGGAACGGGAAAAACGGGTTTTTTTCATTTTACTGGTCGTAGAAAACTGAAATTTGTCAAGTGGGTTCCTTGGGGAGTGTAGGGAGCATTAAAAGATCATTTCCCGAAATTCTTAAGGGAACGGGAAAAAACGGGATTTAAATACTCCTGGTACACGCGGGCAAAAGCTATTTGTCAATAAATGAAGTCTACGCGGACGAAGTCGCGGGAAAAAGCTAGTATGTAATACTGGTAATTTACAAACCGAGATTTCAAATTCCTCATTTGCCCTAATTCTTGTTAGTCTCATTTTTGAGCTATGTATCACTCTTTTGCGCTCTTAACAGTCTTCATTTGAGTAATTTCTAACTGAAACACCGGGTAGGTGCACTTGCATCGTGACATATAAACGTCAATTCAATTCAATTCAAATTTAGAAAGAGCGGCTCCATCAACTTTTTGATGAATCTGCCAATATGTCGAGGTTGGATGAGACACGGGAAGTAGGTGGACGTCTTGTTCAAAAATCTGCCAGTTTTCGGTGGGATAACTACCAGTTACTAACATATAAACTTACTTGAAGCATCTTGTAACCTTCGTACCTCCGCGGTACACTGCCATTGACACGTTAGCGCCATCCGAGTTGGCTGTTACAGTCAGTTCCTGTGTACAGAATTCAGATAAATAGATTAAAAAATGAATGTCCTTGGGATGTTCTAAAGCTGACAAACCAACTGCAAAAAATTTGTGTACCGGTTTAATGACATTTTCTGACCTGTACGATAACGGGCAGTATGTTTATATGCATCCCAAATCTACCCCAAAACACCTCGACAAACTAAAAATTATATTGACAACTCGATGTAGCCACGTCGCAATCGCAGAAAATATTATTTTTGCAGGTTTTTGCTACCAGTACTTTTTGCTTAGACTAACTATCCATCCAGCAGATAATTTTATTATACAAAATATGAAATCAATCTGACTGCTCAAATTCAACTTGCAAGAAAAAACAGGAAATTATTTATTTATAGCTACATATAAAAAACAATGAGTTCTGTGGACATAAATCGTAACTAACAACGCAGGCTTCGTCAAAGCTACATAAAAAAAATCAGCAACACGCTTCGTCAAAGTTATTTGCAAGATAAATAAAATCTTCTAACCTGCTTGTAACATAAATTCCAATTATTGGGCTTGAAGTAGAGAAAAATAACAAAAGCATAAAGAACTACAAGAAATTAAAAATGAATAATAATAATGGAATTTACATGTCAATTAATGTTCGATATAGTCAAATTGGACGGTAATTAAGTACTCTTTTAAATAATGCTCCATAAATCCCCAAACAATTACTTACTCGTGACACAATTACGATCTTAATCACGCATTTTTTGGGATCTGATGGAATTTGACTTTAGACGAATGCAAATGTCGTAATATTTCTGAAATTTTGTCGGTAAATGTTATTTCAGCGATGGTTATTAATGAGTGTGCTGGGACAAAGAGAAAATACTGAAAGCTGGCATGAGCGCGGTTCGCCTGTGAATATTGAAGCAGTTTGCTTTGCACGTACTCGTAGTCTGCTAATCTGAATAAATAATTGATTCCAATTTGTTCGCGCTCTGATGGGGGTTGTCGCAGTTTTACTTTGTATTCTTTAGTGTCAATTGCTTTTTCATCGAGTTTTAAATTACGTAGAGCATAACAGTTTTAGCACTACGTGTGTAAACTTCCGCATGTGTATCCTAGCGGTTTATTAATTTTTAGTTGCATTCAATTTATACAAACAAAGTAGGCCTGTAGCGAAATGAAAATGGTTTTCTATCAATGCACCGCACTGATACAATCAACTAGTTAATACATTTTCATAAGTTTTAAAAAAAAAATTGACTATTCCCTTTTCTTCTTCTTCGTTCCCTCACTGCTGAGGATCACGAACGCAGACGAAAAGTTTCCAGTTTTAGCGGTCGTATAATATGGAGTGAATTTTTTACTACATAGTTTACTACAACAGGCTTGACTTAGGCTCAATATACCGAAATTATTGATGATATCAATATCGGTAGGTACTCACTCTGAATTCTGCCTGCTCGACGCGAATGTCCCACTCGCCGGGCAGTCTCCGGCCGCGGAAGTACTTGGACCAGTCGGTGTTCTGGTCGTCCACCACCAGCAGCGTCACGCAGCGGTCGCGGTTGTAGCCGCGGCCTACCGACGCTACTGACGTCACGCTTCCTGTGTGGAACATTCTTCATCATCTAGCTACATCTATGAACTAAAATCATTAACATATGTGCGTCACACGTATATGTCATGTTGCAGGATCCTTACCATGACGTCCTAATTCCGACTCAGTTCAAGTTTTAGCTGTCACTTAGTACGAATCTGACAGCGAGCGAACCTAAACTGAATGGCATTAAGACATCATGGCAAGGCTCCTGCTCTCCATTTGCCTTAACAAAACAACATGTAGGTACCTACCTAGCTAGATCAGATACCCAAACGCGTTGGTTCCCCCAAATTAATTTTTACACGCTAGTTCTTTTTAGATAGTGCGTTTCACCATTGGCTTGTGTTGACAGTGACTTTACTTTTTCGAATGGATATTTTAAATCCAGTTCTTATTCATCTGAAGCTTACTTTGAAGGATAACTTCGAGTTAACCGCAGAACCTATATTTAATGTGGAGGCGGCAGATGGTGAGCTCGCCACCTATCTCCCGTGTAATTGAGGCTAACCTCAAACTAGTTAACGATGTTTTCCATCACCGACCGGAGTAGACCAATTATTAATGAGGCAGGTTCAGAGGTCGCCTTCAGAAGGTCGCCTTCAGAAATTCCTAAAATACACGACGTAGAATTATACCACAGAAGAAAAAGAAGACAACAAATAGAAGCGTATTTACCGCGATTGCCTTTAACAAGCTCTCGTTAATAAATTTATTTACCTTTACTTTATGATTACGTTTAAGGGAACCCGTTAAATCGCAGTCTATAGCTGGTTGATAATAATTATGTCTCAAATAGGCAACACGTCAGTTCTAGTACAAGCTATTGTATCACGGAACGGTTAATTATTACATACTATGTATAAGTGCCGGCACGTAAGTCTAGCGATGACCTTGTATGCGCGAAGTATAAAATACGGTATCTGTAGGTGCGCAGATCCCTTCCACGTGACCTCGTCATCGCTAGACTTACGTGCCGGCACGTATAAATATCATGACTGCCATGATAAGTTCCGTGAAAGAGAGATGGTAGAGACCGTTATTTACGCAGTATATGGCATTTCAATCACAAAATGTATAGTATGTATAGTCTAGTAACAGTATAATAGTCTTCAAACATTTGTGTCCGCGCAAAAAACTTTTGTTATGGAATACCTAATAGCAATTCAGAGAAAGTTTTCAGAAAGTGGCTTTTACACTTGAAAGGGTAGAGTTTCCGACCGCAAATAGGCGGTTAAGATAAAAGGGTACAGTTTCAATGAGATATTGCTAGCTATTCGGTCCTTTCAGGCTAAACCTAGAATGGACAGGTGATAAGTTTAATTCAATACGATTGTTCAATAAGTATATATTATTATTTTTATCACTTATGGTTCGTTTGACATCACAGGAACCATTCTTTACCAGTTTATCATGAAAAAAAAACCAAAATAAGCAGTCGGGCGGTGGCGGGAGGTAATGCTTATACATCAAACAAATTTAATATCTGTAACTGCCTAAAGAAAGAAATAATAATAAAAGGCGGTTTAAACAACTCGTCGAAAATGTTACTGCCCGTCGAAGAAATTATGCCGGAAGAAAAAGTCGAAACCGGGCGCTTCGATTCGTTTTATCAAAGGTAGCTGTCATTAATTTCACCAAAATTTCTTTTAGCAATAAAGTTTCCTACGGGCAGACATCATAAATGAAACGCGTTTTACCCTTATTTTCGTTTTACCCTCGTTTTACTATTTTTCGTCCCAGCCAGATGTACGAGTATGTACCAGTAAAATGAGTAACAGGTAGCTGATATAAGCTAAGGTAGTGAGATGCCATAAACAAATCTCGTCTGCGGATTCAACGCTGCGCTTTCGAAAAGACTAACCAGCATTTCATTTTCACAAAAACAAACGTGAGAAAAAACTTACAACAAAATAAAAATTTAAGATTTGATAAAACCATAGTAGTCTATTGAGGTTTGTTTATGGAATCACACCATAGATTAAGGAAGGTTGCCACTATTGATAAATCTCGCCAACAATTGGGTGCTTTTACTTAAGCGGGGTAATAAAGCACTTACCTAACAAATTGGCGCCCTGATCGCGCGCAGCGCCCGTGAGCGACTGCACGCGCTGTAGCAGCGACTCGCGCGACTTGGCCGGCGACGAGGGCGCCGAGGTGCCCCGCGAGCCGCCGCGCAGGTTGAGCGACAGGTCGCCGCCGGCGCTGGGCGCGGGCGGCGGGCCAGCGGGGCCGGCGACGGCGCCCGCGCCGCTTCCGCCGCTGCCTGTGCTGCTAACGCTGCCGCCGGTGACTGAAAAAATAACTTGTCAATACCTAACATATGTAATAGGTACAATTTGTACATGAGTGTTTAGATTTTCGACATTTTCTGCCATTAACGTATGTACAGTGAGCATTAGAAGTTGATAAACTGTCGAAGAGCTCAAAATGATCTATATGCTACTCTACTATCGCGAAGTTAATAATAATTATGAGGTTATGCACATTTACGCGCGCGTTTGCTGAACCGGAATTCTTGGGTTTGGCCGCTGACAGATACCTGCCTGTATCTTTTAATTTGCTACAAACTATAAATGAAGTGACTTACTGTAATGAAAATAAAAAAATGTTGTTGTAACCGACCAACCGAACAAAGAACAGAAAACTGTTTGAGAGGTAAAAGGTAGAGCAAAAAGGCCGCAAATTCAGAAAACAACGAAGGGGAACATAAGTCAACAAAAGCAAAATAAGGATACCTAAGTAAGTAAGAAAACAAAAGCTAATCGATAAAAGTAAGTAAACTTTTACGTTTTATTTCAGCGGCCAGTATTTTATATACCTTGAAGATGGAGGTACTATACCTTGACGCAAATCTAATACAAACTTTGAACTTTACTGAAATAATTAACTATTACATTACAATAAGAACGTACGAAAAGAAAAATGCCCATTTAAATTTATTTTATATGCACATAAGAACCTAGGACATTAGTTATCTTTCAGTTAAGTGTTTCATTAGGTTCTACTTCTACAGTTTTTTTCAAACTTGCAAATAACTCTGAACTTATGTGCTAACTTGAATGAAGCCAGCCACTATCGCGTCGTACAATAGAAGTAAATCAACGAAGTTGAATACGTTAGTTAATCATATCAATTAGGTTAAATTGCTTTACCATACCATGAGAGCATGTGAGTAGAATATTAAGTCAATTATTACATTGAATAATTGTTTACGAAGATACCGTTCAAAGCGTACAGGTAGAGTACTTAAACGTCAGCAAAATCAGGTTTTCACAGAGATAGAGTTAATCTTGTTAATGAAAGCGACAAACAGCCAAGACAACTTAATAAACTGAAGAGCCTGCAAATTCAGTTTTCTCGAGCTGTTTTAGACGTTGTCATTTTCGAATAGAAGAGAAGCTGCGCAATCAGTAGCTAGCCAATTGTATGAGATCCAGTCACTAAAGATAACGGAGCCATTTCTCGCAGGACGGAAAATGTAAATTGTCTTTTGAGATTCCTCGATATGTTGAGACTTTAAAGTAAACATTGAATATAATATGTATAATTATAAAATGATTATATAAATTTCAGCTTTATATCTTTTATTCTTATGTTCGTTTAGTAGTAGTAGTAGACTATTGGGCTATGTGCTGGCTTACGTAAGAAACGTCAGATTATATCAGATCAGAAAACCCTTTCGGCTTTCCATATAAATGGGGTCAAAGTCCTGTCTGAGGTCATGCATTATGAAGGGCAAAACGGGACAAGAGAAAATTTTATTACCAAACTCAATTTAAACTTTATAATTTGGCAGCTCGCAATATTTGCGTTTCATGACACGCCCTACCGTATAAGTTTTGTTCAACCTAAAAATACTTTTAATAAGGGGATTGTCAATTATTTTTTCATGGATTCCACCAGACCTTGGCGCAATTTATACATTTATAAAATAAAGACTAATGATCATCAAACAGGTAATTGTAATACAAAAATTATAAAATACTATAAAATTTGTTACCGCTAGTTTTCACCCAGATTCTGAGTGATAGTTAAGAAGATTTACAATAAAAGCAACTTAAATTAAACACGAATTTAAATGGCATCAAATTTAATGCTGGTGTATACAGTTGCAGTGGTTATATACCCACGATGACAACAAAGAGCTCGAAAATGATCAAATCCAAGAAAACTTGTAGATATTTTTCGGCTCTCGTCCGCGTAGATAAATCTACTTGGGCAGTAAAATGGTGCTTACCCTGGGAGACCGGCCTCTGGTTCTGCGGCTTGGGCTGGCTCGTGGTGGCCGGGCGGCCGGTGTAGGGGTCCACCTCGCCCTCATCACACTCCGACTGCAGGTCCCCCGAGCTGAATCTGCGCAACGCCTCCGCTGAGCTACCGCGCCGCGCCACCGCGCACAGGGAGACAGGGAAACCGACACACCATGTAGCCACACGCTCGATTCATTGACAACATCAACCAACAACATTGACACGATGGACCATGCACTGACGGGCGTTGCGAACTTGTTACTTGTTCTAGCGTGAACTTACGTGGTCGTGAAACTAAGCTTTATTACTAAACTATAGCTCAGTTCTATAGACCGTGATTTGTGAACTATGAGGTTCCAATGCTAGATTAAAGGGCAATAGTGATGCTATAAGTATAATGGGGGTTTATCACCTGTGCGCTTTAGTAAATCTGTAATGTATGTAATTAGAGATAACAAATAACAACGTTCGTGTGACCAGCGCGGCGTGGGTAAATAAAATTTGAGCTGATGAGTGGTGGCACACGTGTGAGCAGCGGGAGGCGGGGGAGGGGCGTGGGCGGGGGTGGAAGCGCGGTGAAGCGGTTTGGCCTTTTCACGCTGCTTTAAACGTCTTTTTATTTTAAGCTACGAGTCTACATGACAGAAAATGTGTAGCCTTTTTGCTAAGGCTTTAAAAAAATGTGAAGTAATTTCTAAACGACACTGAAAATTAGAATACATAGAAAAATCCGAAAAGTAAAGCTATGGCCGGGAATCGAACCCGGGTCCTCGTCATTCCGTGACGCGTGCTATACCCCTACACCACCCATAGCAGGTGAGTAAGCCTCCGAATTTTTCTATGTGTTACTAACTGTCACGTGACCTTGTTACTATGCGAATATTTGTCGCTAATGTGAAGTATTTTTTATGGATTCATTTTTCGTTTTACTAGAATTTCTGTTTAGGCAATTTGTACTCGTGATGCTCAAAATCAAAGAAAAGTAGTTTAAAACGTCTTTCAACAATTTGACCACTTGCGCTTCCTTTTACAAACATTCTTCACAGGCATTTCATTAACGATGACAAATAAAGGTTATGCATTGATTTTGCAACATGCTCTTGACTTTAGCTAAAGCCCAGACAGCCCAGGCGTAGCTGATTTTCAAAATGGTAAATGATCATTTTATGACATCGAGGTTACACTCCACGAGAACATTAATGATGAGGTTTTCTTATAAACAAAATATGTCATCCAGTGCAATTTCAATTAGAATACAACTGTCGACTGTAAACTATAGGAAGGAACCATAGATTTAGAATACACAGAATTAACTGATTTTATTTATTTATTTATAAGCCTTTTTATTCCGAATTCGCTACAATTTCGGTAAGTACATGTTGTTGTTGTTGTTGTTATTGTGGTTTTTTTTTTTTTTTTTTTATTAAATTGTCGCGAAATTCGGTGTGCCTCATGGCATAGGCCTCCTCCGTGTATTGGAGGGTTTGGGCTATAGTTCCCACGCGCGCCCAGTGCGGATTGGGAACTTAACACACACCATTGAATTTCTTCGCAAATATGTGCAGGTTTCCTCACGATGTTTTCCTTCACCGAAAAGCTCATGGCAAATTACAAATGTAATTTTCGCACATAAATTCCGAAAAACTCAGAGGTGCGAGCCCGGGATTTGAACCCACGACGCTCTGCTTGAGAGGCCACAGGTCAAACCACTAGGCTACCACGGCAACAATTAACTGATACTAGATCCTAAATATTAACAACTGTCTACTGTCTACGTGTGTACAAGAAAAATAAGCTTTAGCCTTAGTCTCGTCTATCTAGCCCTAACGTACGCGTATCGAATTGTTCTTTCTCTAGCGTTGCCAACCTATTATTATATTCTAAATCTGTGATATGAACAGGCATATTGGCAAACATTAAAATAAAATAACATCCATCTAAAGCACGCATTCCAATGACTATGGCCGATTATTAACTTAAAAAATATCAATTTCAAATTATCATTACCTATTAATAGGTTAAAATATTTCGCAATGTAATTATAAATAGGGCTAGAAAAAAAAACCACTTGCGACAAGATAAACTATAAATTTTATATATTTAATGGATATTTTATGTATGTATTATTGATGCAAATATTTAGTTTGTTCCCGCTAGTTTGAAAATGTACAGTTTTGTTCAATATTGTCGAATCTAATTTAAAACAACTGCCTACGAATTCAATTCGGACTAAGAAATAAACTTCGTTACCCTAATTCTCGCAAACGATTAAAAAATACTCTGCATTATGCACGAGCAACCATCATCACCCTGATTTAAAGTTCGTTAAGCGTATTATCCCCATGATAACGTATACGCCTCAATAAGACGGTGAGGGTTTAAGACCCTTCAGTATATCTTTTCTATCTCTAGTTTTCTTAACAACATTGGGTATTGGATACATACCTTCGTTTCAGGTAATTGACATTGCTGGTGAAGGAAGTGCGGAAGCTTGAGAAAGACAGGGTTGATGTGGTCGCGGCCTGCGGGCCACAGATCCCAGGGCACCCCGCACGCTCTATTTTGCCGTCCCTTTGTACAACAAAAACAATATGGTAGCTACAAACTATTGTTCTAGAACAATAGTTTGTACAAAGCGAGCCTGGTTAATTAAACATTTCACTTTCACTTGGAAATCTTAGGAAAGTTTTCGTATTAAAAATGTAATATTTAGGTACAAACGAAACGTGAATACACATTCCACTTCTACCTAATACATGCCTATATTTATGTAACTGAATTGGAATCTTTTAAATTAAATCAAATTATTAAGACGTTAGGTACGTTACGTTGTGTTACGTTGAATTTTATAATTTTTGATTCCCATATTATTGTTTGTATCCTTTAATTACTACTACGTCCAAAAATTACTTTCTAAAATTTTTATAAAATGAAAACGGTGAACTGCTTACGACCTATTGTTCAACCGAATATTGTTTTCAAAAATTCTTTATTTTATTTTTCCACCCCACCTAGTAAAGAATGTAACATGACTTTTAATAACTACCCATTGCCGTTATTACTCACAATACCGAAACATAAATTATGTGTAAATCTGCTAAAACACAATCATAATAATTATTCCACCCACTCATAATTGCTGATAAAAATAATGAATTCTTGAGGACAGCAACAAACAGCTCTGAGTTGAATATCGATAAAACATCACTCAGCATAACGTTCCTCAAATACAACAATCTTTATTTATACTCCCTGCTTAATATGATAATCTAGCACTTCGAATTTCCGTTGTATTTCTTGCATAAATAAATTTGTATAAACTGGAATTAATTCGGTAATAATAATAACTTCATTAAAAATGACGGTATTTATCTTCCCTATCTTTGCTTCACACGTAAAAGCGAGAAAGATATAATTTTTTATATTCAATCTCAAAGAGACAACCTACCGAATACGTAGGTATTCCCGACATAACAAGCAAGAGTTTTCCCGATAAAATCATACAAACCCGGCCCCAAATTATTACAAGCACATTGTACACCGGTACTGTGATCGCTGAAGTGTTATTACGCGATGGTCGTCGCGTCCCACCGCGATGGGGTGCGGGTGCGTAATATCGTTATTATTTTGTTCTACACAAATTACTGCGGTTATTGCTCTGTTTTCTTAAGGCCTTGTTATTTCACCCTCAGAACCTTATTTCGTTACAAAATAATTTCTCGGAAGCCTTGAGACAGATCTCTACATGAATTTGTTTTAATGAGACAGTGTGCCTACCTATACAGCGTAGTAAAATATTTTATGAAATATTACCCACATTTTTTATGTCACTGACGACAAACGGCATTAATGTCTGGAGTGAATAAAATGTACCAATTTTAACACATTATTATTTAAAGGAGTGGAAAAAACGAACGCCACACATCATTATGCCAGCAATCGCAAATCGACTAACACGAGATGACGAGATGATTTTTATTTTACATTTTACTGTTTTTTGTTATAGGTACCTACTTATATTGGCAAATAACTTGTGTTTTTAACATAAAACTTTCGTGAGATTGACACATTTTTAACTTATAACACGTAACACGAGATGACGGGATGATTGTTATTTTATATTTTACAATTTTTTGTTATACTTAGGTACCTACTTACGTATAGTTATAATATGCAAATAAATTGTCTTTTTAACATAAAACTTCCGTGAGATTGACACATTGTTAACTTATACCTACGGATAAGTAGTTGAGTTGTGCCGAGTAACTGAGTGACCGCGCAAGTAGAGCGTTAGAGCGTAGTGATCGTGTTGCGGCCGCCTCCTTGAAGAAGGATTCCGTAATAGTCCGCAACATGTCCACCAATTCTCGATTTAAATTACATGAGTTATCCGTATAATGTCAACAAATTTTATTTTATCTTTATCTTTAATTACAATGTCTAACTTTTAAAATCAAATGCAAAGCTTACCTCGGGAAATCTTCAGGGAAGGGTGGCGGGTATCAACAACTGCGTGACAGCAGGTGCGACTGGCGTGCGACGGGGCCGGAGTACCTGGCAACCAAAGCATTACTGTTTACTATTTACTTGATAAATGGTGTTCATATTTCACACAATATTTCACCTACGTTCTACGCTGCTATACATTGTTATGTACCGTTAGACTTTAAATAGAGGGTAGTTTTTTCATTATAATTCTTTGGCACTGTCCCATATTGTGATTTCTTGTATAATTTTATCCGGTTTTAAAAGGAGGACCTCAATTTGACTATTTTTTATTCATTACTTTTTTGCCATTTTGCTACGGAACTCTAAAAATGTTGAACTCACATAAAAGCTTGGTGCAATGCAAATAGGTTGCTGTGTTGTGTAGGTGTGGTTGGTGTAAGTAGGTATTTTGATTCAGCGTGGAAGAAGTCGCGGACAAAAGCTAGTTACCGATAAAATGCATTAAAAACTGCGTAATTATAATTATCATCTGAAGTTGATTAATGTTTCTAATATTAACAGTGGACGTCCTACTGATATGATGATGATGATGAAGTACTTATATACTTCTAACAAATATCTCGTAAAAAAGCACTCCGAAAAACTCGCAAGTCTTAAACAAAAATATAAATTTCACCTTTATGTCCCTATGGACTTTTTCACGACGTCATCTATATATATAAAAGAAGAAACTGACTGACTGACTGACTGACTGATTGACTGACTGACTGACTGACTGACTGACTGACTGACTGACTGACTGACATATCAACGCACAGCCCAAACCGCTGGTTCTAGAGATTCCAAATTTGGCACGTAGGTTCCTTATAAGGTCTAGGGGTGCACTAAGAAAGGATTTTTCAAAATTCGACCTCTAAAGGGGTTAAATGGGGGTCCAAAGTTTGTATGGGGAAACAAGATTAGTTAAACTATTTTATTCGAAACTTCACAGGAGTATTCCTAACGATAAATGAGTAAACACCTGTTTCAGGTTTTTTGAAAATTCAACCCCTAAAAGGGGATAGGGGATGACAAAGTCTGAAAATCAACGTGGGTATTATTATTATTATATTATAGTGGGTAGTATTGTTTGTACGGTTTATCGGGTCGCAGATTAAGAAAACAACAACACACATACCTACCTGACACACACACACACACATACACTAATTTCCAGGGGAACGGGAAAAAACGGGATTTATATTATTCGATTCCGCGTGACCCTATCTCAGTAGGTAACTATACTTAATAAATATAGACTCTTCAAATTTCGTACACAAATAGATGATTATAAAACTAAGAAAATAATTTCAGGATTTTTGGAAATTCTCACGGGATAAGGAAAAAACGGGATTTATATATTCAGTACAACGAAATCCTATGAATTATAATTACTAGACTTCAAATTTGGCATAGAAGTAAGTGAGTGTAATAGTAAAAAACAGTTTTAAGGTTAAGGATTTTCGAAAATTCCAACGGGATAAGGAAAAAACGGGATGTATTATTCAGTTCTACGGGATCGATTTTTCGTTTTAATGATCGTAGAAAACTGAAATTTGGCCTTCAGGTTCCTTGGGGAGTATAGGGGAGCACTACAAAAGGATTTCCCAAAATTTTGACGGAAATGAACGGGAAAAAACGGGATTTTTTGTTATATACTGCAGGTCGTAGAAAGTTGAAATTTGGCATGTAGGTTGCTTGGCGAATGTAAGGAAGCATTAAGAGACAATTTTCCGAAATTCCCACGGGAACGGGAAAAACGGGACTTTTCGTTTTACTGGTTGTAGAAAGCTGAAATTTGGCATGTAGGTTGCTTGGCGAATGTAAGGAAGCATTAAGAGACAATTTTTCCAAAATTCCCACGGGAACGGGAAATAACGGGATTTGTTTTACTGGTCGTAGAAAGCTGAAATTTGGCATGTAGGTTGCTTGATGAGTGCAAAGAAGCTATAAAAGATAATTTTCCAAAATTCCCACGGGAACGGGAAAACGCGACTTTTCGTTTTACTGGTTGTACAACGCTTAAATTCGGCAGTTAGGTTGTTTGGAGAGTGTAGAGGAGCATTAAGAGAGGAATCTCCAAAATTCCCACGGGAACGGGAAAAACGGGTTTTTTTCATTTTACTGGTCGTAGAAAACTGAAATTTGTCAAGTGGGTTCCTTGGGGAGTGTAGGGAGCATTAAAAGATCATTTCCCGAAATTCTTAAGGGAACGGGAAAAAACGGGATTTAAATACTCCTGGTACACGCGGGCAAAAGCTATTTGTCAATAAATGAAGTCTACGCGGACGAAGTCGCGGGAAAAAGCTAGTAATCCATAAATTTCCTTTTATACTGTCAATACATTTTTATTACGTATAGATCAGGTTGTCTATCAAAACAACATTCGTTCCAGCTTCCCTCGTAGTTTGATATATTTCTCTCCTTTACCCTAGAAAAATATGTGCGAAGCTGAACCGAAAGTGTCAGGAAATTGCATGAAGAATAAGTTTTAGTAATAACGCTCGCGGGTTCGAGACCCGAGATGGTTCCGCGGGATCTTATCGTTCCCCTACGTCTATCTCTATCCTGTTTTATATGCAAATTATTGTAACAATGTGCACATGTGTGAGTGTAATTCCGTTGTATCTACTTTCCTCATATATGACTGTATGTTGGGCTAATTGTATAATCCCAGCAGTGTTATCCTTTGGTTTAATTTACGTCCTGTACGCGATCTTATAGCACTTCGTTACATTTGGCATCTAACATTACGCAGAGCCACCGCATTAACACGGGAAAGTGGGAAATCCTTATTTTTTTCGACGCAATATCGGCTTTCACGACACAAAGCGGACAGCAAGAATGTAGGTAATACAAGTCGACAAGGGGATCTTAGGGGTTTGTTGGTAAGTTTTACCTTACATGAGGATCTACCTGACGGGGTGGCTAACAAAAACGGAGTTAGGATGGAGTCACGGTGACGCCGCGCTGGCTGCGCGCTAGCTTTGTGTCGACGCACAATTATTCTGGCCGTTACACAACCGCCCGCTCCCCCGGGGGCTGTAACCCATTACTGGGCCATTGGCTTCAGTTTGGTCGGCTGTACTTTCCCTTAAATTTTAAACAGAGCTCAGATTCATATTCCCTCTGCGGCGCGTCGCGTTGCTTTACTGTCAAAACCTTTTAAAATTGGTGAAAACTGTTCTAGGTCACGCGAAACTTTCCTTCATGAGTCCCACTCTGGACTGTTAACTTAAATGATAAAGGAACAACGGAGATTAACCCAAATTTAGAGGCCCATTTAGAAAAGTTTATTTTTTGTCTCGCTTTAAGTAATATTGTAAGCCTCAAGAATTATTCTCGAAAAGGCCCTGGCTAATGCTAATGAATATTCACCCTTTGCCCTTTTGCCGAGGGTCACAATCAATTTCAACTTATTTCCTCCGCAAATAAAAGTTCAATGAAGTACAAGTAACAACGTGTACCTATTAAAAAGGAAAGTGGAGCTCGTGCCCTGGGGACAAGTAGGAAGACGTGGAAAAATAAATGAAGCATTTCCTCCCCTAGGAATTCCCTCAGTAAAAGTACGTAGTCTCCAGACTATTCGATTTGTAGACGTGAAAAAAGGATAGAGAACAAATGCTTTCCTTGTTTATATATTATGTTCTTCATACACATGTACATTTGCAATCGTTTAGTAGAGTTAAGGCAGATGAGCGTAACTTTTTGAGTTTCACAATCGCGTAATTTCTTTTATATTCTGCTTTATATGTACAATACTCTCCCTTCGTTCACACGGCGACGCAAAACGAGTTGGACTTTTCTATGCAGCGAAAATTACGTGAAAAATTTTCTCGAATATATCACAATGAAATAAAGAAGAATGCTATTAAAGAAAACGTTGCTAGAAGCACTCTTTCGCATTACACTGTTAAAGTCATCCCCAAGTAATTCCTCTTCTTTGCTAGGATAAACTAATTTTTTTTCAGTCCCCTGTGGCATCAACTAGGCCTGGGAGCTAGCACGCGCGCCGTTTTCTACTTATTATCGCTCATTAGTCCTTTTGGTGACCAAGTAAGAAATATACTAGGGGTGTGCTACAAAATATTTATTAAAGTATGCACTGTGTCTTAAAATTATTCCAGAATACTTCAGCAGTGCTTTACAGAATTTTTCAATTGTGCTTGACCAATTTTTCCGTACATTTTGTCGATGTTCAAAGTTAACGACGTGCGGGTGCGGGTGGTAGGGCCTTGTGCAAGGTCCGTCCGGATCGCTACCACCATCTTACTCGCTAATCCTGCCGCTAAGCAGCAGTGCTTGCACTGCTGTGTTCCGGTGTGGAGAGTAAGGCAGCCGGGGAAATTACGGGCACAAGAGGCATTTCATCTAAGTCCTCTAGGTTGGCAACGCATCTGCAATCCCTCCGGGGTTGCGGGTGTCTATGGGCAGTGGTGATCGCTTACCATCAGGTGACCCACTTGCTCGTTTGCCTTCCTATTCACATAAAAAAAAAGGGTGACTTAATTTTAAATCCAAAAGCTTAATCAAACTGACCCAAACACCTGCTTAAATATACCGGAATATATCTGAGAGATCTTGTATTTATTACTCTTTGAAAATGCCAGGAATCTAACTAGCAAAAACCATGTTTCAAATTTGCTAAATCGAGGTATGCTTATGAATAATCCATCATCACCTTATAATCACAGAGCCTACGTCACATTGCGGAATTCACGAATTAACTTCGTCCCTTATTCCACCATTTTTGTCTAGGAACGGTGTCTCGGTACCTCCTGGCTATGTGCCAGCAGTGTGACGTCGTTCCGCCAAAGATCGATCTTCAGGACCGGAACGTTAAATACCAGCATACCGTATTCATACCTACATGCCTTCAATTCGTGTTCACAGCTTAGAACATGAACGTTTGCAAAAACGACTGTGGTTAAATGAGACTTAAATCAAAGATCATTTTTTTTTATCTGGGACATGTTTTTTATGACTACTACGATAGTGAGCGAATACTATATCTAAAGCTCTCACTCTCTCTATTACGAAACATACAGGATCTGTTTTTGTCTAAGGGTACTACAAAATACGCACCAGAAATTTGCTTTTTGTAGCTACACTTTTTAATCTGCTTCTTGGACGTGTCAATTATGGCACCACTTCATCTATTTCGTTTATGCGATAAATGAGAAGAACAAAGTTAAGTTTCATTCCCTTAAAGGACATCAGCTAAATAGGGGCGCAGTGTTAAGTAGTAAAAAACCACTGATATAAATAACTTATGGATACGTCAGTTTGCTTTATAATTGGATAATGAACGTGGCGGAGGTGGCACGCGCGAGTAAGATCATCATTGCACATAGAGACTCAACTAGAGTCGTAGACAGTGTGTCTAACGTCTTACTTCCGACATCGACACCTCGGTTGCAGCCATCCGATACGAAGATAGCAGGAAATCTTTGGAAATTGTTAGAACGTCTTCTGTCAGGCGGTGCGTAAATAATAGAACAGCAATGTTCCTTCGACTCCGAGGTCCCATTAGTCATTTGTGTAAAAACGGATAACGTCGGAAATTCATACTCGAATAACTCTGTATTCTTTACGCCTAAATATATACTCGGCGAAAACCAATGTAATTCATTTTGACACCCACAACTTCGAAAATATAAATACAATAACGGTTAACACCCTTTATCATGCAATGGCCAGACTACCATAAAATCCCCAGTTAATAACGTTATTATTAAAATGATCACCTTCATCTAATGCAAATATAGACCCAGATTTTAAAACTACCAATTTAAACGGTAGCCGGATATACTGCTTCGTGCAATCCCAAAACTTAACTGGCAATTCAGAAGAGTAATTGCTCACGTGCCACCTACCAAATGTAATAAAAACCGAAGAAGATTAAAGACATCCTCCGACTACGTTCCTCGGAATTCAACTTTTTATTACGGCCATAGCAGTGACCACTACATAGCTCTGTCAGACTGTGCCTAGTGGGTTTGGGCGTACACGCATAGTTGTCAAAGTCAAAGTGAACAAAGGTCAAAAGTTTCACATTGACACAGCGTGTTCCGTGTTTAAACTCCATTTAGCCCATTTTATGTTACACGTTAATTTATATTAAATAGGTAACTGTACCTAACGCCACGTCTGGAACGCCCCACCACATAAATTGTACTAATAGGTAGGTTGTAGGTTGTACCTAAGCTTTGTCAATATCTCGTAATAATTTAGCAAATTGTTGGGGTGTACGCGAAATGTTAGTTATAATACCTACTTTAAAACCTTAATAGGTACGACGTATGTGAAAGTGTTTGTTTAAAATATAGCTATGCCTGCCGTGGCTAAGATCAGAGACTTATTGGTACCTACTACAAAGCTCCCTATTCTTATTTTTCTTACTAAGCTTGTAGTACCTATGAAGTTATGAAATATACAACCTTACCCCTTCTTTACTAGTGGAGATTTTTCATCTACCCCATAGCACGGGGAATCGTTGGATAACATTCAGATTTGCGAGAACGATTTTTCGGTTCCGGGACCGATTTGCTAAATATTGAACTTTAAATTCAAATTTTTTGTGTGTTAAGTGTCCGTTCCCTTCTTGCAACTAAATTGTTATACGTGGATAAATAAAAAAACTCAGAAATATACATATATGAGTGCCATTCACGATATACCTATATGCACCGTATATTATACGGAACCCTCCAGGCAAGTGCTTGGTCGGGGTTTTTTTCATTAAAATCTAGAGCTAGAGTCAATTGATTTTAATCCAGTATGTTTTCTTACACGACATATCGAAATCTACCGACTCCGAAGATAGTGTTGGCTTATAATTTAACTTGAAACTCAAAATAAATACTGAATTTAAACACTTTAGAACTCCCGTGACCCAATTTCGTAGGTACAAGTTATAATTTTACAAGTGTAAAAGCAGCTTTGGTAAAATCCCAACCATTGATTGGTTGATTTGGCCAATGTTGCTAGTTTACACTTGTAAAATGGTAACTTGCACCCACGAAAACGGTCCCCTGATGGTACCTATACTAAATTGTGTTAAGGGATACGAAAGGCCAATAGAGCTAACAAAGGGAGTTAATCTCAAAAATAATTTAAAGTTAAATCGCGAAATAATTAGAATAATATAAACAGAAAAATTAAACACGATCCAATCATAAGTTAACTATTCTCTGCAAACTTTGTCAACATAATTATTATGTTATATAACGCTATGGCTAAGTTAATGCGACTTGTTGATGAAGCCGTTTACGAGCAAATAAACGTTTCTAAGAAAATATTCATTTCGTTACCTTTATAGTTTCAGCTAGTCGTTTCAATTTACTCCAATAATGACCGTTGGAGCGTGCTTTTCCTGCCTCCGTATGTAGACTTTATGAATGAACGTAACAGTGAAATGTACACAAAGCTGTCGTTCAATGAACCCATAAATAATAAATAGCAATTATGTACAATGAACTTACCTACGAATAATTGGGTCAAGTCCGGTTATCTGTTGGAATTCGCTTACGGGCACAGGCGGCGCGATAGTGGAACCGAGAAATGGGCAGCAAGGGGGGTGCCTTCTGAAATACTGAAGGGAAAATCGGCGGGACGGCTCGGCGCACGCCGGCACAGGATATTGATTAGGGCGGCGACAGCGCGACGCTGGCGCCCTCTACGCCCCGCGCGGAGCTCGGAACTAAGGGTTCACTACACTCACTAACAGATGGCAGTTTTTTTGTCGAATGTCTATCTTTCTAACTTCGGAAAGTTGTTCTAGGCGTACAAAGTTTTCTCTTCGTTAGTTTGTTCTATGTAAACATTTAATTACGTAGTTTGGTTGTTCTTCTTCAGTGATTAAGTTAAGTAAAAAACTAGGTAGGTTACTACCTAAAAGGAATTTGTGATGTAAAAATAAGTCAATGCCACATTAATTTAATAGTATTTATTTACTCAATATACATATTTACAAAAAACAAATTAAAGTATGATTAAATTAAAAACTAAACTTAAACTAACTTGCCACATTTGTTTTTTGTTAAAAAAGGTAAAAGTTGTATATATACAACGTGTCCCCAGCCTGTGGACACAGAATGAACACCATCGTAATGCTACTTCTCACTAATGCTGTGAAACAGTTTTTGTTTTAATTAGAAGTAAAATCAAGAATCAAAAATTTCTAACAAATTTAATTCCAGATAAACGACAGAAAAAAGTTACATACTGTATCATTATTGACACCAATAAGATGAAATGATATGCCTGTGTGAGTGTGACACACATGTCAAAGTCAACAACGGGATATGTGTGCGTATCTGCTTACAGGCAACACACGCGCGCCATCGGAGTAGATAAATGTCTAATTTACCAGCAATACTAGGCATATTACTAAACTGATCGGACTATCAAGTATCGAAATTGTAACTCTAGGATTAAAATAATTAATGAAACCAAATTTACGTAATCATCATTTATTAAAAAAAATATGTAAAAACTTACATTTTTAAATGTTCAAAGTGGCTACCGTTTCTTAGTGTACACGTGTGTAAACGCCGCCTCATATTGCTCTGGACTTTTCGTAACAGAGCACTGCCTGAAACCATCGTCTTTAACTTTCCGAATGTTACCGTGAACATGAAAACGGCGAGCCGCTCGCCGCAAGCTAGATTTAGTCGTACGACGAAAGTATTCAAAAATATGTTGTTCTTGGGCAATAATTGCCGGGTTATAACGCCTTCGCGGTTAATTGTTGGGTCCAGTGGGGGATTTTCTCTCACTCTTTGAACTGCTCTTGTTATTGTACGCGGGTTATTAGGGCATCACCTAGTTTCACTATATCGCTCACGGTACGTTCTGATGGCGAAATTGCCATTCTGATGGCACTCCCCTTAAATTAATATCATATCCATGTACACTGCAGCAGAATATCGTGCCATCTTATCAAAATGCTTTTCATGAACAAAACCAAACAAATTGATTTATGTTATGGCAACGTCACTTAATCAGTGTCATTTATTTTAAAAGAAAATCATGCAGTTACCACAGAGTTTTCATGCACGTCTAAGGAGTTTCCACTTGAATATTGTTATTACAGTACTTCAAACTCTTCAAAAGAGATTGCATTGGTCCCATAACTGCGTATTAATCAACACAATGTAAATAGAGGGTGCTCAAAAAGTTAAAATTTTAAAACCATTGTTTTCTCGGTAAATACTAGACCGATTGTTTTAATACTTTGCATATTGGTTAGAAATACCCTAATAAACGTGTAGTATTCGTCTATGTCCATAGGCTGGGGACACGTTGTATAATAAATCATCTTTTATCTTTTGAAATTAAAAACTATTGAACTTTAAACAGTTACATACGAACCCAAACCCTGAACAGTAACATAAGACAAGAGACACACAAAGTGTACAGTACACGGGTTTTGCGTTTCATGATTATTGATTATTATTGTAAATAGTTCAATGAAATAAGTCGAAACGCGTTGAGATCTATTGTACTGTATGCTGTACAAATTTCGTAGGCGTATCTACAGAAACGTAAACCAGAGGCCACAATATATATCGTCGAATTCCACCATTCCTCTCTGTCAAACGGTGTTGTTATGACGGTAGAACGTGATGGTGAATGCGATGCAAGCGCCCACGCACTAGGCAATGTAGACAGGACTTCAGTGATGCGTTGAGAGATATTCAATTGCGGGCAATTAAATATCTCTAAATCATCAGTAGGTAAGTATTAACTCCTGGCATTCGACCATATTTAACGAAGAATAAGCCAAGAACAACCGGGTGCTCTATGGCCGGCTTGACCCGCTGTCCTTGCGGAGGGTTGCATGCTTGCATCCATGTGTCTTAAACTGTATTTATATATTCCTAGTACCTATAATTGACAATTTTATGTATTCATCATGTCAAGTATGAATATCATGTTTTCCGTCTTTTTTAGACTAGCTATCGAGTTAAAAGTATACCAACGTATGTAAGTATAACTATCTCCTACTTTATCTTCATGCTTACTATCGTCAATAATACAAACGTGCACCTTTTAAAGCCATCCCGGAAAAGGCCCCGGCTTAGGCGGAACGAATTCCACGAAAAGCGATAGATATTTATTTTAGACATGAGGGTTAAATAACGTCACGGTGACAAAGTCACCGTGACTCGCCTTCAAAACGTGTCACTGTGACTTTTCACAAAATAACAACGTTACAAAATCACATACGTTCCTTACTGTTCCTTCCTAGCGCCTAGCGCATGCAGTGACGAGACGCGAATGCAGTGACAGTGACTGACTGTGACGTGACTCGGCTCTAATCGGGCTTAGTCGGGAGTGTTCGGATTCGGAACTTCGTGGCGAACATCGGATGATGCCTGCTGGCTGAGAGCGAGTGAGACAGCGATAAAATTATGAATGCTTGCACACTCATCCGTGTCAAAGAGTTGTTTTAATGAAGCATACTCGTAGAGAAGGATGTATGTATGTATGTATGTATAACTCTTTATTGTACCTACATAAAACACATGAAAAAGATGAACACCGTCCATAATGATGATGATGATGATGATGATGATGATGGTTATGACGATGGTGATGATGATTATGACGATGATGATTATGATGATGATTATGATGATGATATTGGCTATGATGATGATGATGATGACATGATGATGATTGTGATGATGATTATGACGATGATGATGACATGATGATGATTGTGATGATGATTATGATGATGATGATGGCTATGATGATGATTATGATGATGATGACATGATGATGATTGTGATGATTATGATGACTATAAACTAATTTCCCAAAAGTAAATTTTTTTTACTTATAATGTGCGACAGTTCTAAGCCTGTAAAAGTGTAAAGGTTATTTTGGATCAACTACTTGTGTGATAACGGTGTGACAAAATCACGTCATAATAGCACTGCGACAATATCATATGGTGATATGAGTAACCGGCGTGACAAAATCACGATGAAATAACAGTGTGACAAAAATAACGTTGACACAAATATCATGCAGTGACACGAGTAACAGGCGTGACAAAGTCACGGTGACTTTTCACTGTGACTTTTTTGGAACGGGATCGTCAGTCACTGATATCAAAATGTAACGCTTTTCCCCATGTCTAATTTATTTCCTGTATTACCTATCTACATTGCTTAGACAAAATCTACATGTATAAAACTCCCTATATATTTAAGCTATAGGTTTATTTGGCATTCTTGGGCAAGGCTAGCTCTAAAGGAAAAAAAGCAGGATAATCAGATGGATCTGATGGCGGGTGGTATACCTGCTTTGCGCGGGTGTGCGTATGCCTGTGTGTGGGTGTGTCGTAACGTGCGCCAGCGCCGGTCGCGCGCTGTTGCGTGCCGGGCCTGCGTTCACACTTGAGCTAGAGATATTACATTTATTATTTTTAAATAAACTATCAGCTGGACTAAGGACAAATAGTAAATAGTTCGTAAGCGATAACTTTTCGTAGCGAAAACGGCATAGCTTATATTTTCATCTTTATACGGCTCCAATTGTTTTGTGTTTAAGGAACACTTAGTTACACCAAGATTAGCCCTTACTGCGTAACATAATCAAACACTAATTCATTCTTCCACTTTTAACATGAAATGGTACCCATTGAGAGGTTTAATTAGCATTCTCCTCGAATAATTTTAATAACATACAAAAAGGGCAGGTAATAATGCAAATTACGCTTTACCAGGTAAAACGTCGACAAACCTGACTTCGTATGCCAAAAGTAAGTACATTTATTATTATAGTGAATACCGCTTTCGGAGCCTACGAGTACTTATAAGGTCTCTTTTTGCCTCTTATTAGAGATTGGGCTTCACGAAGTCATCTTTTTAATACAATTTTACTGCCGTTTTATTAAAACGGGAAATAATTTGCGACTTAGCATGCATCGAGTATAAGATAAGACTCATGCTAACATGCACAAATGACATTAGGTTAAGTACTTACCTAACCTAACGTCATTAACCGACTTCAAAAAAAAAAGGAGGAGGTTCTCAATTCGGTTGTATTTTTTTTTTTTTTTTTTATGTTCGTTACTTCAGAACTCCGTCAGTTGTAGACCGATTTGGAAAATTCTTTTTTTGTTGGAAAGGAAATACTTCCAGTTTGGTCCCATTGCCACCAAATCAAGATCTGATAATGGGATCCTGGAGAAATCGAGGGCAACCTTCAAATTTTATAAGCACACCTATAGCGATTTCAACATTTTTGACACCAAATCAAGTATTTACATTCAGAAAGTATAATTTGGTGGACTGGACCTGATGAAGAAGACTGCTGATGGCCAACGGAACTCGTAAAAACTAAGTAATGCTCGCGCGGCTATAAGTGATCTCGATTTATATAGATAAGCAACTAAGAAGCTTTAAGCTGATGATTTTTTCGAACTGATCTGATGCTGAAGCCAACGGAACTCTGTTATAAAACAATGTAACTAAGCCGTGTTTGGGCTTAATGGAATCGTTGTGAGATGCACTTTGGCTACAACCACTAAAAAGTGAGAAATAAAGTGAGCACGTATACCGTGTTTTGCATATTTTTTAGAAACTTCTAACGGTTAGGAATATTTAGACGATACTTTTAAGTACCTAATATTTAGTAAATAGTGATGAACAGATTGCATTAGAGCTTAGAGCGTATTAATCGTGGTCCCACTGTTTTAAAAATACTCACTAGAAATAATAAAATTAGGTTAGGTTCGTTAGGTATCTTCAAATGCCCGAAGGGCAAACCACATAGAAATAGGTTCCGTCGACCTTATGGTGGAGTGTAATTCGACATTTTTATAACAGTGGGACCACAAGTCCCTAGCGGGTATTAGGTGTTATACATACATACATACATACATACCGTCACGCCTCTTTCCCACAGGGGTAGGTAGAGACTACTTTGTTCCACTTGCTACGATCCTGACATACCTCTTTCGCTTCATCTACATAAATTGGTGTTAAAAATTGGATAAATTACAAAACGATTCACTAAAAAGCGTGAAAAAAAATTTTTTTATAATAAAAAATAGAACCGCCTTCAATTCGCTAGGTACTTAAAAAATGACAAATTAAAATTATTTTTCGGTAAGTGCTACCTAATTATTTATATTGTGTGAAGTCGGTGCCTCAGCTCAAATAGTTCCAAGCCGAATATTATAGGTACTATAATAGGCAGATAGACTAAGTCCACTTCTGCCACGCTTATCACATATAAATATAACAGTGGCGCGGACTGAGGCACCGACTTCAACATAATATAAATAAGTAGGTAGCACTTACCGAAAAATAATTTTAATTTGTCATTTTTTAAGTACCTAGCGAATTGAAGGCGGTTCTATTTTTTATTTTAATTTTTTTTTGTGTTCATGTTGTAAAGGGTTGTCATAATTTAGTGTGCATTAATTACTAGAAGGATAGCCATAAAATAAAGTTAAAATGAAGATACGTTTAGAGGTTCCCTGTACGTACGGTGTACCGTTCCGTGTAGACACGGCCTCTCACAGAAAGTAAAGTTTGTTGTTCTCGCAAGTCGGGCTGCGAGCGCAGTGGCGCTCCGTCCCGCACCGCGAACGTACGCTATGCCGCGCTAGCCCGCCTGTCAAACTATCCAAGTGCTCAAAGTGACAACCACAACTGTCAAGTGTCAACATGTGGCTGTACGGGACGTGTATCCTGGCCAGCGCGCTGCTGGCGACCGTGAGCTCACAGGTTGGTGTCCCCTGTCCCTACTGATCGTTGATGCAATGCTTCATTATCAATACTGTCGGCTCTGTGCATCAGGCGAGCCACTTCGCAATTACCGTATTAAGATTTTTGAACTTTTAAACGGCTCTACCTTCATTTCAAGGATATATTGCATATATTAAAAGACAATGTTGCCTTTTAAAGGCTTGTAAATGACGTGCCATAAAGTTTTAAAACTTTTCGGGAACGCTATAAACTTGGGACAAACTTGCTACGCAACTTATTGTTTACAATGTTGTGCGAAGCGTTTGGTAGAGCAATGTATTTATAGTAGCCTGAGTGGGCTTTTTTAAAATATCAGGCTAAAAATACTCCAATTAGGGATAGTTAGAAATAAAGTATGTCTGGAAATTAAAACAGTGAAAGTGCGTCAATAGTTACCAGAGCGTTTAGCGTAACCATTTCTTTTCTTTATGAATTATCACCTGAATGACTTCGTACCTTAATTATCGACACGACCTTGTTCCAATATAGAGTGAGCATGCCTCTATAAACTCATTTAAATGTGCATTTTTTTCGCAAATGTCAATATAGTCTACTATTGTGACAACATTGTGTATAAAATTAGGTTTCTACAATGAATAATGTATGAATATGAATAGGTCACTAAACAAAGCATGCATTTTAGCATCTCAATAGATGCTAAAATGCAGCAGCCTACATGGGGCCTTTATAGGCTTATATCTATTTGTTTTATTATGTGAATAACGACGTCGTTTTGTTTGTTGAGCACTGATGCTCGTTCCTTATATGTAAATAAGTTCAGAAGGTTGATCAGCTGCGCGGCTGTATAAACATTCCTACATAATGTATACGCCCCTGCACTGGCATTATTTAATATTCGTTCTTTGAGACCCTGAATCTGTGGAATATTCAATAGGATATGGGGAAGTCGATTTAACAAACGAAAGCGAAGCGTCGAATAAATCATCACATTACGTTTTAAAATCTTAGCCCATTTCGATGAGCTCGTAGGTGCTTGGATATATGTATTTTTGTGTAACTCATATTTTTCCTAACTAGAACGATCAAATGTAAAAAAATATAGCCTATTTGGTGTCCCACTGCTAAGCATAGGACTTCCTTTCTCTGTCTATTTTCTCTACCTTTTTCACGAATTCTCCATTCTGTTTCAAAAAGCTCCAAACTGTTTTTCTCCATTGTGGTCTACTTGTACTTCAACGCCCGATGCTTAGAACCTATTTCGTATAGGAAATTAAAAATATTAAATTTGCGAAGCCAACTTTCTAACATAAATACAATTCATACAATTCTTTTCATACAATTTCATAGAACAGTGGCTATATTTATGTTAAGGAACTGACTATACCAAATGAAGGTTCTGAGAAATAATAAAATCCCAACCCAATGACTAACTACATCACTTCAACTCATTCATCAATGATCTCTATGAATCAATTACTTAATCCTCCGTATTTTTACCCAAGGTAATTAAC
The DNA here is from genome assembly GCA_963854515.1 of Pandemis heparana. Classification (NCBI taxonomy): domain Eukaryota; kingdom Metazoa; phylum Arthropoda; class Insecta; order Lepidoptera; family Tortricidae; genus Pandemis; species Pandemis heparana. The sequence continues at coordinate 9,774,837 of OY978010.1, forward strand.
GCAAAAGGTTCAAAGGTTTTTGCAATGAAACCCTGCCCTCAAACAGCTTATAAGGCTGCAGATTGGCGGCAATACCGACACGGGCGCTGGCAAGGCTGCGCCCACGCATCCCACGCACGCTAACGACGTTAAGAAGTTACAATTTCAAACGGTTGAAGGAGAAATATTTGATAACATCACAACAGAAACCTTTTTATGCAAGGTTGAATCGTAACAGCAACTAATTAACAATAGTTCCGTTTATTATGATCCTATGAAGTTTCCGTATGTTAAATCGTGATTTTCGCACTATAAAACGTATGAAAGTAAGTTAACTCAAAATTCGAGGCCGTATTAAGATTTGTAAAATTTTGTAATTACCTGTCAGTCAGTACAAAATAGAATTCACTAATAGGTACCTACCTTATAAATATAACATAAAACCACCCTAAACCTGCTTCGAAGTTAAATTTGATAAATTACTTGAAATATCCAAATAGTCAAACAGTATGACCAAGTAAATCAACTGGCCGGTCGGTGATACTTGTCTAAGTCACGTAATACATATACTACTATACTCTGGTGCCTTACTTAGTGCATGCTAGTAGATACTAACTTTACTGCCGACATAGCAAGTGTATGTATGTATGTAAACTCGTTATTGTGCAAAATAAACAAGACAAATACAATTTCACTCAATTCAATTTAAAAAAAAAACTTTCTTTTTTTTTTCTTTTTTTTCCATTTTTGCAAGTGCAGTTAATAAATAAAAATCTAAGGAGTGTAACAAATAGGCACTGTGACAAACGTTCATTCATGGAAAGACATGGTGACTCAAATCGTAAATTGACTCACTGAGCAAATATCTACACAGCCTTAACATGACGCAACGCGATTCAAAATCTGTCCTTCTGTCCATCCCACTATACGTGTTGTTAAAACTTCTGAGAAATATAGGAAAACATATGTACCAAATAACTGAATAGGTTAAATAGCTTTAAGAATTTTCACGCCTTTTTTTTCGATCAAAGTGCGGGGTCAAGAGAAAAACCATCATTGCCAAGAACGCGCCGCAAGCAACCAGTTTCTTTAAAAAAAACCTATCAATATACCAAAAAACGTACATAAACAAAACAAAACAAATGAATAAAAAACATTTAGCATCGCACATTTAACGCTATACTAAAGCGCAAAATTATGTCAACTTACGTCTACTCTCCATCACTTGGCATTGATCACTTTGACAGGACAAGAATAATAATGATTCAATATTTTTATTACGTGTGACCATGGCGTTTTTGATCATGCCATAAGGAAAGCCAAATCTAGATTTAAATCGCATAGAAACATGACTTGCTGTCAGCATTGTCGGGCTTAATTGGTTTTTTGTGGGTTTATCGTTTGTGATATAAACAGGCTGTAAAAGCTCCGTTTACGATGCGATCTGTGTACAGAGGTGGGCATGAAGTTGATACATACGTTTATTTACATGAGAATATAACTGGTTACTAGGTTGTAGGTGGATATTGATATTACGTATGATCGGCTTCCTGATTTCTTAAATAGCTTAGGTAAAGCGTATACATACACAACACAACACAATGTAGTTTTTCGATTCATGCTATTTGACTTGGCTCAGGCAGGCCATAATATATAGTGCCAATGCTTTAAAAATAGTAATTGTAGGCTCAGACGAAACAAAAGCCGTAACAGAGTTCTGCCAATGGCAAAGTGAGGCCGGTTAGAATTACACTGTGCTTCGCGCGCATGTGCGTAGCTCAATTAATTTGAATGGCGAAATTTGGTTGCACTAATGTGCAACACACACACTTTACCTCACTTGGCCTCACTTTACCGTTTACGTCGTTGTAAACTAATTCTGAGACGCTATGTGCCCGAAGCCCTCTGCGCATGACATCACATAACACGATGACAAATGGAAAAACATGGAACGCGTCGCGTGAGGCGCATAACTATGCCGTACTCAAGGTGAATAATATAACATCTAAATGCGTAAAATTGAACGGTATAACGATGACCCATGTTCGTATCAATATTTGACAGTAACGTTTTTCTATTTGGCAGTCAATTTAGAGGCCCGGAATACCGATGTCATTTTATAACCTTACTTTTTACGACTATACTTAATTTTTTTAGTGTTACAAAAATAGTAAACAATCTTGACATGTTTTTATTGAAAAACCGTTTAAAAAATAAATAACAGCAAGTTACAATTTAAAATCTTTGGAATGTTGTGATTTGTTTTATTGTGGTTTTATATTTTCACGATAAAAAGATAAAAAAAGGGTCTACCTCCCTTCTACTGATAAAAAAACGAAGTATGCTGTTACTCCATTAGTAGTTCTAGACAAGTTACATGCAGTAGCAACGCAACTAAGGAAACGGAACTGCTTTAAACAAAATGTAATGCCCAAAATGCAAATGTTACCATAAATCGTTATATTTGGGTCAGCTTGTAATATTACTATTTTACCTAGAAATGTATTACAAGTGTTGGATAACGTTGAGTTATTAGTTAAGTCAATGGTAACGTAATCGTTCAAGTTTGAGCTAAGCGGTGCGCCGCGGCCTCATGCGCCGGCGCCGAGGTCGCATCTTCCTCTTTTTATTTACAACTTTACCACTCTATTCTGAAGCTAAATTACATTACAAATTAGTTTTTCTATTAATTGACTGTTAATTTAATTAAATACTAAGGTTAGGCTGGTGACATTTTGCGGATGGGAATGTGATGTGAATTAGTAAAACTCGTCATTGCCAATTTTTTTTCAAGGTAGGCGAGAGATTTACGCTGATTTATACAAAAAAAAAAATCAAGAGCCTAATCCGTAACAAATTGTAACACAATGACCCTTGAGTAAGGCATTTAAGTATCTACGTCGAGTATCTAACAAACAACACAAACTACCGTGAAACTAACTACTTGTAGGTATGTCATTATTAAATGACGATTGATAACGAATTATCAAATTTTTAACGAGGTACGAGTAGGTACCTAAAGTCTAGTGGTGCTGCTATATTTATTTTATTGCAGTGTATATAAAGGGAGTTATCACAAGGGCATGAAAAATGTAGTTAAATTAATATTCCTACAAAAACAATATGCTCCTGCTATAGCTAAGGACACTTACTAGATAAAGTACGGCTAGGTAGAGTTCGGCATTAATTAAAATCAAATCAAAACAACAGGCTATTTTTGATATGTAATTGATAGTGCGTCTTTGGTTACGCATGCGCGATGGACGCAACGCTCTGATTGCCACGAGTCGATCGCGATAACAACCCTCGCGGAAACCTCGCCTCACCTTTCTATACCTTGCTGCACCACCAAACTCCTCTAATCATGTTAATATTGTTTCACAATTCTCAATCCACAATTCCATAGGAAGACTCGCCAACGCCAAACTATCCTATTCAAATATTATCTTTACAATTCTATTATCGACCGCGACGAATTAACATCTTCCATGTCTTACACAAACACAAATCGACTTACTCAATAGATGAGCCTAACAATGTGTGTTACAATAGATATGTAACTAAGTTATTCACGTCATACCGTTTGGAAGTTGTTTTGGCTGTCGGCGAGTTATCTGATTTGCGGGCGTGTCTGTGACATATTGTCTTCGTTCGTCATCTTCAACTGTTACAAAAGCCTTGTGAGGTCTTTAGAACACGTAGAAAATGAAGATCACGTGATACAAAAAGTAATTTCGAATTGCTCGTAACACCGAAAAGCTACTTAATGCCGCTGTTTAAATCTGTATCTTTAATTACAACATCCTCTCTGACACTCTTCCGTAGTACATTAACATTGAAACAACATTGCTAATAATTGCCGGTAGGTACTTATCTAAACAACTCAAGCAAATTTGTTGATGCGACGTGACGTGTACAAATTTCCTTTTCGACATTGCTGCACAATCATAAACACAGGACATTACTTTTGTTGCTCAAATGGCATTTACAATCTCCTGGGGCATGTAAAGGACCGTACCCTGTCATTATGGACACATCCTAGAGCCGCCACCCACACCGCTAATGTCTAACTGTATATCATCATTGACCACTTCCTATACATATACGAAATCTGGGATTACACCTCAACAATACACCAGCTATTTCCGTGGGAAGTTCATTATGTGATCGAAACTGACAACTCCAAAGTTGTTACTTTTTCATTAGCACACTTCAAGAACGCTGGCGACTAGTCGCGACCTACTGAGTTTGGTTGCCCATCTTATTATCGTATTATATTGACATTATATCGCCATTAACGAAAATAACTTGCATCGAATCACTCATCTGGTTAGTAGCACAAACTTCCTTACACCTAAAAAAAGCTTGATTGTCGACTTAATAACAACAATTTAATGAGATAGGAGTCGATACTACCGTTAAGTTCTTCGCTCCTGCTGCGGAAACAAACCCCCACGCCTAAATTAGCAGCTAAAGTAATAATAAACTATGTCAAACAGGTTGTTCAGTAGGTATTACGTCATAAATCCCACAACATATGTTGGTATAAGTTCGCCCACCGTCGCGTCGCGAGGTATCGGGGCCGTCCGAACCGGTCGTCCAGCGCCCGGTTACATCAAAACGCAATAGCCGTCGCAGAATTAACTTACATTGGCACTTACATAACATTATCGTATTTGTGTTGAGCTTTTAAATAGGCCAATGCTTCCTCAAATCAAAACTGCGAAAAGTTCTAAAGAAAGATACGCGCGTAAGAAGTCTGAGAAAGTATGCAATGCGTGTAGGGCGAAGGGATGTAAGGAATTATTTTGGGTGCGGTAGGGATAAGTCGATAAGCCAACTGCCAATTTTAATACATTTGCCGCATACCACCGTCACACACAGCCGTGTCTTCACTTATAAGATTTTTTCATGATACATGTTTTTCTACCGCACTGCTGCTGAAGATTATGCTGAAGGACCATTTTCACCAGTAATCGCTAGTAAAGTTGAACTTAGTGTCACGTTAGCTTTAGTTGATTATTATCATTTTTATGCAATATGCATAGGTACATTTAAACACTTTCAAAGTATTTGTTAAGTACTTGTATTTGCATGCCACATAACGAGTTAGGTTAGGTAGGTACAATAGATTTGAGGTAACGCTTACTATAGATAACGAAACAAAAAATAACATGAATGCATACAAGCAGATTTCTTAAAGCGTTTAAAAATATCACTTAGGTACTTAAAGTGTAGAGTTGAACATAAATGAGGCTTGCCTTACTTAGCATGGCTCTAAATTACGAATTTCGTCTATCGGCAGGCAAAAGCAGTTAGAGGAGGTTGTTGATACAATATAAATTGCTTCAATTTAATTTAATTGGACAGAATACACCTGCTATTTGGTTTAAAAGACTTAAAGGATTTGCAAATGAGTTCCCTATCTCATTAATACGGTCTGCAAATTTCACTCAGCGGCAAGAGTAATTCGCCTTAAACTATTTACGCTTAGTGCGTTTTGTACGGACTGGATTTTCCACAGCGCATTAACAGAGTCATTTATGGTTAAGGCTTTGATTGTAGCTGGTTGTAGCTTTAAATGTGGTTCCGAGTTCCGAGTCTAAGTGTCTTACTCATCGCAAATCTCTGAAGTAAAAAAGTGGTGAGAAATTCCACACTCATATCATTATGCTCACGTATTCTAATTTGTATATTAGTTTTAGTAATTAGATAAAGTTTTACACATGGTTGGAGCACCGTTGCAGCATGAGGGCCTTCACCTCACTTCGCAATTGAGCCAATAAGTCACAGCCCATACAAATCGGTCGCTGCCCGCTCGCGAGCGTCAGCTGCAAAACGATCACGGATGTCTATCATTACGTCTAATATCTGTAATTCATTTTAAAGGGCTCTTAAAATCCAACTACACATTAAAAACCTTGAATTATCATAACTGTAACAAGCACCATGCCAGTCTTTCGTATAACGCTTGCAAATAACCGTATTCAATTCCCTGCGAGAAAAGGTAATTCGAGTCATGCGTTAGCGTTCACGCCGAAATCCCTCAATCGGAACAAACGGTCCGATATTAGACGGACACCGCTTTTTGTCGATGCACTTAAAATTATACTCGTTTAATTCAAACGCGAACTAGAACAGGGTCATCTTTCTCTGGGTTTCCGTTCTAGAACTTAACAGTTATAGATGCTTGAGTACTCTTTTTTTGAGATTCTATTTGCGATTCGAATTTTGAATGTATCGTAGGAGAACCGTTAAGTCAATAGCGGCACCGCATAAACGGCACCCCGTCGTTGCGCAAGCGCTGCGCCGCCCGTGTTATATCATTACATTACAATGTCTTACTGGAAAGGTATGCTGGTAATACGCTACACTTCTCGTGTGGAATAAGGATGCGGATAGTGATAATTCATTTCTAACAAGGACTTCTTGTCTATTCTCATCTTCAAAGTAACTGAAGTAAACTTATCGACTATTTAGACTCGATGTCTTTTCGCTAGTCATACATAGCGTACCTAACAGTCAGTAGGTTCTAGAAGTAATTTTTTGGCCCAAACGATCGGCTTCAGTAGGCTTTTTTTTTTTTTTTTTTTTTATGTGAATAGGAAGGCAAACGAGCAAGTGGGTAAGCGATCACCACTGCCCATAGACACCCACAACCCCGGAGGGATTGCAGATGCGTTGCCAACCTAGAGGACTTAGATGAAATGCCTCTTGTGCCCGTAATTTCATTTCGTATTGTCTATAATGCGCGCACAGTAGAGATCACGATCACTATTCTTATAAATTTGTCAACCTGTAAAAGATGGACGAAGAGAGCAATGGTGGATGCGATTGCGGTTGCGAATGCGTTACATAATATGAAGGTAGTTCAGAGACATAGCATATCAACTTTTTTAATCAGATGCTAGTCTCAAAATGTAGTTTAGATAGCTCTACATTTAAAAAATCTCCTTTTCAAAGGTGAATTTACGTAGACAAATCGTCTTACCCTCTGCTCATTAGAGAGGTGTGTAGTAGTTACTATTCAGCTAATTCTGCTGCAACTTTACCTTGTCTAAAAACAGCTACGAAGATATATCTTGATAGATAGCTTACTTAATTATAAAAAAATACCTCAACTTGCTTATTGCCATTAAAGAATGGATATCAATCGTGCGTACGACAGCGGCCTTCAACGTTACGGCTTGGCTATTGTTGTCACAACAGGTTTTACGGCCAACACTGAGCAAGACAAGCGCTGAGCCTACGTACCAAATTTCAATACTTGATTACATTACCAGGTTTCATTATGACTAATAGCACCCGCAGCATTTGCCGCAGCTAAATTATGTAGATCTACATTGCGACATAGATTTGCTATAAAAGGTTCACTGGTTCGTTAACTTACTATTAGATTATAATATAACCGTACTGGCTCTACATGCGTCTATTTCTCATGGGCAGGCTGTTTAAAAATAAAATACTAAATAAGTACCATTACCATTCCTAAATTCTATCCAAACATTATATTCCTGTAAAGTATCTGTTCAATCTTTAGGTCGCTTGACCCGAGGCCTGATGGTCGTCCGTTGACCTCCCATGGTCTCTGCATTGTCAATTGCCAACGCTATTCCGACTGCGACCCGACGTCGGGCCTTCTCTGTGTACATAGTAAAAGTATTTAAGGATTTCTGTACTATTAAAGGTGTCTTTATAACTGATATGGAATATTTCAGCAGATGGTTGGTTTGTAATTGACCACTCCCGTAAAGGTTTTCATCGTAATCTTCGATTCAAAACTAAGTCACCCTTTTAGCGCCGTACAGTTTGAATACCAACCAATGGACGGAAACATAATTTGCATACTACAATTAAAAAATCCTGGAATATATCTCTTCTTCTTCTTAAATTTAAAAGCCCAGCTCTTGTCGGTGGAGTAATCGCCATGCACTTCTTTCTGCCATTGCTTTGAGCTCCTGATACGACACTACATTAAGAGGGTGCATCCTTACTGAGCTGGCAACGTCGCATTTTTGGCGATTTTTTGCGATTATTTCACAGAAAATGAATGAGAGTTTCAAATGTCCGTCTGTAGTGCATTTTGTTTTGACTGTATTAATGTGTCCAATGCAACGATTAATCGTGATGGACTTTTATTTTCGTATTAAAAGGATAAAATACCATATCTCGTTTAATAAGAAAATAAAAGTCCATCACGATCAATTATGACCTTAGATACATTAATACACTATAAACTAAGTGCACTATAGGCGGACATTTGAAACTTTCATTCATTTTCTAGGAAATAATCCCAAAAAATCACCAAAAATGCGACGTTGCCTGCTCAGTAGGGATGCACGCTCTTAACCTTCTCCTTTGCTTGGTCCATAAATGCACGTCTCGGCCTTCCTCTGCCTCTTCTTCCTTCTATTTTCCCATTTAAAAAACATTTACCCGTTGTAAACTTGTTCAGTTTAACTAACCCAACTACTTGCTTAAGAATTCCCGATTAAGACACGGCGTAAAGAATTATTGACGCATTGATTATCTTAATTTCCAGACTATTCCGACTTATCTAGTCTAAAGTGCTCAAATGCTATTAAGCGCCTTAATTACACGCATATCGCGCTATTTAAATAATAGTTATTGTAATAAAAAAATCTTAACGATTTTGATAAATGGTACTAATCCAACAACCTTCTAATGGGATATACTTACATACGAAACACGTACCTATTTACTTGCAATATGTGAACATCTTTTCCAACTTAGCGTATTCCACTGGAACGTGTGATCAATTCTAAATAGGTACAGTCAAGGGCATAATGTAGGTAAGTTACCAAGACGTCAAAAACATATACACATTTAGGATTATGCCACAAACAATAAGGTCGGCGACACATATATTTGACATTATGGCTGTATCGATATTTATGCCCTCGACTGTACTAGTTTTTTTTTTCACCCTATTTTTATAGCCATCACTTACATTTATTTATAACCATGATCATTATGAATTACTTACGCAAAAGTGGTTGAAATATCGTCGTAAGTTCTTTCGGTTTACTGGTTTCGTACAACAGGCACTTAAATAAAAATAACGAGGCGACTGTCTGTCAAGTACATTATCAAAAAATACTCTTATTTCTCTTTATGTTTAGTTGTTTACGAATGTGGCGTAACCAATAACGAGTTTCTGTACGAAAACTTATTTGTATGACAATAACGAAAATATTGACTCGCAGCATGATTTCATGGTAATTCATTATTTTCGTCGAATAATAGTTCGGAGCAAACGACAAGGCGGCCGGTTTCAATCGCTCTCGACCTTCAGAACAATTAGTGCCCGTAGCGACAGACCTACTTCATTTATTTGTGGCAGGAATTCAGTTTTGTCAAGCTTACTTTAAATTTAAGTGTGTCATTTATTGTAATTTACATTAGTAACATGACCAAGCATCCCTTAATGTCCTGCTACCCTCAGAAACTTTGCTCAACCAGAATAAAACTAAAGTAGGTAGTAAAGCTCGCGTTGCTTAAGATTGGAATTTAAATAAATTTAATGGTTTAGTAATTCCATAAATTACCCTCACACGTAAAGTTTACCTCCATTATGTAATACATATTGGTATTGATTTCTATTGATATATTCAGTAATAGATAACATAACCAACAATAAACGTGTTTTAATTAACATAAAATACCTACGTATGTTCATGCATTTTTGCATGGGACCGAAGTCTACACTATTTTTATAAGAGCACCTAACGCAGCCTAGATAAACCACTCTGGAGCTCTAGACTTGAAATTTAGCAGACATCCTTCTTAAGATCCAGACGTGGATTGAAAAGGGATTTTTGTAATTTTCGCGGGATATATTAAGAGGATTAACTAGCTGGCTAGCAGCTGTCTGCAGATAGAAACTTTATATTTTGGCTGATGCATTTCTTATGGATCGTAGAAGTCCTAAAAAGAGATTTTTCGAAATTCTTACGAGATAGGAAACAGGTTTCGTAATTATTTCACGGGTTGTAGATGTTTAGATCCACCAACCTCCTTGAAGAATCGTCTGTGACGCTAAATAAGGAGTCAAGAAATCTTATACAGCTCCTCCTTAAAATAAAGCCTTGTCTACCTAACCTTTTAAGAGTTTCCTGAAAGTACGATAAAGGAATAAGACAGGTCGTGAGATTCATAATCATAACAACGGCAATCATCTTCACTGTACCCGAAGGGCCGGGAGGCGAGCTTTCGCGGGCATTATCTCGCGATCCCAGACCGGGACGATATTCATAATTTTCCCTTAAAGCCTTCAACCTGAGCTCTAATGAAAAGAAATGAGCATTCGCATTTTTCACGGCGCTGAACAAAGTTTTTTTATCAAGATATATTTTGCTTGATGCTGGTATATTTCGTTCCGTTAACGGAAAATAGCCAACATTAGGGTTAGGAATAAGATTTAAGTACAAATATTACAAACAACAGTGTTGAGCTATCCATACCATATTAAAATATTTCATAGATATGAATCCTAGGTTAGATTTAGGTACCTGAAACAACGTTGGTAGGTAGGTCTCCGAAATTCTCATTTAATTTCTTTACGCCGTTGTTTGAAAAGGCCAGCCTCCTAAATCCCAGGAAGTACCCGAAGCGATTTCGTAAAAGAATGGCCATCAATTGCTCCGTGTCTAGATATAAAGTGAACCCTAGAGTAATGCCGAAGAGCTATCAGGCAGATCGTGTAGATGGAATCGTGCGCGTTCGTCGCCCCGAGGGCGCGACCCTTGCGGCCTGCGTCAGACTAAAACTACGGCTATTTCCTGGACTAGTAAAATATTAGTATAACTAGCAGCTGCCCGCGACTTCTCTTGCGTGGGCTAGCAATTTCACCCTGAGGCTAAGCCTCCTAATCCTTTCGTACCACGGTCCGCCTTTAACCCGTCGATTTACGAGTATTAGGTACTTCGATAAACTGTGCAGTTTGATTCTATCATTTTGTTGGGACGATTCGATACTATCGGCAACGAAGCGACAGCTCTACAATATGTCACTCTCGTGCGATATATTTTGTACCTATACGTGCTTTCAGTAAAAAGCGGAAATTGTATTATTTTTGCACAACTTCCCAAAATGTGCTGCCGCGTTAACGTGCCCTGTAGTGTACGCATATTGACACGAGGTAATCGACTTCAGCAGTCTTCTGATTTAAATTTAATTACTTAACATACGATAAATAAATGTACAATGTTATTATAGCATTCATTAGTAATCAAGGATGCATGCGAGACGTGATATAAAAATGTCGTGAATTGACATAGTTACAAATAAACAAGCTTGTTTGGTTCAAATTCGCACCATATGTATTCTTATATAATTATAACTACTAAGAACATGAGGTAATACTACAGTAAAATGTATATGCATTGTACTTACCAGAAAACGTAAATTGTTGTCTTAACTGCCACTAACATTACGTACATACCCTGGTTATAGTCGTAAGCATCCATATGCTGGTTTTCAAGATTTAGTAATTTCCTTAGGAGTGGATCTGAGTGCGGCATAATGTTGGCTTCAATCAAATCGTCATCAAACCTAATTTAATTTTCAAACTTGCGTTGTCTAGATTTTACAAGGTACCTAACTTGTTATTGTAGTCACAAGGTTCACTTCATTTCAAATAATTTTAAAGCTTGCTTCATCTTAGACTGTCTAGCGCGCAAAGAACAACGATTTGTTGTCTTAGATTTATGAATTGTGGTATCTTTCTGTGTCGTAACGGTTTGCTCGTTAACTGTGGAGCAAGTACCTGCACATTAACTATCCTCTTATGCATTCAAATCAATTAGCTCTAGGTTTTCCTTATTATGCATAATGAGTAGGTACAGTTAACTTCGTACAGTCATACTTTAAGTTTCTAATGACAACTACGAACACATTATATCCAACTACTTTATTGTTATTTCTTTCCATGAAAATGGGAAGGAAAAGGAATTGATTGCCGACTTATTGATAATCTGATGGCCACCATTCCACCTAACCGATAAAGCGATAAAACCAGCGGGCTAAGATTGTGTGTGATAGTTTTTATTACTCTCAAACAAATATATAAATTACCTACCTAGTTATTTAACCTTCGACCTCCGACCATCGACTCTTTTTTTCTTGGTCTGAGCCATCGACAAGACGTTAATCAAAATGCCTAATTACTCACACACGCACATAGGGTGTTAGTGAATAAAACAATGTAAGTATGCAGACATTGCGTGCACTGTCCGTAGAAGGAAAGTAGACGCACAAAGTGCAGGAAGTCCTTGTATGCAAGCCGTTCCTATAACTTGAGTAGTGAAACATGGCCGGGTGACAAATTGGTGCAATTACTTAACGCAATCAAAGTTTCTTTGATAAGTTAGTACAATCTCGGTACTATTAAACCTTTACACACAAGGAACACAGTGCATTCTTAGTGGTATAATGGTAGTTAAGAGCCTGAACGTGTTATTGTGATATGGTGGTGGGCAGCGATTAGTAGTCTTAGAATGATATACAATAGATTATAAAAAATACAGTTTCAAAAAAAAAAATGGTTGCCTGTAAAGTCGGTATACGGGCGAAAGTTTTACGTGACAACGACTTTGAGTGGTAAAATAATTTTAATGTGAATATTCATTCGTATAGTAGGAAGAAGGAACACAAAATATTTACCTTGCTACTCCGCTACTTACGTGCAAGATAACCAAGCTTGTGCGAAATATGTACGTTTTGCATGCAAGCCCTCCCACCACTACTACCACACAAAACGCACATGATTCATTGAGAATGATCCCGTAGAGGGATCGAAACGCGCGTCAGTGTTTGTGTGGTGTTAGGATTAATTAAGTTTGTGGGATTTGTGTGCGTTTTGTGTGGTAGTAGTGGTGGGAGGGCTTGCATGCAAAACGTACATATTTCGCACAAGCTTGGTTATCTTGCACGTAAGTAGCGGAGTAGCAAGGTAAATATTTTGTGTTCATTGAAATGGACCTCCGCAAAGTAACGCCTGATTCAATAAAATAGGAAGAAGGATGAAATAATAGTAACAATTTAAAACATTTATTTATACAAAGAATTATATTTAACACTAACTGTGCTCGAGTGGAAGGGACGCGTGCCTTTCACTTTTTATGTCTGTCTCTCTCGCTCTTAGGCGGGCTAACCATGCCCGCGTGCCTCTCACTCGCTCTCATTGTGAGCGCATAACGTGAGCGGAGCGTAACGCAGTTTCTTGAAGTGTCACCCGGCAAACCAATTTATAAGACGTTGTCACGTCAAAAACGAACAACAAAATCACTTCCACTTTCCACTGAAACTATTCCATCATTATGTCTATTATAAGATGAGCATAATATTGCCTTTGCGGATGCTACGTCGCCGCGACAGAGTTCTAGCAGCATCCCAAACCTCGCTGTAAATAAAATAGCCCCAGCGTTTCGTTCGTTCATCGATGTCGTCTGGGACTCTACCATGACGTCTTTATGCGATTCAACCAACGATGATTTATTATAATTGTGTGACTCGATAGGTATGTAAAGATGATGCTTATTTTCAGAATACCGAAGGCAGCGCAGAGTTTTCCCCGGTGGTGTCGGCAACATGCAAAACGGGAGTCATGTCTGTCAAGATCCACTTCAACCAGCCGTTCTATGGAGTGGCACACGCAAGAGAATTCAGGTAAAAAGTGTTATATTGACGCTTAGCCAAAGAAATAAACCAGCTCTGACGGCTCTTTAAACACCCTATGAAATACAAATTAAAGTAATCGAGACGCTACAGATGCCAAGTAGGTAGGTATTTTAATAAAGGACTCGGTAATCCTGCCGCCAAGCATTAGTGTTTACGCTCCTGTGCTTCGGCGTAGAGAGTAAGACAACATCTCAGTTCATACTGGCACATGAGGTACCTATTCCATTTTGTCCTCTAGGCCGACAACGCGTCTCCAATCTTTAGTGTTGCGGGTGTCCATAAGTTGTGGTGCTCACTTACCATCAGGTGACCCACGTGTTTGTTTTCATTCCTTGTCGTAATAAAAAAAGTAAAAGAGTAGACGAAGAACGCTGAGAAACTGTTTAGGTTATGTAGGACTGTTAAGATTTTTAAAGAATTAACACGAGTTAAGATTTAACATGTATGCTGGTTCCTTGGACTTGTAAGCGTCCATAGGCTACGATAGCTGCGTACCACCAGGCGGGTCGTACGCTTGTTTTCCATCGACGTGGTATAAAAATTAACAGATAAATTTTCTGTTTGTTTTATTGGTTTTTCTAATTGTTCAGGACGCCGGCGTGCATGGCGCAGGGCAACGGCTCTGAGTCGCTCAGCTTCGACGTCAGCCTGCTGGCGGCACAGGGCTCGCCAGACTACTGCGGTGTATCCTGGAATAACGTAAGTAGGAGTAGACAAATGGCGGCCATGGCCAAAATGCTCCCACAACAAGATTGCACTATTAGAAACGGCTTTTCATACCCTCGGCACGGCTTGGACGTGAGCGCATCTAGAACGAACAGTAAGAAAAAGACGGGTACCTAGTCTGTCTCGCGCACACTCGTGCTAGCTGTGCTACACCACCGTTTGAAAGCTTATTCCTCGCTTCGCTAATATAATTACATAATTGGAACAACTTTACTCGAAAACATTTTGGTTCATTTGCTTTTTCATTTATTCTTCCAACGATCCGCGTGTTATTACGATGAACTACGTACTCATTTTATATCATTCAGCTTCTAATGTTAACGGCATCATTGACAAAGCTTAATTTACCGTCAAATAAGCCCTTTTAGCTAGAGATCCATTGATATTTTTTTCCCCACGGGACCGGTCGATGACTTAATGTAATTGAAACAACGTGACTGTCATTTTCTTTTGTTTAAACATTTTGAAAGCGTTAAAAAAGTGACTATCGATCATTCTTTTTGAGGAAAATTTAACCAACTCATACCGTAAATCATGATTGTCAGTTTGAAACATTTGGTGCTGAACCATTCTAAGGTGATTTTAACTGCATTGGGTATATTAGGTTTCAGGCTTAGTTTTGTTCTTGTGGATAACAAAACCTTCCAACTTGTTTCGCAGCCTCCACAATAACTCCTATCCGCAATAATCTTTAACGCGTAGGTGATGGTCTGCGATAGGTAGGTACTCGCTTAGATACTATCACGTGAGATACAATTCGACTTGTGTTTCCCACTGTACTTCTTAGTCTAAAAAAAGGAATCTTAGTCTAAATATGTCTGTATGTTTCATGACTGAACTTCACTGCACCTACATTAGATTTTTACCATGAGTTTGTCGGTAAAGGAAAATATAACCTAAACAAGAGCAACGCAACGAGAGAGTAGCAAGGTAAACTTTTGTTCATTGTAACCTAAATCAGCGAAACAGTTCAATGATGTGTGTGAAGTTCTCAAGCTGGGAACTGTAGCCTAAGGTATCTCATTCTGAGGGGAGGCGTAAGCAGTATTTATGCTAAAGATGAGATGTTTATTGGCTCATTGGATGTGTTTCAGCGTACGGACGAACGCTCTCTGCCATTTGCGGTCCGCGTGCATCGGACCCTGGAGTTAGCAGACGACAAGTTCTATGTCATCACATGTGGAAAGGCCGGCTTCAGGAACGCTAGGTAAGCCCGTGCGATGACGAATATCTGCAATGTACCACAATGTTCCTGATATGAAAGTCTATTTAAGTATGAGAGTGAAAGAAACAATTTTATGAACGACTTGGTGGGCCTAGCACGCTAGGCTTTGTCAGTGATATGTGAACAGCTTTTACCCCGTACATAACCGGCACCACTGGTAGAACCATTTGAAGATGATTAATTTGGATTAATTTAGGTTTAGGCGAGCCGCGATCATGTTTGTTTTATTTAATCTAGAAATAGTCTTTATTTTGCCTTAGAATGTCCTGGTTATGTAAAATAGTTATGTACGGGGAACAAGGGGATAGAACTTGGTACTCTCTGGTACGAGTACGAGTATTTTCAACGTAGTCAGGCATACATTTTCACTAGGAGACTGAAAAAAAGTTGACAACTCAAGTAATTAGGTACTTAGACCTTTAAAAGTGACTGGCCATAATTATGATTTCAAGTTTGTAACTGTCGTAGCTTACGAGAAAACAAGGGCAGCTGCACCGTGACGTTGGTTCTTGAACTTTAAAGAAATTAGTGCTTTAAAGAGCAACTTGCAGTTTATGTAAGTTGCCTAATTATGTAGAAGAACATAGAAAATTAACCTATCACCCTAAACGCATATACCTTCTCCGTTCCGTCGTGGGTAAAAATCAATGCAAGCACGACTTCTAAGTAAGCTATCTGCCGAAACTTTGTGCGTTATATTGTTCTACGAATGAATTCTTTTTCAGAAATGAAACCTCACTCGTGTCCCTACGAATGCTGAACGACAATGGAAAAAAAGTGATGAACGCTGCCTTTAACCTGCCGTATACGCTGCGTGCCGAGATGAGCAAATCTGATGGTAAAATAGCTATTAAATATATATAGGTACTCTCTCAAATACGTAGCCAGCTGGATACAATAAAAGATCACATTGCACCGAAGGCGAAGTTTTCGGACCTTATTACGGTTATCAATGGCTTTACTACTTAGAATTAATGTTTCCTCTCTCATTTGTGTTCCAGGTGCCCATGGCATCAAGATGAAGAGTTGCTTCGCGTTCAACATGAAAAACAACACCGTTGACTTATTAGACAAACGAGGGTGAGGCACCTGATTAAATAATCGGTCAAGTAATTTGCGCGCCATTTATGCGCCTGAAACAATTTAAATACCTAGCAGATAAATCCAGAAACCAATATCCAAGCGATTGAACAAGAGATCCACGAATTAACTATCCATTAATTACTTACGAATCCATTTTAAGAATCGTTTCGTGTTACAATGTGATGTAAAGGCACTTGAATTGCGGTTTAATTTTTCTATCCCAGAGGGAGGTTGGAATTATCGTTGAATTATCATGGAAAAGACTTTCCTCGATAGCTTAATAGATCAATTTAAATTAAAGGCATTATGTTTGGATTGATCGCTATTGGCCGTAATAAAATATCGTAAGAAGCTATTATAGGTACGCATAATGACACAAAACACATACGCGTAATGACACATACACAAATTATGACACAACCAAAAGTGTATTTATAAGTATGTATACGTTAATTATCCAATATGCTTTAAGGGTCCTTACAAGCTCAACGCGCGTATTTCGCTAAATTCTTAATTTTTCTTCAAAGACTATGGCGTATGTGTTCATAATTTCAGTAATATTATTAATGTACAAGATAGTTCACTTCTTAAACTAAGATACTGCTGTGCTAAATTATTGATTTTTTGGCGTGAAATCTAAAAAAAGGTGTTTCCTTGGGAGGGCTTTTAAAATTTTGCTCTAAAAGGTGAAGTTTCATTCTCAATTTCGAAGTGAAACGGAATCTCATTCTCGCCTAAAGTGAACTCAATTCAATTCAGTATATCTTGAACTAAAAAGTCATCGTGAAAAACTTGAAGATTCATCTTAATTAATAGATAGAATAGCTACTCAATGTTAGCTAGTTTTTTGATGAAAAAGAGGGTTACATTTTATTTGATTCTCGAAAACAGTGTTGATATTCTGCTCTAAAAATAATTATTTAGCAATGCTCAACTCTATTTTGACTCAGAAAAAAAAAACATTAGTATCGGTCTTGAATTAAATTCAGTATAAATTTTTAAATATCACCTATATATCACGGCGGACTGACGCCGCACCCTCATTCAGCGCCGATTACAGCAGTATCGTAGTTTAAGAAGTGAACTATCTTGTACATTAATAATATTACTGACATTATGAACACATACGCCATAGTCTTTGAAGAAAAATTAAGAATTTAGCTAAATTCGCTCTTTGAGCTTGTAAGGAGCCTTAAGACTATTTAGGTTAGGGTGCGGCGGCTAAGCCGCGAACATATTTGTTTCACCTTAAAAATGTGTCTGTCATTCTACGTGTATGACATTTAGCGTGCTCAACATGTGTCATTATGCGTAAGATCTACAGAGTAAGTCTAAAGTTTAGGTACTTATATTTTCAGGTGCCCGATAAAGCAGCAGTCAGTGGTGGTGAGGTCAGAAAGCGGTGCCGCGGAGCTATTCATCCCGAACATGTTTAGATTCCCGGACTCATCGCAGATCAACTTCCAGTGCGATATATCTATTTGCAAAGGTAAGGACACGGGGTACAGGGGTAGGCGAGTCGTGACTCGAGCATTGCGTTTGATGGAATAGAAAATAATGAATTTTGTCTTGACAAAAAGGATGTTTTTGAGTGTCAATAAACTAACGACCCGCCCCCCGTTTCCCAATGTAGATCTATACTAACACGGTGCTGCCACAGTTATCACCGTACCTATCTCAAATAATTTCCAAAAACACCTTGACAAATTATATACCTACCTGAACTTTCCTCATGAATCACTCCATCTATTTGGTGATAACCACATGAAAATTCGTTCAGTAGTTTTTGAGTTTAACGCAAACAGTTCATCAATTTTGCGTGGGTGGTGGTCAAACATTCACGACTGGAAGGTTAAAGTATCGAACGCTCTGTTTTATTTAGATACTTATGAATAGCTTTGAGTTCAATTTAACACTTTCTATTATAGGATCCCCCTAAATGATCAAAACCTTTGAAACTAATCAGGCGTGACATGGGTGTGCTTGGTTGTTCCGAGTTTCCCCGATTGTGCCCGTTATAAATTGAGTTTAATTTTAGAATACCATTGTGAAAAAACATACAGTAAAGGTCTAAAATATATAGGTATTATATATTGTGTCATAATATATATGTACCTATATACCCACAACAACCTTATTGCCGCTGTCTTTCTGCGTATTTTTGGAAGTTTGCACCTATAGTTATACATATGCAAATTCAACTGTATTTAGGTAGCTTAGGTGCTTTTATCCAATACTATATAGTTCCCGTAAATGACCTAGCAAGCAGGTAACAAACCTTCACCTTGTGCTTCCGAAAATCGTTCACTTCATTTGCGATCTGTTTTGCAAAAGATCTTTTACAAGATGACAGAGTAGCATTTAAATTGGTTTCAAAATAAAGTTCGTGTCCATGCGACAACGACAAAAGTATTAAAGTAGGTAATTCTCATATTTTCAGGAAACTGTCCCGTCCAAGATTGTACGGTAGACGACGGTGTGGGCGTAGTGGGTGAGGATGAGACCACCGTCACTGCTTCTACAGGAGTGTTCGTGCTTGACCCTAACGACAGTGCAGGTAAATTCGTATTTAGTATTTTTTATATCCGGCTCAAAGGACCTAGTGGTCCTTCGAGCCGGTACAGTAGTCTGTACATTATAAACCTGCTACTTAGTTATTTAGATAAACGAAAAAATACCATATAAACTATGGCGTGCAGTGGTGGGTTGCTAGGGTATGCAACACGTAATAATTGTTGCGTTTGCGTTGCGTCACCTTCCCGCTGGCGCTGCCTACCCCTATCAAAGACCCACTGCACGTCACTGCTGTACTAAACATATGACTTTCAGGCATGAATAGGTGCTATTGCTATTTTTTTCGATTTCAACAAAAACTTTTACGATGGTTTTGAGTAACATTCAGTTAGAGCCAACCAATGATTATAAATGTATGACACTGAATTACAACAAAAATGTTTCCGTAGCGTATAACTTCAATGAAAGAAAGAAAGAACCACATTTTCGGCTCAGATTGAACAAATTGCAATCACAATAACACAACAACAAAAAACAATAATATTAATTGTATGTGTCACTTAGTAACACGAAATAAATGGATTTTATTAATTTATTTACTAAAAATATTGACATGATTGCAAACCCCGCTGATCCGCAGTAGCGGCGCTAAGCTGCACCGAGAGCGGCATCCACCCGCCTTGGCTGCTATACCTGGCCATTGCCCTCGGCGTGATGTTCGTCGTGATGCTGCTCATCAACTGCTTCCTCTGCACCGCCATGACTTGCTCATGCGCGAGGACTGACGTAAGTTCACAATAATACGCTAATCGTAACTTTGTCAATAAGAGTGATTAACAGATAAGTGTTCACGAGGATGACGGAGGACCATACTTAGATATACTATTACAACAGGTACATTTTAATACATAAAGCTTGAAATGCATGTACAAGTACATTACACACACATGTACATTATGATTAGACGATTCATAAAATGTGGAGGGTCGCACCTTGGCGAGTAAGCATATCTCTATACGAGACAGCGATTTCTGAAATCACCATCCGTGGAAACCGTTCGAAAATGGCGAAAATCTGTGTTGCTACAAAATAACCACTGGAATGATGTTTCTGGCCACTTAAGAAAATGTGTTGTTGTGTAATTGTTTGGTACGCTTCAAGCGAGCCAGGCACGACCAGTATTATTTTTGAATAAGACCTCGAAGCGTTTCAATTTCAACAATCGAAACTTCTGTGCTACCAAACTTGTCGAAAATGTCCACGAACTAAGCGAGAGCCGGTGGTCGTTATCAACTAGAAGTTACGTATGAATTCAGGAAGGCCACTGAAGGAAATTGATTGGAAGGCAATATTATTTAAGCCAATGATGGTGGTTTTCTCAGGTGATCGAGAAGGACCCGTCAGTAGTGGAAGACTACGATCCGTATCGAAGCTGGCACGGCAGCCAGTACGGTAGCCGATATCCGTCCTCTACCATACACTCCGCCAGGTAACTAAGAAGTCTGATTTACTGTCTTCCAAAATACTTACGTCCATTATCTGCCTCATCATTATCAGATGTGTAATAACGTACTAACATTTCATGGTGTTTTGTGCTAAGATTTTTTACAGTCAGCAGCAGATGTGGGTAAGCGGTTTAAGAGCTCAGAATGATCTGCACACCCTATAATTTTGACCCCCCTCAACCGCTCACACCTCTGGTACTGAATGTACGTCATTAAAGTTAGATGATTCGATTTCAAGAATTACCTATTTTTTCCGTAAATTCAATATTTACCAATTTTATCAAACGAGTTAGCGCGTACCTAAATATTTTAAAGCACCCTAGGTGGTACCGGATAGGCACCTGCATGTTTTTACTCCAAGAATGTCAAGCAAATGCAAATGCGTTATAGTAGAGAATACAATACTCTTGCTCTCGCGTCTCATTCAAAACGATAAAGTCAGCTTTAGCTTTATGAAAAGATATTTCCTTTAAAATTCCAAGTCGTTAAGAATAAATACGTTTGTTTAAATTCCAGGTCAGTGTCGGACAACAGCGACCATTACGCGATAGTGCAGTCGCGGCCGGGCAGCCGGCACTCGGGCACTCATCGGAATAGGCATTAGGTAACTCACGTAGAACACAGCTGTGTCTTTGCGGCATAAAGACTCGTAAAATATTCATACAAAAAAAAACAAGTCATTTGCTTCCATATCAAGTAATTTACGGATATAAACTATTAACTATATCATCGCCACATCAATCCTAATTACCTACCTACTTTTTACACATTATCCGTTTCCAAGTTTTTCGAGAACTTAACATACCTACTAAGTCATAATTGCAACCATCATTATACTATTTGTGTCTATTCACAGTGGTGCAATAATTTATTTTCATTTTTCAGTAAAATGGAATCATAACAAATTCAGAGGAACTGAGTGGTGCTGTGAAATTTTTCCAGCAAATGAAAAATATCAATTTGGTATTTTTTTCGACAATTCGATTATTACGAAATTCTGTATAAAATATAAATAATTACTGTGTCTCAGCACATCTGAAACATAGACATTATAGGAATTGTTACGTTACAAAACGAATCTGCGGTGCTTTGAATTTATGATTCACAAACAATTTAACAATAGACCTTACCTTAGTCCGTAGCGTTACCTAATCTAGATGGAATGTACACACAGCAAAACTATTCGGTATGCACCCTAGTTGTCCATGTGTGTCATTCTATACACACACATCCGCACTTACTCGCTGCCTTAATTACACACCACTATGTATGCTAATCGTGTTTTCAGACTACCTTCATAGATTTCGAATGTATAATTTGTTCAATGGAAGCATAATTTCGTCTTGTCAGATAGTTAGCGCGGTGGCTTAGTCGTAATAACCTAGGACTATGAATCTAAAGACCTCGGTTCAAATCTTGCTCCTCCGGTTAATATGTTTCTATTTTTTATTTTTTTTTATATAATTTTAAACTTCTTAAAATAAAATCATGTTAACAACAAGAAAAAGAGGAAGTAAAAGAACAAAATAATGCAATCCAATTATTTTTTCAAATTGTTTATTTATGTAACAACAATTTAATCAATTTATTATCACCATTAATTAAATTACCAAAATAAAACTGCATGATTTTCCTTATAACAGAAGAAGAACAACATTTATTCGTAATACAAATTAAGTTAGGTATGACTCTTTAGTGGCCAGTATGACTTTAGGGTAAATTAAAAAGATTTATGTCACAAACATAAATTTTAAAATATTTATCTGGAAAATTGAATACACAACTACAAAAGGGTTTTTTAAGATGTGATTTACTTGAATTAACATGGGTTTTGAAAAGAGTATCACTGCTAAGAAGAAATGCCGAACCACACAGTTACTAATATTATATTCTGATTTATTAAGTTTAAATCTGATAAAGATGAACGAAATATTTTATTTGCGAACAAGTAAGTCAGTGGTGAAATGAATCGACATGTTAAATGACAGCATTTAACAATAGCATCATTGCACACTGAATTAAATCTACACTAATTTGTGGTAGGGGAACGGAATAGGGACTAAAAATAATACTTACACCAATTCATTGTTAATAAAAGGTTTCATAAAATTGTTACGGAATATTTCAGCAGGTTTTTGGGTTAGTTTGACTTACTTAATAGCTCTGTAAATAGATTTTAAGATTTTTAAATCATAGTTGACAAATGTTTTTATAATTTGATCGCGTTCAAAGTGACTAAATTTTGAATCAAAAAATTAAATGTAAAATCTTGGTAGGGCTGAATACCCTGTCAAACTAACCGAACTACTCTTGCTAAAATATTCCAGGAGAACAATTTTAAAAGACGTTTTGTAATGACGGGTTTACTTACTAGGTTTACATATAGGTATTAATAACGAATTGGTGCTCCATCACTATCTATGACCTGTTGTAGTCTATTTCTCATTCCGCTAACCATATTCCAGCAAAGGTCCGTCCCACGGATTGAATCCCAAGTTGAAGTTACCAAGCTATCTAAATTTGCTTTGGATTTTACATCCGATGGATCCCAGTTGAGAATCATTTGACCCCATAGATTTTCTATGGGGTTTAAGTCGGGACTTTTAGCAGGCCAGTCAATAACAGTCAAGGAATCTTGTTGGGTGCTCAGCCAGTCTTTGACTATGCGACCACGATGCACGGCGCAATTGTCGTGCACGAAATATATGTGCGAGTCTGGGTATGCGGCCCGCACCGTAGGGAGCATCACGTCTCTTAGCACTTCCAAGTATCCTTGACTGTTATTACGACTCCCAACTTCCACTAACTCACCAGGACCCATCGATGACATCCAACCCCAATAGCCTAAAGTAATACGGCCACTCGTTCGGCACGGTAAAATGTTACTATAATTGTAGCGTTCCCCGTTTTTTCTCCACAATATCTTTCTTCCATCTTTATCAGACTTAAATGCTTTTTCGTCACTAAAAATTACTACATTATTACACCAATCAAAGTCAATATATTGACGAGCAAAACGCACTCTATTTCTTCTATGTTGTTCCGTTAATGCAATTTTTTTTGCTGGTCTTCGGCAATGCAATCCTGCAGCATGCAAATGGTTTCGCACAGTTTGCAATGTAACGTTATGTCTCGTTGCTGTAGACCGTGTGCTGAGAAATGGGTCACTAGCGTGTGCGGCAACTATGTCCAAATGACGTGTAGAAGACGCTTCCGCTTTTGGTCCAGGACGTATATTATTAACGTGCCCGGAGTCAGCGTGACGATGAACCCATAATTGCACAGTCTTTCGCTGCAAAATAAATTAATTTTAATTAATAATATTTTTCGTGAAAGAAATTGATTTAAAAACATTACCGATAAAATAAAAAAACATTGTTTTTTAAACCACGAAGAAATTTTATGGAAAATAGGAAGTAATTATTATATCACATACTTATTCTACTTACCGATATCAATAAACGCCTTGCGATTTCCTTTATGGAAATATTTTGTTCGTAAAGAACAACAATTTCTGCTCTTTTCAACAAAGATAAATGATTATCCATGTTTGTAAATCACAAAGTAGATAGGTATTCGAAAGGCAAAATAAACGATTCGGAGGTGTAACACACGAAGGGTTTAAGTATAGCGTAACGAATGGCGGCTGGCATTGAAAGTTGTTCACAAATTCATATTACTAATAAATTGAGGGTAGAATACACTATATTGTTTTAGACAATAACGAACAAAATGCCCATCAGCTAGCAAATTTCAAACTCGAACTAGTAAGAAGAATCATATTATTAGTAAAAATGTTAAAAGAAAACGCAATGCGTTTGTCGTTTTTAACATATATCAATAAGAGTAAAATTAAACATACAGCAAGATTGCAAACAATAAGTTAAACAGTTATCTTTCCGAGGAAAAAATGTAATTCTAATTTCAACTTTATTTCAAAGCCTATTAAACACTATTTACACATTGCAATGCAGTAGTCAAAAGATTGGACAGAATTCATAAATTCACCGATCACCTTAAGTTCCCCGTGGCTCAGCTGTGAAAGGCGGGTCGAGGATTTGATTGTGCTCTAGTGGACCGAGTTCGTATCCGGTGAAAACGGAAAAAAATACAAAAATGTTGTTTTTGATGTTCTTAGAATGGCGATGCTGGTTGTGAGGAATATTGGTTAGATAGATGGAATCCTCAGACTTGTTGAGAAATAAAAATATAACACGGCGGATCAGTGAAATGGCAACTACTTACTACTACGTTAGTAATAATAGTTCAATGCGTCGGATTGTATGAATTTGAAGATTCAGGGTCGAAGGAAGATTCTCTCAGTTACACTTGCGATGACGGTATCCAATGCAAGATAATAATATAGATACCTACCTACTTAAAAAATACTTAGGACAGTGTGTAAATAAAAGTAAGAAAAAACTTGTAGTAGAATTCATTGAAACTGGACTGAAGATGTTTCAACCTTTAAGTTAGGCAGGGGATTTTTTTAGTTTAATCTGTAATTCTTTTTAACCTAGTTTATTCTAACTTAACTTATTTTTGACATTTTTTTAATTGTTATTTTATTATTGTTGTTTGATTCAATAAATAATTTACAGCGGCATTACTCATTAATCTTATTGCTTAAAACAATCGGGGCAGTATTTAGTGGGTAGATAGACATACGATCGAACTCACTCACACATTCACACGTGGATTCTACGCAATGTTCGTGTCGGTACTCAACACGTATAGACACACATAGACGACGTTTGTGTGCGTGCCTATGCTTACCGAATTATTTTGCCGTGTGTACGTCCATAATGTTCAAATGAATTTATCTTGTGCCATTTTGTTTATATGTACCTAAAAGAGTTTAATTGATATTTCGGTACATGACAAACAACCACAATTATTCGAAAAATAACGAAATACGCAACGAATCCGTCCAAAACAATACAATAATTTTGTGTATAAGGTGCTTGCTAAATTAATTAATGGTATGGTTGTACTTAAAACTTAATGAGATAGAGAAATATGGGAAAGTGGTCGCCATTCGTACACTTTTTAGATTTCATTTTTTATTTTTTGTTTAATTGTCAAATTTAGCTAGTTTATGTAACTAATATATTGTAGTTTGTTACAAAAAAGTCCGAAACCATTATGTCAAAACTTTAAAGGGTTATAGCCATTTTTCAACGATAAGGTATGTGTACGAATGGTGACTACTTTCCCCTACACCATCATAGCTAGTAATTTGTAATTATTAGGTAAGTTACTTATAAATTAGGATAACAATGCATGCCCATGTGGGCGTGTATTTAAAATGTACCACATCATACACTGTGAACTAGTGTTAGTATTATACAAATAAGTAGGGTTAACTTCCTCAATAACTAGAATAAAGTGTGACTTTTGTGGTGGGTTTTTTGCCTGTTTTGAAATGTCCGACTAATTTTTGAGCGTGAATGAGATTAGCTATAAAAGCAGATTATAATTCACAAATGTAATAAAAAATATTTTGGACATGAAATCATGAATATTATAACAAACTGCTTAATTATATCTATGTCAAACTAGCACGTTAAGTTCACTGATTGTAGTCATTTACCTACAGTTAAAAACGAACACATATATGGGAAGTGTTGTGCTTGTTTGTGAGCATGTTTTGAATATACATATAATGCATGTTTGTATAGTACCTACCTACCTACGCTCTTCTTGTTTGGTCAGAATATAAATATACAGTATCCATCGATTGAAAACAGCGCCACCTCTTGCCGTGGGTGAGCAGTATAATTATTCAGTATGAGTTTGGATTCATGTCGTACTTGCAAATAGATGGCGCTTATCAACCAAAAATCCTGAAGAATTCCACCTTGTATACTAATCAATAGTGTTAGGATGAACTGGCCTCTATTTCCAGTTTTTTTTTCCTAGTTTCAGTATGATGTTAATGATTAAAAAGCAGTATCAGATTGTATTTAATAAAAACTGCGGATTGTATTTGCGGGTGGTAGGGCCTTGTGCAAGGTCCGTCCGAATCGCTACCACCATCTTACTCGCTAATCCTGCCGCTAAGCAGCAGTGCTTGCACTGCTGTGTTCCGGTGTGGAGAGTAAGACAGCCGAGACGCATTTCATCTAAGTCCTCTAGGTTGGCAACGCATCTGCAGTCCCTCCGGGGTTGCGGGTGTCTATGGGCAGTGGTAATAGCTTACCATCAGGTGACCCACTTGCTCGTTTGCCTTCCTATTCACATAAAAAATAAAAAATAAAACACTTACCGCTGCATCGGTTCTTTTTAAATATTGTGATGTGAAAGGTAAATATTTATTTTGAGTTTGGAAATCAGTTGGTACACACAGCAAAGCTATTCGGTAAGCACCTTTGCATGCACGCGCCGCTTTAAACTTGCTTACCGAATAGCTTTGCTGTGTGTACGTTGAACCAACATAGTATTTCGTATATGTGCTCAATTCTGTCTTCAATCTAAAAGAAAATTTTATGATATTTTTAAGTATTTCGTTAACGCGTGTTACTAAGTATTTGTGTCAAAACAATGAATGCGTGTGACAATAACATTCTTAACACTGTCTGTTGTTTCATTTTTAGTATCTCCTGTAATTTTTACTCTCTTCGCGGGAGCACAGCAGCTCTAGCACTGCTGCTTAGCGGCAATATTAGCATGCTGGTAAGCATGATCATCGGATATACCCGACTTTTCTTCATATCTATTTAGATATTTCATCTTCCAGTGCATTCGTTTCTTAGTAAAATTAATTAGGGTTTACGCAACACTTAACAATAAGAAAATAATTATAATCACACGATATCTTATATTTTATTTAAGTGTTAAACACTGTTGTGTATTTGATTTTACATAAATGTTAATATTAACCTACAAAATACAATGTTTTCACACGTAATATTACGATTGATTACAAAGTGGTCTTACGAATGCTTCTAGTTAAAACAACTAATACAGTTCTAAATTTCATGGGTTTTGTATAGACTAGACATTAAAGTATATATTCAATGTAAAAATTTTAGCTGCCAATTTTTAATTTTTGATAGTATTCTACAGTTCATTTTAAAATAAATAATATGTATACTATTGCGACAATGCCTGCACTCGACTTGACAGGTACATAAATATACGCTACTAAAAGAGTTTTATATACAAGAGGAAGTACTAAATGTTGGACTAGAAAATATTTATTTATGGTAACATACAACAATAAACATCTTAAAATTATATAGGCTCTAAATCTTTGTGACGTCATCACCGGGTTTAATTAAGATTCATAAATAATAAAATGAATTCCAAATTGATACTATATTTATGGCACTTGGTATAAATATAACTCATACATAACTGACCGCAACTCATTTTGTATAATTGAAAAATATTTACTAAGACGCATTATTTTAATATTTTCACCTACAGTAAACAATAATAAACTACAGGAGACCACGCCACGTCTTTATAAATTAGGCATTAGCTGTTAACTTATTTAAATTCTGTATTAATTTCAGTACAGACGTTTTCGATTAGGTATAAGTAAAGTTACGCTTTTTTGTGGATTTGTTTACTAAGTTTTAACAGGCTTAATAAATTTAAAAAACAAATGTAGAGAACCGTAAGTCAAATGAAGTAAAACTAAGAAAAGATTAAATCTATTAAATTCGAAATGCACTAAAAATTTCTTTAGTTTATTATGGCGTGCGTGACCCACATAACTGTTAAAACCATATTGACGAGTGTCCTACTGTTTTCCGTTTACCCGGGTTTTGAAAAATTATCTCTAAAGTGTGAATTCTATCTGCTTTAAAACTTGTCAAACATGCATTAAAACACGCGAAGCGACATCATATGACGATGGAACAGTTGTAAAGTCTGAGATCAAAATGAGCTTAGTTGCATCGACTACAAAACAGTCCACTTAGGATACAGATTCGGTTAAATCCAGCGATAAGACAGGCCAGTTGAGACAATGTGAAAGCTTGTCCTTGTCACTTCGCGCGGTTCCTGGTCCGTTTTTAATGTTTCTGGTCGACCTTATGCTCTAGGAGGGTTTTGGCGACTTTCTCGTAGAGCGACCGCTTGTAGATGCGCGGCTGGGCCTCACGTAGTCCGTGGGGATACAGACCGAACGTCGTATCATCGAACCAGCTCGTTGTAGGCTGAGGAAAACATCAAAATGTAAATAAAAACATACGCGTAAAAGTCTGATTGAACGACTTAATCAACGCCCAGATTCATTTTGACAAGGAAAGCTGAATTTTTCATAATTTTGCAGGTCGTATCAACCACTACGAAGGAATTTTTAGAAATTCAACTCCTAAGTGTAGCGGCAGCAGCTAATCTAACTAATATTATAAATGCGAAAGTATGGATGGATGGATGGATGTTTGTTTGTTACTCAATCACGCCAGAACCGCCCAACGGATCTGGGTGAAATTCGGCATATTAATAGAGAAAAGTCTGGAATAGCACATAGGCTACTTTTTATCCCGGAAAATTGCATATTGTTTTATTATCCCTGCCTTTCTCCTGTCTATTTGTTTCCGCCACCTACTTAAACTGTCTCCAACTTATTTCTTTGTCTTAAAGGTTGTCTGGTAGAGATCGCTATTAAGCGATAAGACCGCCTATTGTATACTTTGTTCTTTGTTTCTGTATTGTTTTGTACTGATTTGTGGTGTTCAATAAAGAGTATTTGTATTGTATTGTATTGTTCCCGGGGGATAGCGATAAACGAATTCTTTGCAGACGAAGTATTTTTAGAACTTTAAACAGATACAACGTTAATTGATAAGGCGTCTAACGGGTTGACCGTGAAAATGAAAAATAAAATCGGGAAGTATACTCGTAATTTTCGATGCAATGAAGTTAATAAGGTGTCGAGAAGTCCAACCAAAGGCTTCGGTCGATAAAGTCGTATAAATATTTTGGTTTCATTGCACACGACTCCGTACAAAATGTGACGTACCTACCTATGTAGGTACCTAATCTGTAAGTACAAGCAATCCCTTTCAATGTGAAGAGATTAATATTAAGAACTAGTTGCCAGCGACTTCGTCTGCAAAGAATTCGTTAATCGCTATCACGCGGGAATTTTCCGGGATAAAAAGTAGCCTATGTGCTATTCCAGACTTTTCTCTATCTATGTGCCGAATTTCATCCAGATCCGTTCACAAACATCCATCCATCCATCCATCCATCCATCCATACTTTCGCATTTATAATATTAGTTAGATTAGTTGGATTAGTTAGATTACGTGCAATGACGCGAATCAATTTGAGTTTATGTCGAAACTAACTCGTGTGTAAATTTTGATATTTATAGATTGAATGCTATGTTTACGAGACGTTAAACACGCGAGACATACCTACGTATATCCGGGCGTGTGACGTACATTGAATGATTATAATACCCGTAGGTGTCGATATACAACCTACAGTTACCGCATTTAGACTTTCTTCAATTTACGCGTCAGATCTTCACTAGTGAAACATTGCGAGGCCATAGATGAATTAATCATTAGAGGCTTTTAATATGTATCCCTATCGACTACCGTCAACAAAAAATGGTAAATCTCAAAAAAAAAATTTTTTTTCAAAACACTTCGCATATATTTCATGCTGCTAGGACCCTTTCGATTATCAAAGATCCAGATAATATCAATAGCCTGGTTATAGCCATCTTATTAATAATTATATTTATATTAATTATATTAATTAATATTTATATTTCAACGCGGATCAAGTTGCGGGCAACATCCTAGCTAAAAAAAGTAGGTACTAAGTTCTTTCTCGCATTTAACAAGGCCATGTTTAGCATGATTGTGGGTTGTTACCTCCATCGATAATTTTCGCTCTCAACTTCGCTTGAAAGATGAAGATGGCAGTAAACTCAATGAGCAGCAGGGTGACTACCATAGTGGCCCGACGTCATCAGGCAGTAGTAATGACAAGACAGTGACTCCAGCTCGAAGTTGAGCACGTTTTCGGCTGTCTGGGCGTGCGGGATGGTGACTACGCGCGACACAGGAAAGTAACCGGGGTGGCTCGCCGTCACTTCGTAGTGACTCGACATCATCAGGCAGCAATAATAGCATGACAGTGACTCACCTCCAGCTTAAAGTTGAGCACGTTTGCGGCTGTCTGGGCGTGCGGGACGGTGACTACGCGCGACACAGGAAAGTAACCGGGGTGGCTCGCCGTCACTTCGTAGTGACCCGGCGTCAACAGGCGGTAGTAATCGCCGTATGCACCTGACCAGGGAAGAAAGTCAATGGTTTGGTCATTGATGATGAATATGATACTCAATGTTGTAGCCCGTTTGCGGTTTGGCATTGTTACGTCATTATCAGCAAAATTAACTATTGCACTTAGGTAGGTACATTTCAGTGGCGTGGCGTCAAGTATATCAGAAGGCAAGCCGAAGGGAACTTAACTAGCCTTTTCCTCTAATTCTGGACAATAATTTTCCCAACTGCCTTAAAATAGGCAAGCCGGTGGGAATCGAGTTCTATGGACGCCACGCCACTGGTATATTTACTGCCACACTTGATTATTTAAAAACCTAATAAGTACCTAAATGGCTTCCTACTGAATAAATACTGTTTATCTTAAAAAACCATGAAGGTTGATCTCAATTTATATTATTGTTATTAAGTTTATGAGCATTTTTGACTTGTGGTTTCATTACTTTATCAAAAAGCAAGTAAATCAGTTCGCGACGTCAATTTAAACACTGCGAGCCACACTAATTAAATTGAAACGAAATTACCACACACGATACCTTCATTAATAGGATAAAAACTTTTTATACGCTGATCCAACTTCATTTACGAACATTATGTACTTTTATGGCTTCCTAAAATACTAGATAAGTACCGCATTGACGCAACGTGTAGGAAGTGCTTAGTTATTTCTGCCCGTAATTGAGTTAGACGGAGGGAACAATCTCCTTCAATTAGTGCAGCGAAGGGAATGACAATGGCTCTAGTATTATAAACAGATTGCGTCATCGACAATAGCAGTTTTATTAGAAACCGGCAAGTACCGCCTGACCTATTATACTGAAGCTTTGTTTTGTAACATCACCCATTTTTTTATGTGAATAACAAAACTTCGATATCAAATCTATTGATTCGTTATTGTTTCCCGATGTGTGTCAATATTGACCCTTCGACTACTTCAACAATATTGTATTGGGCTACCTTGTGTAAAGAAAGCATAAACTTCTGACGCTTGCACAATATTAAGTACTCTACGTTGCTGACGTAACATATCTAGTGACACGTGAGAACTTATTATTTTCCGTAGACATAATTTCAACGCAATCTTTAGCTTTTAGTATTTTCCCTGCTAAAATTCACGGTAGTATAATAATCCAAGCAGATAGGTATCGGTATCGCATAAACATAAGCATACACTCACCGGTAGTAACGTCGTGTCTGATGGGCCGCGGGATAGGTCCGGTAATGTTGACCACAGAGATGACAGCGTTCTGGATGAACCCAGAATCGTCGCTCACAATCCCCTTGACGCCTGTGTGAGCCTTCCATAAATACGCCAGCATCGCCTCGCGGTTCCTCTCCCATTCATTCTCCAATTTACTAGCATCTGGATACTTTTGGCAGCCCAATTCGAGTGTCACTTCGAAAGCATTTGTCGCGAGGTAGTTGAAATCTTGCATGCCTGAAATTTGCAGTTTATTCTCTAAAGAAACGCCAATTGTACTAGAAATAGATACCTATGCTAATTACGTTTCTAATGTCGAGGAAACTTTTAGTTGAAATCGTTTTCGAACAGGGTGTCTGAGACTAATGCAGGAACAATAAGTTATGTAACGTAAATAAAAGTAACATACTTAAATAGTCATTTCTAAATATTATTGGTGATTCTCCAAGGTTATTCTCATTGTTAAAATTTAACATCATTCTACATGTTTGTAAAACCGAAAACAGAAGACGAACGACGTTGCTCGAATTAGCATTACCAAACCAGTTCACATCGTCATCTCATGGTTAACGAGTCACAGCAAATGTCAAACAATGTACGGCAATCCATTATGTGCGTACTCTGCTTCACTTCCTACAACGAGCAAAAAAGTGCTCCAATATCGAGATAATGTATTCTGCACAGAGTAAGTACTCTTAGCTCTTGTTACGTAGAAAATTTGTATTTTCCTCCTTTTAAAACGCCGCTTTAACGAATAAATATTCACCACAGTAAGCAAAATAAATTTACATTTTTTTATGATAGACATACTATGCTAGAACTGCTGGGCATGCTTTTAAAGCCGCAAATATGCAGGCAAGCATTGTGGTTAAAAGTAAGTAGATATTCAACAATAAGTTGGGCCACGGTCATCTGATGGTAAGTGAGAACCACCGCCCATGAACACCCGCAACACTAGAAAATTGCGAGGATAGTACTCATGCGTCCAAAAACTCGGTTAGGTTGACTTTTTTGGAACTGTCCCGCCTCCTCATCAGTGCCATTATACATTTTTTGTTGTTGATATTCAAATTTCCATAAAAAGTGGCCATTATAATCTTTTGTAAGTAGTTTAAAGTCTGACTAATTCTGGTAAGAAGAAATAAGAAATAGCCTTATGAGGGACAGTAAAACCATTTTTCATTAGAAATACAGTGACTGTTTGTGAATTCAAAGCATTTTTACGAAATGGCGTCCAATACTCAAATATTACCTACCTCCCTTCAAACTGTACCAAGCAGCGCCATTTGTAACTCCACCCTGTTTCCCGAAATTGTAAGTAGAGGACTCATCAGAGCTGGTAGTATGGCAGCCGGGGCGGTTCGTAGACGCCATATCCGCATGGGCATTAGCATATGCCAATGCTAAATCCCTGCAGAAAAACAACGTTTTGTCAAAAATCAAGGGTGTTAGATAGTGAGCCAGCCTAAGTAACTGTATGCTAAAATGGGTTCTTTAAATAATGGGTCTTAATGTTTTAAGGCCAAAATCATTTTCGCAAATTATCTAAGAAGAGTAAGAATAGATAATTTATGTTAAACTTTGGTCTAAGTTCTTTCTATTTGCAATTTTAAATGGATATCATTTACTCACAGTTTCTTGCTCAAGGCTACTGTATTAAATTTTCAAATGAACTGTAACAAAATGTAGTGGATTTTCAACTTGATATATACATAAAATTCTCAAAGAATCATAGTAAATGTCTATGGGCAGTGGTGATCGCTTACCATCAGGTGACCCACTTGCTTGTTTGCCTTCCTATTCACATAAAAAAAAAAAAAAAAAAATTAGACTAAACTAGGGCTTGAAAAGTTAATTGCAATTAAATACAATTCTATTTGTTCACAGTTCAATAAATGATAATGCAAAACAAGTCTACCAGTTATCTCGCTGGTACAGTTGCATTTCCGAAAAAGATAACTGTCACATTATACACATTTTATTTTAGTTAGTTAGGTACCTACGTTTATTTCGTTTGCGTACATTTTTCTAAAAGGAAACTTAGTTTTTTAATTTTATGAAATGAAATGAAATAATTTATTCTCTAGACCAGGTCCGTAATCGAATAAAAATACAAAAATAAAAAATGAAAATAAAATCGAAAATAAATGTTAAAATCGAAAATAAAAATTGAATTTAAATGATATCAATATTAAATTAAATAAATTATGACCTTCGTGATTTTTATCAAAAGGTTTTTGTACCTAAATGTATCATCATCAGGGCTTGCAGAATATTCGGACACAGGAGCACCACTACGGCTTTCGTCATATGGGTAGTTTGCTACTAGATCTCCTCCGTGCATGGACGCACTCAGCACGAACGGAATGGACATTATCCAGCGCATGACAGCTCTAGTTTCTGGCTCCAGCTAAAAAAATCATTTTACACACTCAATGCCATCAATGAATAGATCATTACATGTAATCATGTACTTATGTAATCATGTGCTTATATAGCTGGCCTTGGCAGTGAAAAGATTGGTAGGAGGATTTAGTGTTTTTTATAACAATAGGCTTATACAATTTGGTATATTGTACTAGAGTTGGAATGAATTTTATTATAATCCATAGAAAAAAATTTCTTGTGTGACAAATTGTATCCACTAATAAAAAAATATGGGACTTGAACTTGGTCCATATGGTTCCACATAAATTGAATCATATGCTTCAATTTATGTTTATATACGTTAGTATTGACATATGTCTATACTAATGATTTTAGCAAATAAAATAACAAAGTTGCATATTATAAACTAAGCTTAACAAAATAAAAATAGATATGCATTATATTTTTCACACTAAGCTTTATCATCCAAATCAATACACACTATTGGATCCTCTAT
Source organism: Pandemis heparana (assembly GCA_963854515.1). Lineage (NCBI taxonomy): Eukaryota > Metazoa > Arthropoda > Insecta > Lepidoptera > Tortricidae > Pandemis > Pandemis heparana. The sequence goes on from OY978010.1 coordinate 9,809,911, forward strand.
AATCTTATCATGCAATATCAGGGCTATTCTGTATATTCCATTACTGTTATCAGAGGGTCACTTGACACTTACCGGAGCAGCTAATCTGGTAAGATCCCGTAGCAAGTGGTTGTTGTGGTTGATACCCTGGCGCTCAAACTCAAACGTAATAGCATCCAGATCAGGGAAGTTCCTGTTCAAGTCCACCGTATGGTTATTATAGCGTCCAATAAGATAGTCCTTGGCTCCCTAAAATAATTTTAGAATAATGTAAACAGTGGGTAGGTAATTGAAAAGTTCTAACATTTACTTTGTATGTTAAATTCAATAATCTTACCGTATCCGTAGCCAGCTGCCACCCATCAGGATTCATAGCGGGCAAGAGGTGGATGCGAGTGTTGTGGATGAGGGCTCTGATGCGGCGATCACGGTTCACGTACTGGTCGCATAAATAATGGGCCAGCCCGAGGAGCAACTCGCGCCCCAAAACCTCATTCCCGTGAATATTTCCGATATACTTTACTTCAGGCTTATCTAAACAAATTTATATCACTTGTCTATAAAATGTCAAAGGTTAAACGTTAATTGTATTACCTTGTTATAAAAAATATTTATACTTACAAGGTTGATGAATCCCGGGTTTATCGGAGAACTCGATAACGTAAAGGGGAACATTTTGTACAGATGGCTCGGTCAGAGCGTAAACTCGCGTTACATTCGGACATTTTTGATGAACTTCTTCCAAAATTAACGGTAGCTCCTCATTATTATGATGTCTCCACGTAAATTCAGCATTCGCAGTAGCAAATATGGCAAAACAAAGCAATAAAAGCTTCGCCATGGTTATCGCTGGATTGTTAGCTAATTTAAACGCGTATATTTTTAAACAATGCTCATGTTATTTGTAACCCGTGTTGCATTAGCACGGTTTATCGATCGATTTCCCGCCTACGAACTAGCTCGAGAAAGACACAACTCTACCTCTCAAGTATCCACAAACCACTGAGATTGAATTGAAGTTAGTCAAACCACAGAATAGAAATGCTAAGCAAAGTGCAAATGTCACTGGTCACTGTGCTGTCATGGTGCTGTCAAACCCAATAACCTATTCAAGGCATATTTAAAACTGTTCCAAAGCAATGAATACGAGTTTGTACGCTGCCTTATAAAACTCGTTAGTAGCACAGCCTACTCACTAGGTGGCGCTATTTTTTAAAAAATCTTTTGGAAATATTTTCAAAAATACGAGTTCGAATCTGTTCAAATGTTCAAATCTTAGGTTCAAATAGTCAATTATGCGTAAATTTGTGAGTGTACGTGTATGTTTTTAACACTCTTTTCGTTCTTTCGTTCTTCAATCGTAATCAATTGAATCCGCCTAAAATGTACCTAATAGTTTCTATTATTTGGATTTTTTTTAGAAGTAATAAATATCTCGTTGTACCTCGTACCTAACCTATGACCTAGATCTTATTTTTATACAATGTCAGCTTTTCTGTTTCTTGTAAGTAATTCAATCAGGAAACATATCAAAGAAAACGACAAACCACCGAAGTATATTATGAAGATACCCTGAAAGAAATAAATAGCACAGATTAAGGTTTTCTGTAAAAAAAAGTTAATTCATTCAAGTAGTTATCATACAATTTCCCTGTTCCTGCCGGGATTCGAACCCGGGACCTCTAGCTTAGCTTCATACATACATATTATACCTACCTACTTAGTCATAGTGTGTGTACAGTTCTAAACCTTCTCGTTGTGCCTTTCCTTTGGTTATCATCATCAGTGGACTGTAATGAGGATGAAGATGAATACTAACCACGAGTTGTTTTAAGCTCAACGGATTAACTTCGTCCACGTCTCGTTTGGATCGAGAGAGCTTTACTTCTAGCTGTACTTTGAAATCGAGATATTTTAAGGAAATCTGAAAAAAAAAACAACCGAAATAACAGCTATTTAGCATAGCGTTTATGTTATTCGTCGCAACATACTTACGTTACGAATGCGTCAGCGTTGAAGTGACAAATACAACTTAGGTACCTATTTATATTGACAGACCTCTAACGATGTCCTGTGCCTTAGTACTTTTTCCACGACTCAACAAAAAAACACTTCAAAAATCGAACGCAATTCATTCGTATTTCAAAATAAGCTCATAGAGGATCCTGATATCCCTGGTACTTAAACTCTTCCTCCGTCTTACGTCTGTCGCGAAATTATCATGTTTTATCCATCCCAAAAAGTGCTCAGCGTCGCTAAAGAAGTTTTCACTTCAAAAGTTGCAATGCCGACCTGCGTCTCCCACGCCAGCATGAGCCCTGATTGATGGAGCCGTCCCACTAGCTCGCTCAGCTTGGCTGTGTACGGAGAACTCTTGCGCAGCATCACCACGCACTGCTCGTAGTAGAAGTTTTCTAACATCAGCTGTAGGTCTTGTGTCGCTTCTTTTGTGATGTATTCGCCGATTGCGAAGCTCCCTTGGAATTAAAGAGGAGCATTTTATAACTTGTAAGACGGCATGATGCCGTATGGAACGAAGTTGAATTTTATACTAATGATCATTTCTTTTGAATAAAGCTTGTGCTACGAACTACCTACTTACAAAGTTGTGTGAAAAGTGACCCATTATATTGCTCGTCAGTAATGGAGAATTTTCCGTCGCAGATTAGATAACCTCGCTATACCCTCTAGTGTTTGCTACGTTTGCATTAGGTGGGTAACTTATGAAATAAAAGGCCTCAATTTCCCTTTAATCGTATACATCAGGAATGTGCGCGAGCTCCTAGAACGACATTCGGGTATCAACGGCCAACTCAAGTATCAAACACGTAAGATTGAGTGAGACAGCAAGACGGACCAGAAGGACTTTTTAAATAGTATCGCACAAGTATTTGCATTGTTTATAATAAATAATAATTTAAATAGATGCGATTACTCTCTCCTACTTTCTTTTCTTCTTTTTTTTCTCTATTTTTCTACTTTCTCTGCCTATCCTTGTGGGAAAGAGGCGTGACGGTATGTATGTATACACAATTACACATATGTAAATAGATAAATCGCCTACCTGCCGGTAAATGCTCGACGCTGAAAGCCATACTCCTTGTAAAACTCCTTCGTTTCAATTCTTCCGCGGGATATGTTCTAAACTGATTAATTAATTTCTTTACAAGGGGCTGGAAAATATTTAATAAATCACTTAATAGGTAGGTACTTAAATAATTAATTAGCCGCCAACTTAAGTTATCATGAACAATTCTGTAAGTAAATTTTCTACAAAATTTAATTACTTGACTTTGATTTTTGATTGACTCACACCTGCGAGCACACTTGAGTTGCACAATCTATAAATTTCACATTCTAAAATACTTACCTCTTCTGATAAAATAATAGAAAATATCCAAGCGTCGTGCGTGGCCCCCCACTCCATTTTCCTGTTTACGATATCCTGGACCGTGTCTATGGAGGCTTCGTATTTGGGAACAGTGAAGCTCGAAGCCAAGCCACCCCCGTATGCGTTGTCTATGATGAGACCCATCACCAGCATCCAGCCAGTTATGCTGCGTATACGCCATGTGTCGCCAGAGTCATCTCGTGTCTATGACAAAAACTACTCTATCCAGTATACAGTAGGTACTGGTAGTAAAAAAACCGTGCAATTAGTTATACATACTTGTTACTTTGAAAAAAACATCTCAATAAATAATCGTTCTTAATTATATGGCCTGATATTGCGTCGGACCGAGAGTCGTAGAGGTCGAGAGGAGCCTTTGCTCAGCAGTGGGACACCGCAATAGGCTATTAAAAAAAATTATATGGACACAACTGTATCTATACCTACATACATACAATACATAAATCACGACTTTATCCCTTACGGGGTAGACAAAGCCCAGGATAACAAGACCCAAAGGCCACGCTGAGCATTGATTGTGGGCGCATAGGCGGACGTGGAAAGGGGGATCAAAATAGTGATGGGTTGCTAGCCGCATCGCCTAAAACATGATTCCTAAGATTTTCGCCCATTCCCTCGATGGGCTTTTACCATCTGCGCGGGAAGAGAAGCAGCTGTTACATTCTATGTTTTTTCTTTGCTCCCAGAGCAGCATGGATGTTCTATACCTGCATTGTTTCTTATAATTCGATTCTTCGATGAATGGAACTGTTGGTTTTTTTTAAGAAAATGTTTTGTAAGTTTCTTTGTTGAAATGTAACCGTTTGTTCCTGAATAAACAATAAAAAAAATAAAAATTTACCTAGAATACGTCAGCGAGTGGTAGTTTGGCTAAACACCCCTGAGTACTTTTTTTTTGGCTGATGTTTCCATGCATTGGTCAATATTCACAGTCAGCTTCAAAGCGGTGACTTGATTCAGAAATTACGATGGAAAAAACCAACCAAACTTACCCGAAGAACTGCTGAAATATTCCAAAATCATTTTTAAGACCTTTTGTTCACGTTACTTATAAATAAATATTCTGCTATCAGAGCGAACTATCGCGAGCGTTGTTTGCACTTTGCACTAAAGCCATAAAATTCAGTTGACAAACATTTCAAGGCGTCATTAGCACTTTCTATCTTCTTCTATATTTATACATATAATAAAATCGTTGAGACCAAAAAATCTGTACATTGAATATTTAAAAAAAAAACCGACCAGGGTGACTTAAAATAAGTAACTGAACATATTAAAACCATTTTTAAAATTTTTGTTTGTTTGTTTGTTTGTTTGTTTGTTTGACTGAGCATCACGTAAAAACTACTGAACGGATATTGTTGAAATGTTCACAAATCTATTTAAATACATTCAGAATAGGATCTAGGCTAGGCTATAGAAATTTTGGAAAATATTAGAAAAAGGGGGTGAAAAGGGGGGTTAAAGTTTGTATGAAAAAAAAATTGATGGTTCTAGAATCATGAAACTCAGAATATATACTCAGTAATAAAAATAAAGAAATACCTGTTTTAGCATTTTTTTTAAATCTCACCCAGAGACGCAAAAAAGAGGGTTTTGTGTTAAAAAATAATGAACTTCATACACCTATAAAATAAAAACCAATGAAGTTTAACCTTTTAAAGTTGCTACATATACTTCCAATCTAATACAGGTAAATATAATTTCTCAGTTTTCTTGTAATTTGATTTTTGAGTTGATTACGCAAAAAATAGCAGAACTCAAGAAAATCAGCTTTCCTCGGTAAAGTAGTTGGTAATAATTACAAATACAATAATACTACGAAGAAAATAGATAGATACGAATGTACATAAGACATAAAGCCGGAAAAGTGTGTAAATTGTGAAAAAACATTACTTAATAAAATAATTACAGTCTGCACAGGTATTTTTTCAACGAAGACATTTTTGTCCAACCTAAATAAACCTAAATTGGCTTCCTAAATTTTATTGTGTTCTTTACCTAACACCTAAAGTTCAATATGAAATACCGTTATTTTGTTTTTATTTATTGCGCTATTATTCACAGCGCGTTCGGTTTTCGAACGCACTCTTATTTGAAAAGCTGATATTATTATGAGGGCGGCGTGAAACGCTTGGCTGTATGCTCTCAGTACCTTTACCTAAAAAAAGCAAAATCCAACGGCGCGTTTGGTAAATGAAATAGTAAAAGTTTCTGTCCTCAGACTTTATATAAGATTTTTATTGTTTTGGTTAAATACCACACTGCCCAAGAATATACATATAACGCTGCGCTGCTGGGCCTTAGCGCAACATGTATCTTAAACACTTCAAGGTAGGCTTGCTTACAAAATTTTCACAAATACCTACTTAAAATCTGAATGTACATAATAGTACCTATTCGAGAAAACTATTTGAATGTGCCTGTTTCAGGATTAGTACATATTATTGCAAGGGTATAATAATAATAATTTTGATATCGAGAATAGCTATAAAGTATCACAAAAAACACACGCGGACGAAGTCGCGGGCAACAGCTAGTTTTAAATATTTTCTTTTTCATGCCTAATGAACATAAATGAGAAATAAATGTGCCAAATGCGAATTCGATTCTCTTCTCTCGAATGGTTCTGTATCGCCGTGCCATGCCATTATACATATACATACATAGATCGAGTACCGCTAAAAGTTTTGTAAACATTTTGTTGTGTTTAGAAAAAACAAATATGTCTAGGTAGAATAAATATTATTTTTAAATAATTAAAAAACTTTCGTTTAAGAAAGTGAAGTTGAAAAATCCTTTTTTTTACTTTTGTTTTATTAATCGAAAATCTTAGGAATCATGTTACAGGCGATGCGGCTAGCAACTCATCACTATTTTGATTCCCCTTTCCACCTACACGCCCACAATCATGCTAAACGTGGCCTTTTGTCTTGTTATTTTAGTGTCTACCCCGTAGGGGATAAAGACGTGATTTATGTAGGTATGTATGTTGTTTTCTTAAACGTGTTACATTAGTACCTACATACAAAAAAAATATATATTTTTGTACGATTCAAACGATAGGTAGAGCTCCGTCCGACAGATGGACATGGACAGACTGTTGAGACTTTGTATGGATTTTGTATGGAATCCTAAAAAATATGATTTAGAAATAAGTAAGTATGTTTTTTAATTACTTGCATAATCATCATCCTGAATGTTGATAGAAATATACCATCAGCGGAGCGCTGGGCTACGAACAAAGCAAAGGACGCGTAGAAGAAGGTAAAAATAAGACAAAGCCACATCAACCACGCGAAAGGCAGAAATGGTAGATCCCAGCTTGACAAAATTCTAAAACAAATAACTGTTGTTTAAGAAATTCATTTAATAATTATTCCTGAGTCTCCCTTAAACTATTTTATACAAAAATGAACAAAAGATTGCGATGCTTACCTCGCTGCCGGCGCGATGCAAGTTATAGCTGTTCTTATGATTGCAGCTGAAAAATCGAGCACTCTATATTCCTCATACCACGAATACAGAGCCGCTAAAAAAATAAAAATCATTTAATTATCTATGATAATATCACAAATATCATACAACAATCGCTATGGTCTGTAAAGGTTTCGCTAATGGTACCATTTGGGAAACCTTTACGAACTATAGCGATTAATCTAAGTACAGTCAAGGGCACATATACGTATATGTATGTACGTTACCAAGACGTCAAATACACCTTTATACATACATACATACATACCGTCACGCCTCTCTCCCACAGGGGTAGGCAGAGACTACTTTATGACACCTTTATGCCACAAACAATAAGGTCTGCGACATATATTTGACATGATGCCTGTATCGATATTTATGCCCTCGACTGTACTATGGAATACTGATTATGGTAGGTAGATAATAGTGTAGAAAAATAAACTGTTAGAACTATAAATATTATCTATCTAACTGTTAAAAAAAGTTACAGAACGTTACAGGGAAAGTAAGACATCACTACATAGTATAAAACAAAGTCGCTTTCTCTGTCCCTATGTCCCTATGTATGCTTAAATCTTTAAAACTTCGCAACGGATTTTGATGCGGTTTTTTTAATAGATAAAGTGAATCAAGAGCAAGGTTTATATGTATAATACATGCATAATATACCGTGCGAAGCCGGGGCGAGTCGCTAGTATCGTATATTTTACATACAGAGTAATCACGATATGAATAATTATTAAAATAACTCACTGATTCCCATATCAACTCGATCTTCAACGAGGTTGCCCAGAATTCCCACCCCCGTGAGATTGTCATATATTTCGCCCCACTCGTTTTCATCGTCTCTAACAATTTCTACTGTGCAGTTTACCCACCTGCCACCAAATATTAATGAATCATTTGTTTTATCATCTTTTAATGTGATATACGCTTACAGTTTATGAGCGGAATAGAAAATTTCAAACAAAATTAACAACTACTCAAGTTATTCATTCCACTCAAAAGTTAGCTACAATTATGTTTTGAAAGTTACCTGCAAAATTCTTCAATGAGTCTTATTTCCATGCCGTCGCGACCAAGGGCATTGTCTGACGGATCGAGATCCAGCAACACGTAAGGTTTATACGTAAAAGCAGCTACCTTCACCGTCTTGCCTTTCATGTTTGACATATCATGAGGGTACAGATTGACACCTTTATCGAGATCTGAACTAAAGACCCATCGGGCCAAATAATGAGGCTGATTTACCTCTGCATCCGGACCAACAAAGTTATGTGTCACCAAATCATAGTAATTGCAGTCATCTAGGCACTTTCTGGGAGGTAGAACCAGTAAAATGTTTGCTAAGAAAGCAGTCACTTTGAGCTCCAAAAGATTAATAAGAACGCTATCGTTGAAAGCACCATCTTGTAGTGGTAAGAATATAAGCTTTTTATCACTTCTTCTTGTGTCTCCCAAATGGTTAACTGTTTCAAAAGCAGCCATAAAATCTTCAGGTTCGTTCATTTGTATTATAAAATCGGAGCAACCTTTATCCGACGCATCCAAGATTTGATCCGTAAGGTTTGACTCGGGATGGATATTCATAAAAGTTACGTTTGATGGTGTACTAAACATTAACTCGGTCTCCGAAATTGATGTAACACAATATGACTCTATTAAGTACGTGTCTATTAAAATTTGGAGTAGAACTTCCACTGGGTGTAAAATACTTACAGGTATTAGCATTTTGTGTTTGATTAATTAATGTGATCGTTACTAATTTTTATTTTGCTGCTGGCGACCGTCCTTTTCAACAGCAGTTGCCACATAAGTGAGCAGTCAACTTATGCTTAGTGCTGGTCGAGGACTAAAGGCGATGCGCCACGGCGCTGCAACTGTCGTCTGTCGTGGAGTAGGTACCTATACTCGTCGCGACATTTACGACTATGTAATAAATGTAATGTAAAATGTTCCAAAAGCCTATTACCGTCTACTTAGCCTGCATAACGTAGCTACGCTACCAATTTATTGTAACTATTTGTTGATATCCATTGTTTACCACTATTAGCTCTTCAAAGAAAATTTATGACAGCCATTACCATGCATTTCTACTCGTGCTTTGAAAAAACAATTCACCATTCTGTTTAATTTGAAAGCCATAAAACCGTAGCATAAAACCTATTTCAACAAGTACTAGATATAGGTATACAGGCGTTAAACGACAAAACTATAAATCTATCATGTTTATAATATACTCAGGGGCACAAAATTTTGCCCAGTCTGCATACAAAATTACACGTATTTGCATAAATTATACACGAGGGCCACATTTTTTTCCCGGTATATACCAGTAAGGTCCAAAAGTTCCTGGCCGTATATATTTAAAAGAAGAAAACAAGAAACAAATGAATGTCATTTTGTTTGTCATTTATTCAGCTATTGTGTGGATTATTTCGTGGGTTGTAACTTTCGTTTTCATCAAATTTTCTGTGATTTAAATATAAAAAGCGGTGTAATTTGTACAATGTTCAAATTGGAGTATCGATCAGTGATAAAATTTCTGACAAAGGAAGGCATAAGTCCAACTATAATCAATGAAAGGTTAGATAAAGTGTACGGGAATTCCTCCCCTTCGTTTTCGACTGTTAAGGATTGGTGTAAGCAGTTTCGTTTAGGGCGTGAGTCCATCGATGACGAACCCCGACCAGGCCGCCCTGTTGAGGTTCTTACGCAAGATAACGTCGATTTAGTCGAACAAGAGGTACTGAAGGACAGAAGACTAAAGACGAAGGAAATAGCGTCAAGAACGGGACTTATGAAAATAACAGACCTTAGGATTCTAAACGACCACCTAAACATGAATAAAGTTAGTGCAAGATGGGTCCCAAAACTTCTCTCGAGTGCTAAGCGAGCTGAACGAGTGGCGTGCTCCAAGGAACTTCTGGAGGAGTTCAAGTCATGTGAGAGTGATTTTATCCAGTCCATTGTTACCGGAGACGAAACTATGGTCTTATACTATGATCCTCTTTCAAAAAGAGAGTCGATGGAGTGGCGTCGTTCTGGGGAAGCACCCCCTCGAAAGGCAAAGGTGTGCCAATCTACCAAAAAGATAATGGCCACAATATTTTGGGATTGCGAAGGGATATTGCTTATATATATCAAAGAACGCAATCAGACAGTAAACGACAGTTACTATGCTTGCCTTATAGACCAGTTGCGAGAAGCAATTAAGCTTAAACCTCGAGGAAAACTCAGCAGGGGTGTCCGTCTTCTTCATGACAATGCGCCTGTCCACACGGCTGCAGTTGTAAAGGCGGCTATATCTAAATGTGGATTTAAAACAATCCGTCACCCACCTTACAGCCCTGATCTAGCCCCAAGCGACTATTTTTTATTTTCTAAACTTAAATCGGACTTAAGGGGGAGAAAATTTTCGTCCAATGATGAGGTCGCTGCTGCAGTTTTCGAGCATTTCGAAGACAAAACTTCCGAATATTTTTTTAAAGGCATAGAAATGTTAATCAAACGATCTGAAAAATGTATAACAATAGGAGGAGACTACATTGAAAAATAAAAATATATTTTTTAACCTAAACGTTAATTTTCATTATTAGGCCGGAAACTTTTGAACCTTACCACGTATATTAGGTAGCTGAAGATGTAAGAACATGGTACCTACTTAAATCACATATTTGGTCGACTCTACGGCGACTTTAAAATAATAGATACGATCTCTATACTACAATTAATAAACATCTACAGGGTGTATCAGATAGCCCCTAACAATAATCAACTGGGGTATATAACCATAGCTATAGAAGCTAAAAAAAATATTTAAAAAAAAATTGGAGTAAAAATTTTTTTATGTTTTCTATAGGAATGATTACAGTGTATACTACCATTCCTATAGAAAATATAAAAAAAAAATTACGCCAATTTTTTTTTTATATTTTCTTTAGCTTCTGTAGCTATGGTTATATATACCCCAGTTGATTATTGTTAGGGGGTATCTGATACACCCTGTATATTGTCTGAAATTAGTAATCACCATTTAAATTTTGTTGTTTTTTATTTCATGCTTAATTGCCATATCCCTTTTTTTTTTTTTTGATTCGGTGAGAAAATGCAGATTACGCACTATCCCCACGCCTTGGGGGAAGACGCTGGGGGTGTATGGGACTCTCCCCCCTAGTGGGGGCCTACCCATTAAAAACTCACCGGTGTTTCCACTGTACGCGCGGGTAGAGGCTACGGGAACGGGATCCGGCATCCGCGGCACTCTACCCCGCGTGTTGCCCTTTCGGGCCCACCTCTGTGGGGCTAATGCCCCACGGACTCCGGCTAAGGCACTCTGGAAACACCTGGAGTGCCTTACAACCTCGGGACATCTGGAATGAGCGACAGATCCCCCGATCCGCCACCCGATGTCCCACTCAGAGGGGCGGGGATAGCTCGCCTCACCGGGACCTGGAAAAGACCTAAGGATATCAATCCTTAGGCCACCCGGGGAACTCAGTCCCCAGGATACTTTTCCTCCAGGAGGCCCCCGGAGCATACCCACCACGTAAAAGTCGACCCGCGCTATTCACCGCATCACCGCCGCGTGTCACCACCGCTTTGGCTTACGGGAACGCGCAGGGACTTTTACCCTCCCCATCCTGCGTCTGAGCGCCCTTCGCTGAGGGAACTTGTGTCCGAGCGGCCGGATCTGCCGACGCTCAGTCCCCTCAGGGGACGGTGGTAGAAGCATTAGCTTCTACCACCGTCCCCTTAGAAAACAATGGCCCTCAGAGCCACCGTTCTCCCGACAGCCGTCATGGCTGCCCACCACGCCCCAAAGGGGCAACCCCCGCGCCGAAGCGCTGCCGCTTCCCAGTCCCCTCTGCTGGGGCAGAGGGGTACCGAAAGCGGCCCACCTCAGGGTACCTCTTGGCACCGCCGCAGGCCGGACACAAGGCATGCGACGGTGAGCCCCCCCACCACGGCAAGGTGGATACCTATCGGGGGGGTAATTGCCATATCCCTCCATTAACCTAAACCAGCCAATACTTTACTTATTTAAACTTTAGTTATTTTGCGAATTCTGAACTAATGTAACCTGCTAATTTTTATTATTTTTGTAACCTCTCCAGGTAATAAGCTCTATTTACATCTACATACTTACCTGTAACTAGTACAGAATAAGCAGGAAATTTTTGATTCTGTAAATTACAAAGCACTTAAGTATGTACCTAATAAAAATTTTAGTCTAAAGTATTTAACTCTACATTTGTAGTATTGCTCCCTATTGCTTGTTATTTTTATGATTAAATTAATTTTAGTTGATATAATGTGCTCGTCCCGAGACAGGGCCACTAAAGCTAATGGATATTTTGTTATGATTTAGCGACAAGACACACGCGGTTAGCGCCACCGTTCATTTTCCAATTCCCAAACTGTCTTGATACTTTCCAATTAAGTTTTTTAAACAATATTTATCTTAACAGTTAATTAAATATCAAAGATCATTGTACTAAATATATATACCTACCTACTAACGAGTATTTTGAACTACGTATTTCTAATACCTATCTCCATACTCTGAAATAGTTGGCAATAAAGTTAACAACGTCATGTGGAAAGTTCTTAGAAAATTTCACACGTTTTTGTTAGCCAAATACCTAGTTGCAACTTTTAATCTTAACGCTCTGTATCAAAAATCAATAGGTACACTTAAAAAATACATTACACGAAACTTATTTATCTGAGTTATTGGTTGTCTGGTAGAGATCGCTATTAAGCGATAAAAATAATATTGTCTACTTTGTTCTTTGTTTATGTATTATTTGTACTGATTTGTGGTGTTCAATAAAGAGTATTTGTATTGTATTGTATTGTATTGTATTGTACATATACTCAGAGGCACAAAATTGGCCCAGGCATTTGGCTCTACAAAATTACTTAGATTTGCATACAAGTGAGGGCACAATTTTTTCCCCGCTTAATTATAGGAGACCCCATCATAACAAAATTAAATAAGTATTCTAGATACAAAAAGAAAGACGGTGTCCAAACGGTGTCGGTCGTTAATTTAAGTTACATATAGCAAAATTTGACATAAACATAATAGACATTGCAAGTCTAAGCAAATAACTGTGTGATTTCTAAGATAATACTTAAATTGTCATTGGTTAGATTCAATTCCAGTATCAAGATAATGTCGTCGAAGTAGAAGACGCGTGTGTGGTCGTCGGGATGGCTTGCTCGAGCCGTACTAATAATAAAAGAGCATGGAAATCCTAATGCTACTTCACACGCATCTACAGCCAAACTTTTTTAATCGACGGGGAAGTCGGCGCGACGAATATGGCATGAGACATCAAAGAATAGAGACGCGACCACCTTGCTTGAATCAAAGGTAAGTACCTAGTTAGGTACCTAATTATCAACTCGTTGAAATTAACTACCTACTGAGTACTTACTTTCAAAACGATACCTAGTAGGTACTCACTCTGAAAATAATTCAAGGATTTTTTTCGTTCTTAGATAGTGAATTAGGCTTGAACATAGACTGCTAGCTAACTTTAACAGCTAAATAGTAATAAATTTGTAGTATTTGCCATATGATTCAGGATATGCAGATATTTCTATTACTTAATGTCCAGTCTAGGGCATAAATATCTATGCAGCCATCTGTCAAATATATGTGTCACCGACCTTATTGTTTGTTGGCATAAAAGTGTATGGATGATCACTTCGCAATTGAGTTCGCTTTTGTATGTATTAATTAATAGATAGGTACTTTTTGATTGTTACCTGCAATAAAACAGTTGAAATATGAACGTATTTAAAAAAGCACAGAAATTGTCATAACTAATCAGAGCTATTTAAACATTTTTTTTCTTACTCCTTAATACATTAACAATAAAGTTAATTTACTCAAGCCTAATGTTTACACACAACATTTAGACTTGTCATTTTCGATTCAGAACACAATTCGACACTATATGCACCCAAATCGAAATCCTAAGAACATCTAAGAAAGTATACTTTGCTGTACCAAAAAATATCTTCGGCTGTTTTAGAACGTTTAGTGAAATTCATCACAATTTTGTCAGAAGGGATCCGGATTCCGCGTCGTAGTACAAACTTAGCGCTTAATTGTGGGATGTAGGGTGCAACGTGGCTTGTATTAGTATTGTACTAGATCCCTAAATCAATGCCATGTCTGCAGGTTGTGTAAACAGTAATCCTACCCGGCTGCGTCAGAGTGCCGAGCCGGTGCGTAACGCGATACCTTCTGTTATTTTGTACTTTTCACCATTTGTGGTGCCGGCTGGCTTTTTAATTAGGTGTATTTATTTTGTTTTGGTTTTTTAAAATGACATTTGTTAAAACACTCCATGGAAATTATTCGGAAAAATAACTGTTTGTAAAAAATTACGTCGCGACTTTTGATTCTTTTTGAAATCTGACTAGTTAATTGTCAAAGAGGCATCGCGGCCAGCATAATGGGAACCTTTGAATCAGGCACGAAACGGGAGGGGATTTTTTAGGTTAATTTTTAAACATTTTTAACTTACTTACTTTACTTTGAATCAGCTTTTCTAGTTTTTAGTGTTCTTTATTCTTATTGTCATAAATTGCATATTGCCTCTCGTCTTCCACTTGAAGTGTACGAAACTTATTCGAATTACCTATATTGTTAGGTAAAACTTAAACGAATATCGATAGTAGCGCGTAAGGTAATAATCTAACTAATATTATAAATGCGAAAGTATGGATGGATGGATGGATGGATGTTTGTTATTCAATCACGTCAGAACGGCCCAACGAATCTGGGTGAAATTCGGCACATATATAGAGAAAAGTCTGGATATAGGCTGCTTTTAGCGATAAACGAATTCTTTGCAGACGAAGTCGCTGGCAACAGCTAGTAATAACCATAAATTAAAATTTAAAACCCCCCCACGCTGCTGCCAACTGCTAGAGCGTTTTTTACCAAACATGGCTAAGAAAGAACCACGGCAAGGAAACTGGCTTTCCAATGAAAAATGACGAACACACACACAGAGAGAGAGAGAGAGAGAGAGATCGACGTCAGACTTATAACACCGCTCTTTTTGCTACGGGGGTAAAAAAATTGTTATTGCATTACCATACTTAAGTACCTACCTACCTATGTACAGCGCGGCAATGACGCCAGCAGCGTTCGTTTCGTTAGCTTATAACTTATAACAAGGACTGTTTGTTTAAGTTTTTTCTTCTTACTTAGTTTCATTGTGAATTTGTTCATTAAAATTAGTACCATTGAAATCCCTTAAAAAAACACTTAAAAGGACGGAAAAAGGCTCAACGCCTACTATAAAATTAAAATAAAACAAAATGCATTTATAATGAAAAATAGTTCGCTTTTAATAAAAATATCAGTCTTAAATAACACCTAATCTTTTTTCCTCAACCTAGCGCTGGAGATCTCGATAGATTGTAGCCAGTGGGTGATCTCCTCGGGGCATTCTGGTTTCTTTTCGGCTCCGGGAATGCCTTTGAAAAGGGTTTCGGCAGTCACATCGATCAGGTTCTGGCGGGAGAGCACGATGGCTCGAACGAATCCGTCGCTGAGAGTTATGAACTTCTGCTCAATGAACAAGGTCTTGTCGTCCCAATACGCCAACTGGAACATTATAAAGGAATAATAAAGTGTTAATCAATTAAATTAATCAAAGTCAATATATCGTTTTAAAAAACTGCTTAAACAATTTGTTAATAATACAAACTTAGTAGAATATAAATAAATACCTATTCCAAATCCCAAGAATTAATAAACATAATTAAAAACATACATACATGGGTCACGTCTTTATCCCCTACAGAAAAATAAATTAATAAACATATTAAAATACAATAAACAAATAATAATAATAATTTTAAAATACACACTAATATTATAGTAAAAAGTCAAGCCATTAAAATAACAACTACGCTATGCCACTTCCAGTCCGCGTAACTCGGTGATCGTTGGTATCTTGTTTTGCAATCCGGCGCGGGCGCATGAATCTAACCCGTGCAGTTGATGTTTAATATACCCACAAAACGCTGTCGAAAAATTGTATACATCTACCCCCTTTTTATGTCTTAGTCCTTATGTACGCTCATTACAAACATATTTAATTTTAAGTTCTCATAATAAGTGAATTGTAAGATTCTTAATGAGAATAAATAATCTCTAAACCTAAACCGAACTAATAAGTATATAGGTAACTTCTAGGTCTTACAATGAAAAGTTCAGTCAGGCTTCTGGCATAATAACAGCTTCACAGAATTTCAAACTCGTACTGAATCAGTGGCAGGATTTGTTACCGCTGTCTCGGTTGGACCTGGCCGTAACTTTGGTTATGTTAAAAATAAATAGTAAATATTTAAATGACATGTAAATTCAAATACTGAATAAATTGCCAGAATTTTCTTTTAGAGTCATTATAAAAGTTTTCGGGAAATACCTACTTACAGGTGTCTTTTATGCTTAAAATGTCGAAAAAAGGACTAAGTGACAATAGATTAGGTAGCTAAGAAATGGCCATTATTTAAAGAGATTAAACATAGTATTGTAAAATAAATTACATACTAAAATGTTTAATCTCTTTGCCATTATTTAAAGACGGACTGCCTTCCGACTGCAACGTAACTGCCGACTGCCCATACTTTTTCTACTGCAGTGGTCTTGCAGTCAATAAAACCGCACGCTAGCTGCGATTGGAATTTATGGGCAGGCAGGGCAGGAGGCGTTGCAGTAGGAAGGCAGACCTTCTATAATAGACCTAAAATAAAAAGCAACTTTAAAGCGATTCTGTTTCAATTTTATATCGTACTCGTACTACAGACCATAGTATTTATGCGCACGTCCACTTAGAAGTGATCAAACGTTTTTATTGATTAGCATACAAATCATTTGTGGCAGGTACTTATGTGGATTTTAGAATAATGTACGATGTGGCTGGCATAATCATGTAACTGATTTAAGCCCCTAATTATAAATAGATTAAAAAAAGGTACTTATGTGCTCATTCAAGCACATAAATCGGTTTCTCGTGTTATTACCATACCTTAGTACGTACCTATACATATTTACATACATTAAAACACCATGGCCGTTGTCGTGTCATTATTAATATGGCATAGCAACCATTAGTTCCCCGGTTTTATTCCCCTTTTCCATTCTATACGCCCACAATCATGATAATCGTGGCCTTTAGGTCTTGTTACCTTAGGCTCTGTCTACCCCGTAAGTTTTACGTATGTAGACGTGATTTATGTATGTATGTGTAACTATTAGATATAGGTAATGTAAAACAAAACACAATCTTACCCTTGTCTCCACTTTGTACGCGCTAAAGATTGGAATGGTCCTTCTGTACCGGATGCTGGATGCTCCCTGTAGTGCATGCCCATTGGCTGCCGTAATGTTGGCGTAGATACCAGTGCGGTCATAGAAATGGAACCTGGCAAAGTCGAGCTCCCTGACGTAGCGCGCGTTGTTCATGTGACGGAGAAATATGTCCACGTCTTGCGTTGTGCAGAAACCTACGAATAGCGATTTGGAAAGCGGTTAAAAGCGGTTTCTCGGTCTGCGATAAATTCAAGTAGGTAAGTTTAAGTTATTGCTCTTGACCACTATAATACACAACGCGATTTTTGTTCTAGAATAAGTTTCGGCCAAGTTTCTGGAGGCTGATTTTGGGATTTATGGGCTTCCAAGAAGTACCAGGAATAAAAAATGCTTACTATCAAAATAAAACGGTAAGATTTTGATTTTATTATTTAGTACCTATTAACCTTAACCACATAATTTTTTATGGGCACGCGCACGCAAAAATCTTAATAATACTTGGAGGGAACTACATGTCGTACCACTTAATTGCAAATTAATTCATACCTTACTATTGCGTTTAGCTATTGAATATGGATGGACTTGTTTTTAATGTCATCCTAGGTAAGTAAGTAACGATAAACGTTGGTAATTTTGCAAGTTAAAGCTACAAAAATAATACCTCACAATATTCTATACCTACAGGCAATTCATTCTAAGGTTTTTGCAATCGATACATATAATATATGTATACGTATCGGTACACGGTAAGTACTACATACTTACTAGTTCATTTATGATCAATCTGAGCCTCTATTCGATATACCGAACTGATGGTTCAACCAAACACTTAAGAACACAATCTATACTTAGCTATACAGTATGTAAATTACCAAAAACCAAACCTCCTAACGAGTGTAGTACTAGTTAAAAAATTTTTTTTTTTATTTAGTTACATATAGGATGACTAACAAAATTCTATTATTAGCGACTTACGGATAAAGTGCGTAAAAAACAATTAATAACAAACTGTTGTGTAGTACTAATCTCGACATGGCCGTTAACGGGTTTAAAGGTACTTATGGTTTTAGTTAGTTTACATACTGTATGCTTATATAAATAATAAATGAGCATCAATAACATCTAGAAACTTACCATAAATAGTTGATGTATCATTAACTCCGCACTTCTTTTGGAACAGACGGCCGAATGCAATCGTGAAAGCCACTCGCAGGAAATAGTTGACATCCCAGAATATGTACGCGAGAGCCACAAGTACTGTTAGTATGCACAACATTATTCAGGTAATTTGGAAGTGATTCTAGTAATTAGATCGTGACGTTCGCGGTCTAGCAGTGGTTGGTGTGGTATGCGATGTTGCCGGCGTAATGTTGACGCAAACAACATGAGTCGTTGAACCGGTCACCGTAGTTAAGTTAGACGCAGATGAGAGTCAACGGGACCCTGGCCTCTAATAAACTTACTGGTTTTGATTTGATGTTATTAAAATGATTGAAAGACGTCATATTGCCCAGCTAATTCAGATTTCCGTCTTTCCTATAGGAAATATCAAATTAATCAAGAAATTTACTTCTTGATTTTTAATGTTTACTTTTTACGTTTTACCGTTAGAAATTATCTTTCCTATAGTTTTTTTTTTCATTCTCAATGGGACCCTGCGGTCCGATTTTGAAAGTGCCTACCAAAGAGAATATAACCACTACGTGTACCTACTCATAGTACCAATCGAAAGTAGTAAACATCTGTATATTGCTACGAAATGACTGCTCAAATAAAGTTTTCTAAAAGTTAAGTACCCGTATTTCAGATATGGCACAATTTTTCTCTACTTTTAAGTGATTTGATTTCAAAGATCGGAGTTTGTAAGCTATAACTTATAAAGTTATGGTAGATTCAAAAAAAGACATGTAAAAGAGCCCTTGGCGGCCTATATGCAAAATAAACTTTTGACTTTTGATTTTACTTTTTTTTTCACCAAGGAACGAAAGAGAGCAGGTGGGGCACCAGGTGGTAAGTAATCACATAGATGACCATATTATATTCGCAACACCAGAGAAGATTCTCGACGCGTGACCAAAGGACGAAGATGATATTGACAAAAGATAAAAATCAATAACATTTTTATTGGATCAACATTTGTATAATATAGGTAGGTACCCATGTATTCATGCCCTTCTAATTTGTAAATCTGGACCAATTTGTATAATCGAATTACAAAATAATATACAAGTACAAGTATCCACAAGAAAATGGGACTAACCGACATAGCAAAAACCATAGCCTCTAGGAAGTGGAAGTGGGCGGGCCATATTTGCCGTATGGAAGATGGGGAAAGAAGTTGTTGGAGTGGAGACCACGAAAGAGGTTCAAGAATGTGGGGAGACAGCCAGCAAGGTGGACGGATGATTTGGCGCGAGCGGCTGGGAAGGACTGGATGCGGCAAACTCGTGACCGTACAGAATGGTCTAAAATGGAAGAGACCTTACTCAGCATTGGATAGATCAAGGTTGAAGAAGAGAAGAGAGAAGAGATATAAGTACATAATTTTATATCATTTACTTTACACTGCAAAACTTTGTATGACGATACCTAATATACTGATAATGTCATGTACATTCCATTCCAGTACAGGGTAATCAAATAACTGCAAAACTCCTCAATCGCTGTTAATTTTATTTTACTTCAACGTTTCTCAGCTTGTTACTTGAAATCTGCATACTTTTCATCCAGCATTCAATATACTCAGGACATTGTGGCCTCAACTCCGGCCCAGTGAGGCCTTCTAGCAGGGCTTCTGTGGAATCCCCTCTCTCACCAATGGCATGCTGCCGGGAAACAAGAAACGATCGCACTTTACCGTCGCTTAATGTAATGACTTGGTGCTCGAAAAACAAAGAACAATCGTCCCAGTACACGAGCTGAAAATAATGAAAATCCAGGTGTTAAACCAGGGGCCCGATTTTTTAAAGCATCACTCGAAAGTACCATTCGGAAGTGGAAATATGTTGCTACAAAACAATAAAATTAACAGCTCATATAAATTTTTTGACTAGTTGACAAGATTAATCAGACCTATAATTTTATTCTACTCTATTTCAAAATAGCACAATCTTTCACCACTTTCGGTTGATATTTCCGTACCTAGATGCTTTCAATAATCCCAGAAGACATACTATTAATATTATATCTCACGTATTAAAGTATACGTTAATTATATCTCACGCGCGGACATTCGCAATCGCATTCTCCATCTCTTTCTACCCTTGTTTACCGATTACTAAACAAAAATCGTATTAGCTTACGGAACTCTAGAAAGCCATATTCTTCACAACCTCTACATACACATAACCAGTAAAGAGGTGTTCGCTGCATATATTTTTTTTACCGACCAGAAAACAAACATCTTTATAAATGTTCGTTCATACATATACAGTAAAAAAGTAAGTAAAAAAAATACCCACTGTTTTTTTGCATTCATGTAAAAAACTCTACCTTAGGGTGCGACCAAACCGCCGCGTATACGCAGTGACGTGTCGTAGGCGTCACGTTTTCTCACCGTTTCTTCATACATTTTGATGCGATTCCGTAACGTCACCGTTTTTTAAGCGGCGGTGTGGTCGCACCTTGATACCATAATGTCTCAATATACAGCAGCTACAGCGAAGATACGGTAATTATAAATCAAAGAAGTATGCCTATTTTGCTCTGCCAATTTAATTGTTGTGCTACTTACTAATAGCTGTTGCCCGCGAAGAATTCGTTTATCGCTACTCATATCCCTGGGGAACTACGTAACTTTCTTTCTGTGTTATTCCAGACCACAAGCTATCTATTTGCCAAATTCCATTCAGTTTCAGCCATTCTAGCATGAACGAGTAACTAACATCCATACATCCTCACACACTTTCGCATGTATAATATTAGTCGGATAATACCTTCGTATCGATCTTATAACTTGCGAACAGCGGTACTGGCTCCGTATTAGTGACAGTAAGAGTACATCCTTGTAATGATCTGATGCGCAATTGTTTGCTCCTTTGGTAAATACCGGTGCGATCATAAAACTGGTACCGAGCGAAGTCCAAATCGCGCACCAATCTGGCTACGCGCATGTAATTGAAGCTGAGGTCGCAGTCTTGAAGTGTACAAATACCTTAAAAATAATAAGTCATCGTTGGTGAACCCGTAAAAAATGGATTCGCGACCCAAAATGAAAGTTAACAC
The DNA here is from genome assembly GCA_963854515.1 of Pandemis heparana. Lineage (NCBI taxonomy): Eukaryota > Metazoa > Arthropoda > Insecta > Lepidoptera > Tortricidae > Pandemis > Pandemis heparana. Next base: position 9,831,354 of record OY978010.1, read on the forward strand.
TCAATAAAACTACTCCACTAGGTTTGGTTTGATAAGGTTGGTTGCCACGATACAACTAGTACACTAAATTGTACAATGTACCTACGAACGAATAGGCTAAGCAGTTACTTACCATAGATCGTTGTTACATCATTAATTGTGCATTTTTCGTTAAATAATCTACTGCTTATGACTGTATAATACGTTCTTATAAAATAATTCACGTCACAAACAACCATCATCAAAATAATAACCAAAAACAACAACCACATTTTGCAGGGTAATATTCAATTCACTTTATGCTTTGACTTTGAGTCGACACATTATTCTAAGTAGCAGTGTACAAACAAATTATGTAAAACGTATGTAGATACTTCTATTGACAATGACTTCTGTTTGAACTTTCATCATAGTAATAAGCAAACGTGAGGATACCTAACTGTTATTTGTTACCTTCAACAATATAATTGTTTGCGCATGTCACACCTATTACCTTCTTTTGGCAAGATACTTATTATGATGTACAAAGCCTCTTTGTTACTCATTACGAGGTATTCTTGTAGGTCTTATAATATACTTATCTAAGTATTAATTTATAAAATCAATTTGGTCTTACTAAAGCAAATGAGAATGCAGACCCAAATAAATTACATAATTTAGTACACGTCCAAAAAGGTGTGGTGTACCTATTACTTGCATTATTATTATTATTGATACGTTTGTTTCAGACCAAATGAAAAATGTACTTAGATTGTTTCAATCAGCAACTTAGTGCTTCCTATGTGAATTATTTAAGTAGCACGCACACACGTGCAACCAAATCCCACCAAGCAAGCAAACTGATTAAGGGTGCGACCACACCGCCGCTTAAAAACGGTGACGGTACGGAATCGCAACAAAATGTATGAAGAAACGGTGAGAAAACGTGACGCCTATGACACGTCACTGCGTATACGCGGCAGTTTGGTCGCACCCTTAATAACGGGCATGACGCGAAACGTATTTTCAGTCAACCTCACTGTGTTGTTCACAGAATTCCCTATACTTTTTATTGAGGTGAAAACTTCTTTAGCGGCGTTGAACGCTTTTTGGGATGTGTAAAAAATGATAAACTGGCGTCAGGCGTAAGACTGAGGGAGAGTTTAAGTACCAGGATATCAGGATCCTCTAAGAGCTTATTTTGAAATACGAATGAAGCTAGAGCCGCGTTCGATTTTTGAAGTGTACGTTGATTTCGTATGTGCGTTTGGCCTATAGTGGTATAAGGTGTGGAATAATTAACAGTGTGTTTTCTCAGGTGACCGCAGTTCAAATCTCGTGTATTTGTTTCTTTTCTTTTCTTTTTGCGCGAAGTATGCGTATGTGTAGTTTTCACTTCTGCCGGCACGCCCGGAGTGCTACCCGGTATTTTTTTATTACCTATATCTACTTATTTTTTATTTGGCCTGTAGCGTTTGTATTCTTTGTAGAACATAATAGTTATTTGTTATGCAAGGCTGCAAAGTGTTTGTTTGGCGCGAGTGCCTGAATTGAAACCGGAGCAAGCGAAGGATTCTATGATTGAACCGCGAGCGAAGCGAGAGGTTCAAAAGAAGAATCCTGAGCGTCGCGACGGTTTCAAGGCACGAGACTCTAAACAATTTTGCTGCCGAGCGAAACACACAATTTTTCACCTCAATACAGCGAGAAAAATGGTGGATGGAAGAAAAAGAAAAATAAATAAAATAATAATTAGTTAGGTATTTCACTTTTTTACATACATAAATATTTACCTTACAATACATACTATACATACAAAACTGAGTTTTATAAAGAATTTTAGTTTATAAAAGAACTTTAGTTTACCTTTGTTACCACCCTACATTGTTTAACTGGAACTGCTTCAGAACTTTACTTTGTTACCTATTTGGTAATTAACACCTTTGATTTACTGATGTAACTGTCCGAGCATATTTTATAGTATTTCCGTCGACGAACACTACATTTAGTTTTTCTTTATTACTTGAACTCGTAATTTTTAAAGTAATAACAAAGTCTTCGAATCAACAAAATATCTGTGAAAGATGGCGATTTCTCCGCGCCAATCCGCGCGCAGCACTCGCGCATGCGCGATATTTTCACTTTATGCGCGCGCTAAGAAGTAGCTGCTAAACAGCCTAATATATATTAAAATTATAATGAAATAATTGATCAATGTCTTAAATAAGCAAATTATAGTCACTTTGTAGATAAAAATTAATAATTTGTCGAAATGAAATTTTTATTTATCATCTTTGACCTAAAATAGTTTAATGTTCACGAATCAAACGATAGATAACGGATCGCGTTTCTGAATGTGATTATGTTTTTTTTTAAATCAAATGAAACATTTAGGGGGTCTGATAAAAAGATCTACATTTGAATTTCGTATTATTCCGTCCCCCTTATTCACCTATTAAGTACTATTCGTGTAAGCGGGCCGACAATATACGAAGTTCAAAGTCCTAATTTCTAAGTATATGAGTAGGTGGACAATGGTGGTCAGCGCCACGTTCGAATTTCAAAAACCTTTTCCACGCTAGAGGGGAAAAAGCGTTTTTCCACGCAGATTTCTAAGGCGAAAGACAGCCCTTTCGAGCAAGTGAGGTGAAATATTTATTTACTTGGCTGCGCCGCCTTCCACCGTTGTAGCCCGACCGAAGAATTCGAACCCAATATTTTTCTTACGGTTAGTACCTTTATTCCATCTTCATTTGGATTGTCGTCACGGATTTGTAACTGTCCGGGTGCATTGCCGCTGGCGCCGGGGGTGCCGATGTTTGTCCAACTAATTTATATTTATTAACTGTTTGCACTGCAAATACTTTGAGGGTATTCTATACTTCTTATTATTTTTTTGTTTCTAATGCTTGCTACACAACGATATATCGTAGCGATAAATCTGCGCAAACCGATTTGCACAGATTTATCGATCGTGTGTATGACAAATCGTTGCAGATTATCGTTACGATTTATAATACACATGATCGAAATAATATTTATAATACAAATTGACTTATGCATGTGTGTAGCAAGCATAAGTCAATTTGTAGAGCCAAAATCTACAAAGGACTTGCAAGAGTGGAATATTGTGATACAACTAGACTAGGCTGAGGGTACTTTTCATCATGAATTTCAAGTTGGTTCTCAGGACCTTTGTATAGTACAGTTGCTTGCTGTTTCGAGGCACTCGCGTGCTTGTGAAAAATGTATTTGCTCTTACGAGAGCAAAAAATTGCTAGATTTAATAAATTAAGTACTTTATTTGTTTTGTGTGTTGTTAGATAATTATGACAAAGTATACGTATTAAAAAATTGAAGTGAACAATAAGAGAAGGAAAAATCAACGACTCAACTGTTAAATTCGTGAGGACTGTCATTAATATGATCAATGGAACGCTATGTTCGGGAAAACTAAAACAGATATACGTAACATCTATGTATTTATTTTCATATTTATACACAGCTTATTTTTTATTTGTAGGTATAGCTTAAACAAACGTTTTAGGTACTTATATCGTGATCCAGACAATTAGCGATTAAAAGATCGTTTAAATATTTGGCATTAACTTTCAAACAAGAAAAAATACAATAATTAAATCACTAAAGAATCTTTAAATTTGAATGAGACTATTATTAATATTATTACAATTAAACCGACTAGGTACATACGAGTATACTACATAATAACCAATACATTTTTTTCAATGTCGATTGCATTGCCGACAATCTGGAGTGCAGACCGGTGGTTGGTGAGGATGCTGCAACGGTAGTAGAAGCGGACCCGAGAGCGCTGGTAACGCTGGCAGGGGTACCAACCACTCGGACCCGCACACGCGGCCCATCACTAGGGCAGGCAGCAACGGCCGGGGTCCAACCGGCCTGAACGCGGACCACCTCGATTCCACCTCTACGGAACTTGATACGGAACCCTCGAAACTGGTGCTTGCGCCGGCACTAGCCAGTATTGTTTTGCCGTGCAGGGCCTGAAATATACGGTTTTTGTAGATACAAGCTACGACCGTATATACATAGACGTTCAGTATGGATAACATTACTAATCCGAAATCAGTATACATAATTTATGTTATGGTGATTATTTAAAAAAATCAACCTTTTAATAACGAGACGTGAAAATCAGGGGTTTCTCGCATGTTCCTTACTTTATTGCACACATCATTTTTCTCACTGACGTCTCAGCCTAAATGTAAATATGATGAAATGATGCTTATCCAAACACCCATGGACACTTGTTTTGGATTGGAACTACCACAACTCAACTCCTTTTCAATGCCCGTTCTTAAAAAGTTCCAAACCTATGGAGTGTTTACGGCTATAACTTACGTGGGTAGCGTTGCAATGCTCCACGGCGCGTAGCAAGTCGTGGTTGCACCGACGCAACACCAGTTCAAGCACTGACCGCTTCTTGCCAGGGAACAGCTTGCTAAGCATCTCGAGCCCGGCCGTGCTCACAGCAGTCTCTGCCTCTGCTTCCTCGCTCGCGCTGACACTGCGTGAAGAAGTGGCAATGGTAAGTACGAAGAGGTGGACGGAGGTGGATCTAACTGGGTGCAAGTTGAGCACAGGGGCCTTACTATGACGTCTTAATGCGATACAGTTTAGGTTCGCTCGCTGTCAGATTCATACTAAAAGTGACAGCTAAAACTTGAACTGAGTCGGAATTAGGACGTCATGGTAAGGCCCCTGCAGGCGAAACTTTAGTCAACTAAGTTTTACGCAGTAGCCTGCAGATTTCCAAGCATCATTTCACCGCCCTTTCAAATATTTAATCTGCAGTCAATATCTAGCTTTATTTTTAATAGTATTGCGTTTGTGGTTTGATAGAGAGTAAGAGAATCAAGACAACGTGCTAAATACCGTGGTCTTGGAGAGGTTGAAGAGTTTCCTGCAGAATCGGGTGAGGCCACGCAGCAGTCTGGCAGAGAGTCGCTCGTTTCGCTGTCAATATGTATCGGCTACGAAATAAAACAAAACGTTAAGTTTCCTTTATGCTTTAACAGAAATATTTCTTGAATTATAGAGATGCACTATGAAAAGATTTTTCGAAATTCTGACAGGATATGGAACTAGCCTATATACTTTTATAGTTCCGCGGCACGAAGCCACAGCACTAAGCAATAGATAACTCTTCGCAGACGAGGTCTCTAGCTATTTGCTGGTGACATATTTTCCGAAAGTACCGACCATTCGAAAATGGTAAAAATTGCTCTAAATTTGAGATTCAAAGTCATGTAGTTAGCAATGTAATTTGACCTGAGGCCTTACCATGACGTCCTAATTCCGACTCAGTTCAAGTTCTAGCTGTCACTTTTAGTATGAATCTGACAGCGAGCGAATCTAAACTGAATCGCATTAAGACGTCATGGTAAGGCCCCTGTAACTTTCGAGAGACGTGCTTTCAAAAATTGGTCCCCAGGACAAGCTTACCGTTTGATCATCAGCCGCGGAGTCCGGCTCCGCTCCGGGACTCGGGCAAGGGCCCGTGACACGCATGCCATAGATGCGACCCGGGGGCAGGGCATCCAACGCTGTCCCGCTCTCTACAGACGCCAGGTGGAGAGCTATCTTGTCTTCCGCCGCTTGTTGACGTTTCAATGCCACCTATCATAAATGTGAGAGTTAATATTTACAGTGTCTTAAACGGACTATTGTAATGTTAAATTGTTTTTTAGGTTCACTATATTGCATCTTCAACAAACATGTGATCAAATTCATTGTTTGGCATAGTTATAGTAGGTAGGCGGCAAATAAGTAAAACGTGGAGGGGATAAGCGCAGTATGAAAATGATGTTGTTTTTCATACTGCGCATATCCCCTCCATGTTTTACTTATTTGCCGCCTACTATAATTGGTTGGACAGCACTTTATTGTCTGCTAATTTAATGCTAACTTTTTAGAAAAGTTATAAAACCAACCTAACCTAAAGTACCAAAGCCATTCGATAAATATTAAGGATTTAGTTTTTTTTTATAGTTAATCTAATCAAATACATAGGTACTTAAATCTAATAAAAAATTGTATAATGAAGTGTTTATCTTGTTAGGCGTTTATTGGTTAATGTGTCTGTATTTCTATTGAAAATAACGAAATATTCCCTTCAATCCATCCTAACGCATTTTTTTCTATAACAAGCTGCAGCTCAACACAGATCATAATACATAATTATAATTAAACAACAAATCCAAGCCATGTTTGCTAAATTTATTTTTGTAAGTATCCACCATGTTAACACTTAGTTGTAAAGAAAACTCATACCTACGAGTATACGTTAGGTACCTATATTGATTTTAGACTTTTTATTCTGATGCGCGTTAACTGACACCGAAATGTGATTAGAATCCCTGCTCATTGATAACTTAATTTAGCGGAAAATCAATGACAAACAGGGAATGTTTGCACTAGTGGTCACCCTCGGGACCGCCTCGCTCCGGGGCCCGATCGTCGCTTCATTGCAAACAAAAACAGAACTCGATCCGAACACAAATCAAATAACTGGACGCCACCGGAATACAATCTCTGGTAAACTATCGCGTTTCAGAACGCGAGGAAACTATGGCAGGTTGAGAAAATGCGGCTGCTGTGTCTACGAAACAAATAAGAAGCAGTTAAATAGTAAAGATTAAATACAGTGCCTTATGATATGAAAATTTCGACGAATTTAGGTGTGCAATGTACTTAAGAACAATATTTTGTTAGGGATGATACAAAATCTAGTGACACTCAATAACACCATTACCTACTCTATATTATTATTTTGTATGTCAGTCTAGGTTCTAGGTAGTCCAAAATATCTGAACACTCACTTATGCAATTGGCAATACGGCTGTGGTCAGATTTTCTTGAACGTTTTGACATGTTTCGATGTATCTGATGGCGACGTTATAGCAACTTGTAAGCTTTATCATATATGAAAATCAATTATCGAACTATGTTCACCCACTCTATATATAAAACTCACATCAACATTCATAGCGATACGCTAACCGTATATTTACTTTTAGCGTATAGTGGCTTACCAAGGAGACTTACGAAGGGATCAGAAAACATGACACCCAAATAAAAGGATAATCTCGCAATATTCACTGCTAAGTGATAAAACGATATGGGACGCATCCCGGGACGATCGATGTCCTCGCCCGCTCCACAGTAAACACATGCCACTTGTTTAAATAAACTGACACCGCATTAGCTGTTCTCGATTTCACTACATTAAAACACATTAACGCCTTCAAATTAGGTGTTATTTCTGAAACGAATAAGGTATTCTTGCACCGGATATCGATAGTCTTTTATCGTAACGCTTCCGTAAACAATCTAACAGCGATCGTTTGATGATACCACCCAGAAATATTTGGTTAAAAAATGAATTTTGCAAAAGTGAACTTTTTGGATTAAGAGTAGTTTCCATAATAGCAAAATTTAGTAATGATGGTGGTAATTTAGTAAAGGTATATTCTACAATAATGAGTAAGGAAACAATTGAAAAACATTCGGATAGATTATTTTTGTCTAACTCTTGGCGCTCTCTTTTTTGTTAGTGTGTCAAAGATAGATGATAGAGTTTCGTAACCAGAAAATACTAATACACTAGTCCAGAATAGGTATTCGTACCTACATAGTAGTACTTTACCTAGGCTAGCTTTCGTTTCATACAATATTGACTCTACTATGGTAGAGTCCTTGGTATAATGCCAAGGGTACAAAGTATGCACATTGCAACTGGGCGCCTGATCATTGGGACCAAAATGTAGGTGTGCTGAACTAGGCATAGCACGACCTAAATCTCATATCGGAGGTGTCAGTAGACTTTGCTGCTAGCGCCGTTATAAGCTCCATCATTTTCCAAATTCACCGTGTTATCAGTATCACAAAAGCTTAGGTAAAATATTGAATTTGGTCCATAGAAACTGTCATTTCGGGTTTGTCTAAAACGTTTGCGTCACCTACACCTAGCAAACGCTAAATGTCGCGAGCTTTCTTTCTCCCTTTAGGTGTCAAACTTCCTTATATGAAGGGCTTGAATTTCACACGTATACCTATTATGTAGAGTTCACTCTTGTAAGCGTATAGCACAAATTGTCTCAGCGTGCTTTGAAAGCACTGCTTTTTCGCTCTATTTTTTTCTCATTAGCCTGCTAACCGTTGTGATATCGCTTTGTGGAAAAATGTGATAGACTAAAGATAGACTATGCATTGTTAGTAGCTCAGTCGTCGTGAAGCTCTAGCGCTTTTTGATGAACCCGCACTGGGGGCAGTAACTAGCAGGCGCGATACCGACGGGCTTTTTTATGCCCGCTGAATAAACTGAAGGTATGGCCGTGGCTGATAGGCCACATAAAGATTTAACTGTTCGTATTTGAGCCGCCACGATGCGCTGGCGGTCCTCGATGAGCCCGCACTTGGGGCACTGGCAGAAGCGGTACTGGCAGGATTTCCTGTGTCCCCTCTATAAGCTGTAGATGTGCTCGTAGTTAATAGACTGCGTTGCGTAGTATAAAGTTAGCTGTTCGTACCTGAGCCGCCATGATGCGCTGGCGCTCCTTGATGAGCCCGCACTTGGGGCACTGGCAGGTGCGGTATCGACAGGCCTTCTTGTGCCCGCGGAGACTAGAGATGAGGCCATGGTTGCGGCACCGCGCACATTTCGGCACCCTCGCCCGCCCGCCGCTCAACATACCTAAATAAAGTATAGCCAGGTGATTATTTGATTCTTAGTTAATTTGAAGACTTATATTTAACTGACATTTTCGCTAGATAGGTATAGTACCTAATCAAGGAGCATGCAACAGACGTGTTACGTTTAGGTGCAACCTAAAGCTGACTGTCGTAAAAAATATACGTGTTGTTAAAAATATTGCGTTCGTAAATAATTTATACTCACGAGCAAAAACAACGGCTTGCTTTTCATACAAATTTGCAAGGAGATGGACCCGTTAATTTTGCTCGTCAGTGTATAATAATTTGATTTTAAAAAGTCTAAGTGAACTATGGACTAATGGATCTTGTGATGAAGACATCCGATTGAGCTAACGTGTTACGGGAAACTAACTAGACTAGGTTTAGGTACCTATGCAAAAGCTTTATTTTATGCATTTTATGCGTTTTCATTTAGAGTTTCCTTATTTCAGTTACATAATTATCAGCTTACGATAGCTTTTTTTTTTAAATATAAACTTCGACCGATTTCAAATTTATAAGTATAAGTTTAAGAGTATAATCGAGAGCATTTTACTTTTGCATTCGGTTGGTAAAAAAACGTTAATTGAGTTACAGGCGAAATAATGGCAAGTTTTGTAGTTATAATGAGAAAAATTAGCAATTATACCTACTAAGGCAAGCAGAGAGTAAAAAGTATCTAAAGTACCTACCTAGGTACGTGGAGGCACTTACCGTTTTCACCGAAATAAACTTCAATCAAAAAGCACTCCTATCAGAATTCTGTAAAACCAATCACACAGTGTCACACAATTGTTTCTAATAATTTCGGACACTTGGCTTTGTTGCAAATTTTAAAGGTACAACTAAACTGAAACCCGCCGCCCACGCAACACACCGCCCTGAAACTAATATCGCCACAAGAAATCACTAAAAGTGTTTTCCAAAAAAACAACACGGTAGGCGTAACAATTTATCTCTGTGTCTAAAAGAACATGAACTCTGTATTCCAAGAAACAAAAGAGGATTTCCGATACAAGAAAAGTTACAGCATCCTGGTCCGCCCAGACGGGAACCAGCCAATGGGAGAGCAGGAATTTTGGGATTGGCCGCACGTCATTGGGGAAGCTCTGTTGCTTTTAGGTTAAGTTTCATCGGAAACGTGATTTGATATTGTCTAAATAAAAAAAAGATTACTCATCCATCTGTATTTTATTTTGTCATTATCTTTCGTTCGCGTGTACCTAAAGCGTGTTTTGTCGAGAGAGTTTACTTAATATTTGTATGGAGCTTTCCATACAAGAGAACCGTTTGTTTTTTTCCTCGTCACTGTTTACATATTATAATATAGTCAAAAGTCAAGTCAAAAGTTTATTTTGCAAATAGGCCGCCAAGGGCTCTTTTACATGTCTTTTTTTTAATCTACCAGCGCATTCGGAAAGACCATCATTGCCAAGAAGAATGCGCCGCAAGAAACTTGGCAGAAAGTCATTTTTTCAAAATAAAATATATTTACAATAGTACTTAAATTCTACGTAACTTACCTATAACAGGTAGGTTTTTGTTTTTTTTTTTTTTTATATTATAAACTGACCAGCGATTGACCTCTATCTCACCTGATGGTAAGTGCAGACAATTAATACATTTTATAAAAGGGATGTAAAAGGTCCCTAAGTTAAGTTCGTAGATACCTTAAATTACATTGGTCTATAGTAGAGATGTATAAAGTCTTTACAGGTCAAAGCGAAACAAAATATGTGATAATGATAAGAAAGAGAAAGAAAAAGACGAATAAAAATAATTTAAGTTCAGCGGAGGTGTATAACGCCTCCACCGTCAAATAAGTTAATTGGAGATATCTCCGATGTCGATGAGAAAAGAGAAAAAAAATATATAATAAAAATTATGAAATATGCATTTCATGTCAAGTAAGTAACCGATGAGCTTTTGGATTCCCAAGGCAAGCTTACGTCTGCCGCCTCCAATGTTGACTCACACGCGCTCATGTCATGCTCTGAAAGCAGAGCGGTAGGTACCGAGGCCATGTATCACTTCCGTCCCACAGGCTCGCTATGGGGACGTTTTAGGAACTTCGACGTTGCTAGCCTGTAACTAGACAGTAAATGAAAAAATAAAACAACAAAAGAAAACGGAAATCCATAAGCTTAACAATATACCTACCTAATACCTAACTTAGCACGTAACTTAACGTGAAGCTCTTAGATAGAATATGCCATTCAGGTTTCGGGTGAATCAGCACCTATCAAACCCATAAGAATGAGTGAGACAGCAAGACCAACCCGAACGACATTCTAAGAGCTCACAGACTGTGCCTAATTAGCTCCTTAATTATTTTATATCATTAATTCTGTTTTTTATATACCTACTTACCAAAAGGAAGGTAAACGGGCAAGTGGGGCACCTGATCGTAAGTGATAACAACTGCCCATGGATACCCGCAACACCAAAAAATTGCAGATGAGTTACCAACCTAGAGGGCGATGATGAAATGCCTCTTGTGCCTGTAATTTCCCCGGCTGTCTTACTATCCACAGCGGAACACAACAGTGCAAGCACTGCTGGTTGGCAGTGGGATTAGTGAGTTGTCAACAAAAGCGTATTGGGCCCATAACCTACGACTACATACATAAGACTTAAACTTAACAAACTTAAATTAGGCATCTCGCTTCTGGGTTTGTATGTAAATTATATAATGATATTTTCTTTAATTTTTGTGCGTTTTAGCTCAAACAAAAGAAACTTATTGCTTTGAAAAAACGGCCGCCGTTTTATAAAAGCTTGGAGCCATCGTCGACACACTCGTCATTTTCGGATGTCAGTGGATTGAGTTCGTCTTTGTAAATTATTGACACAAAATCGTCTCGAACGCGTTGACGTTTAAAACGAGCCTGTGTAAGTTTTTGTCACGAAAAACGTATCGGACGCGTTCGCGTAGGTAATCATCACAATTACTATGGGATGATTGACAGCGCCGCTAGCGGATCGAAACGGCAACAAACAGTTCTCATAGTATTTGACATTTTAACGCAAACGCGTTCGAGAGTTCGAGACATATTTTGTGACCGAAAACCTACACTAAGCATACTGAATATAACTATTCTCATGGTAAATATTTGACATTTTAACGTGAACGCGTTCGAGACGAATACCTACTAATCTCGACCGCGTTTGCGTTAAAATGTCGAATATTATGAAGACTGCATGTTGTCGTTTCGTTCCGCTAGTAGCGCTGTCAATGTGCCCAATATGTGTCCATCGTAAATGAGACTTTTGTTTGCCTATGTGGCGGCATGGAATTGATGGTAGGTACGGAATTTTCCATGCTCATCTGGGAGCAAAGAAAAGACAGAAGTAGCTACCAGTTGCTTCTCTACCCGCGCAGATGGTAAAAGCCTATCGAGGGAATGAGTGAAAATCTTAAGTCATGTTAAATATAGGCGATACGTCTAGCAACCCTTCACTATTTTGTCACTCACGTTGACAAGGATAAAGAGAGAACGTGGGCATGCCGAGTAACATGGCCACACTGTGTCTCTCTTCTTTCCTGAACACTTCCCATACCACTTGTTGAATGTGTGGTCATAGCATTACTGAATTATAAACGCTGATGGATTGAAGTAGATATTGTACATTTTTATGTGTATGTATAATCTTTTATTTAAAAATACTCGGTGTTATTACAAAAAAGTTAAACATGTTGAACGCGTGTCTAAAAATTAATCACAACAAACAAACTATGGAACAAACAACAAAGAAAAGTGGAATTAACAAGCTATGGATTTTTTATTTGCAATAAATGAATATTATTATTATTATTAATCCATTGACTTAAGGTTGATTTTGCAATAGATTATTTTTTAGACAAATGTTAAATTTTTTTGTAATAACACCAATAAAATTTAGCACACAAATAAATTAATAAAGTCTAATAAAATCTAGATAATTTAATAAAATCTAAATTTTTATCCTGGGCAATTGCTTAGTTCCTGCAGGATACCAAAAAACAAATTCTGTAGAGACAAGTCAGTAAATCTTTATTATTCAGCTATTTGAATTTTTATACACATAATGAAAACAACATGTTCTCGTATTATGAACTAGTAAATGTAATTTATTTTTCGCAAAAGTTTTATTCACTAATTAAACTTTAACAATCACTTGTGCTTTTTCTTCTCATGCTGCTTGGCAGCTTTCTTTTTCATAATCTGAAGCCTCTTATCTGCTGAGATTATATTGATATTTGGAGTGGCAACTTTTGATGATGAAGAGCTACCCGAGGATATCTTGACAGGCGTAGTGGATCCGGATACATGGGTCGGAGATTTGGATGCTGATGATATTTTGGTGTAGCTGGTAACAAAGCCCTGGGAGGCGAGGCATGATGCGCACTGCCAGCCGGCACTCATGTCGTTGTCACTTATTACAGGCTTGTGGCAATCCTGGAAAGAGCATTACCATTTGGTAAGTAAGTAGGTAATGTGTGTACAAATATAAAGAAACAGATATAATTCACAAAAAAATAAAAACAACAATAATATATGTACAAAGGCGAACTTATCTCTATCAGTTAATCCGATGAAGACCGACCAAGATTTAGCCTGGTGATTGTTTTATTAGGTACATAATCAAGTATGGAAAGACAAATGTAATTAAACTGTCATTTGTCTAATCCTGGATGTGGGCCAAGATTGAAACCTATCTTCTTGTATTTTTTCTAAATCAAGACTTAAATGAGACTAGAATGCAGGTTTTGTTTTTGCTGGCATTCAAAAGGTAAAAACATTGCAAGAAATTAAGAAAGAATTTTTTTTACTTGTGAACAAACACTTAAGATTTGATGGGGTAAAATTCAGATGCTTTATAATCGTTCTTAAACAGTAATGGTAAAATTACCTGATGATATAGGGCATGGCAAGCATCACACTCAACCAGTCTGTTTCCAGCCTGCACGGCTATCTGCCGGCACACCGCGCAAGTCAGGTCTTCTTCCAGCAGGTCGAACGGCAGCTCGCTGTCCATGACCGACCCGTCATCATTCTCCCGTTCAGGAATCTGTAGCTGCTGTGGACTCTGTTGCGGTATAGGCACAGTTTTAGCAATCGCGGCTTTTTCACTTTTGTGCTTCGCCATCCGAGGTGATTCCATCTTCTCCTCGGTTAAGTATTTCTTTGGCAACACGTTGCCAAGAGTCTTCGCACTGCCATAGGTTTGACGAATGATGTCGTCGAGTGTAAGCCGCAATTGTTCCGTAGAATCCGATGCGCTGGAGTGCAAGTGCTTTAAACACAGTTTTATAGCCGGGTCAAAATCTATTGATGTCATTTTTATGAATATAAATATGCTGTGGCGTAATTGTAATAATTTAAAATCAAGCTAATGCGTACAGATTTTTATTTTTCTTCAGTACAGATGGACGAATGGAATGGAAGAGACAAACAAATAAATTTAATAAATCCCAGTGACAGCTTCTGGCTGTCAAAAAATGCTATCTCATTACCTGAATAAAACGTGCATATTCAAAAATTTTATAATGCAAAAATGTATTATTTATTTCCCTGAACTTTGTGCTGATAGACTCAAAATATTATTAAAATTATCATAAGTATTACTTGAATTGATTTGACATGCCTTGCCTTTACAAATATATCACTTCCACAGTTATTTAACGCCGTTTATTATTGTAGCTCGAAAAGTGTTATTCTATTTGAGCAATTTTAAAAAACGCTTTTATGTGTTGTAAATTGTATATCGACCGCAGTTTTAAAAAGACATGAAACAGTAAGGAGACTTAAAAAAACATTTAACGTCAGTAAACAAACGTCATTTCAAAAAATAAATCTGTTCTGTTCAATTCAATGTATTTAATTTCAACAGAAACTCAATAAAAATGTTGTTACTAGCATTTTTTGCATTTTCTATATTCCTTAGCCCTCTAGAATGTGCACATCAAGAGGGGCCAGATCCTTGGCATTACAAAAATGACGCAATATTACCAGAAAAAGAAAACATCGATGTTACACCGGATCTTAGGATGTCCTTGCCTCCAAAAAGGAATTTGCAATCTCAAAATGCTGGAATGGGAGACTGGTTTTTTAAAAGACTACTTGCAATCGTATTAAAAGGAGGCCAATTCAAAGTAAGCCGTGTTTTAACTTCTAAACATAACATGGTTGGTCTACTTTCTTGTAGACATATGCTAGAACACAATGAAGGTTTTTAACTGATTATGTAGCGGACTTTCGTAGTTTAATAGTGCTAACATAATTTGATTTTTTACAGACAAATGAAGACAGTTCAGTAGATATTTCTGTACAAATGAGGTTTGACGAAAGCCAATGGGCCTCTTTAAACGAGTATCTTTCTCCAAATGTTGCCCTTTCTGAAGAAATGTTTCGACGCTCAGTAGGATACATTGAAAATGCTATCTACCAACCTAGTATTACAGAAAAAATAGCTACGGCATGGCATGATCATATACAATTCTACATCATGGAATACAAGGTAAAAATATGGTCATTTTTTAACTAAAAATAATAAGTAATACAGCACTCATCAATGTAAATTTCAATGAACTTATTTTTATTCCAGACAGAGATCACAATGGCTCTGGGAATACTGGCAGCAATTGGTGCGCTAATGTGGCTTTGGAACCACATGTCTCATAAACATTTCAAAATTATCTTGTTTTCTGCTCTATATTTGTATGAAGTATTTGTTTCTTATAAAGTAAGTCATTTTTATAATTAGATTATATTTCTAAGCAATACAGAAAGCTTTTTTTAATCTAAAATTTTTAGGAGGCTTAAGTGCACGTGTGACTATGCTTGCTTGTCTCTTGGGTCAAATTCTTCAAACACTCCTGCCCACTACCAGATTCTCTGGCAGCAAAGGACTATTTCACAAACCTGTATATTCATACTGCATTTTCTGATGCCAGATAAAAATACTTTTTAAATGTACCTGGCAACTTCATATTGAACTTACTTAATTTCAGGAAGCAGACCAAAGAGAATTTGAACGCTACATGTCAGCCATTAATACGTGTAAATGGTTCTTCTGGTCGTCCACTTGTGAAGTGCCTCCCCCGGATCCTATGGTGTTTTTGAAACACATGAACCCTCTGAAAATTGCTGTAAGAATGTTCACAACAATTGTATCTGAGCCAATGATCACAATTAGTGCTACAATGCAAACTATAATACACGGAATAACAGGTATGGTTTAGTAAAAAAAATATGGAGCCTTTCATTTGCCTGAATTTCATATGCCATAATGTAATGTTTGCCATAATGATCATTTGCCATAACTCTTTTTTTTCTCTGAAACCATAATTGTTTCAGGAGCATTGAAATGGCAATCCTGTAGAACTCTATAGGTTAGGTTAGGTTTGTTTCATAATTAACAAAAAGAGTTATGGCAAGCAATACATTTATGGCATATGAAATTCGGGCAAACGATAGAGAACCAAAAATTTTATCCTGCTTTGGCAGCATTTTATGACCAATATTAGGGTTTTTTTTTTTTTTTTTTTATTGGAAAAGGAAGGCAAACGAGCAAGTGGGTCACCTGATAGTAAGTGATCACCACTGTCCATAGACACCCGCAACCCCGGAGGGATCGCAGATGCGTTGCCAACCTAGAGGGCTAAGATGAAATGCCTCTTGTGCCCGTAATTGCACCAAACCTTGTGCGACCAAACCGCCGCGTATAAGCAGTGACGTGTCGTATGCGTTACGTTTTCTCACCGTTTCTTCATACATTTTGTTGCAATTCCATAACGTCACCATTTTTTAAGCGGCGGTGTGGTCGCACCCTTACATCTCTTTCCTATGACTTTCTGGCCAAAAATGGGTGAGAGTACTAAATTGTATGTTCATCTGAAATACCACATATGAATATGAAGTACCCATCCTTATTGGCTTGTCAACCTCTGTTAGCTCATGTGTCACCTAAGTATGTATGAGTATGTGATTTTTGCTATAACCTTTTTGACACCAACAACTCATATATGTATATGGGCATTTTCAAAAAAACGTGTACCCTTTTTCCAACAAAATTATCTTAATTTCCCATACAACTTTTTCGTGTCAGTTTTGTGACGACCCATATAAATCGTATGAAAATAGTGTCACAAAACTGACAAAAAAACCGAAAGACACTTTTTTTCTTTACAGAAATGAATAGTTATAGCAAACCGTATTTCAATCCCGAGTCGTATCTTACCCGAGCGGGCCTCTCGCGGACGCACACCAGCTAGATTACTTGCTAGTGTGAGTGTAGAGTAGTATACACGCCGCGGTACCCCTCTCCGCCTCCCGCGCCCCCGCGCATTAACGGCCAGCACACCGCACGCGCCGGCCGCCATAGTCAGTCGAATAGTCGAATTGTATCCTCTAAGGTCAGCCGAGTCCGATCCGAACCGCATTAGCTAGACCGCGCGTTACTAATAATTGACTCCCGCGCATACACACGACGCTCGCACCGCAAGCGATAGTATTGTTTGTTCAGTGTTTAGTTTAGTTTATCTTTCTACAAATACTCTTCCAGTGACTTTCTGTACATCCACTAATCCATAAGTTCGATAACGTTTCATATTAAATTGCCGGAAACACCCCTGAGTTCTCATTTTCTGCCTGCTGGCAGTGGCGTACCCCTTCTAAATAGTCCCCACCGTGCTATATAGTGCTAATAATTCTGATTCAGAAAAACCCAAAATGTTTTTATTTTGGAAAAAATAGTCAAGGGTACACGTTTTTTTGAAATGCTTATGCATCACAGGTTAACCACCAACAACCTATATATATGTCCATTACTTCGATGCATAAACACTCTTCTTTCAATTGGGTTTAGGTTCAACATAAGGCATCTCAATATAGATGTCTGGCTTATGGGTGTCATTTCTCGTATTTGATGGCAGTAATATGTATTGTGAGTGAAAAAGCTAGTTCAACCAAAAGTATGTGTTTTGCTTGTTTGTCTGAGTATACTTAATGAAGTACACTAGATCACATGCATATATTCAATTAAATGATTAAGAAGCTCGGGAAGATTCAAAACTGTTGCATTATTTGATATAGTAGGTGTAATATGAGAATAATTTTGTGCATTGCATTAACTATGTCTGACTCTCACAGTAGTTTTCTATTTAAAAATATCTAAACATATTAATTTACATTTTCTGTTTCAGATGGAATGTGGTTCCCCCTGGATAGAATAACGCATGGAATTTTGACTATATGTTTTACTCTTATACTAGTTGTCCTTCTTGTAATGATAGTTTTTACATACTTACTCAACATTCCATTTAATCTTAGTTTTTTAGCAGGCCTTGTTAGAGTTGGGGTAAATGAAAACAAGAGTAGGTCTTCTAATAATAGTAATAATCAGGCATCTATTGATAGTGGTGATAGATTAAGTGGTGCTACTTTAGAAAAGTTACTAGACATGTGTTCGCAAGCTTTGAATAGCGCACGGAACAGTGGACCTAACTTTCCAGGAAGGTCAGTAGTCCAGCCTACGCCACTTCAAATAAGCAATGAAGATAGACTTGCCCCTAGTTTGAGGAGATCAGCCAGTGCTGGCCGTCTGCAGGACTACAAATCACATGGAAACGCAGAATTCGCAGCATTGGATAATAACTTAAGAAGTAGGAACAAAACAAAATCAAGACCTCCCAACGGCGCGGGGGATGCATTTTGAAATTGAAATGGAAAGATAAAGAAAATGGAGGCCTTACTTTAACGCACTAAGTATCGTTTGCAACGATTAAGCTAAACAGAAATATGTTTTCGAGTTCTTTAGAAACGCTGTGCGACTAACTAGTATAAGCCTAGTCCCAGTTGTTGCTACAGAACCTACGTTTTTTTTATGTTGATATCTTCTTGAATAATTTTATATTCAAATGAATCAACTTCACGTTCTAGGTACTAACACTGTGATATTATTTTAACAATAATTATGTTTTTTTTATTTTAAGCTGGCAACTTTTATATTGTTTTTAATAAACTAGTCAAAATGGATCAGTTTACTTAATTTAAATAATAACAAATAGCTCTACTGCAATTCCTATCATAAAAACTGAGACGTAAAGCCTGACCAGAAATATAAAAACCCTGCATTGGTGTCGCCACTGCATCTTTTATATGGTAACACATAATATAGTCCATACAGAAATAAGTTCCGAAATTTTCCGCAATATGGCGAGGATTTTTATAATTGTCAGACTTTACATACAGCAAACTTCCTGCATGACGTACACGTACCTACCTAAGAGAGATAAGATTATATATCTATCCCTTTCTTACACATAGACTTGGTCGTAAATCGTAAGAGTGGAATTAAATTTCGCTAATACGCCTCTTCACTAGGACTACTCTGCAATGTTCGAGACGATTTAAAAATGAAATCATTCCCTTCATTTGTTGCGGTTACTCAAGCCGGGCCGGGTAGAGTAGGTACTTATTGCGAGCTGTATCCGTAACTGTTGCACGTTACAGCTCGCAATGAGTACCTAGCTTTAGAATACTTACTTGGCTTTAGACTTTTGTAGGTACTCTAAGTACCAGTGGCGTGGCGTTCATCTCGTCTATTTTCAGGCAGTTGGGCAATTTATTGTGCAGAATTAGAGGAAAAGGCTAGTCAAGTTCCCTTCGGCTTGCCTTCTGATATACTTGACGCCACGCCGCTGCTAAGTACCTAAATATTTTTGAGCATTTAATGCACGCCTAATTTTTACACTTATCCTTATCAACATAATATTATTTTAAAATAAGAACACATAGATTATTGTTTCAGTTTTATTTTCTGTATGCCTTAGTAAGAAGTGTCCCAAGATTGATTTTAAAATATAGGAATTGATAATTCATAAGCAATAGAAAAGTAAAGATTGAAGTGTGAGGGAAGTAAAGCAAATTTGTATCCGATTAAGTATGTTACTGTCTTACAAACTAGATCGGCTTTGGTCAACAAACATTCGCAACCCTCCAATAAATGTAACATTGTAACAAAACCATATAATATATAGGTATATACAAACAGGCAAGCCAACACTCCACTTGCCATATAAAGCTAAATGGTTGCAACATTTTTAGTCCTAGCCAAGCATTGTTCGTGAATGATGAGGCGAAATCTAATCTAATTTACCACTAGAGCGTATAATAAGACTAATACATTATGGTAAGTATGCAAATGTCAGTTACGTTACATCACTTTCTTTAAAACTAGGTAAGTATCTAATTTTAAAATTTCGGCTCGACTGTTGATTGAAATAGTGAATTACAATATAATAATCGAAAAAGGATTAACTAAGAAAATATATAATTTTATACGGATATGTAGTGAATACTTGTATATTATACTTAATTTAATCTGGAAAAAAAAGATTAAATATCGAAATATTTTTCTTTGCTAATTTTAAGTCGTTAAAAATGTTAATACAGATTTAATTGGATCATCCACTTAGATGAAATGCCTAGAAACTACTATATTATTATTGCCATTCAATATTAATTCTGCACCATTTTAAAGAATAAGAGCATTAGGGAAGATGAACCCATAAAAGACGCGTTAAAAGTTTTATAGTGACAGGTCTATTGTCGAAGTTCGTATTGTGCCTTCCCTCTCACTCTCAAATTAATGACTATTAGTGTGAGCCGAACGCCAAGAAACGAACTTAAGAGGGTGCATCCATGCTGAGCTCGCAACGTCGCATTTTTGGTGATTTTTTGCGATTATTTCACAGAAATTGAATGAAAGTATCAAATATCCGTCTGTAGTGCACTTCGTTTTTAGTGTATTAATGTGTCCAATGCAATAATTAATGGTGATGGACTTTTATTTTCGTATTAAAGCGATAAAATACTATATCTCGTTTAATAAGAAAATAAAAGTCCATCACGATGAATTATTGCATTAGACACATTAATACACTAAAAACAAAGTGCACTACAGACGGACATTTGATACTTTCATTCAATTTCTGTGAAATAATCGCAAAAAATCACCAAAAATGCGACGTTGCGAGCTCAGCACGGATGCACCCTCTTAAGGGTTTTGATACCGACAGTTTTTTTTAATAAAAATACACTTACAAAAGATGGTATCTTTTGATAGCATGGACTTAAAAATTTCGCTACTTTTCAGCTGCGTGGTACCATAGCCATTATTATTTGGTGTTTATTTAAACTTATTACCTACCTCTTCCTGTTCCTAAAAAAAAATGGTGATGACAGACAGATAGACGCACGCCCACACAGACGGACAATAAAGTGAAGCTTTAGATACCTATTTGCCATTTTTCCTCTCGAGGTACGGAAACCTAAAAGCACAGTGTCAGCATATAAAAATAAATAGTCCTACTTTAAGAAAAATTCCAGATGTAAATGGTCATACAAATAATTAGAAGTTTGCAAAGCAGATACAAAAGGGTGTATAAATATATATGTAGAACAATATTGATTCATAAATACATATAACTAATTATTAGACACCAAGTAAAAATTATAAATGTTGTTAACTTACATCAATTATCATCAAACAACTTTGGTCCAACCTATAACAATACAGCTTTTAACAACTTTATAATTATTAATTAAATTATTTCTTAGTAGGTCGTGTAATGTAATTTATTACGCAGTGTAAGTATAATAATAATCAACATGCCAAATACGTAAGGTAAATTAAATACCTACTTCAAGCCTACTTCAGTGTCTTGTGTATTTACTCAAACAAGTCGAGATCAAAAACATGTGTTATGCCTTCCTAAAATTAATTATAGGTATTAGGGCTGTACAATTCATCTGGTTTTAGCTACACTTAAAATCAACAAGCCCTACAAATGGACAAAAAAATAACTTATTGTTTGTTGTCTGATTTAGAAGAATAAATATCGATACAGCCATCATGCCAAATGTTTTCGACGTCTTGGTAACGTAGATATATTTATGCCCTTGACGGTACATATACGATTTTTTCCAGATGCAGATTAAATTCTCCAATCAAATTTCATCATAGTAGTTATGTAGAAAAATGTAGCCAGTTACATATCAAATCATGAGTCGCTTTTGCCGTTTTCTGGGCTGCAGCACCATATTACCGTCACGGCACAATTTTATCGATATCGGCGACTGCGACATTATAGGTAAATTATATTTTATGCAAGTTATAAGAATTACGATACGTCAATGCCCGACTTTCCCGTGGACGGCATTTTGTAAAAGCGCCGAAAGTAAAAAGTGTTTGTCTGACTAACAAAACAATAAATCGCTTACAAAATAGGTACATTTAACCTTCATCTGTCTACCCTAACGTGGATCCTTAAGTAGTTAGGTTGTTACAACCGGTCGCTTATTTTCTCTATTTCACTTAAGTAAACTAAGTTTAAATCTGTAGATATTTAATGTCACTTTCAATAAAAGTACAGATTTCGCAGCCAACTAGCTTAATCAGTCGTTTAATTAAAAGCTTGCCTGTTTACAATAAACAATAACCAGTGTCCGTTTTTCACTGTTTATATTCCGTAACCTGCCCTTACTACCTATTCCACAGACGGCTGAGTATCAGCCAGCTCAAGGCCCTATTTTATAAAGCTGCAAGTTACAATTTACAAGCGGAAGTCTCTTTCTGACCCTATGTGTTAGATAGAGACTTCCGCTTGTAAATTGTTACTTGTAGCTTTATAAAATAGGGCCCAGGTAGTACATATTTAAAACTCGCAGTTTAGTAAAAAGACTAAACTGATAATTAAACGGCTAATATTAAGCTGCAATATACTTGTAGGTACCTACTAAGTAAAGATAAGACAATAGCTGCCGCTGATCGCATACCTATTTAAAATTCGATGAAAGCGTGGGCTCAAATAGTTGAAAGGCTTTGTTCCTAGAGTCTATTTGTCACACTATAATTTGAACTTCGAGCATATTGCACCCGACTACGGTTAATGAGTAGTTAGATAATATATTTTTAAAGTGGACTAGTTGGATATGTTTTGTGAATGATAAATAATTAAAGTGCTTTATAAACTAGCGACGGCTACCTTTCGAGATTATGGTCACTAAATAGTTATTTACTTCTACCGCCCTTCTTAAATACAAGTACTAAAATATGTATAAAAACTTGACGCACTTCGTACGATCGAACAAGAAATGTGCTATTACATCAAACTTAATCTAGATACATGATTGGAGACATGACTTGTTTATTTAATTACACACTAACCAGTGTCTTACATTTATTTTAAATGCGATGCAAGATGCAGATCCCATTTGTTGTTTGCTGTTAACATCACACATAGTTGTGGAACATTTAAGGGCATAAAGTTACGGTTACGAATAATAATTCTCGATCATTATTATCCATAACTTACGAATAATAAGCATCAAGGTACTTTTTTAAATAAAATTGAGCATGCAGATCCATCTCTTCAAACTTTGGTCAATTATTGACTCTAAAATTTTAGTTTACATTTTAATGCAAAAATGTATTTAAGACAATGTCAAAATTTCACTTGAACATTTTTAATGAATTCATGGGACTCAGTAAATATCTAATTAAGTTAATCAAGAACCTAATTCGTCCTATGTCATGGCTATAATTTGGCACAGGAAATATTTGCAATATGAAGTTTTCTATATTATTAGGAACTCCTGCCTTTTGGTCTAATTTATAATAAAATTTATCAGGTAGCAGGCAGGTTCCACGTTTGCCCTCGCGCACTGCCGAATACTCAACTGCTTTTTATTAGTCCTTTCTGCCAATTTTCCTATTACGCCGCAAGTTAAGAGGGTTTATTCCTACTGAGCTGGCAACGTCGCATTTTTTTTTTTGCGATTATTTCACAGATGTGGAATGAAAGTTTAAAATGCGCGTCTGTTATGTTCTTCGTTTTTAGTGTATCAATGTGTCCAATGCAATAATTAATCGTGATGGACTTTTGTTTTCTTATTAAACGAGATATATTATTTTATCCCTTTAATACGAAAATAAAAGTCCATCACGATTAATTATTGCAATGGACACATTGATACACTAAATACAAAGAACTTGTATAGACCACATTTTGAACTTTCATTCAATTTCTATGAAATAATCGTAAAAAACAGCAAAAATGCGACGTTGCCAGCTCATTAGGGATAAACGCTCTTAAGGTAGAGGACATTGAAATAGGGTAGTGTATTTGGGCTTTTAGATGAGATATATATATATGTATATGCAGGTATATCTACGTTCATACCATGATAAGTTTAGTAAATGTACTACTACAGGATGGCTAAATGAACACTTGATTTATTTAAAAAATCAAACAGAGCAATAGAGACGTTGAAAATTCGATGAAGTGCCCTTTACATGCAGTGGTTGTGTGATATAGAGAGAATATTGTTTAGTAAAACCAAAGCACAAGATTTTCCAAACAGCGCATCATTGCACAGCTATACTAATAATGATAGTCAAAATTGTTATCAGAATACAAAATTGATTAACAGTGAGTCCTAGAGACTTCATTTCGTTGTATTTTCACACTAACAATATGTGATTGTCACACATTGCTTTTACAATGCTTAAGCTTCACGTCAGTCGTTATTAAACAAGTCAACTAGTGTAAATATTATTTTTATGATCAACAAAACATGCATTCTGATTATGATAACTGTCGAGCTTCATCACAATATTTTATTATTAATAATTATTTCAAAGGCATAATAGTAATAATGTTGTTTTTTCAAATGCGTTATTATAATTTAATTACTTACGCTAAGTCGTGCGAACTCATCCGAGATATGGATTAATGACTAGAATTAATGTGACTGTATAAATAATTAGGTACTTATTAGATCGGTGGGTCTACGCTTTTAGCCAACTGAAGTGGTACTGTTGCTCACATGACGCGGCACTTTTCTCTCCCGCTCGCGGACGCTTCGCCGCCATCTTTGACCACTTTATCTTTCTTCTTTTTGCCTTTGCCGTCTACTTGTAGGGACACGTTCCTGTTCTTTTCCATGTTTAGCAATTCCTGGAATCCAAAAACATTGATTTTGACATTGGTTTACTTATTAAGCTATGAAAGTAAGAAAAAACACCTCAAACTATCTCTTCAATTAAAACAACTTTTTAATGTGAGCCAACAGAACTTCACTTTGCGGAGCTCTTATTCTGCGTAGTTTAGGTGCTTCTTTTACAAAGAGATTAAACATTTTAGTATGTAAACAATACTATGTTTAATCTGTTTGTGATTTACTAACATTTTGTCTATGAATGCGATTTAAAGTCTACATACATACATACATACATATCGTCACGCCTCTTTCCCACAGGGGTAGGCAGAGACTACTTTGTTCCACTTGCTACGATCCTGACATACCTCTTTCGCTTCATCCACATTCATCAATCTCTTCATACATGCTCGTCGGTTTCGGGTACTCTTGACCTGGCCTTTTTCCAAAACGTCCCTAATTTGATCATGGAACGTCCGCCTAGGCCTTCCCCTCCCAACGCACCCATTCACACTCGCCGTATAAATCTGTTTAGTTAATCTTCTTTCATCCATCCTCTCTACGTGACCAAACCAACCAAGCACAATTTTTTCTATCCTAGTCACTATATCTTCTTTCACACCAGCATGTTCCCTTATCACACTATTCCTTATTCTATCTTTCAGTGATACACCTTCCATACTTCTTAACGTTCTCATTTCTACCGCATTTATTCTACTTTCATGCTTCTTTTGCCATACCCAACTTTCGCTACCGTACATTAGTGTTGGAACGAGCACCCCTCTGTGAACAGCCAGACGCGCCTTCTTTGACACCTTCTCACTGCTCACAAAGGCGCGCAGCGCTCCATTGACCATGTTTCCGGCATTCACTCTTCTTTCAATATCTCTTTCACACTTTCCATCTGTCGTAAAAGCCGAGCCCAGATACACAAACTCTTTTACCTGTTCTACTTTCTCACCCGCAATCATAATCTCACATTCTGTCATGCTGTCGTCTTTTTCGAATACCATAACTTTCGTCTTGCTTACATTAACTTTCATGCCTTTCCTTTCCAATGCCCCACATAAAATGTTAGCCATTCTTTGCAACTCCTCCTCCGACGATGCTAACAACACTTGGTCGTCGGCGTATAGGAGGCATTTGATGGTTAACTCGTTCATCCTTAGTCCACAGTCATTCTCTTTCAAATCATTCAGGCACGTATCCATGAATAGGTTGAACAGCCACGGCGACGCAACACATCCTTGTCTAACACCTTTTTCGATGCTAAACCATTCAGTGTACGCCCCGTTTATCCTTACACAAGCACTAGAATCCTCATAGAGAGATTTTAGTGCTTGTATCAGATTACTGTTCACCCCATGCATGGCTAACGCTGACCACAACTCATTCCTCCAGTCTAATGTTTTGATATTTTAGTAAATTATAACTATACTACTTTTAGTAGCATTTTTATTTTAAAGATGGGTTCTGTGACAGTTGTGTCAAAGAAAATGATACTTTATTCATATTGGCAAAAAGAGGCATGACGCAAGAGCCGTTTCTATGATCCCATTACATTAAAGTTTATTTTCTTTTGACACTTATAACTGTCACTGTCAGTACCTATCTTACGTGAAAAATATTAAAAGAAAACTTGGAATCAAGTATTTCTTGGTGGTCACCATATTTTAAAAACTAGTGTTTGAAACTGACCTGGAAAAGTTGTGTTACATTATGATTCGTTTTAGCAGATGTTTCCATAAAGGAGACGCCCCACATCTGCGCCTGCGTCTGTCCTTCGCTGGCCGAGACCTCGCGTATCTCTGGACTCTCGTCGCACTTGTTTGCTGCCAGCATCACCGGGATGTTCGGTAACTCGGCGCCTTTTATCTCTTTTATCGTCTGCCATATCGGCTTTAGTTCCTCCAGTGATTGTCTACTGCTCACGGAATACACTAGTATGAAGGCATGGCCCTGGAGAAGTAGAAAGCGACTTTAGTGGTAAGAAGAATTTATTAACCAACAGAAAAAAAACTGGTAGAGTTTTTCATTAATAGGTAATTAAATTTTATACCAGTTTGAACTAATAGCAACCGCATAGTATTTATACAGCTACTTACTAATATTTAGCTTATCCTTGAAGGGATGAAAAAAACAATACAGCTATCCTATTAGTAGCTGTACGATTATTGCCTGTCCACTTAATTCTTTTAAAAGAAAAATAAAATGTGGACCTTGCTTGATAAGTACAGTGGTTAATTTATGAAACTACTATACACAAGAAAATACTTTGAATTGTCATATAATACGAGTTATTCAAACTTCATCCAGTGGGTCCTCAAGTAAAGAATGCGACTTTAAAAAAGGCACGGAAGTGCAATGCAAAATTAGTTGCAGTTTAGTCTTAGTTACCTTGCTGATAGATAATCTCTGCATTGCTGGAAACTGATGAGATCCTGTTGTGTCCGTTATTTGAAGCGTACATATTGTCTTGTTACTACTTATCACCTAGAACAGAAATTGTCATAGAATTATAAACCTTGTATGATGGTCATAACAATAAATGATTCTATTTTTCTAATTTCAATTATTTGTTACTGAGTAACTATCTCTTTCATGTGTTTTAGTGACCCTAGTAGAATTTAGACTTGACATCCTTCACATGATATGATATATTATGTGAAGGACACAAATGCAATAACTTATGGCTATAGAAGTGCTGGCCAAGTGCTGAAGGCTTTGGCAAGATCTCAAAGGGGACAAGGTCAGATAAGCGAATAAATATGTATAACAATATTTTGGAGTAAGCCTAAATGTTACAGACACTAAGCAACAAGAGAGTTGACAATGTTATTTACTTTATTTACTGTGGTGTTTTTGATACAATGTAATGGTCTTTTTTTTACTTTCAAGGTAAACAAATTGTAAAACTAAACAGCATATAACTAAGGGAAACAAAATATTCTCACCTTAATAATTGAATGACAAATGAACATTTAAAAGGGAAAAATCAAATAGCAAAAATATGAAAAACATTTATTACATAAACAAAACAGCAGACAAAAAATGAAAGCAACACAAAACTATGCACAAAAAAAATGAACACTGGTATACATTGACCAAATTGAATTGTGAGCCACCATAGAAAATATTCTCAGGCTACGTTCATAAAGCCACCACACAATAACCACCCTAAGTTGATAGTTCTACAGTCAAAGGTAGGAGTCGTTTAAAAAAAAAGTACATGTTAAGGGCTTAATTACAACAAAAATTAATTGATTCTTTTGTGTTACAACCGTTTCACCTTTATTCCATTGCAATAAGGATGAAAATGCCGTAACACAAAGGAATCAATTAACTTTTGTTTTAATTAAGGCTCAACTATGTAGATACCTACATAATGTTTTGAAAACGACTCAGGATAGATACTGTGGATTGTGCTGATAGTAACTCAAGTTATTTATGGGTACTGTGATGGCTGGCATTATGATATTTAATGTGAAAAGGTTCCAGAATGGGTCATATTTCAATGGTTTGATTGTAAGCAAAACTTAGTTGAGAGTTCAGATTAGTGAAGTGTATGGACTATCAGCTAATCAAATATAATAACAGAAAACGATGTAATAACTGAAATTCAGACAAATAATGTAACAATATCAATATAATTGATAGGACCCTCTAAATAGGAACAGCAAAGTAGCTGAAAAATAATAAAGAACCAACAGCTCTGTTGTTGTTTACTAAACAATGGCCTAGTTAGCGTAAGAATATTGATTATACAGTAATTTAGTTCTATTTTAAGATAATCTGTCTTACTTGTCTGTATGTGTCCTCAATCGTCGGTATGTAAGATTCCCTGAACGTGCCTTTAACAAACCGCAGTACGAGGGAACTCTTTCCTACACCACCCGCACCAAAAACTACAACACGATAATCATTACTTTGCTCCGGCATAACTTATTATTGTAAATAACGCTATCCTGCATAAAATCAATTCAACGTACGGTACAAAAATTATACTATCAGAAAGTCGTTTTAAAGCATTGTAACGTTGCAAATACGGGTGTCCGTAATTTAAGTCTTAATAAAAACAGCAATATAAATTGCCCTTTCCCAAATAAGAATAACAACACATTTTTATGATTTGTATTTTTACAGAACTGTCTGCCTGAGCCTACAACAACGCCCAATTCCGAATTGCATACATACATATGCAATGCAGTACACTACACTACCTACACTAGCACTACACGAGCAAACACTATACTACACTCACGCCACGCACACTATTACAAAATTAGTGACGTTTATAATGTTGCCCCTTGTTTGCCCCTTTCGTCTTTAAATATTCAGTGTTCGGGGAGGCATTGAAATTATCGATTTTGGTAAAATTTTAAGAGTTTTAATGATTTTAGCACAATGGCTGTGGATTTTAGGTATTTTAAAGTTTGAAAGCTCTTTCATTAAATCTTTTATTACATATCTCGAAAACCTGTGCATGCAGCTACGTTCTTCTTAAACGAAGCGAAACGTAGCGCTTTAAAACTTTCACAGTATTTATTAGCGCGTTAAATCTGCTACATAGTGTTTACAGCGTGCTTCTAAAACGCGACTGTTTTAGATAATTACAAATGGCTACCGTTTTCAACTTGCGGTTATCCTTCACTGCTGGCATGGTTTTCTAATCAAGGTTTGTTGCAAATGTATATTTTATCGTTATTAAAGTAGCTAAACATAATTGTGAATTTCAGTAGCGACGTACCTGCATTACAAAATTAACACGAAACCCAATAATCCACTTTCATGTTTGATACATTTGGGTAACGTGCCGGCTTCAGTTTACGTGAACAAAATATTACTCCTCTCGCCTCACCTTCGTACCTATCACTTTTAGAGTTTTAGTCGTCGACTGTTTCCTAGTTGTTCATATTTTGTAATCGAACATTTTATTTTGCATGACAAATTGATTTCTTCTTTTTCAGGTGTTAATTGCTGAGCGAATTTCTGCGATCGTATAATTGCACTGAGTAGTTCTGTTATTGCCAAGAATCATGGGAATACAGGATCTACAAACATATTTAGAAAATGAGGGAGTAGGAGTTGATTTGTTTAGAATTGCACGAAATCATGCCGGCGGTTTCCGACTTGTGCTCGACGCTGAGGGCTGCCTGGACCGCCTTTACGGAGGATACTTCTCAGGCAAGTCTAACTGCAATATTCAAACTGAAATTATTATGTTTCTACTTTACATTTTATTGAAAAGCACCTACATGAAAGTATTAAACCTTGTGATAAACTTTATTTACAAACAATAACTGTGATTATAACAAAGCTAAAATATACCTATACATACCTATTCTATCACATACAAGCATGAATCAAATGTGTTTATTTATGTATCAGATTGGGCATGTGGTGGGCAATGGGCCCGGTGTGTTCAGTTCCTGACCACCCTAGCCCAGGCGTTGGCTGAACATCAGGTGGCGCTGTGCGTGTGTTTTAACGGTGCACACCCAACTCCCCCAGCGTCCCCGCAGCACTGGATGCAGACGCAGTCCACATACAGACAGAGAGTGAATTCTGTTAGTCTTCATTCATTTTGTATGAGTACTTTAATTATCCTTATGTTGATATTGATATACCTCAACACTGTATTTTATTTTGTGGTGAAATGATCATGAAGTTATGAACTCAAGAGAAGAGCTCAATATATATATTTTTTTAGGTATTACGCCATATTGTGACAAAAGGCACCCCTCCACCGAAGGTCTGGTGGGTACCTCCAACAGGACTCCATTCCTGTTTAAGAACAGCTCTCAGATACCTTAATATACCTATTGTGAGTATGATTTCCAAATTCCTATTAATAAAGCACTTGCACTATCTAAAATTAATTATTTTCCTTAGATGGTTTCTTCAGATGATCATTGCCAAGAAGTAGTCGGCTTGTGTCGGGAGAAAACGTATGCTGGTTTAGTTGGCTGCTCTGGAGAATACTTGGTGTTCCAGCCTCCAAGATACTTCAGCTCATCTCAGCTTAAACTAACATACAGGGTAAGTCAACACGGTTCATCAATATAACCTGCAATATGTCTAATTGTGTATTTCTCACCAGATCTTATTTGCCTTGGAGTCAAATTGCTTCAAAGGTTGCTGATCTAATTTGGTCATTCTTACAATGTTATATTATTTTCATGTTTGTAGTCATCTTTGGAAACCAAAGAATACAAAATTCATGAGCTGCCTCAAGTACTGGATGTGCCTCAAGACCGCCTTTGCCTTATGGCCGCCCTTTTGGGTGGCACTATATTGTCGGAACAAAGCCTTACAGATTTCTACAAGCGTTTGGGAGTTACCCCAAAGAAGGTAAACTTATATGACAAATGAAGTGTGTGCAGGAAGAGGTAAACAATGAGGAGAAATAATTATTTCTTAATTTTTTTCTTGTAGCAACAAGTTCCACCAGAAGCCCTGATAAAAGCTGTTAGTCAGTTTGTGCGCGATTTGCCATCATCTGATATTGACAATGCTTGCATCGAAATATTTGGTGACCTCAATGATCTCCGAGCTGCCAAACTGAAACAAGCTGTTCAATACTATCTCAATGGTACCAAAGATGGATTCCTCAAATACAGGACAGCCTCTGGTAAGATACCTTGATGATAGTACATTTAATTTATAAGTGTTATAAACCAGTTTTTGTATGTTATTGTTGTGCGCTTTTTAGGTCGCCGCCCTAAGAGCAACAAGAGGAACCAAAAGCCTGACAGTCCCCAGTCAAGTTCTGTAGACATGGATATGTCCAAATTAGCTACAGAGACATCTGAAAACGAGGTTTACATTTGTGTACTTAGTATATTCGCGCTACCATCGGTTTGATCATCCACGCCTTTTCCATTGACATTAAATAGATTGGCTCACCTAATTATAAGAAGATCAGTAATAAAATTGTTGCATGTTTCAAAATTCAAAATTAATCAAAGTGCAGTGCAGAGTACATTTTAGTTACTTCAGTTATTTGTATGACAGTATTATACTTACCTATGTAATATTTATATACATATGATATCAATTTTTGTTTCCTAAAAATTTTGTATTCATATATTTTTATTTTACGTATATTCATTTCCATACTCTGAGCACTTGAAAATTAAAGAAAAAAATACTAAATTACAGCAAAAAGGCTTGGACGATTACAAATTGGCTACAGCGAACGCGTCAATGAATGCCGACTTTTGTATGGAAGACCGATCCATTGACGTGAGCCACGCTCTCTCGTCGATGACTCTCGAGGGCGCCGACGCCGATCAGAAGACACCTGCGGACAAACCCGTACCCAAAAACGAGAAACATGCTCCAGTCAAAGAGGTGTGACTATTCATCATTACTAGTCATCTGCCATGAAATTAGAGGAAAGCATGTTTAAATGCAAGTCATCCTGCAATGCTACTTAAAAACCAAAAACTGCTGATGTCACTGGCTGGCGTCCTACTGTCTATACTGTCATAATAATATCATCATTTCAAATGACAGCACAAATCCATCTGAATTGTATTTAGTTACTTATCACAATTTTCTCGTTTTGCTCCCCCAAAAACTCCATCCTCTGTAACTCGATTTAAAGTAATTGTTCTAAATAGGCATTTGTTACTGCCTCCCAATTATTTTAACAAGCTGTTTGTGAATTGTGAGTGTGGTATTATCATTTTCTCGTCACATTTTGTATTGGTCACACACTTAATTCGTCATCAATCCATAACTTGTCTCACTTTTAACTAAAGGACCAAAGAAGATGTAGCGAATTAGAAGAATTAAGCATAATCGACGAATAAAGAATGAGACGAAATAAGAATTAACGAAAAACAGATGAGACGAATCTGAAGCAATTTTGTTAGGCAGTGTTTTATTTTTTAATTTATTGTAAACGAAAAAGATTACAATCCAATCAAGGTTCCAATTAGGATTGATTCATACTTGCTTACTAGTTGATCGCTTCTGGCACAAGTCTTAAGCTGTTTCACGAAAGGGGGCGGTAAACCTGGCGGCACCCCCCTTTCCCCCAATCTTAAGATGTGAACGCGCCTGTAGGCTTATTGTCTAACTCGCTCGCAATCGCCATCGTGTTCATTTTGACAGTTCTTGTATGAATGTGACAGCTAGCTGATTCCGATGCCAATTGTCAGCCCATACATGAACTGTCAAAATGAACACGATGACGATTGCGAGCGAGTTAGACAATAAGCCTACTGTACGAAATTAACGAAGATCACCTGTAAATGCGCTTAAAAAATCATGCCGCGGGGTATACCTTGATGAACGTTGCATAAGTCGGTTAAGAGTAACATATTTTTGATGCAGTTCATCAGGTCAGGTGATGATCCCACCTAACTTTAAATTATGCATACTAATACATGAATTCCAGGGCCGCCAGCTCATTAAGTCAATGAGCGACGACAACTGTCCCCCGGCACCAGCCGAAGTCCTACGAACCTGCGCCGAGCGTCACGCCCGAGGGCTGATGCACCCGAATATGCTCTCGATCCTCACGCACCGCCAAGTTGCCCTCCCGGTGCTTATGGAAGACGATAATCACCGCGAAATACCATCCATACATCACTTCTTTCGGCCGGTCCGGCAGAACGTCTATGCAATCGTCTATAACATGCATCATCACCGTTTCATGGCGCAAAAGGCCAAAGGTAAGAACAGTATACTTTTTTCGGTAATTGCGTAATAAATAACAAAGACGTTCTTCTGTTTCTCCTTCTTCTGTCTCTTCTTTTTCTGTCAAGTAAAAATTTATGTAAATAATTCAAGTCTCTTGCAACCATAAAGAAATGAGACCATTTTGGGAATCCAAACATTTACCGCAGTTCTAATGAATGGAAATATAATAAGTACAATAATTTCAGATGAAGGTACATCAAGCATGCCACTGGACCGAGCATGCACTGTGGAAGTTGCGGAGTGGATTTACTCGCGTGTGAACCCTGGCAAGAGCTCTGAAATGGTGGCTGGTGTGATACTCGACTGGCCCGTGCCTACCGTGCAGAGGCTTTGGTTTGGGTGAGCTTTTAGTTGTTGATTTATTCTTATAAGGTCGAGAGATCTAACTATGAGTATTATTATTCTGGGACCCATTTTGAAATTCCTTAAAGCCGGGAATACACATGCCAGTAAAACGGATCAGTAGCTTGCGTATTAGTTACTGGCACGTAGAAGTAACTCGCATACTGTGAATACATTTGCAAGTTAAACTTGAATGCTATTGGCGTCTGCATTGCGTACTGGCATGCCTGTAGCTGCCGTATGCGTTCACTCATGCCAGTTCAGTTTCGCAGCCCCCCGCGACCCCTTCATGCCAGTAAATCAAATTGCTTGCAATCTACTATCTTACCAGGTACAGGCATGCCAGTTAGTGTATACACGTGCTTGTAGCTGGCACGTGCAAGGAGCTGGTATGCAAGTGTGCCAGCTACAGGCATGCGATAATTTAGAAATTATATAATTTGGAAATTTCGGATAGCAGCTAGGACAGGTACTTCAATGGTCTTACGAGGTCACTTCACGAGATAAGTGCCTCACCTGAAATTATAATAACATCTTTTTCTTTATTACAGAACGGCTCAAGATGACAAGTGCCGCCGAATGCGGGCGTTCCTGTCTTGCATGCGCTCGGACACCCCGCTGATGCTCAACACGTCTTATGTGCCGCAACACTTGCTCATCCTGGCTACTGTGCTGAGGTAGGCCATATCTTCATTGTGACAGTGTACTTCCTCTATTTAATTTTAAACTCGCTAGATTGTTTGGTCAACTATTTAGTCAGTGGATGGTAGATTTTGGCTCTAATGAAGTTGGACATTGGCCTTGGATACAAAGTAGATTGTACATCAAGAACATAAAACAAGCCATTTTTTTTATAGACACGTCGAGGGGAAAATGGGTTTAATGCTCGAGTTCTACACTGTGCTTTTCACTTCGATTACAAGGAATTAAAACAAACTTGTAGACATTGTATAATGTCGATTAATTTGACGAATTTTCAACTACACCACAAGGTCGGCTAGTTTTCGCTTATTAATCTTAAATTTCTATTTAGATAACATTTTTTTTTGTGAAACTAAGATATAACTAATCTTATCTCATGAAAAAATGTGTCTATTAATAAATGAAGGATATAATGTGGCTGTAAAGTAAAGCCTAGTTGCCTGAGCCTTAAAAGAAGAAATAATTTTATGCACTAGCTAGAGGATAAAAAGCAATTTTTGTGCAGCATTCTCCCGACATAAATGAACAACTTTACGAGCATAAGAAGTGAAAGCGAAATTTTTCATCAACGTGGATGTATATTCGTTCACTGCACGAATGCGATAAATATTTGGAAATCGAGCGTGTCAATTCGAATACGTCATCGGTATTTTACATCCGATTTTTTTTTCGCTTGTCTTTATGTAATTATGTATACTTCATTTAATTTAGAATGAGAAACCGCAATAACATTATTTTGCGTCTTGTTTATTTGTTACCTAGCAAATAGTACAGTGCAATAGTCTGGCAGCCGCAAAATAAAATTGTTTTAATGTCACTTTTTTTGCGTGCCGTTAATTGTTACTCTAATACAAATTGTGAAGAGATTACAGTTCACGAGCCGCAATATAATGTTGTTGTGGTTTCTCATTCTAAATTAAATGAAGTATAGGTACCTACTCAGATAGCACAATTCACTTGTTTTTTTCTCTGTTAAACGTAAATGCCGTGCGATATGCGAAACAAACAATATAAAAAGGTAATTTTTAGGACACGCAAGATAGGACCACTTGCGTAATTCATTTAACTCCTGCGCCATGCGGACTAACCCCCTTATTCATAAAAGCTCTATAGGCTTTTAGTAACTTAGCAATCGTTTGTCCTTATCTGTCACTTTGATATTTACCTTTCACAGATAAGGACAAACGATTACCAAGTTAGTAAAAGCCTGTAGAGCGTTTATGAATAAGGGGGCAAGTGATTAAAGAGGATCAATATTTCAAGATTTAATATTCACGTTAAGTCTTTTCTTATAGATTCATCATGACGTCGCAAATCCAGATCCTTAGACGTCAAGAGCTGGACGCGTTCTTGGCCACAGCTTTCTCCAATGATCTCATGAATGCTCTACACTTGCAAGAGATGACCGTAAGTAAAAAAATATACCTACTATGAAATGTCTGAAGACTTATTTATTTGTTTATTCGGTACAATTACATATTGTAAACAACAACATAGCAAAACATATGATACAGAGAAAAACATTGCGTTTACAACTCAATTACAATTGTACACAACATTCAGCACACAAATGACTTTTCTACAGAAAAAGAAAAGCTTAGCACAACGATAAGCTTACCATATCATAGGGTTACCCTATGAAAAGGCATATGAAAAGGCAAATGAAGTTGAATGAATGTTGATCTCCGATCCTCTCGAGTACTCCGATGAGGCCGACATAGTCACCACTGTGTACTAAAGCCTCTTTAAAATATAAGATTTAAAAAAGATGAAGGGGTTTTCCGGTCGTTGCTACAAAACCGAACTCGTGCAGGTGAACGGCATCAGTTCCCGCGGCGTGCAGCTCGGGGCGCTGGTGATGGCGGGCGCGGAGGCGGCGCTGCTGGCCAACGACGCGTGCGGAGCGCCCGTGCCCTGGCTCGTGGCGGCGCCCTGGCTCTACTTCGACGGCAAGCTGCTGCAGCGCAACCTGCACCGCGCCGGACACTGCAAGCATCTCGCGCAGCTCTGCGACAACCATGTCGATACCGTTGTCAAGGTAATGACAAATTTATCATTAAAAATAAAAGATTAAAACTACCTATAACAAGAATATTTTAGCGACATTCCTGTCCTTTGCGCAACATAACTTTTGCGATTCTTGGGTAAAAATAGTCAGTTGAGTGTTACGTGACGTCTAGAGAGGGGAAGGGGGGTACAGAAAAACGTTACGGCGCGTTACAAGGGGGGAGGGAGGGTCAAAAATCTTCAAAAATTTGCCTTAGTAATACTTGAACGCTCCCCGTACGATGGAAATTAGTGAGAACATCGTGCTTGTACTTTATTAACCTCGCTCGTCGCGCCTCACCGGTCGGGAACCCTCGGATTAGCAGTTGGGTTTTTGTTTGCAGGTGGAGCGCATGCGCAAGGCTATCCTGGAGGGTCTGGAGGTGGAGTTCGCGATGCCGCCGCTGCCGCTGGTGGCGGGCGTGGTGGGCGGCGCGCTGGGCGGCTGGCGCGGCCGCGCGCGCCCCGCCCGCCTCGAGATCGCCGGCGTCGTGGTCGGCCAGTGGGGCGGCAGCTACCCCTCGCGCGCCGCGCGCTACCCGCAGGTACCCACTGACACTAGTGAGCGATGCCGCCGCTGCCGCTGGTGGCGGGCGTGGTGGGCGGCGCGCTGGGCGGCTGGCGCGGCCGCGCGCGCCCCGCCCGCCTCGAGATCGCCGGCGTCGTGGTCGGCCAGTGGGGCGGCAGCTACCCCTCGCGCGCCGCGCGCTACCCGCAGGTACCCACTGACACTAGTGAGCGATGCCGCCGCTGCCGCTGGTGGCGGGCGTGGTGGGCGGCGCGCTGGGCGGCTGGCGCGGCCGCGCGCGCCCCGCCCGCCTCGAGATCGCCGGCGTCGTGGTCGGCCAGTGGGGCGGCAGCTACCCCTCGCGCGCCGCGCGCTACCCGCAGGTACCCACTGACACTAGTGAGCGATGCCGCCGCTGCCGCTGGTGGCGGGCGTGGTGGGCGGCGCGCTGGGCGGCTGGCGCGGCCGCGCGCGCCCCGCCCGCCTCGAGATCGCCGGCGTCGTGGTCGGCCAGTGGGGCGGCAGCTACCCCTCGCGCGCCGCGCGCTACCCGCAGGTACCCACTGACACTAGTGAGCGATGCCGCCGCTGCCGCTGGTGGCGGGCGTGGTGGGCGGCGCGCTGGGCGGCTGGCGCGGCCGCGCGCGCCCCGCCCGCCTCGAGATCGCCGGCGTCGTGGTCGGCCAGTGGGGCGGCAGCTACCCCTCGCGCGCCGCGCGCTACCCGCAGGTACCCACTGACACTAGTGAGCGATGCCGCCGCTGTACGCTCAGCCTCTAATACTTGGTGACACCCAAAGCGGTCAAAAAGTTAGCGACACGACCTTATTTCATCAACTGCAACAAAGACGTGTTGCGAACTATTTGGTTACTTTGGGTGTCACGATCTATTTGACGCTGTAGGAAACCAATTTTGAAAAAACCAAATCGAAGTACAAGTTTTGCTGGTCTAAATGATTCGACTTAACTTAAAAGTATCCATGTACCAAACGGCAATCTAAAACATGGTACTAGAGCCCGATCAAAAAGCATCACTCGAAAGTAATATCTGTGTATCGTTACAATCAATATAATACAGCTCAAATAAAATTCTCGATCATTTCAGTATCCATCAATAAGCTAATTCGCTGATATCAAAAGTTATTGAAAAAATATTTATTTTGTAGTAGTGCATGTAAAAAATATCTTATTGTGATTTCATTTTAAAAATCGGAAATGGCACGCCTCGATAGCGGCCCGTGTTTGTGACGTCGTAAAACTAGTCACCTGTACAACCATCGGCGTGGTTCCCCAGCAGCAGCAGCTGGGCTACGTGGGCTACACGCCGACGCCGCGCAACGCGTACGGCGGGCGCGGCTGGCGCGGGGCGCGCGGGCGCGGGCGCGGCGCGCGCGGCGCCCCCCCCTCCCGCGGCGCCCGCCGCCCGCGCGTCGCCGACGAGCCCGCCAAGCCGCTCACGCTCACCGTCAACGGGTAACGCGCCATCTACATTATTAACGGCTTTTCATTCTTAACTGTCTTATTTGGTAAACAAAATTCTAACCTCGATGTTCAAATTTTTGTAAAGAGTAAAGTGTAATTATAGGTATGTTATCAAATAAACCTATATTGGTTTATAATTTTGCTGATATTGTATCTCTAGTTCCTTTATTTACGATGAAATAGTTAAAAAATAACAAAAATGAGACGTTTTGAGATTAGAATTTTGTTTACCAAATAGGACAGTTAAGAATGAAAATACGTTACGTCGAGACGTACAGCTGTAGGCTTATTGTCTAACTCGCTCGCAATCGCCATCGTGTTCATTTTGACAGTTCTTGTATGAATGTGACAGCTAGCTGATTCCGATGCCGATTGTCAGCCCATACATGAACTGTCAAAATGAACACGATGGCGATTGCGAGCGAGTTAGACAAGAAGCCTACAGGCTTATTACGTAACTCGCTCGCAATCGCCATCGTGTTCATTTTGACAGTTCTTGTATGAATGTGACAGCTACCTAGATTCAGATGTCAATTGTCAGCCCATACGTGAACTGTCGAAATGAACACGATTACGATCGCAACGCAAGCTAGTTACGTAATAAGCCTGCTGGTCGATTCACTAGAGCTGAGACTAGTGTAAGTTTTCGCATATAAAAACGTCTCGAACGCGTTCTCGTAAACGTCTCAATTACTATGGAATAATTGGCAGCGCCACTTGCGGATCGAAACGGAAACAAACTGTTCTCATAGTATTCGACATTTTGACGCAAACGCGTTCGAGACCTATTTTGTGACCGAAAACCTACACTAAGCATCAGTGGCGTGGCGTCCATAGAACTCGATTCCCACTATCTTGCCTATTTTAAGGCAGTTGGGCAATTTATTGTGCAGAATTAGAGGACAAGGCTAGTTAAGTTCCCTGCGGCTTGCCTTCTGATATATTTGACGCCACGCCACTGCTAAGCATATTGGCACGAATGAATTGAACTGTCACTGTGTGAGTGACGATTTTGTACAGGGGCCTCCTAATATTTTGTAAATTTTGTTTTTTCTTATTCAGGAACCGTCTTATAAAATGGGAATACAATTAATTGATCGACTAAATTACCTTAACTGTCGTCTGCTGAGAAGAATGCTCCTTACTATACTTGGGAGCTAAAAAACCACGTCACTTTTCGTACAACTTTGTATGGGAAGTCAACCGGTTTTTTGCTCCCGAGTATAGATTTCTTTCGGCGCCTTATTTACAACTTAAATCTGAATAATTCACATGATACTAGTTAGATTTTGAGGAGTGATGAGTATTTTGATGTTTCAGTAAAACTGTGCGACCTGAGGACGTGGTCTCGCATGCAGAAGATGGAAGCCCTCGGGGAGACGATTCTGCCGCCGACAACGATATCGAAGGTTTGCATCACTTGTAAATAAAAACTAGTTAAATTTTTTTTTTATGACAAAACTTTTTTTGTTGCCAACTCGGATCCCTTCTTAATTAGATTATAATATTTTATAGGAGCCCAACCTCTGCGGACGAAGACTGCTAAAAATGCCAAGAAAAATATTGGAAAAGGTAAAAAGAAGAGTTCCAACCCGAAGACTGACATAAACCAGACATTGGAAGCCAATGGACCACTGGACAAGAATAAGGTGACCGCTGAATAAGTAATTCCGATTGACACCTACTAACTACAACAGGATTTTCATCAAAGCTTTCCCTATTTATCTATACCTTTCTTCTTAATAACATGTAATCATATTTTACTCAGTCACTTAATATATTTTAGATGCCGGAGCATGGCCATAATTCGGACAAAGAACATATTGGTCAAGGCGACGCACCAGTTTCTAATTAATATTTATTGAAAGAGTTGGTAATTACTTTCTTCTACCAACCTAGCAAACGATACTGGAGGTAAAGACATTTTTATTTTGTTAGCTATTTATACTCGACGTAGTTATTTTCTAGTGGCCTGTTTTATACTATTCTTATTATCATCACCTTTGCAGAGGAGTATAGATAGCGGGCCGTTTGCTATAAGCGGTCCCGTGGGCCGCATTTTATTGTTGTTTTAGCAGTAATACTTCAGTTGTATTGTTTTCGTTTATTTGTGGGGGAAAGCTTTTCAATAACATTATTCGTACACACTTGTTTGTAGTAGTATACATACATATTTATCAATAACACTTGAAACAAAAACACAATTTAACAATTACAAGATGAATTACATGGTTGGTGTATACTACTCGCATTACTTATAATTATTATCAGTAATGAAGTAACAACAGAAACATTTTTGGGAAAAATAACAATTGACGTCTAAATATCTTTGTTCTAATATAGCACGTAATTTGTGAGGTTGCATAATATTTGTAAAACAGAAAAGTAACAACATCTATTTTAAAGATGTTGT
Organism: Pandemis heparana; assembly: GCA_963854515.1. Taxonomy (NCBI): domain Eukaryota; kingdom Metazoa; phylum Arthropoda; class Insecta; order Lepidoptera; family Tortricidae; genus Pandemis; species Pandemis heparana. Next base: position 9,872,238 of record OY978010.1, read on the forward strand.
TGCCTATGCTGTTGCGGGCGCTGTCCGCCTGTCGTATTGTATACGTGCCTGAAGATCTAAAAGACTTCCCAATAAGAGACTGATTTTATATTACGTTGATTGTCACGCAACGTGGACAGTTAATTATAATATTAATAACAAGAGACAATTGGGGCGTAAGATGCCCCATTAAACCCTAATAAGACAAAGATTGCCTCTTTGGATATTTTGTGATGTGCTACTGCAATAAATAATTGTTATAAGGTACGCGTGCTCGAAGCAGACAAAGCAAATAACAAAGTGCCCAAAGGGAGTAGGTTTTGTTACTCGCGATCTAAAATATCCGCGAGCTGAACAAACCTCGGAAGCACCCGTTATCTGACAAGTGATAATTAGAAATATATATTCATAAATTAACATGTTGATTGTTAAGTCACGTTTGATTAAAAGTGAGATGACTTAGTGAATAATATGTTTTTATTTTAAGCATATGAAGTACTGAGTCAGCATTATTTATTTACATATAGTAATATTTACAATTTACCAAATTATTATTTTTATTTTTTTGCTTAGTTTAGTCTATGTTATCCTTTTCAAAAAATGTACTCTGAGCGTTCACAAGAAAAAGCATGTTCTCTGCCTAGTTGGGTGACCTGTAGACCAAAAAATATAATTGTAGATCAAAATTTAATATCGCAGGTAGATGAATCTCCAAATTGGTGCAAAACATTAAATAGGTCAGTACCGATTCCTGTTTAAGACCCCCCAGGAATCTGTGATGCTGGACGCCTAATGTGATTGTGATTGCATGGACTAAACCAGCATTTTTCAGACTTGTTTTCGGTATTTCGTGATGCGCTTTTTAGGCATTATTGGGTGGTTGAGTGTTATTTTATGGTGATGAATATGCAGTGTCGTTCATTATTATGTCGTATTGTCAGTCGTCTCACATGTAATGTAATGAAGATTGGTAATACCACAATAATAGTAAGATTGATAAATTAGTATAAAAATTGCATTTATTGAATGATGGTTGGTGCTTTAGGATCCGTGGGACTGCCTGAAACGAGTCTGAAAGTCATAGATTTAAGTCTTATAATAGACCTTTAAATGAAACTGAATGAACATTCGCATATTGACATTTCCTCATCCTATAGGGTATTATTTCATTAGGAAATTTTAGATTGTTAGTGATATATTTATACGCATTTTTGGAAGTTCAACTGTGCGAATGTTCTTCACTTTATATGTATTTTTGTAAATTTGTTATAATGTTATACTTAAATGTAGCTGGAATGACTAACGAGGATATTTGAGACAAAGTCTTGTTAAGATAATCGGTTGGTGGTAAACTGTCGCGACATAATCAATACAGTTACATTCCATTTCGAGTCTACTCATGAACATACAATTAAGAAAGACAGTTCGCGCCAGTCCAGAATGGAACCAAATGAAGACTTTACAATTTTTGGAACGCTTAAACCCTGGCCAGAAGACAAAATATGTTGCAAAAATACATATAAGTAATTGATTTTATCAATTGAAACATGAACAGAACTAGAGTGCAGCACTCACTTATATAGTAGCCACTGCGCTGTTCCAAGTAATTGCCAAACAAAGTAATGTAACTATAATGCATCTGACTTCGTACCGAGGGCGCGACGCCCGTCGCGCGCCCGGCGGCGCCGCAGCCGCCGCGGCCCTCGCATGCTAAGCTCTCGCTAGCTGTCGCCACGCGCGACACTTTATACTATATATTTAAACATATATTATTGCTTGCTTATTAAAACACGAATGTGTAGCGTTAGAACTTTTAACTTCAATGTAATTTGTTTTCCTTAAGAGTTGTGTAAACATAAAGCATGTTATAGAAGATAAAATAACAATGAACGGTTTTATAACCAAAAGGCAATGAAGGCTGACGTTTGCGTGTTGCCTGACACAATAGAATGGTATTGTTCTTGCCTTTACGTTATTGAATCGTATTTGTGCTCTTTAATGAAATATTCTTTGTCACATACATTTTAAAGTGTAATAGTTCATTAGCGATGGTTCAAAGAAGTAGACTTTATTTTTCTCTTTTAAACCATTATTCACTATAGTTTTAGATTATCCAACAATATTAATACATTTACTACATTATAAACTTGTTTGCCGACGATAAGTCACTTAATATTGTCAACATAATTAATTATAATCAAATATATTAGATAACCTTGTGGTAATACATAACATTTTCGTAACTGAACTGTAGCAAAGTGGAACTGTGGCTTTTTGAAAACACTTATAACTTAGAATATAACCTAACAATGAGAATTGTGTATAAAACGTTCATTACTATTTTAGTTTGAACACAAAAAAATTGAATGAATTTAAATTGTAAACAAACAGTTGTATTTGTCTTCAAATAAAACGTTCCATCATTATCAAGTAGTTTTATTTATTCACAGAGGTTTAACCGTTCGTGTATTTCCGTAACAGTGGTTCCTTCAACATTGGCTACGTAATTTATAACTATTTGTGCCGCATCTTTTATATCGTTATATTGGTGTAGGAGATGTACTTTGATGGATTTTTCATTGTCCTCCAGCAACCTGTCTAATTCTAGTTCAATTTTCGACAGCTTATCAAATATTTCTTGTTTATTTTTGGACGTCATCTGAAAATAGGGAAAGCCGATTGGATAATTTTATTATTATGAGCATGGAAAGTTTGTACAGCACACCGATTTGTGAAGCCTTTGAAAGTTTATAATCCTATTTTTCTAAAACCCTGCTGGTGCCTATGTAGGTAGAAAATCAAAATGAAACCGAAAAGGATGCAGCATTTTCGAGAGGGTTCAAAACAATTTAAAGCTAGGTCCAATAAGGGTGCGACCACACCGCCGCTTAAAAAACGGTGACGTAACGGAATCGCAACAAAATGTATGAAGAAACGGTGAGAAAACGTGACGCATACGACACGTCACTGCGTTTACGCGGCGGTTTGGTCGCACCCTAAATGAGAAAAATATTTTAAGATTATATTTTTCATCCAGCAGATTTTGTTCTACAATTTTTTCATCCTAAGATAATTTTATGTGAATTCCAATATACTGATTCTAGAAGAATGTTCAAAAATTGAGGCAAAATGAGCAAGTGGGTTACTTGATTGATAGTTAGGAATCACCTCTACCTATAAGCACATTTAACTGCCACAACAGTGTAACCAATGCATTGGCAGCCTAGAATGCTAGCACAGGATCTTACTCTCTATGCTGAAACAAAGCACACACAACCTGCTGCTTGGTGGCCAGAATCGCAAGCAGGTGGTAAAACCCTTCACAGGGTTCTACCACTGCAAAGGCTAACTGAAAACTGTAAGGTGTCAAATAAACACATTTTTAGAAACATACTTTTTATTATCAATAATCATGCAAGTCTGTTGTGACATCAACCCCCATAGCACAAGCTAACATACTATTTATATGTCTTCCTTCTTCAGCCTTAAATACATAACCATTGGCTTTGTCCACAGAGTTCTTAACCTTGATGAGGCTCTCTTCCTGCAACATGTCCACAAGTTGGAATGAAACCAAACTGTAATCTTCAACAATAGAAACTAGGGCACTGTTTAACTTTTTATACTTGTTAGTGAATGCATCACTGTCTAAGGACTCTATCAAGTAGTTTAAATCCAAAACATCAGTATAAAAGTCCATTCCAAATTGTAACTTATCCATGTGTTTTTTTAACAAGTCTATTTTTGTTAGTAGGTTTATGTGAGGCAATCCTATCTTTAACATTGCACTCAATGATAACATTAATGCTGCAATAAATTTACCAGCATCAGAGCAATGATGGGAGTCAACCAGATGAACAACACACAACTGCAAATTGCTTTGTGAAGATAACTTTGAAAATATTCTTGCCAAACTCTCATGGTGGCAATAAAGTTCTACCTGGCCAGGCAAATCAAAGATAAAGTTAGTAGAGTTATCTCCTTGAATTTGATTAAGAAGCCAATCTATATTTTTCTCCAAAAATTCCATACAGTATAGTAATGCTCCATTTGGCCCCAAATTGTACTGATCCATAACTTCTTCAAGGACTATCAGTTTTCTTATGTCAATATCAGAATCATAAGACATTAATTCATTTGCAGGATCTAAATTAACAATAATCACTTTTCTTCCCAGCTTTCTTAATAATTGAGACATTTGCGAGCAATATGTTGTCTTCCCAGCTCCCGGTGGACCAAGAACCAGCTGGCCATAGTACTTGTGGACAGTTTTTAATTGTTTGATATTTGTTACAGACATTTTATTTGCTTTCGTCTTTCTTGAGGTCTTGAATGATGTCTATGCAGGCTTTTACAGTCTCAATATCATATGATTTCAGGTTGATGAAGATGTTGAGGGGTTTAGTTATTCTGATGGCTTCAGCCAAATACCTTGCTGCTACTTGGTGCTCCTCTCCTGTAGCACCAAAAATTACTTTTGTAGTATAAATATCACTAGTGCCAAGAGGATTATGTACTTCATCTCTCTGAACAGTCAGCATACTACCAATTTTTTGATATTGAGATATAATAATTAAAGTTTTGTCAGTGTATTCAGCAAGAACTACTTCAGTAGGAACATTATCGATGTCTGCAGCAATGCTCTTAAAGAGCAAGTTTTTGCTGTCTGGATGTTGAACAGTCAAATTCTTCATAGCATCAAGTAGCTCCATTTTAACTGATATCTAAAATATTAAGATAGTTCATTTTATTCAGGTTCCCCCTGATAGAGTAACAACAGAACCAGCAACTGGCATATCTATACAAAATAACAAGTTGAAAATCAAAGTTTATTTTTTTGTAATAATCGTCTTTAAACTTCGGGGGCTCACAAATACACTCATTTACACGCTTTTGCTTTTATTTTATCAGGCGTACTAGTGACTAAATTAAATAATTGAAACATTGGTGAGACGAGATAACCCAAATTAATCGCGTCGCGATCGTAACTTTTGATCTGATGATCAGACAGTAGGTAGACTTTCCGCGGCGCAGTTAGGTTGGGTGGGTAACTGGGTAGTGGGTACCCCACCGCTATCCTACTAAAAATAGTTTTCTATACATACCTGTGTTTGTATTGAGTACTCGTGATTCTATTCAATGAAGAACTCTGTCTGAAACTGAAAATTGAATACAGCAATGCTAAATAACAATTGGGTTGGCTTGGGAAGGACGCGCTGACGTGCATGTCATTGCCATAATCATGTTGTCATGCTAAATGTCAATATATATTGTCAATGTATCAACTTTTTTAATTTTAATTCTGAGAAAGGCTAAAGAACTTTAGTCTATACTGCTACGCCCTTGTGTATTGTATAAAGCCGGGTACTCACATGTGCACATAATGCCAGCGCACATGCGAGTGACGACGTTTGCAAAGTTCTTGCTATATATGCGCCTTTCCAAGATGTGACGGTTTCTTGACGCACATCAAAGGACACAAACCTCTAACTATTGCGTAGACTCACACGCATACGTGCGAATGAAGCTTGACATGCGTTTGACGTTTTAAGTTAACTAGTCTGTGTTTTAACCCAGCTTAAGATATATGTAAGTATAAGAACACAAGTAAAACAGATCAACTGCACAAATGGAATCATTCTCACTGTCCATGTTTTACAAAATCTCAAGCAAGACTGAAGACATTCGTCACATATTCGTAAACAAGTGAGGGAGGAATACGCAAATAGGTTCGCATATGAGTTTCCAAATACATTTTTGGTCGCCACTCACATGTGTTCAAACATTTGTACACTGTACGAATATATGCTCACGTTTAGACTTCCGCCGTTAGTACTATTATATATTGTGCTTCCGCTTGTAAATTGTAACTGGTAGCTTTATAAAATAGGGCCCATATATATGTAGATTTACCCCTATATCAAATTTACTGTGCAAGATTTAGATTTAGGTATTTATTTATCAACAAAAATGACATTATATAGAAACTGCATGTCAAAAATATAAGTATTTCTGTTGAAATCTTCAAAATTAATAATAACAAAAACATAATAAATTAGAAATAATAAAATAAAAACACAATCTCAAAAATAATAAGTGTAGAAAAATATGTCAATCTTTAATACACAGTGCATGCACATACACAGTGTATGAAGACTAGAAAGTGCTTGTTCAGGACTGCTAAGGGATAAGAAATAGAAAACTTATTATAATACTCGTAATAGAACTGGAAATGTTTATTAAAAAATATATTTTTTCTTACTCAATAAAAATGGCAAACATCAAAAAAATTACTTCATTGTACCCCTGGATACAAAAAATACAATATGTTCGTAGACATAACTTTCAACATTTAATTTTGTAGTAGCTCATAATAATACTTAAGGCCAGAGCTTTTTTATCCTAGATGACTTAGTAAATGTTTTTCTAAAGCATGAACATCAGAAAACTCTTCATCACATATTTCACACAAGCACTGTTTTCTGTGCAATTTTTTGTGTGCAGTTAAATCACATAGGACTTTAAATTGTTTGCTACAGATTTTACATGAATAAGGTTTCCTTTTGGTGTGGGTGCGCAAATGTTCAGCTAAATAATATTTTCTTGCAAACTGGTTCTTACAAATATCACATACAAATTTTTTATACCCTGTGTGCGATAGTTTGTGCCTTTTTAAGCCTTTGTGGTCTCGAAACTGTTTAGAACACAAATTGCAGGAGTAAGGCTTCTCTTTAGTATGGATTCGTATGTGATCCATTAAATTGCATTTGAAAGAAAACTGCTTCTTACATACTTCACAGGAAAATGGTCTCTCTCCTGTGTGTGTCCGTTGATGTCTTTTTAAATTACTTAGTTCTGTAAAACTTTTATCACATATAGTACAAGAATATGGCTTTTCTTGTGTGTGGATTCTTTCATGGTTTATCAATTGTGCTCTTAATTTAAAGTGTTTTCCACAAATGTTGCATGCATGAGGCTTCTCCATATTTTTTTTTAACTGGTTGCTATTAATACAAGTACTTGTTTCCTTTTTGGTATTCTTGGTACTATTGGACATTTTTCTCTTTCTTGATACTTCCTTTTTTGCATGAGTGCGCATAATATGATATGTAAGACTTGACCTTCGGGAGTAAGTTGCTCCACAAGTTTTGCAAGTATATTGTTCCTTATGAAGAATCATGCGCTCAATCTTAACAAAACAATTTTGAAGTTTAAACATATCCTTCTGACTCAAGCTATGTATATTTCTGTCATCTCCTGTAGACTTCATGTAGTTAATGATAGGTATAGGTCTTACAATACCAGTATCAGGTATTTCACTGTAATTTTGTGGCTCCTCTTTGCAAGTCTCTCCATTTTCTATCTTCACAGTCACTAAAAAGTTACATAAATAATTACAAGATAAATTAAAAATTATAACTTGTACTTTTCAAGTTTCAATTATATTAACAGCTCCAGTCCTACATTACAAAAAAGTTAGAAAAAAAATACCCCAGCATCAATGTTATGTATTATATCCCAATTAACTAATCATGGGCATGCCAAAGCATAATATGTAATACAGTAGTCATTAAGAAAAGAAACTTAACTCAAAATATTTCACTATTGTGTGAATCAGTAACAGAAATACTGAACATACCTTCAATGATACGAGGGACTGGCTGATGTACTCGTTGTAACAACTCTGGGCCTAAAACTAATTCATGCTTCACTTTGTGGTCCGCATATAGATCTTCCTGCAGCGCAAGCGCATGTGCATGTTCGGACACTGGATTCTCCCAGTCAGGCTCTCCCTTGATACACTGAACTTCAAGGACCTCCATCGACCCAGTATCGGATTAATATCTGCACTTCTTACTATCATCTGACAGTTATCTTTACCTAAAAATTAATTAACACGTTAGTCACAAATAAGAAGATCTGCGTGTTCTACAAGAACTTGATAAAAGAAAAATTGGTGTTTTGTACTTTTGGACTAATCAATTCAATTCAAATTTAAGAAAAGTGGCTCCATCAACTTTTTGATGATTCTGCCAATGTCAAGGTTGGATGAGACACGGCAGGTAGGCGGACGACTTGATCAGAAATCTGCCAGTTTTCGGTGGGATAACTAAATTAACTGCAATGAGGATACACAAGGAAGATTTCAACAACTACTCAATCAAATCAAACACATAATATGATAGATAAATAGAAGAAGATGGATAACAGCATAGATAAGAATAACAGACTACAGAATTATATTATGACAGAACACTACAGATAAAAAATTACAATACTTATATACATTTATAATTTTATTTTATTTTTTGTCAAAAATCTGTCTAAAATTACACAAAATGGAGAGAACACTAAAGTGAGAAGAAAATTAATATTAATAGGACGAACAATTTCACGAGGGAGGATATCATATAATGGAACAGATATTTTTGGACAATCCAAAAACATATGTTCCAAAGTGCCATCAGCCAAACCGCATTCACAAATGGCATTATCCCTTATCCTAAGTTTTGCCAAAAAAACAGGAGAACAAAAATGGCCCAATCTTAGTCTAATAATGATGGAGGTATTTAATTTAGAAAAATCTCTATTAGAAAAAAACCATGGTCTCGTAGGAATAGATAATTGAAGATTTCCGAAATGTCTTCCCTTAATTAACCGAGATGATTGCCACAACTCATTCCAACTTTCAAACATTTGAGGTTTAACAAGAGTCTTAATGTCACGACTAAAGCATTCAGAGTAGACAGAAGAACCAATATGAATTGCTTGTCTAGCGCATAAATCAGCTATCTCATTATCCACTATACCAGAGTGACTCGGAATCCAAGCAATAGCTACATCAAGATTGGCAAGATGACAATTACGAAGAGCATCTTTGATTTTTAGCGTTAAATAAAAATTATCTCTAGAATGAAAAGGAAAGCTAACCAAATCCTGTAGACAACTTAAAGAATCAGACAGAATTAAAGTTTTATCAAGATTGTGTGATTTAATATAGGATATGGCTTCATATAACGCCACTGCCTCACCAGTAAAAATAGAACAAAGAGGAGGGCTTTTAAAATTTAAAATGATTTTAAACTTAGGAATCCACACAGCAGAACCAACAAAATCACTATCAGATACTTTAGAGGAATCCGTAAAAATTTTTAACCAGTCTTTAAACTTAGTATTCATAATTTCAGTAAATTTAGAGTTAGCGCAAGGAGATTTTTTATGAATTCCCAAATCAAAAAAGACCTTAGGTTGGAAAATTAAAGTATCATAATCAAAACAAAAAATGGGGTTTTTATTCAACTGAAATGTAGGGATAGAGGCATACTTTGTATAAGATTTAACAAGAGGAGGGAGAGTCTTATTCGTCCAATATCTAGAGGAAGTAGAGAGGTCTACCAAAGTTTTACACTTGCCTATCAATGGATGAGAAGAATATTGGGATGCGTTTAGAAAAAACCTGTCCGCTAAATATTGACGACGAAGAAATAAAGGAGGTTCCACACATTCAACCTGTAACGCATTTATAGGAGATGACTTCATAGCACCAGTTATTATACGAAGGCACCTAGACTGAATTCGATCCAGTTTTGCCAACGACAATTTACTACAAGGTTCCAATACGAAACAAGCGTAATCAAAATGACTGCGAACTATTGCGTTATAAAGAATTTTTTGGGTGTAAGGATGAGCTCCCCATCTCACACCAGATAAAGATCGAAGAACATTAATACTTTTCTCACATTTATTCATAATATAATTCAAGTGATGAATCCCTGAAAGTTTAGAATCAAGATGAACGCCTAAAAATTTTACTTTATCTAAAATAAAAATCTGTTGATCATCAATTGACAGATCAACAGCAGGTATATTTCTTTTCCTGGAGAAAACAACTGCATTGCACTTCGGAATTGATAGAGAAAGACCATGGCGGACAAGCCACTCTTTTAAATAATACAAGGCCGAATTTAATTTATTAGAACAATAAGAAAGAGAGGAGCTATTACAATATAACACAATATCATCTGCATATTGCAAAATATTACAGAAACAGGATACCGCAGGCTCCAAGTCAGCAGTATATAAGCTATACAATAATGGACTTAACACTGATCCTTGAGGTAACCCGTTCCAAACAAGTCTCGGAGGAAGTAAATTTCCATTAATACGTAAACGAATTAAGCGGGACATTAGTAAGCCACAAATGATATTAATCAATCTAATGGGAATATTCAAGTGATGTAATTTCTGTCTGAGAATGGAAAGATTGACACTATCGTAAGCAGAAGATATGTCCAAAAAAACAGCCAAAACATTTTCATTTTTACTAAAAGCAATGCGTATATCAGATGTTAAAATACTAAGACTATCTGATGTACCCATTCCTTTACGGAAACCAAATTGGGATTTAGCTAAAATATTTCGGTTTTCGACGATCCACTCTAATCTGTTTTTGATTAAATGCTCTAATAATTTTGATAAAACAGAGGAAAGAGCTATAGGACGGTATGACGAGGGATCGTTAGGATCTTTACCAGGCTTTAGGATTGGAATCACAATTTGAGTTTTCCAAGAGGAAGGAATCATACCAGTTATGAAAATATGATTAATAATTTTTAAGAAAAGTAATTTAGCAGCTTTCGAGGATTTCACAATGAAAGAATATGGGATCCCATCAATACCAGGAGAAGAGTCTCTTAAATGGTCTAGAGCACATAACAATTCCGAATAAGAGAATATATCATTCATTCTGTCCATAGAAGGGAGAGATGAAGGTACTGGAGGAAAAAGATCCTCAGAAGGAACAAAGGGAGGAGAGAGTTTATCTAAAAATTCAGATAGCCATGGATCTGAATCATTAGATATTGCATCATTGACATTTAGACTACGGCGAAATGCCTTAAATTTTCTCCAGACTAAAGTGGACGGCGTCCGGGGAGATAGAGATTTGCAAAAATTAGACCAACCCTCTTTTTTCTTTTTAGACAACAATCTCTTCGCTTTAGCAGAGGTTTTTTTGTATAATAAATAATTATCCATGGTAAGATTCTCAGAATATCTGCTTTCAACCAAGTTCCGCTCACGGATAATATTAGTACAATCTGAATCCCACCACGGAGGAGAAGGAATTTTATTGCAAGCAGAATTTTTTATAGGAATGGCAGCATCTGCAGCAGAAAGAAGACATTTAACAAAACTATCATAAACATAAAAGAAGTTATCATCACATATATCTGGAAGAACAATGATACTTTTATCTAAATTAAGAGAGAATTCGTCCCAGTCTGCCCGATTAATTTTATACTTTAATAAAGGGGGAGAAAAAGAAGGAGGCGGACAAGATTTTTGAATTGTAGACAGTATAGGAAAGTGATCGCTACTGTATGATTGACTTAAAATTTTCCATGAAATAAAAGGGGACAAACTAGAAGAAACTAAAGTGAGATCTACTGCACTGACGTTTTGAATAGGAGAAACTCGCCTAGTGGGAGAACCATCATTCATAACACATAAATTGAAATCGTCCAAGATGTCTAAGAGCAAATATGAATTAGAGTCGCATGATGCCGAACCCCATAAAGTATTTTTACAATTGAAGTCACCTAAAATAATTATAGGAACAGGAATGGAAGATAAAATAGTTTTGAATTCATTTAAAAGATTTAAGTTAGGGTGAGGAATATAAACAGATACAAAAGACATGTTAAGTAATTTGGCAGCAACTATGTTTAAACCAGGACTGTGATTGGGAAGAGGGAGAACAGAATAAGTAAAAGATCTGTTTATAAGGAGAGCACAACCAGCATACCCATCATCCCTGTCATCCCGGAAACAAGAAAAGCCAGGAACCCTGAAGCAACGCCCTGGCCTTAACCATGTCTCCGAGAGGGCAGAAACGATAGGTTTATATTTGTTTAGTAAAAAGATAAGTTCCGATTTTTTATTTGACAAACTCTGAACATTCCATTGAAGGATGTCCATTATCAGAGATTAAGGGAACTATTGATTGAAGTTGAGATCGGACGTTGTTCGGTAGGGAGTCACTGAATTTGTGAATAAGGTTTACTAATAAACCAGTAAGGTGATCTAGAAAATTATCGTTAGGAGACTCATTAAAATTATCATTTAAAGCACACCCATTAGGAAGGGATGGACGGGGCTCTCTAGTAATTTCATTATGAGCTTGAACGTCATACATTTGAGATTGTAGGCGACGAGGCTTTCTTTGGGAGTAAATAGTTTTTCTATAAGATTTTTGCGCAGGTGGACTACCATCAACTAGTACATAATTGGGAATCGGAGGGAGAGAAGGAGTTAACCTTTGGGAAGAAGAAGGAGCTTTTTGAGCCACAGCGGAGTAAGACATGCGAGCGGGGCGGAAGCGTTGAGAAGCTTCCAAATAACCAATACTTTCTTCAGACATGACAACTTTAATGGCTTTTTGACGGGCATGTTCAGGGCATGATTGATCTGTAGCAATATGACGGCCAAGGCATAAAACACAACTACTACTTTCGTCAGAAATAGAGCATGACTCACCGGAATGAGGTTGGGCACATCGATAACAGATGGGTTTAGACCTGCACTTTGCAGCAATGTGACCAAACCTACAGCATTTCCTACACTGAATTGAGGGCAGAGAGTAGGTGTACACGGGAATGGACGAGTTATAGATAAATATTTTTTCCGGCAAAACTTGGGAGTGAAAAGTTAAAACCACGGTTTTTGAAGGAATCCATTCCGGAGGCTGACCATCTCTATGCACTTTTCGAGATAAACGTCGGGCTTTAATGACTCTACCGCTAAATTCAGACTCTAAACCGGAGGGAAAATGCATACCTTCTACTACCTCTTCCAATGACCATTCCGTAGGAATATCCCTCACCACACCCATACGAGATACATGGTATCGGGGAATGGAGGCCAATAAATTGTTTTCTGATAGAAAACCAACAGAAAGGAAATTATTGGCATCCAAAGCCGACTTAAAGTTCACAGCAATTTTGTTGCGACCAACAGATTTAATTGAACCTTCCACAATAGCCTGGACATTATATTTATGCAGTAATTGGGCCACTTTTAAAACCTGCAAGGACAAGCCTGTTGACAAATCCGATTCCATCTTACTAATATGGACCAAAAAAGGACCCTTATCAGTGTCCCGATATTTCAGTTGGGGGTCATCTGGATCATAGTCAGGAGATATGTATACATTTTGGTAATTATCTCCAGGATTTTTTGTTGTTTTTTTGGGACTGGAGAAAACACTCGACGCCATTCGTTTCCTATTATTATTAATCCCACTATCTGACTGTGATGGAGAAAAAAGAGAGTCGTCAATGGCGTCCGAAAACGACACAGCATTCCCTTCATTACTTAAATTTTGCAATGGCCTCCCTCGATCGGGAGGTTCCTTGTCAGACATTTTTTTTAAGAAATAATTCGATTAGAAAGAGAAACTAATGAATAAATCTAATTATCAACAACTATCTATTGAACCATACAAAAGGAAACTACCCAGACAGTCCCACCTAAAACGGTTATTTTCAAAAATACTCACCCAGGCACGTGTGTCTACCAACACAACGACAAGCAGAATCCATCTTCAAACTCGTTTAGTCAATAAAAAAAAAAAAACTGGACTAATCTAAATATCAATTTCCTTCTATGACACTTAGCTGACAGTGACAGTTTGAAAACATTAGAAAAAACAAAAGAGCTTAACCCTTACAGAAACATACGTCACCCGGCCGTAAGTAACTTGTAAGTAAGTAGCAATTTACTGCCCGCTACGCGTACACGAGCGAAAATTTCATGAAAATTGAAGATGTAAAATTGTGTAGACGCCTCGGGTGGCGATAAAAAAAGCCTCAGGTCGCATGTTAAGTTCCTGCGATCTGGAACATTCTTTATTTCACCACCCTCGGAATGTAATGTACTGACACTGACTAAATATATCACCTTCCATCAGACCAAATTTTTTTCATGTATTACATAACTAGAATTCTACTGATTTTAACCAGCCTTTTCACTTCTTTTCACGAAGCTTGTTAACGCTGACACACTTCGTAAACACTGGTAGCGATTGCTTGCGTTGTTTGCGTGGATAGCGAACTTCTTGAATATACCCATAGTAATTTTTTTTTACTAAAAGTAAACGGAGTTTGATCCACACAGTAGATAGTTGTTACCCCGGTCACTCACAGGTTCACATATATTCGCACTTTGTATAGAAGTTCGTACACATCTGCACATATATGTGCGAACTTCTATACAAGGTGCGAATATATGTGCACGTTTGAGTACCGGGGTAACGGACATGACTGTTTACTGGCAACATTGCGTCCCTCGTTTTTGACAATCAATTTTGACGTCTAGATTCTTTTTCTTGTCAAAGTCGGCAAGATGGTACTGTATTCTGTTCCGTTTAATTATTAATCCGTTATAATCATAGTCTTATATGTATATTATGTTCAAATTGTGGAGTATAATTTCTTCTTACATACAGCCATAACGAAAATACGTAATAGTTGTTAGATAAGTGTCGGTGTTTACCTCTAACCTTCAATGTTTATTTCAGACGAAAGGTACGTCAAGTTTCGGAAAGCGCCGGAATAAGACCCACACTCTCTGCCGGAGGTGTGGGAGATCCTCGTACCACATCCAGAAGTCAAAATGCTCACAGTGTGGTTATCCCGCGGCTAAGCTCCGATCTTGTAAGTATTCGTGCTTTTTCTCGCAATGTACTAACTCGTGTGAATTTAGGATTTCCACACAAATTCAAATTACTGAATTAATCAGTTAATTAAATATGCCTTAGTATATTTTTGAAATATTCTTTTTATCATCTACTAAATTAGCAGTGAATTCTTCGCAGGCATCTCAATGCCAAACTAACCTTATTCTTTGTAAGTCTGGTATTGTTTTCCTATTTACTCAAAGGCATGACCAAGACATGGTTAAAAATAATTAGATTTTAAGGCTAAATAATATTGTTAGTATTGTAGTGTTGTAGTGATGGATCTATTGAAGTATTGTATATCTATTGACTGTCACAATATAATGTTTGGTTGATAAATTGTTTCATACATCCAACTTTAATCAGAACACAAGTATTAAGATGCAATTGATGCAGTACATATTACTTGTTAATTGTTTGTAAATTATTTACTTCACAAAACTAGTATGGCAATATATATGTGCTTTTTGACTATGATTTTGATGAACTGCATAGACAAACGCACACATTTCGCAAAGTATATCTGCGACACCTCCACAATTCTCTGCAATAATTTTAATTGAAGCGAGAGCAGATTGTTTGAATCAAATATTCAGCCGAACACTACTTGTTCTACTGTTGGACGCTAAAATGTTTATCTTTTTTCTGAGGTTTAACTAACACATTATCTGAGGCATCCGACTGGATAGCCTAGTGATTAGTGACCCTGACTATGAAGCTAGAGGTCCCGGGTTCGATCCGGGTAGGGGCAGGCATTTGTATGATGAATACGAATGTTTGTGTCCAAGTCATGGATGTTGTATGTATTATATGTATAAGTATGTTTATTCGTTGCCTAGTACCCATAGTACAAGATTTGCTTAGTTTGGGACTGGGTCAATTGGTGTAATTTGTCCCATGATATTTATTTATTTATCCTACACTGATTGAGGAAGATTCCTTGCAATGAGAATATTTCCTTGTATAATGTAGGTAAAGTAATTGAAAATATCCATTCAAATGATTTTTGTTGATCATTTGTTTATAGTTTTCAGACACTTAAATGTTTTTACCTGTTGATACATGGATCTAGAAATAAATTGTTCATGGAAAATAACTAGATTTATAAAATATCAGAATCTTTACAATGAAAATAATAGATTATAAGATTGATGTTTGATGGAATTGGGAACTACAGACACATCACTTGACAGAATGTGGTAAAAATCTGGGTACTCCTACAAAACCTCTACTCATTATTTCTTAGACTAGACTACTTCAAAAATAGAATTAGAACTATAATTCTCTTCTACTTACATACCTACTTCAATCAAATTCAACACTTCTCCATTAGAATGTTTGAATAGCAATAGCAAGTGATGTGCTTTCAAAAATTGAGCCTCACTAGCTACAAATTGATACCCTTCTTGATGGCCTGCTCCAAAATGTTTGAATTATATTCCAAAACTGATTAAAATGCTAACAAAAATTATTCTGTATTTGCAGACCACTGGTCGGTGAAGGCCAAGCGCAGGAAGACCACCGGCACCGGCCGCATGCGCCACCTCAAGATCGTCAGGAGGCGTTTCCGCAACGGCTTCAAGGAGGGCAGACCTACGCCCAAGAAAGCTGTAGCCTCTTCGTAGATTTACTGCTAAACTCCTAATAAAACAAAAAGTCAATGTGCTTGTTTGATTTTCTAGAATAGAAAAGTATGGACATCTATTATTGGCTAAGGTGCTTAAAAATTTTATCACAACAAATGATTTTGATTAATTGCAAAAGGGACACAGTTCATAATCGGACAACTTAACAACAACCTTATAAGGAAAGATCTATTTGAAGGGAGAATTTATTTTGGATTGCGTCCTTTTTGCATTTAATTAACAATATATTTCTGTCAAATATAACGTAATAGTACATTACTGCAGAGGCCAGGAAAGAAAGGCTTGTAGGCTGAGTAACGTATCTAGACGGCCGAGCTTTGCGAGGCCGGATAGGAGTACGAAGCCTGCAAGTTCTTTCACGCCGAGGCTTGTATAGTGCTTTTCTCAAACATGCAATGAAATAAATAAAAAAAAATCCAAAAAAACCCTTAGAATGTAGCCGCTAGCGCGTGCATTAGGCAGCGGACAGCAGCAGCAGCTGCATATCCTCCGCGTGCGTGTCCTCCAGCAGCGCGCCCCGCGCACGACGACGACCACCACAAAACAAAACAATCGCTTTGCAGGCCAAGGCCTGCCATTTTGTATGAAAATCCATTACATACCACTTGTCGAACCGCGCCCGCAACGCGATACGTCCCGGCCTATTATTTGGAACGTAAGGTTAACATTTCATTGCATCTTTGAGAAAAAATCATTTGTTATTCTTAGTAACTTTGTGAACTCGCTTTTTTTATTAAGTTTAACAACTGACTGAGCATAGTGACATTTTGAGCATCTTTGCTACTCAGTGCCAGTGATAAAGAAAAATATTGAAGTGGTCTTTAAACAACAAGGAGACTTCAGAATGAAAATAACAGTACCTTCTGTAGAGATGCGATATTGGCATAGGTATCATGCTATTATTTCGAAAATAATCTTGCTGAACATTCACTTCTATTTACTATCTAACGTTTGATGAAATCCTATTAGGGCGGACCGCACGCTGTACAGGTTCAATCAGGCAGAGGCAGGAGGGCCACACCGAAATTCGGTTTTCAATATACGTGTCATACCGTCCCGGCACAGAATAAATAATATTAAAGGAGAAGAGAATACCTATAGAATACCAGCTTTCATTGTTTAAATATATTAACTAGCCATCTGTGCTGTGCTAGTGATCTTCATAATTTAGGTGACAAAATGTAGGTACCTACTAACCTACCTAACGCAGCAACTTTAACACAATATAATGCTACAAAAGTCTGATCAGCTATTTTATTTTATTAACAATATATTACACTTAGCGTAACCGTTACGTTATGTACATCATGTACTATATCTTTCTAATATGTGAGGTACATACACCTAACAGCTCTTGTCTATTTGCCGTTGAGAAATTGATTTTTTAAATTTAAACCTGAGATTCTCGGGTCGAGAAAGGAACGGAACGGACTGACAGGCATGGCAGTGCCCCATCAAATGAAGGCCAAGTGCCGAAAAATGCTGTATACAAAAGAAGTGTACTTACTTAAGAAAGTATACCTCTTATGTGTACTTATTTATTTTTTATATGGTAAGGTAGGCGTAATTATTTCTGCATAATACATAATCGCATCTGATTAAATTTAATGACAGTTAGAGGATGCTTTTAGTTAGAGTAACAACAACGACTCAAATACACCGGTGTTCCCATTCATAGTAACCTGAGCATCACAGGTCCATGGTACAGTTGTACAAGTTTGTAAATAGTTCTAGTTAACTAATCATCGACAACGGGAATGCCGCATCGGCCGTGACGCGGCGCGGCGAGGCGCGGGCGGCGCGCGGCTCGGGCGCTCGACTAAGTATCTCAGTAAAGGCCCGCGCGTCGCGGCGATAGCCTTGCGCCCCGCTCCGCCCAATGCTCTTTCCCCAACTACCGAGCGCTACACAATCTTATCCAATATAATTATCGCCATTGGGCGATACCTTATCTCTTGCTATGACGCGACCACATTTTAAAGTTCTAGCAAGATAAGAGACTAGTGATTAAAACTGAGGTGTAGAATGTGTGTTTGACCGCTATAGTTCTCGGTAAAGAAACTTTAACAACCGTTACTTAGTGCTCGATTACAAATATTACGATGTCGTTGTTTAAGAAGAAAGCACCGAAATATACGCCGCCTCCTTTGCCGCCCGTGACGGCAGAGGAGGTGGCTCCACCGTCCAACGGAGTGGACAACAACAACGGCTCGCAGAAGTCGCAGCTTGTGTTTCACTGCCAGCAAGCGCACGGCAGTCCCCTTGGACTTATCTCTGGATTTTCCAATGTCAAAGAGTTGTACCAGAAAATTGCTGAATGCTACGACTTCCCTCCAGAAGATGTAAGGAATCTCATTTTATCTATACTTAATTGAAATGATAAATAATTACTACGAACCTGTTCCTCCAGATCTCGTTCCTTCAATAAACTTGTTTTTATTTTCTAGTCTCAGTACGACTTTGATCTTATCTTTCGTATTGAAGTAACTATGACAAAGTTGTTGTGATAAATTAATAGTTTGGAGGATTACTTTTGCACTGTAGGTACAGATTAATCATTGCACAAAGAGGTGGCAGTAATTTTACATCAGCTATCCTTATCCTGGCGTAAAAACTAGTGATGTTTTCCTCGGTTACATACCTACCTACTAAGTTAGGTTAGAACAAAAAGTTGAATGTTTAACACTACCCACTTAGCTAGCTGGTAGGTAAACTAAAATATGTAGACCTACGTTGCGTTTAATTTGCATCAATAAGCGTTTTATTGTGTGTGTACGTGTATTGGCAAAATCCAATCCGAGGAATCATGTAGTGAGAAAAACAAATAGAACTCTGCATTAGTCAGAAATTATTAACATTTCTTAGTAGTTAGATCATTAAAATTCCTTATGATTAAATAAGGGTGTAGACTGTTGACATACGTACGGCTAGGTAAGACATCTATTACTTGTTTATGATCAGGGGCAGTTTAGGTTCGCTCGCTGTCAGATCCATACTAAAAATGACAGCTAAAACCTGAACTGAGTCGGAATTGAATCGCATTAGGACGTCATGGCAAAGCCCCAGTTCAAAGCTAGAAGTTTAATGAAATGGTGCACATCCATGTGGCCGCTACACGGATGAAGCAACACAAGGTGAATGATAAGAAAATAATTTGCCTTAACGATGCGTCACTACCCGCTAATGTGTGTGTAAGCTATAACTTACAATAGACAAATGAATCGGAAGGCAATGGTAACACATACATACAAGTGCGCTTTTGTTGTGAGGATTTTATAAAGAGGTCAGGCTTAGGCTTAGAGACATGCGTAATAATAGTAAATTGTTCAATAAGAGAGGAAAAGTATCAGTTTCGCACAAGATATTTTGGCACTTTTGGCACCCGATATATAGAGGACGTCGAAACCGAGGTGGCCTAAGGATTTGCACCCCTAACTTGCATAAACCTTAAGTAGGTATCGCGATATATTTTATTGATAGGGCCCAATCGCCATCAACTGAAGATCAGATGACGAGATCCTGGAGAAATCGACGGAACTCCTCAAACGACCCATTTTTTTTTACATATTCATCTGACTTAAATATAAATACATGCATAAATAACTAATGAAATATAAATAAATATAAATGTGTAAGTTCAAAGAGTAGAGAAATCCTTCCGTCGTTTAGAAGAACTTAGGGCTATCGACTACACTACACTACACAACTAAATTTTTAAGTAGTGAATTGAATAAGTTAACAGCCGCGGCTTCATCCCTTTGGAGGAATAACATAGTTAGCTCCATATCCATTCTATATTTTGTAAAATCACTTCTTAATGCACCTTTCTGATACTCAAATAGTAGTATCTTCTTTGGCTCCAGTGGTTTTAGCAGTGCGTCCACCGTCAGTCACTCATAGCAATTTCATAGGTAATGGAAATCATTTAATGACTTAGGTACTTTGCGAATACTCTAGAGCTTTAGTTTTCATTACATAGGTTTGACGATTTTATATGCATATAAATAATGCACCTCGCTGTAAGAACAGCATAACTCGTAGGTATCAAACATCACCTATATCTAATTTTATTATTATCATGTATCTATCGCTATTGATAATCTTATCAACTGTGATTTATTTCTATCCATTCCAATACATAATTACACCATTTACTAATCTGTAAATGTTTTTCTTAATGAGTATTGGTTTCATTATACCTACGCAATTTGAACTATACTCAATAATACAAATACATAGCTAAATTCCAATGAATTAGATACTGTACACCTATCTAAAATGTATACATCATATCACAAATATTCTACAATAACAGGAACCGGAAACCTGTAGGCTTATTGTCCAACTCGCTCGCAATCGCCATCGTGTTCATTTTGACAGTTCTTGTTTAAATGTGACAGCTAGCTGATTCCGATGCCAATTGTCAGCCCATATATGAACTGTCAAAATGAAGACGATGGTGATTGCGAGCGAGTTAGACAATAAGCCTACCGAATCCTCAATTATAAAGCGAACTATATTAAAGTCAACTTATGAATTGAAGAAAAAATCACATGATTTACCTAACGTGATTGGAGTGCAGTTGTCAACTTGAAACATCTGATTGGTAATTATCACGATTAAGTCCCCCACGCCACGGTTGCTTTGTTCTATTAAGTAGGTAGGTAGGTACCTAAACTTAAACTTAGCACTGAAATTCCCAATCAAGAAGCTGACGAAGACATTTTTCTTAGGCCAAGAAACTAGGTGATCATTGTTTGGAGGCAAAGAAACTCATGTTGCGATAAAATGAGTAGATCTTGCTAAACAAAATGCAAACTTCGGCCTCAAGACTGGAGAAATATCAGAGAGAAGACGCGTGATATTTGGTCGAACTACCAGTCAGTCACGTAACGTGTTACATAACACGTTCGTTTACTGTCTTCCATTAGATGCGTATATAAAACTAAGAGGGTCAACGTGTCAACAAGTTCAACCACCTATAATAGTATCCTTCCTGTCCAAGCGTCTGGTGAAATAAGAACTTGCTTTCAAAGTGCAGGCTGAAAAGGAAAGTGAGTTATGATTAATTTAAATGGTGCGTAGGATTATAAAAGGAGCACAATGAATTAAGCGGGATGTATGAAGTCTTAAAAGAAACAAACCAAAGAATGGGTTAAAAATAATTAGAAAGCAATGTAAAGAAGGAGTACTATCTACCTCATTCTATGCTCTGCTAGACAATCCAACTGTTACATTTGATCCTCCTCATAGTGGATACAAACGGCCCCGTTGTAAAGCAAATCTTTTATACAAACGATAGTAAAATTAAATCTACATTAACCAAGCGCCCACTAAGTTATGATCATGCAATATCATATCTATCAACATCTTTAAAGGATTTTGCGTGGTAACTTGTATGGCTTCGATAACAAATCGCATTATTAAAGGGATTAGTTATGAGTACGAGCTCTAAATGGAACTTGCTAACATTCACTTTATATTCACACCATTTCAAGCGAGTCTAAACGAGTACCTACTAACAATAAAACAAAGAAAGTTGTTTCAACTTTTATATTGCTGATAAAAAGTAAGAATGTGGGAATGGACTGCATCTTGCAGTTAATTGAGTTTAATTTTTTATCAAAGTTGAGAAGGGCATTTGATAAAATATGTAATTTTTAAGAATTGAAAACATTGTGTAACGTAACACGTCATGTTAAAACAGATTGATGCTGGCTGATAGATTATTGTTATCATAAAAAGTAAACGCTTTTGGAGATAAAATTTAGCATAAAATGATTCAACGTAACTAAAATAGATAAACGAAAGAAGAGGTAATCACTTCAAGCAATGTTCCGTGTTTGATATCATCATAAGAGAGAATTAATCACAATAGGTATAATGCCCTAAGTATGCAGTAAATTTATCAATATCAAGTACCTAAATATGACAATATCTGAAAATCGTTACAGCTTTCAAATAGAAAAATAACAGCAATCATATGACGTGATTATTTAGGAATCTTAAATTGTTCAATCGTTTCATGGATTAAATCAAAGTTTTTTCAAGCTGTGAATTATGACAACGTTTAAGGAAATTACGAACCATGATAGATAAGTATGTATTCCAAATGAAACGGACGTTTCAATCTTATTTCCATCAGACAACAATCTGCATTAAATTATAAAAATTCTACATTATTATACTCTTCTTTGACTGTTTAAGTTGAGCTCTAAAAATAACTGAATGCAGAGTAATCATCAACGGTTTCAGAATTTGCAATTTGTTTGTACCGAGGCAGTGAACTCAATACCCGTTGATAAAACTAACTTTAGGTACTGTTACTTTATTATTATGTTTGACAGATATTTTTTTGTATCAGATTCGTGTGAGTGTGACCGACTCATCGCAGAATCGTTAGTTATGAAGTTATGATTCTATTTTATAATTTAACCAACCAAACCACTTTTTATGATTTTTTTGAATGAAAAAATAGAAACCAACAGAAACGCAGTGTCAAATAGTGCCGATTATTTCATAAAATAATAGATACCTAGGTAGTTAGATTAACGTTTTTTTTTGTACAATGATTAACAAAAAAGGTTAACGTTTGAAATAAAGAATTAAATGCTTAATTTTGAGGGGATTTTTATTAGCGGCTGCTATTCTTATCTAAGGTTTGCTTTATTCATTATGATAGATGATGATGTCCCAAAAGTAAAAAAAGTTATTAAATTATACATACGTAGGTACACAAATCACGTCCTTATCCCTTACGGGGTCGACAGAGCCTATGGTAACAAAACCTAAAGGCCACGTTTAGCATGATTGCGGGGTTATTAACAAGTCAAATTTAGAGAATAAGTATCGTAAACATGAAATGTGACAACAGTTAGGGGTAGGTTCTGTTAGTTTATCAGCGAATCAACAAAAGAGTGACCCTGAGACTAGACCGCGCTTTCTGTCGCAAAGGTCACCGCTCACCGACAGAAATGGCATGGCAGGCACTGATTTCTTGATATTTCACGGCTCGTGAAAATACTGAAGGCGTGACGTGTTTGTCAAGGTTTATTGTGTTCTTAAAAAAACTGAATATCAACTCTGAAGAAAGTCTTTTGTAGCTTGGTCTTTACATAAAAACCTGTCTTCTTTTCAAATCTCATAAAATAATTTCGTTTTAGCCAATGATATGTTTAAGCTAATCTGTCATAGAAAATTTTGAAATGGTAGTGCGATGTGCTTATGAGCCAAGTGAGTAAAATGTCACTGGCTATGCGGAAGCACGCATGGCTGAGTCAGGAAGTGGATCGGCCCAGGGGCGCAGTTTCTGCCGTGTGATATGCGCGAGCTAAAGTGACTGACGGCAGACACGCTCCACCGCCAAGCACCAAACGTGTGGTGTGATGACCTACTGTATGCGGGTATCGCGGGTCAAGGACCGGAGGACTGTAATACCTCGCCTTGCCAGAGGATTGGTATCGCCACACTAATATGCACATGCTAATTGTCCACTATTGTCTTGGACGTCGCTTCGCAACTTACAAAACCGAAAAGCAACAGCGAGTCTAATTTACCTAACTTGAATTTCAATGGGCACTTCATAATTATTTTATCACAAAGATAGTAACAGATGGATGCCATAGATGTCGTAATGGTCTTTAGAACCGCTGTCAGAACATGTGTACAAAGTGATTTTGCGACATTCAATTTGTAGATCATGATTGTGTAGTAAATATTATTATCATGCAAACTTGGCCTTTACCAGAGGTGGATTTAGGATTGTTGTGTGAACGTGTAGCGAAAATCGTAATACCTATACCTACCATATTTTTGTGAGATTGAATGACGATTTGATTTGAGTGTGAAGCGCTCTGTTTGAATTGAACAAAAGAGTTTTATGTCAAGGTAAAGCAAAGGTTACCGCACATTGTGACTAAAACAATGAACACGAAAATCAGTTCGACGTAATGTACACGTTATAGGTGTTAACATTAACATTGGGGAAGTCATTAATTATGTAACGATTAAATCCAAGTTTAGAAGTTAGTTTGTGATACAGTGAAAAGGAGATAGATTTTTGATTTGTTTCCAATAAGTACCAGAAACCAAGATTTATATAAATTTAAAAGACTGCACTATAGAAGAAAACTATGAAGTGCATTATCAATAAAAAAAAACATTATACATCCCCTATGCACAGGATTGTAACGGGTAACTGTTGGGTAGTATTAATTATAAACACAGACTCAACTGTATGCTATTATCAGACATAAATTATTTCCAGATCCATTACGAAAGTAAAAATACGATAGATGCCTAGCTACTCGCCTCTAACGAATAAAAAGCATCGAAATTAAGAAAGTAGCACGATTGTTTATACCCATTAGTGGAGAGGGATTTATGAATCACGAAAATAGCTGTAAAAGCAAACTATTGATAGGTGGTTTGTAGTCACGAAATAGGAATTTAGAACAGAAGTAATAGGGCACTCACTGTGATGATGTCGTTGATTGATTCCAAAATTAATCGGTGCTAAAAATAAGTACATGTTATGATAAGTTTTTTTGTTGTTTTCAGATCCTGTTCTGTACATTGAACACTCATAAAGTTGATATGAAGAAGCTTCTAGGAGGTCAAATTGGATTAGAAGATTTTATTTTTGCGCATAGAAAAGGTCGACCTAAGGAAATAGAAATAGTCAAAACCGAAGATGCGCTTGGGTTAACAATAACCGATAATGGAGCGGGTTATGCGTTTATTAAGAGGATGAAAGAGGGGTCCATTGTATCAAGAATCCCACACATAGAGGCAAGTACTTCTTATTTAACTATTCTGCTGTTGCCTATCGTGATGATGACGTTGACCAATGATTATCCTTAAATACTTTAATTTAATTATGTATCGCTTCTCATTTTCAGGTAGGAGATCACATCGAGAAATTAGATGGATTAAATATGGTTGGTAAAAGGCATTACGAAGTTGCTAAGACTTTAAAAGAAATACCCAAAGGGACTACATTTACTATTCGCCTTGTGGAACCATTAAAGAGCGGGTTTGGAAGCATCGGCCCTAAGACTAGTAGCGCAAGAGCAGGAAAGAAGCAGAGTTATGGGTCAGGAAAAGAAACACTTAGGTTTAAAGCAAACGGTCAGGCCACTATAGAGAACGAGGTGAGTCACAACTATTGAGCAATGAATGTGGGTAATATAATACGTGTTTCATTAAACAATGATTAACGTTTGGAGTTGTTTGCATGAAATATTATCCTAAATGAACTCAAAACATGTATTGTGAGTATCAGTATGTTTATATCTAATTATGTTTCAGCATGATGACAAATCTAAAGCCGGAATTGAGAAAATCAATTCTCTGTTGGAATCATTCATGGGTATCAACGATACGGAGTTGGCGACACAGATGTGGGATCTGTCCGAAGGCAAGACGAACTCGATGCAACTAGCCGATGCCATAGATAACAGTGATTTGCAAGAATTTGGGTTCACAGACGAGTTCATTATAGAGCTCTGGGGAGCTATAACAGATGCTAGATCTGGAAGGCTCAGCTAAGGCGTATCTGTGCATTATAATTAATTTATTGCGTATGTGTAGTAAATTTCAATCAGTAAACCGTTAAGATATTTAAATAATAAGACGAGAACTAGACTATTGTTATATTTATAACTAGAAGACTTTCTGTCACGTCGTAATAATTTAAGTTTTTACGTTTCATTAGTTTTACAGATTACATCAAAGAAACAAACACACACTTGTAATATCAATATTAGTATTGACTAATTTATATAAACTTCTCTTACTTTTCTTTCTGTTCTAGTTTTACATTTTACTTAAAGAAAACATCTCGTTTTATTATTTAATATTAAATACTTTTGTGAAAATCATCTCTAAGACAGTACCGTATGTTAATATCTGAATAACTGATTACTCCGAAGTATGTATTATTGAATTGAGAAGAAAGGATTTATAAGAAACAAAGTATTTTTTTCAATTAATTAAGATGAATTTCATGATAAGGAAAAAACTGATGCTTACAGTTAATATTAACATAGCGAAAGTGTTGAAAAAGTGTAACTACGTCCTACGTGCAACAGCAACTTAACACAACAACTACAAAATCAATTTTGACTATTTGTGACCAATGGAGAATTTGCTCTAGATATTTATATGATTTTAAACCTCACCTAATATCTTAAGGTGCTAGATACTTTTCAGTTTTTTTTTGCCATTTATTACTTAAATCCCTTTTTTAACAAAATATGTTATAAAAGTATACGGCCATACTCAGGGACGTGAATTAATATTTGATCTTTCGTAACAAACGACTATAAAACTGTACATAGTAGTTAATTAATTTATATATACAGTTAATTGACGATTCTGAGTACATTAAGTACGGCGATAAGTATATAAAAAAAGCTTATATAATTGTACAAAATATATTCAGAGCAAATAAATTCCTAAAGTGCCTCTATGTATTTATACCTATAATGCAAAGAAAGTACAAATTATTCGAAGGTTCTGTTTATATTGGGAGAGAGAATAGTGTCCGTATGAAAAAATAACTTACACATTATGTTATAAGTAGTAATGATTTAAGCCTTCTCTATGCAATGCAGACGTTCTAACAACAAATGAATGACAAATGATTGTTAGTACCTTGTGGACTCATAACATGTTTGTAACGTATCCAAATTTAATTTAAACTAATTTAGAAATCATAATAAAATACTTAATGTATATTCCAGCCCAATGATAAGAAAAACAAACTTACACTTACACTAAAATTTACCCACTATGAGAATTTCCTTCGACATATCATACACTTTAATGAAAAATAAAAATTATCCTATTTTTGACCTATATTTATACACATTAGATATTACACATAAATTAATAAGTGAGAAATGTAAAAGTATGTATTGAACACACTACTTTACTCGTAAATAGTTCAATCAGGTATTTCTCTAATTATTAAGATCTTTTGGCCCAACCTGAAGATATTACAAATAATATGAAATTATACAGTCACTAGTTCAAATATATATCGTAGAATTACGAAACTAGGCGTACTACTTTGTTTATATTTTTAATTATAAATAATTTAACGAATAAAATTCATCGTTTATAACATGTCCTTTCTTTTCCCATTCATGTATTCCACATTCTTGTTAGTAAATTATTAATAATAATAATGTAGGCCTCAGCCCCATGAATGCCTTTCTAATGACGGGGTCCCCATGGGCCTGTGATCGGAAACCCGTACCAACAATAATAATAGTTAATACTTCAACCACTCCTGACTAACATAATTAAGTACCTAAGTATAGTTTTAACAAAATTATGTAGGTTAGGTATGTACTCTGATAAAGAAACTAAAAAAATTAAGACGCGTTATTTCTACGGTTAGCGGCAAAAGTTGCGAATCTCTTTTTTTACTTTGTCCCATTGAGACATTCGTAAATTTTGTATCGTGTTGTGCCGTAGGTACGTCACTTTACTTACAAAGTCTACAAAGCGACGCGTACAAAAATGTGAAACTACTTTTGATGCTGATAGTACCTACCAAAAGATAATCCGTTCAAGTAATTTTGTTTTAGTAGATCCTGTATTTATTTAATTACATAATATTGAAAAAACTTGGCTCGAGTTCTCCCGTGTGCGCTATGCAAAGCTCCACGCAGATTAAATGCGTCATCATGTGTACTGACGTGAATACTAAAGTATATAGATATAAACTAATTAACTACTAACTCCGAAATTAAAAAAATGAGTTTCGTATCATGCCGTGAAATCCGATTTTCGAAGTTCATTTCGTTCCGTTCCGTTCTCACTAGTTATTAGTTTGAGAGTGAGAGGGACTGTGTGATACAAACTTCGAAAATCGATTTTCGAAGTAACCCCCCAGTGCAAAGGCAAAGCAACTACCTACACTCAAACCAAACTTTTTCAAAGCATAATATTGTAAACGCCTGTGCCATACAAGAAACAGAGGGCTACTCTGAAATTCGAAATTCTTAGGTAAGTAGGTTAGTGTTTGATTTGAGCGGAACGCTCGGAGTCGGAGGAATAAAATAAGATTTAGGTAGGTACTCCGAGGCGGAACGGCACTACACGAAGTTCGAATTTGTAACTTCACTTCAGTTCAGCAGAGCAGATATTGAGGCCTTTAAGGCCCATTAATGCCAGATGTATAAAGCTACAAGTTACAATTTACAAGCGGAAGTCTCTTTCTGACCACAGATTAGAAAGATATAGTACAATTTCTGACCCTATGAGTCGAGCAGGCTGATTACGTAGCTCGCTCGCGATCACCATCGTCTTCATTTTGACAGTTTATGTATGGGCTGACAATTGGCATCGGAATCAGCTAGCTGTCACATTCATACAAGAACTGTCAAAATGGACACGATGGCGATTGCGAGCGAGTTACAGTAGGCGGCAAATAAGTAAAACGTGGAGGGGATATGCGCAGTATGAAAATGATGTTGTTTTTCATACATACTGCGCATATCCCCTCCACGTTTTACTTATTTGCCACGTAGGTGGCAAATAAGTAAAACGTGGAGGGGATATGCGCAGTATGAAAATGATGTTGTTTTTCATACATACTGCGCATATCCCCTCCACGTTTTACTTATTTGCCACCTACTGTACGTAATAGGTAAGCCGGTCGGTCGGACTCTTCGGACTTAGTGACGTTCGTTGAATTTCAATTGATGGACGAAGGACGAAGGACGAGTTCGAAAAGTTTATTTTTAGTTTTAGTACATAGGCGCGTCGCGCCTCTAGAATCAAATACCTACTTGAATTATAATGGCGAATTTACTACGTAATACAAAAACGGGTTCCATTGGAACATTGGAACTCATAATAAACTACAATTCGAATTTACATAACGAATGGCATCATGGCATGGTAATGGTACCTACCTATTTACCTACCAGTTGACCTCGCTCCCACCCGTTGAAGACGCAAACAAGTGATTCTCTTTCTTATCATTTTATTTATCGTGAACGTTTATACATAGCAACCGCACCGCAGTGTGGTGTGTGCCTCTCGTGGTGAAACAATAGTCGTTTAGTCGTAAAAATTCTATTGAAATAGGTATTTCAGATACCGTAACCCGTAACTAGCCGGCTACGCTACGCTACCGGCAATTTGACACTTGTCAGCTGGCCCTGTGGGTGGGGTGCGTACCGTGCGTGCAGTACGTAAACAAAACAAGTAAACATCACAACAAGTTTTTTGTGTGAAACCCTAATAAAAATAAATATCTCACAGAAAATTGCAAAAATGGCCACAATAACTCTCGTTCGAGTTCTTTATTTGTCGAAAAACAAACCCCTCAACAACTTGAACAAGGTAAGTACGTATTTTCTGTATAAGAAATTTAATTGCAAATTAATGATTTATATATTCGTTTCTGCGTCGCGTGATTTTGTTCGTAACTGTTATTGTTTATTTTTTATTGTTAAAATTGTTGCGCAATGGAATGTAATTTTGAAATTGTTTATTCCTTTTTCTTATTTACAGGTTTTGTTCAGTGCAAGTTATAGCACTTCTAAAAATAAAGGTAAAATTTATAACGATGCCAACGACGCAGTTAAGGACATTAAAGATGGATCTAAACTTTTAGTTGGTGGATTTGGATTGTGTGGCATTCCAGAAAATTTGATTCAAGCCATAAATAAGCATAAAGTCAGTGGGTTGACTGTTGTTTCTAATAATGCAGGTTAGAACACATTGTTAAATTATTTCCGACTTAAATTTTCTTCATAAGCATGAACCCTAAGTCTATCTTAAGGCATTAACAGCTTCATAGCCAAGGCGCGCCTCCCAGCCCATAGTCAAGTTAATAAGGAAGGATCTCCAAAATTAAAAACCTGTTTTTGTTAATGTTCATGTAGACACCTGTAGTTGCCTACTAAATAAGACTTTTTTTTTCTAGGGGTGGAGGACTTTGGTCTTGGGATATTACTGAAAAGCAAGCAAGTCAAGAGAATGATTTCATCTTATGTGGGGGAAAATGCTGAGTTTGAGAGGCAGTTTTTGACCGGAGAACTAGAAGTAAGCCTTCATATTTTCAACGCTTTTTTTGTCCATACAGTATCTGATTGTGATTAATTTTGTTGCTACCCTATTAATATTTAAAATGATAAAATTAGACTGGGATATTTTTGATATAAAATTTTCGTGGCGATAACATGGGATGTACAGACCTATGGTTTTTTTTCTACTTTCTACTCTTTATTTATTATTAGTCTGAATTATATTTTAGGTAGAGCTGACTCCTCAAGGAACCTTAGCAGAAAGAATAAGGGCTGGAGGGGCTGGTATACCAGCTTTCTTCACACCCACTGGTTATGGCACCCTAATCCAAGAAGGTGGTTCACCGATTAAATATACAAAGGATGGCAAGGTAATGTGAATAATCTAAAAGATTAACTTGAGTAAATGCAGTCTAAAAAAAAGGACGCATAAAAAATAATCCGAAACATTTCAGTAGATGGCAAGGGCGTAGCCACGGTGGGGCAGGGTGGGGCGCTTGCCCCATCCTAGCTCTGTAACCTTCTTGTATGAAAAAATTAACCGGGGTAATACCGCGGGTATAGTTTGCTAGTTACATATTATTTTAGACTGCTGCCCCACCCTAAGCCCCTGGCTGGCTACGCTGCTGGTATATGGTTGGGTTAATGTTACTGAACACCCATGTGAATGTTTTTATGTGTGGTTGACAAATGTTTGCACTCATTGTTAATTCAATGTGTATGTCATCAAGTTAAATTAAGTTAAATTAAAAAATACAATGAAAAACCTAAAAAGCAGTATTCTATCAAACTAAACTAACTCAACAACCTGCTGAAATGTTGTACAACAATTTAAAAACACTTGGTAGAGATAATAATCTACATTCCAGGTTGATATCCCAAGCGCATCACGAAAAGTCCAACAGTTTAACGGTAAAGACTTCATTATGGAAGAAGCTATTGTTGGTGATTTTGCCCTTGTAAAAGCTTGGAAGGCCGATAAACATGGCAATTTGATATTCAGAAAGAGCGCTCGCAACTTCAACCCGGCCATGTGCAGAGCAGCAAAAATAACCATAGCCGAAGTCGAGGAAATTGTTGATGAAATTGACCCTGATTTTGTCCATGTACCGTCTATATTTGTGCATAGAGTCATCAAGGGTGAAAAATACGAGAAGCGAATTGAAAGGAGAATTGTGCAAAAAGTTGGTGTGCAAAAAGAGAAAAAGGCGTCAGATCTTGTGAGGGAGAGAATTATTAAGAGAGCTGCTTTGGAGTTCAAGGATGGCATGCATGCTAATCTTGGAATAGGTGAGTAACTTTCTGAATAAGGAATACTACTAGATTACGATACGATAGATATATAGGTTCAGAGACACTGATGTTATATTCAAAGGGCACACGCTTACCATAATATAAATATAACGTTAAAATTCAGACCGACATGCACTGTTATGAAGGCACTGGCCTTTCTATAAAATTTTCGATAGATGCAAGAGTTCCGCTTATAAATAGTCTGCATTTTATTCGCTAATCGCAATTGTTCTCAACAGGTTCTCAATAATATCTATCCCAAAAGACTAAAAAAAGAAAGTTACCTACCTAAAAATTTTATGAGTACTTTAAAATAGGCTGAAATAAAAGATATCAATGAAAGAATTGTGTTCTTCTTTTGTTAGTGACTAAAAAGTTGCCTGATATTTTCATTTTTTTTGTATTTTTTTTTATTTTAGGCATGCCCATGCTGGCCAGTAACTATATCCCGAAAAACGTAAATGTGCTTCTGCAGTCAGAAAATGGTATACTTGGTCTTGGACCCGTGCCTACAGAGAGTGAAGTGGACCCCGACCTCATCAATGCTGGAAAGGAAACTGTGACAGTACTACCTGGTAATTGATATTTTCTATGCAACTGTATAATTGGCATACTGTTACATTTTTACCACCTTATTCATAAACGCTCTATATAGGGTTCTGCTAACTTAGCAATTGTTTGTCCTTATCTGTGAAAGGTAAATGTCAATGTGACAGATAAGGATAAACGATTGTTAAGTTAGCAGATCTCCTCACGTGTGTACTACGTCGACATTGGCGAAATTTTATTTATTTATTTATTTATTTATAAGCCTTTTTATTCCGAATTCGCTACAATTTCAGTAGGTAAGTACATGTTGTTGTCGTTTTTTTTTTATTATTTATTAAATTGTCGCGTAATTCGGCGTGCCTCATGGCATAGGCCTCCTCCGTGTATTGGAGGGTTTTGGGCTATAGTTCCCACGCGCGCCCAGTGCGGATTGACAACATTTCATATTTCTGAGTCTATAATTTTAATGGTTCTCTGTATTCTGTTTGAAAAGATGAACATGCTGACAGTTTAATTTTTTCGCTAGGGTTTGTATTTAATTTATAATTAATTTATTAATTTTTGCTTATTCTAAAAGGGCGTAACTCCGATACTATCACAGAATAGACACTTATCCTTTTGTCTTTTCTGTATAGAAAAAAATCTGACGTCAATTTCAAATTGTCAATGTCAGGCCTTATTCTCCGATATTCGATTTTCGAGGTTCGCTTCGTGCTGTTTCGCTCATACTAATATAGTCATTAACTTGAGAGTGAGAGAGAAGGTATGCAACGAACTTCAAAAATAGAATTTCAGAGTTGCCCCCCTTGTACTTTGAAGTTGTCATATACAAAATTATGGTCGCTTATTTTTTCTTGTGAAAGAGGCAAAGGTGTTTCACCTATCCTGTGGTAGTTTTGGTAAAATTAGGACATATTTTTAATTAATTTTTATTTTTTATAATAAGCGATATTATAATTATATAAACATATTGCAGTGATCAGGAGGCAAAATATTGCAGTGATCAGTGTCCAGTGTGACTCCTTTGAAAGTGGATGTGTTTTTGTATAACTCCGTGCGTAACCAGTATATTAAGACCTCTGCCTTATGGCCTTTGTGCAGAGTTGTCGTGTCAAGATCCGCTGGACGCCTATATAACAATCGACCAGTGAGCAAGACCTGCCGCTTATGGTTGCTAACACGGGCGAGCGGTGTCTCGCACGATTGGTTTCATGCGTGTGTTTCGTCGATGCGAGTGACTCATTGTGTGGGTAATTCATAATGGCTGTTAATAATGTGCTTAAATGCAACGGTTGCAATATCGTTATTAGTGAAATTCTCGCATTCATTCAAAACCAGGTGGATGTGATGACTGAGGATAGTATAATTCGGCTATGTGTGACTGCATTTTCATTAGAGGATGTGGTGGCGTCGAAGAATTTGCTGTATCAATCAGTAAAATCATCAGCAAAGAAAACAGTGCGTAAAGGTCGAGCGGAAGGGCGGGTTCAAAGAGATTTGGAGGATATTATCTCGTTGATAAAATGTACTGAAGCGGAGCAGATGCCGATCTTTGTTGCAAGGGAACTGCGTAAATTACCGCCGGTTACCTTTGATCATATAGATGTTACTAGACTACTGAAGGATATCATCATTCTAAAGGATCAGCTTGAGGTTGTTCGGGAGCAATATGCAACGGTTGATCAGCTGAAACAATTGAAATCGGAGCTGCTTAGGTCGCAGCAGGCTTCAAGGGATGGTGGTTTCGAGTCTACGAACTTCGTAAATAGTAAAAGAGGTGCATGTAACCCACATGTTTACCGTTCGATTGAGGTGAACAGTGGGCCGATCGGAATATTAGATTTATCGCGAAGTGCACCTAAAAATAATTCTCAAAACACGCTTGAGGGGGCAAACACAGCGAACGTGAGTCATAGTTCACCATTGGTATCGCCGTTGCAGTCACCTGGAGCCGGGAGCAGTAGAGTAATTGGAGGGACAGGGATCTTCGAAACCGATGTACATACACAGCCGCGGCCTGAGCTAGACAGCAGTTGTGGCAGAGAGCAGCGTGTGATTGAACAGGAAGTACCGAACAGTGGCAACAGTAAGAATTCATATGCTAAGCGGGCACGGAAAGGTGGTGAATTTGTAAATCATCGGGAGGATAAATGGATTGAGGTACAGAGGAAAAAACTGAGAAACCAATTTATTGGAGCAAAGGGTCTTGCGAAGGATTCCCATAGTAAATTTAAGGCGGCTGACATTAAGATTCCCCTTTTTATTAACAATGTGGGAATGCAAGTGGTTGCGAGTGATATTAGTGACTACATATTTAGTAAAACACAATTGACGGTAAACCTAGTTGAAGTAAAAATGAAACAGCAGCGTGAATACAAGGCTTATAAAGTGTTTGTTCCGCAACATAAACTGACTACTTTCTTAGATGAGAACTTGTGGCCTGAGGGTATTTCATTCAGACGTTTTGTTGATTTCGGGGCAAGGCGTTCGTATAATGCAGAGGCATAATAGATTGCTTAATTACATGAATAAAGACATCACTACTACTGAGCTTGTGAGTTTTACCATAAGGCCGTGCCGAGATCCATAGAACAAACAATGTGTAACAATAATCATAATATATGTAAAATGGTTAGTTTTAATTGTAGGTCGCTTAAGCGGTCATTGGAGGGAGTTAGAGTACTGTGTCAAAACGCGGATATTGTAGCGTTGCAGGAAACATGGCTGCTGCCTTTTGATGTTCCTCTGCTCGGCACAGTTGACAGTGACTTTGGCTGGGCAGGGAAATCAGCAGTTGATGTTTCAACGGGGCTGCTCAAAGGAAGACCGTATGGGGGCGTTGGTATTCTGTGGCGAAAAAACAAGTTTCGAGCGGTGTCTATTATTGATTGTAATAATGACAGAATTGCGGCAGTTAGGATAACGAGTAATGGGATAACTATGTTAGTATTTTGTGTCTACATGCCTACTGATTCTATAGAGAACTTGCCGGTCTTCACTGAATGCCTTAGTGCTGTATCGGCGATAATAATGGACAATAGT
Source organism: Pandemis heparana (assembly GCA_963854515.1). NCBI lineage: Eukaryota > Metazoa > Arthropoda > Insecta > Lepidoptera > Tortricidae > Pandemis > Pandemis heparana. The sequence goes on from OY978010.1 coordinate 9,907,532, forward strand.
GACGTACAAGCTGTGTACATCTTAGGTGACTTTAATGCGCACCCAAACGAACTGTTTTTCTGTGAAATGCTTAGTTTTAGTGCTGAACAGGATTGGATTTGTGCCGACATTGAAAAGTTGGGTTTAATGTCAGATTCGTATACCTATATAAGTGATGTATACGGTTGTAAGAGGTGGTTAGACCATTGTCTAGTAACAAAATGTGCTTGGGACACAATAAGTAACGTATCAGTTAACTATGACGTGTTTTGGTCTGATCACTTTCCGGTTATTGTTGAATGTAATATTGATATGTTAAAACCTGTTAGTGTTGAACCTTATAGTTTAAAAAAAATGAACATGGTTTTATGGGGTGACAGGCTGGATGATCAAATACAGAGGTATCGGGAGTTGTGTAGTGGTCGGTTAAAAGACATAAATTTTCCGGAAAATATGCGTGACTGTTGTGACAAGTTGTGTACTAATTTTGAACACTGTATATTTCTTGATGACATGTACCAGGGCATTGTGACCACTCTTACAGATGCGTCCGTTATGACTTTTAAATCTAAATCTAAAAAGCGCAGAAAGGGAGGTTACATAGCCGGGTGGAACAAATATGTAGCGGGAGCTCACAGGGAGGCAAGGCTTCGCTTCCAGGTTTGGATGCTTGCTGGAAAGCCGCGTCAAGGGAAGGTTTTTGATGAAATGGCTTGTAGTAGGAAGGCTTTTAAATCTAGGTTAAAGTGGTGCCAGGATAAACAAGACCAGTTTAAAATGGATAAGCTTGCCGAGGCACATAAGGACAGAAACTTCAAAGATTTTTGGAAGGGGACAAAGAACATGAATGTGAGGCCGGGCGTTCCTGTGAGCGTAGAGAATAAGTGTGATCCTAAAGAGATTGCGGATTTGTTTCGGGGGCATTTTACTGTTCGGTCAATGCTTGATACACAATCAGCTTCGGCGCTTATGCTTGATGCTGGGACCGTCGAGACCAAGCGTGACTTATTTATCACAGACAAATTAATCGCGAATCTCATTAACAAAATGCAGAGAGGTAAGTCGCCTGGTCATGATGGTCTTAGTATTGAACACTTAAAGTATGCTGGGGTTCACTTGCCGAGGGTGCTGGCGCTGTTTTTTAATCTGTGTTTGTGTCATTCGTACTTGCCTGAAGCACTAATGAAGACAATCGTTGTGCCTATAGTGAAAAATAAAACAGGTGACCTTTCTAAAAAGAATAACTATCGGCCTATTTCACTGGCGACTATTACCGCAAAGATACTCGATGGTGTGCTTGATTTACAGTTGGAAAAGTATCTTGAAATTCGCGACGCTCAATTCGGATTCAGATCTGGGCTGTCCACGGAAAGTGCTATACTATGTCTAAAGCACACTGTCGGATACTACACTGAAAGGGGGACACCGATATATGCCTGTTTCCTAGATTTGTCAAAGGCATTTGATCGTGTTAACTACGATATCCTTTGGCAGAAGCTGGGTAAAACGGGTATACCAAATGAATGTGTCAGGATCCTTCAGTACTGGTACCGGAACCAAAGAAATCAGGTGAGGTGGGCTGAAGCCATGTCTGAAGAGTATCAGCTAGAATGTGGAGTTAGGCAGGGGGGACTGACATCCCCGAAGTTATTTAATTTGTATGTAAACGACCTGATAGGCGAACTCAGCAGCATGCATGCGGGATGCCATATTGGTGGACATAGCGTCAATAACATCAGCTATGCCGATGATATGGTGTTGCTGAGTCCGTCTGTCAATGCGTTGAATAAACTGCTGGCTACCTGTGAGGATTATGCGAAAAGTCATGGTTTGGAGTACAACTCGAGTAAGAGTGAGCTTTTAATTTTTAAAACTAGTTCATTTAAACCGAAACTAATACCTCGAGTTGTACTAAATGGTACTGCACTAAAGACAGTGAATTATGTGAAGTATCTGGGTCACATCATATCGTGTGATCTTAGTGACAACCTAGATATAGAAAGGGAGCGTAGGGCGTTGGCGGTAAGGTCAAATATGCTAGCTCGCAGGTTTGCTCGATGTTCATCTGAAGTGAAAATAACGCTATTCAAAGCATACTGTCAATCTTTTTACTCGAGCAGCCTGTGGGTTCGGTATACGAAGCGAGCCTACAGCGCCCTCCGCGTGCAGTACAATAACGCTTTTAGAATGTTGTTGGGGCTACCTAGCCGGTGTAGCGCCTCTGGTATGTTCGCTGAAGCCAGGACGGACGGTTTCCATGCCATAATGCGGAAAAAGATTGTCTCGCTGCTGGGGCGAGTGAGGTCAAGCCACAACAACATTCTACAAGTGATAGCCGGCGGATTTGATTGCCCGATCCTTAAACATTGGAATGGGATGATAAGAAGTGCGGCTCAATTCGCTGTTAAATAGTAGGTACTTAAGTTTTTAATGCTGTCTTTTATTTACTAACCTTACATTTTTAAGTTTTATTGTAAATTACTAACCATTTCTATGGATGATTATTGGTCCGAAATAAAGATTTATTATTATTATTATTATTATTATAAAATGCTTTCGAACCATATATACATTTTCAGGTGTTATAAAAATGAAATGTTGTCAATTGGGAACTTGACAGTGACACACACCATTGAATTTCTTCGCAGATGTGTGCAGGTTTCCTCACGATGTTTTCCTTCACCGAAAAGCTCATGGCAAATTACAAACGTAATTTTCGCACATAAATTCCGAAAAACTCAGAGGTGCGAGCCCGGGATTTGAACCCACGACTCTCTGCTTGAGAGGCCACAGGTCAAACCACTAGACTACCACGGCTTTTTTTTAATACGCCTTGTTAAATTAAAGCAAGGGTGAAAGCCATAAAAAAAAAAGTTAGCAGATGCCTAGAAAGCGTTTATGAATAAGGGGGTAATTTTGTTTAGGTAAATTGATGCTAATCATATGGCCATGTAATGCTAAAACTGGTTTTATTAGTGAGAGTGAGTGTCAGAGGTAGGTATACTATTGGCCTCTCTGATTTTCCTAGTGATTAAAAAAAGGCGGCAAAAATCAAACAATCAAATCATGTGTGTTTGTAATTGTGTCGTACAGACGCATCATTCAACGCTTGACGCTTAGCGACAAATATTCTCATAGTAACAAGGTCACGTGGCAGATGACGTGACGGGTAGAAAAAATCGAAGGCTTACTCACCTGCTATGGGTGGTCTAGCTGTATACGAGGACCCGGGTTCGATTCCCGGCCATAGCTTTACTTTTCGGATTTTTCTATGTGTTCTAATTTTCAGTGTCGTTAAGAAATTAAATCAAATCATCGTTTTGATTTATTTGCTTGCAAATCCTCAGCATTCTCATTGTGGGAGGTGGCCTGTGTCCAGCAGGACTTACTGACTTTAGTAGCCGGAGATGACGATTAAACAAATTTTAATCTTCCAGGCGCCTCATACTTCTCGTCGGATGACAGTTTCGCTATGATCCGTGGCGGCCATATTGATTTGACAATTCTGGGTGCCATGCAGGTATCGCGATATGGAGATCTGGCTAACTGGATGATACCTGTAAGTACAATGCATTTCAATTGACATCGATGGGGCAGCCAGGGTCCTATTTTATAAAGCTACAAGTAACAATTTACAAGCGGAAGTCTCTATCTAACACATAGGGTCAGAAAGAGACTTCCGCTTGTAAATTGTAAGTTGTAGCTTTATAAAATAGGGCCCTGGGTGGCTGCCTCGTCATTGGAACATAAAATATTTCTAGAAGACATAATAAATGTTTTAGTTTTCAGTTTAGCTCTCTTTATTTTTGGATCAAATATTGCGAGTACATTCATATGGTAAAAAAATTGTATATTAAGCAAAATAAAATCGTAAGTTTGAATTTCGAGCCAAAGGCCAGCGATCTATTATCTATGCCAGTGTTGCCGTTCAAGGAAAAAGAAATCTATTCATTATCCTGCATTGCAGTCCACCGTGCTGAGTTTAAAGCATTTGCCAGAGATGTGGACCTTTACAAAATATTCAACTTTTTACAAGATTTTGTGTATTTAACATTCAGAATCATTTTTCGCCTTTTTCGAGTCATTTGCATTAAAAAATCGGGCCTCTAGTACCGCCAGCAAGAATATGATATCAATTGTAATGTGTTTTTAAATATTTTTTATGTTCCTGGTTTCAGGGTAAAATGGTAAAAGGAATGGGCGGCGCGATGGACTTAGTTTCCGCGCCGCGAACTAAAGTGGTCATCACAATGGAACACACGGCTAAGAATGGCGGCCACAAGATCTTGCCAGAATGCAATCTGCCTCTCACCGGAAAGAATTGCGTCGATATGATCATTACTGAAAAGGTAAATTACTATTTTTTTTTTAATTTGATATCCATTTTAAGTATGTGTCAACTTATACCCAACCCAACCACAGAATAAGTAATAGTCGCCATCAGATATATCGTAGCGGGCGAGGTCCTCAAATATTTCGGAGCAGCATTAAATTTCAATAAATTCGTCACACTAGATATGGTTAATAACATCGGAACACGCAATCCGTCATAAATATAAGAGCAGCGACTTTTCAATAAATTCGGGACGTTCAATGAGCTAAAAATATCAGGAAGCACATATCATCAAAGGTATCGACGCAGTCAGGCTGACCATAAATATCGGAACATATGTGGAAAATAAACCTTACGTGTATAATAATAGAATCGAATTTCAAACAAAATACAAATAAGGCTTAAACGTCATGCCAAAATGAAAGATATGTCACCTATATAGTGTATGCGTTTGCATGCATAATTCACTGTGTTAGTAACATAAAACCTTTTTTGTTGTATAAAGTGTAAATTGTTACTGGCCACTAAATTGCCATATACCTTTTTTACGAATAATTTTTTTCTTCTGCTGTTATAAGTCAAAGAATGTAGTTCTATTTTATAAAACTAATTTTACTATAAACACACTGTAATTTAAACTGTTTGTATCAAAGTTAAGGTATATTTTCCAAAAATGTTCCGATCTTTATGGTCAGCCTGACTGTATCGATACCTTTGACGATCTGTGACGTCACGATTTTATTGAAAAGTCGCTGCTATTATATTTATGACTAATTGCGTGTTCCGATGTTAATTAACTTTACAGTGTAACGAATTTATTGAAATTTAAGGCTGCTCCGAATTATTCGAGGACCTCGCCCGCTACGATATATCTGATGGCGACTGTACTAACGTACCATCAGCCAAATATGTGGTCTACCACCCTAAGGTTCAAAATCCTTTGCACATCACAATATTATAATGTCGATAAGACGTGGCTGTCAACTTGAAAGTTCGACTTTAGCGACTATTTTGTTTGATAGGAAGTTGGACGAAAAGTGGTAGACCACTTCTTTGGTGGACCGTACAGAAAGCTCTCTCTCTGGAGTCGATTAAATACATAAAAACTCTAGCGGCGTACAAAAGCACAATCTAGCTCGCTCCTGATATATCCAGCACGCTATCAAGTTATTTATGCCTACAAATTTGAATAACCACATATGTGAAAGGTAGTTCCGTATTCAAGTTTAGTGATGTTGCACGTAAACTTGACGAAAAATTATACAAATTGTCGAATATAATTTACGGGTCACTCGAGTATTTGTAGTAAAGGCAAGCCCGACATGTTTTGAACCAATCCGTGGTTCCTTTTGAAGGTGAGCTCGAACGGACAGCTAAACTTGAGGATGATGAGTAAAGCCGCTGATGGCCGTGCCATGTAGCCAAGCAAAGCGGGCTTCCGAGCTCACCTTGAAAATAACCACAGGAGGGTTAGAAACAGGACGGTCGGTTAAAAAATACTTGAGTGACCCCTGTATTTTATTTAACAATTATTTCTGTTTCTTAGAGTAGTTTTGATCAGACCTTTAATAACCGTTATTTTTGCGTAACGCTATTTTTCATAACGTTCTATTGCCGAATATTATTAATATTATTTAACGTTTTGCATAACGTTATACATATTACCGAATAGCGTTTTTTAATATACCGTTTTGCATAACGCTATTTTTGGCGCACTACCCGCCGGCACCACTCGGTCCCCTTTGTCGTCCTACCCCGCGCCCCTTTACCCGTGCGCCTAGTTTATAACGTTATTATAAGTATTATAACGCTATTTCATAACGTTATGAAGGAATATATAATTTTTTTGAACGAAATTTTAAACACAAACGGAATATTCCGGTATTTTATCGTTTTTTTCATAACGTGTTAAAGGTCTGGTTTTGATTCAAATTTAGTAGGTATTTGATGTTTTTTTTAGTGTGTATTCGAAGTTGACAAGGAACACGGGTTAACATTGACTGAGCTAACTGACGGCACCACGATTGAGGATGTGCTGGTGTCCACTGGCTGCGAGTTCCACGTCGCTAAAGACCTCAAGAAGATGGGTGACGTCACGGAAGATAACGCTTAAGTCTACACTCGGAATTAGGATCACTTTACCAGAGAAGAAGGCATTAAAATAAAGTTAGTAATGTAATTAGCGTATTACCACAATTGTAAACCCTCACCTGGGACCTCGGGGTGCGTTGATTTTCCTTTGTTTACAATTTAAAATCAACACTGTATAAAGCTGCAATACGTAGTAGGTACATTTTCCTACAGTGTACTTGTTTATTTACTTCGAATACTTGAAAAATAATAATGACTAAAATTATTCAATGTTTGCTCAAGTGTCAGTGACATGCAAAATGTATTGAAACTTCTTGCGTTGATCTGAGCATTTATTGTTATTGTAATCTACTATTTTTAATGTAGATTATGTATGTTATAATTATACATATTAAATTTTTACACTGCCAAGTAAATGCAATGCATACAATCTTTTAGATGCATTTGCTAATGTTAATGATTATAAGAATTTGTATATACATATATTGTTATTTTATTGTACATTTCAGTAAAATATATATTTTGTGTCATGTTAATTTTGTTTTAATTGAACGAGGCTACAAAGTAAAACGTAGTAGTTTTTGACGTGACAACGTCTTATAAATTGGTTTGCCGGGTGACACTTCAAGAAACTGCGTTACGCTCCGCTCACGTTATGCGCTCACAATGAGAGCGAGTGAGAGGCACGCGGGCATGGTTAGCCCGCCTAAGAGCGAGAGAGACAGACATAAAAAGTGAAAGGCACGCGTCCCTTCCACTCGAGCACAGTTAGCCCGCCTAAGAGCGAGAGAGACAGAGCGAGAGAGAGAGAGTGAGAGAGATAGGCATACACACCGGTTCATGTCTTGCGCTTCTATTTCGCTTAGGCGCCTGCATACAAGTTTACACGTCCTTCTTCCTACTATACGAATGAATATTCACATTAAAATTATTTTACCACTCAAAGTCGTTGTCACGTAAAACTTTCGCCCGTATACCGACTTTACAGGCAACCAATTTTTTTTTTTTGATGTAGATGTCAATAAAAAAGTCAACTTGAAATATACAATAGACCATAGAGTAACTTTTTATATACTAGTAATAGACATTGTCACGTTGATTTGTTACGAAGTTTACAAAAATATTTTATAATGGAAGGATTGTCGCATACTATTAACGAAAAAATCAATTATAAGGGTCCCAATCATCCCCTTATTGTCTGGGGCGCCTGTTTCTTGTGGGTAACTTCAATGTTTGCTATTGCGTGGTCCTTAGCACTATTCTACTGTGAGTACGATTTTTTTTTACATGTCGCTCCGCTTCCTCGCATATTTCTGTGCGTCTACATATAAAATAGAGAATTTACGGGACCCTCTGATGGTTACCTACTCGTTCCAAAATTTTAAGCTGCGGCCGCGCCGGTGTACAATACGCGGTAAGGATGGCATTGTGTTCATTGAATGTGTGACACTTTTCCAGGTGTCGGTGATGTATTGGTGATCTTAAGGCTGGACCTAATGAACTCGATAGTACTGTTGTGTGGCATTATCATGATGCCAACCAATGTACACATACTGTACTTGATATCGCAAGGAGAGTTAATACAGTTTAGTATTAGTGTTTATTATTGACATCCAACTATTTTTTAATTTAATTTAATTTGTATATCTTTTTGACGATTTCAATATAAGTCCTCATAACTTGACATTGTACAATTTATGATGTAATTTTATATTGAATGAATAAATAATCTAATCTAATCTAATCTAACTACCTACGTTTCTTTCTACTGCTGGGAATGTAATAATTCTAACCGAACGGAGTAGGGTTTTCGTGTAGGTATTTCATTAAGTAGGTTTGTAATTCTTGTCTAATTAATTCGTTTACTTTTTTACAGCCACAAATCAAAAGTCATTTGCTGTCCATTATGGCTTTGTATGGTTTGTATAATAATCATAAACCTTGCAGGCGCCATCCTTTGCGCCATGAGAATCAAAACTTGCTGGTCCAAGATAACAGGCATATTAGCCAAAGGCCTAATGAAGTATAGGGGTACTCCTAGGTATAAACATTTCATTGACAATGTGCAATGGAATTTGAAATGCTGCGGGGTAAGTGTGTAACGAAGTGAATCGGCCTTGTTAAACTTATCAAATAACTAGCTGTTGCCAGCGACTTCGTCTGCAAAGAATTCGTTTATCGCTATCCCCCGGGAACTACGCAATTTTCCGGGATAAAAAGTAGCCTATGTGCTATTCCAGACTTTTCTCTATCTATGTGCCGAATTTCATCCAGCTCCGTTGGGCCGTTCTGGCGTGATTGAGTAACAAACAAACATCCATCCATCCATCCATCCATCCATCTATCCATCCATCCATACTTTCGCATTTATAATATTAGTTAGATTAGATAGTCTAACTAACGTAACTCAAGACGGAGTTTTGCGAACGGCAAAGTGAGGCTGGCTTAAAACACGTCTTTACGCATGCGCGTGTGCGTGTCTCAAACAATTTGTTTGGCAAAGTCGGTTTAGGTATGCGGCTGGGCCATATGTGCACCCCGGCTTACCTTGCTAGGCTCAACATCATTAATAGATCCCGGGTGTGAATGTGGTTATGAAGAGGCGGATTTAAATCACAATCTTTTTGCTTGTCCCGTCTTAACTCTTTTAACTTGACTATGCATGTTATTTTCAGCTGACATATACTCGGCAGCATATTTAGCGGAACACAAAAATAAGTTAGCAAAACGCATATTAAATGCTTGACCAGAAAAAATAAATAAAAAAATAGTTACCTACATTTTTTTTGTTTTCCTCTAAATATGCCGCTGAGTGTATATGTATACCTATACTGCTGACAAACATACCCATACTCTTTCTCATAAGGGTAGGCAAAGACTATACCTACTTGGTTCCACTTGCTACGATCCTGACACCTCTTTCGCTTTGTCCACATTCATCTGTCTCTTCATACATGCTCGTCGGTTTAGGGCACTCTTGACCTGGGCCCCGATTTTTGAAAGCACATCACTCGAAAGTAGTATAAATCTGTTTATATCTTCAAAACTACGGCTCTAATCAAATTTTTGCATAGTCCACATGATTAATGAGAGCTGTAAGTATTTTTTAAGCTACTCTTATTTCAAATTCAGCACGATTTTTTACCACTTTCGAGTGGTATTTTCACACATGTGCTTTCAAAGATCGGGCCCCTGATGTTAATTTCAGCTTCACTCCTACAAAGATTGGTTTAGCCGTGATTGGTATGACAAAATACGTGATTATGAATGGGATCCAAATGACGAAAATTTCAATAAGCTTAACCAACATTCTAAAAAAGAAGCACATGTATCAGACAGCGTACCGCTAAGGTAAAATCTTTTAAGAATCTTAAAGTATTTAAGTATACCGCTTGTCTTGTCTATAAAGTAGTGAAATTAAAAAGTGGCAATACTGTAGTGTCGTCCCTTCCTTATCTATAGGTATATGAAAACGGAACGACACTACAGTATTGCCACTTTTTAATTTCACGACTTTATAGACTAACTGGGGCCTTACCATGACGTCCTAATTCCGACTCAGTTCAAGTTTTAGCTGTCACATTTAGTATGAATCTGACAGCGAGCGAACCTAAACTGAATCGCATTAAGACCATGAGGTAAGGCCCCTGTACTTATTAGGATTTTGTGAGTAGAACAGCTGAATCGCAAGTCAAAGATTAATTTTCGCATTCCATTGTTTTTAGTTGTTGTAAGAGCGGGTCCTGCATAGCGAACTATTTATCTGAAATGGGAACAAGTTTTATCAATGTTAGAGGTTGCGGTACGCACGTGCATCGGATTGTGCTGGTCACACTGGCTGGCCATTTATTCGTCTTTGTCTCAGTTATTTTAGTTGAGGTACCTACTTTATTACTTTAATAATGTGTATGAAGTAGGTATTTAATTTCTACTTGTCTGTCCATCTGAGGGCATCCTCATGAGGGTATAGGTATATGTTCATCTGTAAATATTTCACCCGTAATCATTTAAAACATTTGCTCAAATTCTAAACGTAACGGTACTATAAGTTTTTAATGATTCACGGTTAAGTTCATTCGAAATAACGGTACTATATTCTAAACTCTGAAAAAAGGTTTATCAAATGGAACATTGTAACTATTTTAACGAATTAGGTACTTTTTATTTAAATTACATTGCAGACTTTACTCTTGGTATTAATAAAGAAACAGTCCAAAAAAAAGACGAAATTCGAAAAAAGTAGGAATAGTAGGGGTGGAGAGTATAATGTCAAACACATTATGACGGTGAGGGATAACTTTGACATGTCGAGCGGCTCGCTTCAACTGGATTCTGATGAGACTGATGATGACGCGGAGTCTCCGAGACAATATTAAAGAAGGATGCAAATTAAGTACGCAAAGGACCTAAAGAAGTTTATAATACAAAAACTAACGAAAGGTAGGTCCAAAATTTAATATTCTATCTACATACATAATTATTATATGAGTAATCAATATTAAATCTTAGCAGCAAGGTCGCTGTCACGCTCACGATGCATTTAGCTCATTTTTTATTTTTTTTATATGAATAGGAAGGCATACGAGCAAGTGGGTCACATGATGGTAAGCGATCACCACTGCCCATAGACACCCGCAACCCCAGAGGGATTGCAGATGCGTTGCCAACCAAGAGGGCTAAGATGAAATGCCTCTTGTGCCTGTAATTTCCCTGGCTGACTTACTCTCCACACCGGAACACAGCAGTGCAAGCACTGCTGCTTAGCGGCAGGATTAGCGAGTAAGATCATATTCTCATTTCACTATAATTTATTTCATTCACTAGCCATTCGTGTTCATGAAATAACTAAAAAGAAAAATATGGCTGTATGGCTCCCTTTGTTTTTCCCGAAGAATACAAACTAAAAAAAAACTTGAACGTCAGTGTCAGTCATTTTGTCATTGTCACTTCACAACATTTTTAGGTTGGTTATTGATATTATTATTTTGGTTATATTCACTTAGATATCAAATACCACTTGATTTTGTCTTCTAAACTCAAAACTACAAGCAATCACTTCAAAGATATCATAATTTCCTACATCCTTTATATTTTCGCAAACTCATATTTATAACCTTTCCGTATTTATCTTGCTTCTCAGGTCACAATGGTTTTTCTCACGGTGACAAATTTCATTCGTGTTCGAGGCCCGGATGAATTTTGGCGTAAAAGGAAGATTTTTCGGTTAGCTGCTCATTACATAGGTCGTCGTAGAAACTGTTACTCTGTGACTGTTCGAAATGTGCACCATGCTTTGACGTACGCTACCAAAGCTCGACAGTTAAAGAAAGAGGACATGAAGGATCTGTGGAATACGAGGATCACTGCGGCATGTGAACAACATAACATAACGCAATTCCAACTCAAAGAAGGTCTTGACCGAGCTAACATTTTACTAGACCGTAAATCCCTATCCAATTTGGCTTCGTGGGAACCTCGGACCTTTGAATCCCTAGCTGCTGTTGCCAAGCAGAAGCTGGAACTGGACGGATTTGTTGACAATGCTGATAAACAATACCCAACAGGAATCAAACTGAACCTCAAGGATGTCATGTTAGAGGCTTGGTTGAAAGAAAACAAGAAGTGAATACATAGTTTTATTTAGCCTAAATTATATTTCTAAGTATTTCATTAGGAAATAAAGCAATACATCTACTCAGCTGTTTCTATGCTTCATTTAATCCTTTTTTCATTTGTTTGGTTAATTCATTCTGTTTCTCCAGCATGTAAAGATTTTCTATCTTTCGCCTTCGTTGTCGTTCAACATCCATTACAACACCCTCATGCATTTTTTCTCTGAAAATTTAAAGACATTAGTCAAAATGATAGGATCTAAGACATTCACTGGACTTGTTATACACTAGTTGTGTCTTGTGGCTTTGCCCATGTTCGAGTTTTTGACAAATTAATTAATTTTATATTTTCTCTTTTTAAAAAGTTAATAAAAACTGCCATATTTGTCCAGTCATTCTAATTTTGCACTTAGCAACATATTCATTTTTATTTATATAGATTACACATACCAGGGCCGCAAAGGATACACTTAAGAAGTTACCCAGATAGTTGACAATTTAATGTGTTCTATGTTACGTTAAGGTGAAAAAGAAATTCAGATTATAAAATCAATAGGTTTTTTTTTTTCTACCAACTTATGAGAATAAGTGTCTGAATGCTAAATAATACATAATATTAGCAGCTTACTTATGAAAGCAATACTATTGTTCCTTTACTATTCCCTCCTAAATAAAGGACACTGTCATAGAAAAATTTAATTTTACATGAATGACACTAGTTTTTAAATCCAATAACCAAAATTTTACTTTGGGCCGCAGGAGGATAAACTTGATAAAATAAATATTCTGCATTAGTCACATTACATAACAAGTTATGCTCTAGGTTAAAGGTGAATTAAATAATCCATTAGGTATTAATAGTTTTCAGATAAGGATATAGATTTGAAATCTGATGCAATTTTAGACAATCCCCCTTAAACCCATAATCCCCCATAAACTAGTGGATTTATGCTACTTTAAGGAAAGCTGTTGAGTTTAGATATTTTATTGAACTCGATTTTTAAATACATTTGATTCAAGAATATATACCTCAACAGGGATAAACCTGTGTTCATGAATCGTATGGTCATAGAACAGGGAACCTCTTTATGCAGGGTGCCTTCTGTATAAAATAGTATATTTCTGTCAATGAACATGTGCAAGATAATTGTAACTCGATATGAAATCAATCAACTAGGTAGACAAGTAAATAAATGTAACGGTGTTATAGTTGAACATCTCACCTGTCTGATATTTGTTTCAAATGTACATAGCTTACAATACCGATACTTATAGCGCATGAGAATCCTAGGACCAGTTTGGAACCTACCGACGACATTGATACGGTACCCTTTATTTTGCTAATGATCAGGACTACGATATATATTGCACAGTAACATACAATATTGAATTCATAAAGTTACGTCCATTTTCTTATTTTCCAGGTGAAGATAAACACTTTTCTTTTTATTCATTCAGTTCAAAACTTCAAAATGTTCAAATACAATACATATGATTCTGACGTTTCGTTCGACAATCAATGTTGCTAGATTAAAAAAAAACATGGATTGCAAGGTGCCACTATGAAAAAGTTTTATAATCCTACTAGCGACCCGCCCCGGCTTCGCACGGGTGCAGTCTGTGTTTCTCTACTATATTATGCATGTATTATACATATAAACCCTCCTCTTGAATCATTATATCTATTAAAAACACCGTATTAAAATCCGTTGCGTAGTGTTAAAGATCTAAGCATAGGTACATCGGGACAGATAGACAGACAGACAGTGGAAAGAAACTAATATCATAAATGTGTGTTTGTTTGTTACTCCTTCACGCTAAAACAGCTGGACGTATTTGAATGAAATTTGGTTGGTATGTTGTTGATATAGATAGCTGGTTGTCTGGATTAAATAACACAGGTTACTTTTTCTCCCGATTTTCCCACGAGATGAAGTACTCATTATTCACGTGAGCGAAGCCGCGGGCAAAAGCTATATTCTAATATTAACAAGTTGCTTAATAGTAGTAACAGACGTTCCAATTTTGCAGATGTTGACAAGTTTTCGAAACGGCTCTAACGATTTCGATGAACTTTGCTCTGTAGGGGTTTCCAGGAGCGAAAAATAGATAGGAGAGGAGACAGGACCAGCAGTCATCTCTAGGAAACCGCTTGTTCCGGTACCAATATATGTGAAGAGACGAGACACGGCAGAGACGGAATCAAAAATAATAGCTTAGGTAGGTATGGATCAAATGGTTAAAACTATGGTTATCGTCGTAATTTTTTTCGGATTATTCGGCAGGTGAGGTAAACTTGGACTTTGACCGGACTTGGATTTAAGATTAGCCAAAAATATAAAGTCCGCGTAATGCCTGCGCAGTCGACCTTGAACTTTGGACGTCAGTCTGTTGATATGCTATGTCTACTGTCTACTTTATAAAGCACTCCGGTCTGGTTAGTGCAAATGCGAGCGTTGCGCGGTAATCTTGGCTTTTAAATATTAGGTACACAATAAATTAAAGTTAATAATGTTTGGCGTGATACTAATAATATTAGTGCTCTTGTGCCTGTTCTGGGACGTCGCTTACTATATACGAGGATTTGCAACAGTTTATATAGGAAGAGCATTTCAAAGAAAATACAAGATTACAGAAACAACAAAATATTACGGTAAGTACGTTTTTTTCATTCCTAAACTTTATGAATAAAACATCTCTTCTTATCTCTAAATTTTAATGAGTACCGGTCATACTTCTCCGATTTTTAGGTTAAACTGGAAAACCCATGGAAGATTTGTGAAATTTTTTGTAAAGAAAACTATTTTGTGACCACGTAAAGGTCTATGAAAATTGAATATCTTTTGAGCTGTTTTTATCCGTAAACATTATCAGTAAATTTCCTGTAGTAAAGTAGTTAACAACTTTTTAATGGTTTGTTGTTAGAAGTATCGATTTTACGATTTTCCGTAGTCAAGGTTCTTTTAGTTCTTTATGATTGTTACGCCTGCAATGCGTTTGCTTTTAGAGGCTCCATTAGGGATAAACGTTTGCCGCGTGTAACTTTGCTATTCAAAACTTACAGGTGATATAATGTTAACGATGACCGAGGACTATTTTTTGAATCTGCCAGTTGATGGTACGAAACCGGCCAAATACGTGTCGGATCAGGGATAGCGAAGGGTTCCGTAATAAAAATCGAGTTAAAATGATTTTTAAAATGATGGCTAAGTCATTAGCAAACCGCAACAGCCCGTAGGTATTTACCTAAAAGGTATAGGAGAATCGGTGGCGGTTATGTCATGTTTTTTAAGGACAGTTTTTAGCGATATTTCCAAAACTATAAGACCAGGACTAAAATTTAAGGATTCCGGTTTTGTTACTTGCTACGGAATTGCCTTTCAATTAAGACTGTCAATGGGTTCACTTAAACTCACAGCGTGTAAGAATGACCGTGTAAGAAGGATCCGTGGCTGATAAAGGTTGAGAAACACTGGTCTAGCTAGCACATGGTGATTTTAGAAATAACATCTATTAAAATATCTTATGGCACCCAATGAAAATATCTGATGATGCCGGGAAAGGGAAAGTTGCTTTGACATAGCAACCTATTAAATTTATTCAAATAAAATTGTATCTCATTCTAATGGGTGTGTAATGTTCGTCATAACAACGATTAGCGAATATTCATTTCTCATAACACGAATATCATAATTTCAATTTGTCGAAGTATTGAGATCATATAAAAACAATATGCATACAAATAAAATGCCGAATTTCTCAAATCATAATATCAATTTGCATAATTGTCTTATGCATAATTAAGGTACTGCATAATAATCATGCAGCATGATAATCAAAGTTCACAATAAACAATGTTTATACAAACATCGAGGATAATGATCGAAAAGTATAAACGCCTGGCAAAATTCCAACAGCAATACTAATATAATTATTGTATATAGTAGTTCGTTTTTGTTGGCAAAACTGCAACAGCAATATTATCCTCCGCTTCGCTCCCGCCTTCTGAACCTAACCTATCCGACTCGCTTCTGCTCCGAACCGTCTTGCTCGCTCGCTTCGCTCGCTCGCACAAATTAAATGTTTTTTGCATTTGGCACCAGCCAAGTATAAATATGCGACAAAAAATAGTAGGCACGCTTGCTTATTAAATATAATTATGTTGCATGATGTTATACCCTCTAATCATTATTCTAAATGTTGTTATGGATTTTAATCATTATATTGAATAACCGAAATTATTAAATATAAGCATTATTGCAATTGTTGTTATGACTAATGAATGTTATATTATTTAAAGCTTATGCTCGGTAAAAATCTGAAATCCGTTGTTATGCTAAATGAATATTATGATTTTTGAGCGTAGTGAAATGAAATTATGCTAAAAGTTTGTATGACGATTGAACGGCACCCATTCTAATTAGGCGACTGACATGTATGATAAGGATAAAATAAAGGTATTATCTAATAAATAGATTAGATAAGTACCTATATTTCCAACTGATTTGCTCTAACTCCTAACTACTTATCTATGTCTGCTCACAGGTATCTGCACGACAAAAGATGTGGACTTCTTCTTCTCGCACATGAACAACGCACGATTCCTCAGAATTTTGGACTTTGCCAGAATCCACTTCTATGACCGCACCGGCTTATATGAAAAGCTTATTAAAGCTAACGGGCAGCTTCTGGTTGGAGCCAGCAACATCCGGTATCGGCGTTCCCTTGATATATTCAATCTATACAGGATTGAGACCAAGGTTAGACTTACTGATTTCCGTAAGAAAGCTTTTTTTTTGTGGTTTTCGATGTTACCCAAGTAGCAAATCATGTCGTCAAAAAGACAGACTTAAAAAATAAAAAAATAAATAAATCTTTATTGCCAGTGACCGGATAAATAAAGAAACAAAAATGACATGCTATAACCTTAAAAGTAACAGCATACAAGTTTAGCAACGGGTACCAATCTCAGCGTGTGCTGGTCTCGAGTGCTCAGCGCTGTTTTACAGAGAGGCCCCTAAGCCCATTGATGTGGTATATCGCACATACTACGCATATTACGTTTCTATTTCAGCTATTGTGGTGGAGAGATAGATCTCTGAAATGTCGAAAGAAAGATCTATGCACATTATCTGCCTCAGATGGCTTTGACAGCTTCTCGAAACGAATGCGAGCTGCCAGACCAGACCGGCAACTTGACAATTTTAATTTTAGGTATTTAGGTAGCATGCCAAAAAGCAGACGGGATATTTTTACGTATTGTAATGCAAATGCAACCGTACTACTACATGCTTAGATGAAGTCATGATCAAACGTTCGTATCTGACGTTAATATTTTTCATTACAGTTACTGTGTTGGGATGACAAGACAATCTTTCTCGAGCACAAGTTCATCACGTTGAAGGATGAGTTTGTGCGAGCCATAGCCCATTCCCGTAGTCATATCATCGGGCTCGACCTACCATCTGCCATGGCGGACGCACCCGGCGCTGAGACCCTCAAGAAATTCCCTGACGAAATAGTCCAATGGCAAGATGCCCTGGAAACAGCTAGCGCTAAACTTAGAAAGAAGGATTGAGGAATATAGACTGATTAACACTGAATAGTACTTTATATGCTTGTTTAGTTAATTTTAATAGTCATTGGACTTTCTAGGAACTTGGAGAAGAAAATGCTTGTTATAACGTATGGTACTCTGTTTCTTGACCATACTGAACCGCTGTTCGTTTAACCTCGGTTTCTTTATAAAAGATATCAGTGGTGCTGGTGGGCACCAGCCCCACTACGGGAGCAATATTTGGTCAGGGTATAATAGAGTACCTATACCTACCCAAATCCAAAAGTTTTCTCAATTTTAAGGCATTCCTTTTCTTCTGAGCAGAAACTTTTTTAAATGTCGGTCGATAGGTTTTAAATTATAATCTGAGAGTAAGTTTTGCTTTTTGACAGTGAAATTGCATTGTTGATTTTGTTATGTGCAGTAGGCGTCTCAAAGCGTAGGAAATATTTAATTGTTTTTTGTGATTATCTACTGAGTGTAATGTTTGAACCAAAACCTGTACCTATTTTAGTGGATGACACCAGTTGACCCATATTACGTGTCACAAAAACGTTCTTGATTTATTTGTCACGATAGTTTGCTCAACTAGCAAGCTTATTACGTAACTCGCTTGCGATCACCATCGTCTTCATTTTGACAGGTTCATGTATGGGCTGACAATTGGCATCGGAATCAGCTAGCTGTCACATTCATACAAGAACTGTCAAAATGAACACGATGGCGATGGCGAGTGAGTTACTGCAGTCAAGTCTCGCATGTTGCGATGTCGCGGTCGAATACAATAGAAGCGAAAATGGTCAATTGTACTTAGCTGAGTTGCTTGTTTCACAATCCAGCTTATGTCCCCCACTTTACTATAATAGGTCTATGAGTGTGACTGATTGATAAGCCTGACTCCATTTTTGATGTTCGATAGGAACCAATAGGCGGACTTCATAGCGTGTGCTAATTTTTAACTCTCATCATACCGGACAAAGTCCAAAGTCCGTTATCAGTTCTACTGATACGTAGAAGTGAGTACATAATTTATTAATATGATGTAATATGTGTAAGCAAGTTAGTATACTTAAATAAATGATTAGCAATTAAAAAAATGTTTTGAAGTTTGCTTTAAACACCTATACATATTTAAATATTATTTACCAAGACAAGACAAGAGTAGGTAGTAGTAGTAGAGGAGTAGTAGGGTAGTTTATTTATCAGGTCAAGAGTATCCGAAACCGACGAGCATGTATGAAGAGATCGATGAATGTTGATGAAGCGAAAGAGGTATGTTAGGATACTTAGGATCGTAGCAAGTGGAACAAAGTAGTCTCTGCCTACCCCTGTGGGAAAGAGGCGTGACGGTATGTATGTATGTATGTAAGATAAGACAAGTATTATTTTTAGACCATTTTTAGCCAAGATGAACAAAAAGGGAGCGGGGCACTACCGACTTTTTCTTGAACCGTTTCATCTCGTTTTCAAACTCTCATAGCTTCGTCCCAGATAAAATGTTAGCAATCTTTGACAAACTGGCTTGTATAACTGACGGTGCTAAGATATTTGTCTCAAACAAAGGTAAACTATTATCCTGAGTTTCCACGAGAGTACCACCGAGCGTCCACGAGAGCCACTAAGACATGGGGGTGTGCATGGCTATAGCGGACTTAGTTTTGATGTGAAAACTCAATTACCTCTTCGATTAAGGAAATAAGCACAAGCCCTTTTACCTAATCATAGTAGAAAATAGACGCATGCAGGAGTTTGACAATACAATTTTTACGATTTGTTTGCTTTCGGGCCAGTCCCTCTCGCCCCCCTCCACAGATTTTGGTTAGTAGTGAATAATAAGGTACTACGAATAATTTTTAACAAACTTGTAGCATGTTTAATTAAATTCATACCTAAATCATACGCACACGCTCGAAAAACCTTACCATTCGGGTAAATAGGCGGCGCAGCGCAGCGTGCGCAGTTCTTTTTTCTAGCCAGTCAGTCTACTAAAAGGCGGTATATTTTGAGATTTGAAGGTCACAACATGATTGACGAGGATTTATACATAAAACGATGATGATTTACCTCTGTCTGATTTATGCATAAAATTGAAGGTAGGTAACGTAATTGTTACAGTGTGTCATTATCTTATTCGTCTTGGAGAGGATTCAGTCTGATGTATTAAATATTAGTTTGTATATTGCTTTGTTAAACCTCGCTACATTTATGAATCCTACTTCTTATAAATGCGAAAGTTTGTGAGTGACGATGTGAGTGAAGCGAAGTCTATGTTTGTTCCTTCTTCACGCTAAAACGACTGGACGGATTTGGATAAAATTTGGAACGAAGATAGCTGGTACCCTAGATTAAAACATAGGCTACTTTTTATCCCGGAAAATTGTATAGTTCCCGCGGGATAGCGATAAATAAATCAATTGCTAATTCTACGCGGACGAAGTCGCGGGCAGAAGCTAGTATTTAATATGCTCCTAGTATGATTATTTTAACAAACAATAATTTTTTTATGACTATAGTTTAGTAGAGTGTAGCCTACTGTAGAACTAGGTAGGATAGGTCTTCGGGCTGGCTGGTAAGAGGCTACCTACTCATGAAGTTCATAAATCGAACATTCATTCGATTTCACATTTGATTGTTTTTCAAGAACTCGGAGACGGGCTTCGATTATAATAATTTTATTGTTGTATTTCGAATGATTGAAGAAAATAAAGTTATATAATTTGTATCTTTTAATGTACGGCCCTCAGCCACTACAAGTTTGGTTAGGAAATCTATAGGTAACGAACCCCTTACGAATATAAGTGCCTCTTCAAGGCAGCTCTCAAGTCTACATTAGATACCTACTTACTTAGTTTTGGAAATTATTGGATGCTGGGTCGCGGACGTCTGTTTTTAACTCACTCTTTTTACCTAACACTTAGCGAAGATTGCAGGATTACTATTCTCTTCAGCAGATTTTTTGAGCTTGTTTTTGGTGAGGTAAATAAATAAATAAAAAAGATCATTAAGTAATTTTATTAGGCAAGTATAAAATCACAATAAATAAATAAAACTTTGTTCAGACTTACATTGTATAAATGCCTATAGATAAACATAATAATAATCTTGTTTTTTTGGGAAGGTACTATATTCACATTTTTACATTTTATTTCGTTTTAAGCTTACAATTCAACACTTATTTTTCCACCGACCACAACAACAATTACAAATTCTTGGCAGAATTTGTATAGTAACAAGTAGTACTATTAAATTATAAATAAATGTACGAAATCGAGCTTAGTTGAAAATAATTGATTGCTATATGATAAATATCCAACTTGCCCTTAAATAAAATTTTATTTTGTCACGTCGCCTTATTGCTTAACAACTATTTATAACAAACGAGTATTTAACAGCAACTAAAACATCAATTTCAGCGTCAACAATTATCATAATTTATTACTGAAACTCGCGTCACCGAGTCTTCATCACTGGTAGTCCACATTCACTCACTAACGAGAAACACGAGGTATCACCGACGTCCACCGAACTCACCGTTGTCCAGTCGTTATGATAAATTAATGCAACTTCTCACTTTGGTCTATAAGGAAGCGCGCCGACGAATCGATGACGTCCAAAGTCTTTGTACCGCCAAAGTGAGTGCCTCCCTGTGGAAAGGTGCGGAGCGGTGTCATGAACTGTATACTCCATAATAAAGCTAGTCCCGCACTAGAAACAAAGCCAACGCGTCGAGTATGGCACCGCTACCTGCCGCAGTTGTCGTAGAAACTGGCGGAGCCCCGGTTGGGGATTTCAGCAAATTCGCGTTTTGGCGTGCATAATTTGCTGCTGAAGTCTACGTTGCGTTTTCTGGAAAAGTATACATTAAACATGTAAGTTAAAGCAAACGAGTATAACTTTATCCTCTAGAATCCTTAGTAACCTTGTTCCTAATGACCCTTGCTATGATTAAATAGCCATAGAATTCGATCCTAGTTATAGACCCAATAAAATAACGGCCCCCTATCTCGTATTACCTGGCACTACCAATACTACCATAGGGTACCATTGGGGGCCGACGGGGCCGTTATTAAGTATTAAGGGCCCTAAGGTTAATGCCATGCCGATAGATTAATAATATTTACCCTCTGCTAGGTAGCTCCATCTGATCCACCAGCACCGACTTCACGTAGAGCCGGTCGTTGCACCAGAGTATACAGAGCGATCGCGGCTCTAGCACATTCATATCATACTCCCATGATAACTCTACCTGAGAAACAACGAGGGTAGATTAGATTCGCTTGTTCAAAAAGATTCTGAGAGAAACTCCTCTGTTTCTTTGAAGTCGGTTTGAAAATAAAAGAAAAACATTTAAATTATCGCTTTTTCGATTATGGAGCGTCGCAAGAGCGGTACGTATATTAAATACAAGCATCTGATGCAGCATACTTTAGTCTCATTAGGCATCTAAAAAACTAGACTTGTACAAAACAATCTAACTAATATTATAAATGCGAAAGTATGGATGTTTGTTTGTTACACAATCACGCCAGAACGGCCCAACGAATCTGGATGAAATTCAGCACATAGATAGAGAAAAGTCTGGAATAGCACACAGGCTACTTTTTATCCCGGAAAATTGCGTATTTCCCGCGGGATAGCGATAAACGAATTCTTTGCAGACGAAGTCGCGGGCAACAGCTAGTATTATATAAACCATTGCGATTGCGGTCACTGTTTTCTGAGGTTAAAATTTGCATTTGCCAAAGTCAGTTAATTTGTTTTTTTTTTTTTTATGTGAGTAGGAAGGGAAACGAGTTTGTTTTGTGAATCGAGTTTTTATGCATCAAGCAGGATTTATATGTAGTAACAGGATTATGCTAGGTAGGTACACGTAGGTACATACATTGAAAAAAATAATATGTTGTTTTTACCTTTTTCACTTTACCACCCATATCCATAGGGTGGGTAACTACGATTGTGTAAGATGTACCGTGTTCTAGTCTGAAAGGAATTAAGATTAAATTAGTGGCAAGTAACATACAGCAATCCTGTCAACTATTGAGGAATGTGTTCTTACTTAACGTAGTTGTTAGGCGTCAAATCCATTCCACGTATTACGCCTCGGTCAGAGAGTAGCGTCACTTTCAAGAAACCCTGTCAAGTTTAAAGATAAAGGGCTGGCATAAAGATAACTGGCAATGGTCGAAAAAAGTTTGCAAATTTTGAAAAGGATAACCTAGTAAAGTACCTACTTATATACTTACGAAACTTGTAGATAATAATAATTGTTCAAATCGTTTATTTGTGTAAATGAAGAAATGAAGTGCTGATAATTATAGTCTGATAGGTATGATTAATAGTGACTTCAAATCTCGAATAAAGTAAGCTATGCTGTCTTTTACCTGCACCCACGATTCTGCTCCTTTTGGGTTAGCCAGTTGTATAGCAATCCTATAATGTCGTTCTGAAAGAAATTGAGACGTTACTGTAAGATGTCGTCAATTGAAATCCGAATAGCGTATAGCGAATAGATTTATATTCGGAATACTTACGACAAAATGGTAGTTCTTTACCAGTACTCAAGTAGTACTTAGCTCCGATAGTTTCCTGCTCCTCCGAAGGGTACACTTCGTTCTCCGATTGGTTATTTTTATTCGTTATCAAGCCAGGAGAACTGTCAGCGTGGAAACTGGAAACAATTGAATAAAGTATGAATAAAATTTAAATTTAAACACTGAAAAGCAAATGATAATGTTTACTGAAAATTCTACATTTCCCCATTCTCCCATACACGGAGGAGGTCTATGCCATAAGGCACGCCGAATAACGCGACAAAACCAACAACAACATGTACTTACTGAAATTGAAGCGAATTCGGAATAAAAAGGCTATTTTATTATTATTATACATACCCCATAATCGCACAACCGTGGCCGCAATGGAAACATTTTCCATCCAGAAAATGTTGGTACGAAGGACATTGATGTCCTGAAATTATGAAGACACAAAATTTACGTAAGTACTTTTGCTATAACAAACACGGTACAACGCTTCGTAGACAGGCTCATAATGCGCACTGTTTAAAAATTTTCAATAATATTATTTTTTACCAAGTTTTATCTAACTTGAAATATTATTAACTGTTTATTTTTTTCATGTTTTCTATCTGCTTCTTTATTTAGGTCAACTCAAGCAAGTCTAATCAACTTATGGGGGCCAGATTGACTTGAAATTTGGTATGTACAAGTGTAGGAGTGATGATAATGCTAGTACAGTAAGTAGGTTGTTAATATAACATAAAAAAACTTGTTTTTCTTACCTATGTAGGAGCATTTTCCATTGATGGATTCCGTAAAGAGTTTGATAGCTCTTACATGGTTGCAAGCCACTAGCACCCTAGAGGCTTCCTCTAAGCCTTGTTTGACCAAAGTGAGTGGCACAAGGGGGCCTTCAGTCAGATCACACCCGGGCTGTTCTTTGCCGTTGTTGGGATAGAAATCCAAGTGTCCCACAGGTTGTGACATTCCGTATCCTGCCATAAACACAAAATCTGTCGCACGCGTGAATAAAACACGTGGATGATTAGTTACCATGTATGCGATAAATACATAAAAATATATACTTATGAATTTGATGGAATTATGAGCAATAAGCTGCTAGTATATACATGTCTACAATAAACGTTAAATATATATATGTTACCATAAATGGTGTTAGTTTACTTCCGTGAAACGAGGTGACTTCACATCATAGGGGCGTTTTTGAAACTATTTCAACGAGCAACTCATTTTTTTGTTCTAGCTAACAATTCCGATAGTTTTTGTGCAAAATCATCTCGTTTATCGAATATGGTAGAGAAGCAACCAAGCCTTATTTCTAAGTTCAAGTGACGTCAGGTCGCATGCTTAAAGTATCCAACGAACGAAAGTGCATCATGGATTAATAAAAGCATAAAATACGTGCGGTTAAATATGAGTTAATCACAGTTACGTCAAGCATTACCTAAAAGGAAAATGCTCTTTCCATCGGTGTGTATGACGTCTACGAATTCCGCGTCGGTAGGGTCGAGCCTCACGTGTGGTTGCATCCCTTGGAAGTACGGTTCGGCGGGATCCAGACCAGTAATCCTTCCTAATCCCTAAGAATTGAGAAGCTAAATCAAAGGCAAATAATGAGATTTGCTGAAGAGCATACCATTAATGATAATTAATACATAGTTTAATTTTATATTTAATTGCACAACACTTACTTGTATTCTTTCACCCGCGTAACCTGCCGTGTGAGCGCCTAATGAATGTCCTATTATATGGACGTCAAGGGGATTTAATCCATGTTCTTTCTGAAAAACAGGAATAACATAATGTTTTATTATTACTAATGTATCCATTATTTGAAAGCTGGAACAAGGATTTTTAGGATTTTTACAATTTAAGAAGGGAGAGCCTCAGACTTGAAATAAATTAGGTTGAGGTTATGGATTCATTTATAACCTTAGCTCTCTTTTGTCTTTTTAGCTGCACGCATATCTAAATATCTTAAGGATCACATAAATAAAGTCAACTGCAAGTTCTTAGATACCGGTTACTAATTTTTATAACTTAACTATCTACTGCCTGCGACTTCGTCCGCGTAGAATTAGGTTGAAGAACTGATGACATGAAGAACTAAGACCTTTGACATGTTTATCGCTATCCCGCGGGAACTACGCAAATTTTCAGGGATAAAAAGTAGCCTATGTGCTATTCCAGACTTTTCTCTATCTATGTGCCGAATTTCATCCAGATTCGTTGGGCCGTTCTGGCGTGATTGAGTAACAAACGAACATCCATCCATCCATCTATCCAAACTTTCGCATTTATAATATTAGATAGATTTAATTTTCACCTGTAACGTGTTAACGAAGTGAGCAACTTCCAGCCCCACGAGCCTGGTGTTGGCGGTGGCCTGGGTATACAGCGGCAGGCTGCCGCCCGCCCAGTCAACGATCACCACGTTGAAGTCTCCCGCTTTCACCAACTCATCCTTCATCTCACTAACCTGGAAAACCAAGCAGCACATCTTCAACTTAAAAAAACAAATAAATATTGGAATATCATCTTTTGACTTAAAAATAACACAGTTCTAGTTTACGATGCTTCCATGATATACTTAAGCTACCAAGTTTCATTGGTCAATATTATATGTAAAATTTAATATAGAAATACATAGTAAAAACCAAGCACGACGCGTCAATTAAAGTGAGCTCACTAGCTCTATCCTCTCTCAATCTCCTTGAAAATTCATCGTCTTTTTGATACTGATGAATAAATGATTTTTTTTTATGTGTTCTTAGTACTCATGTATACCCGTACTAACTTGAATAATAAATTATAAATCAGGCCATCTTCATTATCCAGAGTAAATCGGCATTTACTCATGCTCGATCTCAGATCACATCTTCGCTTACCTACCATAGAGCTCTAATACAAATTGTCCCCATATTGCGTGACTGTTAGATTTTTAATTGATCATAGATTTTATTATCAAGTTGTAAAATAAATATTTATAGATTTAAAGGTTAAATACATCCGGTATCTTATCATATCTTAAAGTTTGCGTTATCGGTCCAAAATCTTCATAAAAATGTGCAAGAAGTTAGATAAAGTCTTCCGCAGTTCAATGTGCAAAGATTAACAAAATAATGGAAAATTACAAGCAAAAAAATTGTTATTGCTGGCAATTTGTACTTTGTAGGCTGTGCTTTGTAGTATTTTAGTACTTTGTCGCAGTTACCAATAATAATTTAAAGAATCGTGATCTGATAAAGTGATAAGTTTTAAGCTTTTCAGCCAGTTATGAAACTAACCGTAGGTACTTAACAGAACGTTTCCGTGTGTTATAAAAAAAAATATCAAAATTTCGGCTAAGACATGTATGGCTTAAAATTTTCAAAAATACCTCGGCTACCCCCTTAAAGCTTTGCACCTGGCTACCAAACACCCTGTATAAACAACGCAACGGATACCATATTGCAACTAAATATTATTAATTTTATTTGCGTGAATAGGATAAAAAATAGGAAAATTAGGAACGTTCAAAACACAGATGAAACAATAGCTAACAATAGTGATGTCATCCAAATTGTTAGAAATGGAAACTTACCCAGTTAGAAAGAGGTGTGTCGATGAACCCGTGAATTATCATTTTCGTAAGCCGCCGCGGGCTGAAGTTGGACTTCACTATAGTTTTGTTAACGTTAACGTTTAGAATTTGACCATCGGTGGGGTTTTTTTTTGTGTATAAAATAAACCTGAAAACAAGAGCAACAATTATGATTACAAAGAACAAGAGTTGAGTGCAACCTCAATTTCCGATATGCTAAATGTAACTGTATTTACCTTGTATTTATCACGACTCTGGGCAGAGGAAATACGTTAAAAGGTCGGTGGATGAGATGATACCAACTCCTGGTGATATTTAAACAGCCTAGCTCGTCATAGCATCTAGTCTCGTTTTCAACTGAAATTCAAAATGGCGGCACTTAGACTATCAACTGCGAAAGAATTTTCGAAATCGTTCCATTAGTTTTCAATCTTATTCGTTACAAAGATGCAAGAATACAAATGTTTTCTCTTTATAATATTTAGTATATTTAAGTGTAGATGACGATAAACTTACAAGGCAACCAAGGAATGTTGACTTCAATGCGGTCAGAGCGCGCCCAGTTGAATGGGTCGAGTATCCCGCCGAATGCAGGCTGCAGGCCAAGGAGGATGCACCACAACATCACTCGCAGGTGCCGGTCCGTTAGGTGCAGCCTTATCATCTCATGGACCTGTAATGGGACGACCAAATATGGTAATTAGAGTAAATGATTAAAAGTCAAAAGTTTATTTTGCAAATAGCCCTTGGCGGCCTAAAGGGTTCTGTAACTCAAAAGGAAAAAACGGAACCCTTATAGGATCACTTTGTTGTCCGTCCGTCCGTCCGTCCGACTGTCAAGACCCTTTTTCTCAAGAACGCGTGGAGGTATCAAGCTGAAATAAATTTCCAAGCACAAATCTGATATAAATATCAGATTCTCAAATCTACTGCCCCTTGGAGCTGTGAAAAAATCAAACTTCTAAGCCAACGCAATCAAAAGAAAAAGTCGTTTATGCCGCAAATTTTCGTAACTCGCAAGGGAATCAAAACCTACAGGGTACTTCCCGTGAACTCAGAATCTTGAAATTAGTATGAAGGTAGGTCTTATAGCACAAATTAAGGAATAATTGCGAAAACCGTAAATATGTATGTATATCTGTATATGTATATCAATGACCAATATAAAGTGACCCCACATTGCGTACATTTTGCTTTGGAGCAGGGCTCTGCTTACACTAGTTTATAAATATTTATAGATAATGATACGGAACCCTCGGTGCGCGAGTCCGACTCGCAATTGGTCGGTTTTTTTTAATCTACCAGCTTTTTTGCAGATTGGGTGAAAAGGCGAATGTTTTTAATAAACACTAGCTGATGCAGTCCGCGCAGATTAAAAATGTTCGTATTCCAACTGTGATCGTTACATTTCAACTAGTCTACACAAAACCTTGACAAATTATATGCCTAAACCTTCTTAGTGAACCATTGTATCTATTGATGAAACCGCAAATCGGTGCAGTAGTTTTTTTGTTTATTCCGATCAGACAGACAGACAGTTGCGGCGGAGGACTTTGTGATATCTAGATAGCAATCCGTGATATGTTAAGCAACCCCGAAAAAAAAACATATACACACCCTACACTTTCAAAAATGCGAGTACTAGAAAAAAGAGCGAGAGAGAGAAGTTTGGCAGAAGAACCCGGTGGACGGGATAGGAGACGCCGCTGCACTGCTAAATCCATTAGACGTTCACGGAATAAAGCTAACTATATTTGAGATGTCACGACAGAACCATTTTTTGAATCTGGCGTAGATTGTATATGTCAGTGAAGGTGATAGTTTTATGAATAGCTTCTCTATGTGGTGTGTTTCCACACGTCTCTACATTTTGCAAGATTTCTTTCACCTGTATGAAGGTTGTGGTTCCGTACCTACCTAATTTTGTTTCACATTATCAAGTTGTGAAATTTTGAAAGCAAATATTCCAACGTTGTCTAAGTTTTTCATGGGTTACCGTAAAGTAACACCAGGGGCCCGATTTTTTAAGCACATTATGCGAAAATTCCATTCGAAAGTGGTGAAAAAAAATTAAAGCTCTAAGTTTTGTAGTCAACTAGCCTAAAATTTACTTTAAGTTGTAGTTTTGTAGCAATACATAGATACTAGTTGCTTTGAAGTGTCACGAATCACCGTAGTACCTATACAATTTGCACATGCACGATCAGCGATCACACACACACACACAAACACACACACACACACAAACACACACACATACACAGCTGTAGTTTCTTTACACTAAACTCTTATGATGATTTTTGCACTGTTTGTTTTATTTTAGAATTTACCGTATTTTTTAGATTAATTAATTCGTTTTCAGTTCTTGGGTTGTTGCAGAATATCAGTGTTTTGTTCCTACGAGCAATGTTGACCACTGAGCCATGGTCTTTTGCACTGCTGCAACGCACACAACAAAATACTTAAACTTAAGTAACTAACTAAGTGACTTAACTAAGTCTAATGTGTAATTTTTTGTTTTGCTTTCTATTGTTTTTTTAACTTGATTGTTTGTATTGTAGCATCAAATAAACGATCTATTTATCTATCTACTACTTTTGAGTGATGTGCTTTCAAAAATCGGGCACCAGGTTCAAATGCGGCCAGAATGATTTAGAAACCGCGCAAAAACTATAGCTATATCTAACTTACGCATTACAGTATGCAATAGACACTACACTGTGCATCGAGGATAACATCGTTACAGCATCGCCGTAACATGTCAAAGACTTGAAGTCTCCACAAGGGTAATAGTACAGTATTAGGAATACACACGTCGTGAGCTGCTTCCTTGGTGGCTTCCTTCGACCGGCACGCGCGGTACGCTACGCACCCGCTACACTTCTTATGCAATGTTACAATACAGTTTAAAGTTTTGATTTTGACTCAGTAACTCGTATACGCGGCCTAAGATTTAGTAAGCAGAGGCCACAGTTCAATTTCAGTACATAGAAATATGAGTGAGTGCGATTTTGGGGGAGCTTTAAAAGGTTTTTTTCTGGATTAAATCACGATCCAAATGTTATCCTTGATCTTAACTTGTGTCCTAGTCTCCTGTGTTACGAATTTTAATTTTTACCGAACTTGTTTAACTGTTCCTCTGGTTATTGTTTGTCTGCAGAACTGATAATATAAATAACAATGATATAGCGCGTTTAAACCATCACATACACTATATTCCTATAACTCATTAGCACCATGACACTGAATTGTAAGTCCAGGTCAGTTCTACATATAGGGCCCCCATTTTTTTTATATGAATAGGAAGGCAAACGAGCAAGTGGGTCACCTGATGGTAAGTGATCACCACTATCCATAGACACCTGCAACCCCGGAGGGATCGCAGATGCGTTGCCAACCTAGAGGGCTAAGATGAAATGCCTCCTGTCCCCGTAATTTCCCCGGCTGTCTTACTCTCCATACCGGAACACAGCGGTGCAAGCACTGCTGCTTAGCGGCAGGATTAGCGAGTAAGATGTTGGTAGCGATCCGGACGGACCTTGCACTAGGACCTACCACCCGCTAATAAATTGTCTTACCGTTTTGTGAGCATCCATCAGGCTGGTCGCCCTCTGTGTGTTGAAGGTGTAAAAGCCATCTGCGGCTACCAGCGTATGCCTATTAAAGAAAAGGAAATATTTTGTTTTAACTACAACTTTTATCTGTACAATTAAGCATTACTTACATACTTACTTTTGGTAGATATTTTGTCTCAGTCAAAGTTATATTAAATAAAAAAATAAAACATGTTAAACTGTCTCTTGTAACTTGTATTAGTGGATAAGGTATTATGAAGTTTAGTGTTTTTAAGCCTGAAGCCTTGAGTCTGCATATTTATGTATGAGTGTCAAATTATAAGTCAATTCGACTACTGGAAGTGAGTGTAATTCGACATGACAGAATTATTGACCTTTTTTTACGGAGTGGAAACTCTTGACGAACCAACACAGAAACATACATTGCAATTTTAATGAACAGCTTGTAAGTACTGGCCAAGTGCGAGTCGGACTCATGCACTGACAGTTCTGAATAAATTTAAAAGCTAGCAACAAAATTATTTTGTATTTGATAATATTTCCATGACAAACAAATTATTATTTTGCATATTAGTTAGTGATTTACGGGACGTTTCCTTAAGTTGTGCTGAAAGGCCTTGCTTTTGTCAAATTTAATACTCTATGTTAGCAGGAAGTATTCTATAGGTTTTGTTTCCTAAGGTTTTTTGATGAAAACGCACATTTTGTTTGTATTTTTTGATCGTGGGACTTAAAAAATTATATTTGCACGGTTGGAAGAGATTATATTTAGTAAGACCATGTTTTTAAACAATCGATGGATGTATGAGTAGGTATTGACGATTGATTATTGGTTCTCTATTTTCTTTTGAAGTTATGGACGATCCGCCGACCAGAATAATAGGTAACATCATTATATAAAAAACAGCTTCCCACAAGGGTTTCAATGTACTCGTACTAAAAATACAATAGCATTTTCATTGCCAGGTTAAGTCTTGGTATTACCAGTAAAAAGGTTTTCACACACCTGACTCCACCTGCTGTAAGTATGGGAGAATGATAATAGTGATTGTGTTTTGTTTAAATACTACGTACACCGTCCTCGTATTAAACCTAACTAGCTTTCACATTCCGAGAACACATTATTTTCGTACTGATTTTTCTAAGTTACACTCTTGGAGTGCAATGTTACCTCTAAGAGAAGATTATCATGTTTGAACTTTACCACCTATACGGTACCTATATAAACAAGTCACAAGCCAAAACTTTGTTTTTGGATGCCACACACGATTTTACAGTCGACCAATAAATTCCCTTGCCACCCTAGAGTTCAAAGTCATTTACTGACCAAAAGATCTATGACTGATTTCACTTACCAGTCAAAGTCATTTGTATTTAAATTGTATGTTACCCATAATGGAGAAAATATCTTTATTTTAGTTTACTTGTTGTTATACCTATTATATTATTTTAATTTTTAATTGTTGACATATTTATTCTGAGCTGACGATTTCAATATAAATTCTTTGATATTTAATTTTAAGTGATGATGTAATTTTATATTGAACTAGCTGTTGCCAGCGACTTCGTCTGCAAAGAATTCGTTTATCGCTATCCCGCAGGAACTACGCAATTTTCCGGGATAAAAAGTAGCCTATGTGCTATTCCAGATTTTTCTCTATCTATGTGCCGAATTTCATCCAGATCCGTTAGGCCGTTCTGGCGTGATTGAGTAACAAACATCCATCCATCCATCCATCCATACTTTCGCATTTATAATATTAGTTAGAAGTTAGATTAGATGATCAAATAAACATAAACATAAACAATGTGATAGCCGGCCTAACTGTTTTCTGATGTAGGAACTGTCATAACTGGTAAACTCGATGGTAAAGCATTTACTTGGCCAACTGTACAAATAAGGAGAGATCACAGCCTCACAAGTCAGCATAAAGCGTCTAATTATTACTTGGTCAACTGTACAAATAAGGAGTGATCGCAGATCGCAGCCTCACAGGTCAACATAAAGCGTCTAATTAATTGAATGTTTTGATGATTTGTCGTTATGATTATGAAATATGCTCATCCACCATCTTCGGTCAAGGCGACAGCCGATTTAGCGTGTATAAGGTCTGTTACGAAAGGCGCGCGCGTATCGAAAACCAAGTCACGGCCCGGTGATGACCCTCTAATTTGTACTCATAAATAATATTAATTGATAACAAAGTTTAAAAAGCATTATAGAAAAAAACTAAAGGATCGTTGTCAGAATGAGAATTTTACGACGAAAGGGAAAAGTCTCAACTTTTGCTTGTACATCTTCTTACATCTTGGCATATGAGTTTTTTTTCAGGCTCCCAGCACAATATCGAAACCAGATGGAAACAAAATTCTGTATCTCATTCTAAACATGCCCGTGTTTCAAATGAGGGCCTGACTTTTCAACTTTTCTTCGCCCCGGATGTTCATTGCTTTTTGTGATTTTTCTTTACTCTTTTCCACTGAACCGAAGCAAGACTGTAGCCATTGTACTTATCAGGAATGTTTGAATTCGATTTTTCTATATGCTAACAACTTTCTATAGACTTGTAGCTAAGTACCCAAGCGCCACCTAGCCTTCAGCTACATAAATTAGTACGACGCACGGGTAGCCGCTGGCGACTGGCGACGTCAACCGTGTTCGCCATTGCGCTATGGAAGGTCCTATAGCCCGATATGGATAGGTCTATAGCCCGATCCAATTGCCACACTTAGTTTAAGTTTGTTTACATATTAAGCTACTTATATTAATGTATGCATGTTCTATTTGTGGTAATAAAAGTTTATTCTATTCTATTCTATTCTATTCTATTCTATTCTATACGCGGATTTATACAACTTCTAACTGTCTTCCGTCTGACTTTGGTCCTCTGGCATTAGATTTTCCTGGGGAGAGATCTCTACTTGTTATTTCTCCCCACCCCACAGACACACACACACACACACTGTATAGAAAGATGAAAAG
This sequence comes from Pandemis heparana, assembly GCA_963854515.1. NCBI lineage: Eukaryota > Metazoa > Arthropoda > Insecta > Lepidoptera > Tortricidae > Pandemis > Pandemis heparana. Next base: position 9,940,782 of record OY978010.1, read on the forward strand.
AGCAGCGGGTATGAAGCACGTGTGTTAGCTGCGCTGCTCTGTTGTCATCAGCTCTAACTTAACGCATGTAGAGCTCAGCCCAAGAATGTAATCTTACAGTAAGGTTAGGTCACGATTGCTTCTCGCTTCATCACGATTAAGCAATAAACCAGGCTATATAACACTGTTTGATGAACGACTTTTAATGTAAACTTCCACTTGTATATATAGTGTTATATTTACGCTATGTTTACGCTTCGGCATAAATTAGGCTGTTGCTACGCCCGGTGGACGACAATTTGCTTCGGTGAATTATTGGTTCACTGTTTGAGATAATTTATGCTAAAAATACGAATGCAAAGTACTTACAAATTTAATTGTTCCACTTTTTACTGGAAACATTATTCTGCACATGCAGTCACGTAAGAATGAAGAAATTCATTATAATTTACAAGTTTTATTATACATTTATAAAATACACGTCACGTTTTTTAGGCCACATATATACCTAGTATATTATTTTAATTTATTTGATACTCTTATTTATAAATTGTAGATCTATATTTTTACCTGTTAAATACTTATAAAAGCAGATAAAAATAAGTTTATTTTTCTATTATTGAGATGGTTAAATGCATTTATTGAACTTACTAGGTGTACTTATTAAGTAAAGACTTACCTATCCAACTAAAAGTAAAAAAATAAAAACCTCTTGGATACCCAAAATTTTGATTTACGTAATAATAAAAAACGCCTAAAACAATTACATCTCAAATCGTGTGAAGTTAACGACAGTGACCTATAAATTAACAGACAAAGTGACATAATTCTTCAGAGAACTTTCACTTGTTGAAATAAATTATTTACAGATAGGAATCGATCTGATTGCGTTGTAAGATAAAGCACGACCAGCGCATCAATCAGTGTGATTTTGAAATAAGAAACAAATGAAAAATAAACAATAATGGATGTAGTAGGCCGCGAGCGCGGAAGTAAACCGTGATGCAACGGAGGCGCTGTGCCTTAACCCAGTCTGATATAACTGAACTGAAGTTAGACCAAGCACACTTTATGTAAGTAATTGATGGGTCAGTAATAAGTACTTAGCGGTTGGCGCAGACAAACGGTCGTCCTCCCATTATCGTATGAGACGGCGGTTCGACGCTCCACATAACATAACATTCCGAACTGTAAATTGCTGTTGTATTCATACGGGTTGCAATTTAGTGTTGTGAAACCAGACGTTTATGAAATTATCGGAGCCGAGTCGTATAAATTGAAAAGTGGTTTCTGTGTTTTGTAAATAACTTGTTAAAGGCATTTTTATTGTTTGTTATACATGACAACACAGTAGAGTCTTAAGGTAAATAGATGTACGTGTTTTGAATTGACGTGTCGTGATTTCTAGACGTCCGCTGCTGTATTCTTGTTTTTCGGCTGGGATCAATGAACTGTAAATATTTAGTCCAATTTTGTTGCCTTAAAATCCTTTTTGCAATCAGGGGCCTTACCATGACGTCTTTAATGCGATTCAGTTTAGGTTCGCTCGCTGTCAGATTCATACTAAAAGTGACAGCTAAAACTTGAATTGAGTCGGAATTAGAACGTCATGGTAAGGCCTCAGTTCGGAGATTTCTCCATAGTTATAAACAAACAAACAAAGTTTACCTCCTTATATTGGTAACAAAGATGTTCATTTCATAATACTCATGAGAACCGAAAAGTAGAATCACAATCTTTCATTTAAACAATCCTACAACTGCGATAGAATCTTTATCAAACAAACAAAACGATTTGTGGAAACTAGACTTCATTCATCTGATTTAACTACTCTATTTAAATAAGGGAGCATACTCATCAGCTCACATAAAATTATTGGTACAGCAACTTTCTTCCGCTCTACACCACATAATAAGGAACTCTAACCGTGCCAATGTACCAATCATAAGGTTTGCCATTCTACAGGTTATAAAATTACTAGGATATTGAAAAGTTAGGTATAGGTGCCTTTATATCAACTTGCGTTCCCACAGCTACTTTCGTATGGAAATCCACAATTTCCCCTTGACATTTTCTCTTGGACAGCTGGCTTCGGTTTTGCGGTTAATGGCGAAATGTGGCGTTTATTATCTTTCATTGATGGATGTCAGTATTGTAAATAGATAACATCACAACATCATGACATCTACTCTGTTCTGCGTTTCAGCCGCTGTCAGTATTGTGTCTCTTATATTGGGGAAGTGAGCCACACCGAATGTACTCGTAAGAGTTTTACAACGCGATATAGTGAAACTTGCGGTACCTATACTCAGTACCATTTTATATAAAATGTGTAACTGTATCCACTGGCGTAGCGAGGGTGTCGGTCGGCCGCCCGGGGCGGAAGGCAATTATGCCGCCCCCTTTTTTAGGTATTTCAATGTAATAAAAAAAATAAAAAAAAGATTCATATATTTTTATTATTTATTGTGAAATTTTGCCGCCCCCTAAAAAGTGCCGCCCGGGGCGGGTCGCCCCCCCCCCCGCCCCCGCCACGCTTCGCCACTGACTGTAGCTCTTCAACTGCTACAGAATTAACTACCTACCCAAAAATATTTTTTTGGGTGTAGCTGCTCCTAAGGTTTTTCGTAAGCAGTTTTGTTGGCATGAGAGCCTGAATGACATTAAGTTATGGCACTTCTTAGTGCAATACCTACCTATTATTTGTAAAATTTTAATAGTCCGGCTCAAAAACTTGATTGCTCAATTTGAAATAATAAATAGACGGTGATACTTGATATTTCGCAAGTGCACTTACATAGGCCATACAAATATTACAAAAACCTATTTGTATTTTTAAGTACATACTTGAGGTTTTTCTAAGAAAGTTCGCGCGATAGTCACGAACTTTTCGCTATCGTATTGAGTATTTGTTTAACATAAATATCGAGCTAAGTATGTGGATAACCAGTCCTCCAGTGTTGCCACAACTGAGTTCCCAAAAGGTACATGTACAGAGCTGAAAAGGTACATTTTGGGATAAAAAGGTACATAAGCATTTTTTTACTCAATTCTTAACACAGCTTCTATCGCTCTCAGTTTTGCTACAACTGTTTGGCGGCGGTTTATAAAATGTTACACATAGTTTTGGATGAGATCAAAAGGTACGTAAACTGGACCCCATTACACATCACACATTGGAGGCTAAAAAGGTACGTCAAATGTGTAAAATGTACGCTAACGGCAACACTGCAGTCCTCCGATTTCGAAGATTCTTTTTGTTAACTAGTTGTTTGTAGTAACAATTGACGTGTTTACGTTGTAGTGTCAAATACTCTGATATTCATAACAGCTTGTGTTATCAATATGCGCTATTAAAGGCGCTGCCAATTGGCCCATAATAAACGTTACAACTTGCACTTGCTAAAGGCTCTGGGGGTCTACTTCTTCTACTACTATCTCTGCTTTCTCTCTGTCACTCTAATAACGTTTGATAGGAGAGTGAGAGGGGCGAAATGAGACGAACTTAGAACCTGATAGCAGACCTGGTCTTTGTCTCCACTCTGGCCCGTCGAGCAAAGAAACCAAAAATGGCATGGTATTTCCCCATTACCTTTTGGGACGCGACATGTGTCCCTAGTCAGTAAATACTGATCTTGATGACTATTGAAGCGTCAACAACGTCATTGTCTATGCGTGTAGGAAACACCCACCGCATGGCAAACAGCTATTGAATTAAAATATGACTTCACAGAACACGGCCGTCCAAAGTAGATTAACGCTTTGTTCGTGCAGTTAAGGTTGAAAACTGACAAAGAATTTGAGCAGGAACGAAAAGATTTCGTGTTATGAATAATTCCGCGTGCAATTCCTACACGCCGGTTGCTTGTTGTGTGTAAACAACAATTAGATTTTTCTAGAACAAATATAACACTATCACCAACTTATTTTTCCTTGATTAGGTACCGTAAAACGGGGTGAGAAGGGATTGCGGGGGGAAAAGGGATAGAACTAATATTTTGTGTTTTCGCTTGTTACTTAAAATTTCTGGCTCAGCTTGCTCTAAAAGTAGTTCAGTTATATTTTTAGACGTATTATATATCCTTTTTTTATGGCCATATGTTATTGTCTTTTCCTACTGTCTCTGACGTTCGTGTCGTCGTCGCAATTTTTATTTTTAGCTTTAGTTTTACGCAAAAGGGTCACACTAAAATCAGCGGCCTGCCGCAGCAACATGCTGAGTGTGGCTCTTTTGGCACTTGCGGCACATGATTTGTTTGAAATGTTCTGTTTTGTTTTTTATTTTATTTTTATGTGTCGTTTTGTGTCAATAAATGTTTTCTTTCTTTCTTTTTTTTATTTGTTCCTATCCCTTCTGATCTCACTACGGGATGAGCTAGGATTTGCCTATTATTGTTTAAATTTTAAATTATGAAAGTAAACGACAGGTAATCATTATTAAACTAAAATTCATACCGCCGGAAAAAATAACTATAAAAATTAACTTGCCACACATATATGAAAATATTTTTTCATCGAAGTGTCGTGGAAGTGTCGAACTCACCCCGTTTTAGGTACGGTAGGTACGGTGAACCAAACTTTTCGGGTTTATTTTTCCATTCTTTTATTTTATGTATATTTCATGCATTTTTATATGTCGCGTGTCGTAGAGCCTCAAATTTGACCAATCGACGAAATTTGATAAACGTAAAGCTGTCACAATTCGTCTTGATTGGGTTTCCGATTGGGTGACGACCGGATAGCCTAGTGGTTAGGAACCTGACTATAAAGCTTGAGGGTTCGGGTTCGATCCTCGGTTGGGGCTGATGATTGTATGAATAATGTTTATTCTCGAGTCTTGGGTGTAAGTGTGTATATCCGTTGTCTAGTACCCATATTACAAGCTTTGCTTAGTTTAGGACTAGGACAATAACATTGTTGTCAATTGTCCCAAGACATATACATAATAATGTATATATATATTATAGTAACCTTACTTTTATTTCACAAGTTGGTATTGAACGTGCAATGTAACATTTTCTGAATTCATGCGTGTCAAGGATATCGATCGCTTGAATTTGGATTTGATTGTTAAAAAATTCTAATGTCAGAAATGGCAACATTTCACGTTTTATGTAGACAGTTCAATAAAATTAAATTTTGTGTCCAAGGACCGTATCGAAAGTAAAGTGTGTCAATGTAAACCAGTACTTTATAGGCACATAAAATATAACAATCATTTTAATATCATTCACAAAACACAAAGAAATCGTCTCATGACCGTGGCCTTGACTGATGCTCTAAGTATAAAATGATTGGGCGAAAACTCAATATTCCTACTCATTCTTACACATTACGTAACTCGATACGAATGGTACTCATATATTATCTTGTCGTCTCACTCTCACGTAATCTCAAGTACTTATTATCTAATGAGTACGTAATGATATGTATATTTTAGGTCGTGGGTCGGTATGATATTTCACGCGAGATAAAAAGTAGCATGGTTTAGTATTAAATAGTACGGTAAGTATAGACATCAACGCGCTCTCAATTTATATGAATAAACTTGTTTTTTTTGAAATACTTTTACACTGTTACAACTAAGAGAACTTCCTCTATGTTCACTGAATTGGAATAAGATTTTTTTTATTTTGATTAATATGTTATCAATGGATGACGCTACTCACTGCATTCTTCCATGCTTTTGTTACGTGCAGTTCTAGAAGCTTCGTCATTAACGTTCGTTCGTATAACAACTGTCTTAGGCCATGCATCCACTAAAAACATTTGTATCCATTGCGAGGAAGTGGAATAGTCCGCGAGGAAAAAAAAGCGACGGGTAGCACTCCGGGAGTGCCGGCAGAAGTGAAAACAGCAGCTTAGATTAGATTTTAATGTTGTAACCTCCATGACGTACTGGCCGCTTACAAAAAAAAACGTACGTATTATTTATATTGACAGACCTCTAACAATGTGCTGATGCCCTAGTACTTTTGCTCCACGATTCAACAAAACAAAATAAGCTATTAAAGGATCTGATATCCTGGTACTTAAACTCGCCCTCCGTCTTACGTCTGTCGCGAAATTATCATTTTTTACCCATCCCAAAAAGTGTTCAACGCCGCTAAAGAAGTTCTCACTTCAAAATCCGCCAAATAGCATTACTCCCGCTTAGCGCTGCTTTCCTATTGCTCGATTTTTCCTTGTACCTTACTACGCACGAGAGGCCGAGGAAGTGGGGATGGGGATATCTCGCCCTTATTTCATAGAACACTGGGGTTTTGTGTTAAACGGAGCCTTATAATTGGCTACGACATTCGCCGAATTGTCAGTGTCACCTGTCAAATGACATGACTGTTTACTTATATAAGAATAAGAATAGGGGTGCGTGTCGGGTTACCTCCACGTGTGGTCAGGAGCTGCTGTTCGTTTCTGGATCCGTCCGGGGGGAAGAGCAGTGCTTGGTCCGGTGCACCCTGGGCAACGGCTAATAATTTCCTGGCAGTATCTGAGGGATATCATTGACCGTTGGCTAAGAGCCCGACAGGGGGGGAGGGGGGTCTTTGACCATATTACCGTACAACGTTGCCGACATTTTGTTGATTTTGTCACAAGATTTTATAATAAAATTTTACCCTGACATTGGCGAAGTTGTCGTCGCTATAACGACTTGTAACGCCACAAATAAAAGAAGAAGAAGAAGAAGAATAAGAATAAGAATAAATTTATTTCGTAAAAAATACATCAGCAGTATACAAAAACGATTGTCTGGCAGACCCCAAACTAGGCAGAGCCTGTATCTTGGGACCTTGGAGTGCACTATACCAGACAAATTAACTTACAGTGGTTAGTAGACGTCAGTTAGAAGTTAAGGTAATTTCAAACTAAAAATAAAAATAAAAATAACAATAAAAATAGGAGCGAAACACAAAAGCAAAAATTAAATAGCTTTAAGAACTTGTGCGCGTGTGTGTGTCTGTGTGTGTGCATGTATGTGTATGTGTGTTTGTATGTTATGAAATAGAGACCAGGCCATATTATAGTCTCGTGGGCGTTGGCAATAGTATTCTATATCTCTTTCTATCCTTATTCTTTACAGTATGACTGAAAGGAATGGTGAATGCGTCACAAAGGCCTCTGTGGATGTGCAGCCTTAAAGTGATATCGCACTATCGCAACTGTTTGAAGCAGTTGCGACTGTTTCAGTGGCCCGATTTGTAGACAGTTAGTTGTTGTGAAAATGTTTGTAAACGAATACCTTCTGTGGTTGGAAATTATTTCAGTATTATTCAGATTTAGTAACGAATGTGCTTGGGAAATGTTTCTTCGATAGTTTTGCTCAGTAGTCCCTCTTCCGTGAAAAAGGCGTAAGTTGTTAAAGATGTGCACTTGAAGAAAAATTAATGATGTTTAGAATCAAACTAAGAGAAAATTAATTAAATACCCATTAAATTTTACCAAGAAAGATGAAATGCTGCTTAGAGGTAATTTATGATGTAGACAAACACTAACGTATTTTTTTTAAATATTTACTGAATAGAGAGTAAGTATAAATACATCGATGGGGTACACAAGCTAGTGAAGGTAGTGTAAATTTGCCATTATTTATATTTTTAATTCCGAAGTTTTAAACATCGTACATAAGTTTGTATTTAACACTTTCGTTTTCAAGAAACTATTTACGATTCTATTATAAATCATTGGTGTTATTGATACATATATCATATATGTTGCATAGTAGCGTACGCGTGGCTTTCTCTGCACCTGCCGACTCGGTCACTGTCACTTTCCTTCATATATACAGCTTCTGGACCGGCCCATAAAGAACATATATGAACTTTTATTCTTGTTACCGTGGAGCTAGATGAGAAAACGATACTCTTATTTATAAACGCTTGTTTTATATCATTTTCAAATTTGCCATTGCTACACTTTTTTTTTTATTCTAGCATATTATATTTCTTTTCAGTGTTTTTTCTTATTCTAACTTTTGAGTGTGAGTCGTCATTACATTATGTACCTACTTATACCTATATAATATAAAGCGAATGGAATTATCGTAGTCTCAGACGAAACTTAATATTCGACTAGTTAAAATAATTAAAAAGTAGACGACAAAAGGTATATTGAACGTTAAAAATGTTTTAAAATGAAGCATGCTGTATACGAATCGAGCGTATCAATAACAATACATTGCCTTGGCCTCCCGCATTTTTTGGTTCTAATGCTACGTGGTGACTTACAAAAACAACTGGTTCTTTCCAAAAACTAGTCAAAGTTAAAAAACATCCCAAAATCCTTTTTGCTTGATAAATCGACAGGTGTCATCCACTTGAAATAGTTAGATCCGTAGAGTTACATAAGTGTAAAAGTATATGTTTACTTAATAAATGCTTTCACAAAATGTGTTAATTGAATTTTACCTCAGAAAACAATGCTGTAACCCACACTACTTTTATTTGAGTTCTGTTTTAAAAATGTCTATATCTAATCTACAGAAATATAGGAAATGAAAACAGGCTGTTAACTTGATAAACAGTAAATATAGGTATATTGTATAGCTAAATAGCGCGGTGTGGATCAAAGTGGAGTGTATTATGCGAGGAAAATTAATTAAATTCGTTTCCGAATTGCGTTTATTCAACTGCATGAGTTTGTGTAATGATAGCGCAATCTACGTGTAATAGTTGCAGTAGGAAATATGTAAAAGGGTTTACTGGAAGTAGCACTCGATGCGTTTAATAACTCAAACTATTAGGTACGCGTTTGTCATATATGCATTGTCATTCATGAAAGTCATCGTGGTAAAGACTTCCGGCGAATATGGCTGTTTGGTGAACTTTGAGAGCTGATAATTAACCACTCATAATGTTTTGAGTTTGTCTGGCAAAGAAACTTTGACATTTGTCAAAGTGACAGATAAAAACATACGAATGTTAAGTCAACACAGTCCACATAAGAGGCGTGAGTCCGATTACCTCCTCCATCTGAGCTCAAGCTCAATCGTATGATTCTCCTGTGAGAGTAAAGAGTTTGAGCCGGTGCTTCATGGGTAGCAAAGATACACCCCCTTATTCATAAACGCACTATAGGCCTCTGCTAAGTTAGTAATCGTTTGTCCTTATCTGTGAAAGGTAAATGTCAAAGTGACAGATAAGGACAAACAATTACTAAGTTAACAGAGGCCTATAGTGCGTTTATGAATAAAGGGGTAAGTATCCAATACCGGAATGAGTAAAGTTAAAATAGTGTTTTGTTCAACCTCGATATTAACGAAATCATTGATACTGAAAAAAGATAGTGAAGCTTAAATCTTCTGTAGCTATGATATTATTTTTTATAATTTCTGACTACCTCTTTGCTATGTTTTCATTAGACACCTACACCAGGCCAAAAGGTCATTGGCACTTAAATATCTGTGTCCACAAGATGTTCAAAAAGTGTATAAGCATTCTTATACGTCCTTGAGTTCAGTTGATTACACAATGTTTGGGACCTTGTCCGTTCAATATACCATGTTGACTGTCCAATGAAAGTTTTGGATGAGTCATGTCCATATTGCTAAACATGATTTGGCTGTCGTCGTGACAGATGGTTTGATTAAAAATTGAAATAATATTCGGGGTCATTGTACAAGATAGGAAAAAAAGCAATTTACGCTTGCGCATGCAAACTCACAATGACAATAATTATATTATCTGATGTGATTATTATATTATTTAATATTTGATATGAAACATCGCCAGAATTTTATAAGAATGACATGCAGCGCGTTGCAATTCAAATGCGACAAAGTAAAGTGGTAATGAAGCCGTATCCAAGCTTCGCTCCAAATCGATAGGAGAAGTTTTAATAATAATAAGAAACACATACATACATAAATCACGTCTTTATCCCTTACGGGGTAGACAGAGCCTAAGATGACAAGACCTAAGCCATGTTTGGCATGATTGTGGGCGTATACGTGGAAAAGGAATGAAATAAGAAAATTTAATAAGAAATCGCTTAAAGTATTATGCTTGTTAGTTAAGTTCATCATGCAGCTGACAGTTGCAATACACTCGTCACTCCTAAGCGAAAAGCGAAGAAACTTAAAGTATTCCAGTAAACAAGGGAACTTAAGTTTCTTAGAAACATGGAGGAGAGAAATTTGTGTCAAACGTAGGGTCACTGGTCCGCCATTAAATTTTTATATTTGAAATTTGAAATCAAAGACATTCAGACTTCATTTTTTATTTCAGATCGATCAGAAATCAAGCGATACAACGTAATTCGTTGTTTAATATGGTGTTTTTCTATCACAAATTTGTGGTCACTCTAATGATGCACCGCTTAATTTCTCTTCCTCGTCCAATTCTATGTTGATTCCTCTTCGGAATTCAACCAAGCCTTTTCTGCGCCTAACACCCCTGAGCTATAAAGCTACAATGTGGTTGAGTGGAACAAAAACTGGAATGCTCCCACGATGCGTGCCCGTAATGAGGTCGCAGGCGCAGGAGAAAGCTGGCTCTTGTGTACCATGCATTGCTTGTTAAAGTAGTGTATTGTTGTCGTGAATAAGCTACAACGTGCATGAAGAAATCAAGAGCAAAGACTGTCATCGTATAAGGAATTGCTTGTATAAACAGGAGTATAATAATGTTCATTTTATTTGAGCCACGAGGTCACGATGCTCAGGATATGAAAGAAGTTTTGTTATATTGAATTTTTAAGACAAGCTTTTCTTGCTGACCGTTCTTTATGTGGGCTATTAATGTATCAGGGCCCCGATTTTTGAAAGCACATAACTCGAAAGTACCACTCGAAAGTGGTATAAATCTGTTTATATCTTCAAAACTACAGCTCTAATCAAATTTTTGACTAGTCCACATGATTAATGAGAGCCGTAAGTATCTTCTAAGCTATTCGTATTTCAAATTCAGCAACATTTTTCACCGCTTACGAGTGGTATTTTCACACATGTGTTTTCAAAAATCGAGCCCCGGATTCAATTCAATTCGAGCAATAGGAGTGGGTAAAACATATTTACTAATATGCCAAGTTAAAAAAAAGCTCGTGAAAAAACAAACTTTAATTTTTTACCACGTCTCATTATTGATAAAAAAAGCAGACTATGCAAATTTAAGTAGGTAATTTAGTTGTAGTGTTGTGGTATATACATATAAATAAAGAAAGATTGTAGAGCCTTATAATGTAGCTATCGATGGATGTTAGGAAACCGCGGAACAAATTAACTATTTTAAGAGCTGCTTTTTGAATTTTTGAAATTATTAAACGTAGAGACATACATATTAATCAAGTCTGTATCCTTAACAGGGTAGACAGAGTCCAGACGAGACGTAACGAGACCTAAACGCCACGTTTAGCGTGATTGCGAGCGTACTAGGTGGAGAGGAGAAACAAAATAAATACTGATGAGTTGCTAGCCGCGTCGCCTATAATATGATTCCTAAGATTTTCGACCATACCTTCTATGGAAAATATTAAAATAACATGTATTTGAGCGAAAAGAAAAGCGTGGACATTATGCACGAATCCATTTTGTAAGTAGTACAGGCCCTTTCGTTTCATAATGAGATACGAATGTCAAAAGGTCGTTAGCCCACTGAGCTGAATAAGTGTAAGGGCATCAATCTATCAAGTAGTTCGCTTCACAATAGTATACAATACAATAGGCAGTTAATTATCATCGTAATCGGCAGACTATGGGTTAACCTTCGGTTATTTCGAGCGAATTATGTAATCCGTGTGACATTGAAACTATTGTTGTAAATATTTACAAATTTTCAAGAAATAAAATAGGTATTTATACCTTTTTGATTTTAGGTGTTTTTTTTACTCATACTCGTAGATGAAGCGTTAAGTACAGTCAAGGGCATAAATATATATACATTCCCAAGGCAGCAAATACAACTGTACAGTTGATTAGCCAGAAATATCTGTACAGTAATCCGGTCAATTATTATGTAATCATTTAATTAGTCAAAAAGATCTAGACATTTACATGGCCATAAATAAATGTACAATGTCAGTCAAATATATGTAGGCAAATTAGGAGGCCATAAACATCTATACACGCAACTCTCATTTATATGAGAACAAAACCCAAGCCAAACATATCTATACACGCAACTCTCATTTATATAAGAACAAAACCCAAGTCAAACATATCTATACACGCAACTCTCATTTATATAAGAACAAAAACCCAAGTCAAACATATCTATACACGCAACTCTCACTTACATGAGAACAAAACCCGAGCCAAAAATATCTATACAGTCAAGGGCATTCATTAGATCCAGTTAGGTAGGTCCAACTTCGAGAAAGAGATTACTTGCCGAATCCGACTCGGCTGGGCAGCGTTCAGGAAACTTTGCAGTGTCTTTTCGTCCAAATGGCTGAAGTGTTTGAAGTCAAAAATCTTTGACTAGTGTGTGTTGCCAGTGATGACATACGGATCTGAGACATGGGCGCTAACGATGGGCCTCATGAGGAAGCTCAAAGTCACTCAGAGGGTTATGGAGAGGGCTATGCTTGGGTTTTCTCTGCGGGATAGAATCAAAAATGATGATATCCGCAGTAAAACTAAGGTTACCGACATAGCCCGAAGAACTGCGAAACTGAAGTGGCAGTGGGCGGGGCACATTGCTCGCAGGACCGATGGCCGATGGGGTCAAAAAGATCTCGAATGGCGTACGTGGACCAGGAGACGAGCTGTCGGTAGGACTCAAACATAATTATTGTGCTTCTGAAGCCACAATTCATAACATAGTGGTTCTTATGACCTAGGAAATACTAGCCCATAAAATTTAAAATGTGATCTTTTATGTCCTACTAATATTATAAATGCGAAAGTTTGTGAGGATGGATGGATGTGACGATGTGAGTGTATATGTTTGTTCCTTCTTCACGCTGAAACGACTGGACGGATTTGGATAAAATTTTGAACGGAGATAGCTGGTACCGTGGTACCCTAGATTAACACATAGGCTACTTTTTATCCCGGAAAATTGCATAGTTCCCGAGGGATAGCGGTAAACATGTCAAATGTCGTAGCTGCCTAGAGTGGCAACGTAAATAATTATTGCAGAATAATAATATAACAAACCGTTCTCAGAGACGTCAGTTAATATTATGATTATTAAAACTTAATCGACCTCTCTCAGTGTGAAAGTTAACTTTGATTACCCTGTCGGTTTGTTTTGACTGACTGGAAATTTAGAACTGTTTTACCATGTTTCCGGACCAAGTTCAAGTTTGAAGTAATCATCCCTGCCGCACTCAGAGTCCTTTATTATGTTAATTGGCGTTTTGAAGCTGGTCGCCATTTTGGAATCTTCAGTTTTTGGACCGATTGTCTTTAAAATCGATATCTGAGGGTCCGCATGGGCCCCAAACACGAATCCGTTATCAAAAATGGAAATGGGCCACAATTTTTATGTTTAGTTTTACGACAGAAGTGCTTTCAAAATCGATATCTGAGGGTCGGATCGGAGTGGTCTCCAAAGTTGAATTTGTTGTCAGAATTTGGAAAAATAGGCGTAAAGTAGAGAATTTTTAGATACTATATACCTACTTCAACGATTAATTTCTAAATTGGAATTTTTCTGTGGATGTAGAAAAGCGAACGCCTAATTACACTTGACCGTTTTATTAGAATCATATTTGGCATACACACAACAGCTTACAAAAAATTCATCACAATCGAGTCAATAGTACATACCTACAGGAATTAGACATTTCAACACTTAAATCCGACTCACGCTTGACGTTTATTTGACAAAAAAAGCTTTCTCAGCCTACACACAACCAGCTCACAATAATCTTCATTAAGTATGTACTTATAACACGATACATTACTAACTTACGTTGAAAATTTTACTTTATAGTTGAATATTGGTTTAATAGGGAATATTCATGTATTTTTTATTACTTATAATGATCAATTGCATCTCTATAACACAGAAAAAAATATAAACAGGCTTGAAAATATTCAAATTCCGTGTTTGTCTACGCTAATATTATTAAGGAAAAATGAGTATTTTTTGTATTTTTGTATGTTTGTTATAGATTCACTCAAAAACTACTGAACCTATTTTAATAATTCTTTCACCATTGGAATGCTACATTATCCCCGAGTAACATAGGCTATAGAATATTTTCAAAAAGTTAGGGATCCGTAAGAAAACTTCGATAATGTCACCCAAGGTGTGAAAAAAAATCCAAAATAATCCTTATATTGCGTACGGCTGCAGAAACTGTTGACAATATAGCAAAGTGATGTACTACAGTTTTATAGGAGACATCATTGTCTACAAAAAAGTCCGCTATACTATATGTTTAACTATTACAGTTATGTCACAATAACTACTTTTTCAAAATCTAAATTTAGATTTATTTTAGTTTTAGTTAAATTAGTTTATTTTGTTATTTATATTTAAGTTGTATTTTAGGAGTTTTGTTAAATAAATATTTTATTCATTAAAAAAAATATATATATAATGTCACTCTATATAAATAACCAGTATAAAATGACCTCACGCTGCGTACATTTTGCTTAGAACCAGGTCTCTGCTAAAAATGGATATTATATTAGCTAGCCGAATTTGTAAGGAATCCTCGGTGCGCGAGTCAAACTCGTACTTGACCAGTTTTTTTAGTATGCCCCGACACAAAAATATAGTTTTTGATATATATATTTTGTTAAATATCTACTCGTGCGAAGCCAGGCCGGGCGGCTAGTTTACTTCTTCATTCCTACGTGCACATGTCCAGTTTTAATTGCTAAACAGAATCAGATCACAGATTTTAAACAGTACAAAATTCACTTTAAAACTAACCTAAGCTAGTTTATAAAAGTTCGGTAAAACTTTCTTTAAAACCTTTCATATTCATATTGAGATTTTACGAAATTTTGATGATTGATGATGATGATGATTAATCATCTGAAATAAATTTCAGGTAAAGGAAGATACATCAAATATAGATTCACTAGAAATCACCTCAGGAATACAGTTTTTAAACCAATTTTCTCACAAACAGTACTAATATCAACGCCGATAAATCCAATTTGTGACATCTGACGTCACACTTCGTTTTGACCAATGGTGACGCGTTTCGTAAGTTTGAATTTCCCAACCATATTTTTAATTTTTTATACAATTTTTTATGGGTTCAATACATAACTGAGTAAAAAATATATCTTTTAATTATAATCGATAATAAAGATTCAAGAAAAAAATATTAAACACAATTTTGTTTTTTATGAATATTCCCTATTGTCACATAGGTTCACGTGACAGAATAAATAAATTGTTAACTAATTGCCTATTCTACGCAGACGATGTCGCGGGCAGAAGCTAGTTATTCAATAAAAATCTAAGTGTTATTTTTAACCACGTGTGTGATTTTACGCAATTAGATAAATTAGCGAAATCGAAAGAACGTTATTATTATAAACTACCTCTAGTAGCTGTTAATATGTTACAAACAAAATTCAGCATCGGACAAACGGTAACGTAATATTTACGAGAAAAGCCACATGAAAATCTTGTATGGTAGATATATAGCTGTGGAACAGAATCTAAAATAATAGGCTGAAAGGTAAAACAAATGACACGTCAATGACGTCACGATCAAAACGAAAAGGACAAAGCGATCATGACAGAACGGTACTCTTTTCGGTGATTGTCATAATTCAAAATTAGAAAACTTGTTAGTTTGTTGTAAAGATATATTTGACTGTTAGATATGTGTAGATATTATTGCCCTTGACTGTATAGATATTGTTGGGTTTTGTTCTTATATAAATGAGAGTTGCGTGTATAGATATTTATGGCCTCCTAATTTGCCTACATATATTTGACTGGCATTGTACATTTATTTATGGCCATGTAAATGTCTAGATCTTTTTGACTAATTAAATGATCACATAATAATTGACCTGGTTACTGTACAGATATTTCTGGCTAATCAACTGTACAGTTGTCTTTGACGCCTTGGGAATGTATATATATTTATGCCCTTGACTGTACCTACCTACGTTTCAAATTCTTTTTCAGAAGCTCAACATAAGACTTAGAGATTAGTAACGAAGATACCTATATATAGTACGAGAAATACGAAAGTAGGAAGAGGAGGATTCGTAATAAAAGAGTACCTATTTTTAAAAAATGAATTTTCTCCCATTTACTTTTGAGATCGTGGTCGTACGTTTGTAATATTTGTTACTGTTATCAAAAGTCAAAAGTTTATTTTGCAAATAGGCCGCCAAGGGCTCTTTTATATGTCTTTTTTTAATCTACCAGCGCATTCGGAAAGACCGTCATTGCCAAGAAGAATGCGCCGCAAGAAACTTGGCAGAAAGTCATTTTTTCAAAATAAAATAGATTTACAATAGTACTTAAATTCTAGTTAATTTACCTATAATACAATTAATTCATTGGATGTATCATAGTTATAAGTCATATACCTATAGTAGAAAAGAGCATTGAATAATTACAAAGCCATGACAGCAGAGATTTATGTTTCGTAATTAATTACACAGTAACATTACGCCGGCTGATTCCATCCGAACCATAAGCCTAATTATTAAATGTGGTCAGGTCACTTCGTGTGGCGTTTTGATAGTTAGTCCAGTGTAAACCAGAGAAAGTATGTGGATATTTATCCGCCTGATTTGAGATTATGTAAAGCTTCTTACCCACGACATACCTACTAAATTAAAAAAAACTTACGTAATCGATAGATTAATAGGTAGGTAATAATACACTGCGAATTCAATCAAATAGAACTGCGTCGGGCGCTAACAGAATGCAAAAAAGACGATCTGAGACAAAATTACTTTTTCTTTTACAATGTTCGACGTAGTTATGATTAAAAGTTTAATGAAAGGCCTATCATAACTACTTATAATCGTATTACACAAAGAAATACTATTTTATTTTACGATTAAAATAATGTCTTGCGTCTATCTCCATCTGGTCCTATACTTCGCACTACTAAGCAAAGGCCTTCTCACAAAATGAAAGGGCTTGAGCTGTAGGTACTTCTCCCACGCAGGCCCAGTCTACGAAGTTTTCCTTCACCGAAACGCTCAAGGTAAATTTCAAATGTAATTTTACACGTATATGCTTTGCGTATATCAGATAAAATCAGGCTTGATGACTGGCATTGTTAAAAAGATTATTTGTTTACAGAAGGAACAATAAATCATAGTAGGACAAAAACCGTATGGCATAAATAATTCGACCAAAACATCAAAACACACAGAACAAACCAATAGCGCATAATGAATTTCTCCATTGATCGTGATCATATAACTTTAGACGGGTTTATTTATTTTTCTAATTCAATCAAGTGTCAATGGGACGTGCCGATGCAATGCAACCTGTGTATTGAATTACCGCAATTACTTCCTACGTCGTGGCTGCGTGGGTGGCTATTGTTACGTTTAAAAGTAATCGTTGCTCTAATATTCTAGTTCCTGCCCCACTAGCTCACCTTGCGAGAGCTTCTACATAAGTAATTTTTTAAAACGTTTTTGTAAATTTTTTCACTATTAATATTACATCAACAAAGCTCACTAACATAATTACCTATATCATAAGGCATGCTCTCTCAAGAAGTGAAATGTATATTTCTTTTGAGATTAATAAAGTTTCTTTAACCCGAAATATTGCCTAAAATATTATTAGTTTTAAATACCGTTGCGATTGCTTTAAAAATAGCTCTCGAAGCGATTTTGAGAATTGTTTTGCTGGTTCACTTTCCAGCGGGTGATGTTAACTTGAATATAATAATTTACCGATGTTTTCATTTTATTTGTAGTTCATCCTTAAAAATATCAAAAGTAAATTTCGTAGTCCACCAATTATAGAAGGTATAAGAGTACTAATGCAATAGCAAAATATTGTTGTCATTTTTTAAATATTTAAGTGATGATTCGGTAGGTATAAAGGGAGGTTGGATGTAATACAATCAAAGGTAAATACTTATACGTAAAAGCGATCGGATAATTTAATGTGACCCTCCTTGAAAACTTACAATATAAAAGATAACTGTGCAAGGATTAATTAATTTTGCTGAATAATATTTATATTCTGTTTTTGTCGGTAGGTACGTACATACGTAGGTACCTTTCAAAGGAAAGTTTAACTCATTCATAGTGTTTAAATAGAAAATAATCATTCCAAAAGAAACAAACAAATAATATTTTAAGCAGTATTTACCTCTAAGAAAGCCATCCTTTCTTTGTTTAACGAATGTAGTATATTTAACGTGAGTCTCCGCTTAGTGTAATGTGTGTACAAATTATTTTCATAATGGCTAAAAATTTCTACACCGAAGATTTTATGGTTCTACTTTGAAGTTAGACATACCTTTATTAAGTTCTATTTATATACGAGTATATCGATAGTCTAGTTCACCATCATACCAATTACGGGGAAAAAGCTGATGCGATTAGGATGATAACCCACATAGTTGCTATTTTAATTGCCAGAAAAAGTTAAAATTATTGTGAACTAGACCATCGATATACTTAATTGCATGCATCCAAAATGCAATCGAGGTATAATCAGGGTATAATGGTATAATAGACTAAGTGACTTTGAGACCACTTGACACGGACGGGCGAGTAAGCGAAAATTATGGTGGTAATATGGGACTAACACTCTTTACATACTTAGTTATCAAATTACCGAGCAGCGAAGTATTTAATCTATCATTAAACCAGATGTTTATACCAGTTATGAGCAATTGCGAACGCTTAAGTGTATTTCGGGTCAATATCCCCAGCTTCCTGTGAAAGCGATACGGTAATGAAATAAAATTAGCGAAAATAAAGTAATAAAACTTTAATGAAATGTTTGTGAGAATAAGTTAATTAGAAAGTGAAATAAAATCTAGTCTTTATTTAATACTGAGATGATCTGCACTGTTTCAATCCTTCTTTACTAATGAAGAGATAATTTTCTTCGTTAGTTTTGTTGCGTGATTACGTGAAGAGAGGGCGTAATATTAAAATATTTTATATGGAAGTACTGAAGGGATTCCAAAAATTCTTTCATTTATAGAAAGGTAGCATTATTTTTAATTGATATTGGCCACTTTTTATCACGTAAAAGTAAAAGAGCTCCTACTGACTATTATGAGGTGGTCGCATGATTTGCAATTTAATACTTACATTTAGTTCAATTCGGTGTTTATATTAGTGCTGTCCCTGCAACCAGTTTGGTTGAAGTGTGGTAACTGTTACGACTTCCACGTCTGTCTCGTGTGTCTGTCCTGTGTGTTCTGTCAAAGGTGATAAAAGGATTTGATGTGAGAATGGACAGTAGCTCTCTTTATTGCCAAATGTGACCTCCGGTCTACAGCATTGCGGTGTAGGAGAAAGGGGAAACCACCATCCTATTATTCCAAAAAAGTGTTCATATAAGTTCAGATGCTTAACGGATGATCACAACTTTGTCAAGAGTGTATCAACTTACAAGAGAGAGAAAGAAATATCTAGCGAGATCCTTCTCGAGTTTAGATAGTTGTATTTAATTTGTGTCACAAGTTAGTGCATTGCGATCAGGCGGCGCGCGCAACATCGCTGGACTAGGTCACTCGCCGTGCAAACATGAGGACAGACGAGGTCGTATTTTTTTAACTATTCATTTAGCTCATTTTATCTGTCAGGGTTGGCAATAGTGTAAATATTACGTCCAACACAGTGCGCAAGGTGTGAAAACTTTGCTTTCCTGTGCTTAACGATAATGACTATTGCCTTTTTAAAGAGTCCATTCAGTATGTAAATATGTGCACGGAACAAATTAACTAATCAATAGAGTGAAAATATCTCATAATTCGTATTGAAGATAATTTTCGTCCAACTATTTCGGTGCTTCCTGGTCTCTGATTGGCCGTTCCAAGGTCAAGCAAGATACTAGAGTTGGGGAAGTAGATATAATAATCGATATCGATAATAAATGTTTGGTCATTGCTGGGCATAGTGGCTAAAACAAACTAGTTTTATAAAAAAAACAATCCACATTATATTACATGGGTTGTCCCACCCGTGAAGAGGATACAAAACTATCACGAAATACCTACTGGTGCTAGTATGCCGTAATCAATTACTAATGAGCTGCAGAATTGGATAACCCGTGTCATCACTCTATTGGCCATTTCTTCCATGGTACACAGTCATAACAAGTATGTACGATGAATGTGTTGCCAAAAGATCTATCTAAACGAAGAAAGTGTTCAGGGGCCTTACCATGACGTCCTAATTCCGACTCAGTCACATTTAGTATGAATCTGACAGGGAGCGAACCTAAACTGCATCGCATTAAGATGTCATGGTAAGGCCCCTGGTCTGTATTCTATTCAATGTACACACTTATGCATTTGAGGCAAAGTATTGTAAAAATTTGCGTAGGTTGACCTTGCAGACTCGTCTGTTTCTGTACCGAGTAACCAACAACAAAAATAGGGAGTATAGACGAATCTCCTCTTGGGACTCAGGTGCCTTGAATGCAACCAGCCAATGCACACCAGTGGGTCAGTCGCAGTCAGCGAAAGTTATTGTTTTCTCTCGAGACACGGTCTCGTTTGATCCTCCGACCGACCGTATTGAATTTCTTTTTCCACTTGCTTGATGAAAGTTATTAGAAAATCGATTATTAATTATTTCTAATCAATGGCCGTTGTGTAATATTTGAAATTAACGATGATTACGTCTGCTTAGCCAATGGATATTAGATGATCGTCTGAGCTTGAATTAAAATTGGCGTAGTAAACTGATAATAATGTACCGTAGCAAATTGCGAGATAACCAGCATGAGGGGCTTCTTTATGTCGTTCCAGTCCCGAAGGCTTTTTGATGTAGTTTTATGTCAAGATATAAGTAGGTAGTACTTAAATACTTAATATAAGTACCTAAATTACTATAAATTTGATTTGTTATGCAGGTAATGCAACGGTCATAGAACCACAAAAACTCTGGTTTCTTTCCGAGCTCGCCTCGCTCTGATTGTCTCTTATTGGTCACTAGAACAGACTAAACTAGGCACTGAATACACAAATACACATCTCGGATGTCTGAGCTTACTTTGGGGAAAGCGGAGTTCAGATAACTCGAAGCTAGAGAAAGGATATTTCTAACTTATGTTGTACAACTTAGTCGAATTTAAATACGCATTACAATGCAATGTGCCGATGTGATGTCATCAGATCGTTAGTTGGCTTGATCCGTTAAGTTCTGTTACGCATACTAAGTGCTCTTAGTAGCTCTTAGATGATATCTTAGTCTATAAAGTAGTGTTGCCCAAATGCAAGAACAAGACGAGACTTAGCCAGTCTTGGTCTTGGTCTTGCGCCAATACACCTGGTCTTGGTCTTGGTCTTGGTCTTGCGCTCCCAGTCTTGGTCTTGGTCTTGGTCTTGCAGCAAGAGTCTTGCAAGTCTTGCAATTACCTATTAGTCTATTACTATTTATTAAAGTTTACTTTAAATCTTAGAAAAACGTATTAGAATTGGAACATTGTGAGCTTGAATTAACATAGCCATAGTAAAGATCAAGCAGATTAATAAATAACTGAAGATTTTATAAGAAATTCGAAAAATCAACTGACCTATATGTCGTTTTCCATGGAAGTAACTGTTTCTTAATAAACATTTATGATTTATAAGCTTACATTTGCTAAAACATGTAAAAAAACAAATTAATTACAATAACTTGACTGTATTTTAAAGAACAATACTTATCTGTCTAGAAAGAGATTGAACCCTCAACTTATAAGAAATTTAATAAAAGAGTTTTACGATTTATCATTTATTTGAATATAAAATAAAATACAACACAAATCAACAGCTGATTTGATTCTAATAAGTGTTTTGCAAAATTTGATCTATCTGGATGATTAAGCCTAAACGAGGGTAGTTTGGTAATATACGAATGTGGGTACATTTAGTTTATTTATAGTTTTACAAATTAGTACGACGTTGGTTCGCATGTGCATCGGTTGTGCTCTAACTTTGAGAATGATCCCGTAGAGGGATCGAAACACGCGTCAGTGTTTGTGTGGTGTTAGGATTAATTAAGTTTGTGGGATTTGTGTGCGTTTTGTGTGGTAGTAGTGGTGGGAGGGCTTGCATGCAAAACGTATATATTTCGCACAGGCTTGGTTAACTTGCACGTAAGTAGCGGAGTAGCAAGGTAAATATTTTGTGTTCATTATTTTATTAGTTTTGTAGAATTTTTTTACACGTTTCAAGTATATTTAAAAGTGGCTACAATATTTATCAAACGGGTGATATTTGAACACTTTTTTGCTATTTTTTCTTGTAAAAACTTAAGAAATATAATGACTAAATGTACAATAATAGTACCTAAGTAATTAGTTTAAAACCATATAAGTAATCAATATTATAATATATACTTACTAGAATGAATTATTATGACATCTACTACCTATCCTTACCATTTTATCCTAATCATAATACTACTTGCGTGATCAGTATAATGTATTCATTTTCATTCTAAGCACTCTGAAACTTATTTATTCTTTGGAACACCTGTAGGTACTCTTAAAATTCGAAATTATTTTGCATGAATAGTGTCAAATGTTATGATTTCGGCGCGGCGGCAACGATTGTTTTAGATTTCAAAAGAAGCCGCCGGCGCGTGTATCATAACCATGTACTTCCGAAAAGCGGCAAATTTCTTTGAGAAGTAAGTACAAAACCTTTGATGCCGCATTATCAAAGTACCGATGGTTAAAACATAACTATGCATGCACTCAGTTTGATTTTAATAGATATTTTTTTATTCGCTATGTTTATGGTATTAGTCGTAATGCGCATAGGTCCAGTTTTTCATATTCTTTGATATAGTTTTTTGCGTCTCATAGAATTCCTAAGCGTACCTACCTATACACCGAACTGTTACACCTAACTACTCCGTGAAATAGCGCTAAGTCCTAGCTGCAAGACGCAAGAGTCTTGCAGGCTATGTCTTGTTCTTGCTCAAGTCTTGCACGGTCAGTCTTGGTCTTGGTCTTGCCAAAAATACGCGGTCTTGTTCTTGGTCTTGGTCTTGCAAAAACGCAAGAACAAGACCAAGACTGCAAGACCAAGACTGAATTTGGGCAACACTACTATAAAGTGTTACCACCTCGGGAAAAATCAGGCACACATGAAGAAGAAGAGAAAGAAAGAGTCGCTTGAGTTTGTTACCGAATAGCATTTTATTTTGTGCGCGCGGATTGTACAACAACCTAATAACTCCATTTCCTTTTTGCCAACGGACGTTCAGGCGGTGGGAGCGTCATCCATAATTATGTTTTTGGTATTCCGATGATCTGTATGAAGCAGTTCGCGTCATCCTTCCTAATGCGAACTGATGCTTTACCATGACGTCTTGATGCGATTCAATTCAGACTCAGTTCAGGATCTGACAGCGAGCCAACCTAAAGTGAATCGGAAATTGAATAGCATTAAGACGTCATGGTAAGGCTAAGACCCCTGCTATGGAATGGTATTCGCTCCCAGTGTCTACAGTTCCGGACAGATTCACGGCCAGTTTAAAGGTAGAGTCAAAATAGAAATATGTAGACAATTTTGTTACTGAACTAGTGTTTTACACATCTGCACCAACCAACATCAGTATTCTTAACTTTTAACGACGCACTAATTAGTAGGTATATACCATAATCTCAATGACCAAAAACATTGACCATATGGGATGTGACGAAACCATGCAAAATACCTTAAACGCCTTTAAAATAAGTGAGCATTCTAAATCGCTCAAGGTTAGTGACCTAGAAAGTAACTAGGCTATACAATTGTACATATACCATCTCGCTTAACAATAAGACGTTGTCACACCGGAATTGGTGATGAAAGATGTTAAACTTAGAAACATTCAAGATGTTTACTAGTTGCATACTTGAGAGTCATTAGTACATCAATGCACACGAAGTATACTTCTAAGTTTCATTGGTACAGTGCATCCTAGAAAATGTATCAGTCCTATGAGTTACCTAACAACAATACTTAACTTAGTTACGTAGTTTTACGAATTTCAGTTTTATTGTTGTTTTCATTAAGATCCAATCACTATCTCGCCCTTACACGATTGAGATATCGGAAGTATTCAGGTACTTTTAAACACCTAGATAATTCGATGAAGATAGCGATGCCCATCTTAATTCCGAGATTCTATAGTCTATTTATTTTAGCTAGATACTAACATGACATTACCTGTGTTGCCTGTCTTTTGCAATTAAAAAATAGTGATGTGTCACCACTATCGAAAGTTAACGATAAATTAAATTTAGTATAGATTTTTGTATGTATAAGCTAGTGTAATAAACAAATAAACCTTTAAGTTTGCTTGATTATGA
This sequence comes from Pandemis heparana, assembly GCA_963854515.1. Taxonomy (NCBI): domain Eukaryota; kingdom Metazoa; phylum Arthropoda; class Insecta; order Lepidoptera; family Tortricidae; genus Pandemis; species Pandemis heparana. The sequence continues at coordinate 9,965,138 of OY978010.1, forward strand.
TACAATCGTATTTTTACTTAAAATATAACATGACCAAACCTCTTGTATTCAGACCACAAACATTGTCGATGGTTTCGAGTACACCACTAAACAATAAAAGATGGTATCATTATTTCACAATTTGACATTTGCAAATGTCAATTTACTACTACAGTTAGACTATTAACAGTTAGGTTCGACATTCCCTACAACTCGATGTCAATAATATTAGGCTATCTGATGAAGCTCTTTGTGGCCGCGGTCTTATGTGACATGTATTTGAGCGTGGCAACAGTAGACGGATGCTTACCGCATTACCTGCCATTTTAAATGCGATTGAGGTCACTGACCTGCTACGCTTTATGGAAGAGCGTCCTTAGATATTTATCCCTTTGAAGAAGTTCCTTTAAATATTACCGATATAGATAATATAACCCCCCATTGTATACTTTGTTCTATGTTTCTGTATTGTTTTGTACTGATTTGTGGTGTTCAATAAAGAGTATTTGTATTGTATTGTATTGTATTGTATAATATTCCTTGACAAATACTTTAAGATGTTTTTTAATTGCGAAATTTTTGTCAAGAGTCCATATCATTTGGGTTAAAGTAAAGCTTTGTAAGAATTTTATGAAGTCGTTATTCAGCTTAATTCAATTAATATCATAAGAATCCAAATAGTATTTATATGTCTAAATACAGTGCGTTTATATCGAAGAGTCAATGAAAGTTTTGTAACAAAAGTATCTGGTTTACGAACCGCTTATTCCTAACAATGGTCTTGATTCAATTTCCAAGTTGTGGCAGCAAATTGGTCCCGACAAGACAAGTAAAGTTACCTGCAATAGTGTTTGTTTATGTTGTTATCTCGACAAACTGCTCAAGTGGCTAAGTTGGTTGCGATGCGAACCATTACAGCACCTTGCTCAATCGGATACTGAATCTACGAGTAGATGTGCTTATAAGTACAACTATAAGTATTACCTGCGAGTGTCAGTAGCCATCATTATTCTCGCTTTCATAATTTTCCCAGTTAAATGAATAACGGTTTTTTGAAATCCAGGAAGGTTAGCACAAGGGATCATTCTCCTTTACTTTAAACAACATCATTTGAGTTGATAAATATCAAACTTCATAATAGGTAATGTCCAATTCAGACCTTTTTATGATTTAAGTCTTAAAAGAGATAAGATGAAGAGTTTTAAATATTCATCAACTATTTTTTTTTTACTTAACTTATACGAGAGATAATAATGCCAAAGTAGTCAGTCACATACTATTAAATAAGCAATATTTATTATTGTTTGTGTATGTTTTGAGATTTTGAAAACGGCGCTCGAAAAGTGTTTTCGGAGGTTAATATCAACCAAGTTAGGAAAACGGAGGATCTTTGGAGGAATTTTGCTAATAATTACACGTTTTAGTTCTGTTTTAATAATGCAAACCTACAATCCTAAACAAAAAAATAGTACCTAATGATAATAATTATCATTTAATCATCACAGCCATGGTATTTAAAACAAACCTATTCTTAATCCTAAGGCAGTGCCCAACTATAACGTAACATAAACTATAAACTATAACGTAAGCATAATATTTATACACCTTCAAGTCATTTATGGGAATATTCCAAACAGCCGTGATATTCACTTCGCTATATTGATATAATTTTGCGAGCCTTTCTTACGTGAGAACACGTTTTGTTTACCTTGACGTTTTGGTTATTCTCGCGGCCGTTGCCAGACGCAGATTCGATCAAGTGATCAAATAAAGGTCAATAACCATAAAGTCACCTTCCCTTTTGGCTGTGAAGTCAATCTATGAAGACTCGAGATTTATGTATAGCTTTACGAGTCCTATCATCTGAGTCCTTTGTGCACTCTTGAGTTTTCTAGTTAGTAGGCAGTGGCGTGAAAATACGTAATAACTCAAAATAAAGAAGTGCATCATCGTTTCTTCTGCGCTCTAGGTAGAGTCTTTTCGGAGTTATACCGCTGCGAATAGGTAATTGGGTATAGTACAGCCTGGCAAATAAGAGTAGAAGTTAAAAAGCGGCAATACAGTAGTGTCGTCCCGTTTTCTTATAACTATAGATTAGAAAGAGACAACACTACAGTATTGCCACTTTTTAATTTCTACTTTTTTTTGTCAAGCTGTATTTTGCGTAGTTATTGCGGCGTTATTTAGATCGGTTAGCATTATTAAATTAAAAGTACAGCGCTTTGTCATATTTGTTATCGATTTTACGGATTTTATCCACAGAATATTCCAGCTAAAAATGCCCCTTTTCGAGTCATTTTCCGAAAGACTTGAGGGTGCTTGACCTAAGGGTTCGAATCTCAAAACTACTTGAACCTCGACCTATATTTAAAACTTTTTTAAAGGTGTTACGACTCAAAACTCAAGCCTGTTACTACATTACGGTCACCGAAAGGCTGATTATCTCATCAAATAATACCAATTACAGTAGCTCGTGCTTACTTTACGAAACCTTCTTCTCATATTCAGCGGTTTGAGCCTTAATGAAATATTTCCTAATGCGGTCGAAATACACGCGTAGCTTATTTGACGCGATTGTGTAGTCTTAAGGTGCGACCACACCGCCGCTTAAAAAGCGGTGATGTTACGGAATCGCAACAAAATGTATGAAGAAACGGTGAGAAAACGTGACGCCTACGACACGTCACTGCGTATACGCGGCGGTTTGGTCGCACCCTTACGTTTTCGCGTGGGAAACCGCATCGACCCGTTTCAACGGTCTGTCACGGATAATCGTGTTCGTACTTAATTTATAATCTTGTGCTTAATCACGGTACAATAATTGTATGATAGAAGTAGCTATCATGACTCACATCTGTATTTAAGATTTCGAAAAAAAAATGTATTTCCATTTGTGCCCCAAAGTATTTATGATATCACGGTGACAAAAATACATAATTTTCTTGAGTGTCATTAAGATTAATATTATCCATATTAACGATGTTTTATAGCATTTCATGTTTTTTTCATAAAGCAATGTTCCCTGATTACAGCACTTTATACTTTTAATCGCAAAAACATACTTCTTTATATTATTGTGGCTCAACGATTCGTGTCTGCGAATTAAATAATTACAAATAGTTAAGTGTTATCAATAGAAAATCCTTTTATGCAACGCGGAAACTGCGCATGCAGTTCTTTATGACACCGTGGATAACATTATGAGACACAATACTTTGGGAGCGTCGAACTAGAACTCATATAACGTAATAGTTACGCCACGGAGTACCTATTGAGGTCATTTGGTAATGTGCTTGGTGGTCATTAGGGCACGATCTTTGGGATCTAGACAATGGAATAAACACAGATCTGAACGCTCAGAGAAGAAAAGGCGAACTGTTTTAATAACAAAGGCTTGTGTAAGAAACGCGTTTTGTTTTGAGGAAGTGAAGTTGGATCGCTTTGCTCAGAAAAATACTGTTTGATTCAACATCCACTTTTTCACGGTATGAAACTTGAGTAATTAAGTAATATAAATTAATTAAATTTCAAATAAAACAATTTTATTGGCTTTGAATAGCATTCGAATTGAGAATTACTGACGTTGAATAATTTTTCCATCTGCTTTTTAAATCGGTTCATTGACACATTTCTAAATATTGCATGAAAGTTATGCTAATTAAGGGCCAGCATACTTGCATACATAAATAAAAGACTCTTAGTTTCTCTCAACATAGTTACTTAAGTGTGACAACAGGGTTTAAAACACGTCGTGCATAAATATTTTGCTTTATGCTGATCGCTCGAAACCTTCATAAAAATGAGAATAACGTTTATATTGAACAATGAAGTTAATGGACGAAGGGAATGGCTAGCAACCCATCACTATTTTGATTCCCCTTTCCACTTCCACCTATGCGATGCGCCCACAAATCCCACAATCATACTAAGCGTGGCCTTTGGGTTTTGTTACCCTGGGCTCTGGCTACCCCCTAAGGGATACAGACGTGATTTATGAAAATTGAAAAGGGAAGGGGGTCACCACAAAAAATTAAGTATGCGTCGTGTTTCGTTTATAAACAATTTATAGTAGGTAATAAGATATTACAGCACAATTTAATAGCGTATTGTTCACGTTTAGAAGGCTCGTTGCGAATATTACATTTAGAACTTGTTTGGTTTCAGTAGGTACCTCCCTATATTTAAGTGATTAATTATTTAAGTAAATAAACTTGACTTGTAATTTTTTTATCGCTCAGCCACTGAAAATACCATTTCTAGTTTTGTTGCACCTTAGTCTTTAATAAGCTGTACATTTTAAACGAGGCACCAACAGAAATGTCCTTGTTTTTTTTTTCAAATTACTTTTTTTAAATACTCTTGCATAGTTTCCATCGTGATACCCGATTTTTTTGTAAGTGTTGATTGATCTAGCGACACAATGAAGGTGTAATATATCTATGTATATCTATATAAACATGCGTTACCTTTTACAGATTTAATGAGTTATTCTATTGTATTGCGGTACGGTACTGCGAAATAGTCGGACTTTGATCATTGGTTCAATTCGAATTACTCTTCGTATCTTCGTTCTGTGTGACACGGTAACGCAATATTTATAAAACAAAAATATATGAGTTAAACGAATTAAAACTGTTAATAAGAATCAAGCCTTATAAACTCACGTTTGAATTGACTCAGAACTCGGAGTCTTCGAGTTCATCGAGTCTCCCTTGGGGTGGCAGTGACTTGGACATCCCCCTCCAGGCTCTGACAGACATCGCTAAAACACACGCCAACGCGACCAAAATCGGGTCGCTTGCCAAGGACTTCGAAATTTGATGTTAACCACTTAAGGTTAATTGCCACCGGAAGGGTTAAGTCACTGAGTTGAGTCTATAGAACAAGGACACCAAAACTCGAGTTTTACTACACTACTTTATATTGTGCATTAAGGTGATACTAACGAGTATATTAATGGAATGAAATATATTTTATGTCTTTGTTTATAAAGACGCATAACAGGCAATACGCAGTTGCAGTTAATTAATTTGTTAGACAAGTCGCCTGTCTTTCATTCAGTAGTTATATAGGCTAAACCCACGCTGAGCCTAAGATAAAGCTTGGACCGTAACGCTTCGCAACACGGTTCGCTGGGTAATTTACATAATCGGCTAATATCAATTGATACCTACTTTGTGAATTGCGATGAACCTTTACACTCCAACGACTCTTCCTGGAGTACTACTGACACGATTACGTAGTTGTAAGGCGTGATTAGTGTTGCTGTCACACAGTGATCGTCAGTGTTTAATCACCCGCTGGTAGGGTTACCATGCGTCCGGATTTGTCCCGACATATCCGAAATTTTAGCTCTTCGTGCAGGCTTTGGTTAACTTCTTAAAAATTAGATAAAACTACAAATAGATTATGCATAGGTTTGTGTGGAATCTTAGTTATAAATATTTTACGGTGCTAAGGAATGATTATTACTGAGTATATGAAATAAACTATGTAAGCTTCCTTAATCGTTTAAGTATACCACAAATAAATTATGGTAATGGTAAATATAGTTAAGATCATTGAAGGTATATTTCTAGGTTATAAATTCCACCTCTACATTTTAAATCACTCAGAATATAATAAATAACACTGCTTATCTAACTATTAAAATTAGTTCGTTTCGTTTAACCTGCAAACATTATATACGCATGAGTTTCTTATAGAATCTTATATAAGTCTACTATTGGTTTTCCCAAGCATAAGTACATGTCATTAATGAATATCAATAATAGCAATGTAATACATACATGTAATAAGTACTCCATCGAACAACTGGCATGAAAACTAAATACAGAAAATAAATGCACGGCATTTTTCTTGCATAATATATTCTCACAAAATAAACAATGAAATGAAACTGTCGTAATTTTTTTAATGAAACCTTACGCAAAAAGAATTTGAGTTGTTCCCTTTATTTCGCAATTCTGCCAAAATTTTAGCCTTATTTATTTCAAATCCTTCACTAATATTGAATAGAAAAATAAATCAGTTTATTCTGAAAATTAATCTGGTTTACTTCAACATGCAAATATGTTTCACGACTTTTGTGGTTGAGGAATGATGTTCAAAGTGTATGGCATCGAGGGGGTGATTTAATTTTAAATTAGGATGAAAATCCTTTTTAAAAAAAGAGAAATGAGTAATGTGGTAGCCAATTCGAAGACATATTGTGTTGGTGCGCATTAACTAATACACTTTTAACAATGTTCTGGTGACTTCCAACAACTACCATTGCGTATCCAGAAACTAGGACAGTACGTTCTTAGTAAGAAAGTGCAACACCTATGTTGCACATGCTATTTGCACATCAATAAAAAGCTGACGATCGATCCAAACTAGCACATGATATTAAGAATGCGCAAGATATAAGACTACAATGTTACTTGGAGTTACGCATTGTATGTATCTGGCATGTTGAAATGATAATGACTATATTGTAATCGGGTGTAGTGTAGCTTTTGATTGGTATGAAGTAACGCCCATGACTGTACTCGTATTTGAATTGGAATAGACAGTATTTTATGCTGGAGCATTTAGGGGTTTATGAAGCGCATAATCTATGTTCAGCATAGTAATTGAAAGTTAACACAAAATCACTGCGCTGAACTTAAATTATGGATAAAAGCACCACAACTAAGGTAGGTACTACTAAAGCACCAACGTGCTTTAGTTTTATTGGTGCAGCAGGTAAATCAAACCTTAAGTGCAAGCATTTAAAGTGTTACTTTTTGATCCGTTTTGCTACACGCAAAAGTTAAGTCTACAAAATTCTTGAAGTAAAATATGCAGAGCATGATAAGCACAGATAAAAATAAAGTTTATTAGTTAACAGTAGCAAGGAGAGTACAAAGACAAGACAGGAAATGACATGTCAGGAACTAGGAACACAATTAGAGCGTATTCAAAATATAAACCAGTAGTACCAAAAGTAGCCAGGGTGTTTACTATTAGCAAATAGAAACAAGAAGCTTTAAAAAAAATCTTTGGGTGATTGGTATTTACTCATTCTGTGTAGCTATCTATTGTTATATAAATACCTAGTTACTACCTAGAGTAAATACCAATCACCCAAAGATTCAGTTCAGACAGCAAATTAATTAAAAGAAAAATTGATATATCACAAATAATGATAATGTTGTGATCTTTATCAGTTATCACGAGTTACTCAACGTTTGTTGTCGTCGCCTTGGCGCATCCAATCCGCACGCGGGGCACGTGCCGCGTTGCCCAAGCGCCGGCCAGCGATGAACCGCTTGCAACACGAAGCGCTTTCTAACTACTAACTTCTAGAACTTTCGAAAACATCTAGCATCTTAATACATTAAATTCCAAATGAAGAATAAGATAGCTGAGAAGAAGTAAGACTGAAAAGTTATACAGCCTTGAGCGCAAGCAGCGTTATACGTAATCATCACCCTTAAATTAAAGCACGTTTTGCTGCGTCCGCATCCTACCCATACTAAATACCATACTGCTAGATATCAGCGACGAGAACGTAGTTCTGAAATATGTTATTAAGCACTACATCTACATCTACATAGCATGCTCATGTCTAATCTGTTCATCTGTAATGAAATATCGCAGTCAATAATTTACAGAAGCTATCTTTTGTGATTAAGTAATTGCTGTATATAAGGCAAAAGTTGGCGGTGGGGTTCGTCAAGTTGAAGTTCACTTGGGTACTTCACAATAGTTTGTTTACGACTCGATTTTCGTCAGCACTCGTATAACAGATAACTACGTCTGTGAGAGAAAAGCGGAATCATTATGCGGACAGCTAAGGAGTGGAACTCTCAGCTGAGGTCAGTTTTTCCGGAACGATATAATCTGGACATCTTTAAGGCCAAAGTGAACAGACACCTCCTAGGCAAACGCGTACCATCTTAGGCCTCATCTTCGCCTTCCATCAAGCGAGATTGAGGTCAAACGTAAGCCTATTTTATGTAAAAAAAAGCAGGAACTTTGTCAAATTACTTTTAACGATTTAAAGATCGTAATGAAAATTACTGACTGCAAAAAATCAGATCTTAACATCTTATCACATCCACACAAACAGACAAGTGTATAATCTGTTCATTGTCAGCTAATGCATAATTTAGAATAGAATAGACACTAACACTTTTTTCACATACGTACAAATGGTTGCGTAAACTAAATCGGTACATAAACACTTCCTTTTTTCTCATCTCACAGAATGGCAGGAAGAGTGCAGAAGGCAATTAATTCTGCTACTTATATGTATTATGTGTCAGATGTGGCGGACTTAATGACTTAAGACGCCGTGGTGCATAATTTATGACTCCTATCGATATCGGTACGTGTGGACCTATTTCCTGTTTTTATACAAGAAATAAGCCGTGTTATTATGATGATCGCTGCTCGATAGCAAAATGGGAATTCTCTGTCGGCATGTCACTTAACGGTATAAGTAATTCTATGTGAAAATCTAGAGTGCATTTTCACACGATAACGGAATAAAAAGAGTAATAAAAGGAAGATGCTGAGTTTACCACACAAATCTGCAAGCATGTAGGCACCTACGTTTCCTTAAAGCAGTAGTAATATTTATCGATGAATTGTTAACAGGAGTAAGTAGGTAATGAGGCGTACTTCGCAAAAAATATTTTGGAGTGTGTACTTATAACAAATACCCCTATGTTTTAGGTATTTCGTTAGGCAAATAGACATCTCTAGTAATATCGATTTGTACAGTAAGTAATTGACACCTCTATCTATGAAGTTAACATATACAATATGTATATAATCCACAATCTGAAAAGAACAATTTCAAGAAGCTACAAATGGATTAATTTGTTTCGTCTTGGCTGGAAGAAATAATGTATAATTGACATCAAATATTGTTTTGTTTACTTAAGTCAAAATTAAAACTCAGTTTTTAAAAAACATAGCTTGTAATTTGCCATAATGATCGTTTGAAATAACTTTTTTCTCAGAAACCGTAATTTTTCGGGAGCTTTGAAACGGCCATCCCGTATAACTGTTTAAGTAAGGTTAGGTTAGTTATAACATTCCTTAACAATCAAAAGTTCAAGAGTAAAATAATTCTGGCAAATGTTCATTATGGCAAACTATAAATTATAAGGCACATGAAGTTATGGCAAACGATGGGGAATCGGTAAAAAATTACATGAGAGTATTAACTTTAGCACCTTCGCGTTTATGAATGGGTATTAACGCATTTGTTATATGTTTAGAACGTCCTTATGTGTCCGGGTATCTATGTACCTGTATTTAATGTTAAGAAGCGTCAATGAAACATTGTAAGCCGAACAATACAGCTAAATTTGCAAGTTTTGGTGTCAAGACAGATTACTCAGACTTAGTGGTAGTAAACGAAAACATTGTTGCTTAATTTTAGCATTTATTCCTTTTTAACACCTTTAACATGTGGTTGGTCATTCGTAGATTTAGGCCATTGCGAGTCTTTTAGAAATTGAGTCAGGGTCAGTGTTAAAAATGAAAATGCAAATGCAATGTAAATATTTCATGGAAAGCAGGTCAAAGCCATGATGTCGGAAAAACAAGTTTGTTTAGTATAAAAAAATGTGTTTTCACCATCACCGTGATATCGATATCGCGTCGAGTAAAATTGGAGCAGAAGAATTAATAGGTAAGAAAAGGTAGACCTGTGAATATGAAATTGTTAACTACAGAAAGAATATAAATATACACCCAATATCTCAAAATGCGACGTTACTTGATGCGACTGCACCATTATTTCATTATTAGAAATTTTGTGTTTATGAATAGCCTTTCGAAAAAGTTCTGTCTTGCCTTGAAAATTTAATATGCCAAAGTGTTTCTAACTGTGTGAAAATTAATATGTATCGAGATAACGGCATAAATAAGGTGAGGATTAGAGTATGGACATTATTTAATTTAAAGTGCTTTGAGTAGAAACTAACTATGCTGTTCAGTCGAATTCGTAGGTCATCAAAGATAGAACTGAGAGAATTTATAGTCAAAAGCGACGTAAAATTTGAGCATATTGAATTTGTCAGTTTAAGAACGTAGGCTATGGATAGAGCAAACCACTGTTAACCACCACAATGTTAACTAATGTTAGTTAATATTTTTCAGGAGCATAATTTTAAACTAAATATATTTTATTAATAAAGCATGTTTACTAGATAGGTTCGTTACAGATATAACAACTTTTTTTATCAAATTAATCATCAGTAATTGAAGTGTGTCTAACCAGTTAACCACTGGTTTGGCGTTACCCGTCCGGTGAGGAATTATTTAACGATATTAATCTATTTTAGCTATTACGTTCAGTTAAATCGTTTGCAATGAGGCGTGGACCGAGATTGTTACGTACAACTCACTCACTCAACTACTTTCGGAAACATTTCCCTAAATTATATCATCTATTTACTTACGGCCTTATGGCCTCTTTGACATTGGATTATGTCAACGATTTTTTTAATTAAGTGGTTTGACATTGGAATAGTTTGCGGTTCTGAATAAATAAGCTAAACTCGGAGATTTGCAAACGATCGTTAATATTATTATGAATACGAAAATTTTGATAATGAGAATGACATAGTATAAGGTTGAAAACTTAGTTTATCAATAACTATGTGATATTAGTGAGGTTAAGATTTGTCACTTTGATATTGTAATTATAAAAAACACTAACAATTAAAAATATCGCAGTTGGAGGCAGTAAAATTCAGCTCTATTTTTACCCAACTGCGGCAAAGCCAAAGGAGGGTTTATGATTTTTATCTAAGTAACTTAAACTTGTTACCAAAACCCTGTTCAGTAAACTTAAAATATCTCTGTTGCTAAGTTATGAAAAGCAAATAAACAAAGCAGCATTTCCGTAACAAACATACACTCGTAATGTATGATACGATGTTTTCCGGTAAGTCGCTCAAGAAATTCTCAGCATGCTATTACACCCATTTATATGTATATATTTCGTTACTGATTACATGAATTAACACCCCGTTGTAGCATTACGTGCACCTGTATACATTTAACTTACCTAAGTATATAATCAGCTGATCTCTACTGCACCCCTTGCTTCCGCTAGCTTCGGAACACTGAATGATTGCAAGCACAATACTTAACACGTTTGGATACAAATCATTCATGCATCTAAACAAAAGTTACTTAATGGGCTTTGTACTATGATCCACATGGAATAGGAATGGCTTTTAATGGCTTCACGTAATTCTCGTATCCGAATGTTGTAAGACGCGTGCGCGACGCGGGAAAGTGCTCCAGCAACTGATGTCGGCGCAAGCGCAGACCGGCCGCAGACACCGCACTTTCATTACCCTAAGTCCTGACAAAACTCCAACTGCATTCGTTTTGTAGTAGCTATAATTATTGCGAAGATTAATAGCGCTAGGTTATAAAGAAAGTTGTTCTTGATTGATTTCTCATCGGACTTTATTGTCAGGCTTTAATGGGTGACGTTGTCTTACAGGTGTTGTGTAACGTTACAAGTATTATGTTGTTAAAAGTTAGATCAATACCTATTTGTAAGCACGCAACAATTTCGCGAAAGGAATTTTATATATTTTTATTTTGTTAGTTCAAATTTAGGAGAATACTTGAATTATTTATCCAATGAACTCGTGATACTTACGCAAATAAAGTCATATACATGTGCAAATTTTGTTGCGTGTAGAGTCGTAGAGCGTCCATTTTACAAAAAAATATTTGTACATTTTTGGCTCAGCAGACGTTTGAAAAATAGTAAAAGTTCAGTATTTTAAGACTTTCTTTGAATAATATCGTAGTATCAGGAAGTAGCCTTAAAAAGTATCTACATGCAGTCATTTCTGAACAAAGTTAAGCTCTCGCAAAATGTCTGAATATTCTTAAAATCGATAGTAATGCTAAATAATTTATTACCATTGTTAAAATTTCAAAAAAACTAATATCCGAACGACCATGTTTCCGTTCAAGATGACCTCTATCTCTATTGGAACGTAGGTTGGGCTGGGCCTACAGCGTACCAGCCACTTCGCTGTGTCGCAGCCGCAGCATAATTATTGTCCTGTGGATGTTTCAAGCAATTTAGCGGCACTTAGTTGTGTTTAGTGATTAGTGTCATTAAAACTGCTCATAACATGTTAAAAAAATGGTTCACTGATGTTTGACCAAAAAACTATTGAAAAATGCATCATTTTACAAACTCATCATTTGACAAACTTTTATTTTCTACTAAAATACTGACTGACTTTTTGGAAAACTTATAAAACAAGCCTAACCAGTTAAAGTATAAGTATGTCGGATATGTAATTTAATTTATTCATTTATAAAAAAGTAAGTATAGAATATTTTTATATTTTATGACATCAATAATGATCAAGTCAAGTGATTCAGTCAAGGAATTCAATTATTAACCTACCATGGTACCTTTTTATAGTAAGCGTCGTAACGATTTTCCTTGTTAAGAATGCGATGTCAATGACGTTTATGTGAAGAGGTTCTTCGATGGGCTAGGAATTAAATTCCTTGTTTGTACTTATGTATGATTCCTGAAAACTGTTGATGTAACTATTCTAACTGAACTTCTACATCTACTTATTATAAATGTCCCTGGACTACCTTAACCCTTCGTATGTCGGTGCTAAAAAAAGTACCGCATTCTAGACGCATCTGTTTTAATATGCAGAAATTCTGCTGATCTAAATAAAAATACAAAAGATAGTCTTAAATTTGGCACAGATCTGTGTCTTAAGCATTCGAGGGGTTAATACATTGAGATTGAGATGTTGCAAAATTAATTAAAATTTTAACAATGCGCACCATTTTCGCATTTCGACATTAAAGTAACCACTAACAGTTTTGTTCTACCAAGGTAAGCACTACACGAGGGGGCCAAACAGAGCGTAAACTTAAAACCAAAACCTTGGCATACTGTAGGTATGCTTCCAGATAAACAGAGATATACTAACCAGATACTAGCTAGCTAAGCAGGTAGGTTGTAGTAGCGGAGTATCAAGGCAAGCAGGCCCTCTGCCAAGCAAGGCCTGATTCAATCACTAGATAAACTAGGTACCTTTTAAATAAGCAGTTTCAAAATTTGAAATCTATTTATGTACGTCCTCAAAGCGATCCATAAAAAAATTGACCGTCTCAATTAAGAAACGTGATTTGACTCCGAAAATTACTTGAATTATTTATGGTTATGTTATGGATGGGGTTTGTTAATGATGGGAGCTAAAATGGACCAGGTCCGCTAAAATGGTTAACTTGATTGCTAACAATTCATTTTTAACCTCCAACGCAAAAAGAGGGGTGTTATTAGTTTGACGTCGATGTCTCTGTGTATGTGGGTATCTGTCTGTGGCATCGTAGCTTTTAAAGGAATGGACCGATTTGGATGCGGTTTTTTCATTCGAAAGTCAGTCCTTGCGGTGGTTCTTAGCCATGTTTGGTAAAAATCGGTTCAGTATACTTCACTAGTTTGAAAAGTATCATCTCTTTTCCAAAATGATAAGGATGTAGGTAGGTAAGGCATTAATATTAATGAGTGGATTTTTTTAATTTTTTTACTTTAATGTTATTCCATAATTTACAAGCTGTTTTGATGGATGGATGGATAAAAAAATAAGAGTAATGGAGAAGCTCTATAGATGGTAGTGGGGCCGGTAAAACTAAAGGTGGAAACACATTGTTAACACGCGACGCGTGTTGAGTCGAATCAAATTGTATTATTTTCTATGACCAGAACCACACTATGAACATCCGACGCGACGCCATGCGCATACATTCGTTGCATCGGGTCGCGTCGCGTGTTAATAATGTGTTTCCACCAGTGTTGCCAACTCGGATTTTAAAAAAGGCGTAGGTCAGATAAAGAAAGTTATGTAGAAATGTGAAATTGCCATATAGAAAATACGTAGATCTACGTACTTTTTTTCTGAGTGAAATTAAGAGAGTAGGGTAGGTAAAAGTCAATAAAACGACAATTTATATTACCCTAAAAGTAGTAGACAGCAGACAAACAATAAATTTAAAAATAAATTACTGTGAGCAAACAAAAAATCTATGAATTATAGGTCTACCAGAATCTCATGGCAAATAAGCTAAACTTTACATGCAAATATAAAATCATCTATTTATTCATTACCAGTAAATGATCAGTTTATATAGATATTTATATATTTGCACATAGAGTATGAAATAAATAAGGTTAAATAATGAATGGATTTTAATATATTTGTGTATAAAGTTTGGCTTATTTGCCATGAGATTCTGGTAAACCTATACCACCTGTAGTTAATTTAAACAAGTTTACTTTCAGTATCATCACTTTATTTAAATTATTATTTTTATATTATATAATATCATTTTCAGGTAAATTAAATTTATACATATTTTTATTAAAATGCTTCAAGTGTTCCTGCGAAGGCTCGCGGTTTTTTTTTAAGCCACTTTTCGTATAAAGTAATCCTGTGAGCGTGTCAGTGTGAAGCCTGTTTCTTATCTTAGTTTTCATCAAATTTATCGCAGAAAACAGTCGCTCGACATTCGCACTACTATGTGGCAATGTTAATAAATTTTGTGCAAATTGAGCCAATAAAGGAAACATTTGAGAGAAATCGCCTTTTCTTATTTTTGAAATGTGACGCCAAAACTCATCTGCTTTGATTAGCTGATCCTCTTGAAATGGAAGATTAGTGTTTCTTAGAGCTCTCCATTCCCGGTCTAATTCGGTTAAATTTGTTGGACATAATCCTGAAAATAAATATATTAATTAATTTATAAACGAATAAATCAATTGAAATAAGGTATTTTAAATAATTAATTAATCTATTTTAACAAAGATGCAGACTCAATTCATAAATGAAATATTTGAAGTTAATGACAAACATATTACCTGGAAACATTTGCCCTAAATGAGCTATAGACGGTACAGAACGTTTTAAATTTGAGTCCAGCAATGTGTCGGGGTTTAAAAACCTTAAATTTTTCAATCTTTGTCGGTGCTCATCTTCAAAGGGAAAGCGATTTTTTAATTGATTAAGACTTTCAATGTAAAATTCAAGACATTTTTGTCTTAACTGTCTTATTTGATCTGGATGAATACTGTTTCTGTTCATTATAATTAAAGCAGCAACATTGCCTCCTAAGTAAATGTCTTCCAGGGGTAAATGGTTTTCAATTTTTTCAAAATCAATTTTCAATATTTTTAATTCCAATAATTCCAATGCTGCAACTTTATCTTGGGCTTGAATGCTTGTTTTTTCCTGTTCAGTTAATTCCAAATATTCTGGCTTTAAAAAACATTCCAATATAGTCTTGTAGGTTATAAAAAAATTTTCATATAGCAAGTAGAGTTTTGGACTTTCAGATTGCATTTCTTTGTTCAAATCATTAAAGTATGGCAACACAAAACTCAAAAACTCTAAATATAATTCTGTGGTTGGTTCCAGACATTTATCAAGGATTGATTGAGCTGCAAGTAATCTGTCAGTTAACACAGCACTTTGAAAATATAGTTTCAATGCTGGTAGTTGTTCAAGAAGCCTTTTCACAACTTGTAACAAAGACAGCCACCTTGTTTGGGCAGGGTGTAATAGTTTATGTGGTTTAATATTTACAAAACATTGAAACTCTTTGTAGTCTCCAATACGTTTTGGACTATTCTGTATATAGTTGTAAACATCACGAGCAAAGTCCTCTACACCTCGTGGTAATTTTTTGCAAGCATATGAGGCACAAAGATGAAAAGAGTGACATATACATTTTATTAGAAACAGATTCGGAATATCTTTTGCAAACAATTTTGACAAGGAATGATGTTGTCCAAACATGGAATTGGTTCCGTCAGCTGCAAATCCAACCATATTTTCTTTGTATGGAATATTCTTCTCTTCAAAATGTTTTGTACAAGCATTATGTAAAGCTGTAGCCGTACCATCAACAACTGGTATTAGACATAGAAAACTATCTTCAACATGAAAATCAACTGCAGTTCTTACAATAAGTGCCAAATGTTTAATTGATGATCTGTCTGTGCTCTCATCAACTATTAGAGAAAACTTATTTTTTTGTAATATTTCAATTAATTGGTTTTCTGCTACTTTACCAGTAACATTTTTAACAATAGCATGTGCCTTTGTTCTTCCAAATGTTAATTCTGATGCAAGCTTTGAATCTTGGGCAACTGATTGTATAAGATCCTTTAGATCATCTGCTAAGCTAAATGGTAAATTGTGCTCTGCTAGGAAACATGCCATCTTTATTTCTCCAGACTTAATTTTATCTGTGAATGACTTTGATGCAGACCCAGGCACCATTGAAGTAATAGTAGGTTGAAGTATTGCACCTGAATGAAAGTAAAAACAAAAGCATCAACAAGACTTCACATTTATCATGTGTAAATGCTGGCTGTAAAATAATAATCTGAAACTGAAACCATAACCCTTCACATCTGATGATTAAATAAACTTACATTCAGAATATTTACATTACCTAATTCTTTCTTACACTTTATTAGAAAAGCAAGTAAATAATTTAAAACAAAAAAAAATACCACACCAGTAAAGTAAGTGGACTTAGACCACACCAACCTTTAATATTATTCTTATGTTTAGTAGATTCCGCATGCTTTGTCAAAACTCTTTTACCTCCACCACATTTCAAGTCACACTTACAGACATTACAATAACAATAGTAATCTCCTTTGTTGCTTTTTTTAATCCAACTGGAATAATTTTTGTCTTTTTCCCACAATTGTAAGTATTTTTGTTCATAATGCAGCTTTCTTTTTTTAGTAGGAGTAACATTCTGCTCTTCCTCACTGTCACTGCTTATTTCCATTATTGAATCCAATTAAATTGAGCAGGAAGTTGAAAATAAAACAACACCTTCGAAATCTTAGTTCGAAATATTTTTTTAGGTTATGAAGATTTACTTTGACGGTTTACTACACACGCCACACGCGGTCGGTCACGTCACATTTCATTTTTTTTTAATTTATGGCTCCTCCGTTTCAAATGAATGGCGCGACGTGTTGAGTGGCGAGGCGAGGGGTGTGCGTTAGTATGAAACGGAACGTTTATTAATTTTTTTTCGCGAAAGTAAAGGTAATTATGCCCATTCAGTCTATTTTGCAAATTTGAACAATTTTGATAGAAAATACGTAGAATCTGGGACTAAAGTTCGTAGGTTTGCAAGAAAGGCTTAAAGTACGTAGATCTACGTAAAAAGACGTAGAGTTGGCAACAGTGGTTTCCACCTTAAGCCTCACCATGTGTATTCTGTTGCAAACACGTACAAACAGGGCAAGGCGTAGGTTTCACCTTGTTGTTCTGAAGTCTGTCTCAAATTTAATTTTTAATTTAATTTTTAAATCGCACCTGGCAGGACTCTAGGAGTAATAAGACAGGGTGTCGGCTGAAAACCAGCGCTGCGGGTTTCGCCCTCGGGACCGGCACCAGCAGCTTATGCTGACGCCGATACCTTTTGTCACAAACCGTTTTGAGTATTTTTACTTAATTTGTAGTGTTTGTAAATCTGTTTTTGTGGCAATGAATTGTTTTTTCTTTCTCTCTTTCTTTCAAATTTTCTTTAGTCCCAGTCCGCAAAACCATCTTTTTTGTTTCCCAACTACATAAAGCTTGTTTCCCAGCTATACTGTCTCTTGATGCATGTATTTTGTTTACGTTAGGACCTATTACATAAGCACACGTTGCTTCACCTTTGCCAGTGGCCGGGCCAGTCTCTCGATCTGCACGCAATGTGCAATAATCTATTTGCTGCAATAATCCGATAATGGCGCCATTGGTGCCACCTTTCATTTCTGCTGCTGCCAATAACAGTTATTATTCGGTTACTGCTTCTTTGTCTGCTGTCGATCAATGAGTTTATCGCAATTCGGCATGAATAATGCTAGTCAGCTTTTGATACCGACAATCCGAAATATTTGAAGAAAAAACCTACCGAAAGTACGTAGCGAAACGTTTCGCAATTAGATACTTAATATTAGATAGATACGTCGAAATCCGGTACTGGGGCCTTACCATGACGTCCTAATTCCGACGCAGTTCAAGTTTTAGCTGTCACTTTTAGTATGAATCTGACAGCGAGCGGACCTAAACTGAATCGCATTAAGACGTCATGGTACGGCCCCTGTAATTGAAATCAAACTTGTGTAAGTTGAGTAGGTATAATTAAATAACTAAGTTCATCAAAAATCAAAAGCACTTTTCCTCATTGAAGATTACTCTTCGGCTGGCGCGCTATGGGCGATAATGGGGGTCATTTAATTTATTTACTAAGTTAACCGTTGGCTTGTAGGTACTCGATTTGACTAGGGGTATTTGCAACTTGTATGTAGCTAGGAGATCCGAATCTATTATACCCTCGTTATGCTCTGCTTTCAGAGTTGAGGGGCATCGCACGTAAACCTTGCATTTGCACCGGAGCGGTGCGTCTCGCAACTATTTTTTTCGGAAGAAAAAATTATGCATAACTTTTTCTTCCGGAATGCCAGTCCTACATCATGCAATAAAGGTTTAGACCTATTACTTACATAAACCAATAAGTACATAATTATTTCGCAGGTTTGCCATTTCAAGTAAGTAGTACGTCGTGGATTTGAAATGTTGAGTGCCTCACGTTTTGTAGCTTTAACTTAGTCTTTGTCCGACTTTATGTATGAATTGTTCAATTATATTATTGTGTTTGTTAGTCAATCAGATGCAACTGTTATATAACAAAGGTAGGTAATAAGTATTATAATCTGGCCGTAATAAACGCCCGCTTGTAATGTACTTACGTGAGTGTGTAGGTACGCTTTCTTGTTCTACATACCTAAGTTAATATCTTAACGAACTATCATGCTATTAGTTAACAGTTTACAGGTGAGTAGGCATGTGTGTGTTTTGTTCAAACGATAAAAATAAACAAACGATTACGTATATATACGCTAGCAATGAGTATTTTTGTGTCGCTACCTACCCGTGGTCCCACTGTTATAAAAAATGACGAATTGCACTACACCATAAGGTCGACATAGCGGTTTGCCCTTTGGGCATTTGAAGATACCTAACGAACCTAACCTAATTTTACTATCTCTAGTGAGGATTTTTGTAACAGTAGGACATAACCGTGGGTTCATGGGTAATGCCTTGAATTTTTAAATGTCTTTCGAATGATATACTTACGTGAAAAACTTAAGTAAATGACTTGTTGTATGAAGTAGTGAAGAGAACTGATATGGAATGGGACTTAAGTAATTTTTCTAATTTGGAACGTCAATTTGTCTATCTATAGGTACGTACACATTACTCACACAAACAGGTCATTTACTTAAGTTTTCACCTAGTATTCGGGTAATTCCGGAAATCGGATAATTCCGAAAATCGCATAATTCCGAAAATCGGCTAATTCCGAAAATCGGATAATTCCGAAAATCGCTTAATTCCGAAAATCGGATAATTCCGGAAATCGGATAATTCCTGATATCGGATAGTTCCGAAAATCATTAAAGTCAGTAATATTCCGTTATAATACAATATTACTCGATTACTTCCGAAATGGGACTCTTATTACAACAGAATATGACTGATTTTAATGATTTTCGGAATTATACGACTTCACAAATTACCCGAATACACTATATAAAACTTTTATTTTTATGTGTTTTGATTACTGGCGAACTCACCATACAGTACCAAGTACAGTTACAGACAAATAAATGAATTTGTGCAGCATTATCCGTTCCAATACGACGAACAAAAATGTATTCTGAACTTTGTTCCCAACCACACTAAGCGTTAGCGAATCTCAGGTTTCGAGTTTACCACAAAATGAAAGTGAAGACGATTTCGAGCCTTCAATGGCGCTCCATCCAGGAAGTGTTTAGTACTAACACAATGCAATTGCAATTAGGTAATCAGTGGTAACGTTCAAAAATGGTTTTCGAAATTTTTGTGGCTTTTGTAAGTGAAATTGAGATTTACATTTTATTTTTGAATATTACGTGTAAAGTCGTAATATCAATACTTAGTACTTACTGTTTAAATGTCGAAGCAATTTGAACTTTCTTTGTTGTACCTACATAAAATGAACAACTTACTTTTTAATACCTACTGTAAAAGAAAAGGGGGTTCCGTAGGTGCATTCCCAAGCGATTGGGCCGATTAAGTTAATTTTGTCCAGATGTTGTACAGTCAGCGTCATATAGTATGGAACATCCAGTGACCAAAAAGGTTGACACGCCATTATAGTACAGTCACCAGCATAAATAAGTGATCACTTTTGTACCTTGTCACTTTAAAGTCATGTTTGAAAAACCATACGAAATCATGTATAACGACTGAAAGCGACAAGGTACAAAAATGATCACTTATTTATGCTGGTGACTGTACAATGGTGTACCGAACTATTTGGCCGAATTGGATGCTTCAACTTCAAACTATAGAACGCTGACTCTACATTATGAAGTTTCCGGTCTATCTTTTTCAGGTTCGGAACTCTAACCTCACTAAATTTTAAGTAACCTAGTTAAATAATTTCGTCTTTTATTATCTCTGTATAAATAAAATAATACAACTAAATTATGATCATCAAAGTAAAGTAGTGCGATTGCGCATTAGCATACAGTAATTGTTTTTGTTTATTGTTACGGGCTTATACAAAGTAAGGCCTAATTGCAACAATACCTAGAATGAAAAAGAAAAGTTTATTTACAAAAAAATAGCACTTTTTTATAGTTTCCGTAGAAGAGGAAACCTATGTAGAGGTACAGGTAAAATTAGTGATGCTGATGTGCACTGTAGGAAATCACGTAACACACATAGCTACCCACATACATTGTAATCTGTGTGCATTCTAATATGTCGAAAGTGCATTACGTAGGGCGCGATTAAAGCCAACTCTGGGGAAACAAAGCTAGTCCTAATTAGGGTTGCGTATCGCAAGTGCCATCATGCTTCTTTGTTTAACAATCAATTAAAAATAGCTCTAGACTTTGGCGCGACCATGCAATGGCAAGATGGCAACCTTTTACTGGAAGGCGAACACAAAGTGTTGCTGGGCCATTTCATTAAAAGTTGTAAGTAAAGTCAACTTTTTTTATGGGATTTTGTTTTATTTTCGGTTTTCTGCTTAAAAAATCAATCACGAAATCACGAAAAATAAAATCACGAGCACTATCGATCCGGATAGGACAAAAAATATGTCCCAAAAATTACATACATTTTCTGGCCTGAAATTGAATGGAAATAGTACATTACTGCAGAGGCCGGGAAAGAAAGGCTTGCAGGCTGAGTAATGTATATAGACGGCCGAGCTTTGCGAGGCCGGATAGGAGTACGAAGCCTGCAAGTTCTTTCACGCCGAAGCTTGTATAGTGCTTTTCTCAAACATGCAATGAAATAAATAAAAAAAATTCAAAAAAACCCTTAGAATGTAGCCGCTAGCGCGTGCATTAGGCAGCGGCCGAGCAGCAGCAGCTGCATATCCTCCGCGTGCGTGTCCTCCAGCAGCGCGCCCCGCGCACGACGACGACCACCACAAAACAAAACACGATCGCTTTGCAGGCCAAGGCCAGCCATTTTTTATGAAAATCCATTACATACCACTTGTCCAACGCGCCCGCAACGTGATACGTCCCGGCCTATTATTTGGAACGTAAGGTTGACATTTCATTGCATCTTTGAGAAAAGGCAATTTTCCAAGCATCGACTATCGATCGTTATTCTGAGTAGAAAACCGAAAATAACCCTAAAATACCAGTACCAACATTTAATGATATGGCCTTGCTAGGCCTTCTGCAAGGTGAACCGAATGATCACGGGAAGCTATAGGTTGTGGTTAGCTGAAGCTGAATCGATGTTCATAGTTCATAGAGTTACAAATATTGTGCTGTAATTTCATTCGGTGGTAGGTAGGTACATTTGAGATTCACAGTAAGTTCTTTAATTTGAAGTCTAACATGAGATTGTACTAGGCACTTTATTTTTTATTTTCTATTTTTTTCCGAAAAATAAACCCCTATCTATAGATACAAATAAGAACCTAACTAGGTAACTAATTTTGACTTAAACGGTTTAGTAGTTACCCTAGATTCGATGTAAATTGTCTGTGACAGAAGAACCTACATGAACAGAAAGGAGATTCTGATATTGTTATTAGGATTCCGTTCTTCTTTTTTGAGTACCTACCAGTGGCGTGGCGTCAAGTATATCAGAAGGCAAGCCGAAGGGAACTTAACTAGCCTTTTCCTGTAATTCTGCACAATAATTTGCTCAACTGCCTTAAAATAGGTAAGCCGGTCGGAATCGAGTTCTATGGACGCCACGCCACTGCATTTGCATTTGCAGTTTGAGAATCGATCTCACGTAAAGTGAATCGATGTTAAGAACTATAAATTACTTCCGCGGTGTATTTGTTGTCCGTCCGTCCGTCCGTCTGTCAAGACCCTTTTTTTCAGGAACGCGTGGAGGTATCAAGCTGAAATTTATATCAAATATTATGGTCTAGTGCCCCTTGGAGCTGTGAAAAAACCAAGTTCTAAGCCAACGCTATCAAAAGATACAGCCGTTTATGCCGCAAATTTTCGACTCTCAAGGGAATCAAAACCTACAGGGTACTTCCCGTGAACGCAGAATCTTGAAATTTGGTATGAAGGTAGGTCTTAGAGCACAGATCCTACTAATATTATAAATGCGAAAGTATGGATGGATGGATGGATGGATGTATGGATGTTTGTTTGTTACTCAATCACGCCAGAACGGCTCAACGGATCTCGATGAAATTCGGCACATAGATACCTAGAGAAAAGTCTGGAATAGCACATAGGCTACTTTTTATCCCGGAAAATAGCGTAGTTCCCGCGGGATAGCGATAAACGATTTATTTGCAGACGAAGTCGCTGGCAACAGCTAGTTAAGGAATAATTGCGAAAACCGTAATTATGTATGTATGTCTGTATATATCAGTGACCAATATAAAGTGACCCTACACTGCGCACATTTTGCTTTGGAGCAGGGCTCTGCTGGTTTAAAGATATTTCTAGATAATGGTACGGAACCCTCGGTGCCCGAGTCCGATTCGCATTTGTAATAATATTTTTTGTTTAGTACCTAAATGTAATGAAATGGTGTTTACCCACCTACCTGCTCCAAGGAGCGAAATCATTAAAGAAAATTCTCTCATGTACTTAAGTAATGAAGTAGTATATAAATTAGTTACGCAATGGGCAATAAAAAATAATTAATTCGGATTCCGTCACTTTCTACCCTTTGTTACGGCTAGAATAATGATATCATTTTGTACAATTAAAGACTTGGGATAGCTTATCTATCATCATCTATAATTTTAAGTGTGTGAAAAAATTCATGTTCACATTTGTCGGCGTGTTGTTCTATCGAACAATGGTCTAAATAAATTATATAAAACGCCTGTGAAAATAAAATAGTAATAAACATGTCATTCAACTAAATGCTCGCTTGTTATGCGTGGAACTATAGTAATTCATTAACTTTCTAGTATAATAATATTAAAATACTGGCTGTTGCCGTCGACTTCGTCTGCAAAGAATTCGTTTATCACTATATGTTTTGTTTCGCTTTGACCAGTAGAGACTTTATACATCTCTACTATAGACCAATGTAATTTAAAGTACGGACTTTACTTAGGGACCTTTTACATCCCTTTTATAAAATGTATTAATTGTATTATAGGTAAGTTAAGTAGAATTTAAGTACTATTGTAAATCTATTTTATTTTGAAAAAATGACTTTCTGCCAAGTTTCTTGCGGCGCATTCTTCTTGGCAATGATGGTCTTTCAGAATGCGCTGGTAGATTAAAAAAAAGACATGTAAAAGAGCCCTCGGCGGCCTATTTGCAAAATAAACTTTTGACTTTTTTTTTGACTTTTTGATTATCTCGCGAGAACTACGCAATTTTCTGGGACAAAAAGTAGCCTATGTGTTATTCCAGACCATAATCTATCTTTGTTCCAAATGTCATCTAGATCCGTTAAGCCGTTCTGGTGTGACAGAGTAACAAACATCCATACATTCTCACAAACTTTCGCATTTATAATATTAGTAGGATACTCTTAATATTATAAATGCGAAAGTTTGTAATTATGTATGGATGTTTGTTACTTTTTCACGTCAGAACGGCTAGACAGATCTGAATTATATTTGGCACAGAGATAGATTATAGTCTGGAATAACACATAGGCTAATTTTTATCCCGGAAAATTGCGTAGTTCCTTCGGGAAGCGATAAATGAATTCTTTGCAGACGAAATCGCGGGCGACACCTAGTATTATTATAAAAGATACGGAAATTAGACTTTTTAGTTTTCAGTTTGCTTATGTAAAATTAGACAGCTCATGCATTTGCAAAACGCAAAATGGTTTAATTATACAATACCATTTTTTATTATCATAAAGAATAAGGAGTCATTGCTTGCTTCTTAGTCTGTTTTTCGCGGGAATTTTGCTCTTTAACGGGATAAAAAGTGGCCTATGTTAATCAGGGATGGCATAACTTTCTACTGGTCTTTTTTTGGGTTTGCTGAATGGTTCCAGAGATCACGTCTACATACAAACTCTACAAGCAATAGTTCATCTAACTAATATTATAAATGCGAAAGTATGGATAGATCGATGGATGGATGGATGTTTGTTTGTTACTCAATCACGCTAGAACGGCCCAACGGATCTGGATGAAATTCGGCACATAGATAGAGAAAATTCTGGAATAGCACATAGGCTACTTTTTATCCCGGAAAATTGCGTAGTTCCCGCGGGATAGCGACAAACGAATTCTTTGTAGACGAAGTAGCTGGCAACAGCTAGTTTCTTAGGCACTTGTCCCACCGCCGGCGAGTAGCGAGAAGCGAGTGTTTTTTAGTATGGAAATTTTGTCGCTTTTGTCGCCGGGCGATAGAAGTTCCATACTAAAAAACACTCGCTTCTCGCTACTCGCCGGCGGTGGGACAAGTGCCTTAATAAATCCAGACTATGCCGCTTAACATACGAAATGGGGGTATGAGGTTAACTGAAAACACTATAACAGCATTACAAAATATATTCTTAAATAAATATCTACCCTAGGGTAATCATGTTATCAGTGGTCTCTGTTAGAATCTGGTGGTTACCAGATGACGAAGCGGGCACGATGTGGTGAGGACCTATGAGGCAGTAGGTAAGCGAACATCCAGGTTCCACAATGGCTCCCGTATACACCACACAGTCTTGAAGTACGCATCTGTAATCAAGTTTGTTACAATTTAATGATTGTTTTCCAATTTGATTTGGAGCGACTTGTACGCCATCTATGAAATAAACTTGAAACAAACTGTCTCCAACTTATTTATCGGACTTATTGGTTGTCTGGAAGAGATCGCTACTAAGCGATAAGACCGCCTATTGTATACTTTGTTTCTGTATTGTTTTGTAAGTACTGATTTGTGATCCTACTAATATTATAAATGCGAAAGTTTGTGACGATGTGAGTGAGTGAGTGTGTATGTTTGTTCCTTCTTCACGCTAAAACGACTGGACGGATTTGGATGAAATTTGGAACGAAGATAGCTGGTACCCTAGATCAAAACATAGGCTACTTTTTTCCCTGAAAATAGTTCCCGGGGATAGCCATAAACATGTCAATTGCTAATTCTACGCAGACGAAGTCGCGGGCAGAAGCTAGTTTTCAATAAAGAGTATTTGTATTGTATTGTATTGTTAACTTATGTTATGTCATTTTGTATAGTGCACCCTTCTAATAAGTTGTTAGGTTAGTTAGGGCAATTCCTACTAGCCATGGCCAAGATGATGCATAATAAAAGTCGCTATAGGTGAAAAACTTAAGTAAATGACCTGTTGTATGTGTGTGTAATGTGTGCGAACAGACAAATTGACGTTACAAATTAGAAAAATGATTCAAGTCCCATATCAGTTCTGTACACTACTACATACAACAGGTCAATTGCTTAAGTGTTTCACCTATAACACAAACACAATCTATTTAATAAGCATTATAATTATAGATTTAAATAGCATCAATGAGACCTTGGTTTCCATTCTTCCAAGTTCCAAAAATGCACTAACTAAAGTTACTCCAAGAGGAAAGTATACTCAGGTAAACAATTTTGGCAAGAATGATGTAACATATCATTTTAATTCAATGATATGAAAAATAACTTTAAGGAATTGTGGGAAGTCAGCCACCAGTCATAGAAAATTAACATTTCTAAAAACAACACTTACCCTTCTTTTATAACAACATTGTTCATCAAGATACAGTTAGTTAATCTAACTTTGTTTTCAACAGTGCAGTTAGCACCAATAAAACTGTTTTTGATGGACGTCTTTTCACTAACAACACTCTTGTCACCGACAATACATGTTTCATCTATCTGCTTTGTCTTTACTTCGCTGCTGGGATGGAATCTGTCAGTTAATGCAGAACCAGTAAGTTCTTCCCATTTTGATAATATCTGTAACAAGTAGGACTATTGGTTTAAATGCAGAATAAAAAACAGTGTAATACTTTGCATCAGTCCTGGAAGAAAGACATTAGAAATGTGTAATCTACATGTTGTTGTTGTTGTTTATTAAATTGTCGCGTAATTCGGCGTGCCTCATGGCATAGGCCTCCTCCTTGTACGGGAGGGTTTGGGCTAGTTCCCACGCGCGCCCAGTGCGGATTGGGAACTTAACACACACCATTGAATTTCTTCGCAGATGTGTGCAGGTTTCCTCAAATTGTTTTCCTTAACCGGAAAAAAAGGTCATGGCAAATTTCAAATGTAATTTTCACACATTCATTCCGAAAAACTCAGAGACGAACCTGGGATTTTAACCCACGTCTGCTTGAGAGGCCATAGGTCAAACCACTAGGCTACCACAGCTTCTAATACATATATGTATGTACTTAAATAGAAGCACATGAAACTGTTTTGCCCATTCACCACACAAATCACATCTGTATCCCTTACGGGGTAGACAGAGCCTAAGATAACAAGACCTTTAAAGGTCATGTTTAGCATGATTGTGCCCATTCAGTTATTTACCAATTCACAACGTAATTAAAACATGAATGAAAAAATATACATACCTTACTGTTAGACAAATAAAAAGCTGAAAGTGTATTAACTCTGATTCCAAATGTATTTTTCTCAGCGATGTAAGCATAACACCTTAAAATGTCATTATAATAAACTCCTTTAGAGCCCAGCTCATGGTCATTGTAGTGAGACATATCTCGGATTCGGCTCTCGTAACCATGCTCTACAGCATAATCAAAAATGTCTTTAGAAATATTAACATTCTTTTCCGACATGCCTTTTTTTTCAGCTGGACTTTTAGGCTTTGTCAATTGTTTTTTTATAATGTGAGGGACTAATTCGCCTTTTACAGAAATAAACTTATCTGCTTCCACAAGGTAGTTAATGACCCAGTGTTTCATGACATATACGTGGGCATCCAACAACCTACTGTACATGCTAACAGAGTTGAATTTTTTTATGAGTAGTCTCGGTAAAGTGACATTCTCCTCGAAATCACTAGCACTGGCCACAAACACTAGTCGCTGGGTTTCTTTGTCTATACAGACTAAGTCCCTGTCAGGTTTAGCTTTTGTTTTTGGTCCGGGTAACTCTATCCATTCTTCGGGACCATTGTTGAAGTATAGTGCAGTGAGAGCGGCATCATGTTTCCGAGACAAGTTTAGTACATCATTCAGGTTGATGTTAGTAATCAGATCTCCGGAGATGACTAAGAGGTCAGTGACAACACGGCTGCTGATGTGTTTTAGAGTGTTCGCAGTGCCCCAGTCCTCATCAGATGGTATCACAATGAGTTCATATTTTATCTTCAATGGACATCTTTCTAAAGCGTTGAGAATGTTTGAATTGTCTTCATCTAAGACAACAACCATGGTTTCTGCAAAGGAAACTCAAATAAACAAACACGGTCTAATAAAATTAACTATTGCGTAATAGAGAATGAAAATTACAAAACTTCTCAGAGATCAAGAAATCGTTATGTTACAATGCGTGCGATTGTTATAAAAAGCGTCTGTTTAATCATTATTTATGTTTGTTTAAGTTGTTAAAACAAGGCTGGTATTCTACCGAATACGGACAACTTTACCATACAAGACCATATAAAAGTCACCTGGCCGTGTCTTATCCAACCTCGACATTGGCGGAATCATCGCATCGATCGATGGGGCCATATTATCCCAAAAATAAAAATTGAATTGAATTGAATTGTTTGTTAAAGTAATATTATTGTTTCTTAGTAAACAAAGTATAAAATTTCAAAAAGGCACATTATTTAAAGCTACAAGCAAGCAATTAAAATTATCCTGTGATGGAAAAAAATGTTTTAACCTTGTCTGCCTACCTTGGAAGCCCATTTTCTCCAATAAGTGCAAGGAGTACCATAACACAGGATATGGTCCCACCGGCAGAAGGCATTTAGAAACAGACCCTCCGACATCAGGCAAGCGGGACCCCCTGCCTGCAGCCAGGACTACAGCTTGAAACTCTGGATTCTTATGCATGTTCACTCTTCACTCTTTTTCCCTTAGAGGTTATGTTATAAAATAATTTGATGAAATTAAGACAATCGAATGTATGGTGCTCTTGAATGTAAACAATATCCTTTCATACTATTTATCTATTTTAATAGAATATTGCGGTAAATTATGCACCAGGATTTTAACTACGTGTATGGAGTTAAGTGACGACGACTGACATTCGTTTGACATTTGATTTGACTTTTGACTTGACGGTGACACTAATGACGCTCACACTGACACTGACAGTCATGTTATGTTGCCAATAGAAAAAAGAAATGTGCCTGTAATGCTACGGCCACATTAGCGGGATTCGACGAAGGTTCGCCCTATCGCGACATGTGATTCGGGTGAACTCGAACTGTGTTCGGGCTCCTGTCGGTATCTAGCGCAGATCAAAGGATTTTATCGCGACAGAGTTCGTGTTCGTGCAAGTGTCTACACTTCGTAATTTGAAATTTCTGAAATGTAGGTACGTCAATTTTGACAAGTGAAATTTGAATAATTATTTACAGACATACAATACAATACAAAGCAAACGCTTACTCTATCTTTTTGTTTCCCGCCAAATTCAGAGTTGCGCGACATAATTCGCCCGAGGTTTTCATCGCGATAATTTGTTCTAAGTCTGGACACGTAGTTCATGGTTACACGAATTCCCTTTTTATCGTGACAACGCGACACGAACCTTCACCTGCTAATGTGGCCCAGAAGTCATTAGAAGGGGTAAGTAATACGAGATATAACAACTTATTATCTAATGTTTATAATATATACGCTCACTTTATATAAACTCGTTTAGTATAACGTTTACTGGATATAATGAACGAAAATTATAATCTTAAAATATCTAATTTTGTAAGGTATAACGTTGTTTATATATAATATCAATTGAAATAACGATCAAAGCATATAATGTTCATAACAGCTAACATCAAAAAGCATAATGCATTGTTGTTTATTGAATTTGCTATGTGGTTAGGGGGTTTTCTAGGTGGTTATAAAAAAAATAACTAACACCAAAAGGCTAATGCGGGAGCGTAGCGCAGCGAAGCTCCCGCATTAGCCTTTGAACCTATCCTATCCGAGTCGCTTCCGCTCCGTACCGTCTTGCTCGCTCGCTTCGCTCGCTCGCCGAAAATTAAACAATGTCTTGCAGCTGTTTCAGTTAGGTTAAATGTTTGTTATGTTAAAAGAAATTAGTCCATATAAATCTTATACAAATTGAAGTTATATAAAAATAACGTTATATAATTTAGGCCTTATACGTTAAAAAATTATACTTTTTGCTGTTATAGCTATCGTTCATTATATCTTGTGAACGTTATTATTATGAAATTAGATATTTTGTAGTTATATCTCGTGGGACGCACCCCATTACACTGCATTTACACTCGGTTTCAATAACCCCCGGGCCACATTAGCGGGCGAAGGTTCGTGTCGCGATTTCACGATAAAAGGTTCGAGTTCGTGTAACCACGAACTACGTGGCCACACTAGACCAGATTATCACGATAAAAACTTCGGGCAAACTATGTCGCGCAACTCTGAATTTGGCGGGAAAATGAACCAAGAGCGCAAAAAAACAAAAAAATAGAGGAAGCGTTTGCTTTATATTGTATGTCTGTAAATAATTATTGAAATGTCACTTGTCAAAATTGATGTCCATTTCAGAAAATTTCAAAGTACGAAGTGTAGACACTTGCACGAACACGAACTCTGTCGCGATAAAATCCTTTGATCTGCGCTACATACCGACAGGAGCCCGAAGACAGTTCGAGTTCGCCCGAATGATTCGTGATAAAACGAACTGTCTGGCCACACATGCCACGATAGGGCGAACCTTCGCCGAATCCCGCTAATGTGGCCGTAGCATTAGAAGCTGATGTGGTGTGGAGGTCCTAATAGACTTATAGCCCACGACTCACAGATGATGTATTTCTATTGCCACTATAACAACAAATACTAAAAACTGGAATAATGTATGTACATATCTGTACAATATCACTGACCAATATAAAGTGACCCCACACTGCGTACATTTTGCTTTGGAGCAGGTCTCTGCTTACACTGGTTTTTAGATTTTGTCACAGTTTAGGGGTGTCTGGCAGGGGGAAGGAACTGCAGAAAGTGTCCAGCAAATGGATAACGTTATTTCTAAAGATGTTCTGAAGAACATATAAAAATAATAATATTGACCTTAATACTTTAACGAAAGTAAGGTGCTATTTTATACACCTTTACTACCTGATATTCTGGCCAAGCAACCACAATGGAAATTCCATAGCCGCGGGTCGTTCTCACGTGTGTTGGAGACATACACAGATAAACTTTCAGCTTTAATAAAAATAACTAAGGTCTGGCAGTCGTGGGCTCTTGGGCTATAAATACTTATCGCTTAATTTGGCTCCTTCCATATTATACACTATAGGTACTTGGGTTAGTTAGGTCGCTCCTTATGTATCCCCCCTCCCTCCAGTAGTCTGGTGGGCTTAGTTTCTTGCTCAAAAAATCGCAGAATAAAAAATGAGATGTATGTTCAAATACTGACTGGGAAAGCCATGCAACAGACAGAGATTGGTGGAAAGAGAAAGGGGAGGCCTTTGCCCAGCAGTGGGACACCAAATAGGCTACTAAAAAAAAAAAAAAATGTTCAAATACTAGAAACTTGCTAGAAACACTCAAAAATGCTTTTAAAATATCTAAACTTTTGTATTAAGTTAGGTTCATTTAATATAATTATATGACATAATAAAACTTTTGATCAGGAGTTATTAAATCAATATTCGCTGCCATAAATTTATTTATTATACAAATCGTACATAAATCTTCAGTCGATAGAAGGTAGAGGCGGGCCCATGGATTCGCTTTTAGTGTTATTAACAGCTGGTAGCCAATCCATACAGCTCATCATATCAAATGACTCTATATCGGTTTTTTTTTTGGATTTCGGAGCTGAAACGTAAAGTTAAAATATTACTTTTCTCTTAATCACACATCTTTGAAAACCTCGCTCGCCCAATATTTTTAGATTGAATGAATTCGGACCGGAATCATGTATATGTGATTTTATCTGTTTTTACCAACTTAACAAGAAAAAGAGGAGGTTCTCAATGTGGTTGTTTTTTTACATACTTTCACTTTCATGGTGATTGGAATAAAAACCTCATTGACTCAAAGACTATGTAGGTACAGTCGAGGGCATAAATATCGATACAGCCAAACATCTCAAATATAATTATGTATCACCGATATTATTGTTTGTAGTATAATAAAGGTGTAAGTACGTATAGATGTTTTTGATGTCTTGGTAACGTCCATATATATATGCCCATGACATTAAAGTAATAAAAAAAGGTTGTGAATTGATGAAACACTATTGATGCTCACCAACTGCACCTTCCCTTGGTTCTGGAGTCTTCGGTAAGTTGCAAGCATAACAAGGCTTTTTTATTATTATCAGTTCATCCGTCTTATAAGCCTAGAATTAGAAAAAATAATTGTACGGCTTTTTCGCCTGACAACTTTCTAATATTTGGCCTTGATGTGGTCGCTATATAAACAGCTTACATAATTAATGAAAATAATGTGCGGTACGACGTACGACACCGCGCGGTCATGTCAACGAACAACTTCAAAACTTTGGGAATCTTTTTTGACATTTTTGTAGCAAATTTTTCTCCTTATTTACATCGCTAGCATTCAGAGACTTTCACCGTAGATAACAAAGAGTTACTTCTTGCCAGTAAAATAATTAACTACCACCGTACAAGTTGTTATGCTTTAAACAACGACAGAAACTGGGTTTATTAAGTGTTGTTATTGCGCTTTGTTATTTCGCCACTGAAACTAAATTTTACTTACTTTTCCGTCAGTCCCAACCGTGGTAGAGGCTTCTTTGGGCAAACGGGTAATAATTACACTTTGTGGGGTACGAGATACAGGTGGAATGATTGTGTGGGACCCACCGCAGTATCGCTGACACACGTGGGATCTGCGGTCAGTAGAAAAATCATAAGAACGCACGAACGAACGAAGTATATCACGTGTATCATCCTAAAGGCTATTGAAAGTGGGTACTCTTTGTAAACGAGCTTTACATGTGATAGGGGGAAGACGAGCTTACGGGCACTTGATGGAAAACAATCACCGCCGCCCATGGACATCCATAAACATAGAAAGATTAAAAGTGCGGTGCCCTTTAAGAAAAGAATAGACTAGTTTATTAAAGATCCCTAAGTTGTACTTGCATAAACTACAGACTGAAAGCTCTGGCCTAGTCTGAAAGTTTTGTCTTAATAGTTTAAAGTGAGAAATCTTATTGAAATCTTCTTTTTATAGCCTAGTGTGAGTCCGTGATGCAATGCCACTTTAATGATTGTTCTCACACCTATTAAGCAAGTATACTAGCCTTGGATCAATCGGATGTGGTATGGGTAGACCCTGAACACAAATCCTGTGGTCTCCATCTTCTCCTGGGTGACCGATGTCTTCTGCGCCATCAGCGGAGGCTTTTCTAAAGGCTGGCAGTAAAGGAACCGTAGGTGGTTTAATTTCCATGCGCGCTGGGACCCGGCACGAAATGCATTCTGTATCACGGAAGAGAATCTTGCTGGTAGCAGCCGCCCGAGGCTCTCCCACCACGTCTAACAGTGTATCAATTTTGTCTCGCAATTGATTCAAATGTTTGCCTATACTATCACGAAGAGTAGTAAATTGTATCCAATCGCCTTTTTCATTTATTTTGGACGTCAACTCGTCTATAATTATCTGTAAATAATCTATTCTGATTAGTTTTCATTTATTTTTCGATGCTCACACACACACATGCTCTTGCTCTTGCTTAATAGGCACCTATGTCTTGTCAAAGGTTAACTGGAAGAAATCCCTTTTAGGGATAAGTTCGCCTTTGTGCATTTGTGTTGTCCTGTATTCATCATTTTCATGTGTTTTATGTACCATAAAGAGTTATGTATACATACATACATACACATTGGAGGCTTCGAACACTTGTATAACTTTTGTACTTATTTGTTATTTTGTGGAAATTCAGATTAGGTCGAATTTATACTTTTTTCCGCATTCTTATAATTAGTCTTCATTATTTATGGAACTATTACCTAAAAGTATCCATTTTCTTTAGTGGAAGGAGGGGATTGTACTAATTAATACGGACAGCAATTCAATAAATTTATAACGAATCTGAATTGTACAAAAGCGGAATTTTATGCGAAGCATCCGAATCTCAATTGGAACTTACTTTCGCCAATTTATTTATATTACCTGCCATGTAATTTCTTGATTATTGAATTTGTCGTATGCAGCATGGATTCTCTTCTCCAAATCTCCACGTACGGCCTGGAACTGTTCGAGCGAAACCAAACCGTTCAGTTCTGCGATGCCTGCCTTGTCACGGAGTGCATCTGCCACTTCGTCGCGGTCGCTCTTTGCTTCGCGAATCAACTCAATTTGTTTCCATAAATCCTAAAAAAAACCAAACTGTCCAGGTCGCCTTTGTTTTTAGGCAATGGAAGAAGTGGTAAAATTAAATTAGTTTTTCAATTTTACCGCTAAATCTAGAGCCATGTCATTCTGAAATTCTTTAGCCTCCTTTTGCCTTGATGCTGCGTTTTCTAAATCTTCTTTTAGTGCGGTTAGGTTTCTGTTTAATTCAGCGATCACTATAAAGAGAAATTATTTCTGATTAGATAGTGTTCTACCGACAAAAGTAATTCGACAAAGGTACGTATTTCCTAAATAACCTTCCGGATCTGTGCTTGTATTCAGCAAAGCTTCATTTAAGTTATCCAGTCCGGATTCCAAGTCAAATTGCATTTGCGCAAGATGTTCTTGAAAGCCTGTGATCTGGAGCGAATTTATCCAATATAAATTTATCAGTTTTTAGAGCTATTACGAATATTAGTATTAGTATTGGTTAGTTATTTTGTCAATAAAATTGGAATAATCACCTGTGACGATAGAGTTGTGTCAATAGCCATAACCCTGTCACCGTACTCTGTAACTTCTGCTTCCAATCGTTCAAAACGTTTTCCAAAAGTTAGTGACATTGAAATTCGTTTTTCTAGAGAAATATAAATACAAATATTAATCATTATATCATTATCAAGAACTTAAATTTAAATACAAATATAATAATAAAGTACAGTAGATAGGTAAGCACCTAATTCGCTAAGAGTCTTTTTGTTCCTATCGGCGTCAGTTTCGGCATTATTACTAAGTTTCTTCACTGACTTTATAACTTCATCGTGCAACTCGTCCATAGCGTGACTGAAAGCATATTTTGATGAATTTAATTTCGAGTTCATTACAAGTATTACATCAAAAATGCATTTTTAAAGTACACATAACCAACTCTAATTCTTCGTAGGTAACACAATCCTTTGGTTCTGAAGTCGATGAATCGAGCACCTTTTCTACGCTTTCCGGTGTTGCAATTTCTGGCGATTCATGTTTTAACTCTATGATATCATTTCCACCTGGTTCCTGAATACCAAAATCCTTTGCCAAATCTCTGAAGCCCTTTAAATCAATGCCTGGAGTTTTACTGGCAAGTGTGGTAAGTAAAGAAACCATAATTCCGAACGCTTTTTCAAATGCCTCAAGCCTTGCTGAAATTTGAAGGGCAGCCATAGCTTCCGTAAGAGAAGCGCCCTGACGCAAGGATTTCATAATCTCGATATTGTCTGGGAACTGTGGGACGCCAACTGGATTAAAACGTTCTTCTAGCTCGCGGACCTGAGCCAACAATTTGTCAAATTGTTCTTTAGTAACAACTGACAGTTGTGGAGTGCGACCTATTTAAAACAAAACATTAACTATGTAACAATACTGCCCTCGTGCAGTGGAATCTCCAAAAGTGTCAACATAAACGATTTCGTAGTATTCGATACCTTCTGGCCCAACTGCAACAGAATAAAAAGAAACGAATATTATAACCATGATGTTTTGCATGCTACGCTATGCAAAATCAGGAACGTATCATTTTTACCTACGAGCAGCCTGTCTTTGCCTGAAAAACAAAACATAACTTTAGTAGTTTAAGTACTCTTATAACGTTAAACATAACACGTGCAGTAGTTGCAACGTTGGTAAGAACGTTTTTATAACAATTTGTGACCAAAGGTTTTCCTTTAGTAGGATTAGTCTTTAGGGTTTTAGAAATATTTAGGGCTTTTGACATTATTGTTGTAAGATTTTGAAAGGAGGGAGCCAGGAGTGTCCTTATCTTGATAATTATGTTCCAGTTAAGCAACAAGGTGAAGTTTGGCATAAATTTCGCATAAATCATGAGTGCTATATTCATTTATGATTGATTTTTGAACCATTCTCAAACCAAAATATGTAGGATAGGTAACGAAAAAGAAACTCCTGCTTCTTCACTTGAAATATAAAAGAACATGTATTGTATTCTTGCCCAAGAAGAACTTTTGTCCTTTAAACCCCTTTTTTGCCTTGTACAGGTCCAACTATAGGTAAATCTGGTAAATAATTATGTGCAAGTATTTATAATGAATTAATGAAACATAACAAACTCAAAGATGGAGCTGAAGTCATCGGCGACGGAGACCTGGCCGGTTCTTCGTAAGAGTCAGCTCTCTAAAAAAATAGTTTTGTTTCATTTTGGATTAGGTTAAATCTAAAAATAAAACAGAGTAACCCCCGGGCCACATTAGCGGGCGAAGGTTCATATCGCGTTGTCGCGATAAAAAGTTCGAGTTCGTGTAACCTCGAACTACGTGGCCACACTAGACGAAATTATAGCAATAAAAACTTCGGGCGAACTATGTCGCGCAACTCTTAATTTGGCGGGAAAATGAACCAAGAGCTCAAAGAAACAAAAAGATGGAGGCAGCGTTTGCTTTCTATTGAATGACTGTAAATATTTATTGAAATGTCACTTGTCAAAATTGACGTACATTTCAGAAATTTCAAAGTACGAAGTGTAGACACTTGCACGAACACGAACTCTGTCGCGATAAAATCCTTTGATGTGCGCTAGATACCGACAGGAGCCCGAACTACAGACATCATTATAAACGAGCAGACTTGACATTATTTCACGCCTACATTGACTAGTGTAAAAAATGCCACTACCCCTTTTCCTCTAATACTAAATCGTATAAACCTATTTCTTTTTTGCATGTGTTGCAACACCAAGTCACACATAGACAATTTGGAAGCCGTGGCAGTTGCTAAGCGACATTTGAGCGACCGATGGCGTTAGATTGTTGTTGTGGTGACCGACCGTCGGTATCTTGAGTGAAATCACAAGTGAAATAATATAAAGTTATAAGTTATTTAAAGTAAAATCATGGTGAAATGCTGTGTTCTCATGTGTTGCAACTCATCAGACAGGAAAACCCCTGAAATATCGTTCCATCGGTAAGTTAATCTTTTGCTATCATTCGTCACAGATTTATTTGTGTTTACCGCGTTCTAACTAATCAATGGTCTTCAAATATTTAGAAATAATTATAAAGGCAGTCTTCATGAAGCTGACAAAACTTTCAATTTAAGGTTTTTTAAAGAAATACAAGAAATATTTTAGTTTTACTGAATAAAGTAACCTCATTTGACAATTAATGTACTGCGCAATTTTTACAGCGCCGAACTAGGTGTATAGGCCTACGCCTGATAATGCTTCTAAGCAATACTGGATTTAACAAAATTGTGATCACTACTCGCCTCGCCATTCAACGAAATATTCTATAGATAGACAAGTGTTATGCCAACGTAACTACCGACTGACCCTATTAAGTACGCAAGTGTCCAGCAGCATTTTTATTATGACCTCCGCGTTTGGATTTCAGGTTTCCGATGGATGAATATTTAAGAAACGCCTGGATCAGGAATATTAATAGGAAAGACTGGCAGCCTAGCTCATCAAGTGTGATTTGCTCTGAGTGACGATGAACACGATGCTGAACGCTTGTATTTAATTGTCAAAGTGATACTACATAATAGCTAATTTAAGAAATGCAATCAAAAGTTTAAAAAAATTATATTACTTATTTGAAAATAAATAATTCATGGTGGTTTTATTTTGTACGAAAAGATGAATCTCTATATAAGTTTCGACCTGTTTACCTTGGGCACATCGACTGATTCCAAGACAGAAGTATTCCCACTACCTCTAATATCAACTGGCTTGCACTTGACCTCACTTATTAAAAGTATTTATACTGTTAATATTTTTAGGTTTCAGTTACCTTAATACGTCCCTGTTTTTGTATTAGTGTGAGTTAATCTTTTATGTGTGCAAAGCTGCCACGCATTCTGAGCAGTAATGTCAAGTCTGCTAATTTATAATGATGTCTGTGGCCCGAACACAGTTCGAGTTCGCCCGAATGATTCGCGAATAAAGCGAACTGTCTGTCCACACATGCCGCGATAAGGCGAACCTTTGCCGAATCCCGCTAATGTGGCCGTAGCATAAGGAACCCCTTAACCATAGACGCTTGTTAAGCTTCTATTTATCCGTCACCATGGTTACCTTAGCCAGACAGAGATATACATAAAACATTATTTATTTTGGTTGCAACAGGCTTGTAACTTTTAAGAATAAAGGGGTAAATGATCCGACGAAATAAGGATGAAATAGATAGAACGTGTCGGTAAAGGGATGTGCTATCTAAACTGTCAGTTAATTGAAATTGCAAGCAATGTAAACAAACCTTGTAATTAAAATGGCTTTAATTTCCATTTTCCTTCATCAAATACTGCTAAACCCGTGTGTTATTTAATCAATACTTACTTACTACAACCTGAACCATTAAATTAAACTAGTGCTAGAATATGGGTAGTTCATTAAATGGTTTATTTACATTGTTCGCAATTTCAATTGACAGCGACTGTAGATAATTCTATGAAGTTTATAATAATACAAGAATTCTCTGTGACTGTACCATCGTGGAGTCAGATGCTATTATAATATCATAATCACACTCCTATGTTCTTAAGATAAAATGTAATTTACTTACCTACAGGATGCAACAGAGAAAACAAACTGAAATAAAATATAAATAACAACAAAAGCCTTCATCATCCTTCTGTTTGTATGCTGATTTATCTTGTAATGCTATAAAAAAAAAAGCATAACAACGTGTTTAATAATCAAGAACCTGCTCGATGATCCGGAGCTCACGTTCCCTCTGCTCCTCAAGATCCTTAAGAAATTTAAAATATTCTTTTATTGGCAGTACTTTGTGCAATATTTTTATTTCCAAATAAACCCCCTTGCAAAAAAATCGGGCACCTATGGTTTTTCAGATTTTTGGGCATTAAAGCTTAGAAAGTACAAGCTGTCATGCACATAAAATACAAAAACCATAGGAGCCCGTTTTTCTTGCAAGGGGGTGTATGTAGTTACTTCCTGTGGATGACTAGACTTACTATGGATGGTGATTTACAAATGACATCTGCCTCCGGTAAACAAGCCATTGGATCGTCTTTCGCCTGCTTTGTGCTTTTCTTTGTCTTGCCACCGGTATGTATTTTTACTTCAGAAACTGTGAGTTTTGGGGCATCGTCTTTTCTTTCATACAAGGAAACCGCTACGTGGCGCTGAAGTATCCGTAATTGACTACCAAGAATCAGTAGAACTGCTTTCAGCAGTCGAAAATTAACGGTGTTTTTCTAAAAAATAAGATAACTATAGCAGCGGATAGACAAGTGGTCCATGTTTTATATTAGAAACACACAAAATGAATTATTAATTTACAATGTAATTTTAACTAATTATTATAATGAAATACTTACAGTTTCATCCCCGAAAGCGGAATTGATTATATCTTGGACCCTCATAATGTCCGACATGATTAAATAATTTAAATATTTTTATTACACACAACAAAGGTTAATGAAAGTAAATGGCATACAAATCTTAAAATCTAGATGGTTATGCTAGTGTTAGAATTGCCTATTGAATAAAATAAATGTTTTCTTATAAACTATTATGGATGCAATTGTGACTAATTATTCGCTTCGAAATCTACTCAGCAACAGCATATGATCCAGCCACACAGCCTTTGGACACAACATACGATAGAGTTGCAGCCGTCAAAATTAACTATACTTCTTGTCAAAAGATGTTTTCGTGTTTAGGCCAGTATGTTGGCCAGTATTATGATTTTTCTGAAATAGGTTTTTTCCTTCTGTGTATTCTTTATGTTATCTAGTGGGGCTACTCCGAAATTTGATGTTCTCCTTATACGATCCTTCTCACTCTCCACTAATGATCATTAGTGCGAGCGCAACGGCACGATAAGAACTTCGTACTTCAGAGTTAGGGTGCGACCAAACCGCCGCGTATACGCAGTGATGTGTCGTAGGCGTCACGTTTTCTCACCGTTTCTTCGTACATTTTGTTGCGATTCCGTAACGTCACCGTTTTTTAAGCGGCGGTGTGGTCGCACCTTTAAGACTTGGGTAAGGTATGATGAACTTGAATGACTGACTTCTTTTCAATAGCGAGCTTCTACCAATTAGAAAAAAAAGTGTAGGATCTATGGGGTAGAAACTGTCTTGTCAATCGTAGCACTCAAAAAAGGCGGAAAATTCTAAAAATCGCTGTCTGGTAAGACAGAACTTATTGTGAATTTTAGAAATTAGTTCTTAATGAACTGATCCGGAGGGCTCTTGCCACTGTCAACCTCGCTGCAACCTCGCAACTGCTATCCTCGAGTCAAATGGTATCACACGTAGCGATGGCAAGAGGCCCGATGGAATGTCCTTAACACAGACATCATGTCCTTAATTCCCTGGAGGCAAGGTAGAGCTCTCGTTTGGGATGCGACCTGCGTGGATACCGGCGTCGTTGTGTGTTCCGGTGTGGAGAGTAAGACAGCCGGGGAAATTACGGGCACAGCACAAGAGGCATTTCATCAAAGTCCTCTAGGTTGGCAACGCATCTGCAATCTCTCCGAGGTTGCGGGTGTCTATGGGCAGTGGTGATCGCTTACCATCAGGTGACCCACTTGCTCGTTTGCCTTCCTATTCACATAAAAAAAAAACCTTCCCATGTCGCCACAACGTCCACCCGACCAGGTGCGGCGGCCACTGCTGCCGAAAACCTCAAGCCGAGAAAATATGCCTGCTTAGGGCAGAGCCTTCTATTTGTGCCGTTTGGGGGTCGAAACTCTGGGTCCTTGGGGTCCAGGTGCCAAAGATCTTTACAAAGAGATCTCTGCACGCCTGATCAAAACGACTTGTGACCAGAAGGCAGGCAGCTATTTCGGTCAGCGCCTGAGCTTGGCAATTCAACGCGGCAACGCTGCTTGCCTCCTGGGAACCATGCCCCACACGGATGACGTGGAAAGTTTTTTTTTATTTATAATTTTTTATTACCTAGTTTTAGTTTAGTTTTATATTAGTTAATATGTTAATTTTATATTTAAGTA
This sequence comes from Pandemis heparana, assembly GCA_963854515.1. Taxonomy (NCBI): domain Eukaryota; kingdom Metazoa; phylum Arthropoda; class Insecta; order Lepidoptera; family Tortricidae; genus Pandemis; species Pandemis heparana. The sequence continues at coordinate 10,006,126 of OY978010.1, forward strand.
AGTTCAACAAGTTCAAGTTCTCGGGATTGCAGCTCTTCCATGCCTACCTAAATCCAGCCCTGTCGCAAAATACTTCCTTAGTGGATGCGTTCGTCATATTATGAGGAATACGTATGCGAAATTTTAATTTTCTAGCCTTAAAGGCTTTGGCCTGTGCTTTGATACATCAGTCAATCACTTTTGCCTTTTATATACATATATATATATATGTACACCCACTTGCGAAAAAACGGGCACCCATGGTTTTCGTATTTTATGTGCGTAAAAGCTTAATTTCAAGGTTTTAATGCCTAAAAATCGGAAAACCATAGGTGCCAGATTTTTTTGCAATGGGGTGTATATAGATATACAAAAATTGCTCGTTTAAGGATGAGACTAGATAGATAAATAGATATACATCCAAACTATTCTCGTAAAAGGGTCAAACGGGGAACTACATCTAATAAATCAACCGCATATTTCTTATTTCCAAACATATAATCATTATACCAACAAATATTACTATATTAAAATGAAGTAAATTAACGATCAAAAATTGGGAAACATTCTAAAAGCAGTAATAGATATGTATGTATTCATTCGAGTATTCCTTTTTCAAGTGCTGCAGTTTCACCGTAGATCGAGGAATCGATAGGACCAGACACCAGCTTATTGAAGCGGATGGAGTCTGTAATTATTAATTTATAAAATTTGTTTAAAAGTCTTTTAAGCGTTTACACACATCTTGCCAGGAACGCAAAATGCCAGTTAGCCAAAATGCCAGGAACGCAGAAGGCCAGAAACGCAAAATGCCAGAAACGCAGAAGGCCAGATAAGCAATTATTAGCGATGGGATATAAACATGATTTGTGTATGTACGTATGTATGTATTGTATAGCAATAAATCCTCACTAGAGATAATAAAATTAGGTTAGGTTCGTTAGGTATCTTCAAATGCCCGAAGGGAAAACCGAATAGAAATAGGAACCTCGCTGACCATAATGGTGGAGTGTAATTAGTCATTTTTTATGACATTGGAAACACGGGTAATAGACTTGTAATAGCCGAAGAATTCAGGTAAAGAAAACTAAACAAACATTTCTGACATTTTTTTTTCTGTCCTTCTGCGTTTCTGTCTTTTTGTCTAACTGGCATTTTTCGTTCCTGTGAAGAATATTAACCGTTGTTCGCGACTAGTAAGTATAGTCACGTGTATTTAATATGGAAACGTTTTCTTATTTCCAAAAGAATATGTTACGTAATATTACGAGATTTCTTAACTATATACACAAACCCCTCGTTTATAATGATGTATTAAAAATTGCTTCAACTTTATGTACATAATATTGTAAGTAAACCACCTCGATCGCAATATTTTATATGCCAACAACTCCCGTTTTTAAATATGTATTTATAGGGTCATCTGGAGCTATTGCGTCATGATTCCTTTAAGGTCATTTTCAAATCATTATACTAATTAAGTCAAAAAACATAGCCCATTGCAAAATATGACCAAATATACAATATTATTCAATAAGCTTTTCAGTTCTTACTATTGCATAATTGCAATGTTTTTTTGTTTCATTGTGGATAAGAGCTTTTGTTGGAATACAAAAATATGATAGTTTCCCTTACCTGTTACTGAACATGATGTTGTATACACAATCTTATTGCATGGTAAACAAGGTTTTTTGGGCTCATCTGTAGCATGCATCTGAAAGGTAACAACATAATGATACACTTGAATGATTTCAGTTATGGCGAGTCACTTACCTCCGGATGTACCTACTTAAATAGTCAGGTACGGTGCGATAGATATATTTAGTTATGGCGTACGGGCAAAGAAGTTCACACATTCGTCTTCTCTTTTCTAATCTGCGTGGAGGGGAAAACCCTCGCCCTCCCACTTTGAAGCGGAGAACGGCCACCACCAGACAAGATTTCAGATGATGTGATTGGCTGAAGGCAAATCTGAACGCTCTACCGTCGTCTTAGGCATTACAGATTTCCTTACGGTCGCTGGTTCCATTAATTGTATATGGGTTGCATCCATTAGTTACGGGGATCTTACTTAATGCATAACAATTAAGCAGAAGCGGAACAGATCGGCGGTTAAGCTTTTCTACTGATATAGTCGACGCCCTTTGACCAGGATTACGATGTGGCCGCTTATGCATAAAATCTTCTTGGCTGAATGGGCATTGACGAGAGATTATAAGTAGAAACTAAAGGTAAAACTAATGTAAGAAAACAAACAAGACATTCAGTAATCCAAAGGCAGTTAAATGGGAAATTTTGATCGTGAGATCGTGACCTAGAAAAGAGCAATCCGTGAAAATATAAAACAATATTTTTTAAATTTTTGATATGACCCTATGATTCTTCAACAAATGGTGGAGCTATTTTTCTACCGCTTGTTTACGATACGACAAACGAGTGGTAATTACATTGTCCAGGGGCCCTATCATGACATCTTAATGCGATTCAGTTTCGGTTCGCTCGCTGTCAGATTCATACTAAAAGTGACAGCTAAAACTTGAACTGAGTCGGAATTAGGACGTCATGGTAAGGCCCCTGTATTACAATCATTTTACTAGTGACATAGAGGGTTGATGGAAAGCAGCCAATTTAGGGGATCAGCCACAAACACGAAGGATCGCATTATGAAAAGTGAAGTAATATTTTATGTCTTACTTTTCCATCAGTTTCTATTTTAGTGCCTTGATTTGGATTCAACTCGCTTATTTGCATTTTGAATACCGATTCGCGATGACTGAGTTCCGTAGAGCCGCAATAGCGATGGCAGATTAGTGATCTATAAATTTAACAACGATAATATTCGTAATTTATTGCTACAACACTAATTATTTAAATTTGAGTAATTTATTTTCACCACACACGCATAAACTCTGAATTCAGCTACACTGAAAAAAGTATTTAACCGAACTACTTCGGCTATTTTATCAATAACCATAATTCGGTAAGGCGTTATTAAAGTTAATTTGATTTAACAAACAGGTTTACCTATAAAGAACAAAACATAACCAAAGATATTGTCTTAGTTATGTAGTCATTTTTTTTAAGTTACCGGCTGACGAAAGTTCGATTTCATTTAGCAAATTATTTTTCAGTGTAGCGGCACCAATTTTCCCGGACCGGTACGACTTGGGATCTTCAAAAAACGAGCCTATTATTTCCCTATCATAAAAAAAAACCGTTTAAATATACCTGGGGTCAATAGGGTGTGTTATAGGATAGCCAGGGTAGCATTTTCTGTGATACTTTTCAGTCATTTCTGTTTTCGCTGCTGGAGTTTCAGCACTAATTACTGGAGGCTTAGATTCTAAACGATCTTTGCCCGTTCCAGCGTCGAACCCAGTTCCACAAGACAAACAATTCTCGTGGCGTTCAACTTTCCTTGTCGTCGCGACAGGGTCTATATCTCCAACCAAGTCCAACATCTCGTCTAGATCTTCTCCCATTAGCTTCAAATTATGTTGGACCTCTTTGTTTAGATATGCCAACTGATTAAAATCGGTTTTTTCGTTCAGTTCTCGTACGAGGTCATCTATTGATTTCTACGTGAGAAATGATAAATATTAAAGTATGAATCTCTGGGTATGAATATTTAATCTATTAAGTACTAGCTTCTGACCGCGACTTCGTCTGCGTATAGAAATGTATATACTTTATATTATAAACCTTCTTCTTGAATCACTCTATCTTTTAAAGAAATCCGCATCAAAATCCGTTGCGTAGTTTTAAAGATCTAAGCATACATAGGGACGGACAGACAGCGGAAAGCGACTTTATTTTATACTATGTAGTGATGATTCACCTTAGGAACATTGTATGTATAAAACTCTGCTGACAATGCAATACATTTTTAATACAAAAAAATATTCAAGCAAGTTCCTTCTTTGAATTTTAAGAGGGTGCATTCCTACTGAGCTTACAACGTCGCATTTTTGGTGATTTTTAACGATTATTTCACAGAAATTGAATGAAAGTGTTAAATGTGCGTCTGTAGTGCACTTCGTTTTTAGTGTATCAATGTGTCTAATGTAATGATTAATCGTGATGGACTTTTATTTTCGTATTAAAGGGATACAATAATATATCTCGTTTAATAAGAAAATAAAAGTCCGTCCCGATCAATTATTGCATTAGACACATTATTGCACTAAAAACGAAGTGTACTACAGACGCACATCTGAAACTTTCATTTAATTTCCAAAACACCAAAAATGCGACGTTACCAGCAGAGCTCAGTAGGGACAAACGCTCTTAACAGTAGGTATTTGTTTTAAATTCAAACTAGCGGTTGCCCGAGCCTCCGCCTGCGTAGAAGAAATAGTTTCGCATTTATTTAAGCAATTATATGTATTTAAGTATGTATTTATCTACATTATTTAAGTATGTTTATCCGATGCCTGGTACCCATAGTACAAAGCTTTGCTTAGTTTGGGACTGGGTCAATTGATGTAATTTGTTCCATGATATTTATTTTATTTATTTATAATATTAGTAGTTGGGATCATACCTGCCAAACTATTTCCTTGTTATTGAATTTATTGTATGCGAGCGCGACACGTTTTTCGAAGTCTCCACGCACTGCTTGGTATTGCTCCATAGTCACCAAGCCATTGAGGTCCGCGATGCCTGCTTTGTCGCTGAGAGCGTCTGTCACTTCATCTCGAGTACATTTTCTCACTTGAAGCTCATTTATTTTCTTCTTTAACTCCTGGCATACAAATTACATAAAAATTACAAGTTATTCGTACTTCAAAATATTTAAACGTATCGATGAATCTTTAGTTACGCTTAAATTTGCAGCGTATTCCAATTGAAGTTTTCTCAGGTCGTGTTGCCTCTCTAGAGTACGATCTATTTCTAGTTGAAAACAACTGAAATATCCATTTAACTCTGCAATGGCTGTAATAAAATGTTGTAAATTGGAATTTCCAAATGTGTTTTGACAAAATTACTTAACATGTACATGTAATGTAATACATATTGTGCAGTATTGGAATTTAAATAGTTTATACCAGCTGTGTCATCTTTTGGAGCTGCAAGAGCTTCAGCCATGGCATCTAATCCGGATTCTAGGCTGTGTTGCATGTGCATTAACTCATCTTGATAGTTAGTCATCTACAAGACAAAATAAATATTATTAATTTGTTAGTGGTCTCAAAGATAGAGATCTCGACATTTAAATAATAATCACCTGTGCTGTTAGTTTCGTATCTAAGTAATTTATTTTGTCGGTGTACTCTTCAACAGACGTATCTAATTTAGCCAATGTGTCACCCAATTTCATAGCTTGATCAAGTCTTTCGTCTGTTAAAAATAAATGATTGAATTTATGAAAAAGTATTTTTCTAATATGTATAATGTATATAAAAGGCAACCGTGCGTGACTAACTGATTGACCAGCGCACAGCTCAAACCACTAAACAATCGCCGAAATTTGGCACCCGGATAGTTAGGCGTAGGCATCCGCTAAGTAAAGGATTTGGCAACAGGGTCGGATTAAGGTGGTTTAAGGAGCTTCGCTAAAAATTTTAGTTCTGCGCGGACGAAGTCACGGGCAACAGCCAGTTTACATATATACGCTAAAGCACCTTATTACCCATTCTACGCGTTCGTTTCAGTGCACCATCGGCAGAAGTGAAGGTACTCTTTGATGCTTCTGTTATGGTTTTCATCACAGCGTTATATATCTCGTCTAAACCCTCACTGTAATGAAAAGAACGTATCCATATTTGCCGTAGACAATACACTGGAAATAACACTTGAGTAACGTGTTCCTATGATTAATAATAATTGTAGATCTAGATAATGTGATATCGTTAAAATATACTTACATGGAGATGATGCAAAAAACAACTCATAGTTATATATTATGGCAAAAAGGAACATCATGCAAATCAGAGTCTTTAATGATTCACGGTTAAGTTCATTCGAAATATACCCCGTCTACCCGTGATCATGATGCATGCAACTGTATCGAAATATCGGGAGCTCAATAAAGGTAATCGCGGTTCACATCCCGTTTATAATATTTCGAATCAAGAAAATCATTTATCTATTAAAAAAATCATACTTTAATTCAACGTGAGTGACGCCTTTGACGGAGGAATCCAGCAAAAAGACTTGTTCTGGTTCTTCATCTGATTCCGGATCGGTGCTAATATCAGTAGGTGGTGCCCTTTTTTCGTAACTTTGCATTTCTACTACCGCGGTGTTTGACGGCGAACTTATTGGAGGTTTAAGAAAAATATCATCGAACGCTGCTTCCATATCAATTCCCGGCGTTTGTTTGGCAAGGTCCGTTACAATCGGCATTATAGCTGCTAGTTTTTTTTCAGCGGCCTCAAGCCGCGATGACATATTTACTGCAGCTACAGGGTTGCTTAATGAAGTCTCTGTATGTAGAGAACCCCTAAGTACTGCGTCATCAAGAGAATCTTCTATGCCAAATATTGCTTGAAGTTCGCGAATTTGAGCCACCATATTCAAATATTGGTGCAGGGTGGCCACTGTACCTCTTCCACTGTCTGAATATTATTTGTTTTGAAAGTAAACATTTTGATATATTATTTGATTAATGATGTTGATTTAATTATCACTAATAATATGTATTTTACTTACCATTTGATGACGTCCTTGAAACTGTGCATTCCGATGTACGTTATTATAAATAATAAAAAATAATTGATTAGTATTTACTTCGAATCATAATATAAATAAATACTAAATATTGATAATTTTCTTACCAACAAGTAGTTTTTCATGTAAAAGATCTGAAAAATTTGACATTGAAGTTATTATTTGTGGCTCACACATAAGTACTAGCAAGAATTATAAATGTCACTGACCCGTGTCATCATTATCCCCTTTTTTTCTTCTTTTGCGATCATCGGTTTTCTAGTACAAAGATACAGTAATATTAAGTATATTAATTTCGTTATAGAGTAGTATCTTCAAATCATAGTATACGAGTACTTACTCCTTGGCTCTTCTCAGAAGCAACTGTGGATGTCGAAGAACCATGTGTAGGCAACGAGCCAGTAATCTTTTCTTTTGAAGATTTTGCAATCGCTGTATGAACCGTTTTAGCATCTTTAGCTTGTATACTTTCTGCTTTACTTCCCTCTCCGCCTAGAGTATGACTATCTTGTCTTTCTTCGCTTTCTAAATGCCCTTGTTGTCCCTCAGCTGCATGATCGTCATGTCCTCCATGACCTTGATGACTACCATGTGTTTCTTTAGCTTCTTCACTTCCTTTACTCTCTGGAGCACCTACAACTCTATGCCCTCCTTGCTCTCTTTTGCCCCCTTGTCCTCCTTTACTTCCGTGTACTCCTTGACCTGCTGTACCTCCATGCTTTCCTGGACCTTTTTTAGCATGTTGATCACTTGGGCCGCCCTGTCTTTGACTTTCACTACTTTCTTGACTCCCAGAACTACCTTTACCCTCATTTACCTTCTTACCTTCTCGACCCCTTGGACTGCCATGTTTTTCTTTTTCATGTTTTTGCAGTTTACTATGAATTTTGATCTCACTTATCTTGATTTCGCTTTTAAGAATATTAAGTCTTCTTGTATACTCGATAGCGACATGCCTCTGTAGAATTTGCAGTTGCCTTGCTAAGATAAATAAGACGTTTTGTATCATCTTAAAATTGACGGTGTTCGTCTGGAAAAAAATAGGCTAGTAGAAAATAGAAGTACCTATGTATGAAAACAAAGTGGTGATATCGATCAAACTATGCTGGTCATTCTAAGATTGAATTCCAGTACGTAATTGTGTTTTTTATTAAATCAAAACGATTTACTATTCGTAGAGATTCATAACCGTGTTGCCAATTCACAACAAAAGCAAGCCAGTTGTTTAATGTTGGAATGAAATACTCACGTCTTCATCGTAAAAAGCAGAATCTATCATGTCCCTGACAGTCGTTATATTTATTTCTACCATTAGAAATGTTTAAAATCTATGAAAACAAACTAAAATAATAATCAAAAAATTATTTTCAAAATTGTCTAAATTCTCTAAAAGATTTCTGTCATATTTCTGTTACTGTGACATAGTTATGACATTAATGTTTCCGTATAAGTTATTACGAAAAAGAGAATACGTGAAAAGAGGACGATCCCAATTATTCAACAAGATGGCACGGCACGTTGACCAAAAACTGGGCTTACCCAAAAAATCTCAATATCTTAAGCTCACTTTGGACTTCCAAGAAAAACCTGTAAGTTTCGTCACAATTCCAAGTCGTGATGTGAACCAGTTATAAGTGCGGCATATCATGCCGCTTGCTCTAGGTAGGCACTGCATCTGCAATCCGCTTGGTCTAACAGGTCTCGATGGGAACTGATAATGATTTACCATCAGTGATCCATTCACAATATTCTCCCCATTAGCTCCAAATTTATACCTACACGTACCTATAAAATAGTAACATTACTGACTAACGGATAGACAAAACACTGGGTGTTCATTGTAGATACAACAAGGTACTTAAGTACTAATTTCATTTGTAATTAGTGTTCTGTAGGTTATCTCAGCGGGGTTGTGATCCAAATTCTACGCCGACGAAGTTTGGAGCAAAAGCTAGTTCAGTAAACGGGATGTTAATGCAATTTTAATTGTCAGGAGTAAGAAAAAAGCTGGTAAATCAAAACAGATGATTGTAGTATCTCTGTATTTTATAATGTAAGTCAAAATAAGGTAAAAATAGACGATTAGGTATATATAAACATTATGTATATTTGTAAAATATTTACATTAGGTATTTTTTTTATTAATTACAGCTTATCATATTTTGACACCATCAACTTTGATAATACATTTTTATATTTACAGAAGTCGTTCATAGAGTAAGAAGACATAAATACTTTAAACCTAGTGGTTGACCCTGTCTTATAGCGACGTAACATTCATTAGTTTGCGACAAATGTTTCACTGTGCGCTAGAAACAACTAATGTCCTTGGGAAATTTGAAATTTGTCTATCTAAATAAACTATCTATTTATAATGAGCTAAATCGTTAGGCATGAGTCCGACAGTCAGTGGACCCCGGATGGGCGCAGATGGGCGCTTCAAGGGGGAGCGGCGGCGGCGGGGAGGCGGCGACGGGTGCCGCGCCTGGGCCTCTACTTTGACTAGAAGTTGTCTGTACCACAGACGACGTCGGCCTTGACACTATCTCCAAACGACCTCCTTCTTTTGACTTGTGATTGCCATTTGTTTCTCCTTTAACAGCTTCATTTATGGACTTGCTCTCCTGCTTGTTGTATTTATTTCTTTCGTGATGCAAAATAGCTAGTGGTGGCATTGGTTGAACGTAAGCATGTGGCTCGTAGTTATCGTCAACGTAATCGTTTGGATTCCACGCAAAAGTAGTAGTGCTAGACAATGTAGTGGTCGAGCTCTCTGTGGTCGTAGCTCGAGACGTCACTGGAGCTGTTGTCACGATATGCTTTTTAGATACCGACTCTACTGCCGCTATAGTTGCAGTAACAGGTACAGTAAATATTCGTCTCTTTTGATTGGATCTCGTCTTTCGCCGTTTTTGCAATTTTGGTACATCGAGAAAGAATGGGTCGAATATAAGGTCAGATTCTTTGTAGTCGTCGTAGTTTATTGGCACAATAGGTTTAACTGCACTCACAACGTTTCCAACGGTGTAGTTTAACCTCTTTCCATTACTATCGCTGACCGAAGCACTAGCAGTAACTATAACCCGCGGTGGACTCTTGGGCTTGTTGGCATGTGGAGGAGCAACCGACCGAGCCGCAAGGGTAGATTCTGCATCTGTTGCTGTCTCATCACTTCTCTTACGATCATAATAAAACGGATCAAAAGGCAGAGGTCTTTGTGCTGGCAATGGGAGATACGTCTGAGGCTTATGTTTAACAGTCATTTCGTGGCGTTCAGATGATTGTGATGTCGGCCCTGGACGCAACAGTTGATCTCGGGGATCTGACGTTGTTGGCCGGAATGGTTGAGGTTTCTGAACGAAAGGAGCCGGTCGTGGCGCTGTGCGGGATGATTCATACTGGAAATGATCGAACTGATGAGGAGGTGCGTGAGTGATGAATACTCCATCTGCGGGGCGAAAACTTTGACGTTGGAAAGAAATAGCTTCAGAGCCTGGTCCTCGGTGACGGTAAATAAATTCTTGTGGTGATAGAAGAGATGGGTCCAACGTTGATTGAGACGGTACAGAAGATGTTGAAGGGCCGTGAGAAGGTGGAGACAGCGACGAAAGGGGTGGCGCCTGTGATGGATTTAGATATAAACCACTTGGCTGTTGCCGATGTAAACTAGTAGGCGTGATTGTTGTAGTTGGTAATGGCTTTCTAGTTGTTGTGGTCGTCGTAGTTAATAGTGTCGTAGTAATCGGAACGTGTGAAACGGTAGTAGTCGTAGAATGTGCGTAGTCATCCTCGTAATCAGGGTTTTCGCTGTCCACTTCTTCGTCTTCTTGATTCTCTGAAACATAACGTACCATAAAATATTTTTTAAGTAGGTAAGGTAATTTTAATTATGCTAGTAAAGTTTAAAACTATATTTGAATGTTACCTTCATTATCTTCTTCATGTTCAGGCGAAGTAAACGTTGAACTAGCAGGAAGATATTGATTATTATGATTATTACTATGATGCTCTTCTTTCTTTGTCTCTATGGGATCTTCAGTAGAATCTTCAAGTTCTGCGTGAATTCCGTGAGTTTTGTCAGTTTCGACAGGAGCATCGTCTTCGGCGGGATGCACTTTTTCCGGTTCACTGGGTTTGGCTTGCTGCTGCGACTGCTCAGTTGGCTCCGCTTGAGGTTTAGACTGGTCTGGCTGTATTACAGGAGGCGCTAAAGTGCTTCCATACAATTCTAAATTTAAACTATAAAACTTTTCAGACTTTGTACAATCTACTTCATCCACCCTTTCACATACTCGTGTCTCCTGAAAACAAATGAAAAGTTTTCATGAATTTGGACTGGAAAAATTAAAGTTCGACGAGCTTAGTGTTCATTGATAAACATTGAGAGCTAGAGCCGCTACTTTATTTGTCATTAATAAATAATATAAAAAACAAACAGATTTAATTATTGTCAAAATTGATTAAAATATTGATTGATTGATTGACACCCGCAACACTAAAGTGTTGTAAATGCGTTGCCAGCCTAGAGGGTTAAGATAGAACGCCTCATGTGCCAGCAATTACACCCGGCTGTCTTACTCTACATCCTGGTAAACAGTTGACGTCAAGATTAGTGAGTACGGTAATAGCCTTTCCTTGAAATAACATTTTCGACGACCGGATAGCCTAGCGGTTAGTGACCCTGAATTATGAAGCTAGAGGTCCCGGGCTAGAATCCCGGTATGGACAGACATTTGTATGATGAATACGAGCGAGTCATGGATGTTCTATGTATTAAAGTATGTATTTTGTATAAGTATGTTTATCGGTTGCCTGGTACTCATAGTACAAGCTTTGCTTAGTTTGGGACTGGGTCAATTGGTGTAATTTGTCCCATGATATTAATACTTAAATTATTGTAATCCCCAATTTACCTGATCAAAGACAGTGCCATTGAGGCAGAGGAACTTGATGTCCATGGGCTCGTCCTGCTGGCCCACGGTGCACACGTGGAACATCTGGCACGAGGTCTCCAGGTCTGCGTAGTAGCCACCGATCACCTTGCCAGCGCACGTGAAGTTCGTGTCGGGGAGGTTATCGAAGTCCAAGTACTGAAATTGAGGCGGTTATTGTAAAGTGAGTTTGAAGTTTGTTAAAGTTACAATTCCTAATACAATATTATTTATTTTTTAACCGAATTTCGGTGTGCACAAGCTAACTACTCATTTGTTTGGAATCGGTGTTTATTGAGCTTGGCACTATTAAGAACTGACAGGCACCTGAGGCACCGACTACAAATCGGTAGGTAGCGCACACCAAAATTATATTTTGATTATGAAATTCCTTTGGTTATTTTTCACTTTTTGGCGGTTATTCCGCGGATGGTTATATTTTTCATTATTGATTTTTGACCGTTTCAAATTTTTAACCGACTTCAAAAAAAGATGAAAGAGATAAATACGATTAAGTATACTTTTTCAATTATTGAGACGCGAACACAGAAAAATACCAATTCTATAGAAACGCATGGAAAGTTTCGTCGTATCTATTAATTGCTCGGGTCAGTGAAATTAAGTTTTTTTTTAATAAAATGCAGCAATTCGAGTATTATTCAGTTTATAATACCAATTAGAACTAAAATAATTGCATAACAACTATAGATAGCTTTGACATTAATAGTACTTACTCCTGGTTCGATGGACCTGGATATCCGAAATTCGTTCTGAAAGACGTATATTAGTAGCCACAGCCATACTGAAAATAAACAAATTTTACAATTAAAGGGTACCCAATTACCCAAATTAATGTACAAGTTCAACAATATCTATTTTCTGACTATTTGTTACAGTAACTTGACAGTTAGTAATGTACCTATTTCACTGAGATTTCAATATTCCTTGGTTGTACTTTATTAACACTAATTTATGAAAGTTATGCCCGGAACTTGGATCTCAATGTAACGTAATACATAGGCACGTAATTTTTGCAATATACTTAGCGACATTTTCTACTTTACTTTTTTTGTAAAAAATGCTATTGTATGTCAGATCATATGTTTTCTATGCACATATTAGTAAAGTTTTGATTGAATCCACTGCAGCCACTTTTTCCTAAAATTGAATTGTTTTAATTCACAAATAAAAGCTAGCAAGCTTACAACTATTGTACGCGTTGCTTATCTAGGGTGAATAAAGGGTAATAAATACCTTGTAACGCTGAGGCAAAGCGCCCGCGCAGCGCACCGCCGGCTGAGATCCGAGCCTGCCGCCGCATCTGTAAAAGCCAACATAGCAAATTTTAGCATTATAAAATTTTATATAGCAGAAGAGTTAAGGACCGAAGCGGGAGCTTTTCTGTCGAAGAGGGATGTTCTACAAGTATCTACTCCATCTCCATCTCCAGCCTATATACGTCCCACTGCTGGGCACAGGCCTCCTCTCAGAATGAGAAGTATCTACTAATAGGCTAAATAAATAATAGGGATGACGATAACGACTAAAACATACAATTTAAGTATAGAAAACGGATAACATTTTGGTACACAGCCAAGCTCAAACAATTCTAAATATCAGAGAAAAGGTAAGCGCTTGTTCATTTCTTGAAAATTATAAGGTTTCTAAGTACCTACTTATGTGAGCTCTGGACATCTTTATCTACTAGCAGGAAAATAATATTAAACTCCCGGAGTTACGGACGGTTTTTTATCTTACCCCGTTTTTCAACTTACTCCAATGCACTATACCTTTATTTGGTCAATATCAAACGCAGCTACTTAAATAATAGCAAATTAATAAACGCGCACCAACAAAACAATACACTTCTAACCAAGATGGGTCGTGCAATTCGCACGCGCATCACGACCAAACAATGGTGTTTCGACATTTACAATTATTCATTTGCAATGAAATGTTCCGATATGCCTCATCCGAAATTACATAATACGACAATTAAACATTTCGACGTGAAAAATGCTCTACTTTTTCTAGCGGTAATTGAGGAAGTGGCAAAGTACGGGGAGCGAGCAAGCGCCGCTGGGAAGATATTAATTAAATCATTCCTATGTCGTATTCTTCAAACTTTTTAATCAAAAAGTCTATTGTTCTGTTTGTCAGTAATTGTTTCTTGTGCATACGTTACTTCACAATGATATCTAGCCGGCAATTGGAGCTGAGAATGTACCAGTTATTCTTAAAATTTGAGAGTCCGCCCTCAATCACAAGTATCACAACTAATTGAAGCTGACGGACGTCTAAGTCATATTAATGATGGGCGTTCAAAAACAAAACGGAGCCGTAGAAACACTCTTGACACGACACGTGAGTATCTGATTTTCATTAATTTCTTTTTTGTTGATCCATTAGTGACGTAACGTAACTTTGTTGGTAACATTCGCTTGTCGCCGGCAATTAAATTAGGATATTAATATGATATCCAAGAGCACGCAAGACTTTCTAATAACGGAGAAAATGTTATGTTTATGTTTTCTCTCAAAAAAAAAATGTCACGAAGACTATAAGCACTATCACTACATAGTATAAAACAAAGTCGCTTTCTCTGTCCCTATGTCCCTATGTATGCTTAAATCTTTAAAACTACGCAACGGATTTTGATGCGGTTTTTTAATAGATAGAGTGAATCAAGATGAAGGTATGCATAATATACCGTGCGAAGCCAAGGCGGGTGCTAGTAAAGAATAAAAAGTTATTAAGTAAAAGTTAAGTGAATAAACAACTTGAAAGTGTCGATTCTAAGCGTTTGTAAGAGCGGCCCTTTCGATTAGTAAAATAGAAAAGGGACACGCTGGGTGGGGAATTGATGACCACGGTATTCTCCAGCACGTTTTCTCATCGCGGATACTTATAATCAGAGACCATTGATTGATCAAGATTCCATTAGTCAATTATAATTCCTAGTATATGGTAACATTCTCCGCGCTGGCCAAAGAAAAATCAATCGAACGTGCATTACCGTGCCGGTGCAACAGTGGTTATGACACAGGGCGTGGCTTCCTCAACGTAAGAGTGGTCAGTGGACCAACTCCGAACTAGAGCACATCGTTACAAATCAACGATATAAGTGAGAACACATTCGAGTCCTTTTTGATAGATTTCTAGAAAGATAGAGGTTCTATGACCCGCGGTTTTACGCGTTGAATAGCATGATTAATTATACTTACAGGAACCTAGCCCGTCATTTAAGCGGAAGTAGATTCATAATATATTTATGTAAATAAGCCGGTACTCTCAAGATCTATTTGACTGCGATAGATTGATCCAAGATGCTTTTTATATCAAACAGGACAACGCCAAGGAAAAAATGAAGCGGCCGATAACGTTGTTTTTGTAATATTACTTTCTTGCCAGTAGATAAAGATCTTTAAAAAATTGTGTGTGTATGTGTGTGTGTGTGTGTGTGTGTGTGTGTGTGTGTGTGTGTGTGTGTGATTGTAAAGACTAGTACTTAGTTGGAGGATTGCGGCAACAGTACCCAACTGTAATTGCCGTTCTGGTTTACTGTCGTAAATACTAATATACCTTTAGCCATTTCAAATATTTAATCCTTGGTCGGACTAGACATTAAATGCTCTATTTTTGCAACACAGTGATAAATAACAAACAACGTCAACATTTTGTTCAAGCTTATAATAGACAAACTTTTAAACAAATATATGACAGTATTCATTTACCAATAGCTATCGGCAATCTTAGTAATTTGGCTGTCGTCGTATACCTGGCAATTGCCCTTTGCAATCTCCAAAAATTACCTGATACTTATTCTATGGAGATGACATAAGTCTGAGATCGGCTAGACATGATGACATGTAACATATAAAGGTTGCTGAAGACAGGAGACAGAAGGGCAGTGCTTTTGCAAATGATAGAGGTAAGACATTCCAGGAACCCATTTTCTGATAGATTACGGCATTCAACAACCTATCAGTAGTAAAAATGCAGGCTATATCTGTGGGTGAATATGTATGGTATCCTTTCTTTTATTTTTAGCAATCATCAAGCAATTTATGTGCCACCCCCGCGACAATTTATCTTACAGGTTCATAAATTTCAAAATTGACAAGCGGCTCAAATTTGACTGTGATCAAGCCGCGCATTAACGAATATTACGCAAATACCTCGTACTAATTCCAATTAGTTTTATTAATTACTTTATGACATGTAATGATTAGGTAGCTGACTGGCCACTGTCAAAACCGATATTACGTGTGCGTATAACAATTTGTATGAAGGTTATCAATTAAAATCTTGCTCACATTTGACATTATATAACCGTTAATAATAGGGGGTCTACATAAACAGGTAGAATAAGGTAGTACCGAAACTAACGATTTTACGATCATAGTAGGTACCTTTAATGGTAATGGCTCTTTGTATCACCTGATGAATCGATGGTGATTAAAATGTGATTATATGGTGCAAACATGTTACGTAATTATTTCTGGTGCAGTGAAAACCAGTTTATAAATATCCAGTTGATTATTGATTGACGGCTCAATAAGCCATGAATTTTTTAATGGCTTTATGTTTGTAAAGGCGCGAAGAAGAAAGTTTAATGTTATTGTTTTAATTGTTTCTAATTGACTATTGAGTTATTCGGACATTCAACTAATAGTACGTTACGAATAATTGCAGTAAAATAGACAGCT
Source organism: Pandemis heparana (assembly GCA_963854515.1). Taxonomy (NCBI): domain Eukaryota; kingdom Metazoa; phylum Arthropoda; class Insecta; order Lepidoptera; family Tortricidae; genus Pandemis; species Pandemis heparana. Next base: position 10,022,417 of record OY978010.1, read on the forward strand.
AGCTGTTGATTTTCAAATGAAATTTGACTGTTTAGCTAGTACTTAGTTATTTTAAAGGTCGTAAAGGAAATTCATAAACGGGAAAACGACATTATAACTACTGTTCCGTTCAGTACAAAATGTATCAATGACTTTGATCTATCTATTCGGAGCGAAGAAAAATAAAAGTTGTTTTTTTAATCAGCATTCAAATTTTGAAACGTTTTCCAGTATCAGTAAAAGATATTTTTTTTGATGAAAATAACCATGAAAGATCCTTAGGTAAATATAATACTTGGGTGTTCGTTTAACTATGCTAACCGGAAAAACATTGTATTTTTAGTAAAATTCATTTCATTTGCAGTAGAGCCCATCAATATGTTGCAGTAGAGCCCATCAATATGTTGAAGCGCGCTAACTTATATTCAACTTGCTTGTTGCCACGTAAAGTGAGTATTTTTCTTAAACGAGGCGTCAAGATACGCGTTAAGGTGTAACGGCACATGTGGGCTCAGGGTTGCCACGCCATTCTCCATTTATTACTGTCAAAATTCTAAAAGCATGCTAATTATCTTTGCTTTTAAACTTTTATTTCTTTAATGAAACACCAGTCTACTCTAAAAATTTTTTTCACAGAATGAAAAATCGTGAAAAGTTCATTTTGCCAGATCTACATGCTTTTACCAATGAACATTTTGTTGCAAATATATCAGACTAGCTGTTACCAGAGACTGTTTGCGCAGAATCCGTTTAACGCTATTCCGGGATAAAAACTATCTCTACAAATATTAAATTGGAAGGCAATGGACAAACTGACATACTTTCGCATTTATAATGTTAATATTATAGATTTTATCCGTAAACTAATCCGTAAACATAAGACGAGAACTCTCGTACGTCTGGCAACCCTGTGGGCTGCGCCGGCGCAGTCCGTTATGTCATCGAGTATGGCCGCAGCCAGATATGGCGGTTACTGTGTTACCAGGGCGCGAACAAATCAATAGTTATGGCAGATCAGAGGTGCGCTCTGAAGAGCTGTCTGTGTGTAGTTAAAGTATTTTTTTTATTAATGCTTACCCCTACAAAGAAACAGTGTACCTTTGCCATGTAAATGTGGATGTAGTTGCAAACTAATGTAGCCGAAAGGAAAGACTTGATTTAATTTTTCAATATTTATTATCGAACCATGTACTTTGTGATCCACAGTGGGATTTTATCAAGGAAAAGTCAGAACTCAGATCAAATAGAAAGCACTCAAAATCGGAATTTTGCGAACGACAAATTGAGGCAGGTAAAACTATGCTTTATCGTGTGCATACAGGTGCATGCACACACGCACTACCAAATTCCACAAAGAAAACTACTCCAGCTACGCAAACGCCTTACATGCCCTCGGCCTCACTTTACCGCTCGCAATTTATAGCTAAATTAGTATGATATTTACTGTAAGAACGTTTTATATATGCTCATATTACTCACCAAGTATCATTCTACAAATTCCAGATAAGTCCTTATTCCATAGAAACGCTGGGAGTAAAAATTTCTATAAAACTCGAAGTAAATAAATACAACACAATAATAAAATGCCAAACATCGTTCGTAGGAGGCGACTGACAAAAAGAAATCAGTATGAATAGTAGAAAGGTCCATTAGTACCATCATTAGCGTTAAAAAAAAACAAATGAAATGTGTTCCAGTTCGAAGAAACGCTGCGTACATGAAATGAGATTAAGAAGCTGATGTTTCAATAAGTGTTACGTAACTGCGGCACGCCTGACCGGCCATCTGTCCGTCCGGGTATCAAATCACGCCCTCTTCGGAGGGACACTCACGAAATCGCTCTAATTTCATACAGATACTTTCCATACGATATGATAAATCGAATCGAAATGTCATGATATCGATATCTTAATATAATTTGAATTCGTGACGAATAATCACATTTGGCAAACCAGTTATGAAACCTAACAAAGCGTTTTAATCAGTTCAAGCTTTTGAAAAAGATATATCTTTTATAGTCTTGCCAAATGTGTCATAATGTATCTGTTTATTGCGGCGGAGATCTTGAAAATTATGATAAAGTAGGTTAAATAAGGTATGTCTCAGATACATGTGATATCTTACTTGGTCGTTCTGGTAGCAGAGCCGTGAACAATAGAACGCCTACGCGACTCAGACAATTAAGCTAATAATTGTGACCTATGGCGACACGTGTGGCGAATATTATCTAAGCCATATTGGGATCATTTAACAATCGGTTACGGACATAATTCTCGGTTGATTCACGACTTGATTGTAATATGCTTATCAATTACACTACGCCTTGCTTCGCCCACGTTGTCTTAGTTCATTCAATTGTTATTCTTTTATGGTACTCAGGTGGTATTTTGTTTCTTACGTTTTATCACGACCGCAGCTTTAAATTGTCCGGACACTAATTTATTTTAAAATCAGGCCACAATACGTTTGATAAAATTTGTTTGATTTTTTTTGCTAAAAGAAAAACTTTTTAAAGCTATATTTACTTGCCGAACTTCCACATACACGCGAAGTAATAATTTCAGTAAGTACGTATGATGATCCGTGTTCGTAATATACCTATGTATATTTTTAATCACTAGGCTATTCTATTACCAGAAGATGCTCACGCTCTGTAGGTAACAGGACGTGTAATTCCAGACGCGTTTTAAAGAAAAGGTAGTTCAATCGCCTGTGATGTTTTTTGGTAGGAGATGATGAGTCAGATAGCCTAGAACAGACCAGATCCTATCTTAATGTTCTGACTGAAGAGGTTATTGCCCCGCGACGGAAGTAGCGAATAGCTAGCATCCTGGATGACTCGCCCGGAATGCGGGATGAAGGTCACTGAGTACAGACGACGCGTGGGCATATGCCACTTGCCCGTGAGCTGTGGATAAGCGATAGCGATTTTATATGACTAAAAACACCGACTGAAAACAATTTACAAACTATGTTAACAATCTCCCAAATCGCAGAAATTACAATTCCGGCTGTGTTTGCCAAAAATGGTTAAGTAAACTTTTATGGTTACCTCGAATAGAGGGTCGATGGCTTATACCCAATTTCGTGAAGGTATTTGAGCTATTAAAACTTATTGATTCGCGATTATTGTATGGTACTCAATGTACTGAACTCGCGCGGAGACTGCAGCTCACTTACCCTTGGTAAGTAAAACTTTGTGACCTGCAATATTGTTGGCTGCACGCCTATTCGCTGCCTTACGTATGTATAGGTTACTCTCGCGTATTGGCTCTTTTGAAAGAAAAACGAATACGATTCTTGCCTGTTCTGCGATAATTTCAAAAAATCCGGTCTTAAACTTACGCTACGCAAGAATTAAAGGAGCATTTTGTCCAATTTCCAACTTTTTAGCTTAGATAAGACAGCCGATTTTATTAGTATCTACGAGTAAATTATTATTACGAATAAGATATAAGTTAGTATAGGTTAGGCATATGTTTTATTATTATTGGCAGACTATATGTCTATTGACGACTTGGCCTAGCTACTGGTTAGAGGACCAGACTATAAAGCTTGAGGTCCCGGGTTCGATCCCCGGTCAAGGCAGATATTTGTATGAAAATATGGATCTTGGTTCTCGAGTCTTAGAAATTTAAATATGTATTTAAGTAAGTATGTATTTATCTATATAAGTATGTTCATCCGTTGTCTAGGTCATTGACCTAGTCACCAATTGGGTGTCAATTGTCCAAAAATTTATCTTTATTAATATTTCATTTCTATTGTAATAATATCTCACCTCTCCATTTTTTGTAGAACGGAAGGCCTAGAAGAGACGTTCCACAACCAAATTGGAAACGTTTTGACAAAAGGCCAGGGGCCTTATCATGACGTCTTAATGCGATTCAGTTAAGGTTCGCTCGCTGTCAGATTCATACTAAAAGTGACAGCTGAAACTTGAACTGAGTCGGAATCAGGACGTCATGGTAAGGTCAAGCGGTCTTAATTTCTTCGTTGTTGCATCTGTCTAGTTTTTACGAGTTACAGTCAGAATTTAAATCCAACAATCGCTTCTGTCTCGCACTAAGTCACCGCCCCCGTCGCATTCCCCGACATTTCCTCCGTCTTTCATAGAACTTCTTATTGTTTGTTCGGCTACGATGATGAGTGATGAGCTTGATAGAATAATTACACTGAGACAGTCAAATTCGTCAGGAACTTACTCATACTTGACGGTCAGATAGCAATTGTTTCTAGAAATGTGGGCACAGATTAGTCACGTTTTAGTCTTAGCCTCCCTGTGATGTACTAGAGTTTAAATAGCCTTTGATGTGATGCTAGTATTTTTTTTTTAACTACAGATATTCTGTTTCTGTGGAAATGGAAAATTATACGTGTTAGTGCTAATGAAATATAATTTTACCTTAAGTAGTGCGTGTACGACGTATTATTGTTGCTATTTTGAACAAGTACGTATTACGTCGTGTGTTGTCATGTTTTCTTTGTACTCTCACAAATAGCATGCATAGAATACCATCACAAATTCAGCGGAAGCACTTCCCTCCACATCTTCTAATTAGTATTATGTTATTGTGGGAAAAAATATATGAAACAGTCGTAAACATATACTAGTTGAGTGAGTTCGCAGCTAGTTTACGTACCTACCACGGTTGGCATTTAGATGGTAGCAATTTCGACAGAAAAGTTCCCATGCGTTTGCCAACGTTACATAATATTTAGCAGAGGACCGCGTTACCTATGCAGACATTTGACCTCAAGGTATCTAAATATGTACCTGCAGGTACAAACAGACTCTGGTCGGTGGGAAGATGTAATAACTGACAACGTCAATAGAGATGCCTAACTACGTATATACAAGATGATAACCATTATGTTAATGATAACGTTAATTGGGTCCTGAAATAAGCGAAGACATAATTAAAGCGTTAAATTAAAAATCGATTTTGACAGGGAGCAATGGTAAATAAACTAAATTTCGCTGAGTACAAAGGACAAGATAGTGGAGGACATGAAAACATTAAGGAGAAATTTAGAATGCGCTGCAGCGCCCGAAGGCACGCTTGAGAATAAGGACCTTTTAGGCTGTGCGAGAATTATCGTCCAGGTTGCGGCAATGGCCGGTTATGATCGATCACTTACAAATCCATAGCCGCGTGCGGTCAATTACGAAACTTGCACGATATTTCTCACTCCGTCTAACCAAATCTTTTTTTATATGAAAAGGAAGGCAAAACCAGTGGATCACCTTGGCAAGAGAGCACCACCATCCATATACACCCGTAACACTAGAGGACTAAGATATATTTAATATTTATGTGCCAGTAATTTCACCGGCTATTTTACTCTCTATTCTGGAACATAGCAGCGCAGGCACTGCTGCTTGGCGGCAGGATCAGCGAGTGGACGATGTCAGCGATCCGGACGGACCTTGCACAAGGTTCTACAACTCGCAAAATCTAATTAGGGATTTAGTGTCAAGCTAAAATGTTACTGTTGGTCATGTACTAAAAGGTGGGCTAACGCAACCACATGGCCACAAACGACGAGTAAGACCAAGGAGGTGGGTGGCCATTTTTTACATAAACTCAACTTCCTCGCAGGGTTATCCTATTTTAAGTGAGCACAACCACCTTAATGACACTGGCAACACTAGACAATTGCAGATACACGCTGGAATAAAGCAGCGCAAGCTCTGTAGCTAAGGCAGCAAGCATAGTAAGCAAACCAAGAGTCGTGGAAGTTTAGAATAGGGGCCAATACCCAGTGCCGTAAATAGCCTTTTCTGCGCCCTGTGCGAGCTTCTTTAACTGCGCAGCGGGAACTTATCAGGAGAAGACCGAAAAAATATAGTATATGTCGGAGCGTCGTCACAATGACTAGACTTTTGATAGCTAAGGAGATGTACCTTGTAGTTGCGAACATTCATTAATTGTACTTTGTTGAATGTACCCTCATAAGTTATTGCTTTTATGAAACGTCAAGCGGTATTGCGGTATCGCTTGGGGGTGGTCTGTGTTTGGCTCAGTTGCAACTACCTGCAATGTTAGTTAGAATGACAGAATGACATCTGGTGAGAGTAAGAAGCGAGAGGCATTCCTTGATCGTGACTTGACTGAGTTCAGACGTCGAAAGTGATCCGTTTGCTTCGACGTAGGTACCGTTTTATGTTCAATGGTGAATTGTTAGTGATTCGGATTGTTAAGTGCGATTGCACTAAGTATCGAGCCTATTTCGGTGCTAAGCGGTATTGAGAACATTGATAGGGTAGTTCGTGGGCGCAAGCACTGAACTCTCCGCGTTTCATTATTAGAGTGTGTAATAGTCCACAGACCTTTGTGTAAGCGCTATTTCAATAAAGACTGGCTGTACAAGTGAAACATAATGTGTGCTGTTATTTCCATCTCATTAATGTACCTTGAAGATGGACAAGACGGTGACCTAAGCTCGGCTATGCATAAAGCTCGTTTGAATTCTAACCGACCAACCTGACAGTTTATCCAGCCTTCGTCTTCGACATATATATGCCTGTTCTTGCCATACTTGCGAACCCCCGAGTCTACGCCCTGTGCCTGGGCACCGGTAGCACAGCCCTGTTTACGGCACTACCAATACCTAGTAGTGCAACACTACATTGAAAAAACGATCTCTATCGAACGTTTCACTTCCGCGCTGTTTGCATTAACGTTATTAGGTGTTTAAATCTAAATGTTAGTGTTTATAATAATTTCGCAGTCTACTTCTTCGTCGCACTATAATTTGCAAAATACATTTATTCCAGTGATCACAATTCACCAGATGTTATTTTAATGCGTCGTAACGTTAAATTTACTAAGCTAATCTTAGAAATTGTCTCGACTCTCTACGTAATATTACGATACAGATGCGGTAGTTACTTTATGTAACACTTGCCTTTGCCGTGTAGCTTTGTCCGGAGTCACGTTTACAAAGTTATTATAATGTTAGTAAATTGAATGTAGTAATTAAAAGTTATTTTGTCATTCCGCCGCGATGGTTCCCCGCGGATGCGGTTCCCATGACCTTTCGTTTCTTGGCCGAACGCTAATCTTTTTTGTTTACCTACCATTTATTTACCTTCCGAGTTGTGCTTCCACGGATATTTGTGGTTAGCGTATTACCATGTCTAACTACTAATTAAGAAACTACCGTTCAAAAGTTTATTACTGGTATTAGTTCCACCCAGTAACTTCATAATTTATAATATCACTAGCGACCCGCCCCGGCTTCGCACGGTATATTATACATGTATTATACATAATATATAAACCTCCCTTTTGATTCACTCTATCTATTAAAAAAAACCGCATCAAAATCCGTTGCGTAGTTTTAAAGATTTAAGTATACATAGGGACATAGGGACAGAGAAAGCGTCTTTGTTTTATACTATGTAGTGATGATGAATATAATGAACTTCCATTCTGGTCTGGGCTGGGAGCAAAGAAAAAACAGAATCTACCAGCGGCTTCTTTTCCCGCGCAGATGGTAGAAGCCCATCGAGGGAATGGGCGTAAATAGGAATGACGTTTTAGGATATGCGGCTAGCAACCCATCACTATTTTGATTTCCCTTTCCCCCTATATGCCCAAGGACTTGTTACCTTAGGCTCTGTCAACCCCGTAAGGGATAAAGAGGTGATTTATGTATATATTTTTTTACGGAAAAGGGTAACGAACGAGCAAGTCACCAATGGACACCCGCCACACCAAAGGATTGCAGATACGTTGCTAGCCTAGAGGGCAAAGATGGGTTACCTCATGTACCAGTAATTTTACCGGTTGTCTTGCTCAATTTATTTTAATTTTTTCTTATCTTAGGAATCATGTTATAGGCGATGCGGCTAGCAACCCATCACTATTTTGATTTGCCTTTCCACCTACAATTAATCATGCTAAACGTGGCCTTAAGGGATAAAGACGTGATATATGTATGTATGTATGTATGTCTCGCTCACCGCGCCGGTATACAGCAGGGCAAGCACTGCTGATTGGCGGCAGGATTAGCGAGTAAGGTGGTAGTAGCGATCCGGATTAACCTTACACTAGGTCCTACCACCCGCTGGATTTCACAGTTAAAGTTATTATTATTATGTTGCTGTTGTACCGATTAGTTTTTAGAATCCACTTAACCACCTAGTGAGAGTTAATTACAACAGCGTTGAAGAAATGGTTGATAGTGTTTGGACGGGAAGCTTCACGGGTGGACGGGCGCGGCACGCAGCGGCGCACGCGATGCGATTTACTCAGTTGCTCAATTACACAAAAATACTGTGAAATATGAGTACAAAGTGAAATGAGACTTGTAATCGTGGCTAACATAACATTTTGTTTAAAAAAATATTTAATTATATATTAAAACTGAATAGCAATGGAGGGTTACCATGACATCTTAATTCGATTCAGTTTAGGTTTGCTCACTGTGCGAGAAGGATAGGGTGGAGCGCTGGGCGGGCGAATTAGCGGACGCTAAATACGGCCTCTTAACCATCGAAGCCATCCGCCCGGTGCTTCAGGAATGGTGTCAGAGGAGACAAGGGTCTCTCACCTTCCGTTTTGTGCAGGTGCTGTCCGGACACGGATGCTTCGGATGGTACCTGCATAGGGTAGCAAAGAGGGAGGAGACGATGGCGTGCCACGAGTGCGGCGCGAGCGAGGACATGGCCCAGCACACCCTAGAGGTGTGCCCGGCCTGGTCATCCTAGCGCTGTACTCTGGTTGAGTCGATTGGAGGTAACCTCTTGCTCCCCAGCGTCGTGCGAGCCATGCTGGAGAGCGAAAGGTCCTGGGAGGCAGTCTCCTCCTTCTGTGAAGATGTCATTTCACAGAAAGAGGAAAGGGAGAGGGAGCGCGAGGCAGATCCCCTCGCACCCCCACTCCGGAGGAGACGAACGGGGAGAAGGCGGCGACAATATCTCGCCGCGCTTCCCCCTTAGTGGCGCTCGTTGTTAGGGGCTTTGGGATCCCCTAGCAGCCTTAAAGGGCCACAGTGCTAGGGGGGGATCATGTATTCCCGATCCCCCCCTCTCGGAGAGGAGGTCCAGCTTGGGTGGCTGGGCCGGCCAGCGGGTGCCGTGGTTCACAATTTGCTCCCATAGCACCCGCTGTCTGGCAGCTGAGGGAATACCGGAGGTTTTTTAATGGGTATGCCTTCTACACTCCTTCGCTCTCAAATAGGAGGGAAGGAGTGGAGGAGGAGAGCCCCATACACCCCGCCGCGTGGTCCCAAATGCGCGGCGGTTAGTGCATAATGCATTTTCCCTCCGAAAAAAAAAAGGTTTGCTCACTGTTAGATCCATACTAAAAATGACGGCTAAAACCTGAACTGGGTCGGAATTGAATCGCATTAAGACGTCATGGTAAGGCCCCTGGCCTGTAAGTAAATGACTGGGTAAATTAGACACCTAAAAAGACAAAATTAAAGAAACTGACGAAAGGTGATAAATTTTCCTTATATGTACCTGTTTAGGCAATGTTGGAGCCAGATGGCATTATTGCAGCAGTATACGATACATGATTCGTGTTTAAGTGATAATACCATCGCTTATTTGTTTTTCTACCGGGCGTATACGTAAGTAATACGTATTTTTGTAATTTCAATGTACCGGTTTGAGATGTTAATTAGAACGTTTCTACCGTATTGTTAATCGCCATCCGATTATATCCGAGCTGTTTAGGTACTCAAAAATATGTAATACGCGCTTATACGGTCGAGAATGGATTTATAAGGCTATGCATTTTGAGGTCAAACAGATGAATATTTTTCAACTATTTATCAGTGCCGTATTAACGATTATGAACAAGACATAAGAATCACTTTAGAAAGAAGTTTTTTTATCTGATCAATAACCAAAACAAGTGTTACGTTAATTTTGTGAATAGCTCTACAAGAAAGTCGTGTTCCTGTTCCTCAACTGTTATGTTCTTTAATAATACAAGTCGGGGTGTGTTGTGTCGAGACAGCGTAATGTGGCTCACGTCCATCAATTCTGTTTGACGGGTAAACAATGATGAACTACGAAATTACGGGTATCAGTTTGAACGTATAATGATACATTTCACGGCATTATCTAATTCTTGTAACCATGTTCGCTAGGCTATGGATACAATGTGGAGTTGAGGCGTGGCATCAGCGACAGCGATGACAATTCTTGCATTAACAATAGAGAAAGTAACGATCATGATAATTTCTTCACAACAATAAGTGCAACTTTTTGTGTCACGTCTGCACGTTGCTTAAGTCATACAATAACGCTAATTGTCATCGCCTGCGATTTGAGATTATCTAAATCGATAACCATGTCCGCGGGGAAAAGTCGATTGGAGTTATACAAAATATAAGCTTATCGAGCATCGGTATTCTCCGAAAGCTGCGTGGAATCAAATTTTCACACTGAATTGCGATGCAATGATTCATCTATCGTAAGCAAATCGGCGTTAGTGGGTGCGTTATGCGTGCTACTGACGTATGCGTCGACTGCATCATTGTTGCCGCCGGTGAAGGCCACTTGTCGTCTTCTTAACTCAAGGTCGCATAGCTTTATAGGTAGGCATATTATAATTCGTGTAGGCTTATTATCTCATTACGATAGAGATGAGATTCGCTTCGACTGTGCCTAGTCACGAGACAACGCAGCCATGCAAATATAAGGTATGTTTACGCATGTAAAAGATGGTTAATCAACAGTGGGCGACGTGAATTGAAAGATATATGCTTGAAAATTAAGAATATAAAACAATTGTGTTTTTGTTTTTATAAGTATTTACGGATTCGAAGTACTTGGCACGTAAGATACCTACTTTTATAGGTATAATAGATTCATAAATAAAATAAAATGCAAGTTCAAGACAGAAGTTCAACCAATTATCAAAACTTCTTACTTACTTTCTCATCTTTTTTACCAAATAAACAATAAATAAATATCTTGGGACAAATTACACCAATTGACCCAGTCCCAAACTAAGCAAAGCTTGTACTATGGATACCAGGCAACGGATAAACATACTTATATAATGTAGATAAATACATACAACATCCATGACTCGAGCACAAACATTTTTATTCATCATACAAAATGCCTGCCCCTACCGGGATTCGAACCCAGGACCACTAGCTTCATAGTCAGGGTCACTAACCACTGGGCTATCCGGTCGTCAAAGTCGAAACAACCTGTTTCGCCCATGTCAACGCATTAAAAATCTTCATTCTCACTTGAAATTGACATCTATTTTCGGTTGTTCAGGAATAGAGACGAGAAATACTTAAATTTAGTAGTTGGACGTACATTATTACTCGTCACATAAAATCTACAAGTTATAGGTAGCATTTCATATCGCCCAGTTAAGCTTAAAGTGCTGGTCTGTTCCACTAAGTGCCTCTATCTTATTCGACTTAATATCAACTTGAATTACTGCTATGGATGAAATAAAAGAAAATTCACAATTACAGTTGGTGACTAAAAGGCTGGACGATTAGCGTCGTCATTTAGAGAAGTAACGCCATATCACGAATGTTTCATGTATATGTTGTGTAGTAAAAAGTACCTAATTAGTTTTCATTTTCGTCTAAATGTTTATGTTAAATTTAATTAATCAATCAGACGGGGACCAATCACATGTATATTTTCAATCATAATGTAATCAAATTGTGTTTGTTGTCAATGTTCAATACATAATACGGATATGATTTATGACTTGTGGCCGTATATTCAATTAAGAATAATAAAATGATAACAAAACTTCAATAAGAATTATGTTCGAAATGATGACAATAGGTACCTAATGCACAACAGGAAAATAATAAAAAAACAAGCTCTATTCTTACATTCTACCGTAACTCATAGCCATATTAAGCTTATAGGTGACATTACCACGCAGTTTATGTTAAAATTATGTAAAATGTAAAGGTTTAATTTCACAAATCTACAAATTATTACAATTTATAAATAATTAAGTATCTTAACTGTATTCTAGTATGTACGAGTATTTCAATTATTATGCAAAATTACTGTAGAATGCGCATCAGGCTACATTATGAAGTAGCGGCAGGCTTCTACGAGTTGGCATCAAGGAAAGGGGCTACTACCAAGTTCAAATTCGAACTGCCAATCATGCCGTCCTATTTACTCACCTATTAAACACTACTAGTATAAGCGGGACGGCGCGGCATAAAAATATTAAGTATCTAAATTCGGAGTATAAGACCTGGCTAGCCGCCGCCGCTCGTGACGTTTCGCATTGCGCAACGCAACCCGCTTTTACTTGCCAGTTTACATACAACGCGTCAATTACGTAAAACTGTATCAAAATTTGTATTCACTAGGCGCTGGATGCCTTTGTCGAGACGTCATTGTTTGTTAGGTCTCGAAGTGGGACTAATATATGGGTCGAGTGTGGAGTAGGTCAAGCATGCAATACTTGCATGCAGGTGGTTGAGAAACAGATCTGAGTTTTACTGACAGTTTATTTTCCAAGAAGGTATATTTACATTGTTCAAATCAAAACATAGGCTGGTACTTTAGATTCAGAAGATAGTAAAGATTTTAAATCCTTTCTGTAAACTACTTGAACAGTTAACTCGGTAATTATTACTTAGTAAAGATAAAAAATATTTCGTAGTTAAATGGATGCACGTTTTTTTAGTAATTCATTCAAGTGTAAAAGTTACGCACAGAATATCAAATTAACACTTATAACTGTTATTATGTAGAAATTAAGGCAATTTATTTAAATGTTTTAATTTAACTTATTACGGTAAAATGTCAAGTCGGAGATCTGCGAACGGCAAGATGATACTGATAAAACTACGCCTCGGCTCGTGTACACAATTGCACGCACACTAATACACTTCAACTTCGCCAAGAAAACCAATTTGAGCTACGCACACGCGTGCAAGAGGCGAGGCGTAGGTAGTTCAAATAGACTTTGATGAGCGCAGAGCTCTGTGGTTACTTTTTATTTGGTTGGAGACTATAGGTAGGCTTAAGTTACTTGTTATATTAATTGCCCAACAAATAGCTTTTTATCAGGACAGCATTTATTCGCGGACAGGACAGGTTTTTATGCTGGTGACTGTCTGATATTTAATTCCCGTCATTAATAAAGTTCCATTCGGTTTTCGGCCTCCACTTTTGTGTAATATCCTGTCGATTAGGTATTCTAATTTTGTAGTAGGTCAGTCCAACTAATTACATATTCATTCTTAGCATTAGTTTGTTTAGTAAGGAGGTAGTAGACGCTAGTATACATATTGCAATAAATCGACAATTGCCCCGATAAACGTACCTAGGACTTATGCAAGGAAACTTTTACTTTCTTCGTAACGTTCGCAATTTGGTATCTCACAAAAACAACATTTTTTATGATGATATTGAGTTATGTTATGACTGAGCGAGCATTTTAACGCTTTTTTGCTGTCGATAACAATGCAATAGGCATAATGTAACCACGGAATAATCATTCGTAGCTAACAATGTTTTTATTGTGTGAATTTTCGCACTTGTTCAAGAAAATCTGAAACAGTTTTCTTTTCACTTTTCATTAAAACAAAATAAACCTACCGTTGATAATACCTACCGTTAATCATTAATTCTAATTAAATATTTAGGGATAGGGATATCGTACATTTAAAGTACTTACAGTCAAAATATTATCTTAGCTAAAGCGTAATTCGGTTTTAAATTAAGAAAAAATACAGCGTCTATATATTATATAAATAATTACTGATCCCGATTACGCTAATGTAAGAAGGTTGTTTTTTATCGATTGAGAGAACTATACAAGCGGGTCACCTCAAAACAAGCTCAAGAAAGTTCTGTTGCTAGTCCGTTACTGGCGTTTAAAACAACAATGACGAAAATAAATCTAAAAATTATCCATAAGTCCCACAAAGACACTGAGGTGTGCATCAACCAATCAAAATAGTTTAAACTAGTGATGATCTTTTTAAATTAGTATCCGAATAGGAGGTTAATCTAGCGTCGTCCATTACTACGGAGCTACTGATAACTCGAATAGTTTCTGTGCCCTTGACATTTGCCCGTAGCTCGAACAGCTCGTACACTCTCCGCGCATCCCAACAAATCGTGTTAAAATTTATATGTATCGCGAATTATTCGAACAATATGAAATTTGTAATTTAAATTAGTCTCCATTTCTGTATTCGCATTATGATTTTAAAATATCACTTCCGGGGTATTTAATTATTTTGCAAAAACAAAAAAACTGTCGGCCGTATATTTCTTTTAGTACAGACTTTTCATTTTACTTCCTACGATTCCTGTCGAAAACTGCCGCTGGGTGTGACAGCGGGAACGCATAATTCAATGCTAATATTAAAGATGAATTATCTTTTTTATCTCTCTGCCTGTCGGTTTGCTAGCTCTTCACGAGAAAACTGTATCTAGATCAAGATAAAATTTGACAAACAGATAGTTTGAACATTTAAGATTAAAATAGATCAAATTTTACTCCAGAAAAGCGAGAAAGTGATAAACGAATTTTTCACAGACGAAGTCCCAGGTGACAGCAGCTAGCGGAAATCGCTAAATATTGTTATACATATATGTCTATGCTATAAATGGCCACAATGCAACAACAAAGAATGTCTAAAACTAAAGCAAAAAACTAAGCATATCCAAGATATTGCAACGGTCGCCAGCAATTCAATTATACTTAAGCCCTGCTAAAAATGTAAAGTGTATCGTTAGCCCAAAAATGTACGTGTACATATATGTATAAAAGTTCGATTAGGCTGTAAAGCCGGTAGCTCGGGTTCCGGTAGCCAGTGCAATCGCGTACTCAAGGTTGCGCCCACCGCTAGCCTAGCCAGTCTTGCCACCTGTCAATCTTTAGCTTCACACCTTCGCACGTTACGCGCACGCGGCGCCCGCGCATGTGTGCGTGAAGTCCGGGTGCACGCTTTGTTTCACGTGAAATGTTTGTACCCACTGTACCCACGTAAATGTTACCGGATACAGATAAGAAAAAAAACTACTGTCAAACTAATAACAAGTTCAAGGGGAAATTACGAACACAAAAAGGTCGAACTCGTTATTAAGAAAAAAATCAAATGCCACATACTTTACCACAGGTTCATATATGGTAGGTACAAAAACATTGCTTAAAGTATTTAAAAACAAGTGCCGAGTGAATGTCTCAGTAAGAACAAAAACTCGATTTAATTTTTATTACTCGCTCTTAGTACCTACGTCGAAACATAAAAATAACTACGTACGAGTATTATGATTTCGATAGTTTTACTCGCGTATGTCGCGAAACCTGCTTCTCGATTATTGATTTGCTTTAGTATAAAAAAAACACATTGGACTATTGTATGCAAAACGTATTATTAACGTTTTCGCGAAGTCATTTTGTTTTGATATTTTCAATTAACACGCCACTGAATATTTTAGGGTTACCTAAAATGCGATAAAACGTTATAACTGTAATTACAAATTTTAAACACGAAATGCATAACGAAACATTTGCAAATTACTCTACAATACATGTCGTGCACAAAAAGCTCCCAATTTCCCGGAACTCTAATTTTATCGCTGAACATTATTCTAACCTGTACTATAATGTTCCACTGTACCCACATAAACATCCTTTCCTTTCACAGTCAACTGACTTAAATAAATAAATATCTTGGGACAATTGACACCAATTGACCTAGCCCCAAACCACAGTACCAAACTAAGCAAAGCTTGTAATATGGGCACTAGACAACTGATAAACGTACTTGCTTTTATCCTGGGCAATGCGCAAATTCAACACCACTTTTTATCACTTTCAAGATGTGATTTAAATGAATTGGCTGCGAGGGTTTCTGTTTTGAACCCAATTATACACACGACTCGCAGGTCAAAAAAATTTACTCGTTTATCATTATGCTCAGCCTTACACGCAACTCAGTTTCAAGCATATAAAAACCAGCAGGCCAATTCCTAACTCTATTTACCAGATAATTTTCCTACACACCTCGTACAGTACAATACCTGACGCGATCACATTAACATGCTGTGGTTACTGCCCCGGGGCCGATTCTCGTGACCCCTGCTCGAGATGCAACAATTTAATGCGACCACGAATTCAGCCATATTCATCAGAGCTGCGCAACATTGATTAATGACAATCAGCATAGCTATTAAATAGCAGCATAGCGTTATCATTAGGCGCCTTATAGAGTCGTTATTTCATAACTGGTCGGATGTTTACGGTGACATTTTCTGTTAATTATTAACGACTAAGTATGGTAATTTCGTTCGCGTCCTTACTATCCTTGCGTATTACTACGCTAGGCCAAGGTAGACGTTATGAGAAACTCGTTAACGATTCATTTTTCTGTAAACCACGTTAGGTCTCTCTCTAGTGCAGAAATCGCATATTCGCCGTCTTACATAATGTTTTGTTCCCAAGTTTAAACTATCCAATTAAGTTTTAACGAGGCCCACGCTGTTTACAAGAGTTTTGGTAATCATAGAGTCGCGACGGTTCACGCAATAATTTAGTACACGACATGACATGGGGTCAACTCATCATTGTGATATCGGAAGCAATAGGTAACTCCGGGTACAAATGAAGTACAAAGTCACTCCAGCTTGACGCATACGTAACTTAATGATATTCGTTTAAAATGTCTCATCAACTTTAGAATTATCTAATAATCCAATTAACATAATTGAGGGCTCTGAAGCTATTCCTGAAATTGGTCCATCTTTGTCGTATTGTTCTACTGTTTCACCAATTCTTTGATACTAAGGACTAGTTAATAAACATGGAAAGAAATACGCGTCTTATTACGTTGCAGTTATAATTCAGTTACAATGAATTTAGTAGCAGGGTTAGCTAGTTGCAGCAGTCTACTAATCAGGCCAGTGACTGCGCCGCGTGCAATGACTCGACTTTAATTAATTGCAGACATGACGGACGGCATTACAGTCTATTACACTGGAACTCTCGTCGCGGCGTTAGCTTATATTACACGGCACGGCTTGATATCGTGTGCAGCAAAAAAGAATGCAAGCGTGTCTCAGTAAATTAATGATAATTATAACGGAGGTAGGAACGCGTACTGTATCGGCATTATCATTATTTTGTAAGCAACTAAAAGCGTTTAACAAGTTACATTAAAATTCCGAGTTTTTTAAACGATCCAGGATTCCGGCAATTCAACAATATTGCCTAAAAGTCTTTCTCTAACGACCGAAGTCTCAGCCAGGCACCCACAATGTGGTTGTAATAATAGACATGTTTAAAGTCAGATCTCTTACAATCGGTCAATCAAATTCAAAGTGGGTGGCTTTGCCCATTGTTAACTGACAAGGCAATTATTTGCAAAAAAGTCTCGTTAAATTTAACAATCGCGTCGTCCGATGTCTCATGCCGCCGTTCCTTTTTCAGCAGTTCAGACCCAAATTACGTGTTTGGGTGAGGTCGTCTTGGATAATAGCTGATAATTGGTGAACAGTGAATACCTAGCTAGTCTACGTGACAAAGTTCTTTCGCGGGAGCGCTCTCACACTATGTAATATCAATTTGCTCGATGGCCTTGGCACACTGACGCTAGAGTTTCACTCGGATAATGGGAGCACTGATCTAGGTTCAGACTGTTGAGGAAATCCAAAAACTGTCCGTTCACAGGAGCAAATTTTGTTTTCGACTTCGATGTGCTTGACGTTCCTAAGTTTTATTAGTTACAAAAGATCGCATTAATGATTGATTAATTTATCTAATGTGGCGGTTGATGTTTTAAATAGGAATACTGATTGTCAATTAAGCCTCAGGCTTTGCTATGTTAAGATAATGAAACCATTTAAAGAATCCTTTAGGTACTCTGATGTTATACGCGCTGGGCACATATTTAACGTCATAGGTTTTGAAGATTGGTCATTTGGAAAAGCCAAGTCGAAATAGTCCATGTAACACATCATCTCGCCGTGTGCCTCATTAAACCGTCTGTGGTAAGCTTTTCGCAACGTTTGTTTAGACGAAAAGAATTGTGATTTTGTTTACAATGTTGTCTCGTAACTCGCACTGATTTGTAAATGGGTACAGCAAATACACGGCTTTATTTTAAGCCATTACATGACTAGACGTAAATTTCAACTCAGAAAAAATCTACTATTTGAACTATTTCCTAATCGCGATTGCATTTTTTAACTTAACGGATACTAGCTTAGTAGTCACTTCTTCATTCTTTGTTGTCCGCCATTCTTGTAGTATTCTGTAGATAACCCTAAAAGCTACATTGACATAGGTAATCCTATGTTATGTTATGTTGTAACGGGCTAATTTCCGCAACTCGACGTCTATGAACTGCGCCTATTTTGCGATAGGTAATCCTATTTAAGCAACTTTTTTATGAAAGCTCGTTGCTTAACATTATTCTGTCTTCATCTTCATTTGATACTTTGACATTTGCTTAAAACATACCTATAGGGTGATGAATCCCAATGGGTCAGCAGGGAGAAGTCATAAACTATAATAGGAGATAGGGGATACTATTTTTTGGAATCTTGACATCAATTTAAGATTTATTAAAAAGTCATAATTTTTTTTAATCATACTTTATTTTTCATACTAACTTTTCAAAATTTCTGCGAACAATGTCATAAAATTGGTTCTGTAAGTTTTAAAAACCCATAAAATATTTTATTTAAGCAAATGTTATTATTTTGACCGGGTACGATTCCCGTTTATGTGTGATGTTTTTTATAAAAATTGAATACCATTTTTATGAAATATAAAATCGATGCCATGGTTCCTATGAACAGATTCCTCTATCTCTTACGCAGGCTGCAATCACGAAAAAGCATGACTCATTGGGTTACGTTTCGCGTGACGTCAGAGTGTACAAGCGAGAGCGCGGAGCATGCGATAGAGAGGCACGATCGGCCCAAGCGTCGGCTTGTGATACATTTATCGTTATCACGTAAAACTGTCGTCCGTAAACCGACTTTATAGACAACCGGTATTTTTAGTACGTTTACGCTAAAAAGGGAGTAGGTGGGCGCTTTCAAACAAAGTTGTCAGATCACTCGATGTTTCAAAATTTAAAAATTTTACGTTGTTCCTACTCAGAATTGAGAGCTCTATTCATTTTAATATGTGAAAAAAAGTGTCCCGTTTTTTTTCGATTCACATACGCAACCACTCCCAATTAATTTGTATGGATGGTAGCGTAATGGAAATATTTTATCTATACAAAATTTTGGGACATTTTTTTTCTCCTACTATAATTAATAGAGCTCTCGATTCTGAGTAGGAACAACGTAAATTTTTTTTAATTCTGAATCATCGAGTGATCCAACAACTTTGTTTGAAAACGCCCAGGTACGAGTGTTATTGCTTTATATCACAGAACGCAAGCAAAATGCGGGCAAAGGATTACGTGGGTAAAATTACTCTATATAGAGTGTGTAGAGAGTTTCTCTATAAAGAGTTATTGTATTGTATTGTATTGTATAGTTGGTTGTCGAGTGTTGTAATGCCATTTTTCGAAAAGAGTCTGACACTGGAATATTTTTCACAACCGTATTGTAGAATGATACCATTGTAAATTCATGATCTATTTAAATTCGTAATCTAATCAAAGTAGAAATATTGTATGTATTTTTGTTCACATTTTTTAGAGACAGTCCACCAAAAAGTCATTATAATCTAAAGTTGGCTATATTTATTAGACCCTAGCGATTATCGTTTACTGCATCATAAAACTTAATTACCTATAGACTTAGGCGAAACTTCTTTCTGATTTAATTTATGGACTTAAAGCAATAAAAAAAATTGTAAACTGTTTGTCGGGTTTTCTAATCAATGCCACACACGTAGAATTCGTATTTTTACTAGCAAACGCACCATCGTAGAAGCGACTTTTTTATCTTTAATTGTTTTGATTTTGTTTAGATTTGAACACCTTTGACTGAAACCAAATTAGTTTTAAGGTATAGAGTACTGACACAATTACTTGAAGACTTATCCACTTATTCGTCAACACTTTAGTTTAACAGCTCCGTAAGTGTCAATTTTGTTACAGTACCACACGACGGGACAGTCTATTTTGTCTCTCTCTTAACGAGTGTGAAAAGTGTAGTAAGTTGAAGTCAAACATAAAGGCAGGTACACACCTCAATCTCTGCTGTTTGCGATGGTAAGGCGAGGCTACAGCGCGCGCGACATCGCCCGCGTCATGGCCACCGCTCGCGACCTCATTGCCCCGGCAACTAACTGCCCATGTCCTGAAAAAAAATGTTTAAATGTATAAAAATAGACCCGATAAAGTCGATCGATTTGACTGAAATATTAGCTTAGAAAAGCCAGAATACATACATACGTACGTATATTAATCAACTCTTTATACAGATGCAAAACCCAGAATTCAATATAACACAATGTCATCATCTCAGGCACAGGCCTAGTCTTAGAATGAGAAGGCTTGGCCTATAGTTCCCATGCGGGCCCAGTGCGGATTACGAACTTCACACACATTTTCCTTTACCGAAATGCTCATGGTAAATTTCAAACGTGATTCCTAACTCGCTAAAAACTCATTTCAGAGTTTTTCTTTTATTTTAAAAATTAACCTTTTAAACTGTACGGTCTTATTGGGTCAATCTGTATCTAACTAAGTTTGTAATAAAACTAACATAGACATTGTTAATAATGGTAATGCGCAAAGGACAGGTCTTCCAATGAGTATATTGTCAGACCCGAGATTACTAGACACCAAAACTGATTAAGTATTAGGTACCATAACTAAATGAATTAAGCGAAAAAATGACCATGAAATGTGCATTCAATAAAAATAAATACTATTTACATGAATACGACCGAAACAGTTTTTCCTTAATACTGTTGGTGCAAAAGCATCACTAAAGCCGTCGCGGAATTTGCAAATTGCGCACCCGCTTAGTGACATAATTGTGTTAATAATGATTTCCGATTAAAATTATGAATAAAATAGCCGTAGACAATTTCGATTTCATACTTATATAAACGATTCGTCGTAGAGATCGTTGTCAACCAGTTTATCTAGATTAATTTATAATCAATCGACTTTAGATTGGTGCCATTGTGCCATGTGACTTCTAATTTTTTTTGGTTTATTCTAAATTAAATAATTTTAAATACTTAGGTATCAGAACATTGTTTTTTTCTTTTTGAGGATCAATCCTACTTTAAGAGTTTTTTGAAAGTGAAATTATAAAAAAAGATGGTGAAGGAATTCCTTAGTTCAATGTAGGTATATATTTGAAGGAAAATGCGCACCTGGAGTTTCAACACTTAAGTTCTTTGCAAATTTGAAGACTGAATAAAAAGTACAATAAATAGAGGCAATCATAGTAAAATAGTTCACAACACTATTCAAAATCCATAACAGAAAAAAAGACGCGACGGTAGATCGTATGGCGCGCTTAAAACCTACTAATAAATTGGAAGTAAGTCAACGTTCTGACATGATGAATTAGATATTAATAGAGGTCAGAGGGGCAGCTGCGGCTAATCTCTGCCAAGACTGTCAACACAAAGATTGACATTATGGTATTACTTTTGCAAAACAAGTCATTCAAACAACATCCAAGGCAATTGACAGGTAACATTACAGAATGATGGGCGCAGACATAGGAGTATTCATCTCGGATCATTTAATTCCCAAAATTGTTGTAATATCATCAATAAAATATCAAATCCTTTTGAAAGGTCGTGCACTTTGCGTAATAGGTCATGTGCCATTACACTTGAAGCTATGCCAATAAATGTCAATCTTTTAAATTAACGAGCTCTATCGCCGCCTATCGCACTGATCTTCTGATTGTATCGTTGTGTCATTTGTCTATAAATGGTGAATATATCAAGCGTGTTTCACTCCTACGCACATCCACTTCAATGATCTCTTAATTTTATCCCAGAGTTTTCCTGTGGCTGACCGGCTTGAACTTCATTTGGTAATCTGAAACGTCATTTGTCTATAAGTAAGAAAAAAAAATAAAAAAAATGTATAAAAAATATTAGGTAGGTATATTACCTGGTACATTGAAAAAAATAATAATTATTATATACATAGATCAGTTAACCCAAAATTTAAATCGTAGGTACTCGTCGCGGGTTGCATTAAGTGACCGATTCTGTTTTTTTTTTAATGATTTTCAAAAATAATGTTACGCTTAATGACTCAAATAGTTGCCTGCAGCTTTAGAATACGAATAGCTTAACCAAATCATTATTAAACTTAATGCAGAGTACAGTTGTAGTATTTGTAGTAGAGGTATGTCCGGAATCCTTACTAAATATAACTTTAGTGAAAATGTGCTAATTTCCCTGTATTAATGAAGGTGTGCTAAGGATACGAACGTCAAATGTCACCAGACCGGTCCGCTTAGCCGCGCCTGATACGAGATGATGTAAATACCTCGCTATTTGCCCTAGTCATTGATCAATTGAAATTATGATAAGTCTATTTAAGATAATCTATTATTTAGCATTGAAATCTACCTGTTTGTTAAATAATTTCTTAAATCACTATAAATCAAGGACCTTTAACCGTTAAATGAAAACGATATTTTGTGGATTAAGCACCTCCAACATGTTTAATTGTGTGTTGCCGTTGTCATAAAGCAGGTGTACATGGGTCCGTACATTCAACACTGTACAGTCAACACAAACAAGGTGACAGTATAAGAGAAACGCGGGATTTTTTGTCGACATCTTATCTTAATCTGAAGGTATTTGTGATGTATCTTGTTCTAATACACCCGACCGTTAGACGTCAAACGAAAGCGTGCCGTTTATTCTGGGTGACCAGGCTATTGTACGAAAAAACTGAGGCTCAAGGCACAAGCGGGGTCGCGCGGCGCACGCCCGGCCCGGCCTCGCCTGCCAAATAACCAATCACAATGCAATAATTGTTCACTAACCACGCTCAAAAGAAATTATCCAACTCTAGCTAATACGCTATACGTCAAAAGACAATTAAGCCTCAACGGGACGTGCCAAAGTTAAGCATTGTAGAAGTTTATTTAATAAACTTTATGAAAGAATTAGGTTGCAGATACTATCTTTGACACCTTTGTGATTTTTGATTGCAATTCGTTCTGGTTAAGAAAGTGACGTTTGATTGAAATGGTTGCGAAGTGCCGACACTTATCGCAGCGGGATAGATTAAACAGAAAAACAAAACGAGATGTAAATAACCAGCGGCGAAATACAACAATGTGTTTGTCAATATTAATGAGTTGAATACAATTAAGTAATCATCAAGCTCGACATAATTGCGTTAGTAGACAATGCGAAACAATTGTTTGTTGGTACAATAAAAGCAATAACATTTTCTATAGAGTATAAGCTCACATACATAATATACATATTGACTAGATTACGCGAGTCTCATCGTCTGCATGGAAACCAAGCGTGCCATTATTTTTCTACCTCAATACATACACTCGCGCAATGTAGTCAATAGAATTATATGTCTGTGGTATAGGTATAGGTAGCTTTTGTAAAGAAATATTAGGAATATTGGTTGTTTAGTTTTTTTTATTCATTTAAGTTTCTAGCCCTTTCAAGAGACTCGTAAATAGTAAAATTATGAGAAGACTACGCCATTATTTCTTAACTTTTAACGTTTCACCAAAGAGCAATAAGAGTGACGTCATACGACATTGGCATTGCATTGCTTTCGGTTGTTGTGGTTAATTAACGTAATAGGCGCCAGCCAAGTAAATACATAATGGGTTTTTAAGTAGAATATGTGTTCCTAAAACCTCCGATTGTTCCGTTCCCTTGTTAACTCAAGGCCGAACTGTGGTAAGTTAAGACATCAAATCAACGGTAAATGAAAATAAATAGTGTTTTTAAAGCAGAAACATTTTATTGGGATTGAAGTTGAACTTTTAATTTTTTGTAGCGCCCACGGCTTGACGAGGTGCCAGTGTGTATTTTATTAGGTCAATGAAAAAAAAAATGTTTTGTTACCACACTATTAAATTTGTTGATACAAATGTATGAAAGGCCACTAGCGCACAAACTTGTCTCTTTTTGTGGACATGAAAACATTCCTGTGCGTTTGAATTGAAGTTTAAATTTGCCCAATACATTCACAACGGAAAGCGAGCTTAGTCAGCTTAGTAGTACTCAGTAACGATTCCCATACTTTAGTCTAACAGCTCTAAATGTTACATTCCATTATGACAGTGACATGACATTTCGATCACCTATAAACCGATTTATAAGTACAGCATGTATGTAATAATGTATTTATGAATCGTAACTTAAAACAAAAGAGGAAATCAATTATCTTTTCCACGGTGAACCCTAACACGATTCTGATGTTAGTGCCATTAGTGGAGTGAATTGCTCATGTTATTTTAAGCATTTGATAGCCATTGTCTTATCACCTTGAAGAAACGAGATTCAGCTTTGCTCTACGGTTCTGTGTTCCGCATTTCAAAAGTCAACAAAGATGTGTAAGTAATACTAGTAGTTTCGGTAGTACCTTGTTTGGAAACCAGTAGTACCTACGAGTACACAATACTTTATGCTGTACTGTACTTGTACCGACCGAAGTCATGTTGTTTGTCAATTTCCATAATCACACCCGTGTATGGTTAGGTCCGGAAAACAAACTAGGTATCTATTTGTAGATAATATATTAAGTAAGAGGGATTGTCTTTAATAATGTTAAGTTTAAAGATACAAAAATAGTTTACTAATTGTTAAAGCTCTGAAACTAACAAAATTAGATTTTCTGCAATTTTTTGTAACACGCATCTCAACTATCTATTTAGGTGTGTTGTCAATACATGAAGAATATACAAATATAGCTAAAAGTGTCGTGTATGTGTCTCTGGTGATAAATAACCTACTTAATTATTTATTAAACTAGACAGTGTACTGGCCGTGGGAATCACACTGACATTTAGAAGACGCATCGCGACCGTCTTCAGACTTGAAGTTAAGAAACGAACATTAAGTAACCGAATATGAATAATTCGCTTCTTAATTTTAGCCATGCAAAAACATTCAGACTGGAAGAAGGTATTTTAAAAATATTTTCGTTTATTTCAAATCTCAAGGGGCAATAATTTTATTGCGAGATATACCTAAGTAAGCTCAAGCTTTTTCCAGCTCTTCAGCCAAGTGGAGTTCAGTATTATTTACTCATATACACAACAAACAAAGTCCATCAAACACACAGGCAGACACACCTTCGGTGCCTTGCCTCTTTTGTGAATGAATGTTTTCTTTATTAAACTAGGTAAGTAAACAATGTTTTCATGAGTGTGTATAAAGTACACGCGCGAGTGACCCCCACTGCGCCATTAGTAAACTTTTCTCTAATGCAAACACAGATTTGTAGATTTGACACGTTGTGCAAAGACGAGTGTTGCGAAGTGTACATACGGCCACTAAATCAGTGGTTTGTGTGATTATCCTAACGCGTGGGTTGGACGGGACTCGAAGAGAAAATGTAATTCTAGAATGTGTTCAAATGTTGCGAGACTAACTATACAGGAAAAAAAAAATGCAAAAACTCAGTATGTATATAAAATGGGAGATGCCTCAGACTGGTGATCACCCCTGCATGGGTTTTCCAATAGTAAAATATGATCAAATATTGTATTAAAAAAACCAGAGGACATTCGAGTTAGTTTTCACTTTTAATTTATGGTACTTAGTAGGTACCGTAAGTTGTATCATCATTCTGAATTTCGTTTTGTTCTAGGGAATTCGTCAAATCATCAGGTTAAATTATTTATCAGCAGTAGTAATAAATGTAACTTTTGTAGGTAATAATAAATGATCCAATTAAGTTACGTAAATGATTGGTTTACCTTCGATGAATTTATAAAATCAACGCTTTATGTTTAACATCCTGCCCTTAATGGACCATAACAATCAACATGGCAGTTTACTCGAGGTGGTAAATAAAATAATAATTACCGATAAACGTGTCTTTCTCTGAATTTGGCTTTCTGTGATTATTTCTCTTATTATAAATGGAATTTCGACATATCGCTTTTAATGTTGTAAGCAGGTAGCCGCTGAAATAACAAGTAATTGCGAGTGAGGTCAAGTTGAAACATTTTTTTTGTAAGTACCTATGTCCAATGTTCAAAAGTATGTCTGATGATTTTTAGCAAAATACTTTTTAGGATATTACTCGTAAAGAAATAATCCTTTTATGTGTGTTCCTAAAAGCTACAAGTTTGAAGTAGGCAAAATGTGCCCGTATAGTCGCTTTGAAATATTTTCCCGTTTTTTTTTGCACCCCTAACCATTATCACTTCCCTATTTTTTATTTATTTACCTATTGTTACACGAAGAAGAAGTTATCTTTTAATAATAACTTAATGTAACGTTCATGCCTTGAAGTTAATTACCAGATGATTTCCTATTAGGGCCGGTAGGTACGTGACACCAGCAAGGCGTTCAGAAATCAACGTTGATTCGGGTTCTACAAAATGTCAATTATTGTCCATACGAGCGTCTCGCAAGTATTATTCAACGTAATGCAACCGACTTGTATCCAATTGTGTCGTGACAGTAGGCTTCCGCCAGTTAAAAATGGAAGAATATAGTGACAAACAAAATTAAAAAAGTCGTGACTAGAACTAGTGAAATCTCCGTCAGACACGGCTAAAGCAATAGGACCTGTTTTAATCGGCCACGCAACTAGAGAGCTACGTTGTTCAATGTACTTTTGTACACATACTTCAAGTAAGTAGGCATATCATATTATGGACCAAATAACATTATAATTTAATCGGCCTTGTCAAGGTCTCGCGCACTGGTTTAAGTGTCTGCTGCGTAATGCAGAATATTTGATTATTCGTTCACGTCTATCTATTAAAAAGAAGCAGTTTCTTGTCGAGATTAACACATGAATTTATTTTCCTTGGCATGACATCTATTAAATCAGGGAGAGTACCCTTTTCTAATGTAATACCAACTAATGCTTCTCGACATGGAAGACCCTTGTCATTGTGAGAATTGGGCGCTTAAATTATTATCATTTCGTCAAACGATTCATCTAATGTAAAAGTAATTTGACAGGATACGTCAGCTACTTTTGTCTAATATCTGCATAAGAGTAGGTAAGTAGGTATTCGTTTTTAACTGGAAGAGATTCCCTTGTAAGGATAACTTTGCCTATGAACTCCCTGTCTATAACTGTATTTTTCTACTAATGCGACTGCAAATACTTTGGCATAGAGAAGACTTGGCATTAGTAAAGGGGGTTAGTGTTTTAAAGAACAATAACTGTGACGTGCCTTGCGAACGGCTGCTACGACGAGTTGCTTTACGGAATGCGGCGTTTTGAAAGTGGCACGTGCAAGGTCAAAGGTGCAACTAGCATAGCTCTGTCACGCCGCATATCCGCGTCTAATGCATTTATTTGTCGAACAACTTAATTTGACATCTCTAAAATATGCCTTTGTCAGACACAGTTTGTTTAACTTTGGCGTTATAACCGAGAAAAGTCATCTCGTGTTCACTGAGACGCGGCAAATAGGCTTTTTTTGTTTTCCAAATAATTTACAGCTTAGTTTTTATTGGAGATAGCGTTACGAAATTCATTTAGTTAAACGAGAAGTGTTTTTTAATTAATATTGTCATAAACATTTCGATCGAGATAGCTGTTTATCTGTTTTATTGATCATGTCGCGGGGGTTGTAGCCGTGAGTGAATTTTTAAGTTTATCTAGTCGGCCATCTATGAATGCGGACAATGTGTATCGTGGTCGGCAAATGTCACTAGCAGTTGTAATGGAGCTAATGTAGAAAGTTAAAGATCGGACGAGTGAGATCGTGACCGCCCTGATGACTGCAACTTGTCACCTGGACATTCGCACAATTAACCTCATACGCAACTGCGATGCAATGATCAGGTCGTGACGTCGCTTATTGGCAGTTGAAACAAATGCTGTGAAAAATTTACGAATGTTACATTCGGTGTGTATGGGCCCATATGTCCCACATTCGGTATATTATGGTATCCACATCCCAATCGGCGAGATGAACAAGTTGCATTAAGAGGAAAATTTGACCTACGTCTGGTGGGCTTGACTTGAAATTTGGGTCACATTCAATGCTTTCATACCAAACGGCAAACGTAACCGCCGCAGAGCTACACGCGTGATCGACTGGTTTTAGTAAACACAATTAAAAAAAAAGTGTGTGCTTACGACGCAATATAAGGTAGGTCGATTGTAGGTGTCCTCCACTAAAATAAAGGTTCGTAATTGGCAATTTTTCTAAATGTAAAAACACAAACCTGATATCTTATCTGAAACGCTATTAGTAACTTGGATAACGTACCTAAAGCGACAATTGTAAAGCAAATTAAATTGAATCTGTTTCGTATTTCAACTCTTTTATAAACTGTGAAGTTTAAAAATGTTAACACTTAATATTCTTAATAGTTTCTTAACCATCCGTAGGCTGAGCAAGTTCAACTTTAAAAACATAAATCAAGTAACATTACAAAGGATTGCAGACTCAGCGATGCACGACGATCTATATCTATACCATTAAGTAGTTTTAAAGTTATGTTAAATTGTAGAGTTGCATGTAATCGCCAATTGCTGGGTAAAACTATGTACATTATACATCAAGATGAATCAATAAAAACATTAATTTTATGTTTCAACACGTTTTATACAAAATGTAGGTACGCATCTTGGCATTTTAGAAATGATTAACTTTGAAATGTTTAGTGTAATCATTTGTACAAATCCATTGAAGTATTAAATTATAAGACGCAATCGATGGACGGCCAGTCACCTAGTTCAGAATAATTTGGACAGACTCGGTTAGTAAATTTTATGGAACACGCAATGCACTTTTAAGCGGGTATCATTGTAAGATTAAAAAATAGAAAACAGAGTGTCAGTACATTATGTTGCCGCGACTCCGTTTGCAAATAAAGCGAAACTTTTTATTGAAGGTCACTGATAAGCTAAAACAGACCTCATGGTGACGACATTGCTTTTGTATTGCAGTGTATGGTGCAGCAAGATTACGGCGGCGTCACCGTTCGAGTATTTACATGGGAGGGGTCGTTGAACCGCTTCATATGTCTGGTGTCGTGAGAGGTTGTGATTGCTTATCATTAGTTATTAATACGGTAATAAGTATCGCGACACTGCTATATTGGTTAATTAATTATGTAATAAATATACTGACTCCTATTTATAAACATTGCTTGATAAGCTAGGAGTAAGGAAATTTCCACCTAATAGAATCAGTACAAAAATATACGTGTCAAGTGGTTTGTATCTACATTGAGTCGTGTGAAGATTACTTATAGCAACTTATAAGTTGTGTACAATTCGCGTTACTTGGTATTGAATCGGCAATAACATGTTATTAAGTTAAGTGTGTTCCTGATCTTGTCTTAATATTCCACGACCTACAGTAAAAACGCAAGTAACAAATCTGTAGCGGCCAATGAACTCCAAGCTTCCTCTGCAGTCAAGAAAAGAAAGAAAAGCTACTAATATCATAGAATTACCAGCAATAGCCACGGGCATTCCACTTGAAAAATAGGTTACAGGCTAACGGCTACTTATTGCTGCTCTTTGTAATTCTATTGCAAGCATCAGAGATTACGAGAGTTCGATAATTTGTACGTGAATTTCTTAAAGTAATACTATTAAGTGGTTCAGTAAAGTGGTTATCAAATTATGATGTTAAGTGTCTGCTAAAATAATGATTCTACAGAAGTTTTTTTGTCTGTGCTTTGTTTTCATGGTCATTATACCCACATTCTACATACATATACACATGTCAAATTTCAAGAACTCTAATGGTCAAAGGGAATGAAAATATAAGTTCAAATCTTTCAAGTAAACGTTTTTATGAGTATACACATACATACATACATACACAAATCACGTCTTTATCCCTTACGGGGTAGACAGAGCCTAAGGTGACAAGACGTACAGGCCACGTTTAGCAAGATGTGATGTTTTATGAGTATGTACGGTCAAAAAGTGCTAAAACATGCTTGAAAGACTCTTAAACATGGAATTGAAATAAATTCTATTACAATAGTGTTTGTGAGTTGTAGTTTGATAGTGTGTGGTATAACCACCCCTTTATAAAACTTTCAACTTGACTAAATTCAGTATTATTCCAGAACCAAACAAAAAGTAAAGACGGAGTTGCAAGTGATGCTGGTTTAGTGGTGGAGGTGTAGTTTAGTTTATACTGACCTCACTTCGCAAAGCTCCGTCTTTGATTTTTATTTAGTCCGAGTTACTTATTTGTTTTGCAATACTTAGCTTACTTTGTAAGTTGCATATATAATAAAAGCCTGTAATAAAATAAGACAAAACGATTGACATTTTACAGAAGGCTTCGAAAATTAGTACAGCTGTAAAGTTTACTACTAAAGTGATTGATATCCAAGTTACTTCATATGAGCGCACACGCTTGGCAGTTGTCCGATTGGCTACAATCGAGGTTGGAGTTGCCTAGTAAACAAGTCAGGTAAAGGAAAGTAGTACTTGATTTAATGTCTTTGTAATCAACCATCGTACTAAGAAGAGTTTATTCTTATCTACAAATTTCATTTAGCAACTATAAGAAAGCTAAAACTCAAACTTATGCGTAAGTAAACGTTGCATACAATTTTTACGTGCTTTCTGAACAAATACTCGACATCCTAGACATTGAATTGCGTAACGTTTTCTAGGAAAACCGACATCGTTCGCCGCAAATACCACAAGTCAGCATTTTATTACCAGCAATATGGATCGTCGACCTTCGTTTCTTTCGTTGGAAAACACTACCGTGCGCCTGGCGCGGCAGATTCAAGACTGTTCATCCCTTTCACTTAGTTAGCACATTATACAAGTTGAAAGAGATAGATGCCCTTAGACACAATCCGTCGAGCTCATCACATAGACTTTGTTAAAAAAATTCTTCTTAGATGTAGTTAACTAAGCCTTTTTGAAGATTATTTAATATGTAGAAAAACATTGATTGCTGACAATTCACGAAGTTTATTATGCCAATTAAGAGGCACGACTAATTAAGCTCCTCTTATATGACAGTTTTCCACTTCCACAGGGAGCTCGATTTATATCTTGAGTGGGGAATGTAACAGGACATTTTGTTTAAATTGGTAAAGGGACCCTTTAGCCCGCCATCTAGTTGCGATCATCGAGAAGCAACCCCTTTTGATAATGATAACATACCGTCAAATTTACTAACGACTGGTTGCTAGATTGCCGGTTCTTGTATGTTGCAAGTATCTATGGGTAGATTAGGGACTCGTGAATGCTTGCCATTATTTGAGCAGATTTTTTTATTTATTTCAAAGAAGAGTATACAAAGAAAGGGTATAACAAAATCCTCATTCCCCGATCATTATAGGTCAATTTAGGGGAAAAGCCCAAGGTGCCTCTGGGTATTGATTGGCTAGTTGTAATATAGGTCGTCAGGCGCACGTACGGCCACGTAACGCTGCACCGTTGCCTCAGCGCTTGCGTCAGCCCGTATGCGCCCGCGCATCGTTTCGCACGGAAGACTGACCCGGTGACCTTCACCGGCGCGAAATAGTTCAGGTGTCTTCATCCTAATGCACGTGGAAAGTAAAGCTTTGCCTTTACAGGAATACCACGTAATAACCGCCTATGCCGTTTCAGTTCAATGATAATACCAAAGGACCTGTTGCTTGAGCGCATTCGGTTGTAATGTAGGTAAATATTTCATGACTCGCCATACGATCTAACAATATACCACGAATTGCCTTTTCAATCTAGGCCAATAGACACATATTTCTAAGTCTTTCGTTCAGCCGTGGCATTTGCTGGAAATGTCACGAAGATGACGGACCGGTACGTAGCATTCTTAGTTATGTTACCATGGCGGTCACGGGCGACTTAACAATTATTATTTAAGAGAAAGGTTCGTGATAAGTATGTAAAAATACTTAAAATCCGTAGTGACGATAAACTGCAATGTGCAGCAGTTGAAAGTGGCCCAATTTTGTTGACGTGCCAAAGAATTAAGGTAAATAGGGAGAAGAAAATAAAGACCTAATACCTAAATTTCTATTTTCAATTGATGTCATAGTTATTAGTTATTTTATTATTCATTATCATCTCTGGCTTCTCCCTTAGCACACCATAATGAACGACAACTCGCCACCTGCATCCACCTGATTCTGATTATATTATTATCAAATTTAAACCGGCAGCTGATAGAATGATTTTGTGTAAAGGAGGTAAAGCTTCCATTGAACGGAGAACCAAATGAAAATTGCATCTATTAGTCTTCAATGTAATAAATGATTTCACGTGTACTAAAGTGTGACTATTACATTGACTGAAGGCCGGTATGAGTCAAAGTCATCAAATAAACCCAAATGCCAGGTGCCGGATAGAGAAGCGTCGACTGCATGTTAAACAGCTGACGAAACAACTGATTTACGAACTGCTGTTACGGACAACCTGCAAAATGGACTTAACTGTTCCACATGGTACGGATGGGTACGAGGAAAATAAATGAAAAAACAAAGAATTGAATAATGCGAGGAATGCGGTCGGATCGTACGCATGTTAGGTAAGCGAACACCTTTTGTACACCTATGTTGCTACCAAAATTTTGAAACGATTAGTACCTAGGTATTTTAATGGCGAAAAATGGGTACCTAATGGCAAGCAAGCTCGGTAGGCGCAATTCTAAATTTTTTGTCGGATGTTCAGTGCGTATCAGAATCAGAATAAGAATTAGAAAATTTATTGTTTAACTGTGTAGGTTAGGTACATAAGGGTGAACCGATTGATATACAGATAACAGTGGCCTGAACAGGCATACAATTTTAGGCAATCATACTAAATAGGTACTAACATAGTTACAAATACATACCTAATGTGTTACATATCAATGTTTACATACATCACATTGCATCTTTATAATTAAAAAATCATTTAAACTGTAGAAAACTTTCTTTATTTTGACATTTCCTTCCATTATTGTATTGTGATTATGCATGTTCGCTATAAAAGTATCGTGATCTTTTAGAGCATGCTTGTTCAAGTTCCGGCATCTCAGATCCTACAGGTTGACTTTAGTGGTGTTACGCTTCACTAGAAACCATTACTCCACTGTTAGCAAACTTGTTGTCACGTACAACGTCGGCGTAACTCGCAAAAAAGTTATTTTCCACGATTATGACTTAGGAATTCCTTTATTCGCCTAATCGATTTGATCACTCTTGAAATCAATAATCAAGGTTACTGGGCGTACTTGGGGTTATTTTGAAAGAATATTTTTAAGGCTTTCTGCTTCTGGGGTCGTTGGAAAGTGCTCGTTGGAGCGGCGCATGAGCATGTTAGTTGCGCCACCTCCCCGAAGGTCGTGCTTGCGCTTAATCGATATAAATCAGATTTTTCAGTAGCTAATAATCGATCGTGTTATACTTGAAACTATTTGTATTATTTTGTAAACGGTTAAAAGTTCGACTTGGTTGCGTTTTAAACATGCACTCTACGAGTTAAAGCGTTGAATCACTTTCTATGCATATTTAATTAAACACTATTAAAAAATTAGAAGCTAACAAAGATATCTGTCTTTACATATCTATACTATCTATTCAATTTGGATGCAAGCTTTCTGGGAACCATGCCACTGCAAAATCTAAATACGAGTAAAGCCTAGGTAAACTATTTATATAAGTTAACATTGCATTTGTTACTTAATAACTAAAGCCATGCCACCACAAACTAATAACAAGTTCTTTGAAAAACTATTTAGTTTTTTTTTTATATCTTTGCTTACCTAAAATTATGGAATACCACACTTTCCGGCCAGAAGTCGGAGTGTGGGATTATCGGCTGAGTCTTGGCAGGCCCTTGGAGCTTAAAGGAGCCGGAATTGATAGTCCTATCACAGCGAACAATACACAGCTTAGTTGCCCGCAAGATCAAGTCGATTGATATATTTGTATGAAGCATACAACAATACCAATTGATATAATGTGCATATTTTATTCAGAGCCCGGAGAGGCTTCTTGCAAATGCAATCCAAACGAAAAGGAATGTTGAAGTGAGCTTATAATCAAAATGCTATGCGCCGTGACTTTAGATGGCTCATACGATTAATAAGAACGCAATTTAATGCCTTATTCCTATCACCATAAAGGTTTTGTAAATTCTGCTGTGATTGTACCTCAAAGTTCGAAAACGCAAATTATACGGTGATATTTCCGTTTATACAATACATATGAAGTGCGAAAATAAACAAAGAAGTTAAAAGGGTAATCGTTTTAGATAAATCAGTAGAGTTATTACTGCACAATTAAGTTATTAAGTCGAAAACAGTTGGCACGACTAAATAATTTTTATTTTGATATAATAATTGTTTATAATTTAGTGCTAACTAGGTATTTTGCATATCGTGGCATTGCTTGTTTTATTGCCTTACTTAATTCCGGGATGTAAAATAAAATAATTAAGATAATACCTTCGGTTAAAGCGCTAAACGAATACGTGTAACATAAATTTTAATTTAGTTATTTCATTTCATTTTAATAAATATCTATTAAAACAGGCTTATCATCATGTGAGGACTTAATCTAATAGGTATGTTTAAAAGAGCAATTCTTGAACATTTATATATTTCGGGAATCTCGGAAACGGTTCCAACGATTTCAAGAAAATTTGCTATGTAGAGGTTTTGCGGGCGAAAAATCGATCTAGCTAGAATCATCTGAGAAAACATGTTTATCCGAGTTTTATAAACGCCGAACTTTGCTGGGTCGCCCAGGTATCTACTACAATTTCAATTTTCAAAACCATCTTAGTTCGAATCGGATTCGTACCGAAAAACAAAAAGTTTTTGGTACGGGGAACCCCTTTAGTTTTCACTACACTATGTTTTTATTAGCGTCTATAAAAGTTTCAAGCGTGTGTCTAACTACTACGGTTCAAAAGATACAGCCTTATGACAGACCGACATACAGCTAAGTCATGGTAATAGAATCCCGTCGCCACAAAAAAAGAAAATAAATTGTTTTTTTAAAGCAAAAACTTTCAACTTTACGCCTAAATAAACTAGATTGAAAAGCTAACACTAATAGGTAGATTTCGTCAACCGAATGCGAAGTGCGATGTGTCAAATGCATTGGAAAACAGATCGGGGAAAGCCGAAAGCCTAATAAAATGCCTATTCGTGATCCGTGAACTAAATATATGGCGAGCGTTTGTGCGACACTTTCGATAACTTCTATCGGTCTCATAGGTGTGCAAGCGCATGCCAATCAGGTTACGTCTACGAAAATGAGTTTAATTTTAACCAGATTGGATAAAATTAGAAATGAACATGTAAGAAGTAGTTTTAAGGTAGCCCCGATACCTGAAAAAATTACAGAGAGTCGACTAAGATGGTACGGACACGTTATGCGAAGAGGCAGTGACGCTGGAATTACCCGAAATAAAGCGCGGAAGAGGGCGCCCGCCCGGCACCTGGTGGACAAACATGACCCGAACAATGAAGCATGCCAATCTAACTAATATTATAAATGCGAAAGTATGGATGGATGGATGGATGGATGGATGGATGGATGGATGGATGTATGTTTGTTTGTTACTCAATCACGCCAGAACGGCCCAACAGATCTGCATGAAATTCGGCACATAGATAGAGAAAAGTCTGGAATAGCACATAGGCTACTTTTTATCCCGGAAAATTGCGTAGTTCTCGCGGGATAGCGATAAATGAATTCTTTGCAGACGAAGTCGCTGGCAGCAGCTAGTTTAGATATAAAGACAATCCAGGACAGAACTGCCTGGCGCACATTAATTAGGAGAGCCGACTCCACTTAAAGTGGGAAAAGGCAAAGAAGAAAAAGAAGATGTAAGTAAGCATGCTTGTCCGGATCGAATCTTGCGACTGAATTTTGAAGCATTATCTTCAACCGATTGAGCTGAAATTTTGCATACTTGAGGAAGTCGGATGACAATACAATTATCTGGTAGTGGAGTTCTGATGACCCAGCCAGGATCGTCTCCGCAGGAGGGAACTGTGTAACCGTTGGTCCGATTGACTTGAAATTTGGTACACACATGTAGGGCGGATGGCAACGCAAGTAGGTACCTACAGTTAGCAAAAAAGATTGAATTAAAATTTTTGTCAGAAACTGGTTGGTTGCATTATCATCAGAGCTCCATACGATACACCTGTACGAAATTTCAAGTTAATTGGACTATTGGAAGTGGGTAAACATATTATGCCGAAACCATCCACTATTCAAATTGGCTATTTTGGTTTTAACTGTATAAATATACCAAACGATCATTGGACCAAAAATTACCGAATATTATTTGAAACAAAAATAAAATTGGACTTAGCTAGGCAATAACGAGATGAAATGGCGTCTCTGTTTGCCTCACTCCCCTTTGAATTTGTAACTCCAGTAGAGCAGTAGTAGTACTTTGGTAGTGATTTCAAAAATCGCCCCCATGCCATACAAATGCACAAGTGAGCGATATTTTAAGTCATTCTTACCATACTTGAGAGCGGGAAAAATATTTGCAACATACAACGACATCGCATACACACGCGTCGAATACAGTATCATGAGTATGTACTGATGAGCTTAATATTGCTATTCAACGTATTTTTATATTTAGAAAATATATATTTTTTTATTCATATCCTTTTTATTCCGAATTCGTTAACAATTTCAGTAAGTACATGTTGTTGTTGTTGTAGGTAGTTTTTTTTTTCGGCGTGCCTCATGGCATGGGCCTCCTCCGTGTACGGGAGGGTTTGGGCTATAGTTCCCACGCGCGCCCAGTGCGGATTGGGAACTTAACACACACCATTGAATTTCTTCGCAAATGTGTGCAGGTTTCCTCACGATGTTTTCCTTCACCGAAAAGCTCATGGCAAATTTGAAATTTAATTTTCGCACATAAATTCTGAAAAACTCAGAGGTGCGAGCCCGGGATTTGAACCCACGACGCTCTGCTTGAGAGGCCACAGGTCAAACCACTAGGCTACCACGGCTAGAAAATATATATAGGTACACTTACTTAATTGATTTTATTCTTCGCCAACTAGCCATGACTTTGACATACATTATCATGTGAAGTATAAACCGATGTAAGATATTGTTTTACTGATTTCTTTAAGCATGTCACATAGTAAAAAAACTTTTCAATTAGTAGGTACATAGCCACTGATTATACCTAATAGTATACTTTATCAGACGTGCCAGCCAAAACGAATCAAATTTTAACGGACGAATTACGTATGTGTATGTATGTATATCGAAACATATTTATATTTATTGCCTTTTAAACATGGTGTAATATTCGCACACACTTGTTACATTATACAGTACAGTCGCGATCAGTTGCATTGGAGCAGGTTTTTTTTTGATTAGCCTATTGCAGTGTCCCACTGCTGGGCAAAGGCCTCTCCTCTCGACTTCACAACTCTCGGTCCGACGTAATATCATGCCATTCCTCCATATACGCGTCTAAATCGTCCTGCCATCGCCTTCTTGGTAAGAAAAATTGGAGCTGTTTAGGTGCTCAAAAATAATGACTAGACACGACTGTCGACGACGGTGTTACGTTCTGACATGAAAAAATAAGAAGAGTTTGTTATTTATGTTTGTTAACACATTCACTGCGAAAACGTGACTTTCATCCAGTGCCATTGTCACAATTGAGTACCTAGTCAATCTTTTTTTTTTATTTGACAAGGAAGGCAAACTATGTAGTAAGTGCGCAAGCGCAAGCACTGCTACTTGGCGGCAGTGACGTGGTAGGTAGCTATCCGCACGGACCTTGTGCGAGGTCCTGCTACCCGCAAAAATATTATAATAATATTTCTTGCTTAGTATTATAGGATAGGATGTTGTGACCTTGTGCGAGGTCCTGCTACCCGCAAAAATATTATAATAATATTTCTTGCTTAGTATAGGATAGGATGTTATCCGTTTAAGAGTAGGACGATAGCAGTTGTTTGAATGATAACGATATAGTGCAAAAAACTTTGCATAATTGTGTCATATTCTCAATTCGACGCAAACTAGTTATTTAATGTGTTTCGAAACCACATTTCATTCGTATTCTAGCTGTTTTAAGAGCCTCTGATTATGATTAATGTGTGATATTATAAGTCAATATCTGGTAAGGTTATCGTATCTTTTGATGTGTTAATTGAGTAAAATGTCCGAAGCTGAACAGGATCACCAATAAAGTACGAACGAGAAACGTGTTTCATGATCGTGTTGCTTCAAAACCATAAAGTGGTTTTAGATACAAAGTTGATTAGATTTACGTGTTTAACTTGCTAAACTTACGAGCTTCAACGCAAATTAATAGAGTGCTAGAGATTGATGCCGCTTTCGTAGTACTAGAAGTTTAGTGTCTTTTCTGAGTGCTAGTGGTTGCGTATCAATCTTGAGTGCAAGGAAGAGTTAGGTATATTATACTTCCGCCCGCGGCTTCGCTTCCGTTGCCGAACTCCCTGTTCCTAGGTTATATTATTATATCATTTACATGTATGTAGGTATGTACATACCTACCTGTTAGGCATGAGGTATGCAGGTTCTCCCCATCCTCGAAGAATATTTTAATCATGGTTAATGTTGTTTAGGTACTTAACTTAACTTTCAATCAAAATTGAAAGTTCTATAATAGCACTATAGTAGGCGGAATATCCCCTCCACGTTTTACTTATTTGCCGCCTACTATACCTACCATTCGTTTCATTAGCTGACAGATAGGTAGGTATGTGACGAGACGTTCCGGATGCGGTTTGTTATTGAATTAGTAAAAACTTTTCCATGAAAGTCACACTATCTATTAATGGATTCTGTAACTGGATCAAAATAGCTATATCATTATGTCAACGGCTCTCCACGTTGCAGCTGAAATCGCGTTCATAACAAGCGTAATAAATATACCAAATGTGAGGCTGTTTGCTTCATACTTTGACAACTAGAACGGCCTACTCGGCAAGACAACACGTGTCCACAATAACCACGGAACCAGTTCTAGTATCCGATTGCAAGTGGCTTAATCACTCGTTCACCGGGTAGCCGGGTGACCGAGCTGCCGCCGGCGACCATACCACTTTCAACACATATAGCCTATACATGGGGTAATACCACGATAAAAACTGATAAATGTTCAAAATAAAATATTCATCACTCCCTTTCGTCGCTTCGAGTAAGCTGTCAGTTATCAGAAATTACGAAATGCCATAAGGTTCTTGCGTGCAGCCGTATTAGGTATGTCGAAAATAATAATTAGCAGAATACGTTTTGCTCAATAATTGTTTGTCAATAGAATAATCTTAATGTCTTGACATTGGATGTACGAAAAAACTTGTTGTCAGGTAAGTAAACAAAGTTTTTAACTTTCTAAAATACTTCTTATTTAAATCCGTGAGATCGTAAAATTAGTTGTTTAAGTGTTTATTATAAATACTTACATTTAAGTTCAAAAAACATCCAATATTGCCGGGTACAACACAATTTTTAATAATTGAGCGATAAAGTTTCCAAACTTTTCGTACGAAAATAATGCAGCACGAATATAAAAATAACACAATTTATTTTGCATCCATCAACAAAAAAATACGTTTTCTAAAGGACACAACAAATTTTCGTCGTCTTATAAAATGTCTAGCACGATACGTAGCTCCGCGCGGCTGCGGTTGGCAAAACTGACGCACGCTGCGATCAGGCGCCGCCAAGGTATTGTTAAAAGTTACTTTTACTTGTGAGACTTCTGGCTCTAGGCAGGTCGGCCGCGAGACCTCCCGCCCGTATCGCCGCCGCTCCACCGTTTCGCATGAAAGCGAAAGAGAAAAACAGATTTCACGCACTTCCACTTCGACTCACGCTGGTAAATTTATTTTTGCGGTATACCCTAGAATACCTATTTGTGCAAGATTAAGGAAAATTATTGCTATGTAAAGTATTGGTCGCGGTTGATTGACGTTTTAGGCGGCTATTGCCTTATTTCCTGGCGAAGTGGGAATAATAAGTAACTGGGCACCGTTAATATTATTTAACAAATTTGCATATTATTTATATTTCACAAATATACGTCAGGGCAGTCGGTCTGAACCTGTTAAATAAGTTTCGTACTCTATTTTTTTTTCAATATATTGCATAGGTAAAACAGAGAAGAACATAATAGCTCGTTCAATGTAATTTTCAAAAATCCTGAAAATTGTCGGGTATGTATTATGAAAAACGAAATAAGGAGAATTAGGTAATTAATTATAAAGAGTGATGAGTATAATGTGAAAATGCCGCTTCCAGATTTTCCAATAGGTAGTTAAACGAATTCATTTCTAATGAACGACGGAAAATCAACCATTTAAATACTCGTAATGCGCAATAACTTAGTTCTTTATTCAATGGGCAAGAAACAGATTTTGAAATAAGGATGTGGTGTGGTTTGATTCGATTCATAATTATGGTAGAAAATTTATAGGTGAACATAAAAAAAGTGCTAATCTCCTTCCTTCTCATCGAAATCGGTTAGGCAAAATAAATATTTTTCAAAAAAAAAACAAGGAACAAGTTAGCCATATAATTAAAAAAATATTTAATTCTAGGGAAGGATACTTTATGAGACAGTTCGAGCCTGCCCTCGTACATACATACATACTTATATCACGTCTTTATCCTTTACGGGGTAGGTAGACAGAGCCAGGTAACAAGACATAAAGGCCACGTTTGGCATGACTAAGGGCTGCCCTCGTAGACTTGCCTAAAGGCTAATGTGTCTTAAGGTTGGAATTTCTGTCGCAACCTCCACTCAAGGGTTTGCATCAGTTTCATTGTCTATCAATATGAAGTGATAGAGTAAGTCCGTAATCGTGTGCCGCGCGGCCTCGTACGCATACTGCCTCGAATCAGTCAATACGTATCGATTAGGTTGTTATATAGATCGATTTATTTCACCTATCACTTCTCTTGGTTCAGGGATCAAATCGTGTCGGTGTTGGTTGCAGGTTGAATGTCAACGTGGCGTACTTAAGTTAATTAACAAGTTGTAACTCAGGGGCTGGTAGACAGTTTTGCAATTTAGTGGTGTTTTAATATGCTTACCCTAAGCGAACATTATCTCTTACCCACGACTTGACTAGACTGCGAATAGATTTTGCCTAGACGAAGAAAATTCATTTATCTTTGGGTTGCTTCGCAGGCTACATCTGCTGCTATTCTTTAAGACATCACACATCTACTGCAGTAATTGTGATGACTGCATGTATGCATGTACACAGTAAATTTAGTATCTAAATTTTAAACTCGTGACTATTTGACAAATCAAGTGGGCATCACATAGCGAAAATATTTGGTCCTTGATAACGCGTGTGCGAGCTAAGTAGGTATGACCAAAACGTGGAGCCGAATGAAATGTACTGTTTTATGAATAGAGTAAGTAAGAAGAAGAAAGTAATGTTGGCACCTATGGTAAAAACGCATTTTGTGGCGAAAAGAGAAACCGCTGGTGTGAAAACTATTACTAAATACATAACTGCCAGTATGCAGCTCTGCTGACCTGGATAATTATGTACACTAGGACTCTTAAAAGCGATTTCTAACAGCAAAATGAGATCGCAGACTCTTTGGATAAAGAACTTATGAAAGAAAACAAAGTCGTGATTTTCATTACAGAATGTTAATTAGTTGATTATAATAGCCGCATCTGCCGAAAACCTTGCTCAAGAGCCGTAATGTAATTAGCATCGGTTCAATTGTCAATGACAACAATATAAAAGATCCGATCACTTATTCCACGGGCGTTCACTGCCATATCACGCTTTGGACCGTTAAGAAAGTCAAAACATTAATCTATGTATTTGCTAAGCTCCATACATTAGTCGCAGTTAATTTATTACACGTATTAGTTTCGACGACTTTACGTTATTGAAAATGATTAGTCAAAGCTACTTAATTGTTTTTGTTCATGTCGGATTCTTCTTAAAGCCTTCAAATTCAATTTAAAAAAGAGTTGGACCGAAATCGAAGAGATTTGGTACTTTAATGCAGACGTTCGAGATGCTTTGCTCTGATTGGTCATGCATTCCATGGTAAAGCTAAAGTTGGTAGATTTCGTAAAATAAAATACCCTTTCTGTGACTTTCAGTCAATTGATATAGATGAAGGTCAAAAGGTGCGGTCTCCAAGGTCCAACCAACAGAATAATTAAAGAATCATTACTAGATCATCAATTGAAGATTTAATAGAGTGGTTCGTCATTGCCTTACTTATTACAAAATAACGCTTAAGGCCAGCTGATTGGATGATACCATATGAGTTGGTAGTTGTAGGTAGGTACTACTTAAGTTGTATCAAGGTTCATATCAATTTAGTAAATCTCGATATATATTAAGTCATTAAGATTTTTTTCGGAATATTTCCGAAGGTGGTTAGTTCGATTGAGAATCCCAACAAAGATGTTTTTTTTTTGATAAATTTAGTCCCACCTTTGACACGGTTTGAACATTGATCAATGTATGATAAAGTTTGTCAGCAACGATTAAAAAATCCTAAAAAACATGGAATTAACAAGACTTTTGAGAGACCCTGTACAAGTAAATACCTGTAATACCTGTAATTCCCCAAGTCTTGCAGGTGTCCCTGGGCGGTGGTGATTACTTTCCATCAGATGACCCGTCTGCTTGTTTTTCCCCTCTTATATATAAAAAAGTAGTTTTAGAGCAAACGTTACAGGCCAGTCTTCCGCAAGTTACGCTTGATGCAATCAATTATTTGCCAAAACAACATGGACACACAAATTCTAAGAAGAACATGTTACTACGTTCGTTGTAATGTTCTTACTTGTGTGGAGTTGGTGATAACGTACTGACGAGCAAAAATGCAAAAATAACGCGTCGCTTTCCATACAAATTTGTATTTAAATTGACCTGTTATTTTTATTCCTAAGTGTAGTTGATTCTGCGAGACATAATGTTGATTTTTGTGTAGTGTTTGTATGAACAGTTAATTACAATTATGTGTCGTATAGGTGTAGCCGTATTGCACATGCCGTCGCGGAATAGCAAGGTAACTGGTTTTTGGTTAGTTTAAATCGACCAGAGGAACAAAGGCGCCAT
The DNA here is from genome assembly GCA_963854515.1 of Pandemis heparana. Taxonomy (NCBI): domain Eukaryota; kingdom Metazoa; phylum Arthropoda; class Insecta; order Lepidoptera; family Tortricidae; genus Pandemis; species Pandemis heparana. The sequence goes on from OY978010.1 coordinate 10,065,519, forward strand.
AAATAACGTAAATCGTAACTTCATTTTCATAAGAGCGGTGAGCAATTGTGATTTTATTAGCAGCTATTCACAATTAACCTAAATATTTTCATCACCGTCTAATAAATTTCTTAAAGGATTATGTTCAAACAATAAAGGCTTAATTGAATTGGGTGTGAGATTGCGGTATTGTAATTCGAGTTGGATGGAATACGAGATTATCGATATATATCGCATTGAGAAGATATTGAATGTAGAATACGCCAAGGTCGCAGAGATCTTACACCAATTATTGAGTTACAATTGTGCGTAAAGTGGGATAAAAAAAAACTTCATTTACAATGCGACAAATGCGACATAAAATATAGGATTATCAATATATTGGTATTGTTGAGACAATATTGAATGTATGAACGCTGGGGACACAAAGGTTGCCAATTATTGAGTTACTTAGTCTCAAGTGTACTTTACGTAGGATTTTACTTGAAAGTTGGATCGATATCTTCGTTTGTGTTGCTCACGTTGCTAAAGGTAAATATATCTATAAGTCTGTGAAGTATTACATTCCTCGAAGATATTATAATCGTTCGTAGCATAATTGACGAGTATTTTGTTTAGAAAATACTTTTTTACTTTTATTAGAGCATTGTGTATATGTGCGTCTCAATGTTGCAACTAAATTTTAAGCCATTTGGTGGTCATTCGATTTGAAATTAGATACATTGTTATCAGGTGCTTTAATTGGAATCATGCTTATTGTCAAGCGTATATATTACAACGAGATTATTTTTAGGCGCTAATTTACTATCTAAGGCAGTACAGTAGACCTCAAATGAAGACTGCTGGACCTTTCATTTATTTTATCGAGCAAGGATAATGCTGACCAGTTAATCCGGCTAACTGATAATCGAGGTCTTTGTCATAAAAAACGAGATTAAGTATTTTATCCTAGCCTCTTAAAAGCACTTGTGTATTTTACCTATCTAAAGTAACTAAAGTATAATAATATTTATCGTATCCCAGGAATTTTATTACATAGCATCGTGGTGGAAATAGTTTTCATCATGTTCAGCATGCACGTCGTCCCATTGCTGGGCATAGGTCTCATCTCAGAATGACAAAACTAAGAAGGCCCTTTGCGGATTAGGAAAATAACACATACCATTGAAATGAAAACGGCTTTAGGTGACTACAATGCCACAGATAAATATCAATAAAATCCTGTACTGGGGCCTTACCATAACGTCTTAATGCGAGATCCATACTAAAAAACCGGCCAAGTGCGAGTCGGACTCGCGCACCGAGGGCTCCGTACCATTATCTATAAATATCTAAAAACCAGTGTAAGCAGAGCCCTGCTCCAAAGTAAAATGTACGCAGTGTGGGGTCACTTTATATTGGCCACTGATATATACAGACATATGTACATACATATTTACGGTTTTCGCAATTATTCCTATATCTGTGCTATAAGACCTACCTTCATGCCAAATTTCAAGATTCTGAGTTCACGGGAAGTACCCTGTAGGTTTTGATTCTCTTGCGAGTTTCGAAAATTTGCAGCATAAACGGCTGTATCTTTTGATTGCGTTGGCTTAGAAGTTTGATTTTTCACAGCTCCAAGGGGCAGCAGGCCTGAGTACTTGATATAAATTTCAGCTCGATACCTCCACGCGTTCCTGAGAAAAATGGTCTTGACAGACGGACGGACGGACGGACAACAAAGTGATCCTATAAGGGTTCGGTTTTTTATTTTTGAGGTACGGAACCCTAAAAATGACAGTTAAACCTGAACTGAGCCGGAATTAAGACGTCATGATAAGACCCCTGTACTAAAAGTACTTTAGTATGTACACTACTACTTACAGTTACTTATTGTCTTGAAAATACTAGATAATAAAATACCTACCTACTAATTTTGAAAGCTAGTAAGCGTAATCTACTCGCAGTAAATGTTATGATGACGTAATATATAAAAGTATAAGTAAAAAAGTTAAATTCGCTTCTACGATGGATCAAATTATAGAACACCATTTCTACCTAGGTAAATATAGTTTATGTTAAGTAGATAAACTAGGTAAGCTTTACGAGTAGTATATTTATTTATTTAAGTTTATTTATTTATTTATCTCACATTAGGTACCTAGCTAATGTGAGATAAATCAATAAATAAACTTAAATAAATAAATATACTCACGCCATATACTTATATCATACTGAATTATGCACGCGCAGTAGTGTAATAAAATAACTACTAGGATGCATATATTTTACTACCTACTGCATTATACAACTTACTAAACTCAGTATCATATCAGTACAAAGTAGTCTCTGTCTACCCCTGTGGGAAAGAGGCGTGACGGTATGTATGTATATCAGTAGAACTTGCCGGTTTTTGCTTTGAACGCCATCTACATCGTCATCCGAAAACTCACCAAAGCGTCCTTTCACTAGCCAGGTCTTTTAGGTTTTTAGTACGGCGACGATCGTCACTCATGAAGTTTTTGTAGCAAAGATATAGAGGGCTCTCTGATTAATATTTCCTTATTGTCTCCAGATTGGGTAAACTTGGAAAGATTGAGATAATTTTTCCATTTACTCAATGGGGCTGTGGAAGCATTCGAAGTAGGCATGTCGTAAAGTGTAAAAACGTGAAAATTACAGACTAAATACAAAAAAAATGATGGCTGCTAACGTTCCTTATATCAACAAAATGTCTAAGTAGCTCAGTATCGTAATGGTCACGTAACTTGTGTTATTTTTACCTATCTAGCTTTCAAGAAAAGGACTATTTCTTACAGTTACGTCGGCAAAAGGCAGAAATGCTTGTAGTTTCCACATTTTTGTGCAAGTAGCTGCACTCTTGGGTCACATTTGTACGAAGTTTGACATACGTGTGCCAGGTACTAACCTTCACTAAAATGTGCGAGCTAGCAGGAGCAGGCGAGTTGATTATGTTAGCCTTATGTTAGCCTAACCTAATCTAGGAGCAGATCCATGCAAAAATGTCTAAAATCGGAGAAAAAAAATATAATAACCATAAAATTGTACCCTATTTCTGAAATTCCCCACTTGTGACAGTTAGGGTCGAGTCTAGTTTTTAAAGTTTAATGCATAAACTTCCAAAACAATAGAAATCAAGTATCTCAACGGACCCTAAACACTTTTAGCGAGATTTGCTTCACATACCACATTGATGACCATCTTCGCTCTGGGACAACCGATAACAAGTGCCAAACACGTACACAGATAAAAGCTGTTTCACCGCACTGGACGGATTGTATTCCTGTGCGACCCTCCAATCGGCTATGTACGCAGAGTACGGGGTCCCCGTGATACCGATAGCCGAGGCAATGAAGTCTCGTCCTCACGCACTTGTAAACAGTTGCGATACATTATGCAGTCGGAGTATTGGAACTCTTTCGGAACCGTGGAGTGCGCTCGACCGGGTTGATCGATCATGTGTGCTTATTGAATTCCCGGGTTCTGACGCCCGGCACTAAGTCGCGTGTGTTGCCGGTTTCACAACGCAAATAAGATAAGGAAACACGCTTTTACGAACTCCTTTTTAGTCGTAATACAACGTAAACATGCTTTGCCTAAAGCGCGGCAGGGGGGCGAGTTTTGATATCACAAATGTGAAAATACCGTTAAGAAGTGTTGAATCGTGAAATGAATTTGAAAAAGGAACAGAGTAGTAAAGAATTATAATAGCTCTAATTCATTTGGTCAAGTAAGCGAAAATATTAATTGATTGGGTATTAATTTATGATGTAATTTTTATTGAATGAATAAATAATCTAATCTAATCTAATCTATTATTTATGTGAAAGGTATCAAATTTTATGAAAATTCAAAAATGATACCTAATTGTTTTTAAAATTGTTTCAAATATTGCCTCCTTGACCTCGTCATCATATCCGCCGAAAGACTTCGATTGCTGAATATATTATGTAGGCCTTTCCCAAAGATCTTTACTATATAGTTGCTTTCATACTACCCGCAAATTACGAAAACTTTTCTCTTAACGTTTTCGATCGATAAAGTTGCATTGATATTGCTAGAACTCTTCATTTCAAAAATCACTCCCGCAAATTAAACCCGTAGGACAAAACCGTACAAACTCGGAGTCAAAAGTAATGCCAAATTGTGTTCGTAAAATTTCTCCCCGAATCCCGGAATAATAAGGAAAATAAATGAAAAGTAAATAACATTTTCGTTTGTTTTCATCTCGCAATTTTTGCAAGGAAACTTTCTCTTATACTCTAATCTCTTTGAAGCTTTAAAATATTTATGAATAATTTTATTAATTAAGTTTACATCTGAATAAGAACTGATAGCCCCTTACGTAATTAGAGATCTACCAACAAGGTCTTTTCTTTATTAATTATCAAGACCTCTACGGAGTGCAAATAAATTTATTCAGCTTTTAATGTAACGCAATTGTCCAGGTGTCGTTTCGAATCAAACTTTGCAAATTGTATAAATATTGCGTAGTCTCCTCAGAAAGTAGCAATTTAATTTATGAGTTACAGTCCGGCTCTTTTGCGTCTTGTTGTTTGTTGTTGAGCATTTGGCGCCAATAAACTCTTACTATTCTGTCATACTAAATCATTAAGTAAATATTTAAAGCGAAGCCGTGAGAGAACCCTTGATTAAATCACAATTAACTTGAACCGAATCAAGCGTGGCCAAAGAAAAGCGTAAGAAAGATCACGAAAAAATCTTTCTTCGCGGGTCCGTTCAAGCGGAATTAGTGCTAAATGAGACATTAAGAAAGTAAAATTCTTGCTTTAGTTTGCTCTTTTTGTCACGATGAAAGCCAGATGAATGAGTTGTAGTTTAAACTGATGAAAAAACTCTAGCGTGAAATATAACGGTAGGTACGAGTAGATTCGAAAAGTAACTAGGTATGTCTATTTCAGGTAAGTAATTAATTCAACGAAGACGTTATACGTATCGGTCTTGACCAATGATATCGGTTTTGAATTCAAATCTTGTATGAATGAATCACGCAATATCAGTGGCTGGTTTCATTAGTATGGTGGAATACGAGTTGTATTGATTTAATCCGAGATATTGACGAACACGAGTTCCATTGATTCAAGCCGCGTAAATTAATAGTGTTTGGACGCCGGTTGGTATTGAAACTACTGAGTAAACATTGTGAATGCCTGTTTTGTTATTGACTGATAAATTGAAATGTCAAATATGGAGTATTGATGGATTGGTAGCGTTTTCTGGTGGAAGACTTCGGACAGGGCCGGTAAATAGTAGGTACCTGCCAACTATCAAAATCACTAGTGTTTCAGCGCGACAAAATATTAATAAGGTTCCCGGGACTCAAACACGCTAAATAAACACACTTGAGTCCATTTAGCTATGACCCCATGAGTGTTGTAATACAGCCAAAACGTCGAGATTATATATTTTTTTACATGATTTCGTTTCGGGAGTTTTAAAATACACTGAAGAGCAAAAATAACATAAAGTTCTATGAAAAGTGACTCGTTATAATTTTTGCTCGTGATTATATAATAAATTCGAAAAGCTTAAATTACAAAATGTCATCGTAAACCGAGAGACAAAAATATCTACCAGCGTAATTGCTCACGATGGAAAAAACGTTCTCTTTACACACACAACAACAGTCAATCAATCATCGAAAATTAATGATGAATGGCAGATTTTAGTCGAAGCTTTGTATTTCGAATCAAAGGACAAAATATGAACAAAAATAATTTGCAAGATATTGAATAAAGTCATGATCGAATACCTACGCATTTTTGTATCCCTGGGTGATTCAGTTGCTCACTCATTTGATTGGTGTAATAGATTTTTAACATTAAATAGGTTATTAGTTGGTTAATGTTTTGTATGGGTACTCGTAGTTACCTATTTGTTTCTTAGTGGCACAAATAGGTATTACTTATTTCTATTTGAACAATCCCTAAACGCTTGCCCGGCAGTAGGTAATCCCAAGAAGGTTGGAGAAAGAACGTATACAATAAAATTATATTTATTGTATACTAGCTGTTGCCAGCGACTTCGTCTGCAAAGAATTTGTTTATCGTTATCCCGTGGGAACTACGTAATTTTCCGGGATAAAAAGTAGCCTATGTGCTATTCCAGACTTTTCTCTATCTATGTGCCGAATTTCATCCAGATCCGTTGGGCCGTTCTGACGTGATTGAGTAACAAACAAACAAACATCCATCCATCCATCCATACTTTCGCATTTATAATATTAGTTAGATTTTCAGACAGTAAGAGCTTTAACTAAAAAATATAGGTAGATATATATACGTAGATCTGTCCACTCACGAAGGCGAGCCCATTGCATGTGCTTTTATAATTTAAATGAATACTTTTGTAACAATTATTAAAATTTTATAGAAATAATTTATAATAATAACCAGTAGGCTTATTGTCTAACTCGCTCGCAATCGCCATCGTGTTCATTTTGACAGTTCTTGTATGTTCTTGTGTGCTAGCTGATTCCGATTCCAATTGTCAGTCCATACAATGAACTGTCAAAATGAACACGATGGCGATTGCGAGCGAGTTAGACAATAAGCCTACAGGTACCTACCTAAATATTGTACGACCAAAATGGAAAAACCGTTGAAACTTATAAAAAACATGTCATCGCAATTGGTTTTAAACAATAAACGTTTCTTATTTGCTTCTTATTTCTTCTCCAATTTTTTTATCGTTTAACATAGAGATACGCGAGAACTTATGTAGTAAGCACGAGCTTTGGTACTTTAGCATTGATTAATTGGTGCGGAAGGACGCGGTTTTATAAGTGAACAAATCTACAACGTAATACGTAACACTAGTGTTAGTTCGCGGCAAAACCAGAATAAAGAACTGATTTTTTTGCAACTGCAACCAGAACATTGCAGCCATCTGTAAAGAAGAAACCACTTAGTCCCACAGCAATAATATCAAATACAGCCACACGTTTGTAAGTACATCAAGCTGTAATGATATTGCTCCATTCTGGCTCCACTCGGTCCCGCTATATCCGGATATTCCTTTTAACTCAGTCGTTTACACACTTCAGAGAAGAGGTTCAGAGCATAGAGTTTGATCATGCGATATCATTTTGATTAGCATTTTCGTGGTTCGCACTCGATTGTGAATGCTGACGTCATGTCGTTGCCTGTGTCGATTGAAGTTAGAGGGCTACTCTATAATTCGAAATTTGTATCATACAATTCCTCTCGTTTTCATATTATTGTCTATGCCTACCAGCTTTTGTCCGTGACTTCGTCCTTGCAAATAACGTCAGAGTGACATAACCCTTCATCCACTCATGTCTTCAACTATTGAATCTTTATTTCGTCTCTCGTCTTTTTGTCTCGTGGGACATTCGAAAAATCCCTTCTTAGAGCACCTACGTGATTCTCAAGGAATATTGTCTACTAAATAAGACCCCAGAACCCGGGACCTCTAGCTTCACAGTCAGGGTCATTATACTCGTATGTATCTATGGTATAGTCGACCAAGAAAGTGCTTTATAATTTTTTATGACTGTTCCTCCATCAGAAAAAAATCTTAAAGCTGATTGTCATTGACTTGTGAGTGAAAAATAGGATTTGATGTTTAAGTTGTACAAAATACATTGAACCTTAAGGTGGTAAAGGACTTTCTTGGTCGACTATTATTATGTTTATGTACTAGCTTCTGCCCGCGACTTCGTCTGCGTAGAATTAGCAATTGACGTGTTTATGGCTATCCCCCGGGAACTATGCAATTTTCCGGGATAAAAAGTAGCCTATGTTTTAATACAATACAATACAATACAATACAATACAAATACTCTTTGAACACCACAAATCAGTACAAAACAATACAGAAACAAAGAACAAAGTAGTATACAATAGGCAGTCTTATCGATTAGTAGCGATCTCTTCCAGACAACCAATAAGTCAGAGAAATAAGTTGGACCCAGTTTGAGTAGTTGGCGGAAACAAAAAGCCAGGAGAGACGCAGCCTAAATGAATAAAACAAAATAATTCATACATACATACACACATACCTACACATATAACAGTATTGTTGTTATAATACTTAAGATAAAATAAATATGAGAATGTAATAACGAAAAAACAAAAATATATATAATAAGAAGGCCATATGACAGAAAAGGATTTGATCAGAAACAAGAAGAAAAGAAAAGGAACTAAAGACAGGAAGTGGATTCAATTAGTGACAAATAGTGAGACAGGAGTTGATTTTTAAAAATAGGTAGAGTTTTAGGTCATCTTAGGTCTACAGGAAGGGAATTCCACAGACGGATCCAAGTCATAGTAAAGGAGTCATGATAGCACTTGGAGGAAGGAGCCCAACGGATCTGGATGAAATTCGGCGCATAGATAGAGAAAAGTCCGGAATAGCACATAGGCCATTTTTAAACGATAAACGAATTCTTTGCAGACGAAGTCGCTGGCAACAGCTAGTAATATTATAAATGCGAAAGTTTGGATAGATGGATGGATGGATGGATGGATGGATGTTTGTTTGTAACTCAATCACGCCAGAACGGCCCAACGGATCTGGATGAAATTCGGCACATAGATAGAGAAAAGTCTGGAATAGCATATAGACTACTTTTTATCCCGGAAAATTGCGTAGTTCCCGCGGGATAGCAATAAACGAATTCTTTGCAGACGAAGTCGCTGGCAACAGCACTAGCTGTAAGTACTAACTTACATAAATCACATCTTTATCCCTTACGGGGTAGACAGAGCGCAAGGTAACAAGAAAGACGTGCAAACGAAACAATTTTCGGTAAAAAAATCCAATTTTGTGTGAAAAAGTCGCAGGCAAAAGCTAGCAAACAACAGAAATATAATTTAAAGGGATTGCTGCAAAAGAAACGTGAGTTTTGTCGACGTTTGTGCTCGATGTTAATAATGGTAATTGTATGGCGAAGCCGAACTTTTCGTGTGTATTTAAAATATTTAGCACTTGACTATTTACCGCTATGCTATGTTATGGGTTTTAAATATAATTTCTAACGGGTGAACCATTACAATAAATTCAAAAATCGAGAAGTAAAATTTATGATTCATTGAACTTAAATCAGTTGTTCTTTTGAAATTTGGAAAAAACTCATTTTCGGAAATAACAATTACTTACCCGATTCTAAGATAATAATGGAAGCTTAGAATATTATGGACTAGATCAAAAGTCTGGTTCTCTTTATTCAAATAAAATATTAACAGTATTCATTGATTTTTACAAACTAGCGTTATTTCGCGCCCTAACGGGAAACTTCGTCTATTGTGCTATTCCCGGTATTCATATTACTGGGAATATTGCCTCTGGGATAATACCAGGTGTATTGCCAACGTTGCTGGTAGTTTTAAATTATGGTGGCCGGCAAAATTGAAAATGTTTTTCAATTTTTCTTACAATTGAAAATATGTATAGTAGCTGCCAAGCCCGGGACAAAAACCACGAGTTTATTGTATGAGTATTAATTGTTTTGGAATCAGTAACTTAGGTTAGCTTGGGACTGTTAAGTATTGAAAAAACACTTTGAACATTTTTTTTGTAGTCTATACGCCCATACATACATAGGTACATACATATCGTCACGCCTCTTTCCCACAGGGGTAGGCAGAGACTACTTTGTTCCACTTGCTACGATCCTGACAAACCTCTTTCGCTTCATCCACATTCATCAATCTCTTCATACATGCTCGTCGGTTTCGGGTACTCTTGACCTGGCCTTTCTCCAAAACGTCCCCAATTTGATCACGGAACGTCCGCCTAGGCTTTCCCCTCCCAACGCACCCATTCACATTCATTGCTAAACGTGGCCCGTAGGTCTTGTCACATTATGCTCTGTCTATCCCATAAGGGATAAATACGTGATTTGTGTACCTATGTATGTATTGACCGCTGTGACTTAAAATTTTATAAAGGTAAAATTATAATAAGCTTGATTAGAAAATTGCCAGCGGCATATACTCGTAGGTACCTTTTGTTTTCGTAAGCTATGAACATCCGAGCTGTGTAGAATGGTCAAACATATCTGAAGACGACCAAATAATTACCAATTGCATAAAAGTATGTGTTCTAATATTTTTTATCAATTACCCGTAAACAACTCTCGCTGTGACTATGATCATGGCATATAATATGCCGAGCTACAGCTTTTTCGACGTCCGGAAACAATTTTTTTACATAATATTCTTCTTTATGATTCCGCTTTCCACCTATATGCCCACAATTATGCTAACCTTTAGGTCATTTTACCATAGGCTGTGTCTATCTCGTAAGAGATATAGACGTGATATGTGTATGTGTGTGTGTGTGTGGGTGTGGGTCTTTCTTGTGATTATTTATCTTAATTTAGCACTGTTGTTGTTTAATGCGTCAAATAAAGAAAAAAAGAAAGAAAACATTTATTGACACAAAACGACACATAAAAAATAAAATAAAAAAACAAAAAAGAACATTTCAAAAAACAAATGTATTTTTCATTTTTTTTTTTTTTTTTTTTTTTTTGTGTTTTTATTGTAAATGTATTTTCTTCTTGTTCTTGTTTCTTTTCAATTGTATTTTCTAATAAAAGGCCGTATCTATATACAATGCCAGTACTGTAGATATTGGATATCCTTTATCTTCTATTGGTTAAAAACTTGCTCTAGTTTTGGCCCTCTGAGACCGAAACCGCTTGGCTTATGAGCTATAAAGGCCCACCAACTCATAAACCAGCCTCATGATAAATATGAGTATAAATGCCGTTAAAGTAAACGGCAGTAATAATTTCGAATCGTTCCAGCTACCCGCAAGCAAACTGCAGGGATAACGTAGAATCGTATTTATTTGAGATACTTAAGTTGTTTACTGGAACTATATGTGAATTAAATGTTTAGTTGTATAGTTTTTAGTCATTTTATGGTATGTTTTATAATTTTTGTATGTATTTTAAAGCCTAAACACTTACTTTACTTTAAAAGTAGTGCCAGCTTACCAAATAAAAACCGGCCAAGTGCGAGTCGGACTCGCGCACGAAGGGTTACGTACCAGAAAAAAAACGCCAACAACTACTCTGTTGTATGGGAGCCCCCCTTAATTATTATTATTATTTTGATTTTAGTATTTGTTGTAGCCACAATAAAAATACATAATCTACTACTACATATTGAATTACGGTTCTTGAGATACAGCCTGGTGACAGACGGACGGACGGACGGACGGACGGACGGAAAACGAAGTCTTAGTAATAGGGTCCCGTTTTTACCCTTTGGGTACGGAACCCTAAAAAACTATTGTCCTTAAAGCTGCAGATTGAATTAATAAATTGCTGCTATACCTACTTCAGAGTTTTCTTTAAATTGTGGGGCGGTCTTGGAACAACAGCAGGTAATGTGTAATACTATCAAAGTTAAATAGGTTAAACGATTGCAGGCAACTTTTTTTCTGCCTCTGGTCCTTAGAATAATTTTATCTCAGCCTACCATGACCTGCTAAGAGAGACTAGAGTCAGTTCAATAAACATAGTTCCATTTAAGTCACGATAAATCGTTTACAAAACTTATCAAACTATCGGTATTTCATAAACCTACGAAACTCAAGTCTGCCGGCACAACGCTATGACTTTTACCGTCCGATTTGATACGAAATCGATATGAGAATTAGAATACGGCCGTTGGATAAACGCGTCTGTCCTATGGCACCAAGCGTAACGATTCGGCTAGGACGCTCCATGGACCGTGTGAAACGAGTGTCTGGGCTGGAACCGAGATCGGGCGGCAGTGTGGCGGTACGCGCGTGACGTCACCTCTCTCCGGGCGCGGATGGCGGACAACGCATGCGTTAGACCAAGATTACCAAGTACAAGTACGACGTATCGCGCCCTCCCCCCGCCCCGGCTACACCCTCGCCCGCCATTTCTCGGGCGGTGCGCGACTCCTCCACTCGCTCGCCCGCCCGCCGTAACTTTCCCATGCCGCGTCGAGGCCGTGCCATAAACTTTCACAGTTTCAAGTGCGTGTGAACGACGGACTCGGTGTGAAAAGAACATTCGATTTGAGTGACATTATTGAATTGGTTGGTTGGTTCGGATGTTAAGTTCAGGTAAGTTTTTCTTACTTTTTGTTTGCAGGAGCCGTTGCGTTGCAATTTGCGACGCTCGAATTATGAAATTCGCGCAAAGTTTCGTACATCGAAGCGCGGGGAAGTTGCAGCGAGTTCGGCGGTTGCGTAACTGGATGCGCTGGGGTCTGACTTTAGACCTCCTGGGTCTTAATTAATAGATTAAAGCACTTGTCTGTGCCGAAAACGAGATAGAGGATATAGAGGATAATGATTACTATTAAAAAGAAGAAAAAGAAAAATAATTCCACTTCCGATCTAACACTGAAATTTACTTTGAAAAAATCGACAAAGTTTCATAAATAATCGATAAAAGTACATACGTAACATAACATAATTATTATATTAAAACAAACCTGTTTTTGGCGCCAATAACACAAGATATATCCGCACTGCACAGGGTGGGTATCCTTCGAAAACTATCACTCTTTAAAATCCTTTATTAAATTTCTTTATTATAAAAACAAGCGTGTTGAAATTACATATACAAATTGAACAGTTCCACCTTCAAACAGTCTCGGGAGCCGATATAAATGTTGAAGGCAGGAGCGCGTTAGATCATAGCCCACTAGTCCCCGGCCAACTGTATTTTACGAACACTACCTACGTAAAAACGCTTTATATGAGCTTAAATATAAATGATATCCGACCGGTTGGTACAGTATTTTTTTTATTGAAAGTAGGCCTGATATTTTTTGGAATGAATTAGTGCATCGTGAAGAGTTTTTTTGGAGCAGTACTGTTGAAGTACGTACTCATGATTTCAAATATTATGACAAATAAACAGTGCTAAAATAACAGCTCGAGTTTCAAAAGATTATTTTTTAAATATACTTTTAATCGATTGTGATATACAAAATTACTTCCAATTCGATATTGAAACGCGGAAGACGCTATACTTATAAAATAAAATTAGCAGTATATTTTTTGTCGCCACACCCTTGTTCAAAATAACAAGCCAAAATTTCCCCTTAGTTATGGTTGGATTTAACAATACTCGCAAGATACTCGCTAATTAACTGTTCAGACACAAGTTTCCTTTTCTTAGTTCAGTAATTCATAATTTAATAAACGTGAACAGTAAACCTACACATAATTCTTCTCATAGTCAAAGAATTCAGTCCCTTTTGTTCAGAATAATTTCAATTTTTTACTCGGAGTATAGATATTTCTTATTTGTAACAGACTTCCTCTAGCCCGGGGCTACATGAGTGCTGCTCGGGATCAGTTTGTGCTGTTCGACATCTTCCCTAGGCAAAGGCAAATTGCCATTTTTTCATGCGCATGTGTGGCTTTGTCGGCAATAAATCTAGTGGTATCTATTGGGAACGGAGTTACGAGTCAGTTTTGCTTTTGAGAATTTATCGGACGTTTTCGGATTGTGGGATGCCGGTAGGATTTGACTGAACTAATCGGTTGACTAGATTTTCAACGTAGCCACGATACTTTTAACTCTATTGAAAAAGATAAACATGTCTAATAGTAAAAAAAATAATGATCAAAGTAAAGGAATAGTCGTCAGTCATACTTATGTACCCCAACGGACATAGTATATGCATAGCCCTCTTATATCGTTCGTTACATACGCGGTAGACATTGCGATTATGCTGATATTATTATTCCTGCGAGAAGCAACGTTTCCGGTGCTAGATCATAAAATGAATTTGAATTTTTGGTTATGAATAACTATAAAACAGGCCATATTTTTGGAATGGAACATGTCTTCGTTATTACAGAAAACCATTATGGATATATAACCATTATGGATTTATATCCATAATGGTTTTCTGTAATAACGAAGACATGTTCCAAGGATTATTCCTGGGCAAATTTAAGCGTAATTTTTAAAAATTCTATTTCGATGAATTATTTCATAGATTGCGCAGACAATGCAGGGAAATAGCTTCCAACAGTAGTAGTTGAGTAACTCAATCCCACGGCTGTAAACTTAAATTCGGATTAGAGAGTTGGAGAAAGCGTAGTTGACATACTCCCTAATTTAAGCAAATTCATTTGAGATGGTATCAACATTCGCTTGAAGCGTTACCGTTACGTCTAAATTACTTTAATATGTGCTGATTAAGTACTTCATATGCATGAAAAAACAGAGAGCATTATTAACAATTAAGATACCGTTACATTACGTAGCAATCTGTCATTATAGCTCTCCCTAATATGTGATACTCTTCTACAGTTCCAGTAACAATGTCTTCTTGTTATGTAGTACAAGTTTAGTTTATTTAGTAGTTACTACTTTAATTAGCAATTTCTTCCGTTATTTGATTAATTAGTCCTTTAATATTTTCATCTTTCGAAAACAGTAGGGTCTTTGATTCATTTATATTCAAATCACGTCTTAAATTATACAATTCTATCCTTTGCGTCTTAAACGTTTGTGAGAGGATGCCTGAGGCTAAGAGTATGACATAGAAACATAATCTAAATTAATATTGTTAATCTTACAACTCCTGAAGAAAAATAACACTAACGGATAACTTAATCACAGGGTTAATCACGGCACTATGCTAGATTAACATGTAAGCCCGTAAGGATACTGACACAACTGGGGCTGCTAATTGCCCTCCACCTGAATAATCGCTCCACTCAATTATCCCTAGTCTGATGTGATTTCACTTTTGAAGCTCAGCTTATTGGAAATAATGAAAGACAGAGACGAATTGGTGTTGATTTAGATTTGTTACGGTTATTCGAGGAAAAACCGACCAACTGCGGCTTCCAAAAAAGCTTCCGTAGGTACCTTACTGGTGTCATTGTAAAAAACACAATTTTTATATCCTCTCTTACCTCCTTAATTTTCAACTTTGTTTTTTTGGTTGTTAGGTATTTAACGATACTTAGGTACTCGTACTTATGTCTATACTCCGTGGCATATCAAGATTCGACCTGTTATGGTTCAAAAGATTGAGACCTGATAGTACGGAGCTTAGCTAGGACCTATAGGTTCCAAAGTGAAAGTCTATTGAGCACAGATTCTCAAAAACTACGATATTGAAATAACCAAATTATTAAAATGTCAGGGAATAAAAAAAACTAGCTTAGCTTTAATTCTCACGCTTTCAAAAAGTGGTTTGGCAGTGAAATAATTAAGAGTGAGTAAGTACGATTAAAAAATAAGATGTGATGGAAAAAAATAAAAAACTCAAGAAAAAAACGTCACTTTACATTTAAAACTGGATTTTGGTATTACTGTGATATAAATCATACTCGAATGGCCTGTAAGCTGTCGTTAAATATATTAACTCTATCGAACCCGTATTTGTACGACTGACTTTCGAATTTTGGTAACAGTCCAAGTCCGATATATCGATCAGTGGAAAGCCGAGCACCTTGAAGCTGCAGAATTTCTGTCATTCGGTATGACAGTCTTTTCTTCTACATTTCACTACATAATATAAAACAAAGTCGCTTTCTCTGTCCCTATATCGCTATGTATGCTTAAATCTTTAAAGCAAGGCAAACGGATTTTGATGCGGTTTATTTTAATAGATAGAGTGATTCAAGAGAAAGGTTCATATGTATAATACATGCATAATATGCCGTGCGAAGCCGGGGTGGGTCGCTAGTATTTAATAAAGGGGATAAATTTAATTGTTTGTTGTGTGTTGACCCTTGGAACTTTACTGCAGACCCAATTTTTCAAATTATTTCACCAATAGAAAGCTCTATCCATAATTATCATACGCTACTTTTTGTCACGAGAAAATGTGGATTCAAGTACAGAAGAAGTACAGAAGTTGCAGGCAACAGTTGGTAGTTGAATATAAAAGTAGATGGAGTTTGAATTCAGAGAGACAGCATAAATGCGGCTGTTGTTGAACCATTAATGCCTCACCGTAAAACGTTCTCACCACGAGTAGACGTATGGAACGTAAAAGTCATAACAATTTTCTTTGTTACATTGGATCGCGATTTAACTAGTTCAACTGTACTTTTATTTTGAAGTTTTGCACTCAAATCACTTTCAAGGAATCTCTAATGTATCATTTCTATTAAATTGAAAAATTGTGCTCAGGACTTAAAACTTAAGTGAGACTTTTGACGTATTTTTATGATGGCGGAAATGATTAAAGGCTAAAACGAAATGCAATATCATTTCATTATTTAATATTAGTTATTGATTTAAAATCGAGACTAAATTTTTAATTTTTAGTAATTTAGTCCCGGAAACATAACGAAGGTACTTGTATTACAATAGAAACGTCTTGTTGGTAAGTACCTACTGCAAATGCATAATCAAGAAAACAGTATGAAAGAACTATTGAAAAGAGAGAGTGGGGACGAGAGACGCAAATATATATTTTTCATAATTTGTGTACTTTGCAGCAGCGCAAAAAGAACATGGCTCAGTGAATCTCATTTCTCACGGGAACTCATTGAAGTTAACATGGAATATACATTTAAAAAACGATCTAATTTAGGATGAACATTTAAGGATTTAAAAGGTTTTGGTTGTTTTAATATGTAGGTGTACTTTAATATTCAAATCCAACACGGTGTGTTGACTATGTGGTATGTGCAACCGCGGTCAAAAGCAAGGATTACTAGCAATAATGAGCGAGCTTTTAGTACCAGTGAAAGCAAATTCAGCCATTTTATGCAATTGGAGCGAATGAATTAATAATTTCAGTCAATCACCAATGTATTTACATCACATAACGTACATTATTGTGCTTGGTATCGCTATTATCATTTCATTTTCAGATTTGTTCGTGGTTTGCTTTCGTAAAACGGTAATTCTAATGCAAACTGGTATTGTGGATATGAAAATGTGTTTGTTTATTTTACATGTTTGTTTCCTCTCCATGCCTCAATACTTCGATCAATTTCGTCGAAATTTGGCACGTACTAGCCTTTTATCCTGATTCCTGATAAAATTCTTGTAAGACGTAATATAAGAAGCGAAATATTTATGTGTGGGTGTGTGCGAATGAAAATGTTTTTTATTTTTACACGGTGATACTAAGCTGCGGGCAGAAACTAGTATTTTGATTTCATCTTAATTTACTATTTATTGTAGGAATTCTTGATTTGATTTTAATTTAATTTGAACTAATTTATTATTGTATGGACCTAGTCTGCAAACGAAATTGTTTCATTTCATTTCATTAAGCAATAAATAGGTGAACGCTTTGTATTTCGTTCATAAAATAAACGCCAAGCGGTAGTAGCTTGGTACACGGCAAAATTATATTACGGGGGATTATCAGGTTTGATAAAATAGATGGTCTCCATTATTGTGGATAAGCTAGAATTAATTGTTCAGAAAGTACTTTTAATATTTGAATATTTCACACGCCTATGCCCCTGCTAAAAAAAGAAGTTAAGCCATAAAACATAACAAAGAAGTTGTTACAAAAAATAAGAAATTAACAACTAAGCTGCTTAGTTCCCAAAACACGCCCAGTTCTTGGTGCAAGGATTGTTTGCTTTTATATTAAATACGTTCGCTACTCGGATCTCATCACAATGATGCAACAGGGGGCTATTAAAATGGTCACAATACTTAAACATCATTTCACAGTTGATTAATATTAATTAATTGGCTCAATTTATCTATAAAAGTGTTCTCAAAAGTGTAATGTAGCAAAAATAATTCAAATACTTTGCGTAGGGCATTAAATTGTTCGAAAAGGAAAAACATTCGGATGCTTTCCCAATTTGGACCCTCTTTCTGCTCCACTGAGCCTACAAGGGACCCGTGGCTGCGGTCTAGGGAATTCGGAACCAACTTAACCACAATTAGTAAATCCACGCTGCACTGGAATATTCGGAGCATCTTGAGCAACGCCCGGAGATTGTAATGGGAAAATTAATAATTAAAATTGTGCTGTAATATTTACTTGGAATAGTCGCAATGCATCATAAATACGTATAACTTTGATGCAAAAGTAGAGTTCTGTGGGACGGACATCGATCGAAGCAAGCAGACCGAAAAAAAGATAACTGGACGAATTGAACGCATATCAAATACAGTGTCAGGAGCATGTTATCGACAGAATCGAAGTAATCGAGTAGCGGGAAATATGGAAGGCTGCCCAGCAGTGGGAAATTATCACAGGCTAAAAAAATACTAAGTTATTCAGAGCTAATGGCTATTTTTCTTACTGCTTTGAAACTCGTTTTTTACGATTTACACGCATGAAAAGGAAGACGGTTTTGCATTAAGAGTCAAACTGTTTTTGGACCTTCGAGGACCATCACAAAGTAACACTTCGATACCTTTAGGTTCAATTGGCGTAAAGGACAAAATGCCGAAAATGAGTTAAATATACAGTTTTGTTCAGAATTTTAAGCTCTATCGAACTGTATACTTAAAATTTTGATATCTCGTAAAATTTGACCTTTACGCCCCATAATTTTGGATCACCTATCACCAAAATGTGCTTTTTTTGTGGGTGTAAGTAACAAACCTGAAATCACATGGAACGTAAAGGAAATCATAAAGTTATAAACAACGACGTATAAACCTAAATTTACCATATTGTCCTGTAAGACCTACTTTTATAGGACTGAATTTACTTATTTGTCCTTTACGACCTTTACTTCTATACATTATACTTTAATACCAAATCAAAACTACGGCGTAAAGGACGTATATACAAATAGATATTTATTTCTTGGATTATACGACCTGATTAAGACACAAACATAAATCCTTAGGTCTAATTTAGATGAGAAAGTAAGTGTATCTCTATAAATTCTACACTTTAAGGTTCAATAAAATTGGTGTAAAAGACAAAAATGCTACTTTTCAGGAGAAGTAAAATATATTTTTTTAAGCTAAATATTTTTTTTATTTGGGGACCTATATCTTCGATGTATATGACAAAAGTGCTTAGAATTCCTCACCCTACGCAGTAAAATGGTAACCACAACGATAAATAGTGTATTTTAGAAGTTAAGTATCCTTTACACCCCGGAAAAAAGCGTCGGTAGTCCCTTACGCCCCGACCTTTTTAAAGAACTCAAAAGTTTTGAGGTTGTAAAGGTCAGTTTTATATAAAATTATACAATTTTGGGGTGTATAGTTCACTGTAACTTACTAAATAGTTCTTAAATAACTATAATTGCTGATTCCTCTTTCCACCTATACCCACAATTATGCTGAACATGGCCTTTAGGTCTTGTTACCTTAGGCTCTGTCTACGCCGTAAGGGATAAAACGTGATTTATGTATGTTATATATGTATTGTTCTTTATAATTATAAGTATTTATACGTGTCGTATAGATTAGCTAAAGTTAAACGTTAGCAATCGTTATCTTAATAATAGGTATGTATGTTATTAGTTATGTAGTATTGAAATTTCATGTAACATACATATTTTAAACAGTTTAGTTATATTTATAAACGATTATTTATGTAATAAAACATGTAGATTTACCCAGTCATAATTATAACAAAATGTCCAAATATTATAAATCTTAAATCAAGTATCTAAGAGCTCACAAATATTAAGCACGTCACTTATTAATTACTAGCTGTTATCAGCGAATTCGTCTGCAAAGAATTCGTTTATCGCTATTCCGCGGGAACTACGAAATTTTCCGGGATAAAAAGTAGTCTATGTGCTATTCCAGACTTTTTTCTATGTATGTGCCAAATTTCACCCAGATCCGTTTCACCGTTCTGGCGTGATTGAGTAACAGACAAACATCCATCCATACTTTCGCATTTATAATATTAGTTAGATAGTTAGATTAGATTCTATCCAACTAAGTGTCATTGGAAGATTTGATGTACAATTTGTCATTAGTTATTGCTCACATAAACTGAAATCATTAATTGCCAACAAGTATAAACATAGGTATACCTTATCAGACAGATTTTGAAAGCAATGTTCGTTTGTTAGCAATATTTAACAAAAAACACCAAAATTTATAATCTATAGGTACCTAAATGATACAAAATTTAACTTATAACGATCTCGTTTTGTGTATGGTTGCGTTAAATGATAAATATAAGTGACGTACTTATTAATGTTTATGATACCTGATTTAATACTTAAAATGATCAAACATTTTGTTACAATTATTATAATTCGTGCTTTCATTTACAATATTCTTTTCTTTCTTCTTTTCTTCTTCTTTCTCAATGACTTTGAGCAGTGCCACTGTTCACACATATGGTTCGAGTGCCTGTTAGTGATAGAGAAGAAACCATTTTGGCAGCGTAGCGTGCGTCTAAAGTCTTTACAAATAAGACACAAATGATTGTCAGCCTCTTAATGACATTTGAATGCTACATTACCAATAAAATAAAAATATAATAATTCCCAAAGGTACATTTTAGCAAATAGTAAAATATTTTGCGTCATTGATACCTTTAATTACGGTTATGTAAGGAAAATAACATAAAACGTCTAAATTATAGTGAGCTATACACCCGAAAATTGTATAATTTTATAAAAAACTGACCTTTACAACCTCAAAACTTTTGAATTCTTTAAAAAGGTCGGGGCGTAAGGGACTATCGACGCTTTTTTCCGGGGTGTAAAGGACACTTAACTTCTAAAGTATGCTATTTATCGTTGTGGTTACCATTCTACTGCGTAGAGAGAAGAATTCTAAGCACTTTTGTCATATACATCGAAGAAATAGGTCCACAAATAAAAAAAATACAAAGGTTTTAAAAATAAAAAAAAACGTTTTTTGCTTCTCCTGAAAAGTAGCATTTTGTCCTTTACGCCAATTGAACCTAAAGGTATCGACTTGATTCAATCTAATTGAAAACATAAATGTTGTTTTCAATAAAATCATGAATAAATAACGCAGAACCGTGTGCCAACGCACGTTTTTAAATAAAAACGGAAAGAGTTTCCAAAGCCCCTTTATTAATTGTATGTACTTTAAGTACTAACACGTTTAATCCGGTCTCGCTTAAATCGTTTGTTTGCGCGGTCGGATTAAAATCGAAATTTCACAGCGCACGAAAATCGAGCCTTCGTTTACGTGGGGAGGATAAGCTAGTTAACCCGACGAATGGCTGAGTTATTGCTCCTTTATGATGGAAAACCACGGTCACCGTGGCGAATGATCGTGGCGCTCAGGGACTCGAGACTCAAAGCCAAATTACTTGCCTGCTGCGATACGTTACGATTGACTTCCTCACACTTTTTTTCAATTTAAAATTGAATCACACAAGAATTTTACTGTTCCGCGTCGCCTTATAGAAAAAAAAATCCTTGCCTATTAAGAACCAACAATTTTAACTATGTTTTATTTTAATGGTTGCTGCCATGGAAATTGGTACTTACTTAGCTTCAGAAACGGTACACAGTACCTTTGAAAGGTAGCGCAGCGTAATAAATACTTAATTATCAAATGATGCTCGCCATATCTAAGTGGGTTGACTCTTGAAATTTTATTAAATTACTCAGTAATAAGCTGACTTACGGCGGAAAAGTAACCATCTCGAGTCTGGAATAAGCTCTTAAGATTTTATTAAACGCTGGTTGCAAAAATAACTGTAAAAAGTAAAAGTAATTTATATGTCTGCGTTTATTACCTACTAGCAGATACTGTCTTACCTTGTGATGGTGTTACAGCCCTAGTTTGACTACCTGCGTCTGGCGGTATGGCGAAAGTTTTCTTCGTTCATTGCGCGGCCGAGACGCCAGAGTCACTATGGTTACATAACAATACGCGCAATGAACTGACATCTGTTGTGCCATCGCACACACGTAGCCTGGCCGTAAAGGGGTTTATACGGTGACTTAGTTGAATTTGCAGCTTAAAACATTTCATTACTTTGCATGGTAGAGAGATATTCCTAAAAATTTTAAGTTTTACGATGAAGATAGTGTGAGAAACTCTAAAATTCGGCCTAGTCGGACTATACAATTGCCTTTTTTAAACTGAATATCCGCTGTAGATTTTGACGGCGAGGATTGTTACAATGAATATTGATCTATTGAAAAGCGCAGGAATAACATGTTTTGTGTACGGAGGCACCCTTTCATTTTTCATTGTATTTTATTTGCAGGAGGGACATATCGCAATAATATATACATAATGTATAAATTTCAAGTACCTTTCTACCTACAATGACGGTCCAAAAGATAAACAGACAGACGGATACAGCAAAGCTTTGTGATAGTCCGAAATCCTTAATCCAGAATCCTTAAAACCATAATAATGCATTTGTCAAATCTGGTAGTATTAGCTTTACCTTTAATAACGGTCCCAAATAACCTCTAACCAGCTAAAATAATGTACATTAAGTATCGTGAGACATATTTAAACTGATGGCGCCTGGCTTAGCCATTTTGTCGTACAATAAGTGAAATAAGTTGGCCATCCGGTTAAATATGTACGAGAAGGGTTGTCGGGAAAGGATTGGGCGGGTAGCAGGTAGCCGTGACAGGATCACACATATGGGTTGCTATAAACACGACACCCGTACTCTTGCTGATCCTGTTTTCTTAGTACCTACATTGTGATACCGAAATGCACACTTCGAATGATCAAAGCAAAACGGATTGTGTTAAGAGCAGCCAACACACACCAACAAAGCTATCTATCACGGATTATGTTCGAAACAATTGAAACAAGAAAGCAGCGTTAAAAAGTTAGGAGGGTGTAATCGAAACACCATGATATTATTTATTATTTAACCCAAGAGACTGAAAGTAACTGTTCAATATGCAATATCCAGGGGCGATGTAAGCATCTACGGCGTTAAGAAAGTTAAGGAACACTTTAGAGATGTTGTGACATTGTCTTATAGAAGTTAAAAGCGCCTGACGCTTAGCGTACCGCCAAGTTTTCATAATATGTTTTCACGTCACTTTACGTCAGCGGGAACGCAATGATGGAACACGCAATCTTTCTGCTAAGTGTAGGGTTCAACATTAGGTATACTGAATATCGTTATGTTTATAAACACGCGTTGTGTTTGAATATAGCTTTTGTTATGTTGAAAACTGAGATATTTGAGACAGCTCAGAAAGTTGTTTTTCTAGCTTTAGTAAAGAAATTGGTTGAATATGGAGCTAATGGAAATAAGTAACGTTAGGTACCTCAGTAGAATTTCAGAAAGGGATAAAATAAAGCAGCAAATATACATAGGATTCCGGAAATTTGGAGTGGTGCTGTTCGTAGAAGCTAATTATTTCATATAAATAATGTACCAAATAACCTTTAATAAAACACAATGAAAGAGAAGAATGGATATTAGATATAAAAGGAATTTGCAAAGGTCTTGTACCTTTGTGAGATTAATGACGAGAAAACTTTTGTTTCGCGATAATCTTCTTTAGGCCAAGTTTTCATCAAAGTAAGATGCTGATGGAATTTTCATCGACAAATTTTAAATCGGCTGAATAAAATTTATAATTGAAGTTTCACCAAAATGCCAGTTAGCGATAGCAAGGAGAGTTCTGCCAGAGTTTCTTGTACCTACATGGGTTTCCAATTTAACCGACTTTCAGTTTCTCTGATTGAAACGCAAGACAGCACTAATTCATTATTAAGTCACATGGGAACTGGTTATTGAGTTCGTTGATGATTCTAAGTACCTGATTATATAATGCGTTTACCGAGTCAAAATATTCAAAGATGTTGTGTAATATATTATAAACACCTTTACCTACTTAGTCAAAATATTCTTAAGTCACTAATTTATAAGTACTTTAATTTTTAAAGTGAGGCTTCCGGTCACTCTTGTTCAATTAAATATCATTTCATTTCGGAACCTCGCTAAAAATATGAATTTAAAAATAGGCCAAGTTCTCCTGTGTTTACTAAAGAAGATGATATCTGAAACAGTGCCAAGTTTGGCACTGACTGTAATAACAGTCAAATAAATCCCATTAATTTATTTTATGTAAGTTAACTGTTAAACGTATGACTTGGCCGTTAAAGACAAGTAAGTTAGCTAACGTAATATCTTAGCCCTCTAGGTTGGCAACGCATTTGCGATCCCTCCGGGGTTGCGGGTGTCTATGGGCAGTGGTGATCACTTACCATCAGGTGACCCACTTGCTCGTTTGCCTTCCTATTCATAGATAAAAAAGAAACGACATGATGCTAGTAAAACGGTCAAACCACATTAAATAAGAAGAAAAAGTAATATTATAACAGAAACGCACACGCGACATAACAATGAATTCGAATAGGTATTCGATTTAGGGGTAGCATATTCCAAGTCAGTCAGCAAAAAAACTTTAAATTTATTTTTCAAAAATAACGGCCACCAAAAATATGCCAAATTTCAAATTTGTTGAAATTAACTTTGAGTTTTACTAAAGTAAGTTACTATAATTTACGAAGGCTTTAAATATTTTTTGTCAGGAAGACATTTTTAGTCTTCGATAAATTGATGCAGACAAATCTGCGAGGAACTTTTGATTAAAATATTTTATATCTTCGAAAATTATCGGAAATGAATAGCCACAATCCTAAAGACGATTAGAAGTTATCCGCAGTCTCAGCGAACACAATTAATTAAATAAGCTATCTTTCAATTTTCTAAGAAGCTCCCGTAAAAGCAGATTCCAGGAAGTGACCTCCTTTATTTTATGTTTCTCAGAACTTCTGTTTTATTTATATTCAGAAAAAAATCCTTTTCCTGTACGTTTTCAATTGTGTTGAGTTGAAATTAAATCGTGTTCGTGGGGGAAAACTTAAACTAACTTAACTTTAACTTATTGTTATTAAGAATATAAATATCTTACCCCCTTGCAAAAAAAACGGGCACCCATGGTTTTTGATTTTTGTGTGCATAAAAGCTTACTTTCTAAGCTTTAATGCCTAAAAATCTGAAAACCATAGGTGTCCGATTTTTTTGGAAGGGTGTGTATTTTGACCTGTAGACTCTAACTCGCTCGCAATCACCATCGTGTTCATTTTGACAGTTCTTGTATGAATGTGACAGCTAGCTGATTCCGATGCTAATTGTCAGCCCATACATGAACTGTCAAAATGAACACGATGGCGATTGCGAGCGAGTTAGACAATAAGCCTACTGATTCCAGTTGCCCTAATCGTGTTTATGTAAAATCGACTTCAAATTCGGGGAAATTACGGGCACAAGAGGCATTTCATCTAAGTCCTTTAGGTTAGCAACGCATCTGTAATCTCTCCGGGGTTGCGGGTGTCTATGGGCA
The DNA here is from genome assembly GCA_963854515.1 of Pandemis heparana. NCBI lineage: Eukaryota > Metazoa > Arthropoda > Insecta > Lepidoptera > Tortricidae > Pandemis > Pandemis heparana. The sequence goes on from OY978010.1 coordinate 10,090,746, forward strand.
GTGGTGATCGCTTACCATCCGGTGACCCACTTGCTCGTTTGCCTTCCTATTCACATAAAAAAAAATACTACTAACTACTAATACTAATATGTATTACTAATTAGTACTAATTGTTCACTTAATTCAAGTTTAGTTGGCGTAATTTTATATTATGCTCCGACTCCGCTCTACTTCATGCTAATAATTCCTACGGTATAGAGTACAATCGGTTGCTCTGCCTACCCCTGTGGGAAAGAGGTGTGACGGTATGTATGTATGTATAGTAATACATTCTGAGGGTGGTGAAATAAAGAATGTCTCAGATCGCAGGAACTTGTCGCACGAGCCAAATTCGAGGGCGATAAACATGCGACCTGAGGCTTTCTTTATCACCGCCTGAGATGTGTACACAATTTTACTTCTTCCCCTGGCCAGGAAGCGAAAATTTCCGCTCGCGTATGGGGGGATAAATTGCTAATTACGCCACGGGACGACGTAAAGATTCAAAAAACGTAAATAAAGCATCGTGCATAACTAAATATTTAATCATATATCTTGCTAGGTAGGCAGGTACTCACTTTAAGTTAAGAATGGATTAGAAAGAAAGAAAGAGAGAAAGAAAGAAAAAAGTTTATTTATGACAATCACATATTAAATAAATAAACACATTATACATTCAGATACATAAATTGTCACAAAATGGTCCCAACTCAGCATGTGCTGGCCTTGCAGCCAGCGCTGGTCTTCCGTTGGGACCAATTACTTTTTATTCTTAATAGTTTATTAATTACAGAAATAGAGAATCAAAGCAAGCAAGCAGTGATAAACCACGATAACTAAAATCGTAAGACCGGCATAAGTTTGCCTACAAAGGTGTTCAATGTTCATGACCCAGTCGATGATCATCCAGTCGTTAATGAAAAAAAAGTTCTTTAATCTTTTCTAAGAGGGCTATTACAGAAGATAAAAGAGAGTATAAAATTAACCTATATAAATTATAACGTCACCTGTTTTAAAACAAGGGTAGAGTAAGTTCCTTGATTGCAAGGGTTTATTAACAGGGCCGGAACTCCGGCGCAAAGTTGCATGTTCGGCGACCTCAATCGCGGTCAGAGGTGTCTCAACTTCGTTGGCGATCAGCTTAATTTGTTACCAGAATTTAACTATAGGTATTTCGTCCCTTAAAGCATTATACAAATTTGACTAGAGCAATTACTACTCAGAATACAAAGATAAAACATAAGCCATAACATCTTGCTCGCCAATCCTGCCGCTAAGCAGCAGTGCTTGCACTGCTGTGTTCCGGTGTGGAGAGTAAGACAGCCGGGGAAGAGGCATTTCATCTAAGTCCTCTAGGTTGGCAAGGCATCTGCAGTCCCTCCGGGGTTGTGGGTGTCTATGGGTAGTGGTGATCGCTTACCATCAGGTGACCCACTTGCTTGTTTGCCTTCCTATTCATATAAAAAAAAGCCACCATTGATACATATTTTAGTAGTAATCTTTCGAAAATAATACCTAGTAGCAAAATTATTCTTATGAAATTTTAAATTTATCCAAAGTAAAGGTGAATAATCTAACTAGGTACGTAATTAGTTAAGTACCAAAGTACATTGAATGTTTGGTGTGTAAAACTCGTTTTTTTTATCTAATTACATCAATAAACCTTTTTTTATTAATCCCGAGCACGACTCTTTTCAAAATTTTCAAATTGATCTAATTTGAGCGTCACTTCGTATTGACAGACAAAATAATAAAATAAATTTACCTACAATTTTTCCCAATGATAACGAGATTCTTACGTTTTTCGTAAAGATTTGAACGACTATAACTATTCAGTTTGGTATGGTGCTGATATCGCGTTTTTTATCTTGATGTACCTACTCGTAATTATTTATAATTGTATCGTTACACGTGACGCATTCAAAAACGACGAAATCCTTTACCTAATTAAATGCTTTAAATACGCACTCAAATATGCAATTCATTTGGGAACATCACCGCATGCAAAGCTCTTAATTATCTCGTCTGCTTACTTGAGTTCGCGTCACATGTATTAAGGGGATCATAAAACTCTAATTAGGGCTTTGAGGTCAAGAGTCTTTTGGACACGGTTAATCGCCAGCAAAAACCGAACCGTAATTTGGTCCTTATCTGACGATAAAGTGTTCATTTTAATGCCAATTGTTAGAGCGACCTTTGTGCTAATGATCGCCTAGATCGAGCCGCAGGAGTACCTGTTCTGAATTTCTACGAGCATTGTATTTAGGTTGTTAATGGTAATGAGTGCTTAATTAAGTTAATATATTTTAACTCTCTTATTTATAAACGCATTTGGTAAATACCTTCGATTCTTCTCGTCGTCAATACTACAATATTTGAAAACGAAAGTTTTTTTCAAGTTTCTGCTACCAAGTATAACTTATGGAGATGAGATAATTCGTTCAGCAACCTATTGGAACGCACTGTGCTCGGAGTTTAAATGGAGGATAAAATTTGCAACGAAGTTATCTGACACAGAAACAAAGTCATCGATGTAGCATACAGGATTAAGCTGAAATGGTAATGAGCTGGCCATATCTGCCCATATAGAGAACCGATAACCGCTTGGAGTAAACGAGTTCTTGAGTGGAGACCGTGCGACTCAGCAGCCGTAGTGTAGTCGCCCTTCAGCTTGTTGGAGGTCTCTGTCCAGCAGTGGACTACTATTAATTTGTTTTACGCACACGCATAAAACCTTTGGTAAGTATAGGTTTTTGACAAAAAAGTCTCAAACGTATTTATCCTACTACTATTATAAAGGCGAAAGTTTGTAAGTATGGATGTATGGATGTATGGATGTTTGTTACTCTTTCACGCCAGTACGGCTTAACGGATCTGGATAAAATTTGGAACAGACATAGTTTATGATTTGGAATAACACATAAGCTACTTTTTATCCCGGAAAATTGCGTAGTTCCCGCGGGATAGCGATAAACGAATTCTTTGCAGACGAAGTCGGGGGCAACAGCTAGTTTTACATAAACGGAAAATGGCAGCGCCTCTAGCTGCATTGCCTATTGGGGCAACAGACTAATCTCATAGTATTGTTGCGTAAAAAACTTGCACTAAGCGCTCAGGTGACGAGTTTAGGTACCTATGCGTCGTTTTGTCGTTCACAGCTCGCCGCCTGTACTTTTTATTTGTTCTGAGGGGTAGTTTATTAACCCTACATAACTTTACGTCGGCGAAGAGCGTCCAGTTTGCATAAAATCCAAAAAACACCACGTAAGCCGATACACTAAATAAAGCCGAGCTGTGAAACGTAACTAGACTAACTGTAAATCCGGTTGGAATCCACGATTGTTCATATACGCGGGCGGGCTGACAAACGTTTGTAGTTAGTTAGTTTCTACCTCAGACCAAATGCAAAGTAAAAACAGAATTAGCTTAGCCTTAGCCTCGTGCGCGTGAGCGTAACACAATCAATTTGCTTGGTGGAGTTATTTTGCACGTGTGTGTGTGTGCAAATGTATGTAAACGGCGAGGCGTAGTCACTTTACTGTTGGTAAATAGAACTCAGTTTTTTTATTAGGTACCTCACCTGATGGTAAGCAATCAATACTGCCCATGGACATCCGAAACACTGTAGCATGGCATATGTAGTGGTGCAGATGAGGGGGAGCTCAAATAGTATCCTGAAAATGATAGCAGAGAGGTGGGATTCGGATATAATCCGCCGATACACCGACCTGCATGTCCTACGAAATAATTAATTAATTAATTGTAACACTAGTACTAATATAGTTTATAAGTAATCCTGTAACTAACTAACTAACAATCTATGGATCTGAGATATCCGAAAATAAATTATTTTTATTATTATTTATTATTATATATGTATTGCCAACTTAGAAGGCTAAGATGGAATAGATACCTAATATACCTGAGTGCTTGTGTTTTACTTTTCTTCTTAGTTATTTGATGTAATGTTTGTGGCCTCTAAACATCTGGACTTGACAATTGAGTGAACGCACTCAAATATGAATGACTGTAGATTCTGACTGCAACTGATCCGTGAAATGCATAAGTCGGTGCTCAGGCTCGCCTCTGCATTCAACTTTGCCCAGTAAGCCTCACTTGATTGGACGAGTTCGAATGCATTCAGCCACATGAATTTCCGCGGTATGGAATTTCATAAGGGCAAGAGCACATGCTATCTTGAAAATTAAAGTTAGCAAAATGTAGTCATCTGTTGGTTAGACAAATAGTTTCTAGACTTATTCTACTTATTGCCGCGCTCTCTTTCAAATACATAGCAGTCAATGATATAACAAGCATTACTACGTAATTTATAATAACGATAATGATTTCTATAATATAATTGCAACAAACCGGATAACTCACGTATAAATAGCCGAAAGAATGCTCCGACAATTGTTTCGGACTATTCCGTAAGTCGGAATAGTCCGAAACAATTGTCTCACGGTATTTTCATGTTGAAAGTGGCAATTCCTATACCTAATAGTTCTGTGGAGCAGATAGGTAAATTCAGATTTAACATCTATTCTGTCATAAGTATTTGTGTGATTTTGCACAATCATGCCAATTGTCTCGTCGCCTTAAAAATGTTTTCTACAGTTTCGATTGCGTGCCGCGGAAAGTTTGCATTTTCCCAGAATAAAAATGTTTCTATTAGAAAAAAAACATTATGAAAAATCAGTTCAATGCAATGAACTATGAAATCAAAAAATAAATAAAGTGGTAGCGATCCGGACAAACCTTGCACTAGGTCTTTTTACCTACACAGAATCAAACAAAGTTCACCCTTAGTCTATGTAGATGTACTGCCATTGTCACCTAACTGTCGGACAAAATGCTCCAGCATGAGTAGTACCTACTTAATATGCGGTTTATAACAAAACACGTAGAAATTAATAATGAAAGCGGTCCCTATTAATGTTAATGATTTATTTCAAATTCTATTACGACAATTTGTATGAGTACAGTAATCTGCATAAATTTCATTTGGACAATGCCGTAACGAGAATTGCTGTTGTCGCTCCCTTTCACGACTGTTTCTTACAGTTCACGATGTTTGTTTGGCAACTTTCTACATTTGCAAGCTCATTAATTAGCGAGTTAATTAGTCAGAATTTACAAACACTTGCCATCGACTTAGAAGCCAATGTTTGATCGCATAGAAACAAGCTCGTGCACATTTATATTATTTTAGCCTAAAGCCGACTTCGCTGAAAAGATGTTAATTCGATCAAGCACTCAACAAGATTGGAAGTTTCATATAATGACCGTATCGAAGGATTTGGAAAAAAACCTGATTACATTTAGCTCCATTCTTAATTGAGCAGCAATCGAGTGTCGTAGATGAACATGAACATTTAATGTTACTTATTCAGTAGGTAAGTCAAGACATTGTATAGAAATAAATTGTAATGTTTATCGTTTTAAGCGTAGGTAGGTACGAGATATTTGTATTTTGGTTCTATTTGCAACATGTGATTAACTTACGAAAACCATCATTTTGAGTTTAAAATCTCACAGAAGAGCGCATTGTCCCGATCGGTGCTTTCGCTACCACCACAAAAAAAACAGTCATTTATGTTGGTTTTGCAGGTTACGGAGTTATATAGTCGACCAAAAATTATTATTGAATATTCATCGAGTATTTGTACGGAACCCTTCACTGCAATAGACAAAATATCTGACTAGTTCTCCATCATTATTACCGTTCATGTACTTATCTTGTTGACAGTAGCTTTTCCCTTGTTGCTGCGACATTCATGTTCAAAAGTGTTCTCCTGACCCGGTTGTCACACCCACTATACCCCGACAGCTGGCAAACGTGAATTGAAGTAAATTTTTAAAATGAGTCTCATTTATTATCAAGCGCCGTATTCGCTGGCATTTCGTTTGTGTGCAATCCAACATAAACAAATCCGTGAAAGGATGTCCTGCGTAAGTTACGACCATTTTTCATAGCGACAATCCATTAAGCAGGGAGTATAGCGAGGTTGTTAGACGTGTCAACACGGATCAAGGGGCAGAATAAATCGTTACGTTTGTTCCATTTATTTTCCCCGGTAATTCCTAGTTGAAAGCGAGGTAGTTGACCTAGATAGCTTACTTGAGTCTAGTGGCTTTCAGATTGTATTATAGTAATTTCTTACCGATACACATACAGTTTATTTTAAGTGATATTGACAAAGGTTCGACTTGTTTCTACTAATATTAATTAAGGCGCAATGTTTGCGAGTTTGGATGTAGGAGGCAATCTTCGACATTACTCAACTGATTTCAAAAAATCTTTCACCAGTAGAACGTTATCACTGACTGGCATACGAGTAGGTACTTTTTACTTTTTATCCCGACAAAATGCAAGTACCCGCGGGAGAGGTCAGCTAGTTTTACTCAAAAGTTAAACAATTTTTCAATCTTATACACCTGTTTTGCAAATGCTTGCTTTCTGTTGTGTAAACAAGTGAAATCAAACCCCAAAATCAAGTCCGTCAACTAAATGAGACAAGTGAAAACTTCAAATTCTTTGGGTTTACTTTCGTTACGCAACAATTTCCGTTTACGAGGTTCCAAGGGCTTTTCATTAAGCTAGCCGGCGGTTGGATGTCCCGGCCGAGGAGGGGAGAATAAAATTGGGTTAGAAATTGTTTTTAAATATTCTAAAGTGTCTTCTTTTTTGCATGTTTTACTTGATTGTGTAGACTATTTGACTATTTTAATTTACATATTGTGTGTTACATCAAGCAAAAGCACTTTACAAAGAATCGTGGTTATTAGTGTTCCATTTTTATAGTTTTTTTTTTATTTAGCGGTTAAGATACGAAAAAGTGTTGAAGTAAACTCTAAATAATTCTTTAACTAACTATTACTGGGTATTTCATATAATTATAACAGAACTATTTCTCTTTGAAATTGCACAAAAAATTTCAAATGATGCACGAAAAACCATCTCCTTTTACAAGATTATTTTCAGTAACACATCGGAAGGTTTTAACTAATTAATTGATGTATTCCACAGGTATAACCAAATAGTTCTTCGCGCAGCGAAGATGAAAAGATCATCAAAATAAATGAGTATTAACACTTACACTTCCCAGATCCCGACATTCAAGAATAAGTAGCCAACATTACGTAAATACACTTTTAACTCGTTCTAATCAGTTTAGTAGTGCGCTAACTTGCGCCACGTTAAAGTTCGGCGCCGGCGCTACGACAAGCGCTACTTATTAACATAAAGGCTAAACCACGGATTAGCAAAACCACTGAGCAAATTTAGCCTTAAAAAGGCATTAAATATAAAAAATACTATCTAATATACCTAACGTGTGCTTTTATGCTTAACCGCCACACTCGGGTCTCTTTTGTCACATAAATTTCATTGGTTATTTTTTTTCATAACCCATTCGTGCATTTTCAGGATTTTTGGAAAAGTCATCAGAAAGTAGTATTCGAAACTTCAATTTCATGGAACAAAATGTAGACTCCTCCTCACTACATGACTGCTCAGTAAAAGTTCAACATGAAACTACCGTGAGACTCAAACATAATTAGGTACAAAAAACCGAATAACTCACGTAGTGGCAGTGTTGAAACAATTGCCGGAGCATTCTTTTGGCTTTTTAAACGTGAGTTATCCGGTTTGTTGTAATTAAAGAGAGTATTGTTTGTTTTTTAATTTTGTGTGCGTTCGGCAAATACAAAATTTCAAAGTGACAGTCTAAAACGAAACAATAATATTTTAATTAACCAACACTTTAATCCACTATCTCGACAGCTTCCTTATCAATGTTTAGGTACCTACGAATAGTTTTCAATTTGTACATAATATAATTTACCTAGTGCTGATTTGTGCCTCATTAGAGTTCGCCTTGTTTCGCTCCCTCCGCAAGCTCCGCATATTAGCATAAAGGCTAAACCGCGGATTAGTAAAGCCACTGAACAAATTTTTGCTTCACACCCAGCCCTGTTTCAGGAGAACGTAGCTGTTTTAGTGTTAAGTAAATTTAACTTAAGCAATGCATGTTTTTTTACATAATGTATTGAGTTACATGCAATCTTTAATTTGAACTATCGATTTAAAATAAGTAGAGTCTAATAAATCAAATTCTAAGTAACCAACGCACGGACACAACTATCTTACACGTGTGGTAGAACAGCAAGGTGACTGTTTTGTTTTCTAATAGCCTTCACTTATAATAATTTTCATTAGTTTAGAGTACTATTTAACTCAATGTCTTTTATACTTAGAATCTGATAAACGTGAACTGGTCATAATTTGTAAGCTAGTTAGAAAATTGCAAGGCACCCAATGAGCTACCTCACCACTTAAGAGAGATTTTTACCAGGCACATGGGGACAGGACCACTTTATTCGGCACCAAAGTTTTATACCTCATACCGAACCACTCATTCTGAGAGAAGCGAAGAGATAGCGGTACCTAACCCTGCGCAAAAACCGCCCCAGCTTATACCGAGGATTAACCGTTACAGAGTATTTGCTTATTCGCTTGTATTCCTAATGACCCACTCCTGTCGCCGACGGCCGTAAGACAGCGACAAATCCACTCAACGATTGGCGCAACAAATTTGTTACATAGACAAAGATTTATTTCCGTAAATCTGTGTTATCCGCCGGAGGCGAGCGGATTTGTTTTAAAACAAAGCTTGCTTGCCCGAGTCATAGTAAGCACATTTAAAACAGATTGAAAACTGAACTCGCGATTTTAACTCATCGCTGCCATACCAGGAAGTTGATCACGCAAAAACTACTAGTTATTTGCTCAAAGCTTCTCGTGACCACGGCTGTGTCTACGTGTGTTGTTCGAAACGTGGAGGCAATTTGAACAATACTTTGCGCGGTAGACACGTATTGTACAGGAAATGGAGTCTTTGTTATCTATTCATTTATTTTTGGAGATCCAACTGCTATAGATTACAGAGTGAGTTACTAATAAATAGTAAAATTTAAGCCAATTAAAGGCTCTCACAACTAGGAAAGATAGCCAATTATCGTTCGTCATGTAGCTACTATGGTAAATAGCGACCCGGTGGCCGAATTTCAAAATCTTTACCAGTGAAAATCTGCCTTAAATAATATACATACATACATACATATCGTCACGCCTCTTTCCCACAGGGGTAGGCAGAGACTACTTTGTTCCACCTGCTACGATCCTGACATACCTCTTTCGCTTCATCCTCATTCATCAATCTCTTCATACACGCTCGTCGTGATATAATGTAATTTATTAAAACATTTTAACTCCGTACTCCTTACGTTTTTTAACATGAATTCTTGCGATACTTATTTTATGGAGCGTCATTTCTAAAAACGTCGCTTTTCTACTGTCCTTAAAAGGAACACTGTGCTTTGACACTCGTCACTCCGAGGGATACGACGACCAATGTGTACGCACAAGGATTACAGCGAGGAGGATTCCGTTAGCACGTTAAATAATTTGGCGATTTGCCGCCTCGTTGGAGGCGGTGCTGACTTTTACGAGTGTTCTAATTATTATGAAAAAAATGCTCGATTTAACTCTTGGCAAAGACAAGGCCTTTTATCACTCACTTGGGTTTATTAACTGACCTTTAAGTGCATCTTAGATTTTTGATAAACATAGCCTTAAGTCACGTTACCTACCTTACCCAAAACACTTTCTACCCCGTAAGGGTTAAAGACGTGATTAGTATGCACGTATATGTACACATATCATGAAATTACGACTGATTAAATTTTCTCTCTGGGTAGATACCTATCTAAAAACACCTGTAATTGTTGTAGATTTGTTATTTAATTGCAATCACCCTTTTGTCTGTCTCTTCGACAATTATTTTTGCCAGAGATATACAAAGCTTGCATTTTGCCATAAGCAGCTACTTTTAACCTCAGGATAAATATTCTTCTAAAAACTGATTAAAGTATAAATTTTTCGACATACTGTAACAGTTCGTAGAACTAAATGCATGAAGTAGAAGCGCTGCGCAGCGAAGCGAGTAACCAAGTTGTCCGATTGATTAAGTATGGACCTTTCCGGATTTTGCATATCTAAACTCGTTACTTAGATCGCTTCGGGGTCCATTTTACTTAAAAGACCTTTTAACAACGTCAATGTAATATGCCATCGTCATTTAAGTAAATTATAACGTTAAATGAATGGATCACTGTTACAAAATTGAGATCGGTTTTCGGAACTAGTAAAACGATAAAGCTGTTAAAAATTGGGGCTTTAGAATCAAATCAATTATCATACGTTTTAAAGCAACTTTTATTCAAACAATACCTACCTGAGTAAAAAAAAATTACGAGTTTGGTAATAATACTTATTTACCTTTTAGCGATGTATTATTAGGTATCTACGATTGTCTTTCAGCTATAGCTGTTTTTCAGACGTGTTTGCGAATAGGCAAGATTGTTGGTCTATAAACGATTACGTATTAAGAAAATCGTAGGTTTAATTGTTAAATAAACAACAGAACTAAAGTCGACTATTGATCGCGACGAAGTTGTTTACAGGCAGATGGTAATTATACCATTCCGTTTTACGATTACTAGTAATTTTATCCTTTGCCAAAGAAAATCATACAAAGGGGCGAGTTAATTTCATAATGAAGTCGTGTGTTTAATTACGCGTATAAGGTTTGTGCGCGGCGGTATTCCGGCTGGCAAAACAAACATCCCCCTACACGTACAATCCACGGAATTTATACTCCGCTGTACGTATTTTATCCGGTGTTTAGCAATATAACCTGTATCTTATTGTGATAGGGATTCCATGTTATCAAACAGAGTTTTATTTAAAGCAACAACATTAAGTTTCGGGTTGTCACAAAACCACGTCAACCACTTCCCAACGATCGTCGTTATTAATTTCATCACCCAAATAATCCCAGACTAAATTTACACGAGTATCGTGTTATTAGCTCATAAACATCGATGGACGTTCAATATTGGGGTTAGTACTCGCGCAGTTGTTTACCTGTTCATTTTATTGTCACAACGGAAATTAATTAAATAAGGGTCAGCAATTGTTGCGATGAAAACCAAAACGCGACCGCGTTATTTGAAGGGATATCGCGATCCCTGTCCGTAAAAGCGGTAAAATAAGAATTTCTATCATCAGTCACTCTCTGAATGGGAGATGTGAATAATTTGTAATGTTTCTGCGCCACTCATTCACGCCAAACTGATTAGAGAGACCCAGATCTCAACTAGACCGTTATGACCTCTTTCTTGCTCCCTGATAATAATAGGCTCCGTTTCGTCATCAATATTCCAAAGAAGATTGGAATCGGCATCAGAAGTTTTGTGTAATGTTTTCACCGAAAGCCGATATTTTCAACCGACCAGTTTGAGACTGCTATAAATCAGAAGGGAGTTGAGATTCGATAAAATCGATGGGCCCAGTCGAAGACGAAACGGTTAAGAACAATATAAGTACCGATTACGAGTGAAAGTATTCGAATGCATAAATATCCTTGATACGGCTCCTGTCGCCCGCGGATTACGGGGAAACGCCACAGAATTTATTTCCTAGTGGGTGTATTGAGTAAGTAGGGTTAGTTTATTCAATAGAATTCCTTTTACCCCACCTATACGCCTACAAACATGCTAAACGTGGCCTTTAGGTCTTGTTACCTTGGGCTCTGCCTACCCCGTAAGGGATGAAGGCGTGATTTATGTATGCACTAGCTGTTGCCAGCGACTTCGTCTGCAAAGAATTCGTTTATCGCTATACCGCGGGAACTACGCAAAGCCTATGTGCTATTCCAGACTTTTCACTATCTATATGCCAAATTTCATCCAGATCCGTTGGGCCGTTCTGGCGTGATTGAGTAACAAACAAACATCCATCCATCCATACTTTCGCATTTATAATATTAGTTAGATTAGATAGTTACATGTATTCTTTTTGAACTTAAAATTTGGATTACAATTATCCTCATTCCCCACTAGTAGGTACGATGCATTTGGGTGATTAACAAAACGTTTTTGAAGAGCAAAGATTAAACGGTTCGGGTTCTGTCGTAATTTTATGTATTTATTCCGAATTTTAATGAAAGTGTTACAGCAGTTCCAATAAATCCCCCGGGCGAAAGGGGATAGTTCGTAAATGGGATGAGGACAGTTCGCATTAAAACTGAACTTAAATTCGTCAATTTTAAGATAAAATTGATGGCAATCAACTGCCTTGAATTGAACTCGAGAGGAGAAACAAAATGATGGTATTCCAAATGATGAACGTTTAGCAAAAACCTGACGAAGTAAAGTTTTTGTAAAAGATGTCACAGTAATATTGCTGGGGGTGTAAGCTTAGTCAAGTCACGTCTCACGTCATCTGGTTGAAACTTAGACGTTGGCGAAGGAAAACAAAGCATAAATCATTGTATTTTCGACGACATAATAATCGTTCACATTCCTGATTGAAAAACAATATGAAGAAACGAGATTTAAAGAGAATTCGTCAGAGCTATTCTTTGATAGTTTTGATAAAGGAGTCAGAGTCGCTCGACCGACCTTTTGGAAGTAGCTCGTACCCCTGTCTCTATGTTATACTATACCCAAGCCGTGATAACCCAAACTTATCTGTGAAGTACGTGTGAAGATGAGCAATTTCGGGAAAATCCTAAAACAACATTCGGTTTCAAACAACTGTAATTTGAACCAATTTGAATGAGCCTCTCAAAAAGGCTCCGTCGCTTAATAAGAGGGCCTCTACAAGGACTTCCTGTTTTATTAGCAGAAAATTGCTTCTTACGATACGAATGATAAGAAATGAACTGCGATTATTTCCACAATATTAATTTGTCCGAGCCAACTTGAATTTAAATTTAAGTACTTTATTTTATGTTATACTTAAGACATAATAGCTACTTGGACCCGGGGTTCCTGGAATTATTTTAATACATACTCGACCGTCGTGGCGCTAATTGATTGGCCTGAATGAAATTAAACCTACTTATTTGAAAATCATCAATGTAGTAACACAATAAGTAGAGCGGAAGTGAAGCTATTCTAGTAACAAAACTGTCATGGAATTTGCAAGTACTAGTTCGCGGTATATTGACACAATCAGGGAACGTTCGCCTGTACAGTGGTAAGCAACAAACATTGAAATAATTCCAACATGCGGCTTAGCTGGCGTTACCTCGTCGCGGCTTTTTGGCACTCTGGAAAAACATTTTAGTCTGAAACAAGTTTGACGTTGGTTTCTATTTCCATTAGGTAGTAAAAAATTGATTATTGAAATACCACGACTGGCATATCTTTATCTCGTTTTAGTACTATTAGATGTGTCTGGATTTTTAGTAAAATTGGTCTCAGAAGAGAAACAATCTCGATTCTATGAAAAGAAAATTCCGTCTTTCTCATCAACGTTCAGCCCAGGGGCCTTACCATGACGTCCTAATTCCGACGCAGTTCAAGTTTTAGCTGTCACTTTTAGTATGAATCTGACAGCGAGCGAACTTAAAACTGAAACGCATTAAGACGTCATGGTACGGCCCCAGGTACCAAAAGCTACACATTAACGTAGAGTTTACCTTAGACAAGATTTGTTGAAAGATTTTGAGAAATATCTGCAGAATAGGAAATTCTGAGATGCGAGCCGTGAGCATATCCTCGTCACGTATAAAAAAAACATCAATTAATGAACACTACTAACTTTCAATAAAAAAAAAATTGGTAGCTACAAAATTTTTACTATCATTTCATTAATCACTACGCAATTTTCACTGCATCATGCCATGATTAATAATAACGATAACCGATAGCCCTAAAATAATGCTCTGTTAATTTGAACGCACAAGAATTTTAAGTGCTAATTTCGGGGCACACGAAAAAACTTAATTAAAACGAGAGGCTCGAAGTGACGACGCGGCGCGGGCAACCAATCTCGCTCATCCTTTTTATTTACTACACCTCCGTTTTTTAATTGCTTTATTGTTATTTTTACGAGAAAACTCTTTGTGCAATTGAGGTATGGCGAAAAATTCAAGTTGCTTTTTCGTTTCGTTCTTTTTATTACTAGGTTTTGTTTGTACTTAGAATTTTAAATTTAAAACTCCTCGTTCTTGTACCAGCTGAATGATACGCGCTTCAATTTGTCTAGAAGAGATCAACAATCCGGTCTATCTATTCTGTCATTTTTCGTCTCCAATTTTCGTTAAGTATATTGAGACTACAGCAGTCATATCAGAACATAATATAGTAGGTAAGCGTAATACTTAACTAATAGGAACATAATCAACTGGATTGGATTTTATTAACATTGAATGCTTTTACGTGCACTTTGTGGGATTGGAAAATTCGAGTGGTTATGTGAGATTACTAGCGAAGTATTGACTTCCTACTAAAAATCGCCGGTTTGCCTTCTAGCCATTATTGGACCTCGGATGCCACAGGATCAGCTTACGCGCTCGCATTTCCGATCGCGCGCACTCGCTAAGACTACCCCGACCTACGACAAAACGTAATAAAAATAAAAGCGAATTGAGAACCTCTCCTTTCTAAAATAATTTCACCAAGTGTTGTGTACTGCAACATGTTTTGCTATAAGTAGTATTGACAATAACATTCCAACAAATTTCGGCAACAATTTTATTTTGTGACCTTATTGCGGATAAAATTAGGCTCTGTGGAGTGCTAAATGCTTTATTCCGTCGTAAATTAATGAGTACTAAACGGCTGTAGGTATATATATATTGCGGTATGAAATAAAATAAGCCGTTTTGTCACGGCCGCCATGATGGCATAAATCATTATTCAATAGGACGTGGAAGCACTTATTCATGGCGTTTGTTTGCCCCCTGATTTTAGGTCAGGCAACACTTGACCTGTACCACAGATAAGCGGGACAAGTACAACACTTGTAACACGATGCGTTGTAAGCGTTGCGTCGAATATGAGGATTTTTTTATCAATAGAATAACGTTTGCCGCGAAACTGTGAAATCTAGGTGCTGAATATTAATAAATTACAGATGCTATGGGTGACTGGGTGTGGTCTTAACTTACTTCCCGTAACCTTACTCCCACTCCCATCACCTACGTGACGATGGGAACGTTTTTCAGAATAACAAACGCGTTGCTTTATGGGACTAAGTCAACTTGCTTTGACTAGGGACGGATAAAGTTCGAAGAGGTGCCCCAGGGGGAATATTTGTCAAAATATTTGCAGAGCCATGGGACTCCAGCCGTCTGCCGCCTGTTTGCCGTCTTTTCTTACGCGGCTAACGTGGCAAGATGGTTTAACGAATAACATTAAAAAGTCGTACCTTATTATGCTTAAGGTAGAAAAGTAACAATTGTACAGAGAGAGGGGAAATTTGTATGAGGTAACATTCAAAGTATAGTTGGAAAGAACGGAAACCAGACAGATGCTTTAGAGGGTTGTACCTTTAGTAAGCGAGACGTTTACAAGCTCCCTAGTGTGTACGGTTATATGCATAAAATTTCAACGATATTCGAAAAATTTAAGAGTGTAATAGTATCGTTTTCAAATAAAACATCGAACTTATCTCTGAGTCGTTATATAGGTACTTTTTCCTTAGCACTCTTTCGCACCCAAAAATGTAGTTCAAGAATTAAGTAGGCACTTACATACAAAATTTTTATCCTACAATTTTTTTGTTGTTTTTTATTTTATATTTATTTTATTTTATAAATTCCAAAAATTTTACCAAAATTTGAAGAGTTTGAAACAATTGCAGACATTAGCAGTAAGAGTAATAAATCTTCACCATCTCGACAGTAACCTAGCTTTAGAATTGATTAATAACGAAAAACAAGGTCTCAAGTAAACCAAATAAAGCGATCATTTATTTTACCCAACCCTTACCAAATATGCTCACAAAAAGCTACAATGTATAAAAAGGCGTTGTTACCACAATAAAGAATCGCGAGGAAAGAATAAGAACTCAATTTAGAGGGTTGATTGGTACAAGAGAGAATTCGCATTTTTTTACGTCAAGAGAGGTGGATGCAATGAAAAGGGGAATAGTGAAAAACGTTTTCAAGTGGGCTTGGTTCTTGACCCGCATATTTCTCGCGCCTTATCCTACCTCGGTTCCTTAAGGCCCATTCAGCGCAGGAACAAAAGCGTTACGTGGCAGAGATAAACTTAGGACGTCAAGCACTAAAATTATTACAATAGAAGTCAGTTTTTGACAAAGTTAAGCATATTGCATGGATTACGCCGTTAGTAACTTCTTGTTTTGACCGTTGTGGACTTCGTTCAGTTTGCTATTGACCGTATAGTGGTAAAACAGAGTCAGCACATTTTACGATTGTCACCATATCATCCGGATAACATTGTAACTGAAAACATTAATGAAAGTCGTTAAGTTTCTTGCGGCGCATTTCTTCTTGGCAATTGTGGACTTTCTGAAATCGCTGGTAGCTTAAAAAAATACATGTAAAAGAGCCCTTGAAAAATAAAACCTTTTTAATTTTTGTTAAAAAATTAAGAAAATAGGAGAATCGTAAATAGTTATAAAAAAAGATTTTTCTTCAAAAGATAGGTTTAACTATCGCCTAAATACCACACCAGATTACTTACCGAACTTACTTTACCGTATGCGGAAAATGATTGGAATGAAGTATTTTTAAACTGACAATAACATTCTCACACACACATCCTTTTTTTTTTATTGTTAGACCTTGGCACAGAGCTGAAAGTAGGCCACATTCACTTTCAACGAACTTTTTAGTCAATCTCTTCCCGTCCGCTCCTCCGCTCGGAATATCATATTGCCGAGGCAGTTTAGTATTCCCAATGGAGCTCTTAACTGTACCTACCGGAAAATTTAAGCTTGCACATATATCTGTATAAACAACGCCATCCATGCCAAGTAAATGGTTTTAACGTAATATTGTGCTTTGATTTAAACTGCCACTGTTCTAAAATCGTGTAATAGAGGGTGAAACATAATATTATGTGTCTAAAAATATTCTGTCTAATTTCAAAAGAAATACATTACTTTTTTTTCCAAACAAATATAAACAAGTTACTAGAAAGACGCAAAAAAATTGCACGATTTTAAAAGGAAATTACTTAGATACTTAATTATCGAAAATAATGTTTGTACTACACAGTAAGGAATTTTTTTATATCGTAGACATAACTTTTAGTAATTGAAATGTGACTATTTCATTGTGTAAATAAAATATTTTTCATTTTTATTGCAAACTAGCTGTTCTCCGTGGCTTTGCCCCCGTTCCATTTTTTTTCTCTATAAAAACTTTTCGTGTGTTTTTAGGAACATAATTAAGAAAAAAAAATTGCTCTCTCTCCTTTCGATATAAAAAACAATCAATTTATAAAGGTACTTGCCTCCCATTTTTAATAACAGAATAAAGATACAAGGATTAACATAATCCAAACACGAGCAAAGAGAAATAAATTATATCACAATGCAATTATGGTTTTTATCTCACTTTATTTACGGTGACTTTGGGGAGCTACGCCTTAAATCGTTTTAAAAAGCCATAAATTTTCTGTTTTCAAAATTTTTATAGTAATTTTTTTATTACTGTCCATAAATTCTACAAATTTAAGGAAAGGTTTGTAAGTATAGTAAAACATATGCGCTGGAAGAAATTTGAGGGTAATAGGGTAATGGAATAAAAAGGAAAAGTCGATATAAAACCCCCGTTCGTTTTAACTAAATTTGGTTGGCGTTGGATGCCAAAACATTGCTCTCTCAGGGGACGCGACAAAATGGGACGCCTGCTAGGAATGGTGGAGATACTCGTTTCTACAACAGTGATTTATTTTGATGAATGCCTCATTTGAATATATCCACCCAGTAGTTTGAATGAGACCATTGCTTTTATAATATCACAGAAGTAAAGCTGAAAATAATTATTTTTATATTTCGAATACATTTAGCTGCCAAAAAATTCTCAGTATGTATTCTTATGTTGCTTCAGTTTGAGAAAGCGATAAGACTAAATAAACTACAAATATAGTTCTAGAAAAAAGCAAACTGAAAAACTTGAACAGCCTCATAAATAGCTTAGCTTCAGAAACCAAATCAAATCAAGAATAAATGTAACAAAGCTGCAAAAAATACAAATTATGCTCGGAAGCCAACTGGTTTGATCTAAGTATGTCTAAGAAAGGATAAACAATTCCATTCTCTGTTTCAACGAAGCTCTTACCGCGATACACCAAGATTATGGCTGGAATAAATAGACTTGTCGACGACTTGTGTAGCCGTCAAGTTAAAAATTGCTCGTCTTCTTGCACGCACAGCACGGTAACGACCGACGCATCTCCCTACAAACGAGGGGGCTTTATTTTCCGGCGGAATAAAATTATGTCTGAGTATGTATATTCTTGCATGTCGTTGATATTCTTCCCTCACAAAATTATTTCAGATTGCCGTTTTTAGCAAATGCTCGCGGAATGTCATTGCAATTTATGAAATGTCTGCAAGATTTTATTTTTATGTGATCTTTTTAGAGAATCCAATTCAAACGACTTTTTTTGTGACCATTAAATTTTCATTGATCCACGAAGAATACTTGAGACAGAGTTATCGGTGATTTTAGTGTCTATCAATAAAGCAACTATCTTTAGTCTGGTGCTTCAGATATGTCCAAAAAATAATAAACATCACATCAAAGGCATAGCTTTGAACTTCTTTTGGCTCGCAAAGACTACTAAATTGAAAGCGTCTGTCTGTATTAAAATGTTCTTTCGAAAGAACAAGATGAAAGCACGAGTTTCAGTGTATTCTAACAATGTAGTCGGTTTTTATTCGTCTGTCACGGTGTTGGGGGCTTCGCAGAAAAAGGATCTTTTAAATTGCCATTCTGTCGACACTTTTTTGTGCTTATAATAAACTCGAGAAACTTTTAACGGGTTTTGCTTTAGCAAATAGGTACTTGAGATTTTGAATTTTGACACAATTTTGTCTCTTGTTATTGGATAGATACATTTTAATTTTATGAATAACTTTTCAATGATTAAGTTTTAACTCATTATTTTCTATCAATAGCGATATTTATTATCAAAAATAACAATTTACATTTAGCACATTTATTGAAGTGTTCACTACTCATAGTAGAATTCGTAGATACCAAATTCAAACATTATTGCTAAAACATCTTGTGCGGCACAAAGGTAAGGTTGCTATTTCATTATTCAAGTGTTACGAACCTTGTGAGCACTCTGTCTTCATTATAACACAATTTGTCGTAGGCTCTTACACGGATGTATCTGATCACATAGCAGGAACTCAGCTATTAATATAAAGCGTGGCACTGAGTAAAATATTGCTGCTAGGGATTAAACACGTCTACGTTATACGAAGGTGCTGATGGAATGTGTTGCGCCGATGAGGTGTATTGTTACATGATTAAGCTTCCACTAGGCTTAGATTAAGTCGTTTCTAGGCTAAATTATGTGCGGGACGAGAGCATCTACATGTAGTGAATTTAATAGGTATACCTAGTCTGCTAATATGAAGTTTGTCACTTAAGGGTCGATTTTTCAATCGTCAGATCTGTCTTATTCGACGAACAACTCTATGGGTATCTGTCAGTTAAGTGTTTATAGACCGCCCGCTTAAATGAGTCCTCGTGAATGAGGACTCTATATTTGTGGATTGAAAAATCGGCCCTAAAACCATTTAATTTTATGAGCGATGAGAATAATAAGGTTAAAAAATAGCCGTTTGGAATAAAGAGAGCGTTAGTTTGTAATAGAAATATACAAAATGATAAAAAATATTGAAATGATAGTAGGTACTGCGAAATGAACAACGTTGAAAATACAGACGAATTGAGAACGGCCTACTTTTAAAAAGTAAAGAATAATAGACAAAATTAAGACTGTAATTACATACTTTGGTGTTAACATTTTTTTTTATAAATTCACATAAGTAGTAGGCATACGTGTTACGTGTATTTTGAAAATTTATATCAACATCAGTAACTTTCACCGTACCGCGTTTAATAATACAAAACATTGTGGTGGAAAAACAATTCATACAGCGTCCTTCCATTCCCCCAGTATTATCTTTGCGTCGTCAGATGTCCTGTAAATGACTGCGTGGCGCCGCTCAGCCAAGGCCGCCGTTCGATCCCTTTCTTATAACAATATACGGTTAAGTTCGTTGAGTTCATTCAAACTGAATTCTGCAAATAAGCAAACGCACACGTGAAAAGACAAAGCATGCTGATGCTATTTTCTTGCTATAGTGTTTATATCTTGTGAATCGTCCCCTCCTAATTAATCATCTCCAGTACAATATAGGTCCCACTGCTGGGCACAAGCCTATTATAAGCAAGTTTATTGGTACACTTAAATTTAGTTGTTAATGTGTTCAACATTTTTAGCTGTCCAGCCTAATATTAAACCTAAAATAATATTTGTACAAGACGTAAATCGCCTAGATGATTAACTTAAATTAACACTTGATTGAAGGGATTCAAACTTAAAATAGGCCACTTTATCACAAGACCGCTTTATTCCGTTTGCTGTTGAACCTGTAGGTCCTTTGGGTGAAGTGGCGGAGGGGCTTTTGAGGAAGCTAGTCAAGCTAGGCTCTGGGTCATATCAGAGACAGTAGATTTCTCTGGCTATCAGGCGAGGTAGGTAATGCTGATAAGTGCCAGGTGCTCACAGCGGTTGGTTCTGTTGTTTTGACTTTTATTTTTATTTTTAGTATCATAGTAGCACCAACATGTATACCTATTTATAATGACTTTGTTTGACTTTGCTTGATAACTCAAGCGATAATAATTTGGATAAAAAAGCCTCCTTTTGGGCTTCGCCGCAGTCGAGTATAAAGGACAATATTCAAATTAATATTTTACGGTTCCAATTCCAATTATTATTTTCATAATCATGCATGTGCAAGTCGAGGGCTGTCTAGAGCCAAGTACTTAGTTAGTGCTCGACCTAAAACCTATCTAACATATGGCTGTCATCAATGAATGAAAAACAAGTGATGTGTTTTCGCTATAGCTTTATTTATGAACTAGTCTACTTTTATATCGGACGCTCGAAGGACACAACGGCGACATAAAAGCACTGTCGTTAAACTATGGACCGGCGCTAACAGCAGGCTCTAATTTTTATTATTTATTACTAGCAACCCTCTCTGCGCTCTCCCCTAAGAGAAACTAGTTTTTTTTAATCTAAATTTTAGTTTGCTCGCATCTTAGCGGTTATTAAAAAAATATTTTTTTCACAGGTACGAACCGAATGAAATTTTTCACTTTTAATAATGGTTTTTACGAAAAATCATAAAGGTTAGATACATCATACTGCTCAACCAATTATGACCTATAACTAGTGTTGCCCAAATGCAAGAACAAGACGAGACTTAGCCAGTCTTGGTCTTGGTCTTGCGCCAATACACCTGGTCTTGGTCTTGGTCTTGGTCTTGCGCTCCCAGTCTTGGTCTTGGTCTTGGTCTTGCAGCAAGAGTCTTGCAAGTCTTGCAATTACCTATTAGTCTATTACTATTTATTAAAGTTTACTTTAAATCTTAGAAAAACGTATTAGAATTGGAACATTGTGAGCTTGAATTAACATAGCCATAGTAAAGATCAAGCAGATTAATAAATAACTGAAGATTTTATAAGAAATTCGAAAAATCAACTGACCTATATGTCGTTTTCCATGGAAGTAACTGTTTCTTAATAAACATTTATGATTTATAAGCTTACATTTGCTAAAACATGTAAAAAAACAAATTAATTACAATAACTTGACTGTATTTTAAAGAACAATACTTATCTGTCTAGAAAGAGATTGAACCCTCAACTTATAAGAAATTTAATAAAAGAGTTTTACGATTTATCATTTATTTGAATATAAAATAAAATACAACACAAATCAACAGCTGATTTGATTCTAATAAGTGTTTTGCAAAATTTGATCTATCTGGATGATTAAGCCTAAACGAGGGTAGTTTGGTAATATACGAATGTGGGTACATTTAGTTTATTTATAGTTTTACAAATTAGTACGACGTTGGTTCGCATGTGCATCGGTTGTGCTCTAACTTTGAGAATGATCCCGTAGAGGGATCGAAACACGCGTCAGTGTTTGTGTGGTGTTAGGATTAATTAAGTTTGTGGGATTTGTGTGCGTTTTGTGTGGTAGTAGTGGTGGGAGGGCTTGCATGCAAAACGTATATATTTCGCACAGGCTTGGTTAACTTGCACGTAAGTAGCAGAGTAGCAAGGTAAATATTTTGTGTTCATTATTTTATTAGTTTTGTAGAATTTTTTTACACGTTTCAAGTATATTTAAAAGTGGCTACAATATTTATCAAACGGGTGATATTTGAACACTTTTTTGCTATTTTTTCTTGTAAAAACTTAAGAAATATAATGACTAAATGTACAATAATAGTACCTAAGTAATTAGTTTAAAACCATATAAGTAATCAATATTATAATATATACTTACTAGAATGAATTATTATGACATCTACTACCTATCCTTACCATTTTATCCTAATCATAATACTACTTGCGTGATCAGTATAATGTATTCATTTTCATTCTAAGCACTCTGAAACTTATTTATTCTTTGGAACACCTGTAGGTACTCTTAAAATTCGAAATTATTTTGCATGAATAGTGTCAAATGTTATGATTTCGGCGCGGCGGCAACGATTGTTTTAGATTTCAAAAGAAGCCGCCGGCGCGTGTATCATAACCATGTACTTCCGAAAAGCGGCAAATTTCTTTGAGAAGTAAGTACAAAACCTTTGATGCCGCATTATCAAAGTACCGATGGTTAAAACATAACTATGCATGCACTCAGTTTGATTTTAATAGATATTTTTTTATTCGCTATGTTTATGGTATTAGTCGTAATGCGCATAGGTCCAGTTTTTCATATTCTTTGATATAGTTTTTTGCGTCTCATAGAATTCCTAAGCGTACCTACCTATACACCGAACTGTTACACCTAACTACTCCGTGAAATAGCGCTAAGTCCTAGCTGCAAGACGCAAGAGTCTTGCAGGCTATGTCTTGTTCTTGCTCAAGTCTTGCACGGTCAGTCTTGGTCTTGGTCTTGCTAAAAATACGCGGTCTTGTTCTTGGTCTTGGTCTTGCAAAAACGCAAGAACAAGACCAAGACTGCAAGACCAAGACTGAATTTGGGCAACACTACCTATAACAGGATCATGTAAAAGATCTTCACCCGTAGTTTGGTATCAAAATGTCTCCATCGTTATGAAATTCACTTTAGCAGTAAACGCTGTGAATGTATTTACAGTAAATTTTGTATTTGCGGTTAAATTTAATTCCGAAGTTTAGTGTTCGATACCTAAATAAGATTATGTTAAAGATTAAATTCGATAATACATTAATAGGTACGACATCAATATTTGATTCAATGTGTTATTTTTATTTACAAATCAAACATTTTATTCGCGCGTACGCAACCGATTTTTCTAGTTTTTTTTTATTACGGGGTTTGAAATGTTCGTGAACATTTTTTGTAACTGAATTCCGATGTTAGTTTTTGCGTCGCGTCCAGTCTAGTAGTGTATGCCGTTGTTTTTGTCACAAATTAGTTCACTCGGGATAACAAAGTAAAAGTGAAAATATTTACAAAATGTTTTCCGACGGCTTCTATACTTTTATGTGAAAAGTAAAAGAAACCTGTAAGAGATATCGTTAGTTCGTATCTTAGCCCAACTCTAGGTTAGTCATTGAAATAAAATAAGAAAATATCTATCTCATGAATTCTATATCACTACTACTCTTTCACATCATTACACTTAAATAAGAACAAAGGCGACTTGTTCCTTTTACACGATATCATCCTTATCGATTGTGTTAGTGTAGCTACTGATGAAATATTGCGGACAATTCTTCTGTAACGGTGATCTTACTTCGCATCTTACGTGAAAATAAGATTTCTTTTCGTCTTGAGGTTAACGGTAAATTGGAATTCCTTTTTCCTATGATTGCTGGATGTCCTTTATTGAATTAGCTCTTGATGTGTTTTCATTTACGCACAATAAAGACTTATTAGTCGTTTATTTTTATTTATTTGATTGGCATCGCTTCCATGGGTAAATTGTTTCTAGTTTCGTCTCTGTTTTTTTTTGCCGAAATAAAAGGGAAATTAAGTCACAAGCGGAGGTTAATTATTAAAGTCGTTCATCTCAAAATTCCGGGCTAGTAAACTCATCCAAAATTGTCTCAACTTTTCCTTTCAAGATTTATTCTAATTATTAACACTTCGCTCAATATAAACACTTTTACCCGATTCGGGATGACTCGAAGAAGCGCCTTGAAGGGCTGATCTGATTATTTTTATATTGAAAACCGGTCGACCGTTTCAATGATCAGCAGTTTTGGGGATGATAGCAAATTTGCCTCCAGATCACGGTATTCAAATGGATTTGGGCCAATATTTAATCAAAGTATAGTTTGATACTGAGAAATAATCAAAACACAGCGTTATGTATATGAAAATACTTCACTATTAGTTGGTTGAATCATCACCCTTTTACGCCAACGTTGTTTCGTCTGAGTCTGAGAACTCCTTACGTAAACACGGTAATGCTCGCTTCCAAGGCGACGCCACGAACAATTGATAAGCCTTATAACATTGCATTTCCCATAATGTCCTTAAATGAGACGCACGCATTATTGTGATACCTCACGAGTCTAACATTAAATTTGGCGGTCTCGCTGACACACCCTTTATTTATCTTCTGCAAATAAGATGCTGAGTGATTCGTTGTGATTATATTTCGTTTAAGTAACAAAAATATTTTAACTGCGGAGAACGAGTTTATTTTTAAATGTGTGAAAGTGATTTTTTTATGAAACATACCAAAAAACAAGAAAATGGGTTACTTGATGATAAATGAGTACCCACTACCCATGGACGCCAGCAAAACCAGAGGTTTACAGATGCGTAGCCATCCTTGAGGCTAAGATGGAATACCTCATGTGCCAGTATAATCGTTGTCTTACTCTCCACGCCGGAACACAGCAACTCAAGCACAGCTGCTTGGCGGCAGGATTAGTGAGTCAGATGACCGCGATACGCTCGTTTGCAACGATGGGTGGTAGGTATATGCATATTATTAAATACTATCACCTCATTATCCCAGTTTTAATCAGGAATTCCTGCTAAGTAATATGCATTGCCCTAGCATGAGTTCCGGCTTTTATAGAGCTGCTGCATATGCTAATATCAACCCCACTGTTAAACCTTTTGTCACTCTGAACGTTTGCCCCAGATAATATAAAATTATCTATTCACCCTCTGCAAACGAAGACCAATAAAGTTTCCGCAAGATCTCCAGATTTTTTCAGTAAAACGCAACTTGCTATAGAAATTGCAAATTGGTCTTTATGATTTTTTTATGCAAACGGGCGAGTGAGTCACCTGATGGTAAGTGAGCACTACTCAGGGATACTCGGAATACCAGACGATTACAGATGCGTTGCCAGCATAGGAGGCTGAGATGGATTACATCTGCCAGTAATAACATTACTGAAATTTCACCGGTTGTCTTGCTCTTCACGCCAGAACAGCGCAAGCTAGGGATGGGTTATACTTGCTAAATCGCGTACCAGGGCTTAAAAGTACGTCCACCTTCTCATACCAGGTGCAGAAACCAGGTATCAAAATACTTTCAAAGTATTTTCTGTCCAACGTAACAAGTCGAATACTTGCTTCCTTGCAAGTTTAAACCTTGTTGTTATACAGATAAGATTCAAAATATTTCAATCAAGACGTAAAATACTTTGAAAGTATTTTATTTAGCGTATAAGCGCAATCTGAACTTTACGTGTATGAAGTAGTACTTACTTTGAAGGGACAGTATACTTGAATGGAAAAATACTTTCAAGTCTTGCAAGTATCTCGGGTCGGTACCTGGTTGGTATACTTGCAAGGAAATACCTGGTATCAAAACCTGGTAACGTAAATACGCACCATCTCTAGCGCAAGCACTGCTGCTTGACGGCAGGATTAGCGAGTAAGATGATGGTAGACGGACGGACTTTGCGTAGGGTCCTAGACCCGTAAAATAAATTACGCCGAAACGCTAAAAGACACTGATTTGATCCAGGAGCAAGCTGCAGTACAAAATGATGGGGGCAGTACTAAAGCTCCTAATTTAATCTGTAGCTTTAATCCCTCTAGTTTTTTCCATAATAATAACCTACCAATTAGGCCAGGATTATAAAATTACCAATTTTCTATCAGTCGTTAATTTTGTTTCGTTAATAATCAAGATCTGGAAAATGGCGTAAGCTTATTACAAATAAAACAATGGACAGAAAATGTATGTATCCCAGCCGAGGAACCAATAACAAATAAATATTTTTTTCTCAAAGATGCAATGAAATGTTAACCTTACGTTCCAAATAATAGGCCGGGATGTAATGGATGCAGATGTGGATGGATTGCAGGCGAGTCACGTGCAAAGCGATCGTGTTTTGTTTTGTGGTCGTCCTTGTCGTTTGTTGCGCGGGCGCGGGGCGCGCTGCTGGAGGACATGCACGTGGAGGATATGCACCTGCTGCTGCTCGGCCGCTGCCTACTGCACGCGCTAGCGGCAACATTGTAAGGGTTATTTTTGGAGTTTTTTTATTTATTTCATTGCATGTTTGAGAAAAGCACTATACAAGCCTCGGCGTGAAAGAACTTGCAGGCTTCGTACTTCTATCCGGCCTCGCAAAGCTCGGCCGTCTATATACATTACTCAGCCTGCAAACCTTTCTTTCCCGGCCTCTGCAGTAACGTACTATTATGAATGTATTGATTAAACAATAAGCGATACATCCCAAGAAAGGTTTTTTTATATATTTGTAGTTAAGTGTCTTTAAGACGGGAAATCTGAAATCACAGAATCCGATTCTCTACATCACGATTCCCGGAACTATTGTAGATGTCTATAGGCATCGGTAAGACAATAAAATCAGGTATAGTATGCGCATACCTTTTTGTCAGCTATAGTATGAAAACAAAGTTTCCGCCCAATTCTGACCACAGCGTTTTTGCAAAAAACCATTTGTGTGAACAACATTCGCACCGGCTAAGCTGTTTATGAAAATCTCATGATTATTGCAAACACAAAATACCGCTAACTGTAGTTTTACTCAAATATTTTCACACAGACACAGAGTTTTATAATAATAGATAGACAAAAACATCAGAGAGGCAGTAGAATCGTACTTCACTCGTTTCAGTGAATAAAGTTTTATTTAATTAAGCCTAAGTTTGCTTAACTTGAATATGCCCAGCGATGCGATGTGGCTTCTAAAATTAATGTTCCTTAGCTTTCGTGACTCGGCAAGAACTCCTACGTCTGTATAATGTCTGTGCGTGTGTAGGTATACTTATACATTTAGATTAACGACATGACGTCGTTCAAAGAAAAGTGAAGGCGAGCATAAAACCGAAGTTTGTTTACGATAAAATCGATAGGGGGGTGACGAATTTGCCCTTATAGCCTTACTTAGTATAGCTGCTGCTCTTCATTGACTGCGACAGTTTATTACTAGGAGCGAACCGCACCAATGCAATTGGGAAAGGAAAACGGCAACTTTGTAAATTGATTCGGATGGATATTTACGAGGATTCAGATGGGATTGATCCGTGCAAATCTATTACTAACAATCTTTATTTGCGTCCCATAGCTGCAGGGTACAAAAATAAGATCGCGTTTAAATTTCGCAGTGAAAAGACGTTTGTATAAATTTAATATTAACTTTTAAAATATCATGTTAGTCGTATATTGATGTTTCGTTCCGTTTAAATTAATGGGTACTTTTGTTATAGGAGTTAAACTGTTGTTATATAGTGTTGCTGTATTAGTTGCTGTGTTAAAATACTGTACCTAGGTACACAGTATGACACAACAGCATTAAAATCACTACAATATTAAGGAAAGCTTCCGGGAAATAATTACCGTGCTAGCTTTGCAACAGTGCTACAGAAACAGATCGTTAAACTCAGGTACACAATACATGTAGGTACAACGATGAATTAGTGTACATGTCGCAATATGCAACTATGTAATTAGGCCAGCATTGTCTATGCTATACTTAAACTAAGAAACGTAATGTTTAGGTATGAAATCTACATACACAAATCACGTCTATAGATATCCCTTACGGGGTAGACAAGGCTTAAGGCATCAAGACCAAAGGTCAAAATAGTAATGGGTTGCCACAGCGCCTCTACCATTTATGATTCCAAAAATTTAGAAGATTATGAAGTCTATATTTTATTATAACAGACATGGTCTATTCAGTATTTTCTGAAGGGTAGGGATAAAGTAAGTAGAGGCAGGGAGGGGTGAAAAATATCTCAGTTTCTTTATAAATTCACAAATACTACTACAAGCATCTGTCTCAAATAACAGTTAATCGAAATGATTGTGGTTCTGATCAGCTTTGTGGAATTCACGCCTTGACCCAATGCTTCGATGAATGCGAAGACGACAAAGGCATTCTTTTAAAAGATGCAGCAAATGCCTTCAACGCATTGAGTCGTCTAATCGCACTTTGGAAAGACTTCATTTTAAGTAATGTATTGAATCACACTTCATTTTAAGCAAATACGGGGGGGCTGCCATGGCGTCTTAATGCAATTCATTTTAGCCGTCATTTTTAGTATGGATCTGACAGCGAGCGAACCTAAACTGAATCGAAATTGAATCGCATTAAAACGTCATGGTAAGGCCCCAGATACTGATTATACATTTTTATTTTATTTATTGAAATAATTACACAGCATTACAGACAAGCCAAGGCACTGTGAAATTCATACACATAACTTAATAATAGCAGAACAACATGTATAACACGTAGTATAGAAAATAAACAGGAAACAGCATTAACATTTACAAACAATTAAGTGAAGACGGACGGTCATCCTTCGCCTCACAGAACTTCATACACTCACTGCATATAAAACTCCAGCTACTAGCAAATATATCACAGTCAGGCGCTGATGCAAGAAGCGCGTTAAGATTTCGCATGGCGCAAAGAAGTGGTGAATTCCTGTGTGACACAGTGCGCGCCCTGGGAACTGCCAGCAAAGCACGGTTGCGGGGGCGCAAATTGAAGCTGGATTGGGTGGGACAGCGGGGGCGCTGATAGGCGTACTAGTACTAACAGCGCCAATACAATACATATATATAATACATGTCATAAACTTAACCTGTGTTTTTTTGTGTTGTGAGTAGGTACTTTAAATTTATTTAAGTAGGCATCTTTAAGTAGGTACCTACGTGTGCTTCGGTTTACGATTCAAAGATTCAAAACTTT
Organism: Pandemis heparana; assembly: GCA_963854515.1. NCBI lineage: Eukaryota > Metazoa > Arthropoda > Insecta > Lepidoptera > Tortricidae > Pandemis > Pandemis heparana. The sequence continues at coordinate 10,120,019 of OY978010.1, forward strand.
ATTTTGCAAATAGGCCACCAAGGGCTCTTTTACATGTCTTTTTTTGAAACTACCAGCTAGTCAGTCATAATCAATGTGAATTGAGTCTGACAGGACAAAAACTGATTACCACAAAACCGAAGACTTTATTCCTGCTGACCGTTATCTGTGCTTGTTACGTCGGATTGCATTAACGACTCTTTTTGTCTTTCTTCGGTCGTTTGTTCCAACCCTCCGAAGATTCTGGTGTTTTCTGCGTGATTGATTCGTTTTGTAACTTGTTGTATTGACATCAATAATTTCTGATTAGTTAACATGTCAGTTACAGTACTGCGTGAAGAAGTGTGAAAATTATGACAGCGACATTATATCGTCTATCCAAAGAAGAGTCTATTTGGCTTGACTATATTATTGATCCATAATTATTAGATTTGTGTCAGTTTGCTCATACACATTACTTACAACATTTTTAAGTTGGAATTTTTAGAGGTTTATAAAACTGCATACAAACAATGGTCCGTTACGCTCTCGGGTAATTTTTTCTTATGTCGTACTTACTGTACACACATACGTACGTCTTTTTGTCTTTCAAAACGTCTTTATTCCCAGCTTTTATAGAACAGACGCTGCTCATCGAAAAAGGTCTGACCGTAAAAGCAACAATTATCTTATTTTCGTCGTATTTTTTGCCCCGTGATTAAGGGTCTTAAAAATGTTTGCGCTGAAATTGTATCTGTATTTGTTTATACCTACGCACCCTAATTTCACCTTTCCACAAACAAGTACAGCCTTCCGGCCTGAGGGCAATGTTTCAGCTCCCAACAAAAACGAATTACTTTGGCAACTCCGTAATTCACAGATGCTACAAAACCTGTTATAAGAACGGCCGCACACGTTTAATATATCGGTTTAGACGCGTAGTTACGTAGCCAATTTCTTACAGTGTTAGACTATTCAACGTTACAGTATTACATTGAATTAAATCACAAACGCAGAAGGGTAGATCGTTTTCCCTGGTGGGCTTCAACAAAACCGACAATACGGTAAATACGTAAGTCAACAAAAGCCGACTTAGGAAAAGGTTAACTGGAAATTGTCTAAGGCGAAGATTCTGTTTATTTATTTAAATTGCCTCGACAATGGAACTTGTTTTCATCCTTTTATGACATTTTATAATTTTAACTTGATTTGATTTCAACAATAAAAGTTTTTTTTTTGTCAAAATAAGCGTATTTTTCGCTTACGTTTACTTTGCTTTTGATATAAATAAATACATTTTTTTTTTAAATCTAAATATTTTACGAGGCTTAAGTGCACCTGTGTGACTATGCCAGCCTCATTGGATGTCTCTTGGTTCAGATTCATCAAACACTCCCCCGCCCACTACCAGATTCTCTGGCAGCAAAGGAGTGTTTCACGAACCTGTACACTCGTACTGCATTTTCTGATGTTGGATAACTCAATGTTATGTTAATTGCTCCATTAAACAGGCTCACATCAGTCAAGTACCTCTCTCTATTAACCTTTGTGACTTCACATAAAATAAATACATTATTATTAACTATAATACCCGCACCGCATTCGAAAAGCCTTCGGATAAAAATAATCCAGGTACTTAGGTACCTATCCATTGTTTCGCTTTTTGAAAACACCTGCGTGTAGGCAATGATAGCAGCTATCTACAGTAAGCACCAACTATAAAACTTGTAAGCCCTTGCTGCTCTAGATCGTCCTTACAATCGCCGTATATGTTTGCGGGAAAGCCTCGGGCAAAGTTGTTTGATTAATGAAGATAAGTTCGAGCGTCGATACTTGAATGTGGCTGAAAGAGTTTTTAGGTCGCGAACATTCTTCAAGCCGACGCCCGAAGGGGCGGTTCTCATTAACACTACGTCACGTCTCTGAATATAATACCTACAGCAAAACCCGGTGTAAAAACAATGCGATATTTTGTATTTTTACAAAGATATTTTTATCTGCTCATAGGTACAGCGAGATTCAGGATTGAGTGAATTCGAGGGGAGAAAATGAGGGTCGGGGAAACAAAAAGTGACACATTCCTAACGCGCACTCATCTCGCTTCCTTTATGTGCGTTGTCTCCGTGGGAAAATTGGCTTTGCGGTATTGATTGAGGTCACCGTCATCGCACGTGATGAATTCAGAGTGAATCCATTTCTTAGGGCGGTTTTTTGAAATAAAGTCTGTATTATAAGGCATTCGTTCAGTATTTTCAAACTCTTGCGTTCGTTATTGCAGCACGTGAGGTTTCTCAAGTTTTTAACGTATTTTTAGCATATTTATTCTCCAAAAATGTTTCGGTTACCTACTTAATACCTGAGTAAAACAAATCTCTAAAATCTTTAGCTCGTGAATGCTTTATGCTCCATTCAGTATTTTAGTATCACAACAAACTGTAACGGTAACGTTTCTCGTTTGGAAGCATTTGTCATATCATTAGGTGCACCATTATGTCCCGACATTAAAAATACTACAGTTTAAACGCCTAGATAAGCACTTTGCTGGCTCAGGGCGAAATGATCGTCATATAACAGCGATAAATTTACAAAGCGAAGCTCAACGATTGAACGGTTTAATTTTTATAGCGTTGTAAAGACGAGGCTCGTTTTACTATTTGATTCCAACCAGAACGTATCTCTTCTCTTTCCGTTTGCAAAAAGCGGAAAACCTATATTTCCATTGATATGGGATTTTCATCACTTATTTGCATGAATACATTTACAGCGAAGGCGTTGTTGCGATGGATAAATCTTTTATGGGTTTCCTTTGCTCTCAGTACTGGAAATATACGTAGGTTGGTCAAGAACGAATTCGACTATCACACGTATATGTATATTTAACGGAGTCCCTACTACTACGGTTACCTACGTGTTAACTACAAAACTTAGACAACCGTTAGCATATAATGTCAGTTCATAGGAACTGTCAGTTACCAGTTACGTATGTCTAAGATGTTTGTTGTAGAATTGCTATTAAACCTATAATGTAGTATTATGCGTGAAGATAACCGTAAATAAGCAAATTCAAGTTTTTGCTAAAAAAACTTACCTTTTTAGCAAAATTAAAGAGCAGCTAGTTCCTTCTTCATTTTAATGTTATGCTGCTTTAAAGCACCATTATTATTTATGTTTTTATTAATAACAGAGAGTTCTCAATTTTTAACCGACTTCAAAAAAGGAGGAGAATCTCAATTCGGTTGTATTTTATGTTTGTTACCTCAGAACTCCGTCATCTGTGGACCGTTGATCTGGAAAGTTGTTTTTTTGTTGGTAAGGAAACACTTTCAGTTTGGTCTCATTAACTTCAAATCAGGATCTGATGACGAGATCTTGAAGAAACTGAAGGAACTCTTTAAAATCCTGTTGGCATAGCGATAGCGATTTAGGTACCTATATTTTAATGTAATAATAATATATGCATTTGCCCTTGGAAAACACTATTTTGTGAATCGGAACTGATTATGAAGGCGGTTTTTTTATATTTTTTAATCATGGCAAAAACAGTAAAAACTCATTTAAATAATACGTACTAAACTTATACATAGGTACTCGCCCTAAAGCGGTAAGGCCGCCTATTGCTTACCTTGTAATTTTTCTCCGTGTTTCTTTTTATCTGTATTGCTTATTATGTAGTGTTCAATAAAGAATATTGTAGGTATTGTTTTGTACTTGGTTGGGCGAGAAAATGGGTATAAGTTTTCTCGGCTCATGTCTTTAGCTTGGTGGTCCCGGAAAACTGTTTTCGAGATTTCAAAATATTATATACCTAATACACGTGCAATGTTTCCGTATACATGTCTGTTTATACATAATATATGACATGCACATTGTGCATACAAATATTGCTTGTTTCATAGTACATATAGGGGCAAACGGGTACTTTTATTTTAAGTTAGTTTTAGGCTAGGAAACTTTGAAAACTAAAAAATATTTCTGAAAAATCCCTGATCTGCTACTATACCTACTACATGCATTGCATGTATTTAAATAAACATCTTTCAGGACAAATTTCTCTTCAAACGAGAATCATGTGAAACATGTTCGCAGTTTTGTGAATAAATAAAGTTTCGCCTGATATCCAATAGATAAGCACTGTATATGAAATGCGGGGAAAGGGTCGAAACATGCATCATGTTCGTATCACGTGCTGTTTTCCTTTACCGGAATAATTTCCTGCCTCGTTATTGGTTCGTAATAAATTGAGAGCTCAATATAAAAACACAATATTTTATTTGGTTACTGAAATTTTATTATGGAACTAATCATAACAATAGTTGAATGATGCACAGAGTGTTAATTAATCTGTGTGTTAGGCGTTGAAAGAAATATGTTACTAAGATCCCGTGTGTACTGTGAATTCCTTTTTTTCTTGACAATCTACGATCAAAACCGTATCGAAAATAATATAAATGAATTATTTGAACTTAATATAAATGGCACAAATATTGTTAATTAGTTGGGATTATAAATACAAAATACAAATTTTAGACGAACAAGAAATACGTCAATAATGATACTGTTATTTGTTTACAAGTGCCTCAGCCTATATTCAGAGCAGTTCGATGGCATACGACATCCGAAACGAGCAAATAAGCAGAAACCAATAGCCAAGCATTCAGTTTTACTTTTCAGACACGAAAACGGGAACAATCACTGAATTTAGATTTCCTCATTTAAATTCATGGCCCTGCCTTTCAACAATTTGTTCATTGTTTGATTCTTTTAAATTGAATTTTTTTTCACATTTATTTACATATCGCATGATGTTGTCATTAATATCGGAGATCAATTTTACATTCTTAATTTAAAACTGTATTAAGATTCGTAATTAAGATTTTTTATGGACGACGTGCCAACTGTGTTTCGTTGTACAAAAAACTGTAGGGCCAGCCTATCTGCGCTCTAAAGCCTTTATTACATTTGACACATAAAACGTCTCAAACACGTTCACGTAAAACATCTCAATTAGGATGGAAAACTTGGCAGCACTAGCGGCGCGTAACGGCAGCAAACTTTAGGCATTGTATATAGTATTCGAAAAAATACAAATAAGAACGTGTTCGTAACATTTGTTGCGACGAAAAACTGACACCGAGCGACCTTAACAGCCACATCAATAAAGGACTTTCACAAGGATCAACAAGACGGTCGGTTTTGTGCTCCCTCCAGCTACCTATTGATTTCCAGCGATTTTTACCAGATCGTCCGTCCACCTTGCGAGAGGCTTACCATCATTTCGTCTTTGTCGCGGTCACCACTCTAAAACTATAGCAGTTTTACACCTACTGCGTTCTTTCAATTGATTATAATTTTCTAGTCGACTTTAAAATACGCATTCCTCTTAGCTCCAATAAATTGAGATTCACTGTTAATGAAACACCTCATAGCGCAGTAAAAATGCATTAAAATGACAGTTTTCTCTTTATGATGCGGCCTGGATAAAATATTTCTGTACTCATTAAAAAGTAATGTGTCCATTTTTACAAGTTTTTATTTAATTTTCTTGGTTGCATGGATAGTATGCATGTTTGTGTGGTTAGATTGATTTGAGATTTGGTAACATAAGTATGGATGACAATGCAAGTACAGGTGCCTTACCATGACGTCCTAATTCCGACTCAGTTCAAGTTTTAGCTGTCACTTTTTGTATGTATCTGACAGCGAGCAAACCTAAACTGAATCGCATTAAGACGTCATGGTAAGGCCCCAGGTTATTAAAATTACTCAATACCTGGCCAATCTGTGATTAATTGAAGTTATTTTACACTTTGCCAATTAAGCCCATTTATTTGGGACATGCTTATTAATTTTATTTCCGTATTTTTGTTGGCATTTCTTGACGGATAAGTAATTAAAATTGTTAGAAGACGACATTTTATCCTGAACTTCTCAGGAAAAAATATTATCGCTCGAATAATGTACGGAAATTTGAAAACTTACTTCTAAAAAAAATTACGGTAAGTTAAACAAATTGTATAGCAAAAGTTTCGAGATTTCATGGTTTGTCGATTAATTAGACAATGTTTTTCAATTTCATTATTTTTCCTCGTACTAAGGCGATATAATATTACATATAAAAATATTTATAGGTATTTAGTATTAGATTAAGGTAGTATAAGGTTTTTTTATATATACCTATATAATTTTGTATGAAGTAGTAAATATTTTTTTTTAAATGTAAAGTTATAAAAAAGATTTGGTCATAAAATCTCGTATTGTATTTAAGTCGATTGCCAAGCCTTGTGGCCTAATCGCTGTAGGTATTCAACTTTAAGAAGCACAGTATGAGGGACAACGGTTGTACAAAATACTATTTTAGAATCTAAAGACGATGCTCAAAGTTAGTTGCGTGCACGTAACTCGACTGCACAAATTGCCGTGGCTCGGGGACGCGAAGTTTGTGAACCGTGAAATTATAGCTAAAGCGATAGTGAGTAATGCTTTTTAATCCTACAGGAATACGTCTATAACCCTTACAGAGAGACACAGCTTAAGGTAACAAAACTTAAAGGCCATTAAAATACCATTAAAATAGGTGCTATTGTTTTTAACTATGGCATATCCATTATGTTTTGAGATCTTAATTACCCAACCCTAAAAAAAAGAATATATAAAAGAAAACCGATTTGGCTGAAAATTGGTGGTGAGGTAGCTTAGGTCCAGGAATAGGTAATAGGATACATTTTTTTTCATTATTATCCTAACAATGTGGCTGCTACGGTAGTAAATAATATTTGTCACAGGGCTGGATTAAGGTGGATTTGGGACTTTCGCAAATTTTTTGAGGATCACAGTTGGTGGTGGGAGAAAAAAAAAACGGGGTAGAAAATAAGAGATCGGTACATTCTTTAAAGTGGCTCTATCACTAGAACTCTTCGTCGAGAAATCGAGACATATAGCTAATAATAATGACTTTTTCACATAATTTGGATACATTTATATTCAGAAATTGCTTAGTTAAAAGAAATTAAGTCTATGCGAACGAAGTCGTGGGTAAAAGCTAGCATCTTATAAAACTAGGCCACGCCAATGGGTTCTAGGTAGATATATTAGACACATCAAAAAAGTCTTGGGATAATCATTATCTCTAGAAAAATTTGATGTTTTGACTCGGTAGTAATAGGTAGGTATGCATATATTGAAATAATTCCCACCATAAAAGTATATACTTCATTTAATTTAGGATGAGAAACCACAACGACATTATATTGCGGTTCGTGAACTGTAATCTCTTAACAATTTGTACTAGAGTAACAATTGACGACACGCAAATAAAGTGACATTAAAACAATTTGCCAAACTATTGCACTGTACTATTTGCTAGGTAAGAAATAGTTGACCAGACGCGATATAATGCTATTGTGGTTTCTCATTCTAAATTAAATGAAGTATATTTTTTTATGTTTACTTTATCCAGTTAGTACGCAATCAAACAAAATAATTCCACGAATGTTTACTAACCACGGTATTTTTTCGCTAAGCAATATCCAATCTAATTAACTGGTTCACTGGCTGGGCTAGAGTAAAAACGGAATGAAAACGTGTTTGTAAGTGAAAATAGTTGATTACAAAAACAAAAGAAACCGTGCAATGCAAGCCACAAGACCCGTGGAGTCTGAGCTCTAAGGGTAATGCTAATCAGCCAACTAGCTGTACTATATAAGGTTATAAGGAGCATGAAACTAGGGGCGTCATTGTTTCTGAAACGCTGCGTCGTACGACTTAGTTATTAATTTCTAATCTATATAAATAAATATGAATCGTCGAAATGTAATGTACCGTGCATTACTTCCAAACAACTGCACCGAATTGGATAATTCTTTTTTAGTTGTGTTTGTTACTGTCTGGACAAGGTTTGTATGAAATAAAATGTTTAAAAAAATTGCAGCGGGGATGAAGCCCCGGGCTTATACCATAGCTAGTACCATATAAAGCAATATACGGAAAAATCGGAGATGTTCAGAAGAATGGTAACCCTGCATGTGCGTAGCGATTCGGTTTCGCAAATTCAAAAACACTATTGAATAGAGATAGCTTTAATAATAAAACAGTACCTGGATGACCTGGAGGATCTGAGTACCTACTTGTTTTTTGTTGGTACGTTTTCTAAAATTGAAACCTAGTTACATCGTTTTATCGCCTCCGCATACTAAATTTAGAGCCGTTTCCGAGATTCAGATTATAATTGCTCGTTTCAAGGTATTGGATAGATAGATTATTATTATTATTATTATATTAGCCTAATTGAGTGTCCCACTGCTGGGCAAAGGCCTCCCCTTTTTTCCGCCACTTTTTTTTGGATAGATAGATAAATAAGCGATATTATATAACCTAATAATATACTTTAAGTAGTCCTTTTCTTTATTTACATATAAGTACATAAATATAGAAAAATAGAAAAAAAGAATAACATACTTAGTTAGGTATGTGACCGAAGTGTTTGTGCGAGTATAGTAACGTACAAATACACGTAAAATGTACTTAGGTACATTAGGTAAATTTGGTATTAATGAGGGTAATTCCTGAGTTTAAAGACTGTGACGAGCCGCTCAGATACTTGATCCACGGAATATCTTATGGTAATTGAGCGTGAAGAAGGAAAAGGTGGTGTCATCAGGGAACGACGTTGCGTGTGCACAGATGTCTACACAAATATAACAAAATACACTCTCGGGAAAAGGGAACGCGTCGATGAAAAAAAACTATGCAATCTAGAACAAAAAAATCGGTTTAACTATAAAAACACATCTATAAAAAAACGTTTATTTTATGATTTTGTTATCATTGTGAAAAAAGGCAATTTTAACTCTTCTTCCACAATAATTCAATTATTATCATGCGACTAATACTAGAAGAATGTACTGTCAGGACAATGTCAGAAGACGGCGGAAACTACGAGTTTACAAAGTACAGTATCACATAGGTGTATCACTTTCTTGTACAGCCATCCGACGTTCCCAAGAAACTGGAACATGTATGTCCCACCTTAAATCACACTACTCTTACCATCGCGTGATTGTGGTTAAACGCATGCCTATTTACCATTAAAAAAAGTGAAGACCAGAGATCGACCAAACAAGATCCACAACTGCTCAGGACCGTTTTTTTTTCTACCATGGACATGCTCCAAAGTTGGTGGCCCGTATTCTCAGCCCACGACTGAATTTACTGGTTGATTTTATAATCGTAGGTAGCTGGTTTGTTTCCCTTACACTACCTACCTTACAATACCTGCAATGGCTGCACATTCTCAGAACATATTTTACCATTCCACTCCATAGAATAGTAGATAATTCTGGTTTCTGCTCGTATAATGGGTGAAATTGTAAAAGATGTCGAAGCGATCATTTCGACTGGTTGCACACGTCGATTCAATAACGATTTCTTTAATAATGGAAACGGCGTCAGAAGTTTTCTTAGAAGAAATTATACTAGGACAGACGTATAATAAACTAACAGAAGTGTACGAGTAGGTAGCAAGCGTTTATGGATATGGGAAATTTTGTTTTATAAAAGTCGATACTTTCCATGAAAACATTACATTTCAATTTATTTATTGAGATATTGTCAGCGCCACACAATGCAATGCAATAAATTCAAATACTTAAGGCGCTGTCAACAGCAAATGACCTGGAGCTGCGCCACTCTTCACACATACGGTTCACGTGTCTGTTAGTGAAAGAGAAGAAACTATTCCGTCAGCTTGGCGCGCGTCTAAAATCTTGCAAATAAGACACAAATCATAAGAAATAAACAAAAGTATGGATTATTTGTGAAATATGACTCGTTAGCCGTTTAGGTATGAATATGTTGACTTTATGTTTTACGTCGAAAAAATAACCGTTTAATGATGATTACTAATCTTTGCAATTATTTTCTATCGAGCCGATTTTGGTCAATTATGTATCGAGCCCGTCTATCGTGTTTGAAATATGAAGAAAATTAACATTATATTTTTTTTGTTGAACACAAAATATTTACCTTGCTACTCCGCTACTTAGAAAATTTTTGAAGTTTGTTTGAAGTTTTTGAATTTTTGATTTTTTGAAGTAGCGGAGTAGCAAGGTAAATATTTTGTGTTCATTGAAATGGACCTCCGCAAAGTAACGCCTGATTCAATAATTTTTTTTTTGTTTCTTTTTTGTGTGTAGTTTTTCTTAAAAAAGTGTTTAAATAACGTCAATTTCAACAAAATTAGGTGTTGTCAGCCTCTTAAGAAGTTATAACAACAATCCAATCGAGTACTGATTCGGTCGAATTCGACAAAATAACCAACGCCACCCATGCATTCGTATCGCTGTCATGTCGTGTCATACATAGTTTAGAATAGTACTTATATGACTGTATAGAGTTATGAAACGAAGAGCTAAAGAAATGTGAGTTAAAGTGGCGTGCTCTTCAAAAAATGACGGAAGCTTGCTCTGAATAGGCGCAATCATTAGGTTTGAGTACTATAGTCCCTTTGAAACCAGAACTTTAACTTTAATTTCAAAACTCAATTTCACAGCCAGAATTAAAGTAATTCCCGAACTTAACGGACGGAGTAAAGCTTTTCACTTTTCGTAATTTAAATTTGTTCAGTAGACCATACCTGTTTCACTTTGCACATTATGCATGCAGTGCTGAAGTTACCCGATGGAAGAAACTGCTTTAGCAGCTAAATTGCATCATGATTATGCAGCCATTTTTTTATCTTTCTTGCTAATTCCGTTGTGTTCGCAGATGTTTTTTTCATGTATGTTTTGAAGTAGATATTTTTACAGTATGTTTGTTTTTCTCGCAGTCTGTCTACATTTTATACTTTGATTTACTTTATTAGGTACAACTCAAACGGCTCAAACATTTCGTTTTTTAAACAAAAACAACATAGCGGAGTAAGCCAATTACCTTTTGTAAAGATCGAAACAACGAACAATTGACCGTTACAATGGTATCTAAAGTAGTTATAAAGCGATGTGAAGTAGGTAATACGTACATCACGTTTTCTGAAGCTATTTTACATTCATACCAATAACAAATAATTCACTCGTTATCTAAACAAGGCATAGCGACCTAAGATCTAATAACAGTATTACAAACAGTAGTAACTATTTGTACATTCAAAGTTCTTGGCTATAAATCGAGATTAAAGGTCCCTGAGTCCGGGTCTCTTTCCTTTTCGTCGAGTTTCCTTGTAAATAACACTATGTTGCGAGGACGTCGTTAAACCACCCTCTTAAAATCAGAGCGAGTCGCGGGGCATACGTGACTCTTATTTTGATGTCAGCCTTGTACTGTGGCCAGTCGTTATTGTCTTTAGTAATTATTATTGCGTTCACTAATTCGTTTTGGGTAATTGAATACTATTGATTCTTGGCACTGTTTGATATAACACTGGCACTATCTACGATTTGATGGGTAATTAGTAATTATTGTCACATATGAGTTCATGTACGTGGTTCCATTTATCGCTGAGAAGCCGTTGTGATTAAGTTTTTAATTCCACTTATACTTGATCAGATATTAATGTTTACGCTGGCGAAATAAAATAGCGCTACATTTTCAAGTAGGTAACGTATTTTTACAGGGCAAAACAACTGTTGTGCTCACGTTCAGGAAAATACTTGCCACGCTTCGTTTCAATATTAAGAAAATTGCACCTTTGTTTTCGTCACAGACCGCTTGTATCAATTTTGGGCGGTATAGTTGGCTGAAATTGCTATTTCAAGAACTATCTTTCTTATTCTTATTATGTATAAATTTATATATATATACTCTAGTGTATTTTGGTTGGAATTAGCAAAGATAGCAAGCTGTCCATTTTTAGGCCTGCGGGGCGGGTGTGTGCTACTCGTAAATTCATTATGCTCGGATACAAGGGTAAGAATGATTAATTTCATCTTTTATTTTACAAACGAATTGAATATGTGATATTGTCTGAATACAAATTGTGTTTTATATATAAAATTTAAAATAATAAATAATTAACGTTATTTCATCATCTTCAGCTTATAGAGGTATAGATACGTCCCAGAGCTAAACACACGGTTGCTCTAAGAATAAGAAGGCTTAGAATTGTTTCTAAATACGTGGGCCGAATGTGGGTAGAATTGGAATCTTGGTAGACACCGTAATTTAATTCTTTCACCGAAGCTTACGATGATTTTCAAATTTAGTACACACTACGATTTCAAAACACTCAGAGCAAACTGCAAATTGGGTTCAGATCTACTCTGCTTAGACTACCACTAGGCCACCACGGCTTGTTAGCGTAGTAATGAGGTTGGCAAGAGTATTATCAAAAGGTGGCAGATAATAAATATAAAACTTTCGACATTGACAACGATTATACTTACGTAGAAAAAATCTGAATGAAATGTCACTGGAACTTTGTGTGAGCTTTGTGAAACTTTGCATGATTCACGTACACAAATGCCCGTTAATAGTGAAGTACTAACGCTCAATTGACCTAGAACAGCAGCCTTCCCCAGCGGTTATGTTCACCTGGCTATGTCCCAAACGCTTTCTCCGCTAACTCGTGACATGGCCGGACCAGTCAACCCAAACTGTGATTAAAACCAATTAGCTAGGTGTTGGTACAATTCCAAAACGTAATCAACACTAAACTTGAATTTAATTCCATGATAACAGCGGGTGTTTGGCTATCCTGATTTCCCCAGCTCAAAATTAGACAATGCTCGAACAATTTAGTCGTGTCATCTTAAAACTGAGTGACTTGTGGTTACTTAAGTATTTGGTCCTTGGTTTTCGCGTCCGCACGAACCAGGGCGATAAGGAATTCGCTTAATTAACGGCTCGTATTTTTTGGGCGTTGATCAGAGGCCCTGACCTTAATTCTCAAACGGAGCAAATGTTTTTCTTTCCTATGTAGAAATTTATGTGCGCGGCACGTATGGGAAATATGCCTTTTATTGCGTTTCTGCGATGAACTATTGAATTATGGGACCAATCTGTTCTACATGGCGTCTGTTGGCAAAGTTAATACGCTTCTATAGTCTGCGTTTTTGCTGCAAATCATTTCGTTTTCTCATTTTGTCAGTCTTATGGATACACCTTGAAGGAACAAGTAAAATAGTAGAAATTATGCCATGAAATACAATATTTAATTTAATGTGACAACGGTATCAAAATGAAATTTCTGATAGCTAAAATAAAAACAATTATAAGTAACATCAGTATAAAATGTAAAAGAAAATAGAAACAGGATTTAAAGTACCTACTGACTTTAATTTCATACGCCTCTCTCGTGTTGACAAGCGCTGTGGGTGGACGCGGATTTGTTAAGGACTCGAGATTTTGACAGTGGCTTAATTATTAATTTATAAGCACAATGGGTATGTCTTGATGTATCAGTCATAGAGGATAAGAGAATAAAACGGCAGTTTAGTGTAGCGAAGTAACATTGAGTCACTTGGCTCGAGCTTGTCTATGAATATGCATGACGGGCCTCTGAGCCTTAGACCTCCTCCAGCAAACGGGTTACGCTGGCTGGCAATCAAAAAAAGTGCCTACATAATTTAGGCTACCGCCTTGTTGTTTTTATTAAGAATTTCTGAAGTCTTTATGTAATCAGAAGCTAACGAAAAGCCAATCACTTTTATTAATTTTTTGAACATTAAATTGGAATCAAATTAAATGTAAACGTCGGCTTAAAATATTATACTGGAACTGAAAACTCTACAATATAAATAAAAGTGGAAAAATAACCAAACAAACACCAACCAAACCAAACCAAAACACCAACCAACCAAATAAAACATCAATATATTTCTGTTTTTTTTTTTAGTTCTAAGATTTATTACTAACAAACAGAAATAAATTGACGTTAAAATACAGTCAATGAATTTATTTTATCACGCATGAACATTTAAAGCAGCTGAATATATTTAGCAAATCTCTGTCACGATATGGTTATTCAACCAATAGGTTTGAAGTTTTGACTGTCATAAATATGTATTGTATGTGCGATTGCTGAATTAGTATCCACATAATATTGTATCCTCCTGAATTTATTTTTGGACGGATATACTCGTTCACATAAAGAGCATTCCAGATTTATTCTCAAGACGTCGGAGCATTTGGTGGCCGGCGATGGCTCAAAGCAATTTTCTGTAAGGGGTCATTTCGGTCCAACGGCAGTCTACTTAGTTCCCTATTTCTGAGAGATACTCTTTGTCTGATTCTATTTAGTTTTTAATATTTGTATAATACGTACTACTGGTATAATACGTAGCTTTCTAATATCAATTACATTAAGAGAATGGAATTAAATTATTTGGGATTGACATTAGCCTAAGAAAAACCACGTGATCTAACGGAACAAATACTACAGGCAAGCTTATGTCGACATCGATTATGCTTCGTAGCGTACCTATGTCATTTGTCTAGCCACGCTAATAATTAAATACACTGACGAGCAAAAAAACGTTACTTTTTATACAAAGTTCTACGAAAAGCGACCCGTTCATTTTGCTCGTCAGTATAACATTTTCTCGAAAATATATTTTTAGGCAATCTTCTAATAAGTTTTGGTAGGCCAGGGAAAACGCCAGTAAAATATGGACTATAAATCAAACCATTATACCGTTAGATGTCGCGAAATGAATATATTTCTGTAACCGATTTCAACAGAGTAAGATAAATCTCGATTTGTTTGTATGTTTGTTCAAAGCGCAGCGATGGATAACCCAGGTAAAAATAAGTTTTACCTGGGTTTACAATGTTCTTGTTTTGGTTGGCAGGAATACCCGACAATTCTTTAGATTTTTCAGAGAAACAGTACCCTTCACGTAATACTTCAGGGACGCCAACTTCCACGCAGGTCTCACTCTGAGTGGGAGGGCCGGGGGGCGCCCCCTCCCCCTCTTATAAATGAAATACTTCAGACAGGCATATTCACTAAATTAAAAAATATAACGCAGGTGTCGCGAAGTACTTAACGGCACCCGGCAAAGAGAAATTGTTGCGTGCATTATAGCTGCTGCGATGCCTTTTACAGAAGCAGGGAGTTAAAACGTCATATAATAATATTTGCCTGGAATTATCATCAGTATTCAGCGAGTCGACTAATCCTCGGAACAGATTTCCATAATCTGGTCCGTTGCGAGTGCTTGGCATAACACTTAAAGACTATTTTTGCACTACGCTTGACGGTAGATACCTACTGATGGTTTAAACAAGAATTAGTCATTCCAAAGTTGATAAATTAGTATCGTATGTATAATTAGTTTTGCAAGAAGTTTTCCTAGTTCCTGTGGTAAGGTTTGTTGTAAGTTTACTAATATCTTCTTCTTGGAAAATGTTATGCGCAGCATGCACTCAAGTTGGTTCGTGGCTAAACTTTAGTTTCTTTGAGTTCCGTTTGTTTTGAGTTGGAACTGTTTTCCACTGTCTATCGATTTCTATGAAATGGAACCAATGTTTCGTTGTTCAGATAAAACTCTTTATTTTTCTTTCCTTTCAAATTCTATTGGTATCGCTCATACTTTTGTCCTCCTCTAGGTTTGGAAGAGTAGGTATTCATCTTCTAGGCTTTCTTAAGTATTTACATTATCAGAATAAAGTGGTTTAGGTTTAAGAATATTTTTAGTGTTTAATTAAAGTAATTTGTTGTTAAAAGATACTTTAAATTTTCTAAACGGAACGTTTACACGATTCCATCATGATGCTCCACAACGGGCCTACGTGTGGACTACTTATATTCCATTCACTCTCCTCGTGTGAAGAGTCTTGTACCCAGAAGTGGAACGGTATGGAACGGCATCCAGGTTGAATTGTCACGTTTGGCTGACTAAGTGCCGGCTATGCCTGGGGGATCCTTTGCACTGAACCATAACGATGTGATTTATTTCAACAACAAGCGACCATTTTCATCGTTTAATCTCATCGTATTTTACACAAACCCATTTGCGATATGATAAGTAAATATTAATTTTTCGTTTGTTTTATTTATTGTAATGAAATGTGCTTCTGGTTGTGACTTTTTACGGTAACTTTCCTTATTTTATAGCTTCGGACTTCACTTGAATAATTCTGAAATGTTTCCGAAATTATTGTGACAGATGTTTCATTAAGAAAATCTTTAATGCTACGGTATTATACTTACGCAGTTTTTAGCAATGTAGACACATTTTAGCGGAATACAAATAACTACTGCTGAAAAGTGTTTCAAAGTTTTCGCATTATGAGCAAAAAGTGGTTATTTGTATTGACGTAGGCAGCATGAACTATGCTACCTATTTTCATGAGATAACAACGTGCTATTTTACGACCAAAACCTTTATTTTAGAGGATGAGCGACCATATAAATAAAATAAAAGAGGCCCATTGAAGACCGATCAATCTAAATTAGTTGCCGGACCACTAATTACCCCATCACGATGATGAATGAGAGAAACCTCTTCCGTAAGTAATCGTTTCGTGTCTGCTCTGATGAAAATATACTGTAATTTCATTTTGAGCCTAATAAATTTGATCGTCACCCGCTTCGGTTGAAAAATATCAATTTGATGAATATTCTCATAAAGGTTGGCACAAAATCTTGACGTGAACATGCCGCGTGCTAGCGTTTGTTCACGGAATGATATCAACACGTTCAGATTATCTGAAGAAATATTTTCCGTAACCGACAAGTTTCTGAGTTTGAACTCTGTAGCTTAATATCATTTATGATTAGGTATAGCAACATGATGTAGGTAATTTAACATTTGCCCAATTATATGCAATTATAAGTAGTTAAGTTACAAAATCAAAATAACGAAATTAAGATGGATTGGGTCCGTCACAGTTGTACGAGTAAATTTTGAATGAGCTACGGACTCTAGTTCTGTGAATAATCAGCGATAGTTAATTGTAAAAGCTTCTACGGCGTTATAGGCTAGCGAGTAGGCACGGCGACCATTAGACGGCGCCCTAATGGAACGACATTTGAAACCGCGCGCTTCGCAAATTGACGCCGCCTTCCGAGTCTCACGTTAACTGCCTTACTAGGAATTGTTATTGTTTTATCTTCTTGCTTTGGTTGAAGATACTCACTAGTCCCATCAAACATTTAGAGAAGTCCTATTTTGTGGGCTTTCTCTATCTGAACAAACGATTTTAGACCCCCAGGGTTATCATTGAAGATTTTAATATTTCTCTGTTGTATTGCGACTGTCTTTGACAGAAAAGACTCACGGAGCACGAGAGTAATAATATTTGCCAGTAATTAAAGAATTATGTCAAAATTAGTCGTGAAAAGTCCCATTAATTAAACATTTGAACAAATTTTAATTAATACAATCTCTGTTAAGAACAATGCTACACCAAAAAAGTTAAATGGAAGTATTCTGTTTGCGCTGCTTAGAATAGCAACCCTTACTGAAAAGTTTTCCCTTATCACTTTAATGTTTTAGTGAGTTCGATTTTAGTCCGTAACGTCACCGAGATAATAAACTAATTCGTTAGCATCGTCTATTAGATTCACAAAAGTCAAGATTAAATCTATCCGAACTGGAAACGAATAAAGTTTTCATTTACCTTACACTCTGTTCTCGCAATAACTCCGGGCTGACAGTTTAACTTCTAACATAGTTTCAAAGTAAAGATTGGAGAGATTTAAAATTCAAATAAGATCATACCTGTTATTGTTGCAAGAAGGTAGAAGAAGTTTGGTTTGTGTTTAAATTGGATTGTGCGGGGAGGCGGAACATCTCGTTTGTGCGTATTTCAAATTTTGAAAAACCTCGACAGGTTTATTGTTCAACGGGAACAAAGGTTGAGCGTATGCCTCTTTGTGATTTATCGGCTATCCATTTAATTGAAAAAAAAACCACGTTTCGAATTGTTAAGCTTACTCATACCTTTAGATTTACCAACCTACACCTATTTATAGATATACACAGGTGGCTCATCGATATCGAATTTGTTTTGGTTACGCCCAAATCTCAGTTTAATGGTTTTGACCGGCGTCGTGAAGATACAATATATGGGCGTCCAGAATCACACTTTGTTCTCCCTTTTATAAAATTAAGTTATATGAAAATACCCTCTCTCTTTCCTTTGAAGGTGTCAATGAAACGAGTCGGCTTTCAAAACAATGGTATTTTTATCCGTTGGCCACCTAAAAACCTGGGAGCGGCAACCGTTGAATATTTTCAATCAATTGAGGATTATCCGACCCGTGACTTGCATGACGGTAAGGGTTACCGGTTTTTGAGTAAATATTACCAAGAGCAAAACACCAATATTGCTCAAATTTGCCGTGGGTAAACGTATGTAATTTATTCTTAATTTTCAAAATATCTCTGTCCGAATAAGTAAACAACCATTCGAATGTAGCTCTATTTAACGGCAAATTAAACTTTGACTTTATGATCAATCAAAACATTTTTAAATATCGCTTAAATACTGTCGAAGGTTAAAAGTGTGGAAAAAGCATAAAGATGATTGTAGGAAATAAGCATTTACCACACTTTAACTAGCTACTTAAGATAATGGGCAATATAGAAGCTTTAAACAGACTTTGGTTGGTGTCTATCAGGCATAGACCTGTTTCATCCATTATGACGATGTAACTAGTGTTCGTCACTTAAGTGGTCCGTGTTCTTTCTGGATCCAGTTAGCCACCTGTAACGTCTGCCAGTTATCATATTCGACACACAAAGGTGTAATGTAATGTATTACACTCATAATAGGCAACGATATTAAGCATCAGACACTTTTGTACCGCCTGCAGTTGTCAATCATGGCAGGACTTGTAGGTACAGTGGCGTTTGATGAAACTATCCGTTAGATAACTCGGAGCAAAAAACAACTATTTTGGAGGCGAGTGTAGAAGCGAGATAGAGAGGAGTTTGGTAGAGTGTAACCCAGTGGGAATCGAGTTGTTAGAACGACACGCCACTGAGTGTGGGTAGTCTGCCTATGTATTTTTAAAATTACTGTCTAAAATGGGATCTCTTCCTGTTAACCTGGTCTAACCAAACGTAATCTTTATAAATAGGTAAATAGTAAATTATGTGCGGAGGAGAACGATAAATAGTTACAAGAATTATTAAGACGAGGTTCATTTAGCTAAAGAATCACACAGCTGAAATTCTTTCACAACGCAGAGCTTGGGTTTCGCATGTGCCTAGTACATTATAGTATCTTCACAGTTATGTAAATGGTTTCAAATGATTCGTGGGAAAAACCTTTGAAATGTTTTATACGGGATGTAGACCTCGATTACCTTTAACGAGCTAACGCGAGCGCTTTAGGGAGCTCATTACACGTAACCGCAGTTTACGTTCCGTTGAAAATATGCCTAACTTTAGGTATATGGTTTAACAAATACTACAAACAGTTTTAATTCCCCTCTATATGGCATATGCAAACAGTGCAACGAAGTTTCTACGTGAAATTTTACCAGTTGTTTCACTGAAAATCTCACATTTTATATCAAATTCAACCTGTGAATTTCATAATACTCGGAGCCGAGGTTGGAGCCCGCAATGCTCTACTTATGAAGCGGTAGGTCAAATTAATGGGTTACTCAAGGCAGCCCTGTCGGGTATTTTATCTTTGTCAATATTTGCGCGTCTTTCTAACTAGATCAGTGGAAAAGAGACGCATGCGAGAAACTCCATGTCACGCTAACCGCTCTTCTATTGTTTATACGTTTCCGACCGCTTGTTATTGTCTGCCGTCAGTCTTACAATGTCTAGTGGAATGTTACTGTGAGTTTGAGGTTTGAAGAAAGGAACGTGTTGTTTCGCTTTGGAAGTTTATGTTGTTTGATTTTTGCTGAAAGAAAACTACATTATTAAATCGCATGAATAAAAAGAAGCATTTGAGGCAGTTAAACGAATTATGAGGCCGCTTTTAGTACTTTACTGCGCCTAAATTAAATTTTCACAGCAATTTATTGGGAAGTCGTAGTTTTCAGATCAGAGATCAGACCAAATTGCTCAAAAATATCTCAACAGTGAATATTTGAGCGGTTTGCCATAACATAGCTCATCCAACAGAACAATGACACCAGTAAGAAAAAATCTGTTATTGAAATTTGAAATTTCGGTTTGGAATCTTTAAATCTCTCACTTGTAATATCAGTATCGATACAGTATTCATTTTCATAAAAAGTTAACGCTAACGTTCATCTCTTAATAACAACATTTACTCCAAGGATAATGACAAAAAACCGCAAAAACGTTGAATATCCAGCATCCACATTGCTTAAACATATTCGTGAAGAGTAAACGCTGTAAAGATAATCTGATAGCGTTGTATTACGAGTATGGGTAGTAATAGAGTTAAGCGAGCTCTTGTATTTATTGTCAAACCGGTACGGTTCAGGCAGGCACTCTACAACTGAAATGTTTCACTCGATGTAACAGTTTAATCTGCCGTGTAGCGCACTTGAGGGCCCTCGTCAGAGATATGTGATTTCTACTCGTACAGCTATCTGTACAGAGGTTTTGTACTCTGCTGAGTTGCCAAAGGATACGCCATCAACCACGGCATTAGCAAAATGTTTAAAACTATGAAACTCGTAAGTTAAATAGGTATGTTACTTGAACCCAATTCATGCGTCTTAAACATCGATCATGTATACTCGATATATGACACCAGCCATTTGAAAGTGTGCCGGTGATAATTCTAAAAGCTTCTGTGTGAGCTGTTTTCCGTGTAATGGCGGATGGATCTCCGATGCTAAAGCACATCTCAAAATAACATCTGCCTGGAGAGAGTTCTCACTATTGTCACCTCTCCCCACACTATTACCGCACTCTTTGTCGATCTCCCGCTTAATCCTCTTCTCACCTATTCAAAGGTTAGCTGGTAGAGATAAGTGCGCCTTTGTGCATATTTTTAATGTCTTTTTTTGTGATTTGTGTCTGTTTCTTTATATTTGTACAACAAAGAATTTATTTACTTATTTACCTATACCTAACTATTTTGAAATAATAAAATGGTCGGCAATATTGTATCTTAAGTATAAGTACAGTCTACACTGTAAGCTCTTAGAACGACATTCGGGTTTCTAGTACAATAAGAGTGAGTGAGACAGCAAGACAAGACCGAATGTCGTTCTAGAGAGAAGCTCAAGTTCAAGGCGAAATAGAAATATAAATAAAAACATCCACACTAAACAACGAAAATCACTTCCAATCCAACGTCTCCATTTTACGTTTCGGTGCATTTCTGTATAATGCACGTATAAATAAACAACGTAGAGCGTCTACGAAGTTTCGTAGCAATGACGTTACTCGTAGCTCGTAGACAAAGTGTTAACAAGCTACGACACGTCCAGAAACAAAACTATCATTGAACAAGAACAATAACTAGCGATTCTGATGTAAGCCTAAGGTCGTTAATAACAGCTTATCTTTCATTTTACAACTAAGGTCATTGTCGTCGCGTTACTTAATCTTAGGTAACAAATGACGCCCATTATTCCGACCACGGCAAAGTTTATAACGCTGTGGCTAACTCTCTTTAATGAGCTATTCAAGATATACCTTCTATCGCTGATTATTAGTGTCCGACCGAAGTTTCGGTTTCGGTTTCGGTCAATTTCGGCCAAAAAAGTGATTTCGGCCGAAGTTTCGGTTTCGGCCAGAATCCGGCCGAAACCTTCGGCCGGGCCGAAATTACTTCGCGGCTTCTCGCGGCTCCCGCATCGGGAGCGCTCGGCTTAATTCGGGCTTGCTCGGCCGGGTAGGTATAGGTAATGCACAGGCGGCCGGCCCAGCTGAGACCAGCGTCAGTAGTATGCATGCAGTATTTTTTATTTTGTTAAATAAAAAAAGTAACTGTTCTCATATAAAAAATCCTTGCAATAACCTTTTCCTTACGATTTGTACAGTAATTTTGAATATTTTGTTTGATATGATACGTCTTCAAAAATTTCGGTTTCGGTTTCGGTTTCGGCCGAAATCAGAAAAAAACCGAATATTCGGTTTCGGTTTCGGCTTCGGCTAAAAATCGTGTTTCTGTCGGACACTACTGATTATACATTAAAGAATTATCGATGTGATATTTTCTTACTAAATTGACAACAATTCAAATTTGCTAAGCTAGTAAAATGAATATACCGTTTGTAGATTTTACACTGCTGATTACATTAAAAATACTTTAGATTTTTTTTATGCAGTAGTTTTTTTTATATTCAGGAAAAACAGTAAAAAAAGTTGGATTGCGAATGTTAGGGATATACTCATAGTGCCGTTAGTCCATTTATTACCATAGGAATTTAAAAAATATAGAACTGTCATGGTGTCAATGTCATGTTCATTTTTTATCAGTCCGACGGATTAGGTACTTGATTCTAACGACACGTATTCAATTCTCGTAAATCTCGTAATATTTAATTATTGGTTTGATAGACGCTTTAATAACATGAAAGTGGTTGACTGATTAGTGATAGCGGATAGCCGCAATCTGCCCAAAGTCGACGAATTTATCTTGTGTTGTGTATCTTGTGTTCATGTGCTTATAGTGCTTATTTTTTTCCATTAACGCCGTGTTTCCGCAACTTGGGACGGTACAAATTATTAGAGGAAAGGAAATAAACTCAAAGCATGCACAGTATTGCAAAGCAGCAAACGCAAAATAACAAATTCGTGAACGAACGACAATGAATGGTTGATAAACAAAGCAAGTGACATGACATGACAGTTTTGTTTGAAAGTTACTTTTTTAATTTTATATCATGCTAAGGTTACGACATCAGTATCCCTATCTTTGTATATACGGTCTTTTTAATGACCATTTCTTTAATAAATTATTAACGACGAATTTAAGTAAAACAAAGGAAAACCGAGAAACACGGGTAGTCTAATTTTTAACCAGCTATTATAAACACGAAAAAAACTTAAATACTTTTTTTTTGAAATGTTGTCAATTAACTTGTCTATTATTTTACGGCTTTGACAACTGGAAAACAAACTGTTTGATACCAGGCCTTGAAGAAAAATATTTTATAATCAGCTGTCATTGCCCTTCTGAATCTAGCTACTAGCAGTGACTTTGGTCAGGTCATTAATTAACCTTGTGGTTTTGTAGTTTCTTTATCTCTTAATGCAATATAAAACTTGTGAAGTTAGCGTAATGAAGTTGCTGTCAAAATTGGTAAATTTTAAAAAGTTTTACAATTAAAGTCTGGACGAACGAATGGCCTAGTGGTTAGAGAACCTGACCATGAAGCTTGAGGTCCCGGGTTCGATCCCCGGTCAGGGCAGATATTTGTATGAAAATAAGAATGTTTGTTCTCGAGTCTTGGATGTTTAATATGTATTTAAGTGTGTATTTATCTAAGTGTGTGTATTATATAAGTATGTTTATCAGTTTTCTAGTGCCCATATTATAAGCTTTGCTTAGTTTGGGACTAGGTCAATTGGTGTCAATTGTCCCAAGATATTTATTTATTATTAATATTGTGTGGTGTGCTAATTGACCAGCTGAATCGTGACACACTGAGTCATTCTCTCAAAATCATTAAATTGACATTGCTTTGACAAGGAAAATCATTATGATACTTATAAACACTTTCTGAAAAATGAGTAATTTTAAATTAGTCGCCAAATCTGTTTTAAAGTTTGACAGTTTTAAACATTTTGACACTACTAAATCGAGTTCAGGGGCCTTACCATAACGTCTTAATGCGATTCAGTCTAGGTTCGCTCGCTGTCAGATTCATACTAAAAGTGACAGCTAAAACTTGAACGGAGTCGGAATTAGGACGTCATGGTAAGCCCAGCACTATATCGAGATTTTATCTACATCAAGCGAACATTAGTGTAAGAACGTTGTGCGGTGGGTCGGGTACCAAATGGTTTCACTGTATACAGCCTTCATTTAAAATGACAATAATAATGTAAAGGTATTATTGGTATTCACATGTTATAGTGACGAACGTTAACCGGCGACGCTATTGTCCTCTATTTCTGCTACACCAAGACTCAGTGTAAAAGCCACCTGTGAACTTTGCTAAGCGATCTAATGGCAGTCTTATGTTGGAAATTAATATTTTTCCTTTAATTTTTAAAAAGAAAACTTCTTTAGCGGCGTTAAGCACATTTTGGGATGGGTAAAAATGTTACACTCGCGTCAGGCGTAAGACGGAGGAAGAGTTAAAGTACCCTCTGATATCCTGATATCAGATCTTCTAAGAGTTTATTTTGAAATACGAATGAATCGCGTTCGATTTTTAAAGTGTTTTTTTGTTGAGTCGTTGAGCAAAAGTACTAGGGCATCAGCACATTGTTAGAGGTCTGTCAATATAAATAGTAAGTATGGTTTTTTTTTGTAAGCGGCCAGTACTTGAGTGTCATGGAGGTTAGAACATAAAAATCTAATCTAAGCTGCTATTTTTACTTCTGCCGGCACTCCCGGAGTGCTACTCGTCGCTTTTTTTTTAAAGCTAAGAGGTTAGTAGAGGTCTTATGTCCAGCAAAAATGAATTGTATTTCGTCTTGTAAATACTTAACAAAACTTAAAAGGCAGGAGAAAAAAAATGTTACAAACGTGACGTCCTTATATGCTGTGCTAACGCTTATAACCAATAGATGTAGGGCATGGTTTAATTACTGGTTTAATTAAAAATAATGGTCCAACCAGAGACATTAACTTAATTTACTGCTGTCTGGATTATCCAGTTCAATAGTTTACATCCCATTTCATTACCTAGGGTACAGTCGCCATTACTCTTAACTTCTCTATCCTTAATTTCGAATTATAATTGAAAAGTATAGAAAATACATTGTTTCTCATTAGGACGCAGCAATTTATATTTATCAAAGATTATTATTAACCTTCAAAATTTACAAGACTTTATAGACTTAGTTTATCTCAGAGCAAAATCTTTATGACATACGGATAGATAGGGAGACAGACACAGACGCGCAGTTAGAAAAATGTCAGTGGCCAATTCCATTGAAAGAAGAAAACTCAAATTTGCATGTGTCACTGAAACGAATACGGGCCGATAAGAATAGGTCAATAAAGTCGTGAAATTTTGCTGTAAGTGTTTTAGTTATTAACTAAATCGAGAGTCTATCTACAAGAGATTCGAACTTTGCTCAATTCAAGGCAATTAACGTTGGCACTTACGAAATAATCCTGGTTGGACCTACAAGCTATTATAGTTGTTGCGGTACAAGTACCGCCGTACCGTTTCCGAACGATGTCACATAAACGGGACCGATGGAGCGCAGTCGGTACAAAAAGCAATTAATTACGGGTAATGACCCACGCGGTTAAACGATACGCCTTAAGTATATTATGACGCAAGTCCTTCATGGAATGTGTTTTTTAAGATCAGCACGAATTAGGCAGGTATTGTCCTAATTTCATGATGTTTCTGCTCGTGACTTCGTTCGCGTCGAATTAGACTTGAGAACTGATGGTGAAAGTATATTCTGCAATAATTATTTAAGTTGTGACTCTAGGCAGCTACGACCTTACACATGTTTATCGCTATCCCGCGGGAATTTTGGAATTTTCAGGGATAAAAAGTAAGCGTATGTTTTAATACCGGTATCTGCTATCCCTGTTACAAATTTGAACGACAGAATTTAATATTGACTTTATACGGGCGTGGCGTTTTATGTCACTTTTTTTGATGCGCATTCCCTACTTTAGATTAATATCGTACTTATATAAAATTGTTTTCATCCGATAAATCGCTCTTAGCCAGGATTTAAGACCACATCAACAATATTTTATTTCTAATTAAATAATCACCGTATAAGACGTTCTATCGAAACTTTACCATCAAAGCATTTTCCTGTTTGTAAATGTTTGTGAAAGCTTAATGATAATGATCTAAACGTTTTTGTTTCAAACTGAACCATAAAATTAAACTTAATTAAGTTTAACCACTCCAAATTATTTTGTGAAAGTTAATTTTTAATGAAGCGGGCAATGTCAAGTTGGTAATAAAACAATGTGACAAATAAAAAAGTTGTGCAACAAGAAATTGATTTAAGAATTTAGGTCTTGTTTAGCACTCAAATGTCCATGTTACTTCAAGAACTAAAACAATCGTTAACCACGTTATTTAAATAATAGACAGTTGACATCTTTAGATTAGTTGATCATCTGTTTTTGGTTTCAACCTTGTGACCACAAAGATCATAATTTTTTTTTAACATTGCGCTTAAAACGAGTCGTTCATAGAAAAATACTTTTAAGGTTAAGTAAGAAATGGTTCAGTTTTTTATGGTAAGACCTTAAAAAAAAAACAATATTATTACCTAAATTAGTTAAGTAGATGAAGTCTTTTCAACGTTACGCCGTGCTACCCAAAACGTAGTTCGGACTATCCAGTTCTGACGAAAAATAGGTACCTATTGTTATTAATGCACCGTTTTGATTAACAAGACTATATACATGGGATAGCATTACAACCACAGGTTCTTGCCAAATTACATTTTATAATTCATATTTAATTATCGATGAGTGAGTACCTAATACTCGAACACCTCGTGAAAACTGAAACTCTGAGATATTAAATCTTAGCTCTTGTTCGAGTAACGTTATCGCTCTTGCGATTATTGTTTGCCCGTACAGGTCTTTAGATAGAAAGATAAAAGTTTACGGGACATTATGGTCTCCGGAAACTGCAGTTTTATGACACTTTTTCCGTGTAAAGTAGGAAAGAGCCGTGAGCTAACAGGGTTTTAATAACTTAGAAACACTATTTTCTCTGGCAGGTAATGTTAGTATTACTTTATTTTTAACGAAGACGATATTTTAAATTCACACAGCGAAATTACAAGACAGTTTCTATACAAATATATATTTTATACAATTGTACCTAAATGTAACGTATTAACATTTTATTAATAACTTTATACACGCACAGTGAAGTACCTAATTAGATCTGGATTTAATTCGTTAAGTTAAATTATATCTCAGTTGAGTGTAATCAATGGTAAACATCCTATTGAATAACTCTATATTTCGATGAAAATTGTATTAAAATCCGTTGCGCAATTTGAAATATATGAAACGCCCATAAATACAAAAGAGCTGACGGCGGGAAGCGACTTTCTTTTGTCCTTTGTAGATATAACGTTCGCTAGTCGACATTAAAAATCGGGCAAAACTCGCGACGTTTAATTACACCCAATCATTCCAATTCCCTCTGATGTAAACTAAAACAATTTCTCCGCAACTTAGTTCGTAACGGCCAATTTAATGGAAGGCATTTTCGCAGCTTGTCATCCCATCGTAGGCCCGTCATGCTTTTAGCCCGCCTCCCCTGAGACTGGCCCGGCTAGAGCTGTGAACTACTGAAATTCTCACTAAGGACTACGATTTATTTTATATAACTATACAGTTTTTTGTAACCCTAGAGACAGAGATTGAGTGCTTAGTTTATTGATTGCAGTTCGTTTCGAATTGGGTTCTTTTATAATGAACAGTTACAAAGCTTTTTTACCATAAACGGTCGGCGATACGAAAGAAATGTGTGCGCATTACGAAAATAATTTAATAACAGATGAAATGTATTGTGTGTTTATACAGGTACTAACGAATAAGTTATTTTTTTGGCAGGACTTGATTATTCCATAATTGTCAGTAGGCATTATTGTTGTTTGAAATTTACTTGTGAGATTTGAAAAAACTAGCTATAAATTTACAATGTGAAGTCAACAGCAACTATTGCGATATGTAAATCGGTTTAAAATTCAGAATCAATAGCACAAATTCATAAAGGTTTCAGCGTAAAAATACAACGAAAAGAGTAGATTTTGACCAGGAAATTAAAAATTGCGAAAACAGTTTATTTTTGGCAGCCTATTTCTGCCTTTTTAATAATCAGGGGCTTAAATCGTAATTATTAGATTAGTAAGTCCGAAGTAAAATATAACATTTATTCAACCTAGCGAGGAAACTTTCTAAATATCTTCTATAACTATTCGAAGGAGACTTAATAATATAATTGAATTATGTATCCTAATGCAGAGACGTGTGTGACGGTTTGTTACCACTTAAAACCAATTTTTCAACCTGTTACACACAATTACAGTAACATAATAATGAACTAAACCTCGACCTGCATTTTTCAGAGGGAAATAAACGAGAGCCAAGGAATGTAAGATAAATTGCTTTTAAAACCCGGTCGTTCTCAAGCTTGGCTTGGCCGTATATTCTTTTAAACACAGCTCACATTCAACGGTAAAATGGAGTGCTTTATAAAGCTATAGTCGCTCTAAGTGCGTGGCGACTATGACCATTTACCGTAACTCACTTGTGTAAAAGCAACGGCGATCTCTCATGGAGAAACCTGGGCGCTGGTAGCTAGGGGATTTTGTGACGAGGCCGAAAAGGAGAACGGATTATGTTATTATTATTTTATGTCACCTAAAGAAAAAAATATGGAATTGGTCTTAACTTTAATCACAGTATCGCTAAGCCCAAGTTTGAACAACTAAACAATATGGTCTTCAATCAAATACAAATCAATGTAAACATTAAGTGAAAATTTGTTCACCAACGTGTTCTAATTGGTTCCCGCTATCACTGAAAATTCACTGCCAGATATAATTCAATTTAAAGTTGTAACGCAACATTGTTAAGGGGTTGTAATTGCGTGTTGAGATCTACCTACGTCATTATCGCTGACAGGTAGTAACTGGGCGCGGTATTCAGAACTAGTTAAGTGCCGAGAAATACTCGCACTCGAAGGGAAATTGTAGTTAATTTTATAATACGCTGTTTAGAAAACTTATACATCGTAAAATAACGGGTAGTTTGTTGTAGTTACTATTTGGTGTATTTCCTAGGTTGCCATAAAAATGAAAAGATCACCGCCTCCGATAAGTATCAGCAACCCCAGGAGAGTTGTAGGTTCGTTGTCGGCCTTTGAGGGATCAGTTTGCTCTTTTTTTGAATGCCGATGTCATAATCAGTTGGGAACACTACTGACGGGAGCTGATTCCACAACCTCATAGAAATGAAATGTATTTTCGCAGGAACCGCAATGTTTCTTTTAGTGGTATCAGCCGTTACAAGTCGTTAACGCATTTATCTTTACTGCGAGTGGTAAGTCAAATAACTCCCAGTAGTTATTATGTCGGTATAAATATGTTTCGAGTTCTTGAGTGGAGACCACGGATCGGCAAACGTAGCGTAGTACGTCCTCAAACTCGGTGGAGCGAGGATCTTCGCAAGGCGGCTGGCAAGAGCTGGATGGGAGTGGCCGAGGATCGTGCTCAGTGGCGTGCCATGGGAGAGGCCTATGTCCAGCAGTGGACGAATATAGGCTGATTATGATGATGATGATAAATATGTTTTACTTCGCGACATTCAATGGACCTCCGCTTCCCAAAGTAACACCGGGTCCAATTAATTGTTGTTACAATTCACCATCTTCAGCCGTAATTTGTGAAAATATCAACCTGTTACGGTTCAAACGATAGAGCCCTTTAAAGTTGAGACAGATGAAAGGATGAACAAACGGACAGACGGCGTTAGGCTTGGTAAAAGGGTCGACACCCTTCAAGTACGTAACGGAACCCTAAAAGTAAATTAACACAAACCAAACACAAATCTCATAAGATTTTGTTACGTAGAATATCTCTAATCAAGGTATCCGACCAAGTCGTAAATAATATATTAATATGTATGTACCATCAAAAAAAAAAAAAAAGTATGAAAAAAATGTACATCAAAATGCGCCGTCATTTCATTTCTACTCAACAGTCGTAAAGAAAAACATATTTAACTTATTTATTTTTTTATAATTTGAGTAGCGGATAAAGTTATACACACTGTGCAAAATTACAGTCTTTTGTATTGTCATTGTTGCGTTCAAGCGGCAAATGCTGAAAAAAGACGTCTTCTTAGTGACCCCATTAAAAAAAGAAAAACCAAATTACGAGCCAACCGACAAATACGTGCTACGTCTTATAACATGTCTAGAAGTTGAACGCTCGCTTGTTTACTGCGTAGAAATTTAGACGAATCTCTCTCTCTACATTGCTGTCTATATGAATTCAAAGAAAGAAAGAAAAAATACAAATTTTCTAACAAAAATGGGGCACGTCGCACGCAGGCAATAAACATAACAAAATAAATTGTACTGTGCTTGCTAGCTAGTGGTCTAACTTACACATTACATATAAGAATAAATATTATGTACTGTTATGTTTCTCTTACGTACAACTTTGGTTCAAATTAAACTTTAAAATTCTTCAAAATGACGTTTTTTAGGATGAAATTCTTAGTTTTCTAGAACGAACGGTTACTACTTTTTGAGAGCTGTTGAAGGGACTAATCAATGCAAATTGAAGTATAACTCAACATTTTCGTTTGATTAATATTATTCAAAAACACCGTGACTGACTCCGAATTCCGCAAGCAATTTAAAGACATATCTGAGTTTAATAAAGTCTGTTGTCACAATTGAAATATTCTCGAAGTATTAAGTTGACTTTAAAGCCTAACAAAGTTGCTTTACGACAAATTACAATGTAACTTGTTACAATGGATAAGGTCGCTTTTAATAACTCATATTTTAAATTCTGAATTTTCGTGCCTTTCACCTGGGTCAAGGTTAAGACTCTTTCATTGATTATT
Source organism: Pandemis heparana (assembly GCA_963854515.1). NCBI lineage: Eukaryota > Metazoa > Arthropoda > Insecta > Lepidoptera > Tortricidae > Pandemis > Pandemis heparana. The sequence continues at coordinate 10,150,568 of OY978010.1, forward strand.
TATTGTTAATGCCGGATACGCATTTTAGAAGACTTTACTTATTAATTTTCTCATGTTTGCGTAATGGTAACAAATTAAAATTAATACTAGGTACTAAGGTTTATAGGCCTCTTAAATTTGATAGTCCAAATAAGTCAACAGTGAAAAATTACTCCCGTACTCAACAAATTTTTACTTAAATTACAATTAAGCCGTTTACTCAGTGCGAGCTGTAACGTAACTTTTGAAAGAAAGAAAGAAAGAAGAAAGAAAGAAGACATTTATTCATTATGCAAGACACACAAATATAAGAGCATGTACACACAATTTCATAAAAAAAACAACAATAAAAAAACCAGACATGAAAATTTGATCATCAGCGTTGTGTGTGTCTTCGCAAAAGTTAAACGGTCGCTGGCTCAGCATTACGCTGAGGTGTTAGACACCTGCAGCACTGATTTTCAGCCAGAACCGTCTGTGACTCAAGAAACGATACACAGTGTAGATTAAATAAATGAATAATATAAATAAATATGAATAATAATATACTAAATAAACCATAATTTTTTAAGTAAGAAGTAAAGTAATAAATAGATAGAACCCGACTTATGAGTAACTAGAAAATACATAAATTTATTAAATAATTTTCAATAAACAAAAAACGAAGTGTAAACAAAATTGTTCAAAAACAACAAGCTGGCATACCAATGTGCAAAGTTTTGCATGTTATAGTAACCAAAAACCCTAGTGTGGGGCGTTCCGCTCGCGACAGACCTGTGAGCCACGTTAGTTGCTTTAACCTTAACCTTTAACGACACATAATATGTGTAATAATATCAGGACTGCAGGGTCAACGCCAATGACCTAAACATACGTCCATTACTTCAATTCAAAAGCGACCTTCGTTCAATTGGGTTTAGGTTCAACTTAAGGCATCGTAATAAAGAAGTCTTGCGTATGGGTGACGTCTCTTGTATTCGACGTGGCGTCGAAAAGGTTAACGTGCATAAGCTACGGTTACAACTCGCAGATGGGTAGTGACTGCCCGGCCTTAGAATATAGACCGACGTAATGTGGTGATTACGTTATAATCTTATTAATTTCAGTGCGCAGTCAATTCGTTCGTTAGTGTGATACGCGTAGTAAGTAGCAGTAGTAAGTCGGATGAGCGCTTTTCAGTTTTTCGTAACTATAAAATAACTGGAATCGATTTCAAACGAACGAACCTACAAATTAGCTACCGAGCTAAAAGAGAGAATATTGCTGCGGCACGCTGTTACTGACGGTGAAGTTAGCCGTTCGCGTTCGACGAGAACGCTCTGACACGAAACTTCCCGCTTTTGCCGGCTATTGAAATTATATTGATGCCACTCGGAATTCAACGGCAGCACTCTCTCATTCCAACGAACTTATTTTAATTGAATTTATTTACATTTTGCTATAAGAAATATTCAAATAAAGTGGTAATACGGGCTATGCATTTCTGCAGCACATTTTATGATTTACACCAATTTATCGCAATTGTTTTTCATTTATCTCCTGCGTTGAAAAAAGTTACTTGTATGCTAAAACTTTTCCAGTAACCTGGTTGACTTTTGGCCAGCCAACCGGAGTGAAGCAATTGCCACATTAGTTTATTATTAGTTATTTTGTCTCTGCCCGATTTTTGAAAGCACATGTGCGAAAATAGCATTCGAAATCGGTGAAAATTGTGCTGAATTTGAAATACGAGCTGCTTACGGCTCTCGTTAATCATGTGAACAAGTTAAAAAAATTATTACAGAGCCGTACCTTTGAAGATATAAATAGATATACCACTTTCGAGTGGTACTTTCGAGTGATGTGCTTTCAAAAATCGGGGCCCTGCATAAATTAATTACCGTTTTGTGTAGGGCTGGAAATTGGGAGTCAGAACTAATGTAACGGTTTTACCGATTCAGAAATAGCTATTACGAACAGCTTAGTCATGATCGATCTAAGGAAGTTTTGTAAACTCTGACAAACTTTTAGTAGCTTTACTACAGTTTCCTTGCGAAAACAAGTTTGTTTATGGTATTCGTACTCTATTTTATTTATCTAGCTTTAGCCAAATTACTCTGCGCGAATGGCAGTAAAATATCTCAAGTGAAGGGAGAGAAAAATGTAAATATGGCGTTGGTGCGAGTGAGATGCGACATGAAATGAATTTAATATCAGTAAAGGTGGAAGGCTCAGCCTCACAAGTCACTTTCAATTAGCTCCAGCCGGGTGTCTGCCTGGTGACAAGGGTTGTACACTCTGCCACACTCACTGACTCATAACATACAAATATATCCCTTATTACAAGGCTTTCAGGAACTTCAGGAAGAGGTACACTAGCGCAAGCAAGTAATTTTAACTCTCAGTACCGCTCACGACCGTTGAGGAGTATAAAATTAAGCCATGTGCTGCGAAATGTAATTTTTGGTGATAAATGGAACGTGAGAACAATTGCATTGGCTTGACGGGTCATAATTGTTCACAGTTATTCCAACTTTTTAATTACTAAACCCTTTCTATTCTCAAAAGTTACGGCTTTGTATAAAGTAAGAGAGAAATGGTATCCTTCTTCCAGACGTCAGGCATAACTTTTCCTCGTGTCAACAATAAATGAATTAAAAACACCCGTGTCCGTAACTTTCGAGAACAGAGAAAAAAAATGTCTTCCCTAAAATAAGGTACAAATAAAAATATTAAGAGTGTCATAATTAAATTGTTAATAGTATTTTTCTCTTGTTTCAGATAACACCAAATCAAAGTCAACTTAAATTCATAGAACCACGTTTCGTGTCCACTTGCGTGACATAAGCCGTCCATATAGCAGTGTAAACAAAAATAATACAATCGACGTAGTAGACAGGAGTAAACAACAGTCGGCCCTACCATTGTAGGTGTTGGAGCAATTAAATGCAGGACTAGGTGTGTGAGGGTGGATGGTGTTGGTGGGTGTAGGATGGCGGCGCGGTGCGGGGGGCGGGGGCGCGCGCGGCGGTGAGGCGGGCGCGGGGGGGCGCGATGCGCGCGCGCGCGTGGGCGGTGCTCGCCGCGCTGTGCGCCTGCGCGGTGCTGGCGACGCCGCGCGACCTGCGCGTGATGCAGGCGGACGCGCGCGCCGCGTTCTACGTGGGCATCGCCGCGCCGCCCACGGCCGCCGCCGTCGTGCGCGCCTTCAACAAGTCCCTGGCCGAGATCTCGCAGACCTACCTAGCTGGCGACTACCCGCTCTACCTGCGCAATATCACGCTGCTGCCGCTTTACATCGAGCTGCCAGAAGATGAAAGGTATCTATGAAAAATACTTTTCAATACAACAAAGAGGGCGTTTATAATACCATTGCACAGAGGCACTAAACTTGCACGGGATTAAGTCATTTCATTTAAATTACACTATTATATCATACCTAAAACGTTTTCATTTTTAATTTCTTCAATTTCTCGCGCGTAGCTTTAAAATCTAGTTCTAGTATAATGCAGTTCCTTATCCGACGAATACAATTATGATATGTTTGAATAATATCTTACGCTCTTGTCCTATGACAGCGAAATTCAATTTGTAAACGTACAATGCTACTATGAATCACGACAGACTGTCTCATTGATAAATTGTTCTGAAACGATTCCATTGCCTTCATATTCAATGCTTCAAATGGATGTGTTCCGGTCAACGCCTTTATCAAATATATCACTAGTCCTTTGGGAAGATCGTACGTGTACATCTTTCCTTACATAAATACAATAAGCTACCAGAATAATTCATCCGGGGTCGTGAAAATAATTCAGCCTTGTATTATTAAAGTACCTCCTTCGCACGCGATACGCCAAGATTATATAATAACCTAAGTTAAGACACCCTTTAGTGTTTATCGATAGAAGGAGGCGGTTTGCCCTATCTATACATCAGATTGGGCAAGAGCACTTAGCCTCCAAGACACGACCCGTCCGTTAGAAAATTGATATTCTCAGCAGGACAGGCTACGATGGATATGAAGCATCACCCTAGTAAAAATGTGTGCACTTATAAACCGATTATCTATCTATACTGTCTGACTAACCCGCATAACTCAATTGATAGATGATTGAGTTAGGTTTTTATGTGGGGGATAAGAAGGTAGTCTAGCGTTAGAGTAGTGTCGGAGTTGATATACTCGTCAATATCGCGGTGACGTAATCGCGCTCATGCTGTCATAACTGTGTTACTAGAAAAATATACTACAAACAAAGTTTACTTTTCCGCTTTATTTAAGTCTAACTTTCAACGAAAGCCAATTTCAAAAACAATATTGTTGATCTAACGCCTGTAACAATATCGTTCGCTACAGTAATTCCTTTGAGCAATACTAATATTTCGAGAAAAGAGTAAAAGAAACAATTGAAATCACCAGACCCTTATGTGGGTGTTGGAATAAAAAAATCAAACCATCTATTATTGGGGGGATCACGGGCGCAATAGCAATATTGATACTGACAGCAATCGTCTGAGAACCTTTTCAAGTTTCGGTTGCAAACAAGCCCACCAGCACCGATACACGATTGTTCGTCTACTTTATGGATATTGTTGAAGTTGTTTCCATTTCGATCGGACTTGCCGAGCTGGGAGCCGTAGTTTTGTTGTTTGATTCCCGTGGAGGCGAGGTGTCTACCAACTTAAGATTTATACATTTTGGACGGACATTTATCATTCAAAAAGTTGTTATTGAGTAAAAACTATCCAATTTTCGGGTAAAAAGTTTTTCATTTTTGTTATTTTGTTACAGAAAATATGCTCGGTCATTGTATTCTTTGTAGACTTTTTTGTTCCTCGGGAATTCGGGTCGGTAAAATGATATTGTTGCAAATTGGAGCGGAAAAGCCAATACATAGATTGAATTATGCATATAGTAGTTGTATTTAATGAAAATTACTAATATCAAAAAATTTAAAAAAAATTGCAGACAAAGTTACGAACAGCAGCCAATACAAGTACATTATCATTAATACATAATTTGAAGACCTGCTAGCAATAATTAGATATCTGTATAAGTCTTAATAATAAGTTATCAGTCTTTGTAACTGTAATAGAAGCTTCAATTTAGATTAGGTCTTGTTTGCTAATGTATACGAAACAAATATTGAACGAGGCCCATCTCGAAGCAGAAGATAATGGAGGCTCTAACTAATTAAACACAACACGATAGTAATGCTGATATTGGTGGAAATAATTCTTAGTATTTCTTATTGGACTAAGATAATTGTGCTGTTGTTTGTGGGATTAGGCTGAATGTTGGATGATAGTTTGTATTTGAGAAATGTGAAAATACTTTAATTAGATTTAATCATGCGATTTAGTCAACATAAATATTAACTTTCCAACAACAACATAAGTTGATACCTACTGGTTTACACGAAAAAGATAAGAATATGTTACATATAATGTAAAAGAATTCCTTTAACATTTGAATGAAATACGAGTACTTATCTATTAGGTTGACTGTTGTGTGCAATCCTGCACTTATTCGCCTAACTTTAACCGGGACCTGTCGTGTGATTCTCTAAAAGGACCTCGTACGGGAAACGATCTCTGCGCTTAGGAGACAATCCTATCTTGACCTATTCACTGGCAGGCCTTACATGGACTCAGCTGTCTTGCTATTTGGTATTCCGTATGACCAACATGGAAGATACCCGACTGCGTGTTATGTCACCGAGCAAACGAGTCAAGCTATAATTATCAGCGCTGCGATTACTTGTGAAATAATTTATTTTAGAGGACCATACCCCTGATTATTGCGTTTTTTATTAGTAACGCAATCAAAATCTTATGCTAGGTAATAAGTAACACATTAAGCGCTTTTATATTTCGCCGTTGAGGGAAACGAAATGGCCGCCACAGCTCAAGACGGAGCGAAATACGTTAATGTAGGTGACAAGATGGAGCGACGACCTGATCAGGATAGCGGGATCGCGGTGGATGCGGAAGGCACAGGACCGGTCCGAGTCGAGAACCTTGGGGGAGGCCTATGTCCAGCAGTGGACGTCTTTCGACTGATATGATGATGATGATGAGATGACAGTTATAATTTATAGGTATGACAATGATTTCGGGGCTAAAATTAAAAGCATCCGTTAACAAAATAGTTTTTTTTTATAGATTTATTCTATCTTTATAAATTCAGATATTCAGCCAATAAGACCGGCCTGAAGGCAACGCATTTACCTATAGACAGGATGTCTCTGACTTCCTGTTTGGGAATGATGTCAATCCCTTTAAGTGCTTTTGTTGGCCGGCAGGGGGTGATTTCCTGAAACACTTTTTGTTCATGACACTTAAAAAGAGTTTATGGGGTTCGGCGTTGAGGGTCTCAAATTTTCGTTGGTGGATAAAATTATTCGACTCGCATTAATGAGAAATGGGGTTCAAGGAACATTATGTAAAGTCAAATGGTTTAAACGGGATGGCAGGGGGAGAAAATAATGTTTCATTTTATGTTATTGTTCTGGTTCTACTAGATATTATTTGGTAGTCTTGTTTTACGCATTCGCATTACTAATAGCAAAGCAATGCATGAATTTATCGCTATTTCTCATATCACACATAAGTACCTCCTCAAAATAAAATAAATGAGTTATTTCTTTTTAACAGAAAAATAAATTAATTATATTCTTTCTCATATCGGTTTAGGTATAATATGTATGTACCTATACGCCGTATCATATTTTTTGTACGAGAAATAAAGTTTCAAACATAAAAAATATCTTATTTCGTGGAAGTAACGTGATTCTTGACGACTGGCCTGAGACCGCTAAAATCAGAAAGAATGAAGATCTAGGTAGGAGCCTTGGCTAAATAAATAATAAATGGTTTTAGTATTTGGGTAGCAACTCAATTTGTTGATGTAAAATGTGGCAATTTCTGGCCACAAAATAAAAAAAATAGGATAATTTATTTCTGCGTGTTTTTTTTTTGCTTTATTCTAAGCTGAATTTGTGTGGAAATGACTGTATAGTCATCAAAATACCTCCCTCTTACAACATTTTAAAAGAAATAATAAAAAAAATATATGTGTTACAGTTACTACATTATCAAAACTGTTATAATTATACATTTACAAATAACACGTGTAATAAATGTAGTAGACGTATGTTTTTATATGGTAGGTATGATGAAACTCAGAATTCATTAATAGCAACACTTTTTTATTCTAGAGGTACATAATTATTATTTAGCATTAATTTTTTTTGTTTATTTGAAAATAAATGAGCTTTAGTACATACCTACATTATATTAATGTTTACGAACAACGTTGGTTGGTTTAAAGCTTTTAGCAGCAATTATCCATAATTACAAAAATAAAATAGTGAATTTTGTTAATAAAGCGCAATTGAGCTGATTTTAAGAAAATATGTATAAAAATAAAAAGGAAAAAAGAATCACTATACACCTTAATTGCCTCAGAAATCACCCTGGATAGCTCTTTGGTGCTCAAAACCCGCGCTTAAATTAACGTCTTTTATAATGAGGTAATGCCAAATACGGGTTTCCAACCATGCATTGTTTAGCGGCTCGCCCATTTCCACTGTTCGTGTCTTTTCATCTTAGCCATTAATAAAGTCACCCTTCTTCTCTGTCAACTTTCTCTTTTGTTTTTATTATAGGCAAGCTTGCGTTCGACCACAATCACATCACCCTAAATTTAATAAAGGTTGAGCAGTACAAGTGAAAATATGTCGGATCTAATTTACCGTGAACCGTTTAAAAGTTTTATAATAATAATAATAATAAAGCCTTTTATTTCCAATAGACATACTAAAATTTTACATAGCATGCGTTTAGAAATAATAATTAATTGAAATGTTCATAAATAATAATTTAGGTGAAAATATTTTTTTTTATTTTATGACTATTGGGCTGTCCATTTCTGGACATAGGCCTCCTCCATCTCATGCCATGTCTCTCTGTCAGCGGCGAGTCTGGTCCAGGCTACGCCTGCCACTGCCTCCACGTCGTCGCGCCAGCGGCGGCATGGCCGGCCTCGCGGTCGGTGTTATTATTATCACATTTAATTCGATTTCCTAGACAAAGTTTTTTCGCGTCAGCTTTTGGGTGCGCATTATAGTTATTAGGTACATCAGCGGTGTAAAAGTACCTAAAAATTGCGAACTAAAATGAAGTGAATAAAACCGCTGTTGGTTTAACCGTATGCGGTATTGCATAGTATTAAAAACCTACACTCGGAGACAAAGGGAATCACATTGACATATTGTGTCCCTCTTAAAAGCATGCATCGACTCATTCGTCAGACGCTCTCCTTTTTCTTGAACCTTTATCTGTCTACCGCTAAGTATATACAGGAGTCTTCCAAGTTTTTTCTCGTTGCGCGTCACAGGTATACATTTAATAACCAAGGTTCGTATTGATTGCTAAAAACATAGCTTTGAAAAATGTTGAAATCTTAAGAGACTCATTATTATAAGAAAACGGGACTTAATCACGTAAATACCATGCATCTCGAGACCATGGATGCAAAGTCGCGTCCGAAACGTCGAGGTATTTACAAAAATACTTATTATTTACGTGATTAAGTCCCGTTTTCTTATAATAATGTGTGAAAATCGCGAAAGTTTGAATCAATACATCTTGAGAGACTTTCACAAACACCGTCTCACTGTTGTTTGTTATTACAAATAGTCCCCACTTCGCTCGGTACTCGGGATATTGGCAACATGCTGACTAGTCCCATTGGGATCTAACATAGTGCATGCATGATTATAGTAACACCTTATTCTTGTTACTGCTTTACTGGCTGCTGGCTGGCTCTGTTTTATTCAATGCGCCGTGAATTTTACCTCAATTCAATTCAGAGCGATGGGTTTTATTCAGACGCTTTCACGACTCATGAATGGATTTTAAAGATGCTTGAAATGCTGAGGATATGCTAAATGTAAGTTTGAGAAAATAAAGATGCACTGTAAGTTTTTATTTTATTGTAAAATTGTATGTATTATTCAATTATTGAAAGTAAAATTACGTGATAAAGTTATACTAGTCATGATAAAGTCACACTAGAAGGAATCAATAGATCTAATGAAAATATAATAATTATTTGTTATACAAGGGGGGAAAGCTGTATTTTACCTGCGAGTGTTTCAACACACGAGGCGTAAAATAACTTTTCACCCGTGTATAACACAAAACTTTTCACCTCACTACAGCGAGGAAAATAAGAAGAAGGGTTTGTACTATCACTCATTTTTAATAACAAAATGACTAGAAAAACATGCGAATATTTAACGTTGACGGCTTAGTTGAATAGTATTGACTTAAGTTTTTTTCAATTATTTGAAAGAAAGAAAATATTTATTCGTCATATAAATTACAGAAAAAAAAGAAGTAACAACATGAGAACATACAATCACGAAATGGTCTCACCTCAGCATAATGCTGGCCTTCCGTCGGGACCATCAAGTGCTACTGTGAGCACAAACAGTGAACTGGCATTACAATCTTTAATAGGTATGGCTGAATGGACAATAATTCCTTTACCTATCCCACAAGGGATGAATTTTATAAAAAAAATATTTTGGATGCGTTTTGTTCGCACATTGACTTACTTGGACTGTCAGAACATTTTATCCGTTTTTACAACAAGAATGAAGGTTAATGTTGAATGCTGATATTTATTGAATTAAAATAAAGTTGTAGTGTTTTTTACTCGATGCAATTCATTAATTGTGACGTTAAAAATTCAGCACTTTTAACGTTTTACGTTTTGTTAGCTGTTAAATTATTATCACTTAAGCTCCCTTCAAATGTCAAAACCCTGTACTATATCTTTCTAATCTGTGGTCAAAACTCTTTCTCCACATGTGGATAAAAAGCGATTTTCTCAATAGATGTCAATCAAACAAAAAGTGCTTTCCGAGCTAGTGAGGTGAAAATTAAATTGTATTGTTATGTTTCTTGATTATCTCACTATATTTTAAAATCGATAAAATAAATGTAGACCCAGACAATATAGAGCATACGTTGACAAAAAAAGCTTAAACATTTTTGTTTTTTCATTTTGTCATTCGTTTTATAGTCATTGTTGTCAATACTTATTGAAGTTAAAATAGATTTAGTTGAATTTAGAATCCATCTTCAAATTGAAGTACTATTTTTCGAATTAATAATAATAATAAGTCTTTTCAGACAATTTAACCTCGTACAGTGTCGGGGGCAGAGAATCCATTTTCGCATTTATTTCATTGCGATAAAGTGAAAAAGTTTATACATATATTTGTCCCCGACCGTACCACTTTTAACTGCTATGAGTACCTACGGAACTTTTTTAATCATTTAAAATGGCTCGTTGTGCTTCCCAAATGAAAATGCTTTTGTAATTTACCAATCATTCGAACAATTGTTCTTTGATGGAGTTTACCTTTGCATTCCCAACAGGAAGTCACATTAATTGTTACTGCTTATTATTTACTGCGTAACCATAGGTACTCATTTAAATCTGAATTGAATCCAAATCGTATTCATGTTTAAATTAATTCTTCAGTTCATAAGAAGTAAGAAGCATACGAAAATTTGAAGAAGACTCGCATAATTTTTCAAACGCTTTTATGTTTTTATGTTAGATTCTGCAATTCCATATTTGGCTCACTTATAGTGATCAGATTTTTGAAAATACTATAGGGCCATGTACGTAGATTGGAAGAAATACAAGTATGTACGGTCAATAAATACACAGTTAGCAAAAATCGTCATGGCATAGAATAAAAATATGGGTCATTTCCAGCTTAACTCGAAATTTGCTACATTTTATAAATTACGATAACAATGCAATAAAATAAATAAATAATAATAAATAATAAAAACCATTTATTTAGGACAGAATCCATAGAGGTAAGTTAAGTATGTACATACAAAAATGTTCAGTCAGAAAAACTTTAGCAAAAAAGTTCATTCAAATAAATAAACTGCAATATTATATAAAAAAAATCAGTGCATTCTTTTTATTCTTAAAATATTATATTGAACGCCAGACTGAAAAAGCTGAAACCTGAAAGATATAACCAATTTTATTACAACTCTACATTAACTCTTAAAAAGTTTGGCGGGTTGAGGCTCTTTTAGGCTCGAATGGTGATTTAATTAGAGCAGTTAGACACTCCAAGTCTCAGAATATTTAGAGATCTTACAAAAAATGTACGGATTAATTAATTAATATATTCTATTATGTATAATACAAAAGATAAAAAAACTACACGTTTTATTTTCACGGTTTTGTTTTTATAACAGACGGTCGGACAAGCAGACTGACAACGAAGTGATCAGTAAGGCTTTCTTATTTTCATCTGATGTGTTGAACCTTAAAAACCGGTAAAAAAGCTGCGTCACACCGTCTAAACACCCAATTTGTGTAAGACAGAGCACTTAAGTTTTCAGAAAATTTCAAAGGTTTTTAGGCACTTCAAGTTCGCAAATGCTAATTGAGTTTCACTGTATTCTCAACTGGAAGACAAACTGAACATAGACATTATTTTTTAAGAATTTAATCCATCATTTTCCATTAGAAATGGAATAAGTGGAAATTTATTGAGATTAAGAAAGCAATTAAAGCTTAATTATCTGTGCCTGTTCTCACCTTGACGTAGAAAATTAATGCTAAATTTGGAGTTCGTGAAATAATTGCGAGATAAATTATTTATCGGGATCGAATGTCAGGCTGTCAAAGTTCCCTTAAGCAACGTTTGACGGAAACAGTAAATAATTATTAATGTAAGTACTGTTTTTCTAACGGCATTGAAGCAAATAAATTTTATCTTCTTTGGTTTACTGTATTTTATGTACGAAGATTTCTTATCCACACAAGTTTTCTGCTTTTATTACAGAGATCATACGTATAAGTAATTGTTTTCTTTGATAAGCAAAATTATTATGTATGTACGAGTATAAACCGCAAAATTATTCAGTTTGCTTGCCAAATATCTTTAAGTCCTCTGTGCTACTGTTGAATTTGATATTACAGCGTTTTCCAAATTTTGCGTATGGTATTGAATATAAACACTGCATGCCAGCCTTCTCGGCAGCTTTCTGCGCCGGGGCACTTGTGAATATACCGCCTGTAGCACGCATATCCAGGCTCTTCGCTAAATTGATCCTGAAAAAAATTAAGATAGTAGGTACATGAATTAAAAACCAATTGAGTTGGTCTTACTGTTCCCCTCACTCGGCCAATTCAAGTATCGAACCCATAAGAGTGAGTGAGATGGCAAGAAATACAATACAATATAATACAAATAAATAATCTTTTCAACACAGTTGCTCGTAAATTGAGTCTTATTGCACCGAATTTAAGCTCATAATTCAGCTTATTACGCACAAGTGCCGTAATAATATTACCGCACGAGTGCGGTAATATAAACTTTTTTTTAATATCAACAAAGAGTTCAGTTATGTATAGAACAAGGAATATTTTCGTGAATATTAAACTATTTTAGGCTAAAGATGATAAATAAACATTTAATTTCGACAAAGTATTCATTTTTATTTAAAAAGTGACTATAATTTGCATACTTAAGACATCGATTAATTTATTTATTATAATTTTAATATTAGACTGTTTAGCAGTGTTGCCAGTGCCTCGTCGGGCGCGTGCAAAGTGCACAGCGCGCATGCGCGAGTGCTGCGCGCGGATTGGCGCGGAGAAATGATATCTGCCGCCATCTTTCACACTCACAGATTTTGTTGATTATTTTACCTTGTTATTCGTTTAAAAATTACGAGTTGAAATAATAAAGAAAAACTAAATGTAAATACTGTCCGTCACCGGAAATACTAAAATATGTTCGGACAGGTTATGTCAGTAAGAAATACAAGGTGTTAATTGCCAAATGACAAAGAAATGTTCTAAAGCCTCCAGTTAAGCAATGTTTGGCAACAAAGGTAGCGTAGTTCTTTTATACTTACTTATTAAGAATTTATTTATTTTTCCTCGCAAATGTGTTGAAAAACGTCGTATGAAACGCGTGTGCATTGATCATTACCAAACTCGGCACCATTAACACGCTCGCTCCGCTCGCGCGTACAATCATGCCTCGTGTGTAATGATCAACATAGCACACTTGTATCATAATGTACTATTATTCAACACCACAAATCAGTACAAAACAATACAGAAACAAAGAACAAATGAAATACCCCTATTGGCATTCTAAAAAGTTCATGGACTGTAAGTAGGTAAATCCTGACTGCTATCTATTTGGCCCTGAGAGGGTGTCGCTACTAACAGCAACAGCAGTCATAATAAAACAACAGTAAAGAAAATTACAACCAAGTAACTTAATTTATAATAAACCAAGTTAAAAATAATCCAAAAGAAACTGAATAATCCTTCTCTGTATAGTGCCTGGCTCAAAGGTTCCCATTGTAATTTCCGCAGCTATACAGCTTGGGAAAATTATGGCAATAAATAGTTGTCAGACATTTCATCTTTATTTTTTTTCCAGATCTATTTTGCATGGTTACAATCCAAGATATTTCATTAAAACTACCTCCGTCAATTAAAACTTACGAAGATTTGATGGTCGTCTTCTAATGTTAACATTGTAGGCAAATACGTTGTAGTTGCTTACTACATAGTAAATTTGTTCTCATATTATGCATGTAGTAAACTAGTTGCAAAATTGAGCAATGATTCATTTATCTCTGCAAATATCAGTGAAGGCAAGTAACGATTGTTTAGTTTAGTATTCACTCGTACACACAACTGACTGCGTAGGTAGGTAAGTAGGTATATTTATTCAGCTAATCTATTCTAACTGTAAATGATACAGGAGGCTTTGGTTGTACTGTTTATTATTGGAAGGCACAATTTAATATATTAGTTATAATCTCAGTTCTGCATTTTATGATGTTGTTTTCTCTACGGGAGTTGTCAAAGAAGTGACTGACTATTTAATGGATTCCTTGTCATGCCTTAATATTCAAATTATGTATACGGCCAGTGAGGACGATTGCTATACTACCTTTAACACACCCCCTCAATCGGCTTCACTTGGCACATTAACTTCTACAGTTTTCTAAAATAAATCACCCCTTAACTAAACGATATTTAAACAACCTGTATATTCACTTTTCCAATAATCTATGTATCAAATATTTGTATAGTCAGACCTAAATAAATTCCAGCAAACTTTAAAAATATTCCTCCCCTAATTACGTTCGACATAACATTTTATAAAACTTTAGAAACTTCTCAAGTTTATCATTGATACCATAAAGCTAAATTTACCTATTTTCGTTTCTATACTCCCACTCAACTCATCATCATAAATTATTCTACCTTTTCTCCCTAATCTCCTACTCTACCTATCATATTATACTGACATCATCTATATTATTTATTTACCTCAAGGCTCCTACTCGACTTCTCACATAATAATAAACTAACTCCTACTCAACTCCTCACATAATAGTAAACTAACTCCTACTCAACTCCTCATTTCATAAGTAGGTATCATAATATCTACCATCTTTAAAATTTCATTATCATTTTAAAACATTAATCCTATAAAGGCAATATTATATTACTCATAACAAATAATAACAACCTAAATTAACAAAACAAAATAACTAGTAGAATAGAATAGAATAGAATCGTTTATTTGCTTAGAACACGTACAAAAGGATGTTAATTTAAAACTGGAAACAGTATTCAGCCGATACATCAGCATGCAAATTATAATGAACAATAATAAATCATAATATTATAAAGTAGGTACTTATGTCACAATTTAAAAACTAAAATTAACCAATGTCTAATTTACATTCAATTAAATTAATTATATTTTGAATAGTCCATGAATTCCTTAACACTATAAAAGCATTGCTCATGCAACCAAAACGTCAATTTATTCTTAAAATCTAGACCGTGTAGTTCGAGTAAAAATACTTAAGGATGTATACTTAAAAATTGGTGTAAATTTTCCGTAGAAATTATTGACTTCGGATGACAAAGATGATTCAGTTACCTTACTACCCACACCCCCTTAATTGAATCATTATGGAATTAATTGAACACCCCCTTAATGCTGACTGTTTCTTTATTGAATCCTTAAGTGTTTTTACACCATTATTACACAACTCGTGTATTATAAATAATTACACACCCTATAAAATCTTACATACTAAGATACAATATAAAAGTAAACCCCGACATAATCCGAAATAAATATTTAAGTTCACTTTAGCCCGCACACATACACACTATCTGTTTAAAACACTAATCTTCTCTGACATTTCTCGAACTTTACAGGTGGTAAACTTTTCGTTAGTATATCGGCTAACTGAGATCCTGTAGGACAATATTTGACTGAAATCTGGTTTTCATCAATCTTTTCTTTCAAATAATAATATTTGACGTCTATATGTTTGCTTCTTTTACTCATGATACCTTTCTTCATAAGCCAAATTGCCGATTGATTATCCACTCTCATCTCAACTTCTAGCTTTTCTTTATTTATCTCATAGATTAGGTCTCTTATGAAAAGTAGTTCTTTACAGCATTCTGCCGCCGCTATGAATTCCGCTTCTGTGCTGCTTAACGCGACCACTGATTGTTTTCTTGAGCTCCATGCCACTGGTCCACCGTTCAACCAAATCACGAAACCAGAAGTGCTACGCCTAGTGTCTGGATCTCCCGCAAAATCTGAGTCACAATAACCCCTAAGTACTTTATCACCTTCAGATTCAGTAAAGTGAATCCCTTTTTCAATTGAACCTTTTAGAAATCGCAAAATTGTTTTAGCATTGTTCAAATCATTTAAATTTGGAGAATTTTGGTGTCTCGAACAATAACCTACATGAAAACTGATATCAGGCCTCGTTTTGTTTGATAGATATAACAATGACCCTATCATCTCACGATAAAGCTCATGAGACTTAACATCAACTTTGACAGATGGATGTTGTTCTATCAAAATAGTCGGACATTTCATCTCTTTAGCTGTGTTCAAATTAAATTTCTTAACAATTTTGTCAGTATACGTCTTCTGATATATTTTGATACCTTTTTCTTCTTGTTTAATATCCAAACCAATGTAGTTAGTTACTTCATCACATATTCTTAACTCGAAAACTTTCCCAATTGTTTCAATCGTATGCAGTAAGTCTTCTTCTCTTTCTCCAAATACCAAACCGTCATCTACATATACTGCAAGAATTATCTTCCTTTCACCTTCCATAACAAAAATACATTGATCAAGTTTCAGCTGTTTAAATCCCATCTTCTTTAAAAATTCTGTAAATTTTATGTTCCACATTAGCGGGGCTTGTTTTAGACCATATAGACTCTTGTTTAGCTTGCACACTTTACCTTCTTTATTATCATAACCTTTGGGAACCTTCATGTAGATGCATTCTTTCAAATCTCCATGTAGAAAGGCTGTTTTTACATCAAATTGTTTCATTTTCAAACCTTTACCAGCTGCAATTGACAATAGTATTCTTAAAGATGTGCTGTTTACTACAGGACTGTAAGTTTCATCATAATCTATTTTGTATTTTTGCTGAAAACCTCTCGCAACTAGTCTGGCTTTGTATCGACCATCGGACTTGATTGTGAAAATCCACTTGCTGGTTACTAATTTTCTTCCCTTTGCTTCCTTTTCATCAACAAATGACCACGTTTTATTTTCTTCTAAAGATTTAATTTCTTCTTCTATAGCCTTTTTCCACTTAACTTTTTCCTTTGATTCTGTTGCCTCTTCATAAGTCAACATTGATGCTTCAGTATCATAATTCATCAAATAATCTTTATATCTTTCTGGTAACCTTCGTTCTCTTGCAGGTTGAATTCTTCTCACAATATTTTCTCTTTCTTCATTACCTTCATTATTTTCAACTTGCTCACTATCGAAAAATTCTTCATTTCCATCAGAGTAAAATTCATTATCAAAATCTAAATCATTTCTTAAATTATTATTATTATTTACATTTCGTCTTTCTTCTCTTACTTGTTCTTCATTTATTTCAGTTTCATTTGTTTCAACTTCGTTTGTTTCTACTTCGATTGTTTCTACTTCGATTGTTTCTACTTCATTTGTTTCGACTTCATTTGTTTCGACTTCATTTGTTTCGACTTCATTTGTTTCGACTTCATTTATTTCATCTTCACTTGTTTCACTACTTAATCTTCTCAAATTTACGCCTTCTCGAAAATTCTCTTCATTTCTACTTCTTACACTTCTTCGCATACTTTCACCTTCTCGACTTTCCTCTATATTACTTCTCATTCTATTTATCTCTTCTCTACTGTTTTCTTCATTTTGTATTGTGCCTTCTATAAATGCTTCTTGTTCATCTTCATCTTCATCTATTAACCAAAGTCCTCCTATTTTCTTGTTCTTTTCTTCACTTTTCATGTATATACCTTGCTCTTCTTCGTTTATTCTTACATCTCTCGCTCTAACTATTGTTTTCTTTTCATCCACCCATATTTTGTAACCGTTTCTTACATAGCCAACCAGAATTCCTTTATTGCATCTTTCATCGAGTTTTCGTAGACCAGAGTTTATTTTGTAGTAAGCTGTTGAACCAAATCTCCTTATATTTGATACATCTGGTTTGATGTTGAACCACATTTCTGCTGGAGTTGCGTCTCTTCCTTCAGTGGGACTTCTGTTTATGAGGAAGCTTGCTGTTAAAAGTGCTTCTCCCCAAAGATAATTCGGAACACAGCCGTCGAATATTAATGCTCTCGTTCTTTCCATCAAAGTTCTGTTCAAACGTTCAGCCTTTCCGTTCAATTGTGGGGTATAGGGTATTGTTAAATCTAATGTAATGCCTTTAGAATCACACCATGCTATTAGGTTATTGTTCGAGTACTCTTTTCCATTATCACACCTTATTTTCTTAACTTTGCTCCTAAAATGATTTTCCGCCAAAAGCACAAACTGTTTCACTTTTTCAAAAGTTTCACTTTTAAAGGTGATTAAGTACACCACACAGAAATGTGTAAATTCGTCTAAAAATGTAATGAAATACTTTTTATTGTCCCAAGTGGGAATTTCTATTGGACCGCAAATGTCTGTGTGTATTATCTCCAAAGGAAATTTCGCATTAGTTCTGTTATTTTTGAAAGGGGTTCTAGTCATTTTAGCTTTAGTACAAATTTCGCAGAAAGTTTCAGGATTATTCCCCCCAATTTTGATACCATTAACCAGCTTAGCTAGACGCGGCACATCCGATACGTGACCTAGCCGGCGATGCCAGGTATTGACGCTCTCGGTAAGCAATGCTTCGCGAACAATATTTGCATGGAATTCGGTTTCGTAAAGACCGTATCTACTTTTATGACCTGTTAGTATTATTTGGTTATTGTTTTTAATAAATACCTTGTCTCCAGCGAATATAACAGTTCCATTATGATCGGTAATTGAACTTACGGATATCAGGTTTCTTGATATTTCCGGAACATATAGAACGTCTTCAAGTTGAAACTGATTGGTGTTGACTGTACCTCTAGCTTTCGCGATGATGTTTTCAGCATTAGCACATTTAATTTCAACTTCAATATTTTCTCTGAAACTTATAACATTTTTAGAGTGGAACATATGTGATGACGCTCCAGAATCAATAACCGCTTTAATTATATCTGTTCTGTCTCTATGTTCGCTTACCATGTTAAAATTTCTACAAAATTTTTCAATGTGACCTTTCTTGTTACATTTGCTGCAAACTTTTGTTGAAAAACATTCTCTAGAGTCATGACCAGTTTTGTCACATATGGTACACTTTTTGTTATTGCAGAATCTTGCTATGTGACCTATTTTATTGCAACTGAAGCATTTCTTTTCGTTGCTTCTAAAAACCTGCTCACCTGATGTTGGATATATTTGTGAAGAAATGTTTTCATTTAATTTTATTTCCTTTTGTAGTCTTTCAATGAGGATATGTATGTTCTGATCAGATTTGGGAGTTACTTCCCACACTGTTCTAAAGTAATTGAGATTTGCTGGCAATATTGTCAATATTTTCTGAATTAGCATATCGTCGCTTATGTTGTTTATTGTTGATTTTAAAACAAAACATAGGTTCTGCAGTTTGCTAATATCTTCTAAAATATTGCCGGAAAATTGGCAATTATAGAATTCAATTACTTTAAGATGACTGTCTTTTTCTACTTTATAATTAAAAACAATATCCAATTTCTCGAAAATTTCCAATGTCGTTGAGCAATTAATCACATAATGCAAGATATTTTCATCTATCGAATTTAGAATGTAGTATTTAGCTTTCGCATCGTTACCTGATTTGCTTTCATTGCTGTCTGTCGATTCCAATCCTTTTGCATTCAAAAATAATTTTGCCAATTTTCTCCAGTTTTCATAATTTGTATTGGAATTTAATTTATTCAGGTTCTCCATTGTAAATAAATTAAAATACGTACGTTTTATCTTCAATAAAAGTAAATGTCAAACACTGGTTGCTACCGTTATGATGTCAACAACTTCGTTGCTATGCTTATGAATCCCGATATAATGGACGTCGAAAACGGTTTCTTTTTAGGATGTTTAAATCTGAAACACTCAAAGCACTTTTCACTTGATTTTTACAGTTTAACTTGCTGGGCCCAAAACCTGTAAATGATACAGGAGGCTTTGGTTGTACTGTTTATTATTGGAAGGCACAATTTAATATATTAGTTATAATCTCAGTTCTGCATTTTATGATGTTGTTT
The DNA here is from genome assembly GCA_963854515.1 of Pandemis heparana. Classification (NCBI taxonomy): domain Eukaryota; kingdom Metazoa; phylum Arthropoda; class Insecta; order Lepidoptera; family Tortricidae; genus Pandemis; species Pandemis heparana. The sequence goes on from OY978010.1 coordinate 10,170,273, forward strand.
TCTCTACGGGAGTTGTCAAAGAAGTGACTGACTATTTAATGGATTCCTTGTCATGACTTAATATTCAAATTATGTATACGGCCAGTGAGGACGATTGCTATACTACCTTTAACACTAACAATTAGAAAAATGAAATAAAAAAACTCTAACGAGTTAAGTGTTAATTTATTGTTACTAATTGAACTCAAAGAGCTTATTATAGCGCATATGCATTATGAGTAGTGTAACGTATTATCATTTAAGTAAAATTCATTTTTATCGACTCTTTTATACGAAAAAAATTGCAATGAAAGTATAGGACCTGTAAATCACTTAAAAAAAAACACTGGGTAACACTCCGGGAGTGCCGGCAGAAGTGAAAACTACACACACGCACACTCGCGCAAAAAGAAAAAAAAAACTTTTTCTACAAGAAGTTTGAACTGGTCACCTGAGAGAACGCACTGTTATTCCACACCTTATACCACTAGGCCAAACGCACATACCTACGTTAAAGCGACGAAATCAACGTACACTTCAATATGCGACTCTAGTTTCATTCGTATTTCAAAATAAGCTCTTAGAGTATTCTGATATCCTGGTACTTAAACTCTCCCTCCGTCTTACGCCTGACGCGAGTTTAACATTTTTTACCCATCCCAAAAAGTGCTCAGCGCCGCTAAAAAAGTTTTCACATCTAAAAGTTTTATGTAAAATAAACGTAACACATAAATGGTTTATACCCACGACAGTCGCATCAATCTCGCTCCCAAAAACAGAATACCTTTCCCCGCGACTCGACCCTGTATAATGTGATGTGATTAAGATGTACGTACCTTGCCGTTAGTAATTTGGTGGCGATGCCCAATCTTCTGTACTCGGGGGCCACGGAGAGGCCGGTCCCCATTAGGTATTCACCAACTCCGTATTTATCATAAATTACTGGCACTTTCATCGCCTCCGCGAACATACGCAGGGATAGCATGCCCGCTTGAGTTTTTGGCTGCGAACATATTTATTGTAGATTATTATAATACCAAAGGCATACCAAAGGATGGACTGTCAAACAAACGGTTGAAAGAAATATAGTCCAACCGTTGCAGCACTCTGTCAAGCAGGACACTTAAAGTTTAGCAATCTGAGCCTCTAGTGTAAGTTTTCACCCAAAAAAACGTCTCGAACGCGTTTACGTAAACGTCTCAATTGACAACATTTCATTTTTATAACACCTGAAAATGTATATTATGGTTCGAAAGCATTTTGCCTCTTGATCACTGCAATATGATTATATAATTTTAATATTGCTTATTACAGAAAATAAAAATTAATTAAAAACATGTCTTAATTTTACCAATTCTACCACAGGATAGGGGAAATGCCTTTGCCTTTTTCACGAGAAAAAATAAGCGACCATAATTTTGTATTTGACAACTTCAAAGTACAAGGGGGGCAACTCTGAAATTCTATTTTTGAAGTTCGTTGCATACCTTCTCTCTCACTCTCAAGTTAATGACTATATTAGTATGTGCGGAACAGCACGAAGCGAACCTCGAAAATCGAATATCGGAGAATAAGGCCTGACATTGACAATTTGAAACTGACGTCAGATTTTTTCTATACAGAAATGACAAAAGGATAAGTGTCTATTCTGTGATAGTATCGGAGTTACGCCCTTTTAGAATAAGCAAAAATTAATAAATTAATTATAAATTAAATACAAACCCTAGCGAAAAAATTAAACTGTCAGTATGTTCATCTTTTCAAACAAAATACAGAGAACCATTAAAATTATAGGCTCAGAAATATGAAATGTTGTCAATTAATATGGAAAATTTGGCAGCGCCACTTGCGGATCGAAACGACAACAAACTGTTCTCATAGTTTTTGACATTTTAACGCAAACGCTTCCGAGACGGTGTTCTGCGACTGAAAACTTACACTAAGCATACAGACACCTTATTGTCTATCGTACTCGGAATCATAATCGCGGTCACCATTCCTTCTGTTTTAGTAAAGGGTGAGGTTAGAAAGAGACGGTGAAAGCGATTGCGACACGTATTATGATCGGTATTAATTGTAAATGTTTAGAAATTGCGTAGATATTGAACAAAGCTCACTTGTTTGTATGAGACAAATATAGTGTCATAATTCTATAACTAATAAAATGGTTTTATTCCATGTAAGAAGTATACGATAGAACTAGTAAATAATTGATGTAATCATCATTCTATTGCTTTATGACCCTCCGGCCAAAATAATGTTTCTATTACACCCTAGCGATGGATTTCGAAACAGGGAAAATGAAGATGTAAGGACAATCCAAAAAAGATGACGGAAACATGTGTGTATTGTTACAGACATTGCGCAAAAAAGAGACCACGTATTTATAACTGTTACTAAGTACCTATTATATCGTAATTATATCGATTAAAAAATAAGGAAAAACCGGCCAATGTCGAATCGACCTCGCACACATTGGGTTCCGTAATGTACCTATCATACCGAAAAAACAAAAACACTTATCTTGTATGAGAGCAGTCTTTAGTTTTTAAGGCTGTCTTGCTGGAAAAATTTAAACCTCGGTTTAGTGTTAAAATCGATTTAGTAGAGTCAAATTGTATGGAACTGTCAAGTTTTAAACCAGATTTAGTGACTAAATCAAGATTTATCTTTTACTGCAAGTGGGCCTAGTATTTAATTTTTGTTTTTTGTTTGTAATTTATGAAGTAATTTTTATTGAATGAATAAATAATCTAATTTAATCTAATCATAGAGGTACTTAGCGGCCATAGCCTCTAATAATGTCAAGTGTCGGCCTATCACGGAACAAAAGATACCTTTACAAATAGTGGTGGCTTACAATTACCTAATAGAGTCCCATTGACACCTCTCTAGGTACGGAATCCTAAATGCTCTGCTAGTTTTAGATCTCTTTTATTTACTATGTTTAGTTCCACCGTATCCCGTAAGCGGCTGGGTTCGCCAATTTTTCAATCCTTTAAAACGTTTCCATGTAATTCATTCGGATCCCAACTCAGTCGTGCTGAAAATATTGAAGGCTTTTGAGTTAAACATTAATTAAGAATGCTAATGGAATTCTTATCAAAGATTTCATTGATATGTTTTACTAATGATGGTATTTTTGGTACGTAATTAATTACATCTTGTCCTTTTGTAATTCCTACAGTCGATTACACTACACTGAACAGAAAACTTATCTATTTAGCGGCTTCAAACCGCTATGTTTTCCTTTAGTTTTTTTACATTTATGTACCATTTTTTTCGAACTGTTGACGTTTCTTTAAAACTATACCTACGTTATTTTTAAATATTAATACGAAATTGGGAATATTTAGATAGAATAGTCTATAACAGTTCAATTTTGTTACGATGTTACTCGAATAAACGTTAGATTTAAATTTTAACAGACGATTCGACCTCATTTTACTCATGGCTGGTGAAACTGGTGAAACGAAAGTATCAAGTACCTAAGACTGTTAGACGTCTTCTGTTGTTTACAGCAACGTACTGGCAAGGGGGAAAACATCTGGAACTCTACAATCCATAAATAACCAATGTCACACAGTAAACTCGTAGAACCGGTTAGTACGTGTAAATAAATTGTTATTGATGTGAAAGTAAAAAGTTTAAAAAAAAGAAAATTTTAAAAACCGGCCAAGAGCGTGTCGGGCCATGCGTATTGTAGGGTTCCGTAGTTGCCTGTCACAATAGACGGATACTATGAACGTCACTACATTTTATAATTGTAAAGCCAATCTAACCTAGCTGTGATAGTTTTCCTTTAGACTTCGTTATATGTATATACTACTACCATACATTTTTTCACTTATCTAAATACAACCGTTTAGCTGGCAAGGTGGGGGGGACATTTGACTCTAACGATAATTAGTAATTTATACCTTAATATTTGGCTAACGGATCCCTGAATCGAAAAATAGTTTCTCACACCCACAATATTTTTGAACGACCTTTCCAACGACACCCCACACAAATGGGAAAAACGAGAAAAAAAAATATCCCCACTTTACGTGTAGGAGAGGTACCCTAAAATATTAATTCAAGTTTTTATTTTACTACCTACTATGTCGGCTTAGTTAATAATGTTCACCCATGCCAAATTACAAATTACTGCAAAACAAGCCTAACCCTAAATCTTAAATTACAATTTAAGCAGAGGAAGGGATTATAAGAAGATAAATTAATGATGAACTGATAGCGAGTAGTAATATAGATAATGCTGGAGATATTACTTAGTCCCTAAGGGCTTAAACTAGGTCAACCTCGAATAGAAATGGAAGAATAAACGGGACCGGATCCAGGGTTAGGGCGAAACGGCGATCGTCGTAAAGCTCAAATGAAATGGGCATGAAACAAGCTCTGACTTACTCTTACTTGTTATTCTCTTTTAAAATATAGAACGATTTAATTTGTTGTAAAAATAGATGACAATGATTTTAACTAACTTTTTTATTGTTTCTGTTTTTTTATTCGCCCATCACTAGACACTTTGTTTTAAGTATTTTGAATGACGAACAATTTTATTTTAAGAATTTTCGGATATTTTTGACTGAAGGTTTCCATTTTCATGCGCCACAGCGCAGCAAAAAATCGCATTGGTCAGAAAAACTATTATTAAAATTGGTGTAGCACGGCTCGGATTTTCTGTTCAGATTTAAGTATAAAGTTACTATTATGTAATATTACGGACATGATTTGTGGGTGGTGTCTGGATATTTTATTTATCATTGGCGGTAACCATGATCATGGTCATGGTCACGTAGTTCATTATGGAAGAATGAATGAATGAATGTACTTACCTAATACTGCACAGGAAACGAATAAACCACGACTTTTGTAAAACTCATTATGCAACATTGAAGGTTGTAGACTAAAACTTTTAGCTAACAATGCTAGTTGGATACCTACATAGTAAAAGTTATCATCACAAAACAAAGACTCCCTAATAGATAATGTTTTATTTTCCTATCCATATTTTATCTTCAATAATAACTAACAAAGAAACAAACAAAATACTTAATCAAATTTTGCGACATGATTTTAGGGTTCCAACGATTCGATTGACTCAAATTTTGGTACATTAGCTATAGAGCCTTGGAGCTGATAGTGTATCCAGTACCGTCAGCAAATGTGTATCAAAATCAAATATTGTCACAAGAATTTATCTAATGCTTTTGTTGGTGTAAAATAAGCTTGCTTTTGACCACACTAAGTGTTAATAATCATGCCTTAATGTTAATTACGATGATACTTATGAAGTAGATTAAATAACGAGAACCATCTTACCGGATTATGATCGACGAAGTAACCCTTCCTTTGCGGCATGCACATATTCACTCCAACCAGGGTGTGCCCGAATCCATCGCCCTCGGCGAGGAAGCAAGCTAGCGACATCTTTTGCTTAATGATCGACGTCAACAGCAGTCGGTACTCCTGAACCGCCTCGGGGTCGCGCGCTGTTCCTATAGGTACGACGATTAATTAATCACCTACGACCTACATTTAAATTCGACTCAGTTAATCTCCCTAAAGTATGGGTGCGCTATTCACCCGCGCACCGAAAATAGTAGATTGATAAACAAGGGTTGAAATATACCCATTTCACCTGAGATATTTCTGGCGCACGAACGAAGTGAGGGCGCCAAAAGTTCGAGGGTGAAATGGGTAATTTCATCCGAGTTGAACACTCTACTTTTCATTTCGAATATGAGGAAAATTATGACAAATTTCACTAACGTCGCACGGTCGCACTTAATATTTGTTACGTTTGTCATTCTCTTCCCGCTCTTTTTTCTATTACGCGATTTACGCGCATTGCGCATTTCTTCCGCACCAATGGCTGCCGGCTAATTTTTTTTTTAACTTGTAGACACGGAGGTCGCTATCAATTAATTGGCGACTTAAATATTTCAAGCTAAAAAAATTACCGAACGTAATAATTTCTAATTCTCGTTGTATAGGTACGCTTGCATAAGCTTATTTATAGCGGGAATGTTATTTTAAGATTATTTAGCCTTTTACAATTAAAAAGGAACTATTTGTATAGATGATCATATAAAACATAGATTACATGGCTGAATAGGTATTTCCATTGCTATGTACCTCATTTGGATTAGCTAGAAAAAAATATTACTTTCAACCCAAGGGTCGCGATGAGTCACTTTCAACCCTATATCCAGATAATCAATGACCTACTTTCAGAGTATGAGAGATGAAAACTTATTATTATTACCAATCTCAATTAGTCCGAGCAAAACACTTTTGAAATGAAAAGAGCATTGTTATTCCGTTGTATTTTTGTCGTAAAGGTAGGTGGGTTTTGATAAATAAAACATATTTCATGTAATTAGTATAGGAATAATCGAAAGGCAATAAATTCCAGGATTTGTTGTTGACACACTTTAAAGGGTGGATTACACATTATAAGGTAGACGAATCAGTTGTCTTTGACCTAGCGTGTCTTTGGCATAGATCGTGGATTTCAATATAACCGGATTTGCTGCGATACGCACATGATACGCATTAATATTACGTGATATGGATCGTGATATGCGTGGATCACACGATAATATTGGCCGTCTAATCCATGCCTTTCATTTCGCTCCTCTAATTTAGCCTTTAAAAAAATAGAAGTTAAAACGTGACCAAATGTTTATGCTAATGTCAGGCCCAAAGAAAAAATTATAAAAAGATGTTACGATAGTAATGATTATGTTAAAAAATCATTGTGTCGTTTTTAATCTGTAATTACATAGAATCATTTTTGTAGTTGTTAAGAGGGTGCATTCCTACTGAGCTGGCAACGTCGCATTTTTGGGGGTTTTTATTTTCGTATTAAAAGGATAAAATAATATATCTCGTTTAATAAGAAAATAAAAGTCCGTCCCGATCAATTATTACATTAGACACATTAATACACTAAAAACAAAGTGCACTACAGACGCACATTTGAAAGTTTCATTCAATTTTCGTGAAATAATCGTAAAAAAAAAAACACCAAAAATACGACGTTGCCAGCTCAGTAGGGATAAAATTAATACATTTTTGTAGTTCTACTAGGTAACGTTTCAACTGTGTTTCAACTGCTATCAATAATGCTGTCACATGACACAGAGGGTGGAAAGATACGGTGTATTTACACCACAATGTAATCATTAAAATTTAATGCTCACTGTACAATAGCTCATTTCTTCAACACGTACGACAGGAGACTGATATAGCGATTTAAACGCTACTAGAGTAAAGTAAACACTAACCATTTATGTTAACGGTAAGACAAGTTATACTACATTATTTTTAGTGCCTTTCAGAGGTGTACTGCCGTTTGGCAAATTATTTTTCCCAAATATGACTTCCCAAACAACTTATCGCAATACTTACATTTTCCAAGTGAACCTTTAGCAAAGTTACATTTAGCATTTAGTTCATTTGGTCAAACTATCATTTGGCAAAGTTTCACTTCGTCAAGATTTTATTAAGCAAATGCTTCTTAAGCAAATGTTTTGTTTTGTCATAAGTTATATTCCAAAAATAAAATTCCCAAATGTGACACTTTGCATGGTATACTTATAGCAAAAATCTGGCAAATGATAATTATTTTTTACTGTTGCAGTAATACAATAGTAGGTACACTGCAGGAATTTTAAGTATAAAATGAGCAAATGGCAGAAATTATATATTTAATTGCTTAAACAAAGAAATAGTTCGTACAATTTAGTATCAAAACAGTCGGGAACACCCAAATTTTATTCCGAATTCACTAATTCCGATTTTTAAAACTCCGAATTTCATAATTCCTAAGAAATAAAATTCCGATTACTAATAAACACGAAATTTATTTAACCGAATTTCAAAATTCCGGTTGTATATTATTCCGATTTGTATAACTCCGAATGATGAAAAGCCCGAAGTGTCATTGACCCGAAAACAAAATTCCGATTATTAATTTTCCGATACTTCATTACTAATTCGGAAATTTGATATTCGGGATAGTGAAATTCGTGTTTTCAATGATCGGAATGTTGTTTATTAGGAATTGGATTAATTTAGGTTAAGGTGCGGCGGGGGTGGCCCTTGGGCCACCCCTAAGCCGCGAACATGTTTGTTTTACTCCAATAATATTCGGAGTTTTGAAAATCGGTATTTTAATAATCGGAATTCGTATTTTTGATATTTCGGATTATTATTCATTCGGACTTCTTATTGTTCGGTGTATTGAAATTCGGAATTTTGAAAAACGCGATTGTAAACGTTAGGCATTTTGAAATTTCTGACTTACAAAATATAATCATATTGTTATGTTTATCCTACGCATTACTCACATTGCGATAGAAATCGTATGCCATGCGATATTTTGGGTTTAGTACGTTATGCTAAACGATACATTTGCCAAAAAAAAATTTGGGAAAATTAACATGACCAATTCATTATTTGCTAAATAATCACTTGCCGAAAAAAAGGTTTGCTAACTGTAATATTGCGATAAGTAGTTTTGACAATTGAATTTTTGCCAAATAAAAATTTGGGAAACAAAATTTGCGATGTGATGCTTTGGGGAACATTATTTGCCAAACATTAGTAATCCCCTTTCAGATTTTATTTATTTATACATTCTTACTAATCATTAAAAATGATTTTATTTCTATAAACAATTTTTATCAAAATTCACCAAACTTTTCTTCGATATATTCCGTGTTGGGTCTTTTATTTACGATTCGTCAATTTAATCGTCGCAAAACTGATGAAAACGAAATATTTGAAAAGTAAATTTTTCATTTTAAAAAATTTCATTTGATTACGCGGGAAGTGTACAATAAAGTTATAATTTGGGTTGGTATCCGAGAAAGGTTGCGCGAAAGGGTATGTAATGGCACCACATTAGGGCGCTTCCCCCGCCTCGAGATAATTGGGCGGCGGCGGTGGCTGGCGGCTGCGTCCACTGTATAAGGCTAATGACTTATTTTCTTGCGTGAGAAAACGCTCGACGACGTAAGAAGGGATTCTGTTAATTGCAAAAAGTGTTGAACCCACAACGGCTTAGTGAAAGCGGCCGGGTGTTAATTAATGATAAGTCTCTTATTTGCTCTGATTCAATTATATTGTTACCGGCCAGTTTTTATTGTCGTTTCTGTAATCGCATCCCGCATCGTTTGCCCGATTGGCTTTTAAACCGCTCTTCATTTTTAAGCCTCATAATTTAAGGCGAATACGTTGAAGAATAGAAGAAAAAAATAGCTACAAAATAGCGGAAATGCATTAATTTATTGCCATAATTACGAAATTACCAGGAAGCTAAATGTCAAAGGGCAACTTTTAACTATTTTATTTTATGAACCTGGTACCAGGTTGAAAGGGAAAGAGTAAAATGAAGAATGTATTTTCAATTTCAATTTTGTTCCAAGACGGCGAATTGAGCTTGCATTATTAAAATAACGCAGCATTAATTATTAAGAGCGATTCTCAAACAATCCCTAAAGTAAAACTCTGCGCATGATCTGCTACTGCAACTTCTGTAATTTATATTGGACCGTATTGTGCCACTTTATTAAATCATCGGTATGATGTTCTTCATTTAAAAAACATGAGCGAGGTCGGCGTATGACTTTATTTAAAGACGTGGTTATTTCACGAACGTATGTCATAAAGGTGCACCGCAATTACTATGCAAACTGTAAATTTCTCTAATGCACTATTCATAACTTACCCGCCGTGCTCCACCAAACATCTTCCTTAATATAATTCCCTAGCATGAACTCGACTGCGGTACTCCACATAGCCTCAGATATGTCCTCCACTACAAATTTCATCGTCCCACCGCCTTCCACATCTCGCTCGAAACGATCCCACACGCTGGGATATTCCCGCGAAGACATTGGCTTAAATTGCAAGACAGTGTAAAATGAGAAGCACGCTTCTACGGCTTTAAATTTGGAACGACTTCTGAGGCATTGACTGAGCGAAGCGAGACTGGTTTGTATTCTGAACGAGCCCGGTTTTCTTGTACAGTGCGGTTTGTAAGTAGATTTGTTTACTATAAAATAAAGTTTATAAACAGGCTGATTCATTTCTGCCAGTATAATAAAATGTTACTCAATGTTTTATGAAACGTTTGTTGAGTGCAGAAAATGATAAACAAATTCGCGTTTAGCCCAATAATCCTTTGAACTTTAACTCAAAGGTTACCTGTATCATTTTTCTTTTTGCGTAGGACGGGCCACGGTTTTCTTTGTGTCCCTATTGTAACATGACACGTCGTGTTTGAATGGACGGTTGAGTGTTTTGTTTTTAACGATTTGGATTGTTTTTTTTATCTGCAACTGTAAAATTCATTTGAAATTATTTGTTAAGTAATTTTAAGTTTATTTTTAGTTGTCTACGAGTAGTTGCGTTCATTGATTCTACATTTTATTTAATATAGGTCTCACTTAGAGAAAATTACAGCTATTATCTTTTATCTTGCAGTACGAAAGTATCCAAGTGGAACTTAAACTTAAACATTTAAACTCGATTCACTTAGATAAATGTTACACTGAAACCTAGGTTTAGTTTTGTCTATTTCACCTGCCAGTATCATGAATTTAGAACCAGGCTGTATGGTTGTTATTCAAGCAGGTAGGTCGTTGCGGCGCATTCTAAGCCTAGCGATGTAAACGATCCATCCAATTGCGGTTAAGTACAATTGGAACGCAGCCCTTAGTTATTTCAATTCTATTCCTTGTATCCCACAGTTCCTAGCTCAATTTATCTTGGGAAGTAGACAAATTTATGCATGTTTTATGAAAGTGCTAGAGCAGCGCCGGAACTGTGTGGCGCTCCTGTAAAACGAATCTACACAATATGCTGTTTTAGATAAAGTAAGACGGGTTTTTTTCTACAACCACTTCAATAAAACTTATGAAAGATGTATAGATTTTTGTAAATTATGCCCCGTTATTTGTAGCTATTTCGTTGTACGCGCAAAAAGTGCGCCTTATTGCTTGACATGACGGTACTTATAAATTAAATTAACTTGACTGTATGTACTGTAAAATATTCTAAACACAACAAAACAAGTGTTAGACAATTTGATCATGCTATTATTAAATACTTTGAAAATATAATAAATGCTAAATTAACAATACATTATATGCTGGAAATGGTGTGACGGACGGAGCGTAGCTGATTCCGTCAGTAAAATTATTTAATAATCCGCGAATTGCCATTCCCGCCGTGGCATAATTGTAAGTGTTTTTCCTAACAATGCTGGGAAGTAAAACAAAATTATTGTGAAACGTGCTTTCCCATAACATACCTCATTTACGGGTGAAAGTAATGATTTTTAAATTTATTTGCTTTAGCCTAACAAGGCATTCACCTAACATTTTTGCAACGGTAAGGTGAAAACTTTCGAGCATATTGCAGAAAACATTTTAAACTCTCATGTGTTCACGACAGTTAGCTTTATGCTGTCGACACGGAAAATAGTAAAAGTAGTAAATGACATGTACGCTGTGGTTATAATTATAATAGACCAAGTATAAGATTCAATTTAAAAATAATTAATATAATGGACTATAACAATAGTACATTGTGCACCGAGGGCGGTAAGAAGGGGATTGCTAACGAGAGTCTATTAGAAGCCCGACGCCGAAGGCGGAGGGCTTTTAATGACTCGAGTTTGTAGTCCCCTTACTGCCCGTGATACACACAATGTTTTTCATCACATTTGCGAGGAAATAAAAAAATATAAAAAAAATAAACCCAGAATCACAAAATTACCCGCAAACGACACTCATCAACATTTATGTAGGTACCAATAGTGTGAAAATATCATCCGCCATTTTGGATCCAAATATTATACTAAAATTGCTTTCAGAACCACCAAATTACTCGATAACGACACCCATCAACATTTTAGTGTCAATAGTGTCAAAATGTTATCCGCCATCTTGGATCCAAAAAAATTATGCCAAAACCGGTCTCTGAATCAGCAAATTATTCGAAAACGACACCCATCAACATTTTAGTGTCAATATGTCATCCGCCATCTTGGATCCAAAAAAATTATGCCAAAATCGGGCTCAGAGCCACCAAATTACTCGAAAATGACACCCGCCATCAATATTTTTAGTGTCAAAATGTCATCCGCCATCTTGGATCGTAGGTAATCAGTAATGTCTAATTGAAAGTTTTATAACATAAATTGGTTCGTAGTTTTTTTTTTAATATTAAATAAATCTGGCTGATCTGAAACCTCCTTAGTCTGAAATGAGGTACAATGAACTCTTAATTTTAAAACTAAACTTTTCCTCCCGAGGGAATTATGAAAATCCATACAAATATAACTCCCTCGGGAGTAAAATATTTGAAATTCCCGCGGGAGGTAAATCAGCTACTACGGCTCTGTAAGCACGCGTGTTATAACACCGTTTACGAGTAAGTGTGATGAAAACAAATTTAGCACAGCTAAATCAAATTAGTTGTCACTGCAAAGCGACAACATTGTGAGCCCGTTTATTTTAACCAAGCTTGAACTTGCCTCACCGAAGATACAAGATAACGAACTGATACAATCCAGTCAATCCGAACTCAATCGCGTATAGAAGGAAACGCCAAACTTTACTTGTCAGAAGGCTGAAATAAATCTCACGTACATCCTTTACTCGAAAACGACATGATTCTGCCTCCACCTGCTGTTACTGGTAAGGGGAGGGGCCAAAGGGAACACCGAACTGTGATTAATAGAGAGCTATTTGCTCTCACGCTGCGACGAGGTGTGTATTTTACGCGCCACGTCACCCATTGTGACACAAGCACTATTGTGATTAACCAAGCCGAATTAGCAATAACCCAGTCCCGTAAGCAAACCTTATTGGTTGTCTCTAATAGCGTATTGAGAGAAAAAGCTCGACAAGGAAAACGAGAAAGTTTTCCCTTTGCTGCCAACATACATCTGGCTTATTTCTTTTCATAGCTGGAGACTATTATTTATGTTTACTATTGTATTCATAGTAAAACATCACAATATTAGTATAGAGAAAACTGAAATAAATGGCAAAAAGTAACAGAATATTTTATTAATTTAATTTTGACTAAGTTTGGTAGCTGTACTGGTACTTACGCCTTTACCAAAATGTAAAAAAAAAAACTAACTGAGAATAGCGTTTTAATCCAGTTGTTATAAGATTATCAGTTTTCTGCACGGAGTGTGCAATTTTCTGGCGCGAAATATGCTAATTTTGCCTCTAATCAGGACTGTATGCTAATTCAGAATATGGACCACCTTTTCACCAGGTTTCATTTGAATATAGATCGTACCTATTTCGCGTTTACCGTTTACATTTAAGGACTATGTAAATTGTTTAATAACATTAAATATTGCTGTACTGAACTTTGTCTGCATCACTATGGAGTTTTTTCTTTCCCGGGTACAAAAGTGGCCTAAGTTAATCAAGAACAGTCTAGTTCTCTGTTACTGACTTTTGATAATCGGTTTTGTAGTTCTACAGACATACTTAGTCCTAAATACAACCAAAGCGTAACCCTTTATTATAATAATTATCATGGCGTTCATAAAATAATATCTTCTATCTTCTTACCTTAACCTCTGTCTGAACCGTAAAAGATTTCCTTAGACGTGATTTGTGATTTTGTGTTATCAACTGTTAACTGTTATGTATCAACTCTCTAAACTACTAGATCCCCTAGACGCATGCAGGCGAACATCTACTGCACGATGCATAAATTTCAGAACTTCGCTTGCTTCGTGTAGTAATTTCGCTTACATATTGGCTGGAAGGTTTCGTCTCGTAATACCATGGCATGTCGTGTGTATGTATGTATGTAAAACTCTTTATTGTACATAAAACACATGAAAAAGATGAATCCAGGAAAACACAAATGCACAAAACCGCGACCGCCGTCACCGCCCCGCCGCGTCGTCGCGCGCGCGAGTGGTCGTCGTGACCGCGTTATCAACTGTTTAATTTTGTTCAGGTTCAGTGCGCGGGTGCTCGAACGCACATGTGCGTCGCTGGGCGGGCGGCGCGTGGCTGTGCTGCTCGTGGTCGGCGGCGGCGCGTCGGCGGCGGCGGTGGTGGGCGCCGCCGCCCGCGCCGGCGTCCCCGTGCTCCGAGCCTCGCCTTCACACCTGCATCTGTCTTATACTATCGCCAACGTAAGTTGACCTTTTGTCTCAAGCCATATAAATGTAATGCGTGCTTTCAATAATTTCGTGGTCTTCCCTAGTAATGTAAAAATGATTCACGGTAGTGCAAAAGCAGTTTTAAACAATAATCTGTGATGAAAGCCTAGTTGATCAACGTTGGCTATAGCCGTCTCTCTGCTAAATGAGGAATGTGGTTATACGTTAGAGTGAGCATGATGTGTTGCCATTTCTGGTGCAAATTAAGCGCCCGTCAGCTGGCGAAAATGTTGGCGCACGGTTGTAGCGTTGGAGCGGATACCGTATGTTTCTATCATACTTTAACGCAGCGTCCTGTTAGCAAACGTTAGGCCAACGTGTAACAGGGGGGCAACTCCGAAATCCGATTTTCGAAGTTCGTATCACGCCGTCCCTCTCACTCTCAAATTAATAACTATTAGTGAGAGCGGAACGGCACGAAACGAACTTCGAAAATCGAATTTCGGAGTACAAGGCCAGGCGTTGAATTGGTAACGTACACAAAGCGTACTAGGGAAGCGGCCGGGGGTGCCCTACTAAATACAAAACGACTATGTACCTAGTCGTTTTGTATTTAGTATGGCACCTCACCGTGTTAAGTTGCGTTACTTTTTGCGATTTCTCAGTATACCTTGGCATAAATGCAAAAATATTTTTAATAAAAACTAATAAATCTCTTTCCATTCCCCATGGTGTCCCGTAATTGATGGAAGGCAGGTAGCCTAACACGGAGACAAATAAAAAGTATCAAGTTTAACAACAATAAGTTAATTTTAATCTCGGAATAAATAATTTATAATTACAATTTAAGCATTAGAATTTAGAACATTAATTTCATTTTAATAATTAAAACGAAATAACATAATTTAATAATTTAAAATTCATTAATTTAAAATATAAGAATTTAATTCAATTTAATAATTTAATTTGTATAATTTAGTATAGTTAATTATTTCAGTATATTTCAATAAGATAATTTTATTGTTCTCAACATTTTATAATTAATTATTTAAGATATTAGATATAAGGCTATTTTTATTATTTCTAGGTTTAAGGTAGATTTAATTATTAGATGTAAGGTAGTAATAACTTTTAGATTTAAGTAGGTCTAGCCCTTTAATTTAAGTCTATAGTAAGTACATTTAACGCGTGAGACTAGCTCAGGGAGTGAGTCGGTTGCCACTAGGCAGGGCCGTAGCTAGATGCCTTGGAATTGTGTGAAGGTTGGCGGTCTCTTCCTGGTTACCGTACGCCCCTCGGTAGTGCGGAGCTCGTTCGGAGGGCAGGATGGTGAGGCGATCGAGAAGAAGCCATGGTGAGCCGAGGCGCCGGTGATGAGCGTTGAGAATGTTCTTCACCCGGCAGGGTGTTTAGTGTGGTGATCTTCACCCGGTAGGGTGTTCCCAAAGTTCGGGACGAGATAACACTCACATTATAAGAAAGTAAAGTATTTTAAAATTAAATAATTAAAGACGCTCGGCAGCGATCGCTCCGCTCCGAGAGCAGCTTTAAAGGCTACATTTTGACGCGGCCTTTGCGTCGTAAGGCCAGTGGCTGAGTGTGCGGCGGCAGCGGGCGCTCGGACCTCCTCGCGCAGCAGTCGGTATAGATCGGCTTGCGCCGGCAACCGGTTCCACGATATACGATAAAACATTATTTGCGCGTACGCTCCGTGAGTTTGTTCATTGAAATAATTACTTTACTTCATTAGTGTAAGTTTATTTTTAATTAGATTAATTACATTAAGACGATTATTTAGCAAATAAGGATTTAGTTATTAGGTTCGTATTTATTAGAATTTAACGTATTTAAGTAGGTATTAAGGATTTTATTTGTAGTACTTTTATTATAATTAGTTTTCTAGTTCTAGATTTTAAGTGTTTAGTTTCTAAGTTTAAAGAGTTAACGTATATACGTTACAATGGCATATATTTCTATTTATAGAAAACTTCTTTTACAAAATATAATTGAAACAATCTTGACTTGTCTTTTTGTTTAAAAATCAAGAATAGTAAATGACTATTTTATACGATTGTTATTTTAATTCTTATAGCTGTTACTGTAACACAAAAAATAACACAAGACAAGATTAACATACACAACACAAGTCAAGATTGTTTAAAATTTTTTAAGTGCCGAAAAATCCAAGTTTAATTGTCTTTGACTCTACGTCTTGGTCTTTGGTTTTCTGTCAGTCAAATTGATCAAGTGCAGATGATGTGTGTTTTATTTAATTTAATTTTAATTTGTGTTTTGTTTCATTTGAAATACTATTTATCAATTTTAGTCCGCTATGTTATGTACTACTACAATCGACTACCTATATTATAATAACACCTATGTCGTCAACTATCCCTATAAGCTGTTGGCTATCAACGTCAATGTAACGCTTTATGCCAGCAGCAAGTCACAAGTTTTGAGTAGTCCACATTACACAAAACGGCTTGAGAATAAACGCGAAGATAGAAATTTATACATGTTTAATCAGGTTTAATCCAATATGCAGACACCTTTGATGTTATATTATGCATAATCTTGAGACAAATTCTTGCTGTTACTTTTATCAAAATAAAGCAAACCCTTTCAGTATGTAAATAGGGATCATTATTTAGACTATGAGAACTAAAATGTAACTAACACAAATTATGGCATAAAAGAAAGCTGTCAGAAAAAAATACAGACAATAAAGGCAAAACGACCGCCCCAAGCATGGCCACGGTTACGATAAATCTGTCACGCCCTTTCCTTATGTTACGCGAAAAGAGACCACACCATTGTCGCCTCGAAATGAAAACAGGACTGTCAGCAGTTACAACATAAATGGACCTGCAATTTTGTTGTTATAGCTCTGAAGGTGTAAAAGGAATGTGTGCTAGGTATGAACTCCAGTGGGTTTCACCTCTGTTTAACATTTGCTTGAACTACTGCAAACAACTAACTGATATTCCGTAATGAAGTAACAAATATGCCGCGCGACACGACACGGGTGAAAAGTTCAATCTCTGCAAAACCGTTTATGAATACAAATGTCCTTATTAGTAAATTGTAACGTTTCAACTCGAGTACCAGTAGGTGCCACAAAAACCATGTTGTTAGTGGTTTGCCAACAATACTGTTCGTGTACCGCAATTAATCGCGATAAAGGTGGAACGGGCTGTGAGATAATGCTTGCACGTGACAGTGGCCTCTCATATATTGCCTTAAATTTATGAAACAAACAAAATAAAAAATAAATACAAAACAGTATTTATTATCAGTAGCCAGTTTGTACAATAGACATAAAACATCTCGTCCCGTCTGTCTTAATTTTAATATCCCGGCTTGCATAAAGATAACTCAATTAGCTAAAGAATAGCAGTCCTCGAATCCTGGTTATGAAATCGGGTCTCGCAGAAATACACAGAATACTTTTTGCTCCGCCTTTTTTCATTTCTATTTCTTTACATTTTTGTCCCGCGGCGGTAAGCCCAGAGTTTCTGTGTTAAATTTCATAAAATTGTCCTCACCAGAGTTCTGTGCAATGAGGCGACAATGCTTTTTATTAAATTTGTTAGGATCATTATAAAGTTGATTTCGCTCTAAGTATTAGAATGTAAAAAAATCTTAAGTCCGTTTTTTACATTTTGTAAATATAAATCTCGTAAAGGGTAAAGGCTGGTAATTATCAGGGTTAATGTGCAGGCACAATGGCAATAAAATTAAGATGAAATTTTTAACAAGCAGTCATTATTTTGTAGTCTTTTAAAATGTTCGCTTTTTTATACGGATGACAAATGAAATAATTGGCCAGTTAATAGTAGTCGGCCATTAACTTAAAAAAACATCTGATCAAATCAAATAGTTAAGACGAATTCCCTCCATTTGGGCTATTCTATTCGGGGGACAATTCATTTCACGTTTTCGTTCTGAAAAACGTTTCTAGACGATTTGTCGTGAAATATTCGCATTTCTTTTTGCCGGCGATGTGATCACGAGTTGGGTGTCGTGGAAAATTATGGTCATTTGTTATCCACTTTAGCGGCGATTACGTAGTGACGTAAACTAATACCGCCTTCTGCAGAAAAATTACGTAATTGTTGTTACACCATTTTGCGAACGATCCGCTAAGCTTTTTAGCCATGGAGTAGGGTCACGATAACCCATATTGAGACCTTACTCAATCTGTTGGCCACCGTAGTAGATTAAATTGAAATTTTAATGTAATTATTTCATTACAGGAAATGCTTCCACTGGAAATCCGTTTAGAAATTACCGCAAGAGAAACGTTAAATGCACTTAGGTATGTTTATTTATACCCAATTAATGTCAAAAAAAAATTGAAAAGTACGTTGAACTCAAGCGTGATTGTTTTCAGGGCAACTCTGCTTCACACCCACTGGCACACCTTCACTTTGCTCGCCGAAGAAGATATCTATTCAACTCTGTCTTTACGGAATGATCTCTCATCAATTCTAACAGCTCAACCGCTTAACCCCAACTGGCTTTTGCTTCCCTCAAAATTTTCCCGCCACACTCTTTTCCGGTACGTATTTTGTCTTTTTTGTTGTATTTTTGTTGACTCTGTATACATTTTTCAACAAAAAGTTTTTTTTAAGTTAATTGCTGTCCGTTTGCTTTATTATGTCAACATCTAATGATAAATTGTAATTGTTCAGGCGTCTCGCCGAGATCTCAAGGCTGACCCGAGGCGTCGTCGTCCTGATATGTGACATCCATTACGCTAAGCTTGTTATGGATGAGGCTAAGCGACATAACATGCTCGATGGTCATTTTTTCTGGTTATGGATTGATGCATCCAGGGAGACTGATGTGTTCCGCAACATCGGCAACAGAACGCTCTACAGCAACACTGATGATCTAGACTTTGATAGCTTAAGAGACAAGGATGAAGCGCTGAGGCTTGAAGATTTGGAACGCAGTAAACGCGATTATGTAGACAATAATTTGATAAAAGATATTATAGATCACGTTACTGCGAGACACCTTGATGAAACCTCGAAAGAAAGTTCAAATGACGAAGATCGAGGGTTAGTTAGAAATAGTTCAATAAATTCGTTTTATCATCGTATAAGTAGAAATATTAATAATTCAGAAGCGCACAGTATTAATAAAAAAATATTAAATATACTTAGTCAATCGTATGAACGTAGGCGCAATATTAGTACAGAGATTGTAAAGAATATAAATGTAAATAACAAAGGCGTTGAAACTTCTAAAATTGAAAACAATTCTATTGAGAAGGATAAACTGTCCTTCCATGTAAGAAATAATGGTAGAAGAAATAGTTATAGTAAAATGAAAAATGAGTCTTTTAATAAATATGTAAATAGTATAAATGTAAAAGGAGTGAATAATGAAATAAAAACGTTATTGGAAAGAGATTTAAGAAAAGATGAAGAAAATGTAAATGTAAGACATAGAATAGCACTCGAAAGTGATAGTAGTGATTTCTTAATGAATCCCACGGTGCCGACCTCCACTTCGTATAAAGTAAGGGAGCCTATTGAGAAACGAGGAGACAAATATTTTCAAAAGGAAAATAATATTAATGAAAACTCTGAATCGTGGAAAAACAACTACACAATGATATTCGATAGTCTTCCTGTTGGACTACTAGCGTTACATCCACAGCCTATGAAAATTGGTAAGACAACATTGAATTTTCTTAAGTGTAGTTATAGAACTAATACGAGTAAGAGCAATAGAAATGTCAACACTCTCATACTCCCGTCATACTCCCGCTGTTCATTTATTTCATTTGTGGTATTATCCTATCACGACAAATCAACATCAGCGTATGTCATTAAATTGTATCATTACAATAGTCACGTATATACAAGTCATATTTATTTATAGTCTAGTCACGTTAATTTTCAATAAGTATTACTTTTACCTCAATGATTGTAGATCGCACATTCATTCGCGCGGCAGTGCGCATGGCGGTAGGCGCCCTGAGACGCGTGTTGCGCGCATGCGATGCGTGGTCTGCGCAGGCGCAGTTCTTCAGCGATGCTGCCGCTTCCTGCTGGGAAGAACCCAGTGACGCTGCTGCGGACTTTTCAGCTGATTTCGTCAGGTAAAACATTATACCGATTGTGTTTTCTTTTCGTAGCAAGATTTAGAGATCGCTGGAGTTTTATAACAGAATTCAGAAAAGAAGACCTTGTTGCGTCTGTAACTATTTCCAATGATGTCTTTGCAGCATGTTTACCAATTGCAGTAATACTTTTTAGTTTGACTAGTCAGAAAATCGCTTCAGTGATTACAGTCAAGTAAGTCAGTTCAGCGAGTAAAATTTAACGTAAAAACATGAGTAACAGCAACATTTAGTTGGATATTTTTCTTCTTACTAATTCATTTTGCAAGCAATATATCACACAATGCGTCGATTAAATTAACGTAACCTAACTAACTAACCTAACCTTACGTAGGTACCTAACTACCTACGTAAACGACATTGTCAAATAAAATTGTACGTGTTACATTGATCTTAAGACTAATTTATCAACAATTTAATTAAGCGCTAAACAGTAATCCGTCAGTCTAGTAGTTAGCAGACATTGTCCAACTTTGGACGGCCATAGAAAGTTTACGTCTTGAGCGCGGCTGGCGGCAGTGGGTCTAACCACTATGCGCTGCCCTGTGAGAAACACGCTCCTCAAACGTTTAACAAACTTCAGCCTCACAAGTAGTTAAGCACCCGTGTGTTTGCTTTTATCGTCGATTAGTATGTAGGGACCAAGAGGTCATGTTGACGTTACACTCGGACAACCTATCCAAATAGCGGTCATTCAATACACCTACTTAACTCCGTGCTTGTAACCTAATACGCGTTCGTTTGCGTTTGATTTTCCGAGCCGTTGTAATTCATATTCGATTTCGTGTTAAAGCTATAAATCATTCGATTATTAAATTTCACTAATGCTTCGAATAAAGCCTATCGCTTGAAACTTTTTAAGTGACAATTATTGGAAAAGTTGATGGTACAAGATGAAAGCGGTCAAATTATCTTTGCCAACCTAAAGTTTCTGCGCTCTTGTCTGTTAATGACCCTGAGGGAGCAAATTGGCGATAGTAGGGCATTTGTGCGGGGCCCTAGGTTAGAGATAGACGCGGTGAGTGATAGCGACCTTGGCCGTGATGGATCTCTCGTCATTGTGGCTTCTTATTAAAATGCCCGCCGCCCGGACGGGGAAGTTTGCCGTTGTCCCGCGCACGCCCTTGTAACTGTAGATCCCCGCGAATGGATTGTACGGATCATCCTACAAACGAAATACTTAATTTCTTTTCTTCTTCCGCTCCTTTTACCCCCAAGTTAAGCGGTGTTTACTGGTGGAATTCTTTTGATATAAACTCTACTTAGAAATTGTTTAACGGTGCTTAAAATGTGAAGATTTTCCACAGATAGCTTCAATTATTTCGTACGTTTATACCGTTACTGTTTTATTTTTTAAGGTGAAATGTATTCAATACTTGGTCTCGGTGGTGAATAAAACACAATTCTCATTTCCATCTGGAATAGTAAAACCTGTTCCGCGCAATATGTTGCGTTGAATTATTTATCATTTCGCCGGTCACATTTCGTAGCAAACAATAATAAGGAATTGTTGTATAAATTATGATGAGGGTCGTACATGCGAACATTCCTAGAAAATGAAATGAAACACTTAAGTTTAAGTAATCTTGAGCTCTAACCATAGTGCATTGTATTTAGACTATTAAAACAATTTGCGTTTGGAAAGCAAGACCGCATTCAAACTAGGGACGATAATAGAATGGTAACAAGCGTGGAACATCATCATAAAAGTAAATTGACTGTCGAGTCCGAGAACGGTGCGAGATTACTTTTACGTCCTTCTATCTAAAAGGCGAAGCTTGCTCGGTTTATATCGGAGCCCGCATTACGCTACATAAAACCTTATCTGAGAGACATCGTGTTGGTCACCCTGACACGGTTCCGTATACTTTGTCAAAGGCTTAGCGTATGCGACATGAGATATTTCCTAAAGGTACAGATACAGGATATGAGGGTTAACTCTGGTAATCAGCTTTATCAATTAAAGAGTCCAGGGAAGAAACGGTGACATTAACCGTGAACAAACAGGACAACTGTTAGCTATGTGTTTAAAACGATCCAGTTTAGATCAAACTTTCTTTATTTCTTTGAGGTATAGTCATTAAAGGTATATTTTTTTAAGATTCGAACACATTAAGACTCCAAAGCCGCTTTCCGTTGTCTGTCTGTCTGTCCCTATGTATGCTTGAATCTTTAAAACTACGCAACGGATTTTGATGCGGTTTTTATTTAATAGATTCAAGAGGAAGGTTTATAATGTTTAATTCTACGCAGACGAAGTCCCCGGCAGAAGCTAGTAAAAATAAATAAAGGAAGAGTTAACCTATTATATTATTTTAATTTTTAATTATTGACATATTTATTCTGAGCTGACGATTTCAATATGAATTCTTTGACATTTAATTTTAAGTGATGATGTAATTTTATATTGAATGATCAAATAAACATAAACATAAACATAATTAGCCTATTTTCTAAAATATAGAAGGTACCTAGTACCTACTTATCGAGAACTTTGAAGAATGATCAAAAACAATCGTCACTAAAAAAAACTCGTCGTTTTCTCCTGGACTCGTCAATTAAGCTTATTTTTTTATTATCTTGAAATAATTTGGTCAATGTTTAATCAAACAGCAAAAAAAAAGCCGTGGTAGCCTAGTGGTTTGACCTGTGGCCTCTCAAGCAGAGCGTCGTGGGTTCAAATCCCGGGCTCGCACCTCTGAGTTTTTCGGAATTTATGTGCGAAAATTACATTTGTAATTTGCCATGAGCTTTTCGGTGAAGGAAAACATCGTGAGGAAACCTGCACACATCTGCGAAGAAATTCAATGGTGTGTGTTAAGTTCCCAATCCGCACTGGGCGCGCGTGGGAACTATAGCCCAAACCCTCCAATACACGGAGGAGGCCTATGCCATGAGGCACGCCGAATTACGCGACAATTTAATAAATAAACGACAATAACAACAACATGTACTTACTGAAATTATAGCGAATTCGGAATAAAAAGGCTTATAAATAAATAAATAAATAATCAAACAGCTGGTGTACCAACAAGTGTTATAAACAAAAGTGGTGTAAGTACTAGGTTTGTTACAAGAATCATTAAATGAAGCCGTTGTGCAAAATCTCTAAAAAATAAACGGTCTTCTTCTGTGGTTCTTGCTTTCTTATAGGAGAAAATATGATTTAAATATAGAAAGAGTGTACATACGCTGCACTAAAAAGTTCTCGCCCCTAAATATTTATACTTGTAAAAAATTATCATGCATTTGTCGCAAAGAAGCTGTTTTGGCTTCGTCTGTGAATTTACTCCTTGAAACGACAATAAAATTCAACTTTGCTTCTAAAACATTTTTCCAAGAAATTGGTTTTCTCGGAAAAATGTAACATGAAAACTAAGTAGGTAACCCTAAAGTGTGAGTTTTTATAAAAAATGATTCCCAACAGATTTACATTAAGGTGTGAATTATTCTACGAAGGAATAGACAGCATCTTTTGCGGCACGTATCGGGATCGAAATTTTTTTAAATATATATATTTGTTATTATTTCATTCATCCATCCATCCATCTCCAGCCTATATACGTCCCACTGCGGGGCACAGGCCTCCTCTCAGTCTGAGAGGGCTATAGGGTCTGGGGGGGATTTGTTATTATTATAATAGGCTAAATTTGTATCCCATTGCTGGGCAAAGGCTTCTCTTTCTGACTTCCACATCTCCCTATCCAGAGTATCCTAACTGCGGCCACTCACTCGTTCTACTTTCAGGCCTGACCCTATCCAGAGCTATCTCCGGCCACTCACTCAGCTCCACATTCAGGGGCCTTACCATGACGTCTTATTGCGTTTCAGTTTAGGTTCGCGTGCTGTCAGATTCATACTAAAAGTGACAGCTAAAACTTGAACTGAATCGGAATTAGGACGTCATGATAAGGCCCCAGGGGCCGAACCATGACGTCTTAATGCGTTTCAGTTTAGGTCCGCTCGCTGTCAGATTCATACTAAAAGTGACAGCTAAAACTTGAACTGCGTCGGAATTAGGACGTCATGGTAAGGCCCCGGGTCTCTCTCGTTTTCATATAATGACTATTATTAGTATTTGTAAGATGGCACGATATGAATTTAGAATTTCGAATTTCGGAAAGGCCGGCTTTCACGTACTGACCACACATCGTGACGTTGTTCCAACCAAAGTGTCTAGGATGCCTGGGATTCTTCGACAGTGTTAACTGAAAAGAAATTAATTGTTAGTAGCAGTAACGGTAAGGTTTATTTATGGGCGCAGCCTGAGGTCCGCTCTTGTAGTGTCACGCCGCCCGACAGTGACGAGGGTGCCTTAACGCCACATGACCCTGCGAACTGATATTTAACTAAGCTGGAAGTGCTCTAAATACACGGCCTACTTAAGAACAGTCATTATCATAATCTATTAAACTATTTAAGATGGCTTCTGAACGCGTGTTGCTTGGTGATAAGTAGGCGTCTGGTTTCTGGTGTCTTAGCAGTGTGATGGATTAAGTTTGCTGGGGAAAGGAAAGATTACACGAAACGTTGTTTATATTTGTGGAAATTGTTTTGCTCATACTTTAACACAAATCATCAGAATCGTAAATTGCAGAGACCTAGTCCGTATCATCTATTAAGGTGGAAACACATTATTAACACGCGACGCGACCCGATGCAACGAATGTATGCGCATGGCGTCGCGTCGGATGTTCATAGTGTGGTTCTGGTCATAGAAAATAATACAATTTGATTCGACTCAACACGCGTCGCGTTGCATCGGGTCGTGTCGCGTGTTAATAATGTGTTTCCACCTTTATTAGGTACATCAGACAGCTCGTAATTTTTTTGATCAAATTATTTTTCATGTTTTTCCTTCCTTGAGTTGGTGATAAATGTGATAATATAAATTATGTACTCGTAACTAGGAAACAAAACGTTACTTGTATCTGAACCTAACTTTATTCTGTGACCTAACGATGTCAGTATTCCTGCTCCCAAGATATCAATCGTCCGAGTATCTCACAAATACTTCATTCCAGATTCGTTTCAATATTTTGTATTTGTAAGACGTCATATTCAGGAAAGAAATTCCAAGACATTTTTAGATCCTCTATTTCTTTAGAGAAACCTCCATTTGTCACTACCCATATCATAATATTTAACTTGTATTATTCAGGTCAACGTATCAATTGGAAGTAAGTGCTACTTACTTAATATTATGGTTCCGTACTTCAAAGGGAAAAGTCGAAGCCTTATGTGATGACTTTGTTGTCCATCTGTCTGTCCAGATTCCTTTCTCAGGAACACGTACAAGTATCAAGACAAAATTAAAATAAAACACTAAGAGCTAGTTCTTCTGAACTGTAAAAAATGGATTTTCTACATACAACTTCTTCCACGCTGGTCTGGGAGTAAGTAAGTAAAACACATAGAATGTACCAGATGCTTCTCTTCCCGCGCAGATGATAAAATCCCATCGAGGCCGAAAATCTAAGGAGTCATGTCATAGATGATGCGGCTAGAAACCCATCACTGTTTTGAGTCCCCTTTCCACCTATATGTCCACAATCATGCTAAACGTGGCCTTTAGGTCTTGTTATTAAGGCTCTGTCTACCCCGTAAAGGATAAAGACGTGATTTTTGTATGTAAGTATGTATGCTACTTTTTGAAGCTGTATTTTCATCTAACTAATATTATAAATGCGAAAGTATGGATGGATGGATGGATGGATGGATGGATGTTTGTTTGTTACTCAATCACGCCAAAACGGCCCTACGGATCTGGATGAAATTCGGCACATAGATAGAGAAAAGTCTGGAATAGCACAAAGGTTACTTTTTATCCCGGAAAATTGTGTAGTTCCCGCGGGATAGCGATAAACGATTTTTTTGCAGACGAAGTCGCTGGCAACAGCTAGTATAGAAATATTGGGAAACCTATGGTACTTTTCCATATATAGATAATTTTACTTCGTACAGTAACAATAGATTCACTCACTGCATTGAAAAACAAGCATTTTCGTCACAGAACAGTGCGAAAAAACAGTCGCTCGAAGAATTCAATAGGCATCTGACAACGTGAGTGCTATTTACCGATGGATCAATATGGACACCCGGCTTACGCGA
Source organism: Pandemis heparana (assembly GCA_963854515.1). NCBI lineage: Eukaryota > Metazoa > Arthropoda > Insecta > Lepidoptera > Tortricidae > Pandemis > Pandemis heparana. The sequence continues at coordinate 10,196,660 of OY978010.1, forward strand.
GTATACATGGCTTACGTTTTAAATTCACATTTAGAAGCTTTTTTACAACCAGATGAACGCAGTGGTTTTGTCAAAATTGGGGTGTTCTTTTAAAAAATGCGAGAACGCAAAACTATTGAATGTAAACTCACAGTTTCGGGATGGTGGTGGAAAAAGAACCACCAAATAGAAGATATAAAATGTATTTCATGGTGAAATTGATACAAAATGTTTAATAGCTTTTCTTTAATATACGCTATTTATTGTACTGAGATTGATAAACCATAGCTTTGTGCAATCTCCTCCGTCTTTCCGCCCTGTTGTGATTCTTTTCACGTAATAATTCTGTCTTACTCTAAAAAATCGGCCTAGTTCAGGTACTCACACTGACCTTACAAACACTCGTCACAAACGTCGTAAATTTTATAACAGCTATTTTATCGAAATAAAAGGTTTCCTAAACCCCTCAAGTATGGTATACGAATGAAGGATTTAGGGACTTGCTCTTGACCCCTTTAATAGTGGCACTGGCACCAACAGCGGTGCCAGATTAGGCGACTAATCGCCATTTAGGCTACCTTAGGGGGTCAAATGGCGACCAAAAAATCCGATCGGCTACCAGTAGCCGTTTAGGCTACCTAGGAAAAAAATTACGGGCGATTTAGGCTATCTCAGGATTACCCAAATTTATGGAGTCATTCCTTCATTCAGCCGTGGTAGCCTAAAAAGCCGTGGTAGCCTAGTGGTTTGATCTGTGGCCTCTCAAGCAGAGGGTCGTGGGTTCGAATCCCGGGTTCGCACCTCTGAGTTTTTCGGAATTTATGTGCGATATCTCATTTGAAATTTACCATGAGCTTTACGGTGAAGGAAAAACATCGTGAGAAAACCTGCACACAACTGCGAAGCAATTCAATGGTGTGTGTGAAGTTCCCAATCCGCACTGGGCCCGCGTGGGAACTATAGCCCAAGCCCTCTCATTCTGAGAGGAGGCCTGTGCCCAGCAGTGGGACGTATATAGGCTGGAGATGAGATGAGACAAAATCATATAACCTCATGTATGCTTAGTTAAGTTCTCGATCATAAAACACGTCTCGAACGCGTTCGTTTACTTCGTTTGTTGCCGTTTCAATTCGCAAGTGGCCCTGCCAATTATTACATATTAGGTGAACGTGTCCGAGACGTTCTTATATGCGAAAACCTAACACTAGAGGCTCTACAGAAGCCATCACCATGGTCTAAGACGATAAGAAGTATTTTATTATTCCATGACCATTATTTAATGGTATCTACCATTACCTACTATATCACTATCATTAAATGATAATTTTAAAATATAAATATTGATAGCTTTATGTTGTATTTTTTTACGTTTCTTCTTTATCTGGCTAGGCTAAGTACTTAGCTCAAAATTTTAGGCGAATTAGGCTACTTGAAAAAAAAAAACATATAAGGCGATTTAGGCTACTCGGTAGTCAAAATTAGGCGATTTGAGTTAGCTGACATCTGGCAACCCTGGGCACCAAGAGCCGCTCCTCAAAGCGTTATTCAATAAAATACGTGATCGGCATTCGTATGTGCCCGCGCGGCGCCGTGTATAAACGCTGAATATTCCATGATGATTGATACCATACTGTGATATTGGTTTCGTCGCTTTCAAATGGGACTTCATCATGAAAACACAATTGTCGTTCTTTAAGGATACGTGTGTTCAATTTGCAATTGACATTTAGATTGTTCAATAGAAGTGTGAGACATTGTATTTAGATGTGAGACATTGTAGGTAGCAGTGGCGTGGCGTCCATAGAACTCGATTCCCACTGGCTTGCCTATTTTAAGGCAGTTGGGCAATTTATTGTGCAGAATTAGAGGAAAAGGCTAGTAAAGTTCCCATCGGCTTGCCTTCTGATATACTTGACGCCACGCCACTGGTAGGTAGGATACGTAGGAAGAAGACGTACAAGGAGGGAAGGTGACGTAGTTTTTATCTTGTTTAGAGTTGGAACTGGGCGAATACTGGGCGAAAATTACGATAAAAAAATAAACATTCTCGTGAGTATATTCAAACAATACATAATTATCAATCAATCTGTTGCGGCTTTTTTTGTAATTTTATTTAAATCATTGTTTAATTATACAATTTATTAATTTACACTATGTTCGTTTGAATCTAATTTTGCAAACCGAATCCGACCCACATTTTAGTGCAAAGATTGGCTTGAAACTTGGTAGATTAAGTAGGGTAAATGAAAATTCAATTACATTCAATAAAAATACAGTCAGCAAAAAAGCATGTTCCTAACGTTGAAAAACCGTACATTTAAAAGAGATATAAAATATTTTGCCCTCCTTTTCAACTGTGTCGCTGATTTGTTAATAATCACGCTAATTAGTAACAGCGACAGCTCATTTCCCCGTGATACAAATGCTGTTTGAGAATAATATTAAATTCATATTCAGTTCACAAACATAGAACACAATTTAACTGGAAGTTTCAAGGAATTGCCCTTTTAATCGATTTGCATAAAACATACACAAAATTTCGGCTGCCCTACGTAGAAATCAAGTAACTCATTTTCAACAAATTTTACAGGAGAGCAGAAACTAGTATTTTATTAATTTATCCTAAAAATCCGACCAAAAAGTAAGTGTTAGGAATGTTGAATCATTTAATAAGGAACAATTAACATAATTTTTAGTTTTTTGTTTTGTTTTTATGTTTACTTTAATTTTTAAAAGCCAAAACGGTTTTCTACTTAGAACAAAATGCTGCATACGCGGGTTGTATTCAAAGTAAAAACAAGTAACTTGAGATGCTTGATTTCAGTTTTGGTTTACTATTTCGATCGCTTTGGTAAATACAAGTAATTTACAGGTCAATCTCATAATAAAAAGAAAAATAAGTTCGAGCGATTTGATCTATCATGTATCGTTCGACACTTATGTAATCAAAAACAGGTCACCGAGCATTATATTAAATACTAGCAGCCCGTGGTTTCGTCTGCACAGAATTCGTGTCGCTGTTATAATGAAACGAGTAGATATTCAATTTTTCGGGATTAAAAATAGCCGTCGTCCATTATGTTCCAACTATCTTCTAGTCAAAGTTCATGAAAATCGGTACAGCGATTTTACCATGAAGAAACAGAATATAGACAGAGTGAAAGAATTACTTCCGCGTCTATAATACTAGATAGATGGATTATAAAGCGAGTTAGCTATCTAAATTAACAACTTCGCCTTCATCAATTATATTACTCATTTGAGTTTGAGTTTTCAGGTAATTTAATCCAAAATTGTTGACGATTTTTCGACATTATTGGCACTAACTTGTTTATACTTAATTTATTTTTTCTTTGCATATTTTGTGCCTAGAGGCACAAAATATGCAATATACTGGTAGACCAGTCGAAAGATAATAATTTTTTTTGCAGTTCGTGCACTACGTATTTTTTTCTAAGAACTCTATAACATTGTACTCTTCTTGAAATTTGTTTTTAAATAGCAATGTTCTCTCTCCGTTTCTTATAATTTAAAAAATAGCAAACTGTCGTTTTTTAGGATTATTAGGAGTCTCTGGTATATTTACTGGTGAACGTGGCTGAATGGTATGAGCTATTGATGAGCTGATTGACAAATTATTAGTTTCTTCACTATGCTGAACTTGGTTTCTGTCCATAAGGCCAAAGTACCTAGTCATTTTCAGGAAGCATTGGATCAGTGTATAATCTGTATTTTCAATACTGTTCTCAACATAGCTGTTATCACTTTGGTTAGTCACAGAATTTAGGTTATTCGTTTGACAAATCCAAATTCAGTAATTCATCTATAGATTCGGTAATTCTTATAAGCTCCATAATTCTGTAATATCAACTAACGATAAACTCGGTTCCAAAATATCTTCCGACTGTATTAAGTTTTCTTCAAATTTAGCAAAATTTGTACTGTAAATAAAAAATAACCACATAAATAGTCCATAATGGCCACATATTGAAATACCTAAGTATTATACCTATTATCCTGAAGTAGGTAGGTATAAACATTCTAAGCTGAAAATGTTGTTAAAATTATAAGGTAATTCTTAACAAGCTCTCAAAACATTTATTTATTATAATAAAAATTTGGTTTGGAAATATTTACCAGTCATTATCCTTATTTAAACACGCATAGACACACAATTCGTTTTGACCTGTTGCGAGCATCAGTCTGAGGCTGCTGATCTTTATACCTTTTCATAATGTAGCGTCACATGCATCTACCTACTTTCGCTTCTCTATATGAGTAAACTTGCTACATAATTTGTTAAAAAAAGGTATTTTAATAATCAATAAAAAATATCTACGCTGTATTAGTATGAGATACTCGTGTTTACGTCTTGATTGGTTCATAACACTGGCGTCAACTTCTACGTTTAAACCAAGTATCTCATAAAACTATTTGAATTACAAGTATCTCAATTCGAGATGCTTGTTTTTAACGATGGCACCAGGGATATACTTGATTTTAGCGTAAAAAAGACGTCGTAAAATAGATACTTGGATTAAATAATAGCCCATAATTTGTAAAATATAAGTTATTTTTAGGAAATTCTTTCAGTGAAATACACCTTTTGGCTGGGTGATTCAAAATATCAAATAAAAAAAAAATGCATAATTTTGAGATACTTGATTTCTGCGTAGGGCAGCCGATTTGGTCCCGCCGTCGTGGTTAAGTTTGAACACCGATCAATATTATGGAAACATTTTGTCAACTAATGATTCAAGAATCCTTAAAAACATTAACCGGGGGATTACTAGGACAACTTAATGCGATTCAATTCCGATTCAGTTCAGGTTCGCTCGCCATACCTACTAAAAATGAAACCTAAAAGCCCCCAGGGCTATTAAGGCGCTGTCAACAGCAAATGACCTTAAGCAGTGCCACTCTTCACACATACGGTTCGCGTGCCTGTGAGTGATAGAGAAGAAACTATTCCGGGAGCTTGGCGCGCGTCTAAAATCTTGCAAATAAGACACAAATAAGAAGAAATAAAAAAAAGTATGGATTATTTGTAAAATATGACTCGTTAGCCGTGTAGGTATGAATATGTTGACTTCATGTTTTTAATTGCAGACCCATACGTCGAAAAAATATAGACATAGAACCCTTTAATGATGATTTTAAGACTAATCTTTGCAATTATTTTCTATCGAGCCGATTTTGTTCAATTATGTACCGAGTCCATCTAGCGTGTTTAAAATATGATGAAAATTATCATTATATTATTTTTGTATTTTTTTCGTGTGTAGTTTTTCTGTAAAAAGTGCTTAAATAACATCAATTTCAACAAAAATAGGTATTGTCAGGCTCTTAAGGTAAACTAACACAACAACTTGCTAAAATATTCCGGAACAATTTTATTTTAAGAGACCTTGTATATTAATTGTTGAATGCCACGACCGAAAGTCTATCTCACTTTTACGCATAAGCACGCAGCACGTAAGATAAGAATAGACTAACGCTTGCGGCACAGCGTTTAGGTTATTAAGGCCCAAGGGAGTTTAAAAGTAAAAACGGTTAATGCAATCATTCACGGCAATTTTGCTTTAAGAAAGTTTTCTCATCTAAATGGGCCCTCATAGAGGTACTATTCAACTTAAAATTCAGTGACAGTTTCAGGCGGATGGGCGTGGCATCAGTTTGAAACTTGAGTCGTAAATATACTTTTCAGATTCGCGATTATGTGACCCGACGTGTGACTAATGGCGACGCTCGCTCTAACTGGCACTTAAATTAGTTGCCTTCTCCAAACTTCCGAGCAATCTAAACAATTTTTAAACGAGAAATTTCTTACAACTTAAATGCAGCTCTAGTACCTACAGAAAGATTGTGGTTGGGCTATAACCTACACTCGGTTTCAATAAGGAAGGGTTGTATGTGACATTAACATTGACGAATCTAGAGGTGAGGCTACTTTGTGACACCTTTCACATAAAACGATTATCGATTATATCTTAGTACTAATAACAATCGATTCCATAAAAATAACGACTGCATATTAATTTATTACATAAATGCTATTTCGTTATAATGATACTCAAGTCAATCTCCTAAGATTAATAATTATAATTTCTATTTTACGCTTTTTGCCAAGTTGTGTTTTTTCAACAAAATAGATTGTATAAAATATTATTTAACTTCATAATGTAATTGAAGTTCTAAGGAATCTATTTATTACCAATAAAATCGATTGGTATTGTGTAGTGAAAGAATGTAAAATACTCACTTCGTGTTTTTGTAGGTTGTCTTTGGATTTTCGATTATACGCAATTTTAACCGATTACCCGATTATAATGTAGTCACCTCTCTAGTTTTAATGACCATAGAACGTAACCTAGCAACGTCTTGTTAATAATGACATTTATATTGAAAATTTGTACGTGAAAATTAAGTAAACGCAAAAAACATCGCCGTGATTCTTTTTAGAACGTTATTAATATACAGTACCAAGTATTGGTTTATTTCGAAGTAATTCAATTTAGTATTTATTTTGCTGTCAAAACTTTCGTGAACACTAACAGTTACATTCTATGGATCTGTCACACAACCCTTCCTGATTGAAACCGACCGTAGAGGGATCAAAAATACATAGAGTCAAGATACCATAGATATAGATATAGTAATATTGAGATCGGAAACGTAAGAAAAAAGCTATTTAATACGTGATACTCGGCCAGACTGACAACGGAGTAATAATAAGGGTTCCTTTTGTCCTTTTAAAATCCAATTCTGACAACGAAACTTTACATGGCGTATTCCGAATGATGAGTGGATAGCAACGTATTCGTCCAGATAAATATTTTTATATTACTGAAAAATGATATTCGAACTTTAAACTTCTAGGTATTCGAATATGCACTCAACGGTCGACTAGAGCGCGAAACTTATTTATATGGCATGACATAGTTTGTTTACCTAAATTAGCTACGTGCAAATTTAACTACCTATGTAATGTAAAATCACAGCGATGACAAGACAATAGGGTGACAATAACGACATTGTTTAGCACAGTACTGGGCCGTACCATGACGTCTTAATGCGTTTCAGTTTAGGTCCGCTCGCTGTCAGATTCATACTAAAAGTGACAGCTAAAACTTGAACTGAGTCGGAATTAGGACGTCATGGTAAGACCCCTGTGCTATAAGAACAGCAACAATAGCGTAAGAAGTCCTTAACCCTCAAACCGCGCATGTTTGCTTTTTGCAGACAAACATTTGTCCCGCCGTGAGATCTAACCCGTACTCATGAGGGCTACACAAACAAGAAAAGGTGTTCCCAGTTTACAGTAAACAAAAATTACTTACAACAGTACAAGGAATTATATTTAGAACATTTTCATCGTGAATTAAGCTTTTTTGCAGGAAAAATTGAAGCTCGATTTAGTCACTCAATCTGGTTTAAAGCCTGACACTAGGTAAGTACTAAGTAGGTATACCATTTTCATTCTTACCTGTCCTATTTGGTAAACAAAATTCTAACCGCAATATGCAATTTTTTGTTATTATTATGTTATCAAATAAACCTGAGGTACCTAATATTTTGTACATAATTTTGCTGATATTTTATCTCCAATTCCTTTATCTACGATGAAATAGTTAAAAAATAACAAAAATGAGACGTTTGGAGGTTAGAATTTTGTTTACCAAATAGGACAGGTAAGAATGAAAATGGTATAGATAAAGTTTAACACCAAATCGAAATTCAACATTTTCCAGCAAAACGGCTTTCGGACATTTATTGCAATACAATACAATTTATTTATTTGTTAAACATAGGTATACAAGAAGGTGTTACACTAAATATAGGATCGACTATGTTTTGGCTGATAGGGCGTACAAATATGGACGTATTAGGTGCAATTTTATTTCTAAGATGCTTTTTTTCATCAATGCTGCCTTGTAATTTTTTATCAACAGATTATATTGGTGTTGAGAGCGGGTGCGGATCAGAATATATCGTCTCCGTAGAGCAAAAAGTCACCAAATCGCAAAATTGCCAAATTTTAATTTAAATGAAGTACCTAGGTAATATATTTTTTAATAATTTTTAATTTTGGTAATTTTGCGATTTGGTGACTTTTCGCTCTATGGAGACGATATAATGTTTAAAATGTATAATGGGTTAAAATGCATAATGGTTCAAAATATAATATAATGCCATTTTCTGTGAAACTATTAGCTAGATGAACTTTTTTTGATAGTGTAATCTTAGATTGGTTTAGGTTAGGTTTAGTTTATAACAATTCCGTTAATTTGCAATTTTCTGAGAAAATCGTTCGCCTATTATACATTTAAAACTTTTATGTATTTTAATACGTACTCGTTGAGAGCGTATTAGGAATCTGCGATCTTGCGATGGCTATTCAAACAGTCCTGGGTTGGACTTTACAAAAGTGCCAACTTCTAAAATGTAAAGACAGGGTAGGGTTAGGATTCTCAAAGTTAAAGAATGGTACACAACTGTCTCTCGTATTTAAACCACACATAGCCCTCACGCGTCTCTTCTCTTATATAAATTAACAGTTTGATAATTTATTTATAACTGTTAGGTTTTTCTGGATTAAATCCAAGTCAATCGCATTATCATAGATTGGTGGGAACTGCATAGCAGCCAGTTTGGCGAACAGCCAGTCTGTGCTCGCTGATTCGGCGAAATGACGACAGATGTTGACACTTGACGCGAGTATTGTGCATTTGGAACCTCTGAAATTATTCTAGTCCCTCGTCTGATATTAATAACCTACATGACAAAATTGTGGTAATGCTGCTGGGAAATAGTTTTGACAAATTGACAACTAAATAAAAAAGTTAAAGTATTAGTCGAAGGTGTTTTTTGATCTGCTTGCTTATTAGATCGACTTAGTCTGAGTTTCAGTGCGTGCTTATCTCAATCATGATCCTTGTAACGGCCGGAAGTTTCAAATGCCTATAATAAAGATGTCCCATAAATTAACTAAATTTTTATTTTAATGTAAATTAGCCAAATGTGCGTACCAAATAGTGTGAATCTTTGAGCCAGCCACGAAACAGGGCGGGGGGATTTTTTTAGGTTAGGTTAGGTTAGGTTTTAGTGTTCCTTATTGTTATTTAGTTCTTAATAGTTTGCGTTTTAATAAAGATATGATTTTAACAAAAACAATAATAAAATGTAAATTTAAATGTAAAATGTCCAAAACCTAAAAACGTATAACTTCGTACGTTAAATTGTTAAAGCTTGGATACAGCAAATAAGTTTTTAATCAAATCGCATGCATTCTAAATGCAAAAATTGGATATCGGCGGATAGGCGCGGATATTGCACGTTCACACCCATTTCCCCTCTCAGAGAGAGCAGAATTATTATTTAGTATGCCAACGCTGCTGGCTATATTTTGTGGCCCACCTGCTAAATACAATTTAATCGAAAAATGTTTGGTTTGTTTGAAATGTTAATATTTGTTTACGCTTGGTAGAACGGATTCTGTTTGAACATCAATCGTATCTGCGACACCTATTAAGTGCTCTACTCGTAAGTAATACATTAACATAATTATCGAGAATAAGTAGGTAGGTTTCGGCACTTCGGCATATTTAGTTTAAATTTAGTGTTATTTAGTTTTTCAAAAATTAGTTGGTTTTAGATTTATTCATTTATTTGTTTAAATTTTGTTTACCTATTTTTAATTTTGTGTTAGTTTGGTAACAAGTCGCATAATAATATTATTAAGTATAAACAGTATAAAAAAATAATGAATTTAATTTCATATTATCACAAAAAATAGAAACACTTTTTTTATCCAAAAATGTACGAGTAACTTAGGATTTTGAATAGAAAAAAGCCAAAACATAAACATTTCGAGAATACTTATACAACATGACTAAGATGCATTTATTTTTGTGATAAACCAAAAAAGATTACTTAAGTCAGTGAAATTAATGAACCCAGCTCGCTTCTTCACAAGTTATTTGACTCCATATTACACAGTTAAGTTTGTTTGGAAAACTCAAGGTTCATCTAAGTTTTGCTCGCTGATGCTGTATATAAAATTATATATCTTGAGTTATTAGTGAATCTGTATCTGAGAGGAAATAGCTGCGGCAATTTATTCAATTTGCAGTCCAAAGCGCTGCCTGTCGTTTGCCGGCTGTTGCAATAAAATTAATATTCCACTGTAACTCTACGAGTAGCGATATGCATTTTATCGGCTACCTTCGTTATCAAGTGGCTCTATCATTTTAATATCGTAAATTTAACTACCTTAAATAACTTAACACTTTTTCAAATTGGGCAGACAAATATGTATGACAAATATACGACCATGTTAAATGACCATGATAATACAATAGGTACCAAAAATATTACGGACGATATATTGCGGACATTGCGGTCTTTTGTAATTTTTAAGCTTTTTTCACAGACAGGTACTTTTGATTACCTAGTTACTTACTCTGTTTTGGCATAAGAGCTAAGTTACCTACATGGAGTTTGCAAAGTTGGTAACTCACCAGTTGTTTGCCACATTTAGGACTAAATAACTTATAGTACTAACTGGAGAGCTGTGTGAGGTTAGGGCAAAGCGTGTTACAGTTTACATTTTTTGCTTTGTAGTTAAATTATGAAGTTTTGAATAATTTCGAGCGAATGGTGTCATATTTCATAACGGTAATTATGTATTGAACAGTAAATCCTCCTTTCTAAATATATTTTTATTTTGTCCACAGAGAAGCTCGCATTTCTTCGGCAGCAGCTCTTGCTGGAGGCACAGAACGGCCAGAACCAGCGCTGACAGCTTCTTTTACATTTCTGAACTTAGTAGCCGGAGCCGAAGGGGCTAATATGTGGCGACAAGTGGGACATGTTCATGGCCGCATCGTAAAACTTCATACTATAGTCTGGCCCGGCGGTCGACTTGTAGCCCACGGCCAGTCATCAGGCGCGCGGACTATATTTCGCATCGTCACAGCCTTAGCCCCGCCTTTTGTCATGGAAGGTGAACTTGATGAAGACGGACAATGCCTTAGAGGGCTCCCTTGCCATAGACCGCAAACCTCCGATCGAGACAACCTTACTCTTGCATTTAATGACTTGGAAAGAGATGATGACGTCGACGAAGGCGATGATTTTTTCTTTCCAACACCCAAACCCACAATTCTATCAAAAATGGCTACACACTGCTGCTACGGGTTGGCAATGGATCTTTTAGAAAATATAGCCCAAGAATTGGAATTTGACTTTCACTTATATCTAGTAGAAGACGGGCTTTATGGAGCACGAAAACTAGTACGATCCTTTCATAAAGTGCACGATTTTACAAATTTTCTGAACGATGACATCACTTTCACTACACCGGACCACCTGAACTACCGAGCTCAGTTTCGTAGTGGTTATAAAGCATCAAGCAGAGAGGATGACGGTGCACCGTACTATACTGATGATGTGCCGTATTTCAATGATGTCAACCTGGACGAAGACAATCAGAAATGGAATGGAATTGTCGGAGATTTAGTATCTGGATCCGCCCACATGTCTTTCGCGGCGCTAAGTGTGTCATCGGCACGCGCGGAAGTGATCGACTACAGCCAACCTTATTTTTATAGTGGCGTATCGCTTCTAGCAGCTCCTAACCGAAAGCCCGACATACCATTACTGGCGTTCCTTTTGCCGTTTTCACCTGAGTTATGGATAGCCATATTTACGTCCCTAAATGTGACTGCCATTGCGGTCGCCATTTACGAATGGTTGTCGCCGTTCGGTTTAAACCCTTGGGGGCGGCAGAGGTCAAAGAACTTTAGTATTTCAAGCGCGTTGTGGGTGATGTGGGGCCTTTTATGTGGACATTTAGTAGCATTTAAAGCTCCTAAGAGTTGGCCTAACAAGTTCCTTATAAACGTTTGGGGTGGGTTTTCTGTGATATTTGTTGCCAGTTACACTGCTAATATTGCTGCCCTAATAGCGGGATTATTCTTTCACAATGCCGTTGATGACTATCAAGGACGAAGTAATGTAAGGGTATTGTATGCAGCATTTGTTTTGTATTGATATGTTAAATGCAAAATGTGGATAATAACAAATTGTTTTAGTGGCTTTCACTGCGAGTTGGTACAGCTAAGTCTTCAATATCCGAGTACTATGTGCAAAGAGGAAATCCACAATTGGCGCAACGGATGCGACGATATGCACTGCAAAACATCGAAGAAGGCATTGCAAGACTGAGGTATGAAGATTTATACTGAGTAAGTTTCTTACTACCGGCGAAAATAAATTGTAAATACTTTCCAATATTCAAATTCGTTGAACTTTTATTTACGTAAGCTGGGGGAATCCTTTTTATGAGTTCGACGGATTTGTCAACCGTTCTCTTCATATATATGCTTTTAACGGATTTTTGTTTATCCTAACCAGTTATTTTCGTGCAGCTATAGTTAGAAATAATCAAACTTTAAATATTATTTGACCCGCAGATAAACTACCCATTATTATCCGTTCGTAAGGGCTAATCAAACCGAAGAGTGTTACAAAGATATCTCATCACGCCACATTTTATTCAGAAATGGCACCGTATTCGTAAAAGAATTAGGTTAATTTCGCAGTGATCTCCCGTTCCAGCTTTGGAGTATATTTTATTTTCCACTTCGAGTTTTAGGGTTTCACCCCGGTTTTATTTTCGCACTTTGTGTTTATGAGGCGCGCCACAGTATTTATTTTCGCGCCGTAATATTTAACGTACTTATTTCTTGACTACCGTATAATTCGATGGTACTTTCTTATATGGTTTTTGTGTATTTCAGGAATGGAACGTTGGACCTTATGATAGCAGATACTCCTGTTTTAGACTACTACCGCGCCACTGATCATGGCTGCAAGCTGCAGCGAGTGGGTGATCATGCACTCATGGAAGACACCTATGCTATTGGAATGGCAAAAGGCTTCCCTTTAAAGGTAAAATCAAACAGCCAGACTCTTTTTTTTCATTGAAGTTCCTAGATAGAAAATCGCTGACGATAAATGGCGAACAATATTTCAAAATCCTTTTAAGTGCCTTCCTATTCAAACTTTATCTATAGACAACATACAAACATAATCAGTGGCATATTAAGCGGAACACAAAAAAATGTTAGCAAAACGCATACCTACTTAATGCTGGACCAGAAAAAAGACTACCTAAACACCTTGTTGTGTTCCGCTAAATATGCCGCTGAGTGTATAAAGGTGGAGACACATTATTAACACGCGACGCGACCCGATGCAACGAATGTATGCGCATGGCGTCGCGTCGGATGTTCATAGTGTGGTTCTGGTCATAGAAAATAATATAATTTGATTGGACTCAACACGCGTCGCGTTGCATCGGGTCGCGTCGCGTGTTAATAATGTGTTTCCACCTTAACACAGAAATTAAACTACTAGAAAACGTACTATGTGTATATGAGTAACAGACAATTTTTCTGCACGATTTCCTTTTGTTAAAACGAAACGTGTGAAGCCAGGTGCCCGTTTATAACGTCATTAGCATGTAAAATGCAAATGCGAGGAGTAAAAATGTGAACTAATTTGTATCCGCTGCTCAGGTAAGCCGGGATAGCTAGGATGTGGGCGGAGATCAATCTACCATGAACGCTCTTATCACTAATCCAGGAAAATATGCATGCTTCGTTTAAAATAAATTTGCTGTCAAAGAGAGCTAATTCTACTCAATAATTTAAGAAGAAGCTTAATTTCTCATGAGCTTAAATGTGATTATGATGAAATTAAACAAACAACTGCTCGAGATTAATCAGTACTAAAAACAACTAATTTAAGCGTAGATTTTAGGACCGCGTGAAGGGGCGCATTATGTTTAAATGGAATTTAATATCAATTTATGAATAAGTATGTTAAATGTAGGTGCGAAGGTTGTAACCGATCAGAACAAGCTCTGACTGTGATTGTGACCTTTGACATACGTAACGAAGGCGATAAGCCAAGCGGCAGACAAGAGTCAGAAGGACTCATAAGAAAGACTTCGGATCTAAAGATTGATGGATGACGCACACGAGTCTGCTAATGGTGTGATCGATAGCGGGTGTCATGTAGCCCTGACTTAGCCGATTATACGTCATTTTATCTTGACGTCGTTCAATATACCTCAGAGGTTTGCGCGGATCACGACATAAATCAACGGAGCGCACAGCTTTTGTTTCGAATCGTTACATGACGTTTTTAGCAATTTCCTTTTATTACTTGGCTTTGTTAGGGTGCAAACAAGTCAGTGAACAATGCAATGATATTTACTGGCACGGTAGTTGACGGTGATCTGATCACTTATAAAGTACTATACTAGCAAATACGTCTTGAGTTTTAAATACCGGCAAGGTTTTAAATATGTAGTTTGTAAATTTGGTATGTGGAAAAAATATATGTATTTTTTTTTGTTACAGGACAGTATATCAGCAGTTATAGCGAAATATTCTTCCAATGGATACATGGATATCTTAACTGAAAAGTGGTACGGAGGCTTACCCTGTTTCAAATTAAGCCCAGATTATGGAATCCAGCCAAAGCCGCTTGGTAAGTTTCCAATTATGAACGTTTTTCTGTTTGTTTACATCAATTTTATCTAGGCCTTGTCTAGGCGTGAAAGGGCCTATGATTCTGTAGACACTAATAGTAAATAAGAGAGCTTTGCGAATTATCCTGGCCTAGTTGGAAGCGGTATCGTATATCACTATTTTAATGTGTGTTCGTTACATCCACACAGTCAGCTGGCTCGTCTCTGGCGGAAATTTCATTAGAATTTATCGCCACCCCGCGTTAATCCGACCCCCCTTTGCGGGGAGGGGGAACCGCCAGCCGACCTAAAAGATTAAACATGGGATTTATCGTTGAAAAAAAGAACCGCTCACTCACACCGTATTTATACCATTGGATGCTCGTCAAGAGGCGTTAAAAATAGAGAGTCAGATAAGTTTGTGACACTGTTTGCAAAAATTGATCAAAGCTAGAATTTACCCTGAAAACAAAAGAACAAATACAGCCATAGACATTTGTAGCAAAACATTTTGTTGAAAATTTATAGCCAACGTTCTATAAAATTGTAAGGTTTCATATACCTGTCTACAAAAAGTTTTTATACAATAGGAAGTGAGATCTCTGCCTTGTTTACTTTTAGTCATAAAATGAAAACACCAACAAACACACTAAGGGTCAAGTTCTGAGACGCCATTCTAGTAAATCTCAGCACCTATATAAAACTTTAGTATGCCGATAGCAGTTGAGAACGTATTGCTTTTCTTAACTTTTCGTATTTACGAGACGTATATATATATCAGTGTTGTATAAGTTACCAGTGTGTGCCTTGTATTAAAATTTATGACATGGTTCGAACGTGTTGGTCGTATTTCGGTTGCCTTTTGTATTCAATGCAAGTAAAACGTAATAATACGAAGGTAGGAGGGACGGTAGCCCGTTAAATTACACCTATGTAATTTTGGGCTGGTTGTTTATATTTATCTTGTTTATATTTATTACAATACCTACATGCGGGTGTTAGGGCCTTGTGCAAGGTCCGTCCGGATCGCTACCACCATCTTACTCGCTAATCCTGCCGCTAAGCAGCAGTGCTTGCACTGCTGTGTTCCGGTGTGGAGAGTAAGACAGCCGGGGAAATTACGGGCACAAGAGGCATTTCATCTAAGTCCTCTAGGTTGGCAACGCATCTGCAATCCCTCCGGGGTTGTGGGTTTCTATGGGCAGTGGTTATCGCTTACCATCAGGTGACCCACTTGCTCGTTTGCCTTCCTATTCACATAAAAAAAAATACAAATTTTTAAGTCACAAAATGAAGTTTAGTGAAGTTGAATTTATGAGGTAGGGTGTGACCAAACCGCCGCGTATAGGCAGTGACGTATCGTATCCGTCACGTTTTCTCACTGTTGGGTGCGACCAAACCGCCGCGTAAACGCAGTGACGTGTCGTATGCGTCACGTTTTCTCACCGTTTCTTCATACATTTTGTTGCGATTCCGTAACGTCACCGTTTTTTAAGCGGCGGTGTGGTCGCCCCCTTCGGTCATTATTATACTTAAATTTAATTTCTAAACGACACTGAAAATTAGAACACATAGAAAAATCCGAAAAGTAAAGCTATGGCCGGGAATCGAACCCGGGTCCTCGTCATTCCGTGACGCGTGCTATGCCAGCGACTTCGTCTGCAAAGAGTTCGTTTATCGCTATCCCACGGGAACTACGCAATTTTCCGGGATAAAAAGTAGCCTATGTGCTATTCCAGACTTTTCTCTATCTATGTGCCGAATTTCATCCAGATCCGTTGGGCCGTTCTGGCGTGATTGAGTAACAAACAAACATCCATCCATCCATCCATCCATCCATCCATCCATCCATCCATCCATCTATCCCCATCCATCCATACTTTCGCATTTATAATATTAGTTAGATTAGATGACATACCTAATCAATTTTCTTAAACTCACAACAGGACTAAAACACGAAATTACTTGTAATTTTATTAAAGACAAATGTTTGCATTTTGCTCACTGGCAAATATGTAAAACATTCATAATTAAAATTTTGAATACTAAATGTATAACCCTAAATAGTAAGGTAATTTGTGAAGACGCTCGCTAACTTGTCGACAAAGAGAAAGGAGGAAAACTTGTGTTATAGCTAAAACTAACTTCCCCAAGTTTTGTAGTCAACGGGAACTAGGAAGTAAAATTAGAGAAAAACTTATTCGATTTGGAAAACCAAATGCGACGCCTCGCGGATTTACTTTTCTCCATTACAAAAAAACATAAACTACTAATGATTTACTAATAATGGTAAAATATTTAAAATAGAATTCATATCGATGTGTCATCTACGTAAGCATATTATGACTGACTAGCTTCTGCCCGCGACTTCGTCTGCGTAGAATTAGCAATTGACATGTTTATGGCTATCCCCCGGGAACTATGCTATTTTCCGGGATAAAAAGTAGCCTATGTTTTAATTTAGGGTGCCAGCTATCTTCGTTCCAAATTTTATCGAAATCCGTCCAGTCGTTTTAACGTGAAGAAGGAACAAACATACACACTCACTCACTCCCATCGTCACATCGTCACAAACTTTCGCATTTATAATATTAGTAGGATTTTAGTTTTTGATTGAAAACTAATCGAACAATTTACACATTGAAGGTACCGTCTAGACTAGACTCGCATAAAAAAGTAGAAAACATAAAAAAAAACTAACTACCAGTATTTAAGGGTGCGACCAAACCGCCGCGTATACGCAGTGACGTGTCGTATCCGTCACCGTTTTTTAAGCGGCGGTGTGGTCGCACCCTTATACAATATTGATGCCGTATTTAAGCTATACTTACGTCAAAAGTGTGCTAAATACATAAAAATTGGCGCCTCCATTTAATTTCTACAATTTTACGTGGAAGTTGACTTCTTATTTATTTGCAAAGAAAAGCGAATTGGCGTGCGGTTTGAGAATAATTAATTCTATAATCCAGCGGTGTCTGAACTGATTCGTATTTCAGTCACACAAAACCACAGAACGCAATTATAAGCTATTGTGGGATCTTTTTCATGTGAAAGGTCAACGTTTCCGCCAATCAATGGAAGGGTCGTGGCTTCGATTTCCGCGCGGCGACAAATATTTACGATGGAAGTAAAATGGAGGAATCCTTTGTAAAAACGTCTGGAAAGGAGTCTGGGGATTAGGTTTCTTCTTTACCTACCTATAATATAAACGGTCTACAAACGGAAACTATTATTGTTATTTACTTACTAGCTGTTGCCAGCGACTTCGTCTGCAAAGAATTCGTTTATCGCTATCCCGCGGGAACTACGCAATTTTCCGGGATAAAAAGTAGCCTATGTGCTATTCCAGACATTTTTCTATCTATGTGCCGAATTTCATCCAGATCCGTTGGGCCGTTCTGGCGTGATTGAGTAACAAACAAACAAACATCCATCCATCCATCCATCCATCCATCCATCCATACTTTCGCATTTATAATATTAGTTAGATTACCTACGAGCTATAGAATTATTTCTTCATTTCATTGAAGTTTATTTAGCTAAATGATTAATGTTGATAACAGTAGAGTAGCCATCAACAATATCTGAACAAGATCTTATTCAGTCGCGCTTAAATCGAATCAGTTTCCACTACCTGAAGCAGAAAATATTTAATTTAAAAATTCAATACCATTTCTCCCGCGTTCATGTTCATATTAGCAAAGGCAATAATAATCACAATGTAAAAAATGAACAATTTCAAGAAAAAAACTGAACTAACACTACCTACCTATGTTAAAACCAACACAGTAGTATTTGTATAGCTAACCAAACCAAATAGCCCGGAGTAAAGTGTGTACAAGCTCGGCAGACGAAACCAGACATTCCCAGAAATTGTTCGTATGCATAACGTGACGAGAATTCTTATTCCAACATCAACGTTGCTTTTAATTCAGTTGAAGTGATTTCAATTTCTTGGAACGTAGCGTTTGTTGATGGAAATAAAGAGCATGTAGTACATACGTATAATTTTGTTGAGAGACTTTCAGTGTCGACCTTGATCTCGACTCTCAGCTAACATAATTTAGAATTTAGAAACTTTACAAATTTTTTTGAAGTCCATTAAAGTTTGTTTCAGGAACATTTTCAGTGTTTTAATGCGAAACTTCTGCCTTGGCTGCATGTAGCTATTGGATTGGCAGGAAACAATTGGGCTTCTCGCAATTCTCGCTAGATTAGATATAACACAATTAAAATAGTTGACGGATAGCTTAGAAATAGTTTACTTTCATGAAAAGCAGCTTCTGGTTATCAAATATATTGACGAGCTTCGTATCTAAACTCCGGACTTATGGATGGTTGTGATTGTAACAAAAGCGCGCTCAACCAAACGGCTAATCCACTAAACGAACCTCAATCCAAATTAAACAATCAATCGTGTTTAACAGTCGCTCAATTGGACATCTTACAAATTACCAATCTGATGGATTGTGTAATGGGAGCCATACATCGCAGAGCATCGGAAACGAGTCTATTACACAGAAGGATGGTTCCAACGTTCCCCTGCTGATACGTGTACCTACATGAAAGGATATGAGGCTCGTTTGTCATCCCTAACCCGTTTGCACGACAATGCAACAATGAATACCAGGCTGATATTTATTTTAATTTGATAATGTTATGCCGTCGTTATTAAATTTTGGTAGCCCGGGAAACATGAATGAATGAATGAATTTTAATTTAATAGTATACGAAATCATCACGTTAGAAAAATAAATAACAACTAAAGTAGTAGCAGTTTTGGATAACCATTAAAATTCAAAATTAACAATGGAATCCATTTGCAGGTGTCGCAGCGGTGGCGGGAGTGTTTATCCTGCTCGGGGTTGGAATGATCGTCGGATGCCTTATATTAATCTTGGAACACTTATTTTATAAGTACACATTGCCAGTCCTACGACACCAGCCGAAAGGCACCATATGGAGAAGCAGGAACATTATGTTTTTCAGCCAGGTAATATTTGTAGATGGGTTGGAATTTACTCCGCTTCGCTCAGTTAAATCTGTCTGCGGTAAAGTGCCTTGGGTATTGGCTTTTATA
Source organism: Pandemis heparana (assembly GCA_963854515.1). Classification (NCBI taxonomy): domain Eukaryota; kingdom Metazoa; phylum Arthropoda; class Insecta; order Lepidoptera; family Tortricidae; genus Pandemis; species Pandemis heparana. The sequence continues at coordinate 10,216,261 of OY978010.1, forward strand.
TCTATTATAGAAGTTAGTTTACTACGTATTTAAAAATAAGGATAAGCTTTATAATGGTTGTTCTAAAACGAAAAATACTACGAAAGGTATTACAACTAATTTTGATAGAAATACGAAAAAATCCTATTTTATTAGAACGTGACATTAAACTCTTTAATCATATTTACGTGTCGTTCATAAGATAAAAGTAAAAAAAAAACATTATACGTTGTTTTATAAAGTAAATAGTTACCTAATAAGTATTATTGAAATTGATCTGATTGACAAGCACGTAGCAACTTTCGTTAAAAGGCAATTTTATGAAATGCTGAAAATCAAAGTGTATGGCTGCTTCGCGTCGCTCGCCTGCCTCAGTTTGAGGGCTCTTTGTTTGCCCTACTCGGGAGAGAAGCCAAGTCGGCTTCAGGGCGGATTATGCCAACCGACGAGTTCACTGCGGCTTTTAACACTGAACGACTACTTGTCTTGTCTCTGCAGACAAGTTATAATCTCCTTGGATTACTTTGTGTCTGCATAACCTTTAGTATTATGATGTTGAAATTAGGTACCTATTACCGTATTACATCCCAGGAACACAAATTGCTGCGCCATGATGTTTACGTAAATGAAAACAAGTTTGATGACGAACGAGAATGTAATACGACATGAATTATTTCGTATACGAGTAACAAAAAACATAATCGTTATAAACTATTCGAAGCAGAGCTTCGGAAATTGAATTATGAGGATTATTCACGTTGCTTCCAATAATAAATGTGGTGGGAACTAATGAAGATGTTTAATTTTTTCAGAAACTCTACCGGTTTATTAATTGCGTGGAGCTAGTATCCCCACATCACGCGGCTCGCGAATTGGTCAACACCATACGCCAAGGACATTTCACATCACTCTTCCAAAAGAGTGTTAAAAGGGTAACCATTATTAAAATTCAATAGTTGATTTAATGCGTTTGTTACATATCAGATTATGACAGGAGGCACATTTGTTTCAGAAGGAACACGAACAGCGTAGACGTAGAAGGAGTAAAGCACAGTTCTTTGAAATGATACAGGAGATACGAAGGTAAGTCGTCGTAGCATATCATCAATTAATGATCTCATTATTACACACAGATCTCATAAAAGGAATTATATTGTCAACAGAGTTCAACAGGGGCGCGACCAATCACTGGATTCTATAAAAGAACATGTAGCCGTAGAAACATCAGAAGTTTCTGAGGAATTGACAGAATCAAAATTTCTTTCGCCTTCACCCGAAGTTCCATCTCGTTCACCTCGGCCAGGCCGGTCACCGCGACAGCTTCGATCACCAAGAGGTAGGCGAAAACGATGCAGTTTAGCCGGGCTTAACGTCAGGAGATTTAGCACAGACTCAGTACTAGGATCTGACTCCGGGTCTATTTATGAGCGCACAAGTCTCAACATTGGGCGAAGATTAAGCCGCGACGTCAGTTGCTTGACTAACTCTCCTCCAGATATCAATACCCGATTGCGAACACCCTCACCAATGGTGAGAAGAGCGGAAGGTTCGTCTACCAGATCTTACCAAGACGTTTCAGAGAAATCAGAAAAGTATTTAAACATTGATGGGCCACGATCAAGAGCTAGTGTAGAAATATTGGTGTCTGAGGAACATGACGTTCCTCCAGCACCGCCTTATCCCAGGGTCTCACCGACCGGAGGGAGATCTGGGCTGTCTCGATTGTCTGAAGAGGAGCTTATAAGACTATGGCGAAGTTCAGAAAGGGAAGTTAGAGAATCTTTGTTAGCGGCTTTGCAAGAGAGGCGGGCGAACTTAGATCCGAAACAAGATCCAGGATGAAGGAGTTTCACTTGAACTACTGGAATACATCTGGAATGCGTGTTGTCAGAGAATCTTCACTCTGATTCGGTCTCTACTATGCGTGAAAGCATTGGGTATCGTAGCGGGATCGATCTAGTTATTGAGTTAGTGCCTTTTTACATTGTTTGATGCGGACCCACCCAGCAGGCGTTAGACAATCGGTGTTCATTTTAGTGTCTTGGTATGATTATCATGTTCGGAGGCTGCCTTATTTTATCATTAATTGCTTCTCAACTTATAATCCGCCTCAAACAATTTAAATACGGTACTTGGTACAGATGTTTACGTCCAGAAAATCAATTTAAGCATTTAGTAGAAAATCATAACGTATAGAGTAAATTCTAATGAAAATGATATTGTGTATGTAGTGTAAGTATGTTATAATATAGCTGTGACCAGATGATTCAAAGTGCTTTATTCTATAGCCTAGTGGACGGTAGATATTTTCATTTATAAAATAAAATATACAAGTTATGATACTTTAATGGCATAAGCATGTTCTAATCAAAAATTCTTCGAGTTAGAAAGTTTCATTTGTTAGACTAATAGTCTCTGTAGGTATATCTTAAAACAATATTCCGGATTAGACTCTTAATTAATCTGCGATAAGATTGACGTGGATTTAACAGTTATCTATATTACGGACGTGCATTTCAGCACCACTTCTAATGCGTAAGAATTGAAGATGTTCCTAATTTAACCTTAATATTAAGACGGCTTTACATTTATTTCAACTTCAAGTTACCTGCTATGGGTGGTGTAGCGGTATAGCCACGCATCACGGAATAATGAGGATCCGGGTTCTATTCCCGGCCATAGCTTTACTTTTCGGATTTTTCTGTGTTCTAAATTGTCAGTGTCGTTTAGATTTTTTTTAGATGTGACTAATATCAAGTTCCATCAATAGCCAGGGCTTTTTTAACAGTCTGGTACTTTTATTTGTTTTTGGAAGACTCTCTTCAAAAATTTTCAGTAATTTCACTTGGTGAAAGTTTGATGTATACTATTACAACTACTTGTACTGAAATATGATGTGCCATTTAGATATATTTTCATCTAAAAATATGTTATAATAAGAACGAGGAGATGAACATAAAACTGCCAAGTAATAATTCAGTAGGTAGTTTATAAGAATTTCTTACACTTTCTTCCTAGACTTGCACCCTAGAGTTTAGTTTAGATTTTCTCTTTATGAATCCTATCAATTTTATCAATATATATTTAGCCCTGCTTTTTTACATTGTATGACATTGTGATGTGCGTTTGCGACATATACTTATCGTTAAATTAGCAATCATCATCAAGAGATTCTTCAGTGTATACGCATTTTGTACGTGTTGATGATAGACCATTTTGATAAATTCTCTCTTATTCACATACGAAATGACAACAAACGGAGGAGAAAAGTTCGCGACTATTATTTGAAAAAACTTTTACATCAAATTACGGGGACGATACAACTGTCAAAGTGTCAAATTTATTTATTTTAGTTGGAGTATTTTATTGTTATACCCTCGGAACAATGTTATACCTAACTTGTGACTTTCGTAGTTGTCAGTGAGTCAGTGGGAAAAATACAGAAATTATTTTTTTAAAAAAGAGTGAAAAAAAACACATACTTACTTCATTCATCATTCATACATCATTGAATGAACATACTTGAACAAAATGAAAAATAAAAAATAATGCTAGTGTGTGTGTCACGGCCCATTTTCTCGCCCTTTTGTTAATAAATTTGGAATTAATTGTTTTTACTATCGTATATTACCCAAATTCAGAAATGAAAAGTGAAAAAATATAGAACCTTTCCTTAATGATTATTAATGAAAGACAAAAATTCCCCTATAAAATTCTCCTATTAAAATAAAACAGAGATTCACGAAGACAAGTAAAAATATACCAAGAAAACAACAACATTCGTAGCAATATGACTCATAGTCTAGTCTGAATAGAAAACCGTAATATTTCTTTTCATCTATGTAAGTTCCCAGTGGACATGACTGACATGCCCTTTGCAATATTTTCTATGTATAACCAACCACATAGCCATAACTATTGTAAAGTAACAAAAAAATTTCCAAAAAATATATGATTGAATTAAATTACTATATTTGTCAGAAAATACTAAAAAAAATATAAAAAACTAATTTTATCAAAATCTGTCTTGGTATGTTGATACGTGCACACTTTCAATCTGCTTTTAAGACATTAACTGATGGAGTTTTCAATGCAACAATTCAATTAAACGACTCAAACATAGTAAAATTAAAACAAATCGGATAACTCACGTATAAAAGCCGGTAGTTTCATGTTGTAAAAGATTTAATCTTATAAATATTTCCAAAATCCCTGAATGTACTGGAAACGTGTTGTAATTTCGCTTTGTTTTCAAGTTTGTAGTAAAAACTCTTGAATAATGCCGAGACAGCTGCGTGTTAAAATCATTTTGCCATTGGTCGCAGAATATGATATTAAAGATACGCTTTAAAGTTTCAGAAAACAATAATAACAAAAATTGTTTTGAGTCATCCGTAGAACTGCAAATTTTTTATTGCTCTCATTGTTGATTAGTAATTTTGGACCAAATTTTATTTGAAATAATTAAATTTCTTACAAATTCTATTGGATGTGAGTCATCTAGTGATATTTGAAGTCTTATGCATTTCTCTCTCTAATATTTAATATTACGGTCTATACTTAGGTATGGAAATAGACGATTACTGATTACAAAAAATATAAATTAGAGTATGTATTTAGATAAATAAGAAACGCAAGTTGAAATATAATCATGATGTTTTTGTCTCATTACGTTGTTGAGCGTTTAGTGTATCTTTGATTAGTAACAACTAACGTGTTACGAGATAAAATAAAGTATTCGTCATGTGTCAATGAATTTTTGTTAATGTAAAAATGGCAAGGTTAGAAAACGAGTTTATTTGTACGATGTCACGAGTTTGTTTTTATATTATATGCATATTTATAAGTTGTCGTAAGGACAGCAATTATTCAATGCGAAAAATGGAATTAGATGTATATTTGGGAAATATATTCCAAGACCTCTACTGTTTTCTTGATCCTGTTGCGAGTCTTAAACGGTTATTTATTCATTTTTAGTAAAATAATGTAATTAGGTACATAAAATGTTTATTTTTAAATTTTTCGTTATTGTTGTGAAATAATATTTGTCGATGCCTAATGAAACAGCAGCAAATGCGGTAGCAAATGTTCCATTATAAATAATTAGTTGATTTACGTTTTAAAACGCCAATAAATATTAACTATATTTGGAATGTAAGTGAAAGCGAACATTTGATATTTTATCTGTATATTAATGTAAATATGACCATTATAATAAAGTTAAAAACGCATCATTGTATTAGGAAAATAAATTTAATATAAAAAGGCAGTAAGTACACTGGTTTCAGGTAGCTAAACAAGTTGCAATTGTTCTGCTTTTCAGAGGAACAACCTACAAATTTTTGAGTTTCATTTAAACATGTATTATCCAATTTTGTTTCTAGTCATTTAATAAAAAATGTAATATTTAATGTTAAAACGTACATTTACTACCTTCTTTGTGAAGACAAAGGTGATGATAGTTGCAAAAATAAACTATTTGTGCCAAGAATTTGTTTTTCATTTGTAACTGTAGGCTTCTTAGATAAATTTCGTGCAAGTAATACATAATTAATGTACAATCAACATAATTGTAATTGGGAATGGATGATTATTTTAAAAGTGCTTGGTGATTTTTCTATTGATAGAAATAACCATCCTTAGCTACAGAAAAAAGTTACAGTTTTTCCGTCGAGCCATATATTTTATAAAAATAAAAACATTTTACACAGTCTCTCGGCGGCCCCATGACGGCTGATAAGCAGTAAGTCCATAGCATATCAAATTTAAAAAAAATGGCTGTTTGAAACGGTTAAGTGGCGTAAGTACACTTCTAGTATGGATCTGACAGCGTAGTTGAATCGTACCTATTAAGATGTCATGGTAAGGCCCCAGGGCCTTTAGTTTAATGGCCACTTGCTGGAAAATATACGCTTGGCTCAATGACCAAAAACCTTGCCTGATTTAATCAATTGCTAAGCTCAGTTTCACAGTGTCAACACGTATATAAAGTAAGTAAGTAAATGGGCGTTTTCCAGAATTTCACTATTGTGGGTTTTTCTTACTCAGAATCGTTTACCCTATCGATCCTTATACAAAAAAATAGTCTCCCAAAATTTACATTCCAGTTCGTCACTTTTTTTTACATAAGTATGTATGGAACGTGACGAGCAGGAAAAAAATCCATAGTAAAATCAGGGACACATTTTTTCTTGTACAATTATGAGAATCGATAGGGTAAACGATTCTGAGTAAGATAAACCCAAAATATTTAAAAAATGTATATCTGAACTTTTATTTTAAAAACTCTCTAACACGCTTTATTGTACAAAATGTAAAGAAACAGATAGCAAAATAACAAATAAATAGAAATAGATTATAACTGTCAAGCTTAAACGTAGTTTTACGACAAAATCTAGATGAAATGTGTTTGATTGCGAAACCTTGTTTAAAATCGACAGTTTTTTTGGCCCAGCCAACGATATTTAAAACTAATACTAGATTTTTATTTTTGCAACACGACCTTAGACCATAAGTCATCAGTCACCATTCCCCTTGAACGGCTTGAACCGATTTATGCAAATAACATTTTATAGTCGCAATAAATTCTCATCTCAGATAAACTTTAGGTCACACACACGTAGCAACGTGTTGCGCGCATATTTTGGATGCAGTCAAGCAACAAAGCAGAGTTTACAACCAGTATTATTTGCATAATATTCCTACCTAATAATGAAGTAGAAATAGTCAGTGGTCAATAGTGGCCAGACTACGAAGTGTCCTAAGTGTTAATAAAGTAGCATTTTTTTATTGGCCTATCAAAATCAGAAATAGTAATTTACAATGAAATTCTTGCTCTACGTTATTTTTGCAGGTTTTAGTTACAACAAATTTGCAACTTCCTCTTTCTGTTATTGGAATACGGCGTGTTCTTATAAATATTTTTCAAGTGTGACTCCATACAGTGCAGTGAGGGGAGATATTAGAGATTCCATCATAAAACTTAAAGGTAATTGCTTTTTAATTTTAATGAATGGCTCTGATGGTTCACGAATATTACATTAAGGATATTTATTTTGCGACAGATTATATTTATGCTAAATTGTTACTAACAAACAATAGCGTTAACAAAAACGTAAGGCAATGGAGACGTAAGACCGTTACGGTATTTGTTTTATTTATTGCAAAATCATGTTGTTGTTCAACAGAATGTGAGCCAGTCAGCATCTGGGGCCTATTTAGGCATGGAAAAACTTATCCCGCAGCGCAACCCGGTGGCAAAATGAAAGAAGCAATCTCTATTCGGGATCTTGTCGTATCAAGTTACGAAAAGGGCAGGTGTTCACTTTGCGCTCAGGATATCGACAACCTTCGAGACTGGCCTGTTAACAATGATATGTTTGAAAAAACAAACGCCCTTCAAGACGAGGGTTACCAAGATATGTTTGGTATAGGCAACAGGCTGAAGCAAGTTTTCCCCAAGCTTTTTGAGAAAGTCGAAAATGATCGTTACTTATTTAAGCCGACTGGTCATGACTGGAGCAAAGATAGTGCTGAAGCCTTCGTGAAAGGCCTGGGCAGTCAAAATGTCGTAATCGACTATCAAAAGAACCATAATGGTCCTGATTTAATTTTCAATGACGTAAGTTGCGAGTAAGAGTCAATGAAATACTGTTAGCAATATGAAAATAATTATGTTAATATTTCTGTTATAAACTTCAGGCCGTAGATAGAGGTCAAAAAGAGGATCGGTCCATTGAGCAAACAAATGAATATACAATATCTTCAGACTTTTTAGCGGTAAGTTTGAATTGTTTATTTTCATATGTCCCTCACATATTATGGAGTTGTACTTGCAAACTAATCGGTACTGAAGATAGCTGCTGCTTTAGCCTAAGTAACTAATTAAAAGAAGTCACATTTTTCATAAAAAGTACGTCCATTGTATTTCCATTGTATGTCCACTACCCGCAGCATCATCAGTTTCAGCTGCTTAATTTTAGACTAGGTCAATGCAAACACTCACTTATGACATTCAAGATATAAACATATCGGACTGCGTATAACAAACCACCTATCTTCTAATAAAATTCATAACAGTCCCAACAAACAAGTTACTAATGTATTCTATCTCTTATACAGGCAAAGGACAGAATCCAAAGACGACTGGGTATCGATTACGGTCTCACAGACGATAACATAACAGCTCTTTATGATTTATGCCGCTACTCGTGGTCGGGGCTACATAATAAAGCCAGTCCTTGGTGTGCCCTATTCACAACTGAGGACCTCAAAGTTTTCGAGTACATTGGAGATTTAATACACTACTACAGAAACGGATACGGGCGCAAGGACGCAATGAAATTCGGTCACATGCCGTTGCAGGATCTATTACAAAATTTCCTTAAAGCAAAAGAAGGAAAAGGGAATAAAATAACATCGTATTTTGTTCTTGCTGAAACGCTGGAAGCGACTTTCAGTGCTTTGGGTTGGTTCAAGGACAGCAAACCTCTTACAGCAGTTCAAAAAAGCAATGATCGATTTTGGAGAACCAGTAAAATCAGCGCATTTTCATCCAATCTTTTCATGGTTTTAAACAGGCAAGTATTCTGTTTTTATGTTTGGGTACAAGCAAGGGTGGATACAGGATTTTTTCTGGGGTGGTTTGGGCTGGGGGGATAAGTACGAGATCCCGTGATTTTTGGTTAATTATTACTTATTTTCTTTTATTTTTAGGTGCACCAATAACAATATAAGTGACTACCATGTTATGTTCTACATGAATGAAGAACCGCTCAGATCAGTATGTGAAGGAGGTATTTGTTCCTGGGGTGAATTCGAAAGAATACTCAGCCCTTTTCTGAATTCCACGCAACAGTATAGCGATTGAGAAAAAATCTGTGGATAGTTCTGAGTTATCTAGTTTTATTTGGTGCTGTTTGTAACATTAAAACAGCCAAATAAATTGTACGACATGAATGTGCATTTCAGTAATACCTACCAATAGAACCTAATACAATACATTGTTATTGTATAATAACTCTTTATAGGCTAATATTGGCTTGACAACGATTATCATCGCAACTAACGATTCTAAATCAGCAAAAATTTTAACTGCAATATTTTAACAAGAAATATGTACTCGTAGACTATAGGTACAGACAGACAGTAAATAAAAATATGAAAAATCAAAGTTTTAGAGAATCATAACACTATTAGATAAAATTGACAATACGAAGGATGCGCCTCGGAACGTATAACTCAGTCTAGTGGGTGTCTGGGGAGCCTTAGTAGAAAACGTCCAGACATCATTGCGGGGAGTACAGAATGAGTTCGTAGAACTAAAAAGTACTTTTTAAATTTATGTGTCTGTATTTTGAAATCGCTGGAGCTAGAAATGGTGAAGTATATTTTAATGCTCAATACAACCCATTGTGACGTAACCGAAGCACGGGACACGTGGCGAACACAAATTCATCAATATCAAAGCTTGTGGTTCCTTGTATTGTTGTAGATTTCTACAGTTATGTATAGCTAAATGAACGTCATTGTCTGTGTATTATTGATCCTTATACCTGGTTTTGAACATTCGAGCATGTTTGAATTTCAATTCGTATATAATTGAGTGCAGTTTGTTATTTTAAATGTATAACTTGTATGAATTTATGACAATCATTTAGGTACTTCTCCTAAATATTTTGTCTTGCAATGAAAACCTTAATCAATGTTAACGTTAATGTTAACGTTAAAATGTAAATTTTCTGTCAACTTTACTGACCACTTTCAAAACTTTGTTTTCCTTGGATCAAGCTTAAACTGTACAAAGTATATAATATTCCAAATGTGGGTTAGTTGATTAATAAGTGTCCTTCCATTGCTACTTAATCAATTTAAAAGGTTCGATGCAAAAAACAAACAATAAGACAAATAGAAAATGTCATCGATTGTAGGTATTTCCTGCCAGAATCGTTGTCGCCTTGTTTCTAGTTCTCTCACTATGCACACACGTTTTAGTGTTTTCACCGGTTTTCCTAAATTAAGTGAAACGTTGTCCTTTTTGGATCGCAATCACAGCAATTTATATTTTACATATGTATTTATCTGTACTTATTTAAAGCACAATATTCGCTTCACACACACTAAAGTTTCCCAGGTCGTACCTACTGTGGATTTTGTAAAACGAATCTTGAATAATTGAAAATGATCATTTACCAATAAGAAAATCCGGTCAAAGTTTTATGGTGGTTAGTTTGAAAGTAATTGCGAGTGAAGTTTTAGTTACAAACAATAACGTTTTAAGTAGCGCTACTCACGTAACTTAAGACTGAAAAGGTACACTGGGAGCATAGTACTGAAATGCATCCTAAGATTCGTTAATTAAAGGGTCAATTAATTAACCACGAGCGTCAAACTTTGCAAGAGTGTTCAGATAGACTTAACTGACCATTCTGTGAAAAAACGTTAAAGGGATTCATGTCACCCTGTATACGTACGTTTATCCGTTGTCTAGTGCCCATATCACAAGCTTTGCTTAGTTTGGGGCTAGGTCAATTGGTGTCAATTGTCCCAAGATATTTATATTTATTTATATTTATATTTTAAACAACTAACTTTACTACAGACTGAACCGAGAAGTTCTTAAATGTCATTTTAGACCTGCAGGCTTATTGTCTAACTCGCTCGCAATCACCATCGTGTTCATTTTGACAGTTCATGTATAGGCTGACAATTGGCATCGGAATCAGCTAGCTGTCACATTCATACAAGAACTGTCAAAATAAACACGATGGCAATTGCGAGCGAGTTAGACAATTAGCCTACTGTAGGCGGCTCACGTTTTAGCTCACCTAGCATTTCTCGACCTCTTATTATTATTCAGTGATTGAATCAATTGAATGATTACAAAGGGTCTGGCCGGAAGGTAATAGTAAAATCGCCCCTGGCTGTATTTGAAATATTGTTATGCACGATTGTTTGTTTTATTATAAGATATAATTTTACTGAATATTAAGACTTAAATGCTTACGGTTAGCGAAAAAATAAAAAAAATAAAAATTCAGTTTTTTTTTTTTTTTGCCAAACTACGGTACCGATTAACTTGTTGTTTGGATATATTGTGCACATATTTAAGATACATTTATGGAAAAAAAATAAAAGTTCTAGCGTTTTTTAAAGTACACAATTTTGGCTGTTTTAGTTTTTTTTTTTTTTTTTTACTTGCAAGTTAGCGACACCTACCATATTTTGATATAATATGCGCAATTTTATATTCTATTACATATATTTTTTTCAAAATTATTCATTTGGATCAACAAAGTGAAAAAAAAAATTTGTTTAAAAGGGTGGAAAAAAGTTCTTCCATATTGTTCAATCATTCAGTCGTTCATAGTGTTAGTAACAATTATCTTATTAGCTATGTTAGTAACATGAAATAAAAACAGAAAATACAGATAAATCAGAAAAAAAATGATTTAAATTGATTATTTAAAAAAATATATTTTGTAGTTGCAATGTTTTACTTATTTTGAAAAATCAAAAATAATTCATAACAACAATAATAATAATTTATTTTGGATTCACTACAATTTCAGTAGACCAGGTAAGTATTTTTTTTCAAAAATTCAAATTATTTTTTAGTACAATTTTTTTTTAACATTTTTTTAGCTTCTATAGCTATGGTTATATACCCCAGTGTATTATTGTTAGGGGGTGTCTTATACACCCTGTATATGTATGTATTGTTACAAAAATATCAATAAATAAAATAATAATAATAATAATTTGAATTTTTGAAAAAAAAAATACTTACCTGGTCTACTGAAATTGTAGTGAATCCGAAATAAAAAAGGCTTTATTATTATTATTATTATTATTGTTATGAATTATTTTTGATTTTTCAAAATAAGTAAAAAATTGCAACTACAAAACAAAATCCGATTGCTTGCATGACTCTCCTTAGCGTCCAAAGTCCGAGGTCGGCTCAATAGGAGCACCCTTTGGCAGCTAAGTAAAACTACCCTTTTGCTGAGCTGCCCGTCTGGCAGCTCGCCCTCTCTCCGGTAAGCTGTAAAAGCCGTCTGAGGCTAAACAGCAAAGTCCATTCGAAAAAAAAAAAAAAAAAAAAATTTTTTTTTAATAATCAATTTAAATCTATTTTTTTTCTGATTTATCCGTATTTTCTGTTTTTATTTCATGTTACTAACATAGCTAATAAGATAATTATTACTAACACTATGAACGAATGTTTGAACGATTGAACAATATGGAAGAACTTTTTTCCACCCTTTTAAACAAAATTTTTTTTTTCACTTTGTTGATCCAAATGAATAATTTTGAAAAAAATATATGTAATAGAATATAAAATTGCGCATATTATATCAAAATATGGTAGGTGTCGCTAACTTGCAAGTAAAAAAGAAAAAAAAAGAAAAACTAAAACAGCCAAAATTGTGTACTTTAAAAAACGCTAGAACTTTTATTTTTTTTCCATAAATGTATCTTAAATATATGTACAAAATATCCAAAGGGCAAGTTAATCGGTGACGTAGTTTGGCTAAAAAAAAAAAAAAAACTGAATTTTTATTTTTTTTATTTTTTCGCTAACCGTAAGCATTTAAGTCTTAATATTCAGTAAAATTATATCTTATAATAAAACAAACAAACGTGCATATCAATATTTCAAATACAGCCAGGGGCGATTTTACTATTACCTTCCGGCCAGACCCTTTAATGCCGTGCCGTGTTATTAGAAAATGTTTAAGGTCTCCTGTCATTTACCTACGTCTTACTAAGAAAAACTAAAACCAGTTTTTGACATGCTTAATATGTAACTTTTAATGTAGTAATTAATACAGGTGATTGTTTAGTTATAGCATATAAAAAAAAGAAAATAGATGGAACAAAAAAAGACACGAAATAAAAATCAGCCATTAAATAGTATAGTTTCTTCCACTTGTAAAGGTTAGGGAGGCAAACGCAGCACAAAATTAGGACTAGTTACCTATACACAGTATGAGTAGGTACTAATTAGGTGTTTAGAATAATAATTTCAAGCATATAATAATGATTTCAAAATAAATAAGTAAGGAAGAAAACGAAGGCTGAGATCACTGCCGAAATATAATTTTTATTTGTCATGCTAAACTTATCCCAACTTAAGGATTTCTTTAATGTACAAGATAACGTAATCTGGAGCATAAAAATTACAACGCCGTTTGAGGAAAACGATTCAATATTAGGTACGATAAAAAAAGCGCGACCAAAAAGTTTTAAGGAATGGATCGGTATCATTTTTTCATAACGATGAAACCGACCGAGGATAGGTCACTTGATTTCGACGGTTAGTTGTAAAGTATGAAATTAGATGAATTAATTGAATCATATCGAATAGCCAATTATTTTGCTAAATCCGTAAAAATACGTGGAAGACAATTACACATACATACATGTATATCGTCACGCCTCTTTCCCACAGGGGTAGGCAGAGACTACTTTGTTCCACCTGCTACGATCCTGACATCCGATCTTTCGCTTCATCCACATTTATCAATCTCTTCATGCAAGACAGTTACATCGTGCGATATACAAATATTTTCATGAAAAAACCCGTGAACGTGTTGGCATCTTATATAGTGTTGGTAATAGTTGTGTGTGCATGATAATATTTCGTTTAGTGCGGAAGCGGTCGGTGATGGAATTTTCATGAACATAACACACATGCCGCAGAGCCATAGCAGTCTTGCACGTGTGGCCGTAAACTAGCAAGGTTGGTAGTTTTAGTTTATAAATTTGATTAAAATGACAATCGGGATCTGGTAAATCACGACTGTTATATATTTTAATAACATAAAAACCAAACTAAAGATAACGAAAAAAACAACAAATTAGCGAAGTAGAAGTTTGACTCACAAAAAATGCAATAATTGATGTAAGGTCCGACCAAACCGCCGCGTATACGCAGTGACGTGTCATAGGCGTCACGTTTCCTCACCGTTTCTTCACACATTTTGTTGTGATTCCGTAACGTCACCGTTTTTTAAGCGGCGGTGTGGTCGCACCTGAATGAAGTTGAAACTGAAATAAAAACTAGGTGCCTAAACAAAATCAAGTGTCAAAAAGGTCTCCGTAACCTAGTGTCCAAACGACTTAGCAATCCCTCGTTGAATTGCAATGTTTATTCGTTGAGAGAGTTAGCTGCCGGCCCTTTGGTTCCCAGTAGTGCCGACCAGGCGCTTTCGTAACTCCTTGATGAGTATATTTAATACTAGCTTTTGCCCGCGACTTCGTCTGCGTAGAATTAGTATTTTGGGTAGCTTATTCTTAGTGGTAGGCAAACATTCAATTAGAGCACAAATTAAATACGTATAATTACCCTTAGGGTATTACATCTTCGTAGTAAATTTTACTCCCCTATTCACATCTTTGTCAATTTCTGCAAAAACTATTCTATTCCCTTCCCGGGACCATAACAATATCCATCCCAAATTTAGTTTAAATCGTTTCATCGGCTTAAGGCGCTGTCAACAGGTAATGACCTTGAGCAGCGCCACTCTTCACACATACGGTTCGAGTGCCTGTTAGTCAAAGAAAAGAAACTATTTCGGCAGCTTGGCGCGCGTCTAAAACTTTGCAAATAAGACACAAATAATAAGAAATTTAAAAAAGAATGGATTATTTGTGAAATATGACTCGTTAGCCGTTTAGGTATGAATATGTTGACTTCATGTTTTTAATTGCAGACCCATACGTCGAAAAAATAAAGACATAGAACCGTTTAATGATGATTTTAAGACTAATCTTTGCAATTATTTTCTATCGAGGCGATTTTGTTCAGTTATGTATCGAGTCCGTCCAGCGTGTTTGAAATATGATGAAAATTAACATAATTTTTTTTCGTATGTACTTTTTCTTAAAAAAGTGCTTAAATAACATCAATTTCAACAAAATTAGGTGTTGTCAGCCTCTTAAGCGCGAAGAAGGCAAAAGACAGACGCACTTTTACATAAGGGGAGGCCTTTGCCCAGCAGTGGGACACTCAAGTAGACTAATATAAAAAAAAACATACATCAAGTAGGTAAGTACCTAATTATTTTTAAGATTTGTTAGTTTTCTAAGTAACTTTAACGCCATTTCATGCCCTAAAGATATGAAAAAAAGGTTCCTTCAAACGATAGCTACTACCTACCATATTAATTGTCAACCCAATTTTGCCCCCTCCACAGGTCTTCTTTAAACCGCTGAAGCACATAATTATTTATTTTTGTGTCTAATAAAAAGTCTAATATAAAATTCCTCCGTTTCTCAAGGTCAATTTTATCTCTGTAAGTACTTACCAAATTTCATAAAATCGGTTCAGTGGTTTAGGCACGAAAGCGTAACAGACAAACAGAAAAAAATCATTTTTTTGTAAAAACCGGCTAATTGCGAGTCGGACTCGCGCACCGAGGGTTCCGTATAAATTCGGCAAGTGAATATGATATCCAGTGTTAGCAGAGCCCTGTTCCTAAGCAAAATGTAGGCAGTGTGAAGTCATTTTATATTGGAACCTATGATCCACCATCATACAAAATTTCAAATTTCTAAGACAACTGGATACCTAACTACCCAATATTTTTTGAGAGCACGGCGATTTGTATGGAAACACCCTTTCTAATGACTTTACCTTGTTATTGTATAGATTTAAGGGTTAGTCTTTTCACAACTCCAAGGGACCGCAAATCTACTGTACCGGTTATTTTATTAATTTCAACTTTATACCTATACGCGTTCCTGAGGAAAAGGAACTTGACAGACGGACAACTAAGTGATTCTGGGTTCCTTTTTTCCTTTAAGGAACCTTGAAAATAGATACTTCCTAGGTACGAATAATTTCATTCATATAGCGTAGCGACATCTATATTAACGAATAGCGGAACTAATTAATCCATAGTAAACTTTATTATTATTCTGTTGCTTAGTATTATCATAACATATTACATATACTACATTTTTGAACTCAGGACTTCTTCCTCTTTCATTTGGTATCCCAATAAATAATGTATCAAAAAATATTTTTGGTGGACCCCCCCTTTTTGTTTTATATCTCGACTTCTAGGTGGAATTTCGAAAAAAACGCGACATGGGAGTTTAAGTTAGACCTCCAGCAATACAATAAAAAAAACCGCATTCAGTTTGGTGCAGTAGTTTTTGCGTAGCGCGGTAACAAACATACAGACAGACAGACAGACAGACAGACAAAAATTCTAAAAATTGTATTTTTGGCTTCTATAGCGCTTATAGAGGCCCCTTAGTTTATTTTTTCTTTAA
This sequence comes from Pandemis heparana, assembly GCA_963854515.1. NCBI lineage: Eukaryota > Metazoa > Arthropoda > Insecta > Lepidoptera > Tortricidae > Pandemis > Pandemis heparana. The sequence continues at coordinate 10,232,524 of OY978010.1, forward strand.
TATCTCCTATGTACAGACATCGACCTGTTACAATTTTATTATATGTATAGATGCGCCGGGATTCCATGAAGCCAGGGTCACAAAACGGACAGCAATAAAACAGTAAGTATTCCGAACTGTGATCCTGACTACTTTTAATATCAGTAACGTAATCTTTGCAATAAAAGGTACGTATTTTGTTTAAGACTGCAACGTCCTGACTAGTACCTATTTTTGAATGGGTTTTTGATGTTTAAGTGAAAATGTCTGCTAAACTTAAAACCTCTTTTTATTTTCTTCTGGATTTTAATATGCCTCAAAATTAAGTGTCTACGCAAGCTCGAGTCCCTTTTTTACAATCGCAGATATATTTTTTATTAAATAAGGTTTAGTGTTTACTTGAAACAGGGCTTAATCTAATTGTTTTATACCGATTCTCGTAACAGGCTACTTATAATATTAAATTAGTGTTATAATTTACAACGATTTTCGACTCGGCTCTTCTGTGAAATATATTCTCATTATTATAACATAGTACCCAATTATGGGTGCTACCCGAAACAAATGCGATGCCTTTGGTAAACGTTTATATTGTTTACGCCCTTTCGTCTTTTATTTATACTTCTGGTCACCCAAGTTTATTGTTCGAGTGCTAGTTTTCATCTTCACATTATTACTCTATTCCTGAGTTTCGTGCACAAAAAGCGTAAGTCGTACATATACTACAATTAATAAAAAGTTTATTATGATAAATAAAGTAATAATGGTCTATCTAACACACAAAGTTCAGTAACATTTGCCGATTACAATTTAAATTTTCAGTCAAACTAAAAAACTTTTTTTTTTTTGTGCTTAACATAGTCGGAGAAAAGAGAAGGTTACTGGAGACTATAAGTACCAGAAGAGGGAACATGATGGGACACCTGATGCGACGCGACGAATTCTTTCTAAACCTGCTGGAAGGAAAAGTGGAAGGGAGACGAGGCAGAGGAAGGCCAAGATTAACGTATTTTGACCAGGTGAAGGAGAGAGTGGGTGTCGCGTCGTATCGGGAGGTCAAGAGGCTGACTGAGAACCGAGCGGAGTGGCGACTACTCCACCGACAAGAGCCTGGCACTTAAATGCAAGAAGAAGAAGAAATAACTTTTAGTATAATTATATTTACCTACCTCCATCACTATAGTTACATACGAACATCACAAGTTAAACGAAAGCATGCATAAATTGAGTTACAAGGAACAATATTGGTATGTTTACAGTAGAAACCCAGAAAATAACGTGGAAATTTTCTTAAAATACATCTCACAGATTGGCTTTTCAGATGTTTATACCACAACAGATTCGAATGAAGCATATAAAGCGTTCATAAATATATTTAGCCTCTTTTTTGACCTATGCGTACCGGTTAAAAGAATAAAAAAAACTTATAAAAGAAAACCAACGTGGAAAACTAAGGGAATTGTGATAGCAAGCAAACACAAAAGACAATTATATTTACAAACCATAAAATCAAATAACTCAATAACTAAAAATAAGTACAAGATTTACTGTAAAATCATAAGAGCAGTTACAAGACAATCAAAACGTAATGCAAACATAAATTATATTAATCAAAAATCAAATAAGAGCAAAGCTGCATGGCATATAATAAAACAGAATACGTCACCAATAAATGTCATAAAGGATACAATAGATCACATTAAAAAAGATAGTGTTGTAATTAATGAACCTTTTGAAATTGCTAATACAATGAATAATTATTTTATAAATGTGGATAAAACATTGAATAGTACACCCAATAAACTATTAACCCAACCTAATGTAACAAGTATCTTTTTGACACCGGTGAGCACTTATGAGATTAAGGGTATTATAAAAGAACTAAAAAATATAAAAAGCACAGGACACGATAAAATACCTATGAAATTGATTAAATCTAGTGTTGAGTATATAGCAGAACCATTAGCACATATTATAAATTTAACTTTGGAAAGTGGAATTTTCCCAGATGACCTAAAAAAGGCTCTGGTAAAACCACTGCATAAAAAAGGATCTAAAAATGAAATGGATAATCATAGACCCATTGCATTGTTGCCAAATTTTTCTAAGATATTTGAAAAAGTCATTTATAAACGTTTTATTTCATTTTTCAATAAATACCATATATTAAACTCAAATCAATTCGGTTTTCAAAAAGGAAAAAATACAACCCTAGCTATATTCAAAATTTTGAAACAGATATGGTCAGACATACAAAAGCATAAAGCTTCTGTTGGACTTTTTATAGATCTATCGAAAGCTTTTGACTGTGTTTCGCACAAAATTTTATTAAGGCAGCTCGAGCATGTGGGTATTCGTGGAATGGCTTTGGAACTAATCCAGAGCTATCTTTCAAATAGATTTCAAGCTACCATACTAGACACCTATGATAAAACTACAAAAACGATCAATAAAGTACAGTCGAATTATGAAAAGAATGTACAAGGCGTACCCCAAGGCAGCGTTCTTGGGCCGCTATTGTTCTTAGTTTATGTGAATGAATTCCCTTTAGTGCTTAATCACTTGTGTGTCATGTTTGCTGATGATGCTACAATATTTATATCTGAAGATAAACTACACGATACTAGTATTGTTGATGAATTACACAAGACATTAAAAATTGTAATTGCCTGGTTATCATCTATGAATTTAAAAGTTAACTTGGATAAGACAAAAATATTACAATTCACTAACTATAAACAAGTACCACAAAAAATAAAAATAGTTATTGATAACAAAGATATTGAACAAGTGACTAACACAAATTTTCTAGGTATTTCAATAGACAGTAACTTAAACTGGAAATCCCATATTGAGAAAGTTAATAAAAAACTGTCACAAAGCTGTTATTTAATTTCAATTTTGTCTAATATAACATCTATGGAGGTAGCAAAGACAGCTTACTATGGTAATGTTTATCCTTTTCTTACATATGGTGTAATATTTTGGGGTAATTCAGTAAATGTTCAATCTACATTTGTATTACAAAAGAAATGTCTACGTATTATATATAATCTTAAAAATTTGGATTCTGTAAGAAGCATTTTTATTAATAATAAAATATTAACGCTGACATGCATATATATACTTGAAATTTGTTTATTTGTTAAGGAACATAATGAGTATTTTACAAGGAAAAGTGACTTAAAGAAAAACCTTCGATCGCAATATAAAAATGATATATGTATAGTCCGGCCCTCTAGCTATATACTTAAAAAGAGCACCTATGTAAACGGTATAAAGATTTATAATCATTTACCTGAATATATCAAATCTCTAGAGGGTACTAAATTTAAAAATAAACTTAAGGAATTTTTACTTTGCATGTGCTTTTATAATTTAAATGAATACTTTTGTGCGAATTATTAAAATTTAGATAGAATTAATTTATAATAATAACTATAGTTAACTAAATATTGTACGTCCGAAATGGACAAACTGTTGAAACTTATAAAAATCATGTTATCATAATTGTACACGGTTTTAAACAATAAATGCTTTCTTTTCTTTTCTTTTCTTTAATGGTTGAAGCCAAATTAAAATTAAATTTATACAAGAAAAACAACAGCTTTGAAAAATTGTCGACGTGGTAAAAGCGCATGCAAGTCTACATTCGTCCTTTTATTTTGCATATCCAACGAATAAAGAAGATGACAGACAAAATATTTATGTAGTTTATTTTTGTTCAAAAGTACCTAAGCTTACCTTTGACAACGCTCACGCCTGTTGGTAAACCAACATGTGGCCAAGAATGAAGCATGCTTGCCTAGTAAAATGCCCATTCAGCCTAGACTGAATATAATAAGAATATATAATATGCAGGCAGATAATTTCCACCGTTAGCCGTCCAAATAATAAAGGATGATAGAAAAGGCTTTCAGTGAATTTTAAGGACGCTGAAAACAAATATAAGTAAGAGTTTTTAATGATTCATGGTTAAGTTCATTCGAAATATTATAAACGGGATGTGAACCGGGAGCTCAATAAAGGTAATCGCGGTTCACATCCCGTTTATAATATTTCAAAATATAAGTAACTTTATTTTATTGTGTAAATGGCACAGAAGTTGATATCGAAGACCCCTACAGGTCAACCAGCGAAAGAATGTGGTGGAATAATCTGTCGGTTCCGTTGAACACTCATTGAATACACTTTTCTGCGATAGTGAAGACATACAGTCAGCTTTTATGATACAAAATATACGGCAGTTAACGCTTCGTACCCAACTGGCAGCAATGAGTTAGTAATAAAGAGCGACAAATCTAGTCGCCGTTGTTATTGCTAGCTGCCGTTTAATCTGGCTCGACAATGGTCTGTTTAGACGTTTGGCAGGCCGCAATGTTAATAAACTCGCATTAAATTCGTTCTACCCGTTCCACAACTCGTAAGCTCTCAACCGAGTGAGCGTACTTAACACCCTCCATTTTATAGGGGTTAAAGATGGATTCGTAAAAGTTTACGACTGTTAACTTTAAGACTTTAGAGTCTGAGACCTATGAATGTTAAGATCATTTAATAGGTATGTACCGCTGATGATAACTCATAATTTTCCTAACAATTTTCATTTCTATAAAGGCCGTTCATTTGTGTAGAGGTTTTTTTCGTGTGTTAGTCTAGCTAAGTTAGTTCAGTGGGTAGAACCATTAATCGGTATAGTGCGCAACTGTACGGAATGGTGATGCGGGGGCTAGGTCCTTGATCAAGATCCATCCGGAAGTGGTATCACTTAACTATCCGACTCGTTAATCCTCCCACCTAGCACTAATGTCTACGCGGCTGTGTTTCAACGTGGAGAGTCGGACATGTAGTGAAATTACTGGCACACGAAGTATTGTATCCAAGCCTTATAAGCTCGCAATTCTATGAGCCACTGACAGCCCAAAAAAGGTAAAAAAAAACTATAAATATCGTCATACAAAGTACTTGCGACTATTGCTACCAATTTAATCAGAGCAGATCAAATGGATATTGCTTTTTTAACCGTTTGTGAGAGTCACATATTGCAAGTAAAATTTAAACCACTTTAAGAAGTCGAACTTAAAATTTGGTATGTGTATATTTACTAGGTATACTTATGTAGTATTGATGACAGTGCATGTACGATGCATTTTAAAAATAAAACCTTATGTTAGATGTGCCAGTTTTATAATTTTCATATAGTAATACATTTGATACCTATAGAAGATGCATACGAGTATCATTGTTACTGGCTCTTTTGTCATATTACTGGTTAAAACACGATAACTGTGTAATTTGAGAGTGAGTCACCAAAGAATAAGAATAATGTATTAAAAATACTTGGACCTAGGAGGTGGTCTAGCAGATTATTACAATTTGGTTTTCATAAAGTCATTATGAGCGTACGTAGATATAATGATCTGGAATACACGCATTTTCGCAAAACCAATTTGCAAATTGCCCTTAAGTTAATCGCAATGAACCATTAACTGCGCGAACATTACGGGGTATTAATAATTACAGAGAAATTAACAGTAATACTCTTATGCTAATGCGTAAAATACCGATAATAGGTGTACGGTTATGTGGGTATAACTGGTACTATGTATATATGAGCTTACATTACAGATTTACTAATATGGATCTACACTAACGAACAGAAATAAAAGGTATTTGTATGAACTCACCATTGAAAGTGAGGTATATAGAATAAGTGAACAACTGAATTGATTTTTACTCAAATCGAAACGCTTGCATACTCTGATTGTTCTAAAGATAAATATATATTATGTTTCCGAATGATCATTTCACATTAAAAATTTATATCAATTGACTTTTCAGGAAACTTGTGACTTTTCTGTAATTATCTGTGACACTAATTAGAAAAATCTAACTAATATTATAAATGCAAAAGTATGGATGGATGGATGGATGGATGGATGTTTGTTTGTTTGTTTGTTACTCAATCACGCCAGAACGGCCCAACGGATCTGAATGAAATTTGGCACATAGATAGAGAAGAGTCTGGAATAGCACATAGGCTACTTTTTATCCCGGAAAATTGCGTAGTTCCCGCGTGATAGCGATAAACGAATTCTTCGCAGACGAAGTCGCTGGCAACAACTAGACTTATAAAAAAAACCTAAGCCGACATTAACAGGATGTTTTAAGTTTTAGCTGAAGAGAAATTATGCGAATCGATCATTCGGCCAAACGAAATGTTAGGTTGGCCAAACAATTTTCTGCGATACAAAGACAGCCTGTACCTACGTCTCTGAATGACATGTACTGATTAACGCGGTTACCTTCGTCACACGCGTCAAACGGAAACCACTCGACAAAAACACGGGATCCCAATTTGCGTTATCAGATTTTTACATTTAATAAAGAATTTCGTGATTTATTGAGCTCGATGCAGACGTGTGATGCCCGCGCGAATATGAATACGCGATATGGTTGAACACGCTTCAAAGAGATGCTTCTCGATAAGTAGGTACATATATTTTTAATCCTATTCCACTCAATAACTTCTTCGATCCGACATCAATTTAAGTTCAGAATGGTTATTTATTTATAAACTCATTGCGCCTAGCGACCATTTGCGTTGACGATTTTTTACAAGATTTTATTAGTGTTAACGTAGTAGCAAAGGTACCCAAATAAATGTTTTTTATTTATCAATATGCGCCTCCGCAAAGTAGCGACTGTTTCAAGAAAGTACATAAATACATAAATATTAACTTTTATATGCTTGCATGAACCATCAGATCTGGCGCGATTTCACTTACGTCGCATGCAACTGTCCCTGCTAAATTTAATGACATGTCTCTAGAGTGGGCAGTTGAGAATACGGGATTTTGGATGCGTAATTCCAGATACTGTGAGAATATTCGGATGAAAGTAATGTATGTGTTTGTCCGGAGATGCTAGTATCTACGTACCTACCTAGGTCTATCTTCACATTCATTTGGCCTTTCTATATCGTGAAAGAGTAACAAACTATATCCAGACTGATTGCCTTTTTAATATTACATTGTAGAATTTTGTCTGGGTTGTAGTGGTCATGACTTTGATTGTTGCACCCATCCTACTATGGTCAATGGGCGTTTAGTGTGGCTATACTCATCTTGGGATCAATCGAATCGACTTAAATTACTTATACCATTTTTTTTTATAATTTTGCTAAAATTACTACAAGTTGCGGCGACTAAGTGAAGATAGAACGGTCTGGAATTACCATAAACAATCATAAAAAATGGGAAAGTACGTAAAGTAAACATTCCAACGTATCTCTGACGAGTGGTGTAAATGTATGACAATTACGAATGCAAGTCTATGCTAAAATTAGGGATAACCGATTACAAACATTTCTGAGTAACGACACTGTTAACAGCACCGATGGGTACAACTTCATGACGACCGATCCACCAACATTTTGCGGCACGGCCTCGTATGTAACCCTCTGAACTTTCGACACAACCTTACTCGTGGGGGTAGTACGGCAAACAATATTTTGTAGCCAATTTAGGCATCGTAACATCCAATTATACTGATGTTCCAAGCTATTATAATTCAGAGGGTCTCTTGCTCTCTACATTTTGTAGGTACTTACACTAGCTACTGAATGCTATTATTTTCGTTTTCGGGGAATCTGTTTGTTCCTGCTTACTGGAGAAACTTTTTTTAGAAAGTGTAGTTTGCCAAACCAGTGTTACAAGTGGAGATAAAAAAAGTTAAGTAGGCACTTTTATTAATTAATAACACTATTAGTTCTAAACATTCCAAGTATGTAATAATATTATCGAGTGTACACCATAATTCTTCTACTGATACCACAAAAGACACAAGTTATAATATGAATGTAACTTTTACACTACAAAGAATACTCAAACTTTTGTTCCATAATAAGTGTAGACGCCAGCAAAGGAAACAAAGTACGAGTGCAATTTCCGAACTAAAACAAAAGAAGAAATATTGACTTAACGCTTTACCTTTTCGCAAGAGAAACTTTGAAGGTGGTCCTCGATTTGAAGAACCCGGATCAAGTCCGTGTGAAAGGATATTTCAACGTCACTCCGCAGACCACTATTGATGACGTCAGAGTCTTGCTCAGCAAGAATGGTTAATGTCCGATGTAAATCCGAAGATTTATTTGATACGGTTATTCTGAGATGAAGATTTGAGTATGGTTTGAAAGGTTTTTATGATCGTTTCCATTAGGTACAGTATTAATCTTTTCTCCATGTCATATTCAAGAGATTGTAAAATTCGTACCTAATATCTCTGCTTAGAGATTTTGACGGTATAATCCAAGTACAGTATACAATCAATCTGTGAGTGACGCTTTTGGCAAAATTTATTTGTATTCAGTTTTCCTGAAATTCATTGAGATATTCACCAGTTCAAATATTTTGCGGCATTTAGTGTAAAGTTTTCAATATCTACCATACATTAAAGATTTTTCATTTTCTATATCTATACCTTCGGGCGCCATCTATCTCCAAACGTTAGTAATACTGTGACGGTATTGGATCTCTACGTAAGCAGTGTTAAATTTGTTTCAACATGAACGACATAGATGGCTCTCTACGAAGACTAACACTTTCTCAATACGCACACTATGTATACCCAGTATACCTACATTACGCAGAAACCTAATTTTTATTCTAAAAAAAACCGCGATCTACGAGCGAGCAGAGAAGGTTGTTTTGGAGTTATCTGATCATAATCCTACCACTCCGCACTCTTCCTCACCGTCAATCAATGATATTTCATAGTATAGATATGTTACGTTCCTATTAAATTGCGTTTGAAAAACGTTCCCTCTGTCAACTGTCACATTAACTGTCACGGACTACTCAAACTGTGGCTTGTTTGAGGTAAACTGATTGCAACATGAGACAATTGGGTCATTTATGAATCTTCAACACAGGCGCGGTAGTGACATATCTACTCCCTGTTTATATGTAATATCATTGCCGTCATTGTAAGAAAAGCTTAGTTGACAGACCATGCTGTTCTACTTACTAAAAAATATTTTTAAACAGTTCCACGATTTTAGTTCACAAATGTGAAGTAGGTATCTGTTAGAAATATATGAGGATATGAGACCGTGTGTTCGATACCACTGTTCACCCTTGACCCAATCGATCGCTCTTTGTGACCTAGTTTAGCTATGTAGGACTTGGCTGGCATCTCCTTTACCCTTGTACATTATCATTACATAATATATTTTCATATTGTTATAATTATCCGGTTACTCTTGTGTGCCAGCGTTCTTGTAACTGGAGATAGTATGTAAATTGATTTTTAATTTTTGAACGCGGTCCCTGAAATATTATTTTTAAGATACTTAATATATAATTATTATTCTACTAAATATTGAACGCGTGAATGGATGTGCACCGCTTGCTTGCGAAACTGCTTATTATGCACCTAATTATGGAATCGTACTTAGACAATTGGTTTTGGCTTGTAGATTGGGACCTCCGCGATTTAACATAACACCCGTTTCAATCAATTAATCTTCAACTAAGTTAATTTGCATGCAACTGTACTTATTTGTAGTATGTATAACATTAAAAATTATTATCGTATCATAAAAAAAACACATCCATTTTTAATATTTTATATAATTATATTCGTGAATCTTTTACACGGGTGTATCTTTAAATAATTCCTTTAACACACAACAAATATTATAATATAACATACATTATGAGTAATTACTAGTTATTTTTTGTCCCGCTTACCGAGCCGAAATTTGTGTGATACAACGTAGAAAAAAAACCTCTCACATTTTCTGCAAACCAACATTATGGTTATGTTCATTGATATATATAGAAAAATGATTTTTGAATAATAATTGCTAGTCAACACAACCTACCTAAAGCCTGCCACTACGATATGCCTCTTTCATGCCCTGCTACGCTAACAGGACTTACAAACACTGCTAGTACGATACGTCTACTGTTAAATTTCGCTTCATTCCCTATTTGTTTATCTTTTAGTAACCATTTCCCGTCGTAGTTTGTTGGTAATTGATTAAGTTCAATTGACACAAGCAGTTAAACCTTGAACTTATACTGTGAAGCATCGAGACTTTGTTAATTATTATTAAGGAAATCTCGTAACTATTGATAATTCATAAGAGTTTTCATAATGAATTCATAATACTTTGCAATAACATTTATTTCTGTTTGAGACAAAGACTATTCATCAATATAATTTTATTTTTCATAAATTTGGCGTTGGTACAGTTAATAATTTGTAATTAAATTTTAAGAATAGCCAACCACTTTATCAAAATCGATGATTACGAACATGAGTTGCCCTAAACGAAGCGTACGTATTTTTATAGTTCGGATATTCCCCATCAAAAGTATTGACGTTTGTTCTTAACTAATACTAAACCATAAATAATTTTCTAAAAAAATAATGTGCTCATGTATCAACAGAATTTGATATAAATCGTATTGTCTATGTCATCTACAGATACACCTAGATGTAAGTCCGACGCGAAGGAATCACGAAGAACATTTATATTCTACACAATACTGTGGGGTCCGCTTATAACAACTGGTAAGTATGAGTTCGTTATAGAAGAACGTTGACCTCAGTACAAGCAATACTAAGTACCAGCAAAAACAAATAAGTCGATGAGACAAACTATATCAGTGCTTTGTTGCAAAAAGTTGTTATAAGCGGATATCAAGAATCAATGTAATGATGCAATAAAACCAAATTACAGTTTTATACGCCTTACTTACACTAACGATTGTAGTTAAATAAACACCTATAGTTAAATATTAACATAGCGTAGTAACAAGAATACAAACAGATTTATATGGTACGTAGATACAATACTATACAGTAAGTTTATTTTATACACTGGTTAACGTATTTACAAAGTGAAATGCTAAGTAGTATGCAACTACCTGAATTTTAATTGAAAATAACTTGAAGCGTAACAATTATTGCCTACATCGAAGTAGGTAATAGGACTAATAGGCATAATGATTAATAGACAATTTAAGTAACAAATTTTACTAAGTACTTAATAAAACTTCCTTCCTCAAAGGAAACTTGCAAACGCTAACGTAAATAGATAAGAAAGTAAGCACTAGTTTGAAAGTTTTCTTTATACTCGTAATATTTGACTAATCTTTTATTACCATCGTCATCTCCAGCCTAAATACGCCCCATTGATGGACACAGGCTTCCTCTGTGATACATAATACAAAAAGTATATATAGGTACTAATATTAAATGCAAGTGACCATCTTGAATCCATGATTTTTATTTTGGTCCAAGTAGATAGGTTTATTTAATCATTTCGCCGTACCAAAATTAACTATTAAGTTTTTTTCCGCGTTTCTAATGGTTTCTCGTTGTTAGTTTAGAATACATTTTAAAACAATCTAATTTTGCCACAACAATTAAGAGTTCAAGCTTACCATAAACAACTAGATTAAATACTCAATGAAAGCCAAACTATATTTTATCAGGCATTTTTTGAACTATATAAATTAGAAGTATCAGATCCCTACTCCAGCTCACGATAATAATATAGCTACCTAACACCTATAGAATACTCAATAATATTATATAGATACACATACGCTTTAACATTTCCAATTAATTTTGTTTAATTACGTGTAAATGCTATTTTGGTAGGTGTTAAAAAACTACTTTGCCGTGTGACAAACACTATGTTTCGTATGAGTGTAACACGCAGTAAACACTAATCATGAAACAACGAGAGTTACGGGGTTATTATATTTTCAGTAGGTAGTCATTTAAGTACATAAAGTTTATGTTCGTCTAATAAAAATTATAAAAACGAACTTGGTATGGACAATGTGCGCCCACTATTGGTTTTTTACCTCTAGTCTTATTACTGCAATAACTGAACGTCTAATACTCGTGGCAGATAGCTACCATCTTTAGATACCACACCTGCATCAGATTACAGACAAAAGACGGATCCTTGTTAAACAATCCGTGATCATTCGTGTCTGTACCACTAATTAAAATATCATAAATCATAACACCAACCTGGGGCCTTACCATGACGTCCTAATTCCTATTCAGTTCAAGTTTTAGCTGTCACTTTTAGTATGAATCTGACAGCGAGCGGACCTAAACTGAATCGCATTAAGACGTCATGGTACGGCCCCAGGTCTCTTTGTTCGAAATATTAATTTAAAACTGATTCAACAATTGACTGTTGAAATTTCAAAGCCCTTGAAGTGACAACGAATCTGTAGACTCTTAAACTATAGGCTATGCGTTCACCACGAGTGTTAGCGCTGTCGGTGACGTTGACTAGCTCGTCCTAGGGTTGAATGTACATTAACAGTTGCAGGCAGGGCTGTTGTTTCCTTGAGGCTGCTCCGTGAGGCGCTGGCCGCGGGCTCCACCAGCCAACATGGCTGGCTCGGAGTCCAGGCTCTCTGACATTTTGTCGCAGATAATGTCCACCAAACGCTCGAACACAGACTGGAAGATTAACATTTTTAAAATAAAATATTTATACAGTTTCAGTTGAAATTAACTACCTACGTTCCATTTTATAATAATCATCACTGGTTCATCGCCCAGTGGGTAACGTTTTACGACACTAGTTAAAATTTTAAAAATTTGTTCAAATACACGAAATGACGCACGAAATAATAGTATATACAAGACACAATATATAGAAGTATCTAGCCAACGCGCTACCCTCTGCCCAAAATCTTTATATGTGTGTGTATTGCATAAATGTGGCGTTTTTTTTTTGAATAAGTAGATTCAAGTTTTGTACCTATACGTAAGAAATCATGACAAGGGTTTATGTGCTACACGTGTTCAACCACCTCAATACCTAAGTAAAATGGAAATAAAACATTCGGTTCCTATATCTGTTACCTACTAAATAGAATGTGAAAGCCGCAAATTCTTTAGATCGTGATTCAGCAAACAAAGCCTTATACAGGTAAAGGGTAGGTAAAACTAAAGAGCTCAGCAGCATACTTTGGTAAATCCCACATCCAACAATGGAATAGTGGACTAATATGGGCTGATAATAGTCATGTAGGTATTCAAAGGAACTCAACAGTAATTAAAAATGCTTCACCTTAACGTTGATGTTTTCCTTTGCACTGGTCTCGTAGAACTCTACACCAAGTTGCTCAGCGAGTTGTCTGCCGCGCTCCGCGCTCACCACACGTTCTTCCTCCATATCACACTTGTTTCCCACGAGGATAACTTGGGCATTGTCCCACGAGTACGTCTTGATTTGTGTCACCCTGTAGAGGATAACATAAGACATAAAAATTTGGTAAATTCTACACCATTCTACACTAGTTTCAGTTTGTGCATGTATTTTGCTTGGTTTTTTTTACTAACATTTTTTTTATTTTTTAGGCATGGCTGATTGTCGGTTAAGTCTCTTGGAACGCGCGTCTACACAAAAAAATTCGGACTGTCAGCGAGACGCCAAATTTAGTTTGACTTTTCTTGATAAAAATAATAAATCCTTCTTGTGAATTGATTTAGTGGGTAATTAACTTGATGTCGTGAAGTAAATATTTAACAATATACGCAAAATGGACGTCAATCACGGACGGTAGCTGATATTCTTGAAGTAGTGCTACATGGAACGGAAAACACAATGAATGCAGCGGCTCTTTAAAGGTTTGTGGTTTCTTTACGGTCATCATCTTAGAATCCTATTCTTATTTCGTATGATATACCATACTCACCAATCCTGAACGCTGTTGAAGCTCTCTTCATTGGTGATGTCATACATAAGTATGAAGCCCATGGCTCCCCGGTAATACGCTGTCGTTATGGTACGGTAACGCTCCTGCCCTGCCGTGTCCTGTAATTTAAAATATAAGGTTCAAACATTTTTATTAATTTCTTACCGTACGAGTGACTATTTGATAGATTATTTAATTGTCCCTGTTAGGGCCACTTGCGGACCAGGCTTAACGACTTAAGCCCGTGTTAGATGCTAACCCGGGCTTAAGTAGTGTCAAAAGGTATGGAACTGTCAAACCTAACCCCAAATTAGCGATTTAATTTATTAACTCTGGACTGTGCAAGTGGGCCTTAGTGGCTTACTAAAAGTTTAGAATAAGGAGCTGTCAGCAAAATATCGTTCTAATAGTTAAACACGTACCTAGCAATAAACTAAGAGTATGTGTAATCTATTAAGTGGCAAGTTTTTCACACAAATTATGATCTGGTCACAGTAATTGATTACAAGTGTAATTAACAAGAAAACCCTTGTGGTTGTGGAGTAGTAACGTTAAAAAGTAGACATTAAGAATAATTTAAGTTTCAATGTAAACATTTGAATACTCGTTTACAAATTAACAAGAGCCATGTTGATAAAGAAGAAAGTTACCATTAAATGAATAAGCAAAGTGAAGAAGATAATATTATCGCTATCACATCGTTGAATTTTAATCAAAGAGAATAATAAATATTTCAAGATGAAGATCTCCTCCTAGCTATTTAAATATTTAACAATCTTTTTGTTGGTATCGCTGCAATCGGGGTAATTTAGGAATTCAGGATACTCCCCCTCATTACACCGTCTTACGATTGCTCAAAGGTTCGTTGGAATGATACCTTCCTGGGGTAATGGAGATAAATTCCCGGTCGGAAAATTACTCGCTTAAGATCTTGGTACTATTCGCGCATTACAATGAAAAGACATTTCGTAATAAAAAATTATACGTTTACTACAGGAATAGTAGACTGAGCAGTAAGGGGAGTGGTTAACGTATGTAAGCACACCTATTATATGAAAATCGAGAATGACAAGTTTCAGTGTTTGAAGTGACAAATACAGTCAATAAACATACGAGTGTTCTCTAAGAAACGTATGATGGTCATGGCTTAGGCATGGCGTAGTAGGTATATGGTAATTGGACGTTCTTCTATAATAATTTCAAGTTTGATTTTATTGCTACAGAATTAGGTCTTAAGACCTATTTGACTTATTTGTGGGTTGGTTCCTGTTTGCAGAAGTACGTGTAATTATAATCAGTTTTTCGCAAAAATAAATACCGCCCATTCAACTCCTAAAAATAATGACAAGGGTTTAATAGCAAACTTATCCTTATTAGGAATCTCTACCACCTTAAAGTAGGCGGGAGGTACATTTTATTAGGGTTATAATTATCTACTAAAGTGTTTAGAGTTAATACACTCACCCATATCTGAAGTTTGACTCGTTTGTCGTGACGAAAGACCGTCTTAACCTTGAAGTCGATGCCCACCGTCGATACAAATGCCGACGTGAATGAGTCGTCCGCGTAGCGGAAAAGAAAACTGAAAGAAGCATTGAAGTACTTTAGGTTGGTACCTACTTAAACCCCTGCCTCTAGGTAAGATGATACGCTAGCGTTGACGCTGCATGGTTTAAGCGAAATTCTATCACACTTACGAATAAGGCTAACGAGTAAAAGAAAGATGATATAGAATTTTGCTTATATCGTGCATAGTGACAGGGTTTTGTCTAAAGGCACTAACAGTGCTTCTAGTTTCTTAATATCTCTCAGTAAGCTTCGTTTTTCTTCCGTTCAGATGTCAGTCACACGAAAAACGAAGATTGTCAAGAAAAATTAAGAAAGTAGAAGCACTGAGCTTTTTAATTTAAAGGAAGTGCAAGTGATGGATAAACAATTGCATTCAAACAGTGAAACAAGGAAGCAACATTAACATAAGGCCAACGCGACTATGACGTCAGTTCCAGCTGTCGACGATTAAGTGATTTGTAGTGTTGACAGATTAAAGGTTTTCGATTGACTTAAGCTAATAGTGAAACCAACGTTATTTGACCTATTTACCTGGTTTTTCCTACAGAACTGTTACCAATGATGAGCAGTTTGAACATATAGTCGAAGTTCTGGTCGGACGCATCCTTCTGCCATTTTGGGTCTCCACCGCCAGCCATCTAAACGAAACAAATGACAAAATGTGAGTATGTACCATAAATATTAGATCAAAGTATATCATTATTGTCATTTTAATCGTTTAACAGACGACCTCTTCTTTGATCTCGTCATATCCTGTGTTATTATTTTTCTCACACATAGAGGTGCGTAACAATTGCAGCTTCGTTCAATGTTTGTGTTTGACTAAACATAAATGTCGCATTTTCAGCGCATTACCCGTTACCCCATTTCCATTAAAAACAGTGATTAAGTAAAACCGAACCTTATTATCCCTAGCATTAGCATTCAAATAAGCCTAAAACGGCAAAACTTTGGCATGTGGAAAGCGTAGCGCCTTATCGGTTTGATCTGTTAAATGAAATACATCTGTACATACATGTATTTAAAGGACATATTGATGTGAACATGTACTTTAGATATGTGAAAACAAAGCAGCACTAACGGAATAACAGATAATATAACTGTGTCGTCACATCCTAAGCGATAATGGAGACGATTTATATTGACAGGATAAAAATACTCAGTTTACTGTTTTTAAGCATTCATTGGACAAAAAAAGGCACATAGGTATATAAACTAAAATTGTTTTTTTAGGATAATCGGTTTGCAACAACCATTAAGAAATGTCGTTTGTTAGCTCTTTTGGAATGGCTATAAATAGACAGAGCTTGTTTAGTGTCTGGGCGGATTTTTATTTATACAATGTTGCCATTCCTTATGTAAATCTCTTTCAGACGCGCAGTAAACGGGGTTTCTCGATCCAAATGAATTCACAAACGTAATTGCTTCATTCAATGACTCAAAGGGCTGCCCTTGTTTAATCGTTAATTGAGTAGAGAAATCATAATTAAAACAAGCCAAAACAGTATTCTTTCCATTTTTTTACGTTCTTACTTAGATATTCTGTGAACTATTTCGTTTAAAAATGTTACTGTTTGAATTTTAACGTTTCAACTTTAGTAAAATAAAATAAAATACATTCGATTTTCAAAATAAGTACCTACGTAGCACTTGTTTGTCTCTCTCTAATCTATGTTACAACAAATCGTAAATATTATGTTAGAGGCTAGTATATAGTTACGAACCTCAGATGAGCTCTTCTGCAGCAAATCGTAAAATTATTTATTTATAATGCCGTTTACGATTTGCTGTGATCGTAGCCGAACACTGCCGCTGTAATTTTCGCACCACCCGCCTCCGCGTTTCTACCGTTTATCGATTTCCCGCTACTAACCACTCTACAAACTTCTAATACTCAAAATACTCTACGGAAACTGATGCACCAACAGCTAAATCCACATTAGAATCACTGCACCACTAGTTTCAACGAATTGAATGTATAATAAAATCGATAATTTGTAAATTTTTACTTTTTTAACTCGTTTTTAGAACTCTCACTTCCTAAAACGTCTGCGGTGGAAATTTGCTAAGTTTTCTGACTGTGCGTTTGTGTTCGAATTTATTATAAAAAAAAACTCAGTTCAGGGGATGAGCAGTGAGACGCGCTCACAGCTGTTACGTCCGCCGTGTTCCCTGTGTCATAGGGAGAAAATTTCAAGATGGCGGAACCCTGCGCACGCAGGCTACCCGCGCAGCCTGTCAAACTTTTTATCAAACAAATCGTATTAGCTGTGAAATATTTGTCCACTTATAAACTCACGATTTACAAAAATATATTACTTAACCTAATAATTTTAAAACTATTACACTCATATACCTAAAGGAAACTTTTGAATAAACCTTTGTCTAGAGACAAAATAGGAAAACGTAAATTTGCTTAAGTTGAATCTTGGTACTTGACAAATTGGTCGATTAATCCGTTGAATCGTCTATATACAGAGAATTTTAATCTTTCGTACTCCAAGGAAAGTTATATGTTTTATAAGGGGTATGTGGAATTCACGGGACACTGAGAGGCTATTTTTGGAAGCCAGCGTCTTCGCGGGAAACTGCTATTAGATTTATCGCCACATCTCTGCTTGAAACGAATAAAGCCTTTTACGTCAAGGAAATATTATAATGTACATCAATGGGGCGTGAAATGGCTTTTTATCTTCATCTGACAACTACATTTCAAGACTTTTTTTCCTTCTAACAATGGATTTAAGATAAGTGGGTAAAAGAAAAATACTAAATACACACAACAGATTTAGGATTAAGTCCTTTCATGAAAATAACATCAAAAAACCCAATTACCATCAGTACCAAATACCAATACTGAAGAATATAATATAAACCCCTGCTAAAAATAACCGGATAAAAAAAACATCTTATCTACTTTCATGCAATTTTCCTTTATTTCTCTAAATAAATATACCAAGGAATCATCCGTCCACGAGTTCATGAACTGAATTAACGAGGCCCTTCAAATCATCCCAAGAATACTCCAGCCAGCATTGTAAGCGCAAACTCTTTCTCCGAATCTTTTGTACGAAGATTTTTATATAAAAAAAAGTTCAATGCATCAGGGTCAGCCGTACAGTCCTTAGTATATAGAAGCCTTGACCCATGACCCAATTGCTCGCAGAATTCCAATCGGAACGAGACCCTGTAATTTACCTAACAATATACTCTGCTTGTTAGATCTGAAGCAATGTTACATATATGAGTGATTTGAGCATTTATAATTAACTGAATGTAATAAAATTTCATACGATGCTTTCCAAGGCGCTTTAAAATTCAGATAAAAAAGCCCGAGTGGCCTACTTTTAAAAAGTATGCATTGGCCTTATTGTCTGTGTAAATCGTTACAATCCATATACGTCGATAACAATGTAGACTACGTGCAATATGAGCGGTATAAAAATCAATGGCGACCTTTTTGAACTTGAGACGTCTCGCTACTTCGACAATGTTACTTATTATTATCTATAACATGTCTACCTATAGTATTTCCACCCACTTTCTTCAGATGCCATCTCATCTTAAATTACGTAGTTTTTATGTGTCATGCTTTATTTAGATTAATTAATTGATTTGACTATGAGCTTAGTTCAATATCAAATGCAGTATTAAGCTATTAAAAAAGTTTATTCTTTATGATCTATAACGCTCCACAAAATTGTTTGACTAATTTTTGTTATAACCGCCATCTATGCTAAAGTAACGCAACTAAAGAGACAAATATACAGCCGTGAAAGGAACGAGCAGAATTTAGAACCTTTGATAATGCAGCTGTCCTAAACGCGAACGGGCATTTAATTCTCTTTATTGATAATAGATGGCATGTAAAGTCGTTATAAAAAAAAATAGGATATTATTTCATCGCTATTGGTGCTAAGTATTGGTATTTAATTTTTCTTGTCATTTGCAAGAAAAAATCGTTCGTTGGTTTTGTTCTTAGATGCGATGGACTAAGTATTATTATTCTATAGACGGCACTACATGTGAATACAAGTACTATAGTGTGTCGGCTAAGTTAATTCATAAATGATAATCTATCTTGGGCAAAAACTATTGATTGCTGTAAAACTGCCTTTCGAAATTTGAGCTCTACTTGTATGGAACGCATGTTTTTAATACTTTCAAGTATACTTTTTTCTGATATAATAAAAAAAGGTTTCTAAAAGCTTTTTAAGTTCATTACGTGTGAAGATTACACTTTAAAATCCTTGCTCATATCCAATATGTAGTTTTCTAGTTTCACGTCAAGAATATTATTACTCGTTAATCCACGCCAGATTAAAAAAGGTTCAAGCATATTTTTTGGACGTTTTCATCTACCTACATTCTATTAATACTGTTAAACTTTATTATCTGAAATAAATTCTGAAGTTTTAACCCTGTATTGGTAATGCTTATTTCTTTGTCTTAAAGGTTGTCTGGTAGAGATCGCTATTAAGCGATAAGACCGCCTATTGTATACTTTGTTATTTGTTTCTGTATTGTTTTGTACTGATTTGTGGTGTTCAATAAAGAGTATTTGTATTGTATTGTATTGTAATGCGGAAATTTTAAAAGTCATGAGTGATTTGTAACTAATGTCGTACTCTGTGCGAGTTTGACTCGTACTTGGCTGGCTTGGCTTGGCTTGGCTGGCTTGGCTTGGCTTGGTTGGTTGGCTTGGCTTGGTTGGTATTCGATGGGAAAGAAAAAAGTCAACCACTACTACTTTTAATTCTGCGCGGACGAAGTCACGGACAAAAGCTTGTGATTATTATGAACACATTTTTTTTAATAAAAAACGAGTGAATGTATTTAATATATGTATGTATAATTAATGGGAAGGCCACGCTATGATTGATGATGACATTTACTATCGATGTTGATAGTAAAATCTGCTTGCCCGAGTGTCATGTTTGACCTTGAATCGGTCAGTTAGAATGCAGTAAACGCCGAAGTGGTTTGGTATTTTTTTATTCAAGCAAAATTTAAATTTACACTTGATTGATTAAAAAGGTATGCTCGATTTAATTTTCTGTAATGTATTATGTAATAATAATGTTGTTGCTTGAAAGGTTACATAGAATGTGTATCGTTTAAATTTGGCATGTCAGCCCTTCCCCGATATTATGCAAACTATCTCTTTGATCTTAATCTAATTATTTCTTACCAACCGTATAATTTTAGCTACATTTTGTGCAGCACATGTCTTCATGTAAAAACCTATTCAAGTATTCATGTTTTATGTCACTAAGTTTTTTTTTTTTTCGTATTTTTCGTTTTTTTCTTTGTTGAAGATTAGCTATGTGTTACAAATCCTGATTCATGTAGAAGCTGAGCTTTTGCATGAAGACATAATTAATGTGTTGAACATAAGTAGTTGTCTTGCACGTGTAGCTGCGGAGTAGAAAGTACGTTAACGTTGGCTACAAGACACCTGACTCCGTTTGATGCCTAAGAGCGAAGGGGTCAAGTTATAATGGTCTCCCGAGCGCAACAATCACACCAGACACTTCAAGTACGAAGTTCATTAGAGAATCAATCGGCAGAAGCTGACAGCATTACCAACGTTGTATTGCCAAAGCCCCCTCCTCATGATGACAGACACAACTTGGCCGCGGCCCCCAGTCACCGGCGGCTCCTCTATTCCAGGCCTTGGTAGCGGGCTTGGTAACGGAGGAGCAGGGTGCTAAGAATCCCCGGGCGATTCCCCGCTGCCGTCTCCAAAGTTGCGGGAAACCGGTGGATGCAGGTGGCGACTTGTCGTTCATTATGGTGTGCTAAGAGGGAGGCCTTTGTTCAGCAGTGGACGTCTTCAGGCTGATGATGATGATGATGATGATGATGATGATTGCTAAGCTGTAGTAGTAATAATAAGCTGCTGTAGTAAAGTGGCACAAAGTATTGAATTAATTTAGTACCTACATACATCTATTTATCTATCTATAGTATCTAGACCCGATTCTATAGTGGCCGCTAAAATTCTTAATTTTATTTAGGCGTCGCTAAATCCCTTTGCTATTCTATGAGCGGCTGTAAGCACATAAAATCGCATCCTATATCTACCTATCTAATACCTTTAATTGATCTAGCTAGGTTTAATTTTTAGAAAACGTACTAGAAAAACCGGCCAAGTGCGAGTCGGACTCGCGCACGAAGGGTTCCGTACCAGAAAAAAGGCTAACAACTACTCTGTTAAAACGCCAACAACTAGTCTGTTGTATGGGAGCTCCCCTTAATTATTATTATTATTTTGATTTTAGTATTTATTTTGTTGTTATAGCGGCAACAGAAATACACAATCTGTGCAAATTTCAATTGTCTAGCTATTACGGTTCTTGAGATCTAGCTCGGCGAGTGGTAGCCATGAAAAGGCCTAAAATATCACGTTTTTTGTATTGGGAGCCCCCCTTAATTATTATTATTATTTTGTTTTTAGTATTTGTTGTTATAGTTATCTGTGAAAATTTCAACTGTCTAGCTATTACGGTTCTTGCGATACAGCCTGGTGACAGACGAACGGACGGACAGCGAAGTCTTAGTAATAGGGTCCCATTTTTACCCTTTGGGTACGGAACCCTAAAAAATACCAAGCAAAGCTCGGTCATCCAGGTAATATATAATAATCACGTCTTTATCCGCTACGGGGTTGACAGAGCCAAGGTTGTCAACACCTAAAGGCGTTTAGCGTGATTGTTTTTAAAAGACAAATAAAAATAGTAATGGGTTGATTGCAGTATTATATTAATAACGAAATTCCTAAGATTTTCGCCCATTTCCTAGATGCGCTTTTACGTTCTGCGCGGAAAAAGAAACAGCGGGTATATTCTATGTTTCTGTGCTCCCAGACTAGCATACAAGCATTAATTTAGTCATATAGATAAAACGGTATATATCTAATTATTTTTCTGATCTTGACTTTGCTCTACTGTACATAATAAATCATTTCATGTGTGGCACCTGGCCAAAAATAATTGTCTAAAAATGTATACTTGCACCTTGAATGATGTCGTACACAAATAATAACACACTTGCGTATGAAAATTATGTTTTGCTCTACGTCCGCAAAAACGCGTGTCAATTTTCGAACTCCTCTGACTTAGGTTGCTTATCCACCGGAGATATGCGAGGATGCGATGAAATGTGCGTGGAAAAAATACGCCAATAGGAAAGCAGCGCTGAGCTGAAGAAGATCAAGTACTTAAGCTATTGGTGGATTTTTCCTCGCACACTGATCCTTTTTACCACTCTACCACAGAGACATGCACCGATGCGCAGTCTTATTCCGAACTATTATTTCTTTTTAGTCGAAGACTGGCAAGAAGCTGCGCACGATCGGGAGAGATGGCGTGCTCTCGTTTCGGAGGCCAAGACCCTATTTGGGTCCCTGAGCCAAATTAGTTAGTTAGCATTTCTTTTTAGAGTACCTCTACATAAAATATCTTCGTCCGCGTAGAATTAGCAATTGGCATGTTTATCGCTATCCCGCAGGAACTATGCAATTTTCCGGGATAAAAAGTAGCCTATGTTTTAATCTAGGGTACCAGCTATCTTCGTTCAATCGTTTTAGCGTGAAGAAGGAACAAACATACACACTCACATCGTCACATCGTCACTCACAAACTTTTGCATTTATAATATTACTAGCTGTTGCCAGCGACTTCGTCTGCAAAGAATTCGTTCATCGCTATCCCGCGGGAACTAAGCAATTTTCCGGGATAAAAAGTAGCCTATGTGCTATTCCAGACTTTTCTCTATCTATGTGCCAAATTTCATCCAGATCCGTTGGGCTGTTCTGGCGTGATTGAGTAACAAACAAACAAACATCCATCCATCCATCCATCCATCCATACTTTCGCATTTATAATATTAGTTAGATAGTAGGATAAACTTGAGTTTAAAAACGATCACTCATAAACCCAATTCAACTGGGCCTTGGCTATTGCACACATGAAATTTTTAAAATACGTTGGCTTGTTTGTGATCCATTTATATGTACCTACATGATTTTAATGGCTGCAATATGATTTAGATGAAAATTTATTTTTTATTAAAGAGAATACAAAAGTATGTCTTAATCGTTGTTGCTCGAGAACTGTTCCTTATGACGAAGAGTTTCGTTAACACTTGTATACCTTTTTTCTATTTTGATTATTATATGTGGTGTTCAATAAAAAGTTATTGTATTGTATTGTATTGTCTTCTCTCACATTTAATAGTTCGTCAAATATTATTTGTCGTCTTTGTTACACGACGACATGACGTGTGTGTAGGTAACGTCATGTGCAACAACTACATGGTAAATACATAACGCTCCTTCTGTCGCAGTCGGGTAAATACAATCTCTTCTGTTT
The DNA here is from genome assembly GCA_963854515.1 of Pandemis heparana. Taxonomy (NCBI): domain Eukaryota; kingdom Metazoa; phylum Arthropoda; class Insecta; order Lepidoptera; family Tortricidae; genus Pandemis; species Pandemis heparana. The sequence continues at coordinate 10,256,189 of OY978010.1, forward strand.
CACTCACTCGAAACATTTTTTTCAGAGTGCATCTAAAGTTTATTTATTTTAGCTAGATACTAAATTGACAATTGCAAATGTCAAATTGTGAAATAATGATACCAGCTTTTATTGTTTAGTGGTGTACTCGAAACCATCGACAATGTTTGTGGTCTAAATTCAAGAGGTTTGGTCATGTTATATTTTAAGAAAGAAATACGATTGTATCATAATCAAGCAAATTTTAAGGTTTATTAGTTTATTACACTAGCTTATACATACTAAAATCTATATTAAATTTAATTTATCGTTAACTTTCGATAGTGGTGGCACATCACTATTTTTGAGTAGCAGAAAACAGGCAACACAGGTAATGTCATTTTAGTATCTAGCTAAAATAAATAGACTATAGTAATTCAATTATGGCCACAAATCAAATTGATAAGAATGAGTTCGGATACATATTAGTGCGGTCGGGATAGCTTTGCCTCGCCTTGGAATCCCATTAAATCTCAATAAGTCTTAATTGGTTCATGTCAATATTGTGAATCCATTTCGATTTCCTCAATTAAGTACACCACTGGTTCAGTCAGTAACTTTCCCTGAGCCATATGTTATATAAGTAAGTAAGTAAACTCTTTATTGTGCAAGAACATAAGACAAATAAGTACAATTTTATTGACAAACAGATACATGCACAATGTCATGTATATAGTCATGGATACGAAGACATCACAGTCTTACTAGCTTTTTATTACATTAAAACCATCGTGGCTTTTGGGTCTTGCTACCCTAGGCTCTGTATACCCCGTAAGGGATAAAGACGTGATTAATTATGTACTATGTAATAATTTTTTGCACGTCCGTATTGACTAATATATATTGATATCTTAGATCGAATATAAAGTAAAGACAGAGTTTACCGGACGGCAAAGTAAAGCCGGCTTAAACTAGGTGTATGCCTTGCCGTGCACATGCAATTCTGTAACAAGCTCACAAATGCAACGAAACTTCGCGGAACAAACTACTCAGGAGCAAAAATAAAGGGTCGCCTTTCATAGAACTTTGTAAGAAAAGTAACCCGAGATTTTTGTTCGTGATTGTATAGTTAACCTACTCATTATGAGCACAAAATGACTGTCATTTTATACTAGTTTCGTTTGGTCAAACATTGCTACTTACTTACTACTTATTGATTTAAATAGGACTACGTACATTTAATTTTGTTTCCAGATAATTTCCCTACACACTTTCGATGATCATGACAATTTTTTATACACACGAGTTGATAGCGTCGTCGTTGTTTTTAACTCTGTATAATATAAAAACAGAAGAAAACATCGTTTAATACAACAACCATAAAGCCATCCGCATAGGCAACATTGATTCTCGTTTCAAAAACATTATTAAGTCATCACCGGAACCATCGGCACGGGAGTTAGCGACACTGAAATATGAAGCTATGAGTGTACGATCGACCTTTGAGTAGTCGGGAATATTTTCAGTGTCGCCCGTTCACTGGGAGTTGTCGTTTCAAGAATAGAATCTGCGTCGAGAGTTGGCGACAGGCACGCGTGACGTCACAACACGTCATGTGATGCGCCTGGGCATCCGAGCCTAGTCCAGCTAATTATTTAATCGTTTGCAGTTCCCGGATAACGTAACCGCGGACGTTGCCGCGTAATGTTACTACTGTGACTAAGTGGGTTATAAAAAAGCGTTGGTTTCCCTTTATTTACATAGAATTCGTCACTCGTCTTTGCTGGTAGCTTTTATTAGAGAAGAACAAATAACACAAGAAAAAATATATGTATGGGGAAAGTGTGAAGTGTATGGCAGAAATGTTCAGCAATAGGGGCTTTGACAAACATGTTGCTTTGAAAATGGGTTATTATTAAACTCGTTTTATAATGTGTTGAGGTCACCGGTGTGTCGCGAATTATTTTGGCTCGTATTAAATAACTATTGCCATTAGTTCTTAGTTCTAAATTCCTTACGTGTTCTGCTGAAACCAATTTGTTTCTTTTTGCATCGTTTGGGGCTGGAAACTCATTTTTTTTCCACATAACATAACATCCATTTTTCGTATTACTGTATTTATTGTATTTCTATATATTATTTATTTATTGTCATACGCTATTTGACAAACGCCCCTAAAGTTCGGTGCCAATAATAAAATGCCATTGAATATCATCCATTATTTTCTAGCAAGATAACAATTAATTGCTTGTAAATGTAAAGTTTTATCAAAATTTCACGTTACTTAGCCGCTTGCACGGTCTGCGGTCAAAAACTTCATTAATCTGTAACCCTTAGTTAACAGTTTACTTGGAGTTACGTACTAAATCCTAGTCCGCACATGCCTTAATAAAATGGCAAATACAAGCCTCTTCCTACTAAAAAAAAACTAACTTTTTCACTCGGTTTAGTTTCCAGTTATGTCTCAGGGGGCTTTTAGTAAAGTAATCATTAAACCTGTTATTCGTTAGACAGTTCCATAACTACATTTGGACGCTGCTAACCCTGCCTTTAAATTTAAGTCGAAGTTCTATAAATTAAACGTGAAACGCTCAAAGCGAACCCAACAGGCGCTATTACATCCACAAGGAAACATACTTTAAAGTAATGGCGATGGTCATTTAGGCCATACTTGCTGCCTGAGCGTGCTGTAAATGGATAGGTAACACTGAAAACACGAAACAAATATCACCCTTTCTGACTAACGATTTCTAACTAACGAAAAAAAGCTCAACCTATTAATTCATGTAATGATAAAGTTACGCTAATTGTTTTCCAATGTTCTCAAACAGTGCCCAGTCTGACATGTAAATTGTTTCGCGGCATTTTACAGACTTGCGTTACCGAAACGATGACTGACACATCTAGGTTAGTAACGCAGAGTAACGCGAACTGTGGCAGTGTCGTGTCGCGGCAATGCTAATTGCATAGCGGGTTTGCATGCGGTGTGCACGCAGGTTAAGCGGTCGACTCGACAGCGTTGGCCTCGGCCGCTCGGCAGTCCACCGTCGACCACCGCGCACGCCTGCCGCGCGCTCGCGCACTCGCCCCATGGACTACGATCGACCAAACGAACACGCATATCTCATACCTAACCTTCCTTTCTTCAACACTCAACCGACCCCAGAGCTCAACGAACCCCGCGATCTAAAATGAACGCTGAAGTCAGTTCAAAAAACTTTCGCCGACTTTTAAACACATATCACACTAACGATTGACATATCCCAGTTTGTTTTAACGGACCCCGCTTCACTCCTTCGTTTAATTCACCATGTTAATCAAAGGAAAAGTTTACCAAAACCTATTTATACACAAGAAGCGACTGAAACTTTCTACTTGCAACCTTTGAAACTATACACACAATTTATAAAACTATTTACACTGTTTTATAAATGGTTTTAGACATTATTTTATCCTCCTAAAATTGTAAACCTTTAAGCAAAGTTAAGTGTGACCAAAGACATTAAAAAATATTAAATAGTCATAGTGCGCGTGGAATTTCTTAGAACTTAAAAAAAAATAGTGTGTGGTTTTATCTCATGTGTTAAAAACAAAAACATAAACTAAGTGTGCCACTAGGAACTAGTATAAACTATAAGAATAGACCATAGTGTGTGTCTTAGTGTGGATTGTTTGTTAGTGTGCTTCTATATACTCAAATCGGTAAGACAATTTTTATTTATAAACGTTACGGACAAACTTCAGGGAGGTCAATGATCTCTGTAGGTGTAAAGCTGAATCGCCACATTTAATTCATTTACACATATATGTGCTTTTTATATTTTATGTTGATGAAGTATGTTTATTGATTTGTGCAACTATTCCAGTTGAAAGAATTTTTCCTTCATTACAGTGAATTAGTATTTTAACACTAAAAATAGGTGGTTTTTAATGTTTTTTTTTTCAAGAATGCTAGAGAGTTTTCTACTAGACGATGTAAGAACGAAACTATAGTTATTGTAGTCTTTTCAACGCCATATCAAATTCCCTCAAAATTACAACTTCAGCCATTGCACTTAGGTCACATTATGTCATTAAAAAGGTAAAAAAGTAACTATTTAAGAGGACACATTAGGTATGTCAAAACATTTTTATGATTGCCGTTCAGAATGTTACGTAGCCTGCTACAGACTGCTACAAGGCCTACGGCGTAGCCCCGTAGAATGAATAATTATGAAAATTACCTTCTTCACCTCCTTGTGATACGTTCAACGTAGCCGCTTGCTCCCGAGTAATTTCGCATGAAAATGTTGAGTTGGTCTCGTAAATTGGCTAAATTAGGCCCTAATCGCAAGCCTCATATACTCGTATAGGTAATTCACACAAGGGAACGCCTATGCTATCCATAGGTACATACTTTGGAAAGCATTGGAGATGTTAGAATTATATTTCAACTAGCTGTTGCCAGCGACTTCGTCTGCAAAGAATTCGTTTATCGCTAGCCCGCGGGAACTACGCAATTTTCCGAGATAAAAAGTAGCCTATGTGCTATTCCAGACTTTTCTCTATCTATGTGCCGAATTTCATCCAGATCCATTGGGCCGTTCTGGCGTGATTGAGTAACAAACAAACATCTATCCATCCATCCATACTTTCGCATTTATAATATTAGTTAGATGGTAGCAAAATATGATACCTTGAACATGAAACTGTTTCATCTTAAAATACTATATTTCTAACGGAAAAGTTCATACTTAAAAACGAAATGATAGGGATTTAAGCAATGAACTTCGCCGTTATATACATTTTTGCCTGTTCCTTAGAACCAGTTGTTAAATTTGGCAACACAGCTGTTTCGTGTTCTATTACAAAAGCATTTCAATTGAATTCTAAAACATATCAAAAGCAAGTCACTGAAGTTAATTTTTTTACAACCGCGACCATCCTTTTTTAGGCAACCCATCTATACAAAATATAAAATGCTTTGTCCTGAATGACTGACTGACTGACGGTTCAACGCATAGTCTAAACCTCTGATCATAGAGACCTGAAACTTGGAGAGTGTGTTCTTTGTATGACTTAGGCGGATGCCCCCCACCTCTAAGGGGGGCAAAGTTTTATGGGACAACATGATTTCTTGGTCAGATCTACTTAAAATTTTGCATAAACATTCTTTAACAGAATCGATGGAACACGAGTTTCGAATTTTTTTGAAATTCATCCCCTGGCGGGGTTTAAAACGGGTGGAAAGTTGTTTTGGGGGCGATTTGCTTCGATGTTGATATCAATACTCCTTAGTGCTTTTGATTTAAATTACATTTTATTTTGACACAGTCATGTTTGAAAACTCAATCCGATTTTATTTAAAACTAGATTTTGCCCGCGACTTCGTCTGCGTAGAATTAGTAATTTGGATAGGGTAGCTTAGTGGTAGGCAAACATTCAATTAGAGCCAAATTAATAATGACAATGTTACCCTTTAGGGTATTGCATCTTCGTAGTAAATTTCACTTCCCTTTTCACAATTTTGATGATTTCTGCAATCAAAACTATTCTATTCCCTTCCCCGGGCCCATAACAATATCCATATTCCCGTTTAAGTCGGTTCAGCGGCTTAAGCGCAAATAAGGTAAAAGACGGACGCACTATTACCTACATTTTACAATATTAGTATGGATTTTTAAAAACCCTTCTGATATTCAGCTTGAAAGAAGGGAGGCCTGAGGGCTGATCCCCGATTTTGCCCTCCTCCACAGGTCTTCTTTAAACCGCTAAAACACATAGATATTATTTATTTTTGTGTCTAATCAAAAGTCTTAAAATAAAGTTCCACGCTTCTACCTACAAAAATCACAAGAGTTCTATACAAATCAATCCCTATTTCAAATTTAACCACCAACAAAACTCTTAAAAACTATTTTTATCTAATCGAAAGCTTGAAAAAAAAGTTTCAAACTTCAGCTTTAAAATTGACCAACTTCCATACAAACTTTCATCCCCTCTGCAAGCTTTTTTCTAATTAAAAAGGAACCTAGTCGTTTCTCTAAGTCAATTTTATCTCTGTACCAAATTTCATAAAATCGGTTCAGTGGATTAAGCGTGAAAGCGTAACATACAGACAGACAGACGAATTTACTTTTTCATTTATAATATTAGTAGAGATAGGGATTATTATAAAACACTAGCTGTTGCCAGCGGCTTCGTCTGCAAATAATTCGTTTATCGCTATCCCGGGGGAACTACGCAATAATCCGGGATAAAAAGTAGCCTATGTGCTATTCCAGACTTTTCTCTATCTATGTGCCGAATTTCATCCAGATCCGTTGGGCCGTTCTGGCGTGATTGAGTAACAAACAAACATCCATTCATCCATCCATCCATCCATACTTTCGCATTTATAATATTAGTTAGATTTTGTTTTAAAAACCGGCCGATTGCGAGTCGGACTCGCGCACCATGGGTTCCGTTCAATTTCGGCAAATGATATCCAGTGTTAGCAGAGCCCTGCTCCTAAGCTAAATGTGGGCAGTGTGAGGTCATTTTATATTGGTTTCTTACACAGGCAGACATTAAAGATATACTTTTGGTTTTATTTCATTTTAGTTGTGCTATATGACACCATCATACGAAATTTCTAAGACAACTGGAAGTACCTTCTTACTTACCCAGTATGTTTTGAGAGCACGGCGATTTGTATGGAAACACTCTTTCTAATGACTGGTACTTTGTGATTGTTTAGATTTGAGGGTTGATCTTTTCATAACTCCAAGGGACCGCAGATCTAAGTAGCAGAGGTATTAATTTCAACTTTATACCTATGTACGCGTTCCTGAGTAAAAGGAACTTGACAGATAGAGGGACGGACGGACACGACAGACAGACCACTAAGTGATCCTGGGTCCCTTTTTTCTTTTACGGAATCTTGAAAATTGATAGGTAGGTACTTCCCATTTTTCATTCATATAGCGTAGCGACATCTATTAATGAATGGCGGAACTAATTCATCCATAGTAAATTTAATTATTCTTCTGCTGCTTTCTATTATTGTAACATATCACATGTACTACATTTTTGGACTCAGGACTTGCTCCTCTTTCATTTAGTATCCCATTAAATAAAGCATTTTTTTTTTTTGTGGACCCCCTTTTTCTTTTATATCTTGACTTCTAGGTGGAATTTCGAAAAAAACGTTCCATGGTAGTTTAAGTTAGACCTCCAGCAACACAATAAAAAAACCGCATTCCGTTTGGTGCAGTAGTTTTTGCGTAGCGCGGTAACAAACATACAGACAGACAGACAGACAAAACATTTTAAATTGGTATTTTTGGCTTCTATAGCGCTTATAGAGGTCCCTTAATTTATTTTTTCTTTAATATCTCTCATGTACAGACATCGACCTGTTACAGTTTTATTACATGTATGTAATAATGTAATGTATAGAGAAGGTTCAACTCACAAAAAAGCCTAGTACAAGGCAAATACTCCTTAAAGTTTGGATTGGCTCGAAAGTCACCGTATTATATTAGTACCGCATTTTGAAGGTTTTTAAACTTTAGAGAGGTCATTCCCTCGGGATAGGGAATGAATGGGGTTTATAAGTCCGCTGCAAATAATTACTAGAGTCAGCGAAGTGGAGTTAACGATCGGATGAAGACATAACTGACAAATCACTGTGTTGCAGAATCTTATGGTTCATATTTTATCATTTTATTGATTATTATTATTATATAGATTTCCTCTGCGAGAATTCTAGACAAACTCCCTGTAGTGTAATAATAGAGTAGTAATACTACTTAGACTAAGAACTATCTTAGTTATTCTCAGTCTGAGTAGAGGCAACAACAATGAACCAAACTACGATGTTTATGCGCCATAAATTCACTCAGAGTTGTAAATGAGTAGGTACATTCATCATACTGAAACTAACAAACATTTCGCAACAGAACAAAATTTTTACTATCAAATTAGGTTCTACTCAGTACTCATTTATGCGTTCATAAATATAAAATAAATCAGTGTAGAGTTTGAAACGTGTTAAGTGTCTCGTGGGATGTTGGTGATAGTTGGGCCTGTGTGACATAGGTGTACAACCTCTCGCCATAGCGTAATAATTTGTAGTAGTGGGCGCACATCTTTATCTCGGCGCTAGGTGCATATATCTCTTCTTTGGACACATTTTGCAGTCTTCACAGCATTGTCTGGAGAAGCAAATTATCTTGGGCAAAGATGGCAGACGTGCTAGGGGAAGGGTGACCTACAAGGTGGTCTAACATGATAAGGGTGGATTTTTGACGTTGTAATTTGTGTGCCATACTAAACGTATTGCACACAAATTACAACGTCAAAAATCCACCCATAAATGATAAAGAAGGCGGTGGGCGGTACCGTGTTGTAGAAGGAAACTGATCGTATGTGGTCATTATCCTCAAAATTGAGGGAAAGAGGAAGAAGGAGGTGAGAGAGAAAGTAGGACGGACTAGGCGTGCGAATTAGGTTGCCCTGTCTAGACAGCCGAGTTGTCTCACTAGTTGATATTAATACACTATACTAAAGTTTTTTTTTGGGAGATTAAGATTTAAGGTCCGACCACACAAGAGCGTAAAAGACGTTGAAGGTGCGCAACAAAATGTATGAAGAAACGGTGAGAAAACATGACGCGCGATAGTGTGGTCGGTCCTTAAAATGTATAAAGTTATGTTGTCGCTGTGGCAGCGCGACTACCGTAGTTTAGTTTAGTTAAGTTAGTTTTTAGTTTGGTTGGAGACCGAAAACCAGCGACCTCGCTGAGTCTCCCTTCCATTTTACCTTCGCATATAATTCTAATATTTGGTTTTAATCACTTGTATTTTTGTTTCTTCTGTTTTGAAATTGTTGTGTTGGTGAATAAAAAGTTCTTCTATTCTTCTATTCTAAAGTCTAAAGCACTTGAACAATAATATTTTCTGCTTCGTACGCTACTCAGTCTGGGGATTGTGGCACTGAGTTTAATTTATTTTATTACTATTAGGTACCAGAATTACAAGTATCACACTAAGGTAACATGAAATCGGGTAAACGGCCGAGTTAAGTGCCAGTGTAAACGGGCAATTATAATCCGAGAAGGGCAACCTCGTTCGGTCTTACTCAAATTACTGATCAGCCCCGCGATATCTCTCGGGAAACGCATAATACTGTAGTTTGTAATAGAGATGTGAAAAAAATTATCGATAATGGAAAAAAAGAGTAGTCTGTTTTTTATTATTTTTTTGGACTTTCATACCTCAAAAAGAAAATGCCGCGATCACCATAGTCTATTTATAAGTCTGTAATGTCTGAAAGCTCCTTCGTTTCATATTAAGTTCAAATCTCATTAGCTTTTAAAAACTGTTTTACATGACTTGACTTCACTATATCGCGGATATAGCAAAGCTTATAAAAATATCACTTGGATTAGGTATTTCTAGAAAAATTGTATCACAAAATCTTATTACGTTTTCGTATTTTTACATTAGAATCAACACTTTAAAAGCTTTTCCGCTGATCGTCCTTAATGTACTCCATTTAAACAGGCTCGCAAATAAATAACTAACTAACTTGGCTCAGGGACCCAAATAGGGTCTTGGCCTCCGAAACGAGAGCACGCCATCTGTCCCGATCGTGCGCAGCTTCTTGCCAGTCGTCGACTTGAAGACGTCGCAAATCCGCCTGGACACTGTCCCCCCAGCGATACCTGGGTCGCGCAACCCGGCGGCGACCAGTCGGTCATCCCACGTACGCCCTTTTGGCAGCACGATCCTCTCCCATTCGGAATAGGTGGCCGAATCAGCGAAGTCTGTGTGATTTTGTTACGCCGATGATGTTGGGTTCAGCCAGCTCATGGATCTCAGAAAACAGAATACCTCGCAAATAAATTATGATTTTAAATATTCTTAGCAAGTTAGGGTGCGACCAAACTGCCGCGTATACGCAGTGACGTGTCGTATGCGTCACGTTTTCTCACCGTTTCTACATACATTTTGTTGCGATTCCGTAACGTCACCGTTTTTTAAGCGGCGGTGTGGTCGCACCTTTAACTTACAAAACAAGGAAAAGAAGACTCTTTTATAAGTATTTTTTCATTGGTTTCCGACCAAGCAAATTAAGCCATTTATCGATTTTTACGTGCTTAGTCACATCCCTCGCGTGTCTCCAGAGTAACTTCCAACAAAGGCCATACTATAAGCAATTATTTGCTGTCCCGAAGTCAACTAAGTTTGGCTCGAACTTCTTAGCCTGGTGGTTTTCTTGCTAAGTGGAATAATACATTATTCACAAGTTGTTCCTTATGAATAGGTATTTTTAATAACTAGCTTAATAATTTTAAATACTTAAAAGAATAGATATGAACAGGAACTACCTACTTATTTAGTTGACGTTGACAGCGTACAGACTAACACCTTTATACATAAACGCTTGTTAAGTCTGTGTTACCTTTACATTATCAACCGTCAAATCCTGTGTGTCACAAAATATGTTCATGAAACAAAACCAATAATACAGCCACTCCGCGAGCACGTGTAGTGTGTTGTGTGATCGCACATAGTAAGGTGGGCTACAGATCAGGGAGGGACATATTCGTCGATTTTTAGGGTTCTGTACCTCAAAAGGAAAAACCGGAACCCTTATAGGATCACTTTGTTGTCCGTCCGTCCGTCCGTCCGTCTGTCTGTATAGACCCTTTTTCTCAGGAACGCGTGGAGGTATCAAGCTAAAATTTATAATCAAATACTCAGGTCTACTGCCCCTTAAAACTGTGAAAAAATCAATTTTCTAAGCCAACGCAATCAAAAGATACAGCCGTTTATGCCGCAAATTTCCGCAACTCTCAAGGGTATCAAAACCTACGGGGTAATTCCCGTGAACGCAGAATCTTGAAATTTGGTATAAAGGTAGGTCTTATAGCACAGATTAAGGAATAATTGCGAAAACCGTAAATATGTATGTACGTCTGTATATATCAGTGACCAATATAAAGTGACCCCACACTGCGTACGTTTTGCTTTGGAGCAGGGCTCTGCTTACACTGGTTTCAGATATTTATAGATAATGAATAATGATACGGAACCCTCGGTGCGCGAGTGCGACTCGCACTTGGCCGGTTTTTTTGTAGCATACGGGATACATCATTGGAGACCATTAATGACATCCTAATACTACTTTCATCAACTCGATAATTGTCGGTGACTATTGACAATTACAAATGCAATGCGTATTCAATATGAAGCTAACCGGCGTAGATTCTCGACTATTGGGATTGTTATTTTTTTTTAAACACATACATATAGGTATAGAACTACCAACAGCCGCTTGGTAAGGTCGAATACAGGTCAAACAATTTTTTTGCAAAATATCCGTAATCCTTGAGTATTTTCGAACGCCAGTAAGATAAAACAGTTCGCAAGCCCCATACTTCGAAATGGTTTTCAAATCAGGGTATGTTGTAAAAAAATGAACAATCCCAATTTTGTAATGTAAACAGAATTGTCACTAGGCACCGACAATTGACAACATTTCATATTTCTGAGTCTATAATTTAAATGGTTCTCTGTATTTTGTTTGAAAAGATGAACATGCTGACAGTTTAATTTTTTCGCTAGGGCTTGCATTTAATTTATAATTAATTTATTAATTTTTGCTTATTCTAAAAGGGCGTAACTCCGATACTATCACAGGATACACACTTATCCCTTTGTCTTTTCTCTATAGAAAAAAAAACTGACGTTAATTTCAAATTGTCAATGTCAGGCCCTATTCTCCATTATTCGATTTTCGGGGTTCGCTTCGTGCTGTTCCGCTCATACTAATATAGTAATTATCTTGAGAGTGAGAGAGAAGGTATGCAACGAACTTCGAAAATATAATTTCAGAGTTGCCCCCCTTGTACTTTGAAGTTGTCAAAAATACAAAATTATGATCGCTTATTTTTTCTCGTGAAAAAAGCAAAGGTGTTTCACCCATCCTGCGGTAGTTTTGGTAAAATTAGGACATATTTTTAATTAATTTTTAGTTTTTATAATAAGCGATATTAAAATTATATAAACATATTGCAGTGATCAGGAGGCAAAATGCTTTCAAACCATATATACATTTTCAGGTGTTATAAAAATGAAATGTTGTCAATTGTCGCTTTGGTGAATTAAAGGCCTGGTAGGTATAGCCTTTTAATCTTTGTATGAGACAGACGCCGACGTCTTGTGCGGATTATTGCGGTGTGACACGATAATTGGTTTTACTTAATTTAATGATGTTACTACAATAATTCGACCAGTTAATCCTATTTATTTTGAGAACCTAGACTTTTAATCTATTATTGTAAGACTCTAGCAGACTATGACTATCGGAATCTATATAAATACATGAGCTGGATTAAATAAAGTTATCCAATTACTTTCAGGCCAAATGCGGGCAACAGTGATGTTTTATGTTGTTTGTTGTAAGTAAATAATATATTATTTGATTTGTATCTTTAAATAGGTAATTTGATGTGTTGGATTCTCTTTGACATTGAACTAAGGCATGAGATGTTAAAGAAAACTGAGAGAAAATTAATTGAACGAAGACTTTTAATCATAATACTATTTTCGATTGGTCCATTGGAAATGCCCAATATTCGTCACAAAAAATATTTTGCCTCTCAAAATATATAATATCAATCCTTTAGGTTAGTGGATAAATTTGGTGTTGATAAAAATTCGCGTGAACAAAATACATTCACCATTATTTTAGTCCGACAACGAAAGGACAAACTGTAACTAACTTGTAGAAACTGTACTGACGAGCAAAGTCAAAGTCAAAGGGTGGATTTTTGACGTTGTAATTTGTGTGCCATGCTAAACGTATTGCACACAAATTACAACGTCAAAAATCCACCCCAAAATTCTTTATTTGCATAAAATGTGGTACATTGTGGTGGCAAAAATAACGGATCGCTTTAGTTACATGATATTGCTCGTCAGTGTAGAGTACCTGAATGACCGGTTTCTGCACATCTTTGCTCTGCTCCACATCTATTAATATTTATTAAACGTCTCTTAATTAATTAAATTCTTAATTGTCACAGGACCTAAGCCAAGGTTGTTTCAGGGAACTGCGTTGTTTTGTTCCTACCGCAATCTGGTAGCGCTAATCCTACAGAGACCGCAGATTGGACACGCTAGTGTTTTTACGCGTAGTTTGCACCAGACATTTCGTTTTGGCAGAGTGTCAAACATTTTGCACCGAGTGGCCAGGGTTTGGGTCACTTGTTCTCATCAAATACGACAAGCGATATAGTGGAAGCGTTTGAGTGGCGTTTGCGTAGTAGGCGTTTAGAGCGTGTCATTTGACACCTAAGCGATGGAAAGTGACGGTAGAACGTTGACTAGCGCGGGGCTAAATGAGTTTTAACTGTATTTTTTAATTACCTACAGAAAGGCAATGAATGATAATCGCATATCGATTTGAAACCGGTGCTAATCGATCTCTCCATCTATTGTGTAGTAGTTATTCATGGTTGTAGATTTAGTTTATTTTGGAGAAAGCCAAGTAACTCGAGTAATAAACGTTTATTTTATAGGTGATTGCGTATAGTGTCGTAAAAGTTCATGTACGCAGCGGAGGTAAAACTTGGATCTGACGAAATTTTTTTTTTTAATCCCTTTGTCTGGTATGAACTGAATGTTTCGGCTAACATATTAACTAAGCCTTTTATATTCTATTTGCTGTGCAATGCCCAGTTGGCCTTTAAAACTATATTATGGGTACTATCGGCACGTGACTTACCCGAAATCAAATTAAGAAAACATAAGAGAGACCCAGAAATAAAAGTTTCATATTGGGTCGAGCATTACGTGGAGTCCAAACACTCATAGGTTATTCAATGAATTATCTAGTTGTCGAACGATGCGGCATTCGCCCAAGTACTCTGACCTATAGGTACGAACCTCGAGGGATAAATTGCCTGGTTCTTGTCTAATGTAGTAACAAGTTGTAGAGCTAACTTTTGAATTAGATATAACTTTAATTGAGAATAACTGAGTTACAACACAACGGATAACTCACGTATAAAAGTCGAAGAATAAACTGAGCTGAACTGGGCTGCTAGAGCTGTTTTAAATATTGACCAAACGGTGAGTGTGAGCGAACCTTTACAAAGTGACGTGATCAGTGTTGTGTGCTGCCCTACTTTAGACTATAATAAAAATGACGATAAAAATGAGGGTAGTTGTGCGCCGATGTCAGCTGCGCCGAGTAGCCGCGCGAGCAGAGCATTGGCACGCAGTGTTCGTTTCGCTGCCGCCGGGGCGAGCGCTCCCTGATGAAGGGCTTCGAAATAGTCCGAAACAATTGTCGGAGCAATTCTTCGGCTTCTATACGTGAGTTATCCGTTGTGTTGTAATTATGTGTTGGTCTCACGGTAGTTTCATGTTGAAAATAACTGAGTTGTTCCGTCCTGAGACCATTAAATTTTAGAGATGTCAGAATTATACACTTAAAAATGCAAAAAAGACTTGACATTATCTATTTAAGGGTGTAAAGCTAAGATGTTTGTCCTTGAAACTCTTAGTAAACAACATTTATTTTAAGACACTAGGAAAAAATACCGGCCGTGCCAGCAACAACATCTCCAGAGCCCAGAATATTTTGAAGTAAGTGTCGGCTAAATGCAAACCTTTTGTTAAATTAAAAGAACATCACGCGAATTTGCCTTTTTCTAAAAACCACATTTTATAGGTGTTGAGCTTGTTTGTGCAATTATTATAATTAGTAAAGCTCAGTAATAAGGCATGCTTACAGTAGACGGTTCAACAACCCTAATATACATTTTGGTAATCATACGAGTAAAGTTTCTGTCTGGATATGTCTGCATTGTTAATTGAAATACTTGGTATGTACCTACGAGTTCATACTTAGTACATGCCTTTCAGATGTAAATCTAGTCTCGTCATTGCTATTATTACAATAGCTATTACTACTAAGTGATAACCTAGCACTTGGAAAATAAATAGACCCCTTTTGGTAGCACTAGATTTTATACAATAATATAAACGACCTTTCAGTTCTGTTGGTACTTTATTAATTGGTTAGGTAGGTACTCTGTTATGTCAAGGAATAGATAGAGCTTTAATTTAATACTAAATCTACTTAATCATGGTCTTCTTACTTAATGTCAAAATGATGAATTCTCGTATCAATTGATTCCTTTCACCACTTCAAACTTAAGCCCCTTCACAAGAGCAGTTGAAAATTTTTCAATCACGTAATATAACCTAAACTGATATTCAAAGCATTCTCAATACGTTGTTGTCAGGCACAACATTGGGTATAATTCTCCATACGAGGAATCCTCGCTTACGGGGTAACGACCGAGTTCTGTTATCGATCAATGTAACTGAACCAACCATATCGATCCATGTCATTTTGCTTAATTGTATATACATAAGACTTTCCTAACTGAACTCCCCAAATACAATACTTGTACGCGTGCGATGTATACCTTAAATTAATGATGTGTTATTATGTAGGTATCCCTATCTTGGTTATTTGTTATTATAATTTATTTATTCTCCGCTCTAAATCAACTGCTTGCCTATCATTGTTAACATTTCCTCTCTTAAATCAGGTTAACTGGAAGATATCCCTTTCCAGGGATCATTTCGCCTTTGTACTATTAATATTCTTTGTCAAAATTAAATTTTCACAGAAATGAGGACATCGTACTAAAAAATAACCTTGTGCCCAGCAGTGGGACAGATTATTATCATCATAAAAAGTTTTTATTATCTTGAGACTTGCAAAATAAGTGCGCCATTTTTTCTTCGCAAGCTTAGTCGCAGGTGCATGCCTGTTATATGCAAATAATGTGTCTACTTTTTTGCTACTGGGCGTTTGCGGCGCTTGCCGATAAACATTAAACTCCAAGGAAGAACCGAAAAAAAGTATTTAGAACTCATTAAACTTCTAGTAAGTTAAAAGTTTAAATAAATTACTTTTTGTGAAAAATGTTATTAACGCATCAAATAATCTGTATCTATCTGTATGCTGCCTTAGATGGTATAATTTTCACCTTTTTGTGTTTTTTTTTAATGCTATGGATATAGGTATTTTTCCTTAAAGCTGTATCACGTGCTAATCATCCATAAGCCTAGCTCACTAGCGTTCATTGCGGACACATAACATCCGACCCTTTTTTGCACAAGCCCAATTTAGGAAAACATAGATAAAAACTAAATAAAATGTGGCTACTTTCAACATGAAACTACCGTGAGACTCAAACATAATTACACCAAACCGGATAACTCACGTATAAAAGCCGAAGTCTGATGAAGGACTACGGAATAGTCCGAAACAATTGTCGGGGCATTCCTTCGGCTTTTATACGTGAGTTATCCGGTTTGGTGTTAGTTCAAATGTGGATACTTTCAAAAATGGATAGTTCCTGCAAAATAGTCACTTCAAACCATTTTTATTTATTAATCATGTTATTCCTGTGTATCTAAAAATCTAAAAAAACGTAACCCGTCACGATTTTTTTTTAATAATTATTACCAATTAATAGGTAAGTAATTAATGGCTTTGTGAAATGAAGAATTATGAATTTGTCAAATGTTCGTTTGGTGAAATGATTGTAATCCTTCTATCATAATCGTAACCGTAATAATATAAACACGTACACATAATATAACTAGGTACCTATTGATTTGATTAGCAAAACAGGTATTTTGAAATCATTTAAATAAAAGTAAAATATAAAGTTGGTTAATAACCAGCCAAAATTACGATAGTTAATATGACACAATGTGAAAAATGCCTGGTTGGCTATTTCGCGATATTTTGTATATGTGTGTTAAAAACACGTGTTGCATCGCATATGACTTTTCTTTTTACGCACTATCTACTAACTAACTACCTCGTCTGCCCTCCATGTAACAATGAAATATATTTTTATTAGAGTAATGTAGGTATAGCCCGAAAAACCGTTTCTTAGAAACAAGAGACTGCTTTACCGTCCAAAGGTTCAAAGTCATGAAACAAGTCTTTCAAGGTCTATTTTTCGACGTCGAAAAAACTTATTTAATAACTTTTGGTTTCATTTTTAAATACCCGCCCTTAGACTGAATAAAAAGTCAAGAAAGAGTGCTGCAAATGACAATGTGAGGCTGGTTTAAACTACGCCTTGATGTGAGCCTACAGCTGCACGCACACAAGTGAAACCAAGCCGTGGTAGTCCGGTAATTTGACCTTTGGTCTGTCAAAAAGAATGGGTCGTGGAGTTAAGCCCGGGCTCGCGTCTCTAAGATCGGAACATAAAGATCTACATTTGAAATGCATGGGAACTATAGTCCAAGCCCAAGCAGTCGAAAGGAGACCTTTAAGGTTCAGACACGCACACGTCTAGGCGTAGTTTAAAGTAGCCTCGCTTTGTAGTTTGTATTTTTATTAAGTCTCTCCCGTCTCTGATACTTGCAATTTTTCTGTTATGAAAATTAACGCCCCATAAATAAATTTAACTAGACCATCAGTGCAATATAAATTTGCTTTGATGATGAAATTTGAAAATCATTACGAAATAAAGTCTCGTTTAGAATAAATTGTTTGTACAAGCATCCGCTGTAGCGCTCCGATGGACTTCACAATGTCAAAAACACTTATTGAAATACTGCGTCTAGTAATTTTAAAATACATAGAAGATGAAATTCCGGCATTGCTGTCGTGTCGGTCCGGAAGGCCGACAAACCGTCGTTTATAAAAATTCAAAGGTCGGACTTTGAGGAAGTCGCTTTAACAGCTGAGCGATGGACGTAGTAGATTAAACTTCAGTAGGCGAACTATAAATAACGAAGTGATTAAGAACACGGACGACACACACCATTATACGAGTAGGTATGTTTGTATATTCGACGCGAAAAGTTCCATTTATTTTTCAATGCTCAATATTAATACAAAAAGTTCAAGGAAGCTAAACGAATCATTTATTCGCAAGAAGCTTCGTTACGCACCTATCGTAAATATAATTCGCCGATAGTAAACATTGATTCCATACTTGTGTTCTAAATGTAGGTCTTACCTATTTTTAATCGGGTTTCTACGATCGTCGACATGTAAGTGTCATTAGATAACGTAGAAAACGAAATTTGTGATTTTTCAACGTATTTGAGGCTTTGCACTTCGATCTTTGGAAAGAGACAATTGGCGTCGCGTAAATCAGAGCGAGACAACGCTCTACAAAGCCGAAATTACCCGAGACATCTCGTAACTAACTGGTTCGCTAAGTAACACACAAGGTATTCAAATCTTAAAAGGCGATTTTAACTAACTCCTAACAGTCCGATTGATTTGAAATTTAAAAGTTGTATCCCAAGAAGCTTGACTTTTTTCGACACTTCCGAATAGTATCGTTAACGTCAACCAGTTTACACAAAACTTTGATAAATTATGTACTTAACTTCCTTCAAAATCACTCTATCTATTGGTGAAAACCGCACGAAAATTTGTTGAGCCGTTTCTGAGTTTATTGCGTTCAAACAGACAGACGAGGCGGAGATCTTTGTTTTATGATATGTAGTGATAAGTGTAAAGTGATAAAAAAGCCGTGGTAGCCTAGTGGTTTGACCTGTGGCCTCTCAAGCAGAGGGTCGCGGGTTCAAATCCCGGGCTCGCACCTCTGAGTTTTTCGGAATTTATGTGCGATATCTCATTTGAAATTTACCATGAGCTTTTCGGTGAAGGAAAACATCGTGAGGAAACCTGCACACAACTGCGAAGCAATTCAATGGTGTGTGTGAAGTTCCCAATCCGCACTGGGCCCGCGTGGGAACTATAGCCCAAGCCCTCTCATTCTGAGAGGAGGCCTGTGCCCTGCACTGGGACGTATATAGGCCGGAGAGAGAGAGAGAGAGAGAGTGACAAGTGTTCCTCGTCTGCTGTGAGACTGTGTGTCGTGCCTGAAGCCCGGCCGCAGGTGGGTCGCCGAATATATTTAGCGCGTGAGTCGCGGCACGTTCATTGTCACTGTGCGCCAAGGTCCGCGACAAATTGTTGGCCCATGCGCGACAACTACCGTTATGTAATGGACGAGATTGTAAACAAAAGATTTATCAGTTATTTTTGGGGTTAATTTGCAAAATTGTAATACCTATTAACTACTGGCTTAATGAGCTGTATATCTCGCGACTATATTTTTTACGTTTCAACTCCCATGGATTCACAATTAAAAAAAAAAAACTGAAAACTGAGTTGAAAAATAAATAAATATATATTTATAGAACGTGCTCTCAAAATTTCATGAGAATCGGTTGGGAATTGCGACCTGTAGAGGAGAACAGAAAGTCGGATACACGAAAATATTTTTGACCAAACTGAAACGGAGATGCTTCACTCGCGCTTTACACTCAGTCAAATGGGTATACCGAAAATGAGCTCTAACTGTTTTACATGTCTGGTTGCATGGAATTTTCTATTTCAACCTAAGCTGTAGTCACGGGGGGACGAAAAAAGACTGATGTTCACTTGTTTAAGTTTTGCGAACTACCCGCACATTGTTCTTAGTTTTATATTGGCACCCTAACACGCTGATAAACAAATCAATGTCCGATAATTTCTTTGAACACGTTTACATCCTAACTTAACATCTACATTTTCTATAACTGGACTCCATGAAGCTTATAACTTATAACAATTATCTCAGTAAAAAAAAATTGTGGATACATTTTGATTTTAACCAACCAATGTTCCAAGACGTCGTTTCTCGACACGCCTAATCCACCTGATATTAATCTCATAAAGCGTTTAAAAGAACATTCCCAGTAGTGATAATAAATCGTCGCAGGGACACGTGTTAGTCTAGTGTATTTATACTCGGCTTTACATCCGCTAAAATGCTGTGTAAAAAGTATCGCGATTTATCAGCTTCGTAGGTACTGAAAATAATTAATGATTAAACGAACTTACCTGTATGTGAAGTTCAATCATAATTATTCGAAGGCTTCGTCCGGAGAGATTAGCATAGCAACATGTAGTACCGCGGTACGTATCGCCACATTCACACACTATATTTGAGGGTTGATCTCACTTTTTTTTTTTTTTTAAAAGAGGGTACACCTTATGCATTTCTTAGCAAAGCCGTTCCTGTCTGGCTTCATTTAGTTTAGAGCACTTATGTCAAAATATTTGCCGACATAATGGGGGTAAAGTACCTTGTAGACTGGGTGGGCGGGATGCTAATCTCTCCGGACGAAGCCTTCGAATAATTATGATTGAACTTCACATACAGGTAAGTTCGTTTAATCATTAATTATACTCGGCTTCGTCCTTCGAGATTAGCATAGCAACATGTAGACTTTTAGAGCATTTTATGTCGTGAAATATTTACTCCTAAATTCAGGATAATATAATTGAATTGAAATTTAGTTCCAATCAAAAAAACGGTTTATTTAGCTATATAGTATACGATTACAATTTTTAGATTGTTACAGGAGAACTAATGATTAAGTATTATTTCAGCGAAGGAGGTGTTTTCTGCAACAACTTCTATGGGCCTATTGTAAAATTTATAGAAAGTATTAGAACTGCCGCTCCAACCAGCCGTCCTTTTGATAGTGTCGAGGCTTACGCCCATACGGTGCGCGGCAGAGGTAGCCGCGTGCCGCGTGCTATGGGCACCGAACATCGACACGTCAATCCCACTCTCACTGAGAGTGTTTCGGACCCATCGACTAAGTGTCTGAGTGGAGACGGCAGTGTAGGGTTTTCTTAAACTAATAAATAGTGAATTGACATTTCCGCGGAGTGAAGCTGTTTTATTCAGATAAACCATAAGGGTCTTCGCCGGACATATTTCTGGCTTTTGATTAAAAAATGGCAATTTTAATAAAGGTTGACAGGTGCCAGGTCTAGAAGTTTTAATCAGGTCTGGAACTTTAATACAAATTAAATCTTGGGACACAATAATATTATCTAATTTAATTTTTGCCATGGTTTGCATTCTATGGCCAGTAACAAGAGCTAATAAAGTAATTAATTTTTTAGTAATTATATCTAGTGTTAGATTTTCATTGGGGTAACATTGTTCTAGGAATCTTAATACAATGCCAGTATCCCAGGTCGTATCATACCTGGGTAATGGGGGACGGAGTCGAAAAATGCCCCTAAAAAATCTTTTTATTCTTTCATCTTGTCCTACGTGTCCTCCCAATATTAAAGATAAAGCTGATTTACAAGTATTTAGAGAACTATACTGGGCTCCTTCTGTATATAAATTAGTAAAGAAATTTACCACATCATTAATTGAAGACGTATACAAATCAACATTATTCCAATTACAATAATTATACCATTTTTTCAAATAAACATCATATTGCTTTAAGGTATTATTAGATAGTGAAGCTAACATCACATCCAACGCGCACTCCGGAACATCTTGTTTCATGTATGCCGTCCGGATAATACACCGACTGCCAGGGTAAGTTTGGTGTGGAAGTTGCGTTGGCTGTAAATGGGATCAAATATCATATTTCTATTGGCTTTTAGTAATAACAATTCTGATATTAAAAGTTGTCTAAATAAAGGGTACCAAGGTTGGGTGGGCCACATTGGTACCACCACAATACCGACTGCTTGCTCTGCCACAATCTTACGTAAGGTTTTGAGTACCATAGAGAACGGTGGAAAGGCGTAGAAAAACGTTTGGGTCCATTTAATTGTGAATGCGTTTATTGCAAATGCCTCTGGGTCGCGATGCCAAGAAACGAACAATTCACATTTCCGATTAATTCGGCTAGCAAAAAGATCAATGTGAGGCCGACCAAACTTTGAAACAATGCATTGAAACGCTGAGTTAGTGAGTTCCCACTCTATATCCGGATGGGTACGGCGAGATTCTAAATCCGCTTCCTTATTATCTGTGGATCGTATGTATGAAGCAAAAACAAATATTTTGCGTTGTTCGCACCATTGCCACAATTCTCTAGTTATTTGTGTAAGGTGAGGGTATTGTATACCTCCCATTCGATTAATGTAAGAGATAGCAGTGGTATTGTCAATGCGCAATAAAATCTGACTATTAACAAGACTTTTGGCAAAGATTTTAAGGCCAAAGAAAGCTGCCAGTAATTCGAGATAATTTATGTGCTGCTGACTTTCAACGGCACTCCATGGCCCGCTAGCTCTGTCATCTCCGCATGAAATGCCCCATCCCGTAGTTGAAGCATCCGAGTATATTTCCAGGTCATAAATGTCCTCCTTTATTTTGTTTACTGATGTTTGTATAGAATGATGCCACCATTGTAAATCAGGTAAAGCAGTATTAGGAATTGACATATAACGATCATAATCATCGTAATCTTTTAAATTTAAGTATTTTAAACGTTCAAAATATTTGGTGTACAACCAACCGTATTCGATGGCGGGACAAGCTGAAATCAAGAGTCCCACAAGGCGAGCAAAGTCTCTGATTTTACAGCGACTGACATGGAAATAATTTTCAATTTCCGTTTTAATTCGGTGAATTTTTTCGACGGGCAAACTGACCTGGAAATTGCTCGAATCTAGGATGTAACCAAGAAATGTACAAGATGTGTTTGGTATTAAACAGCTCTTTTCTTCATTCAATGAAAAACCTAAAGCCAATAGCAATGATTTAGTTTGAATTACATTTTCTTTACATTCTTTATATGTGTGAGCTAGGAGGAGCCAGTCGTCTAAGTAGACTGTAGATAAATACCCTGCGGAGCGCAAAAGCCGAGCGACCGGCTTCATAATTTTTGTGAAGACATAAGGGGCCGTGCTGAGTCCAAATGGTAATACATTGAACTCATATAAGTCAGGACCCCATTGAAATCGTAAGTATTTTTTACAGTTTTTGTGTATTTTAATCGAAAAGTATGCGTCTTTCAAATCCAATTTGGCTAAAAAACAATGTTTGGTAATTAGTTTTAAGGCAGTGCGAAGGTCTTCTATTTTAAAATGACTAGTGTCAAGAAATTTATTCAATTGTTTAAGATTCAAAATAAATCGTTTCTTTCCGTCCGGTTTTGGAACAAGAAATATGCTAGAAATGAATTGACCTTCGCATGGCTTACATTTGGATATAACACCTGAAGATAGCAACTGAGTGATAGCTTCACTAAAGTGAAAATAGTCCGGGTCGCTGGTCTTACGAGCCGGCGGGATATTTACTTGAAATACAGGTCGGGTGAAAGGTATTTTATAACCTCTGACATATGACAGCACTACAGGGTCATTGGTTACAAGAGACCACTGGTTATAATGGTCAGCGAGTGCACCTGCAGCCCTTACCGGCTCTAGCGGCGCGGGGGAGCGGCGCGCGGCCGCTGCGACGCGCGCGATGCGGCGCCGCGCGGCGCCCGGCGAGCTGCTGACGTCGTCGGCAGAGTCGTCTCCTTCCGAGCTGCTGCTGGCTTCCGCAGGTTCTGATTGGAGCTGCGCCAGTTTTTTGACGTGCTGGGAACTGGCCTCGAGGTCGATGTTGATGACTTGACAAAAGAGTTGGTCGTTTTCAAATCCGATCCGGATTTGTTAATCGCCTTTGCGGTTTTCAACGTCTCTTGAAAGTTTTGTCCAAATAACAAACTGTCGATCTTTGTTATCTTTAATTGCTCCTTCATCTCCGGCTTAAGTGAAGATAAAATGTATTGGCGTCGAACTTCAGAGTCCTTGTGTTGACGATCACATAGTAAACGACCACTATTTATCAGGAGACGTAGTAATTCCGGTTGTTTTTCTTTAAATGACAACAACAAAGTTATCGCTTCACCCAAAGATGAAATTGCAGAGGCTAATATTTTTTGTTGAGCCTCTATTGCCTTATCTCGGTTAAGTATTGGTAAGGACAGGGCAGCTTTAATCTCCGGATTCAGAGATGGCGCATCTACCAATTTACAGTTAGCAGGTATCTTGTATTTGTCGGTTAACTCTTTACGTGTCTCCTTCGTTAATCCAGTAGTCACACAGTGTTCGAATCGTATAGCGATTTCTTTATGCAAATCAGGGCCAAAGTGGTCAGTTTTTGTAGGATCTAGACCAAGAATTTCCATTAGATCGCTGTCCAAAGCAATACACGCATTAGCGTCGGTCTCACGGAGCCCTGGCTCGAGAGCCGCGGCGGCCGGTTCCGCGGCGGCTGCGGGGGGCGGGCCGGGTGGCGCGGCGGGGGAGGTTGGCGCGGGCGGGGGAGTCCGCGCCGGCGCCGGTGTCGAAGTACCTCCGTACAGCACGGTTACTAAGTCCTCGCTCGGGGCGCGACTATGCCCTGAAGGACCAGGTACATCCAACACATCCTCGATTTGGCGGTCTAAAAATAAAATCAGGATTGAAAAAACCTGATATGTCAAGAGTCTGAAACAGCCATTGAGACTGTCCACTAAAATGACTAATATTTCCTTAGAAATAAATATACTATTCATAGTATGAAATCTTTGACAAACGAGATAGCCCTTTAAACTATCCACAAGTCTTAATTACGTTAGCAATGATATAGCCTCTTAAACTATACACTATGCTTGTTATATATTTAACAGGACAAACATGATAATTTAAGAAACAGCCTCTAGAACTGTTCACAAGAAAAAACTTCATGTCGTCTCAGTACCTAATATACTTGTAAAATAAACGCATATGCGCTTGTAAAAAGCTACATACAATTTGTACAGCACATTGGGTAACTAATTTACCCACCTAAATATTATACAAGATGGCAATCGAGCTCATCTCACCTTCGGTTTAAAGAAGTAGCCTCTGGGACTACCCACTGAACCGATCGTAGTTATAACGGTTTTACATATTTTACAACTAACCTGTGGGTTCCGACCGTCCAACGTGGCGGGAAGGTGATGGTTCCGCAGATGAAGAATCTGAAGAAATGCGCCTTATGCGCCTTTTGTTCCTACGAGATTTATGAATTTCTCGTTCCAGTTTCCGAAGTTTTTCTGCTAAGTATTTGAAATCTTCATCACTATTCTTTCTTTTCGACATTTTTTTTTTTTTTTTTTTATCGATACGTGCGAAGTGGCGAGCACTAGAACGCGAATGAAGCCAGACAGGAACGGCTTTGCTAAGAAATGCATAAGGTGTACCCTCTTTTAAAAAAAAAAAAAAAGTGAGATCAACCCTCAAATATAGTGTGTGAATGTGGCGATACGTACCGCGGTACTACATGTTGCTATGCTAATCTCGAAGGACGAAGCCGAGTATAATTACATTTCTTTGACCGGTAAAGATGAAAGTGCCTTGAAACAACGTGTATAAGTGCCGGCTCGTAAGTCTAGCGATGACCTTGTACCTATGCGCAGAAGTATAAAATACGGTATCCGTGGGTGCGCAGATCCCCTCCACGTGACGCGTCAGCGCTAGACTTATGTGCCGGCACGTATAACTGCCATGGTATTATATGTTAACTATTGCTAGCATTTTAAACTTTTGTTCTTTTTTTGTGGATAGGTTTAATTTTTATCGACTGTCAATCATGATTAGGTACAGTCACTTTCTTTAATTTAAATAGGACCCACGTCGGGTGTCATTGGTTTTGATTCAAAGGATTTTTGCAGAATGGGTCCTAAATTTTATTAAAGAACGTGGCCGTACTTGTAAAATGTATAGCAGGTACAAAAACGATTAATAATATTGCTAATACTCATTACTCTTTGCCATAAATCTCTATTTTAACGAAACTCCCTAAAATATTAATTCGTTTTGCAATTTGTGAAAATTTAATTATGAAAACCTGACTCTACAAATGAGGGGGGTTCCGTCGTGAAACAATTATTCATAATGAGTGGTGAGATAATACAGCCAGCCGTCTTCTGCTATATCCGTTTTTATTCGAGATACGTTTTGGCATAAATTATGGCTCTTCGTGATATTTCGGGATGACTTTATCGCACTTTGTTGTTAGTTCGTGGGGAATACCGTAACTTCTGGTGAGTTATTAAGATACAAAGGCATCGCGTTACGGCATTGCGTTCTTTGCTTTCTGCAATACCGGCCGCACAATGATCCAAACTTTTGCCAGCTTATCTAGTAGGATAATTAATTACATTATGTAATCTTACAAATAAGTAAATTAAAATCCATATATGATAAGATAACTTTCTTCAATAGCAAGCACAGGAGTTCACAAAGACTAATTTACTGATGATTTTCCTCGCAACTTCTTGTCGTGTGTTAAGCGCAGGAAAAATACATGTTGTTACTGTACTCTGGTCTATTCAATAATGATCAAACGAGTAATCCCTTGAATGCAGAAGAACAATGGCTCAAACGGTCGTATAAAAAATAATAATGAATGTCTTCTATAAACAAACAAGAAGCATTCATACTCCTAAATTCAATATACAAACTCCAATGTTGCCTTTTAGGCCATAATTTAAAAGAGGAATTCTTCAGGCGGCCAGGCCCGCCGGGAGGACGGAGTCTTTGAACACAGCTGAAATAAGTTTCTTATGTTTGCAAAGAGGATTTCAATGAAGGAAAGTGAACTTAGTGGATTGAATTAAGTATGCCTGTTTAGGTATTTGTTTTTAGAATATTAGGAACATGATGGTTCGTGTCTTCTCGACAAACCGGCATCATAGTTGTACTGGATTTCATTTACTTAGTTCAAGTGTTAATTACCTACTGTATTCAAGAACGATAAGTATCACTATCACTACATAGTATAAAACAAAGTCGCTTTCTCTGTCCCTATGTCTCTATGTCTTTATGCATGCTTAAATCTTTAAAACTACATGCATTATATATTGTGCGAAGCCGGGGCGGGTCGCCAGTTAGAAAATAAATCTCAAACATTCTACAACAGACGTCGCTAGCTTAGAAAGGTACGATTAGATTAAAATTTACCTACAAGTTGTCGTTAAGCTGACATTGAAGTATTTGGTTTACCAAGTTCAAAACT
This sequence comes from Pandemis heparana, assembly GCA_963854515.1. Lineage (NCBI taxonomy): Eukaryota > Metazoa > Arthropoda > Insecta > Lepidoptera > Tortricidae > Pandemis > Pandemis heparana. The sequence goes on from OY978010.1 coordinate 10,283,031, forward strand.
TTCACGTTAAATAACTAAAGACTTCTTGCCTAGTTTTGTTGAACTTGTTTACGATATTTCGTAGTTTGTATTAAGAAAATTATGAATTCATTAAGTCGCGACTCCATGAGCAACACTATTCGAAATGAAGAAATTACCTCAAAGAAAATACTAAAACCAGGGATGAACAAAGCAGATAAATTAACATAATTTCTTCAGTTACCATTATTCTTATTTGCATCTCCGCGCTTGAATTTCGTGAAATATGAGCTTAACTAGCTGTTGCCAGCGACTTCGTCTGCAAAGAATTCGTTTATCGCTATCCCGCGGGAACTACGAAATTTTCCGGGATAAAAAGTAGCCTATGTGCTATTCCAGACTTTTCTCTATCTATGTGCCAAATTTCATCCAGATCCGTTGGGCCGTTCTGGCGTGATTGAGTAACAAACAAACAAACATACATCCATCCATCCATCCATCCATCCATACTTTCGCATTTATAATATTAGTTAGATTAGATAAATTATTCCACACTAAAAACATTTTTTGTCAACAAAGGTTCAGTTGGCTGTAAAGCGAGTTTTCGAATCATACGTTCAGACATCTTGGTGTTTACATACAATCAATCACTGGAAACGGGCGTTGACATAGCGATCTGAAAAAAAAGACTAGACGCAGGCGATTTTGCGTCAATGTGCGTTACATCAAAAGCATTTTTTTTTACTGGAGTCCATAGACCACCTTATGGTACGCAATGTACGGTGTGCCTCGGGATCGCAGCTGGTCCATTCAACCTTAACAAACTATCTAAAAAATAAGTTTAAAGCTTGTTTTATTTTCTTACAATATTCTTCGATAGTGGCCCGTGTCTGCAAATTATTCAAAAAACAATGTCGTCTAATAGGATACAAGATAAAAAAATAACATCAATTCTCTTGCTCTGAAATTAATAGAAATATATAAATTTATATTAGGAACTCAAGTTCGGCATAAATAATAAATAGAAACTTTAATTAAGCCAACATACTCAGCATAGCTTTAGATAAATATTGGTAATGACGTAAATTCACGCCATCACTTTAGTGATATCAGAAATGCCTACGCGTTACTGACGTCAATGTTTCATTCATGCACTCGTGCTTTACGTCGTATTCCAATATGCACATGATTTCAGCACAATATGTACAGTGTACGGTACGTCACTGATTTATAATGTCGCATTTCGTATCCAGTTTCGGGTTCTATAACTAACTGAATGCTATAGTTCCCCTACTAAATAAATGAACCTCTAGGTACATACTTCTTAGCACTCAAGAGATTAAAAAAATAGATACCTGATCATGTTGAGTCAAAGTTAGTTTAACAATGACGTCGAATTTTCATTTAGTTGCCTATAAATTGAAAACGTTTAAGAAAGTTCAAACATTCGTGGCAGGTTACGGTTTTCAAAGCAGAGGATCGTGTGACAAAAGACTTGCAGCACTAATTTTTTTTTGAACGTACGATTACATTCAAATGAGTTTTAGTGAAACTGAAAACATTTCGACACTCTTCATATCAACTGAGCAGTTGATTGCTGTTCATTAAGTTTCCAATCTCTATTGGGCTGTGGGCTTTCATTCTGAGAGAAGGCCTGTGAGATTAACCGTCTCAATTTTAGGGTTTCACTGATACGATAAAAACAAAGGAGGATCGCATCTTAGATTTAATAATTTCTCAACAGCTGCCTCAAAATATTGTGCAAGTGTTGTTACAACAAAAAACTTAATTACCTAGTAGCTGTTTACTTTTCATTCGTGAGTGAAACACGAAGCGGCAAAGAAATGAGGTATCGGATTAGTTAAATTTAGGCAGGCTTTCAGAAGCCCGAAAAGAACAGCTGCGGGGATTATAGAAGTGTTTTCGATACCTTCGCTGGTAGATAATGGATCTAAAATTGACTATTGTCCAACAGAAATGGCAGAAATGCGGCACTGGATTTCATTAAGCCTTTATTTCTGAGTATATACTTATGTTTCTGAGTAACTAATGTAGAATAGGGCACCTACAGTATGTAGTGGCATGGAATATTTTATTCTATCCATCTCATACTAGGTATAGGAGAGCCGAATCAGAAAAATACGGTCAAGTGAGAGTCTGTCTCGAATTGGTATACTTAGTCCCGTATTTTGAATAAATTATGTGAATACATTCCTCGTAATGTCCCAGTAGTAACTATCAGTCTATTATGCTTTCAGCTTAAACCACTGTAACCATTTTCTTAATACGAGAAAAAATAACTTTAGAAATCCTATGGTATTTTCTTTAAAACACAGTTTCTATTACACGGTAAAGAAAAGATCACTAAGTACCTAATGGAAGTCAGTGACTTGGGCTTCTCCCTTTAAGACAGTACTTGTATTGTGTACCTGAGGTACTTCTGGCCTCATGTCAACGTGAAGTAATTTACATTAAAAAATCCACAATCTTACATTTGAATATCATAGATTCAATGATGAAAATAACACCTTCGAAAGGTTGTATCTTTTGATCGCACGAACCTAAGCGTTAACTGACGGATATACACACAGATGGATGGCCAACGAAGTGATCCTTTTTAATATAGTGCCGGTTTACAGGCCAATATTCATCTTGATTTCTCGATTTCTCGAAGAAACCATTTTACGAAAATCTAATCCTGAGATAGGAAATCATATTTCTATACGTCGAACCCGTTACGCTGAGGTAGCTGTGTTAACAAAAACTGACGCGTGGAAAAAAGCTAAAAGCCTATGAAACATGAAAGAAAAAGCCGAAAGGGTGTAGGTACATTATTTAAATATGCAAAAATCTTTTATGAAATAACCTCCCGTTATATAGAAACATTCATTAGGTATCGAAGAAAAGGTTGTGAAAAAATATTGCTAACATTTTTTTGTTTTACAAGAAACGTTGCATGGTTACTATACTCCGAAGTGTTTCAATCACGTGTATCTAGTACGCGTAACGGAAGATCAACGAATATGTCCTCAAACTAAACCAACCATTAATACTAAATCCATGGTCACGATCACTTCTAGAATAATCGGAAGCTCAGAAGCTATCACAGGCTACAGTGTGTAATTTTTTAAATACTGATAACTATACGCACTAATTAACGTATAATATGTGTAACTGCTATATTAGTTAAAATTTATTTTTCCTAGTAATTAATTTAGCAAGCAATGCGTCGATTGAATTAACGTACCTACCTACGTAAACGTCATAACTCATAACACTTAGATAAGTCAAATGAAATTGTACGCGTTACATTGATTGCTCCTAAGACAGACTTTAAAACAAATACTACGCTTCAATGATAAAAGTTACTAACAAAATATCATTCTCACATGATTTGTATGATCGCTAACTACATCTGGATAAAATACATGCCAGTATGAAATTAACACACTGTTTAACCCGTAGAACCCATCTCTCGCAAACAATAAATACTTTGTCTTTGTTTGTTGTTTGACTTTTTTTTGTTTTTTTTTACTTTGAAAACTTTGTCGAATCTAATGAACCGTGAATCATTTAAAACTGTTATTGACATTTTGATCGTTGTTTGAAAAACATGGCGATAACGCCTTACTCACCTTCAAAAGTTTGGTATTTGTTGAACATAAAGATAAAAGAAGAAGCAGTGATATTAACATTGTTATTTAAGCTTTGTTCCTTTGAAAATAAATAGAATAACAGACTAGTTGCTCTTAATTATAAACATAGAACAGTCTATTAGGTATTCAACATACGTATAAAACTTTACTACCTTAACTTTAAACCTTATCCAAGCTAGCTATCTTTTCTCGGCAGAGCACGCGTCTGCGTCTTATCCATTTCCTTTTTCAGTAGTCAGTTTTTACCTCCTCCAAATGGTTGGGACGACTTCCCGGCCACGCCACACGCAATCCTATTCCGGTGTTCTAGATCTACTAATTTCCTAGAAACGGTTCAGTTTATTCTAGCAATTGCTTTTGCCTTGAATTTTTTTAGATGGTTGTGTCAGCTGTCACCATTTTAATTTAATGCATGCATGATTTTCACGACTTTTTTCAATTCTATTAGCGCTTTCGTAACAAGAATACACGGCAAGAAACTTAACAGAAAGTATTTTTTTACATGCTTACATACAATATAAATCACGTCTTTATCCCTTATGTGGTAGACAGGGCCTAAGGTAACAAGACCTAAAGGCCACGTTTAGCATAATTGCACGTATAGGTGGCAAGGGGAGTCAAAATAGTTACAGGTTGCAAGATTTATTTATATTATATTATTATGGGCTTTTACTAGCTGCGCGGGACGAGAAGAAACTGGAACATTCTATGTTTTTCTTTATTCCCAGACAAGTATGTAAGAGTTAATTTTTAAACTCATCGATATTTACTGAAACGGTAACACCATCTTGCAGAAAAAAAAAATGTTTCGTTTTAGACAAATTCGACAAACGATTCGAAAACTAGATTTTATCTTTTTCCTAAAGCTAATAAAGAAAAATTAATTAATAAATGACACTTAATTAAAAAATATTAAACCCCCCCCCCCCATATTGCTGTGGATTAATATCAAGTAATAGGTACCTACGTAAATAAAAAAATATTGAATTGTATGCCAAAAATGCCTGATACTCTTCAAACTGCCTTACCTTTTACCAAACATGGCTAAGAACCACCGCAAAGACACTCAAGAGGCTTTCGAATGAAAAAAAACCGATTTGAAATCAGTCTATCCCTTTGCGCGCTACAACAACACTACAGACAGATACTCTCACACATACATACATACACAGATAGAGAGAGAGAGAGAGACATCGACGTCATATTTATAACCGGAGCCCCTCTTTTGCCCGAATTTCATATGCCATAATGTAATGTTTGCCATAATGATCATTTGCCATAACCCTTTTTTTCTCTGAAACCGTAATTTTTTCAGGATCATTGTAATGGCAATCCTGTAGAACTCTATAGATTAGGTTAGGTTTGTTTCATAACAATCCTGAATAATTAACAAATAAAGAGAAAAAAGAGTTATGGCAAATGATCATTATGGCAAATACATTTATGGCATATGAAATTCGGGGAAACGATAGAAAACCCTTATAACACCTCTCTTTTTGCGTCGGGGGATACAAAAGAAATTGTAATTACCTACTACAAGTCGAAATAAATCTGTGGTAGGCGTGGCAAGGAAGCCGGTGCCAGTGCCGTAGCCATATTTTATTAATGAAGTGAATGCGTGTCATGTGGAATTATTAATCTGCAGTGGTCGACCCGGCGCCTGAGAGCCGAACGCCACTATTGTGTAACCTGAATTGCTAACGGGGTTCATACAAAATCAACCATTATGCGAAGCCAAACGACCTACGTACAGCGCACGCTAATGTTAGAGGCAATGTTGCTTTCTCATGTTTATTACATTCATTATACAAGTCTGAATTTTAAATGATACAATTTCGGAGTGAAATTTGAAAATTTACCTGTTTTATGGGATATAAGTTTCCAAGTAAATAAGTTCAAAACCACGTTTTATCGACATATATATTAGGATTGAAGTGCAATGATTCTCAACCTTAGGATGGCACACCGCATATTTGGCTAATGGTACCCGCCTCTAGCATGTGAGCAAGTTGTGTCATTTTTTTGTTTTATATTTTCATCCTCCTTTTTTTTGTGTTGTTTTGAATGCTGAGTACAATTATTATTGTGATGTATGCTCCGTAATTATTGTATTGGGAAATCTACTGTGTAATTTTATCAGTATGCATTATGTTATTGTACCTATGTTAATAAAATAAAATAAAATAAAAGCATCGATACAGCCATCATGTTAAATAATATATGTCACCGATCTTATTGTTTGATGCGTAAAGGTGTATAGATGTTTTTGACGTCTTAGTTACGTATATATATTTATGCCCTTGACTGTACAAACTTTATATTTGGGCAGAAGAAACGCACTGGCCGAAAAGAATACCAAATTATACGTTTATGATGCAAAGCGATCAGACGATCTATTAAAGGTAGCTGTGACTGGATGTGAAAAACTGAAGAAAACACACGCACCCGGCCCTATACTACGAAATTCGATTTTCGAAGTACATTTCTTGCCGTTACGCTCACACTGATAGTCATTCATTTGAGAGTGAGAGAGACGATATGATACAAACTTCGAAACCAGAATTTCGGAGTAGCCTATCCTAGTAAATTACGATACGCTTAATTCAATAGATTAAACAAAGCATATTTGATTCCCTTTTCCACCTATACGCTCACAGTGGTAAACGTGGCCTTGAGGCCTTGTTATCTTAGGCTCTGTCTACCCCGTACGGAATAAAGACGTGATTTATGATTTATGTATGTGTATGTAATTATAAATTTGTCAAAAACTAACAAACTCTTCCTACTATCAGAAATCTTTGATTCCAAAGCTAATAACAATGAATATCTAAGTAAAAAAGGGTACCTACGTAAGCGTTGGCAATTCGTGTTACGCAATGCGACCGGCCGCTCGGAATGACACGTCGTGGATGCTTGTGTAGGTATTCACCGCATTATTATGTTTTAATTCGCGGAATAGAGCTCATAGCAAAGCAAATAGGCTTTATGGGTCTAACGTTATGTTTAAATTAACTTTTATTTAATTATAAGAACCTTTGTTGAAACTTAGGCGTTAGTAAAAGCTTTTAGTAGTATCAACAGGAATTAGGGCACAAGATTTAAGGCGCTGTCAACAGCAAATGACCTTGAGCAGCGCCACACTTCACACATACGGTTCGCGTGTCCGTTAGTCAAAGAGAAGAAACTATTCCGGCAGCTTGGCGCGCGTCTAAAACCTTGCAAATAAGACACAAATAATATGAAATTAAAAAAAGTATGGATTATTTGTGAAATATGACTCGTTAGCCGTTTAGGTATGAATATTTTGACTTCATGTTTTTAATTGCAGATCCATACGTCGAAAAAATAAAGACATAGAACCGTTTAATGATGATTTTAAGACCAATCTTTGCAATTATTATCTATCGAGCCGATTTTGTTCAATTATGTATCGAGTCCGTCCAGCGTCTTTGAAATTTGATGAAAATTAACATAATATATTTTTTTGTATTTTTTTTGTGAGTAGTTTTTCTTAAAAAAGTGCTTAAATAACATCAATTTCAACAAAATTAGGTGTTGTCAGCCTCTTAACAACCCCTCGATTACATAAAAACTGGCATAGTATTATATTGTCTTCAATAAAATCGCAGTTCTTTTCAATTTGACTTAAAAAACTATAATTTACAGAAGCGCCAAGAATAGTTGTAAGATTTTCATGAAAATTATCATCATCTCCAGCCTATATACGTCCCACTGCTGGGCACAGGCCTCCTCTCAGAATGAGAGGGCTTGGGCTATAGTTCCCACGCGGGCCCAGTGCGGATTGGGAAATTCACACACACCATTGAATTGCTTGGCAGTTGTGTGCAGGTTTCCTCACGATGTTTTTCCTTCACCGAAAAGCTCATGGTAAATTTCAAATGAGATATCGCACATAAATTCCGAAAAACTCAGAGGTGCGAGCCCGGGATTCGAACCCACGACCCTCTGCTTGAGAGGCCACAGATCAAACCACTAGGCTACCACGGCTTTAAGGGGGTTGCTCTTCCATACAAATCTTCCGTGCAGCTGCATTTCGTCCACAGGCTTAATTTTAATGCGGTTTTTTGAGGATAGTTAGATATGGATAAATTGTGTGCGCAAATTACAAAAAGGTGTGCATTTATCATACCTAAATTGCAGTACGATGCAGTAAATTTCGATGCATTTTACAATAGTGTGAGTAGCTAGTGTCAAATAAAAATAGTTGTAAAAACCAATCGACTATTTCGAACAGTCACGTGACCACTAATGTGGCTCAGTGGTTATGACTCAAAGAACTGAATAGTAAGTGACCAAGTTCAAATCCCGAGGCCGCATTTCATTTTTTTATATTTTATAAACATTTTTTTAATAATTTACTAATTTAAAGTGAGTAAGACCATCTCATTGAGATGCAGGAAACTTTAAGTTAAATTCAATATTTTTCTTGTCAAACCAAATCAAAGAAGCTAGGTACTACCTAAGTGGTTTTAAAACAACCACAAACTTAGCAGGTTGATTTAGGGCAATTTATGCCCATTATCAAACCTAAACTTGGCAAAGCTTTCATACCTAGTAAGTGTACTAGTACTTTAGTATTAGGATCACACGTGCTTATTACTTTGGCATAGATGGTGGCGCCTCGCAGTCATATTGCCACCTTATAACATGTTTTGCCTTATGTACTAAGAAAAGGTACTCAACTACAGAAATTACACCTATTAAAATAAAAAAGTTCTTCTAGTTAATTACACGAATGCTTCTCACGAGAATCGAACCCTAAACCTCTGCATCAAAACACAGCCATACACCACGGCAATGATTTTAAAATCCAGACAGGTGCTAAATACAAAATAGGCCGAGTAAATAGGTTTTCTCAATTATAGAACATTAAAAAAAAAACATGCGAGTCAAAAACCTGGCTAGAAGGGTAATTAAAAAAACAATGACATGAAATTGTCATAAACTAATGATTGACAGAACGTGGTTTCTCAAAATAAAAATAATCATTTTATTCGAAATAAATTGAAGTCAATTGGAAGTAAAAGATGTTACGAGCTACGATATTTTACGCAGCGAAGGCATTTATTCGGACGTACAGGTATGTACTTATCAATTAATCATAATATTTTTTTAAGATACAATACTTCAACGTTTGTGTCAGATTGGCACAAAATATTTTGTAAACGCAATTGAAGTGCACAGTCCCAGTGTCTGCATGTAATCAAATCTTGGAAGTGAATTTTGACCCACTTCTTATTGATCAGATTGACGTGAAATCTGGCATAAGTACTTGTAAGTCAGACTTGTAAGAAGTACTACAGTAATCTTGAAGTGAAATTCTGGTATCGTTCCCGCTGTTGGAAACTCATCAACAGAAAGAGTAACAACCATCCATGCATGATGCATCACGTTTACGTCTAATTATAATTTTTAGAACTCAGAGGAATCTGTAGTGCGAGTAATCGAACTTGCTATTGACCAGGTTTTTTAGGGTTCCGTACCCAAAGGGTGAAAACGGGACTCTAATTACCTACTAAGATTCCACTGTCCGTCTGTCTGTCTGTATGTACCGTCTGTCTGTCACCAGGCTGTATAGTATCTCATGAACCGTGATAGATGAAATTTTCACAGATGATGTATTTCTGTGGCAGCTATAACAACAAATACTAAAACAATATATTTTTGTCCATCTGTCTATGTAAGTAAAGTAACCAATGTAAAATAAATAAATAAATATCATGGGACAAATTACACCAATTGACCCAGTCCCAAACTAAGCACAAGGCTTGTACTATGGGTACCAGGCAACGGATAAACATACTTGTATAATGTAGGTAAATACATACTTAAATACATACAACCCAAATGACCTCACACTGCTTACATTTTGCTTAGAAGCCACTGTCCGTCTGTCTGTTTGTCTGTCGTGTCTGTCTGTGTCACCATGCTGTATCTCATGATCCGTGATATGGCGGTCAGCTATTGTGATTGTCTAGCGACAGTTGTAATTTTCAAAAATTACGTTTCTCTGTTGCCGCTCTAACATCAAATACTAAAAACAGAATATTTTTGTGAGTCTAAGTATGTAAATAACAAATATAAAATTACCTCATAAAGAGTACATCTTGCTTAGGAGGCAGGGCTCTGCTAACACTGGATTTTATATTTACTTGCCGAATTTGTACGAATCCCTCGGTGCGAGAGTCCGACCCACACTTGTCCAGTCTTTGGTGTTCGGAACACAAAGGAGCTTAACTATTACCAAGTTCATGCTGTACCATGGTTTATTTTATGGCCACATTGTTCAAATTCGTCCGTCTATGGCTGTCTATCTGTCCGTCTGTCCTAACTTTATAGTTTTTTTACCCATATTAGGTAGTTATTTTTTACTCATTTTCATGCTGGTCTGGAATGTATGTATGTATAACTCTTTATTGTACATAAAACACATGAAAAAGGTAAATACAGGACAACACAAATACACACGTATTTTAGTTGTTTCGCTTCTCGCGCAGATGGTAAATGCAAGAATCTTAGGAATCATATTATAGGCGATACGGCAATCCATCACTAGTTTGATTCCGCTTTCCACCTATACGCCCACAATCATGCTTGTTCTTGATGGACTTAAGGTTTTGTAACCTTAGGCTCTGTCTACCTCGTAAGGGATAGACGTGATTTGTGTATGTATGTACATATTTTACAGAGTATCCGACCGGCGTCCGAATACCGAATTTGCCGTCAAAATGATAATTAAAAACTATACGTATGTATGTATGCATTATAGAAAGGTATAAGAAAGGTAAGTAAAATAAACAAATAGAAAAAAAGGAACCATTGTAGAAGCACTTATTTTGTCTGTCTGTCTTTCCGTCTGTCAATTCTTCTGGACCATTTTGTGACAATTTATTTATCTGTAGGTTTTATTTTTAGCTTTGTATGTTTATATAGGTACTTACTTTTGTTTTTTTAACTACTTTTGTAATTGTCATAAATTAACTTTTTCTTTATTTCTTTCTGTCTGCCTGTCTATCTATCTGTTCGTCTGTTTGTCTGTATGTATGTCTGTCTGTCTGTCTGTTCGTTTGTCTGTTTGTCTATTCGTCTGTCTATGCGTCCGACGATCCATCCGGCTGTCTGTTTGTCTGTGCATCCGAACAACCATCCGTCCATCTGTTTGTATGTAAATCTGTCTGTCTGTTTGTCTGTCATTATAAATATTATTCATCCATTCGTCCGCCCATCCATCTATATCCTTTTGTAGTACTGACTGTAGAATAATTTTTCAGATTCACATTGGATTCGGAAGGTACTTAATTTTTGTCTCCAGTAACAGGAAATAAGTGAAGCAAACATCCACTGGACGCGAGCGTATCTTACTTGCTATTATTGTGCAAGAAGGGCAAAAAGTTTACTGCTGGTGTGATGATAAAAAAAAATTTTTGTTTCTAAATCACATGAAACATTCTGTAGATTTTTATTACCGTAATTTGTAATAACATAACATAATGAAATAAAAATAACTAGAGAAAATTCAAGACCGTGAATTGCCAGATGTCCAACAGCGGAGTTTTGTCAACCCTGTTCTGAAGACTTGAAGTCTTTTCGTCCGTCTTTCATGTTCTCATTACCTATGACCAGTAAAGCAAAAGGAAACTGTATGATACAGGGTGATATTAATATCACCGTCCAAGTTTTTACGTAGTTTTTTACGTAGGTATCATACGCAATCGTATAGGTACCTACCGTAAGTCGCAGGTTCACGGTGGATGTAAGCCGCTTCCAACCGAGGCAACTGGAGCTGTATGAAGGAGGCCTATGGCCAACAGTGGACGTCCTACAGCTGATATGATGATGATGATGATGATAATGATGACAGGTATCATTTAATGATACTATTTGCAATATTTTAATACCAAACCGAAAAATAATAAATAAATAAATAATGCCAAGTAGGAAAATAAGTTATGATTGTTTTTTGTATGCATATAAAAAATATTATTTTGTGAGCAATAAATAATAAGTGGCAAATTTCCATTAAATTATGAAACTTATGAATAATCACTCGTGTAAAATTTTATTTATTGAATATGTTACGTGATCTACAGTCACCAGCATAAATAAGTGATCACTTTTGTACCTTGTCACTTTAAAGTCATGTTTGAAAAACCATACGAAATCATGTAACGACTGAAAGCGACAAGGTACAAAAATGATCATTTATTTATGCTGGTGACTGTACAAACTACAATTTCGTGACATCTTTTAATAAATTATTAAATATTTTGAGTTTCGTATTGAGAGACTCGTGTATTTGGAAATGCTTGTATTTTTCGTCTTATTTCCCTAGGTATTGACTATACGTGGGACTGCCTATACAACGGGTCCCATTTCGTACCTTCTAACAATAGTTTGATCATTTGTTCATAGGTATATGTATATACTATCAATCAACAGGCTAGCAACCCATCGCTCATTTTGATTCTCCTTTCCACCTATACGCCCACAATCATACTAAACGTGGCCTTTAGGTCTTGTTACCTTAGGCTTTGTCTACACCGTAAGGGTTAAAGACGTGATTTAAGTATGTATGTACTATCAATAAAAGAGCCCTGCAGGAAAACTTGAGGAAAAAGTAGTTTCATGAGGTAGTTACTTCTCACAAAATTTTAGTATGAATTTTCAGTATCTTGGTATGGTTTTTGTATGAGCATAACTCTCTCAGAATTATAATTAGTTAGGCATAGTTATCAATAACTAGTCAGCGTGTGTTATTTCAAAGAACTTATCGCATTTAGAAAACATAATAGAAATAGAAAAATATAAATTTGATCATTACTGGAAGCATTTAATTCTGAGGGAATTATGCCCAAATGAAAAAATAGGTATCAAGAGACTTGAATCTCCATCAAACTAAAATTTCGTGAAATTTGACTGAAAACGCTTTTACTCCGAGTTTGCTCCGGGTCGGGTTCCTATATTTCTAACCTACAGTAGAACGTTTTCACGATCAACGCGGTCAACAGCACAGTGAATTTTCTTGTCAGTTCAATCAAAATGAAACTTCACTAAGACATTTGCTGTGATAAAGTTCAACAATGTGTCAGGACTTGATTTGTCACTACCACTACCCAGGAATAAGTACATAGTACGAATAAAACTATTCGTATTCCTGTTACAGCGTGTCAAATGTTTATGAATACTGAATAGAATAGTGATACAAATTATTTCAAAAGTGACATCTCACTGGTATTTGGTTTCAAATCAAATTGCAAGTTTTATTTGAAAAATATATCTTTTTTTTAACTACCAGCGCTTTGATAAATTAGCCCTTGTGTGCGCATACCACATGTTGCGTGGCGCATTTACTTATGAGTCGAATGATTTCGTTCGTAGTAGCCATTACGCCATAGGTACTATGGCAGCGTGCACGTTTTTTCGACTTTAGATATCAAACACAAAGTCGAATATCTACCTACTATACCAATTAGAAAAATATAGGGACTTACCCGTGGCCCACCTAATTTGTCCACCCGGAAAACCAATACCCAGCTTCCAATACCCAGAAAAAAGGAGCTCCGCCCAAGAGCGGAGCTCCATCAAAAACCAGGTGGACAACCTGTAGGTAGATCACGAGAAAGATCGAAAAAAATATGGTTCTGGTTCACTGGTCGACACGCAGTACAGACGCAATAGCTGCACGACGCTAACAAAATTTTATTACATTTTTATGCACACGATTTCTGACTAAATGTATGACGCTTTCCTCATGGGCCTTACTCTATATTATGCACAACTAGTTGTGCTTTTAGGAATTTCACTCCTCCGTAAGGTCCGACAGCGGGGTTCCTATTTCTATTCAGTTTGCCCTTCGGGTATTTGAAAATACCTAATGAACCTAACCTAATTTTACTATCTCAATTGAGAATTCTTATTTTTATTGACCCGAAATTCCTAATGGCACAACTAGTTGCGCATAATATATATATGTAGAGTAGGCTCATGAGGAAAGCGCTGATATAATACGCGTCGAGCTGCAATTTTATTTTTTCGCGTGTGGACTAGACACCGTAGTACTCTGCTTTATCCCACTCTAGGCAACGCTAATCAAAACCATCGACGGATGAAGTTGGACTTTTGTGGAAGTAAGTATTATAGTAAGTAAAAGCGAGTTCAGATGGATTAGATTTGTTTTGGAGTTGTCATTATTTTATTTGACGTACCTACCTATTGCAAAGTCATCATAATTATCTAATATTATTTTTTCCTTTTATGCGCTATACGATGAATTATTATAAATATGAATTATGACGACATAAGGACATAACTTAAAAAAGGCAGCTCACAACTCTGGAACAAAATTATCTAACCAAACCCCTAACTAAACCCTTAGGCCTAGAAGCATTCAGACGTAGTCCCTACCCGCTATGCGTAATTATTTCCTTTGTCTGAACCTATACTGCAATGCATTTTGGTGAAAGGATCCGAATGGCTAGCACGAGTGACTTCGTCTCATCGCTGCAACTAGGCTCATTCTCAAGTTACCTATTTACGAAAGGCGCGCCTGACTCGAAACGACAATACCTACCTTACGGCGCTAGCTGTTTAGATGCCCCAGACGAAACGCTTTTATAAGTTATAATGCATAAGAGTATTAATAAATGTCAGACGATGGTGATGATGATGTCTCTACGTATGAACGAATATCAAATATGAATAGGTTCCTACATACTGATAGGTACTTTGAAGATACTAGCAATGACGGCATATGAATTTGCCGCTAGAGGCGCTATTTTAACGTGAGGTATTATACAGAAACGTAAAATTAGTAGTACCTACAAGTTGATAATCCGGCTTTACATAACGGATTTTTAGTGTTATTAAGATTGTTTCCTTCCGATTATTATCGCAGACATACCTACGACAGGTTTATTAAAAGAGAAAAGAAGAGTTATGAAAATTAGGAGCCAAATTAAGCAGGCAAATAAAATGGCAGCTAATTTAGAAGATAAGATAGGACTGTGCAACACTGTGGGTAATAAATAGCTTGCTATTAAATATTAATTAAAAGAAATCCTGAATAATGTGATATACCTTACTCTACAGTGGCGCCACCTAGTGAGTACAAATACGATAGCCCTCATTCTAACAAAGTACAAAAAAATTGACTCCCTGGTATTCAAAAAGGGTTAAAGGTGGCATTGATTCACATATTTGCATCTGCTAGACTCATATGTAATATTTATAACTAGCTGAGCTAGTAAAAAATATTTCGCCTTAAAGTTAGTTTTTGTCTGAGATGGCGCTGCATACGAAAAATTAAAGTTATTTTGTGCATTTTTCATATTTTTGATTAAATATTCAGCTATTCGTGGAAGAGAGAAAGCCAACAAATCAATAATCATAAAAATCCGTGCAGCTATTCCAAAGTTATCAATAGTTAAAATAACACGACTTACTTTTGTACGTATAGATTTGTAAAAGTTCTGGTAAAAGTAAAGTTGATATAAAAACGTAAATATAACGTGAAAAGTTACGCTAACAGCTTAGCAAGGTGTTGCAATATTTTTCCACCCGCTAGTGCCTCCTATTTGCATGTGTGTGTAAGACCTAGTATCTGTATAAGGCCGTTAATGACACCAGCGTTTGTGCAGCTATTCTCCGAATTGGTGCATAATTACCATTTGAGTGTAGTCTCAAAAAATCGGCCGTATTGAATTGTGTGCGCAAATTAATTGATAATCTATAAATGTATTAAGAATCTTCTAAAAACTACAAAAAACCAACAAAATTGATTATAGCGCCATCTAACGGGACTTTTACAATGAGCTAACGCGAGCATCCGCCTTAATAAAAATTTAAAATTAAATCCAATTATCTCAAATTTGAAACTATCTAATTACCTACAAAATGTATTAAGTATCTATCTACTGTAGTTTAACTAATTGCAGGAATAGACTATTTGAGTGACTGTTCTTGAAATTCTGTCACAAAACTGTTAGCCCGGATTCCAGTTTCATCTCCCTTTTCAAATTAAATGTTTCGGCTGTCTGTCGATCACTGGACCAGTGCCGTTTGCCGCGTCAGTCAAGTTGTCAGTCCCATGGAGTTTGCAAACCGCAATTCCAAACCAACTGAAATTATCATGATATTTAATCCCATTTTATGTTCATAATATAATAACAAATTCAGAAAAAATATCTAAATCGCTCCTTCACCTTATTGTCTGATGACATTATTGGACATCCAGAGATTTTAATTGTATTTGAATCTGTATGCTTAGTGTAGGTTTTCGGTCACAAAACGCGTCTCGAACGCGTTTGCTATGAGATCTTTGTTGCCGTTTCGATCCGCAAGTGGCGCTGCCAATTTTGCCATAGTACGAGTAATTGAGACGTTTACGTGAACGTGTTCGAGACGTTTTTATACACGAAAACATACACTAGAGGTTCTGAATGGCATTCACAATGGCATTCGGAAAGTTGTATGGCTATGGCTATGTTATGCGGTCACTACACTAGCAACCTGTGTCAACTGATCGCAATCCAACTTCTATCGAAACACGAAGTTTTACGAGGAAATACAATATACGCACTTACGTATCACTAACGGAAGAGCATCCGGTTATTTTATACTGTATCATACTGAAACGCTAGTAATTTTGGCCTTTTTCCATTAAGGGGGAAAATCTGATTTAGAAAAACTATTGCAAAAAATCGAGTGAATGAGAAGAGGTGCCTGTTGAAGACCATCGAGAGTAGAAGAGGAAAGATGTTGGGACACCTGATACGGCACGACGAATACATTAAGATCATAATTGAAGGAAAGGTTGAAGGGAAGCGGAAGAGAGGAAGGCCTAGAAGAACATTTATGGACCAGGTGAAAGAGAGGGTAGAAGTCGTGTCGTATCAGGAAGTCAAAGAAAAGGCTCTGGAAAGGACCACATGGAAATTGCTCCACCGACAAGAGCTCTTAAGTTTAAGAAGAAGAGAATGCAAAAAGTAAGCCACACAATCACTGACGTGTTTCTAAATTGGATTGCCCGTATTGCTGTTTTGGTCAATTTCGTTATGCCCATACAAGTACTGATAACGTATTAAAAATCAGTTTATCGGTTTCTTTCTATAGGTATGCTTTGCTTCAAAAGGCTTGGTTTCACCTTGGATTGGCTGATACATATACAAACGTGTGGTACAATTTTTTCAGGTGTCGAATATATACTTTTTACGCTCGTCTCAATCACTCGCCCTACGTACTTCACAATGCTCTCAACCACATCTTTACTCAGAGAGTTTCGAGTGTAAATCATTTGATTCCAATCATGATGTCAAAATCCACACGTCGCATCTCAACGAGCATCTGCGACAAATTGAGTTTCGAACGCAAAACACGTGCCGAATCAATCATTCCACGGTGCCCACGTAAATTGAATAATTTATTCATTATTTACAAAAAAAAAACAATTTGTAAAGGTTTTATTTTATATTTGATAATTAAGTAAGTTCTAAGCTTAGTTTAAAATTGACATGACTAAAATAAAAATAATAATTAATATGTAATGTGTAAAGATTTAGATTATTATCTATTATCACTACATAGTATAAAACAAAGTCGCTTTCTCTGTCCCTACGTCCCTATGTATGCTTAAATCTTTAAAACTACGCAACGGATTTTGATGCGGTTT
Organism: Pandemis heparana; assembly: GCA_963854515.1. Classification (NCBI taxonomy): domain Eukaryota; kingdom Metazoa; phylum Arthropoda; class Insecta; order Lepidoptera; family Tortricidae; genus Pandemis; species Pandemis heparana. The sequence continues at coordinate 10,300,332 of OY978010.1, forward strand.
TTTTAATAGATAGAGTGAATCAAGAGGAAGGTTTATATGTATAATACATGCATAATATACCGTGCGAAGCCGGGGCGGGTCGCTAGTTATGAATAAATAAATAAAAATAAATAAAAATAATAAAAATATCGAGGTGTCGGTTTCAACTGTAAATTGAAAAAGGCTGGCTTCCCACACTACTCCGCAATCAAAAAATACTTTTTTGTTGTTTTTAATAAACAAAATATGTCTTAATTTATAAAAAATCTCAGCAATCACATTTTTTTTAACGCCACCACTTAACAAATGCAATTAAGTAAGAACGTATATCTCTTTCATGCCGTTTTGAAATCATGTAAGTACTTAGTCGCCTTACATTCAAGTCGTAGACAGAAAGAGAAGTTTAAACGAAGGATAAAAATCGTCTTAAAACAATTTTCCACAAACTATGCTCATTATTAGATACAAGGAAGCCGTACGCTAATTAGAATTAACTATACAACCGTGGCGTGGATATGCTTTAAAGGAACAACGTAACCGCCTCCGGCTAACATGTTAAACCACAGCCAATATACTGTAACTAAACTACAACTATTACCGTGCGTATAAGCAGGCTTTTACCCCTGTAATGATAACATTAAACTATACCTAAAGCTACATTAAGTATGAAATTATTCCGAGCAAAATAGAAAGATTACGTTTTTGCCCTTTAAAATAATATATTTTTAAATGAAACGACACAATTGAGTTACCTAATTATAATATTTTACCTACAATGAACTGACTGACTTGAAACTTGGTATAATGATACCCAATGACAATGCAATAATAATGACATGTGTTGCCAGCAAAAAGGATGTTTTAATTGCGTTTTAATTCTCATTGATCAGCCCTCTCGTTACGAGAAGAGGCTTATGCCCACCAGTAGAGTGTTAATAGGTTACAAATGATGATGATGATGATGATGATGATGATGATGATAATCTATAAACAGTTCTTCTTTGTCTTCGCATAGTTTTAATACAGCATGCTGATTTGCTAAGCGTTTACCATCCATGCCTACTCGTATGTGCGCTAAGACAAATCAATGAAAACACGAGGCAGTTTTATAGATAGCAGAGCTAATCTAAACGTTTCAAACTAACCGTATCAAATATGCAAACGAGTAGTCTGACTGAAAATAGGGTAACCTGAATTGAATACTGAATGGTTCTCCGTGTTTATTTTTATAAAAATGTATTAGTTTTTATTCAATAGTGTTTAAAAAGCCGGGCAAGTGAAAGTCGTACTCGTGCGCTAAGGGTCATGTACAAATTAGTTTTACTGTGTTATTTTTATAATTCAAAAGATACCTATACCTATTAAGTGTTTTAATAAGAAATAGAAATGAGTGACTTTTGGATTTCTTTCTTTACTTGTCTTGCGAGACTCCTTATTAAATTTCATAAGTCTGTGTCAACGGAAATTACTCCTTAGGTTTTAATTTCCACTGTTTTTTATGAAAATCCACTTTCAAAAGGTTTTAACTTTTATCATGATCATAGAAACATACTTTTCACGAATATTAAATAGAGATTATAGAGCTCCGAATATTTTTGTATTACCACTTCAACATAAAAAGTTGTCTTCACGGACAGACTGATTAACTGACAGACGGACAACAAAGTGGTTGTTATTTTCCTTGCGAGGTAGGTACCTACTTATATAAGTACGTAGTTTTTTTAAATAATACTGAAAAATTAACAATCATTTTAATATAATTATGAAAGTTATCGTAAACCTGAAATACGCCCAGAATTCTAATTACAAAATTAATGGTTAAATCCAATGGGCAAGTTACATTAAATCCGCAACGATTTATGACTTTAACCTTATTGTAACCACGTTGAATACTATCGAATCATATTCCCGGGTTATCGCATTACTACCTGAAAGCCTGTGTGATCGGCTGTGGTTCCGTACCTATTCGATGTGAACTATAGCGACTCCCATATCGCGTTACTCGGGTTCCACGTACTGTAATTATATTAAGCGATATATTGTACAAGCACGCGGTAATCGGACTGAAAGTAATTCTCGTCGTAGTTGTAGTCATCTGGCACGAGGAGATAATGAGTTGCCAAAATAGACATCGATGCGCGTTGACATAGTTCTACTGAGCGGCCAAGTGCGGGACTCAATGCCGGTCAGGTTTTTAATGTTTATTGGTTTACTTTGGAAGCATTGTGTATCTTATCCATTTACTATTACAATTTAAAAAACTATATCGACGCAATCCATATTGAATTAATGGCAGAATTTATATAACTACTAGCTGTTGCCAGCGACTTCGTCTGCAAAGAATCCGTTTATCGCTATCCCGCGGGAACTACGCAATTTTCCGGGATAAAAAGTAGCCTATGTTCTATTCCAGACTTTTCTCTATGTATGTGACGAATTTCATCCAGATTCGTTGGGCCGTTCTGGCGTGATTGAGTAACAAACAAACATCCATCCATACATCCATCCAATCCATCCATCCATACTTTCGCAATTAAGCTAGATGTTAGTTTTGTTCATACAAATACAAGGAGCGGTGCTGCTAGCCTTAGTGCCGTATATAGTGAATACTATCCGATCTACCTACGGTCACGTTCAGGGTGCTGCTGGCAGTGTCGCTGGATTCTGGATTGTAACTAAATAATATTATTATTTTGAAAGTACCAAAGAAACGCACTATCCTCAGTCAATATAAATCAATGTTTTTCGAGGAGGCGACGCCGTCTACGTTTTGGGAGCACAGAGGCAGCAACTTTAGATTTATTTTTAGTTTTAAATTAATAATTATTGCTGTTTTTATTGAACGAAATTGGTACCTAACTAAAATACTTAACTACTTGATGGCAGAATTTTAATAAGAAAAGATAGTCTAATGTCCAGACGTAACTTTCAAAAGCCAGCTCTGACAATTTCCATCTCATTACATTTTATTACTAGACACTTTCTTTACTATCGTCTAGATATTTTTGAATCAATTCATTTGAATCCCATCGTTATCCGTCAGTGTCAGCACCGTTACTTAGAATTTCATTAATCATGATAATCTATCTGCCTTCGACTGAAAGCTAAAAAACTTACTTCTACAACGACTCGTTTACTAATAGTAACCATCAATTAAACAAAACATTGGATAGTTTTGTCATGCATTGAATAAGAATAAATTTTATTTCAAAATACTTACTCCGTCGTAAATAAGCTTCCTTTTATTTCTCCTAAGACTTTTGTTATCCTACTTGCATTTTTTGGTCAACGTTAAATACAAAAAGTCATTAGAAAGGGTTTTACTAGTTACTGAAAGACGGCCAGTCTCGGGGGAATTACTGACCGTCATATAAATTTTCATTAGGTCGGCTCGCTGGGAATTCCTTCATTCGTAATAAACACCGTACGCGTGCTGGACATTCTCGTATTTCTCTTATCTCAGGTCCCGAGGATCCTAAAATACAACACATTATTAACCCGCCCTTACAGGGATGCATTTGTTTAAATTAACACCACTGCAGCAGAGTGAAGGTTATTTTAGGATGTTCAAACAATTGTTCAAACGTACCACTGCTCTGTTATGACGCGCGTCAAACGTTCAAAATGATCCACGCAATTATTCTACCGTCAGAAATATCAAAACATTTGTAGCTAATTGGAATCCTCGTCTTCCAGAAATTGTGTTTTAATATTTTCAATTTTTGATATTGAATTTGTGGTGCGTGATCAATCATAATTCAATATCTTTTCTTCTTTCCGATTAACATTATACACAAAAAAGGACGTTTGATGGTAGGTAATTGATGCGGACAAAGTGTTGAACGGATTTTTCCTAACTGTTAACTACATTGTTTGAAAATGTTCTTGCTGACCCAGTTACGTTGCTTTAATATTTTATACAAAACGTAATTACGATCACGTGTAACGATGTTTAGGTACTAAATAGACTATTATTACGATGCATGAGACCAGCCTGCGACAGTTTTGGTAACGATAAAATAACCAATAATGTTTACGTGTCTAATCCCTTGGCCCAGTAATTACGCTGAAAAAACGTTATTTTTTTTGTCTCTGTTGTCTCAATCGATTTTATGATTGCTATTGACAAATTATTATGATACAATCGAATGTCTGTTCGTTGTGAAGTAAGACGATTAGGTACAAAAGAACTGTGTCGTTCTTGCTACTTCAATTTCTGATGAAAGATAACCAAGATTTTATATATAGTTGTCAGTATTATAAGCAACTGCTTGAATTAAGAATGAAAAAACAATAGCCTAACCTTTGAACCCGGTCACTTCTATAAAAGTAAAGAAACGTAGACAGACTCGAATTTTCTTCGAATTTATGATTGTAATAAAGATGTTAACGTTGAACGTTCGTATATCAAACTGAATGGATGGAAGCAAATGATTTAATTCAAATAAGTTAGATTATGTAAGTGTTTAAACATTCTGATTTCTGCATATATTATTATGTGGTATTATATATAGGTATGTAGGACGTAAATATAGACTATATTTGATATGATTGATGATTGTTAGTTCTCCGAACTCTCCGACTCCGAACCTACTGGACCGATTTAAAAAATCTTTCAACATTAAGAATCCTACATCATGCGTGATGAACGTAGGCTATAATATTATTTAATTATTTTTGGGTAAATTTTAATCTTAAATTCCCGATCGAAATAAGCGATCCTCATTCATTTTATCAGGTGCATGAAAGTACGGTATTTTTTGTCTATATGTACCGAATGAGTGTAAATGAATGTCTCTATCTTTTCCTCTCTCTCTAACACAATTTTACCTTCCCGAGACAGTGCAGGATGAACCACCAATTGCCTCGCCGCATTGAACGGGGTAAAACAGTAAGATTTATCAACGTCTCATTTAACTCCCCCTCTTTACTTCTAGGATAGATTACTCAGTTCAATCACGTTGCAAATTTTATTCCGGGTTTAACTAGTTCTTAGGTTTCTGTAGCGTAAAAAGAAACAGTAAACCCTTATTTATATAACTGCGCTATTAATTTTTTAAGCAATTTTTTTGCATAGGAACCTAAAATCTGTCAAAATAATATTATGCTTCTGCCTTCAGAAATATAAAGTTGGTATATCTATAAAATGTTTTTCTTTAAATAAAGCATGAAGTTGCAATGTATATTATGTGGTGCATAATATTGAAATTAGCACATAAATTCATTTGATACTTCCCGCGATAACTTTTAGTAGAAATAAAAGCCTTAGGCTAATAACACTTAGTTACTCTCGGATACTACTGTTAAAACTCCATACTATTTTGACATTAGTATCAGAGAGTAAGTAAGTGTTATTCCTGGAATAAAAACTTTGATCGAATCCAGCCCTAAAAAATTATGAACGCGAATTTTTGACGGCTCCTTCTGAAATCCATAACTATCAACTAAGCAAAAAAAACTCTTAATTGATCACCAAACGCCATACTGCACGCCAATATGTGACTATCGCCACCGGTAATATTAATCATTTTACCGGATATAATAAATCAGTGACTCGCTTCCATTTCCCCACAAACGGGTCGCGCACAGCCATTGCAAATAATAAAATCAAACAAACCGCGAAAATTAACAAATTAAGAGCAATGACCGACCCTTGGGCATATGGGCACTTCCAATTATGATTAAAATGTGCACAGGAAAATTAAACATTAAAGAAAACCTTTTCACAAAAAATGCAGTGATTTCATTGGCACATGTGGGACGTGTCAATATGATAATAAATAATAATAATTATTATCTGATGTGACAAGATTCCACAGTGGTGACCGATACATTTCGTAGTACTTTTAGTTTTTATTTAAGAATTAAAAACAAACGTATTTAATATTTCGCTTCAATTCAATTCAATTTTTGGAAATATGGCTCCATCAAATTTTTGATGATTCTGCCAATGTCGAGGTTGGATAAGACACGGCCAATAGACTTTAGTCCTGTTGTACGGTAGCGCTGCCAGTTTTCGGTAGGGTATCAGCCAGAATCCATCTACAACAAACACAAACAACTGCCTTCAAATATTTCGCTTAATATAAAGTCACAATTTCAGATGATGAAGTCTTACTAACTACCCACATTGAAATAAAAACCCGATGAACTTAGATATTCTTCATTAAGCTAAGGAATGACTTCGCTTGAATTAAAATTATTCGCTCTGCGAGAATCCCGTTAATTAAGATCTAATACAATCAACTTCAATAACAACTCGAAGGACTAAGAATTTATTAAGTACTCAGAGACTTCTAAGTTTCCTAAATTAAAACTGTCCTTTATAGGAACTACTTAAAAGTCACATTACGAGAGTCTGCATCACTACATTAGAGCATCAATCTGAGTCAAAAGAAATTGCCTGCAATATTTCTTATACTACATGAAGCGGTCCCGGCGGGCAAATTTTGCAAGTTTTTGGGCATCACAGTAAATATTTAACGAAACTCCTGGTACTTCGGAACGAAGCCTTTTCGTATGGTCGAATATTTGTTGTCCTAGCGTTTGGTCGCATGATCGTAAAAGAAACACACATTATACACCTTATAATCATTTATTTGAATACCTATTTAAACCTATATAAACCATATGTGAATGATGCAAGCACATTATGTAACCATTATCTACAACACATATTACATAATACATCTTAATATTGTGGTGCGAATTAAAGCACATGAATCACAGCAATCAAAGCACGTTATATTAAACTACTGTACTATATTTCAAGAGATATTTATACACGCCGATTCTATTTAACTAATTTACCTAAGTATACCTAATCAACATCTAGGGATAGCAACCAAAGCTACAACAGAACATATATAATGTACACAGATATATGCTTAATACCAATCGATAAGAAGCTTCTTACTCAACCGTTCTGGACACTGGTCGAAGGCAAAGTGAGCTCCGTGTGTTCTCCCTCCTCCATCATACCTCTGTTCCTGGCACAGAGGGCGCTGTTGGGTATTTCAGGTTAGCCAACTCCACGCAAACTAACCGGAAATACCAGGGCGACAACATCCGGCCGTCCTGCGCACGTGCTCGTCCCGAGCCACGTACAGATCTCATGCAGGAGCTGCGAACAACAATGACACTTTAGTACATAACACATAATCTCTAGAATCTTTTACTGTGGCCCTCTACGAAGGGAGTGTAATTAAAGTATGTAATTTAAGTAGGTAACTCGTTCACCATTGTGGCTTAAACTATGTAATATGTCCATATATATTACAAGTCGTGTATCGCCACGTACGAGTTCACCGCTAGGAAGTGGCGTTCACCACGGATTCCCACTTCCTATTATTACACACTTCAAAAACATCATCTCTTTTTTATTATTATTTACATACACACACCTACATCAAAATGTTCGAAGTTACTGCATGAGATAAAGTATTCAGTATGACTCACAGTTTCATCAATACCATACTCATACTCACATAACAGGGGCATTACTTCAACATTATTAATAAAATGTCCTTATCAAATGCAGTACAACTTATACTACCTTAATCATTTTGGACGACAACATCTGGCTTCTCCTGGGAGTCAGAGTCTGCTCCGATGCTGATCCAAGGTTTCATATTTTCCACGCACGCAGTCCCGTTGTAGCGCTTGGAAGACCTTTCAGCCCCTCTCATATCGGCAACCCTGTATCTGTCTTTACCGAGTACTTCAGTCACCTGAAACGGACCCTTATACAGTGGCATCAGCTTCGTACTTTGTCCTTCATTTGAGTGACTTGGTATTTTGAGTACTACCAAATCTCCTACCTCGTAGCTCTGTGCTTTTTTACGTTTCGCATCAAAGGCAAGCTTCTGCCTTTCTGAATCTCTTTTTATGTTGGAATCTACTTCTTTCCTAAGCGCTGTTACGTCAACCAAGCCGTCAACATTATCGTCGTCAGTGATTCCGTCATTCTTCATTCGAATTCGATACCCGAAAAATACTTCACTAGGTACTGCAGCAGTTGTCTTATTAATTGTACTATTAATACCTAGCTGAATTTTACTAATATGCTGGTCCCACTTATTGTTATCTGTGTCCGCGCCTAAACTTCTCAAAGCATCTAATATAGTTCGGTTATAACGCTCCACCTGGCCATTAGAGCGTGGGACAGCTGTAGCAATAATGTGCGCCCTTATGTTTAAATCTTGACAAAACTCAGTAAACAATTTTGACGTAAAAGCACTACCTGCATCACTAATCAATCGCCTTGGGGTGCCAAATACTTTAAATATTTTATTCAATTCATTTATAACGATTTGACTAGTCGTATTTTTAACTGCGGAAATGAAAACGAATTTTGTAAACGAATCTACCATTACTAGTAAGTAATTGTTTTGTTGCGTAGATTTGACAAAAGGTCCGAGGTGATCAAGGTGAATCGTGTGAAACGGCCGAGCATATTTAGGAATTGGGTATAGTTGCCCAGGTTTTTTACCATGAACATGTTTGTTGTAAATGCAATTAAGACAATTCTTTATGTACTTCGTGACAGTTCTCTTTAATCGTGGAAACCAGTACTTCGCTTTTATTCTTTCTATGGTTTTATCAACTGCAAAGTGCCCTACATCATCGTGATTTGCTCTAATCACCTGCCACACACAATTTTTGGGCACTAACCAGCGCCTACCAAATTCAGTTCTCCGATAAACTTTATTGCCAACTAGTTCGTATTCCGCAAACATCTTTTTATTCGCATCGGTCACGCCTGACTGTAAAATCTCTCTGATACTAGTAATATTTGAGTCTAACAATTGTACCGATAAAAGCCAATCACCTTCCGTTATTGACATTACTTCTACTTCGCTATCCCTATTTGACAAGTTTTCTTTTTCTACGGGATTACGACTCAAGGCGTCGACATGCTGCATTTGTGAGCCGGCTCTATGATTTATTTCAAATGTGAATTCTTGAGTGTGCAACACCCACCTGCTAATACGCGGCACAATTTCTTGTTTAGTTAAGGCGTACCTAACAGCATTACAGTCAGTAGTAATTTTAAACGGGGCACCCAACAAGTAATGACGAAATTTTTGTAATCCCGTAACGATAGCCAACAGCTCCAGCTCAAAAGAATGATATTTCTTTTCCTCATTACTTGTTTGGCGACTATAAAAATGGACTGGTTTTTCACCGTGTTCCGTGAGTTGCATAAGAATGCAGCCTAGCCCATCGCGACTTGCATCCGTGTATAAATTAATTGGTAATTTGGGGTCAAAAATACTAAGTACCACGTTATCCACCAAAGCAGATTTTAATGCAGTAACTGCCGAGTCATGTTCGACATTCCATTGCCACACAGAGTCCTTCTTTAACAAGTTACTCAAAGGTTTGCTAAGTACCGCGCAATTTTTGATAAATTTTCTGAAATAATTTATAAGTCCCAGAAATTGTCTCAGTTGGTGCACTGTTTTGGGGGTAGGAAAATCTTGAACCGCTTTAACTTTGCGAGTACTGGGACGTACTCCTTCGTGACTAACCCTGTATCCCAAAAACGTAACTTCTTTTTGAAAGAACATACATTTCTCTATATTTATTGTGAGACCATTGCTCTCAAATATTTGTAACACACTTTCTAAACATTCTACATTCTCTTCTAGGGTCTCTGTGGCAATAAGTAGGTCGTCCATGTAGCAAATAACCCGCCCAAATCTTAAATTACCCAAAACGGTGTCCATCAATCGCTGAAACACTGCAGGGCCGTTGCAAAGACCAAACGGCATCCTGACAAATTCAAAGTGTCCATCAGGCGTGATGAAAGCCGTTTTGTGTATCGATTCAGATTTTATTGGAATTTGGTGATACCCACTTTTTAAATCTAATAACGTAAAGTATTTACAACCTTTTAACCTGTCAATAAGATCTTCAATCAAGGGCATTGGGTATTTTTCCTTAACAGTAATTTTGTTTAACTGTCTATAATCTATACATAAGCGTTTATCTCCTGACGCTTTATCTACAAGAAGCGCTGGACTTGCGTAAGCAGAACTACTGTTACGAATTATACCACTTTCTAACAGTTCATTTGTAATCTCTCGAGTTTTAGCCCTTTCAGCTTCTGACATTCTATACGATCGCTGATAAACCGGTTTACTAGATAGCAATTCTATATCTAACTCAACACAGGTAGTTTTTCCTAGGTTCGTTAAATTATTTGATATGCAATGAGGGTATTTTGAAAAGATCTCCTTTAATAATGACCCATGATCTTTGTCCGTATGACCGCTATCGACTGTATTATTGGTGCCAATATTAAACACTTCTGACGTTTGTGCTAATTGAAACGTTAAGCTGTTTCCGATTCGTGTATACATTATGCTTTCATCTTCAGTGAAATTACGTCCTATCAAAATATCACAACCCGACAAAGTGTCAATAACGTACAGTGTAGTAGTCAAGGCAACTGAATCTACCTTTAAATTCACTGTCACAGCGTGTGTTACTTTCGTTTTCAACTCATTTGTAAACCCTAAAAGGTTGATTGGGCTGTCTAATTCAAAAGTTTGCAACTTGTATCGCTTTATAGAATCCGCAGTTATTAACGAACAATCGCTGCCCATGTCAAAAAATGCGTCACATTCAGATTGGTTCAAAACTACCTTCTTACAAAATTTGTGCTTAGTTTTCGATTCGTTAACTAACTTGACCTCCACATCTTTTTCGACTTTAGTCTTCACCTTTGATTTACAAGCTTTTTCTAAGTGTCCTGTTTTACTACAAGACGAGCATTTTACATTATCTTTAACAGTACAGTTGTTTCTCCTGTGCCCCGGCTCACCGCAACGATAACAAATTAGACTGCCTGACGCGTTATTCTGACTAGTAGGCACACCAGGCTCAACTGTACTATTACCGATTTTATCAGTTGTATTCTGATTCCAAAACGCAGATCGAAAATGATGTTTAGGCATTATATTGTTTTTGTTAGTCTCTGTGAATGTTTTTCCATGTAAAAATGAAGCAAGATCATAGCAGTATTTAAAACTACCCGCTTCTGCCGCACTTATTATGTTTGCATCGCCTATCGAACCTACTATAATTGATATGATGTCTTGTTCACGAAAATCTAAACGCAATCTGTCTATTTTTGCTTTTTGTTGAAAATAGAACTCATACAGTGACTGTTTCGAAGAAGGTTTTGCGTCTATTAGTTCTTTAAGAAGCGTATATGCGTTACGTTTCACTTGAAAGGTATCTGACAACATATCTCGCCACTGTTTCCATAACCATTTTGTCCATTTGGATTCATTCTTTTGAAAAGAATCTAACCATAATTTGGCAGTATTTCGAAGCTTTTGAAGTGCTTGATATGTTATCATGCTATCAGACCATTTAAATGTTCGAGAATTAGCCTCAACAACGTCTAACCAGCTGTCAACATTATCAATCAACGGATCGAATTCGGGAATCACTGACGATAGAACAATGTTTTGACTCACGGTTGGCTCGGCCTCGCGGCGGCGCTTGTTTCTTTGCCGTCGCCGTCGGCTTCGCGAGCGACTGCTAGCGCTGCTGCTCGAGCTACTGGAGCTGCTGGAGGTGGAGGACGAGCTGGTTGACTGCCGGCGCGAGCGGCGTCGTTTCCTCTGCGTCGTTTTCTTCTTTCGGCCACGCGGCATTATTGTGGGCGCAAATTGAACACTTCTGATAAAAGAAACACACATTATACACCTTATAATCATTTATTTGAATACCTATTTAAACCTATATAAACCATATATGAATGATGCAAGCACATTATGTAACCATTATCTACAACACATATTATATAATACATCTTAATATTGTGGTGCGAATTAAAGCACATGAATCACAGCAATCAAAGCACGTTATATTAAACTACTGTACTATATTTCAAGAGATATTTATACACGCCGATTCTATTTAACTAATTTACCTAAGTATACCTAATCAACATCTAGGGATAGCAACCAAAGCTACAACAGAACATATATAATGTACACAGATATATGCTTAATACCAATCGATAAGAAGCTTCTTACTCAACCGTTCTGGACACTGGTCGAAGGCAAAGTGAGCTCCGTGTGTTCTCCCTCCTCCATCATACCTCTGTTCCTGGCACAGAGGGCGCTGTTGGGTATTTCAGGTTAGCCAACTCCACGCAAACTAACCGGAAATACCAGGGCGACAACAATCGTTTGATATAGTTATTCTCCGGGTGAAACGAAAATATTTCGGTTTATTTGGCAATTTAGAATGCCGTGGGTGTAGCTTTGTAACTTTCCTAAAAAGTAGATGGTGTCATACCTAATCAATTTCATACGAAGCGAATGTTTTATCAAAAATTATGTAGTACAAAAAAACAACTGCCTATAGACACTCGCAACGTCCTATATTTTTTTTTTTTATGTCAATAGAAAGGCAAACGATGAATTTCAGATGCTTTCTCGGCCTGGGGAGCTAAGATAGAATGCCAAGTAATTTCACCGGCGGTTTACTCTCCACGCCGTAACATAGTAGCGCAAGCATGGCAACAACCCGTACCGTCTTTGCACAAGTTCCTACAACAACAGGTAGTTGTTATCCTTGTAGTAGCGACGGACGTAACAAACCGTGAAAATCTCAAGCACTATTACGATTCTAGCTATATTATTGTGATAGACGAACGGAACCTTTATAATAGGATGCGGCTGACAACTTTGTCTACAGTTACCTACTCTAACTAAAAAATCAAACTAAGATTTAGGTACATCAGTACTTAAACTTTGCCACAAAAAATAGCTATAAATAGTTACTTGTGTTAACACATTCGCTGCTACGCATTCCTACGCGACCACACGCTACGCTCTTAAAAGAAAACTTTCGTAGCTAAAACTACCTACGACCAGAGAACCCGTCTGGCAGGTTATTGGCACTGCACGGCTAGCACGAGAGCGCTCTTTCTAGAACGAACAGTAAGAAAAAAATGGGTAGTTTATCTAGTGTTTGCCGTGTTGAATGTGTGTCGAACAGTGTTGCTATGAAAACTTAAACAACAGTCGAACACGTGTTAAAACATGTCAGTTCTAGAAAAAAAAACCAAGATGTTTTTAATTTTTAGGGTTCGTACCCAAAGGGTGAAAATGGAATATCTATTCGTTTCGGTCCGCTGTCCGTCCGTCCGTCTGTCACCGTGTGTGTATCTCATGAACCGTGATCGATAGAGAGTTGAAATTTTCACAGATAATGTATTTCTGTTGCCGCTATAACAACAAGTACTAAAAACCAGAATAATGTATGTATGTCTGTATACATATTTATATCAGTGACCTGCGTACATTTTACTTTGGAGCAGGGCTCTGCTTACACTCGTTTATAGATATTTATAGATAACGGTACGGAACCCTTCGTGCGCGAGTCCGACTCGCACTTGGCCGTTATTTTTTAATAGTTCGTATAATATTGCTCACATGCTGGCATTCCGCGCAAATAGCAAAGAGCATTAGCTGCTCGCTTGTCTCTTATTTATCGGAAACCATGTCACCCTGAAGGAAATGACTTCCCACAAATTGAACACTAATGACCAGTGGAAATAGTCGATAAATACGAGTATTCATCTTCTGAAATCTACAGAAAAATATTCACTCTTGTATCCTTCTTGTATCAGCTCATTTTGTAACCGAGTAAAAAGGAAACAAACAATATAATCCACCTATTGCATACGAATCTTATCTATACCTCCAATGAAAAAAAAGCTCTGCTTAGTTTGGGACTGGGTCAATCGGTGTAATTTGTCCCATGATATTTATTTATTTTTTAGACTTGAAATTCGGTAAATGTATCATAGAGTCAATACAATAATGTGTCATTAAGAAAAGTGTGTATTATTTATGAACATTTTCACAAATCCTATTACAACGTATATGCCTAATTTTACCTTGCTACAATCCGTAAATAGTTAGAAAATTCATAAAGTAATTATAACTTTTGATAATGTAGCATATAAAGATTGAGAAAAAGTAAACTTTCCTTCATACCCGTTGGGTTAACAAGGCATTACAAGATATGAGAGGAATACATGTTAACATTAGGAAGTATTACAGGCGCTGTAGGGGGTAAAAATCATTTACCCTCAGCGGTCGTATAAGGGTTGTTTAATGGAAATAAAATATTTTTTTGGGATAAAAGGTAGCTAATGGGATCATGCGCTTGACATATAGCGAGTTTTGTACGCTATTACGCCTCTCAGAGAATGTGGAATTATTTCTGAATAAAATACGGTTACCTTGCTGCCTACTCCTACACACGTGCAAGTCAGTATATTTCATCTTCGTAGCGTTTTTCCCGGCATTTGCCACGGCTCAGTACGCCAGCCTCAGCGGCTCAGGCTCAGCCAATAATCCCAAGCTTTGGAGTAGGCACTCGTTTTTACAGAGAAGACTGCCATCTGACCTTCCAACCCAGAACCTATTAGGATTGGTCCAGTTTCCTCACGATGTTTTCCTTTACTGAAAAGTTCATGGTAAATTTCAAATGTAACTACGCACATAAATTCCGAAAAACTCAGAGGTGCGAGGCCGGGATTCGAACCCACGACCCTCTGCTTCAGAGGCCACGGATCAAACCACTAGGCTACCACGGTATAATAAATCAAGTAAGATATCGATTGGACTATCACCAACATCACGAAAAACGCTGACGCGTTTAAATCTTTTTACTAGATCATTCCTAAAACTACTATTGGGTAGGTACACCGTCAACACCCCATTTTGATTGAAGAAATACGAAACGCGCACAAGATTATAGATTACCTACATCTACAAATATATCAATCTTTTATACTCTGGATACAGCCTACAATTTTTTTTTAATGAACACAAAATATTTACCTTGCTACTCCGCTACTTACGTGCAAGATAACCAAGCTTGTGCGAAATATATATACGTTTTGTTTTGTTGTTTTATGCGTTTTGTGTTTTTTTTTTTTTTATTTTGAGTCGTAGTTTTAGACCAGTGTCTCGAACTACTTTGACACTATCTTAAAAACTACCTGTAAAAAGCTACTTTGATAAACTATACTTAGCGATAGCGACAAAAAATTTGGCTGTCTTCATAAAAAATTGCCTAAATTGCATACATACGAGGGCCACATTTTTTGACGCTGAGTGTATTTTGCCAGCGCACGTTTGAACGGCCTTATTTTATACCAATAAGTAGTTACACGAGTAAGTAAAACAAAGTCCGCCGCCGCGTCTGTCTGCGTCTGCTTGCGTTAAGCTCAAAAACTACGGAACTGATTTTCATGCGGTTTTCGCCACTACATAGAGTGATTTACGAAAAGGCTATACCTTTGGTTTGTTGGTTGAAATATAATCCCGTCAAAAACATAAATGTGAAGTGATAGCCAAGTTCAATATTAAAAAATTGCATTGTTATTTCGCCGATAAAAGAATTGATGGTCTAGACGATAATTTGTTGAAAGTGTTGAAAAAAGTAAATTCGCCTGAAATACTTTTTTTTCACAATCAATGGTGGTTTTTTGTCTATCACGTGTTATTTTTAAGCAGAGTAGCAACAGAGCAGCCGATATACCATTATATTATAATATCTCATACACTCTTTACATTAGATACTTAACTACGTTAGTACCTAATTGAAGCAAGTCTATAAATTGGTATGGGCACACGCAATTCCCATGAGTAAGTCTAGTGACAACACATCAGCATTATTTGGTTCATTATTTATGCTAAATGGGACACTCCCACTGGCACTTCAATTTGCGTAGGTACATGGTGCCTAATCATAAAATTAAATGCCTGCCATTATAAGTTTTATCATACAGGTAAGTACCTAAATACATGGTGTCCGGGCGAATTTCACTCGGCGTTTTTCAAAATAGTTTAACCATTCGTCAAAAGATGGAGACAGAAATTGAAATAAAACCCCTAAAACGCGTTTTGCCAGAGACGAAACCTAAAACTATATCGGCTTTCAACATTTAATATTTATATTTACCTACACAGGTACCTACCTAAATAATATGTACCTAAGTAAATAGTATTATTACTCCATGGGCTCAGCTATTTGAATTGAATGTTGACTTCCAAAGTAATGCAGCTTTTATACTGTGTGAAATTATACCTATTCGGAATTCACTATGAGCTTTTCGGTGAAAGTCTCGATCCGCACTGAGTCCGAAACTCTATAGCTCAAGCTAAAATCATTCTGAGAAGGGCCCGTTCTCAGCATTGGGACCTATAGATTAGATTAGATTAGATTATTTGTTCATCCAATAAAAATTACACCATAAATAAGCTAGAATTAAATTATGATTAAATCAATAAATATTTATTTTTATTAAATTATTTCTTTATAGAGCGGAGGTCCTTCTCTATTTCGTATCAAGCTCTCAATTTCTAGTGTGCATCTAGTTTACTTCTACAAGTCATCCGTTAATTGACTGCACTCGCGTAACTAGTATATTAAAAATACCACGACAATAGACGGTCAGCATTCACGTCTCCCATCGAAGAATCTAATTGGACTCCGTGTCTCGCCGTACAGGGGAACAATAGCGCTGTAACACTTGGTATGCATCCTTTTCCAGCTGTGTTATTCGTCCATGGATTCAGCGCTGTGCTCAACAGATAACAATACCTGAGCGCATTATACATTAGTTCCACCAACGGCGAGAAAGCGGTTAGCTATCGACTAAATATTTTCTCGCTCCAGAAATTAACAAAAGAATATTTAGATATTTATGTCGGTAAAAAATACAGATATAATTATAGTTCACTGGCTGGTTACACTGCTATCGAGCACTACTTGATTGCAGCAATAAAAGATACAAAGAAAAAACTCTCTCAGCGGTAGTCTCTCAGCGATGCTCGCTTGGCGGTCAAAACTCACGAAGCAAACTATCACCTGTCGCCCCCGAATACTCACTTGTAGCCAAGCGACAAAACTATCAGAACCACACAATTGCTTCTCTCTGCTCACTAATTCGTTTCTAGTTTCTAGACCTATCGCTTCTCGCTATTCATCGGCGCTGAAACCAGTACCTTACTTACAGCATACTGTTTTTTTCGTTTAGTAGTTAAACATGTATGAAGAGCTGTACCTAGGTACCATTCATTAGTGCCTTCTGGGTGGCTGTAGAGACTAGGTTACCTTTGAGATCCTATGCTATACAGTACAGCTTGACCCATTCCTTGAGCCGAGACAGGTGTCTTGAAGTTGGATGGTCGTAAGTTGGCGTTGACTTTAACCGACGTTGAGACAAGACTCGAGTTAAGCTGTGAGTCGAGCGCAGCTTAATCCGTTGTCGAGGTTTGTTTACTGAATATTATCCTGGGCTAGTGCATGTTTAATTAAGGAGAAAAATAAAAACACTATTTCTTTTAAGTATTAAAGAAGTTAGAAAATATTAATTAGTCACGGGTCCGATTCTCCAAACTAAATTCGTTAATAAAGTAACCGCTGCGCTCGGGAAACTATCGTAACTCCTTAGAACACCTGCTACCGAATCAGTCGAAATATGCTTATCGGATCGTAGCAATAGCAATCACTTCTTCGTTATAAGAGAATTACATGCCTGAATTAAGTAAAATAATGCATTGATTGAAGGTGTTCAATGGTGTGTGAGTGTGAAGGTTGCAATACGCACTGGGCCCGCGTGGGATCTCATGAGAGATAGGATGGAGATGATGACAGCCGAACCATTTGAGTCTATAGAGTCTTATAAGTAAACAACTAGTTTAGATGATCACTATAAATTGAAAAATGTTCCAAAGTTCGTTCCTCCTAAAGGAAAAAAAACTCGATTTGTTATGATTTTTTATTTTTTGTAATTTTCGTTCGTACTGACGAAGCGGGGTCGGCGTAGTATTGTTGAGACGCACTTGACCTGCTTAAGCCTCCGTTCCTTGCAAGCCTTAGGCCACACAAGACGAGGTAAAATTTCAAACATACAAGATATTTATATCTATATACATATATTATATTAGTATTATATAGAGGTATAGTTTGTGAGGTTTTTGGGATAATCTACTGAACCGATTGTGAAAATTCTTTTACCAATAGCAATCCACATTATTTCTGAGTGTCATAGGCCATATATTTAATTCTGCACGTAGCCGCGGGAGCAGCTACTTTTAAATAAACTCATTTGTAGCCGAACTAGTTCTTATACCTAAGCATGAAAATGAAAGCTGATCATTTGGGTTAAAATAATACTAACACCGTTGCTACGTTTTAATATAGAGACACGTAAGTCAACAGGCCAAAAACGTGGGCGATGCAGAAATAATTCTGAATCAATACATTCATCGGAAAAGTTTCATCAACGCTTATTTTGAGAATAAGACTATATTTAAACCCGCGTAGGTATCTTTAAATGTGGTATTCTTTGACGGTTTTTAAAGGAGGAAGACTTTCAAGCTCTATTAGGTAGGTGTTCGTTTTAATCACAAAATTATTAATGAGAAAAAGAAATGCCATCGTTGGATTTTCTTCTAGAATCGATATTGTCACCTTTTTGGTCCGCCTGCTATTATTGCAGGCACGTTGTTTTGTGTCTCCATAGACAGGTTTTACTCTCTGCTTACCCGTAATCTATTCTTGACAATAATCTCTTGACGATTTCTATAAAAATTCTCCTAACTTGGCAATGTACAATTTATGATGATTTTTTTATTGAATGAATAAATAATCTAATCTAATCAATCCATACGTTACGTACCCATTTTTTAATATTTTATGTCATTGCAGACTGATATGCTGGTTCTACATAATTATGCATGTTTGTTTTTTTAGGTAGGCATTTTGACCAGGTGTCTGTACATACTGTTACTTGAACATTATGTTTCTTTAAAACGAGGAAATATTCCAATATTTACTGTTAAAACTTTTTGTTATGTTACTCCCATAAATTACCCATATATTTTATAGCTTGGTCTGGATAAATTACAGGCATGTAAAAAAATATAGCCCAGTTAAAGATTAAGTGAGTGGAATGCCATATTTCACGTTAAATTGGTAGATGTGACTATTATATTTAAAATTAACTTGACAAATTAATGTTTCTGGACGATTAGCTCATTTTATAGCATCATTTCTTAAAATGTGTCATCTGTAATACAGAGGAAATATTCATAATAAGTTGTTCAGCACGGCTATTTAGCATCTGGAATATAAATTATATATCATAGCTAGGTGAATTGACTATTTACCGACCACCTGATAATAATAGTGGTTGTTACACGGAGTGTCGAATCTGTAATATAGGAATTACCTAAATATTAATACTGCTTGTCTGTGTGTCTTTTAAAACACAAGTCCTTAATAGGATGAACAAGGCTTAAAGTCCTGGGTTTTTACAAAAAAACGTATAAGATTAAGATGCTCAAGCTTATTGAAAATATGGAGCAGACGCTTGATCCTTACATATTTAAAATGTCTCCTCACTTCCAATTATTTTATTAATTCAAATTATGCTCCAGAACGATCTGAACAAACTTCTGATATCAGACATAATCGAAAGCAATTAAGCAATGAAAATTTAACTCAAACCCCTTAAGGGTCACGACAAGTTGCTACGAATTTCATCATTTAAATTTTAGATTCAAGCTATCACGAATATAGAATAGTCTCTACAAAGCTGTCGTTGACGAGTATATAAATGCAAAATTTAGTCAATTGGTTTTGTTATATGATCTAATAACAATTTTACTCAATGTTTTACCTGTGGTTGTACATAGCTACTTCGGGCTCAGATCAAATAAAACGTCAAAGAAGGCGTGTTTCGTATTGCAATGTGAGGCCAATTTAAGGAACGCCTTGCCACATGCGCGTGGCTCAACCAGTTGGCTTAGCAGTTTGATTTCACTTGTACGTGTACGCACACGGCGAGGCGTAGTTTCAACCGATTTCACTTTGCCGTTTGCGTCTTGTCTTTTTATTTAAACTGAGACTTCAGGTCACTAACCTCTCGACGAAAGTTACTTTACGAAAACGAATAAATAACGATAAACAAAGACTTTGCGAATCTGACGCTCTCTCAAGACTAACGCGTTAGCGTAGGTAGGCAAGCCGCCAACAGAATTCGCTTTCAAATAAATTATGTGCGTTGAACTTCGTAATTACACGAATAATGTAGTGCGGTAAAACACGTCGTAAGTACAATTTGTACCTCGTGTAGGGTTGTCACGTGCGGTAAGAATACGACACGGCAAAGTAAATAGGTACATAGGTACACCTACAATTCTGACAGTATAAATGGCCGAGTACTCCGAGTACTCTCCGTATTGCCGAGTACTCTCTACGTAGGAGTTAGATAAAATCCGTTCGGATCGATATTGCTTCCCAGCGCTTTTCGAATCAAGCTTCGGGTTTCATTAGTTACATCGCTTGATGAAAAGTGTCTCATAATAAAAGTGTGTTTTGTATACTACTACATACGTAAATAAAAGAGAGTAATAAATGAATAAGCTGGTTGATTCAGATCCAAACATGGTATTCGAAGCTAGCGTAAACTTACCAGTGAAATATGTATACAATTTTCTTTTTCATAGCAAATACTAGACAAACAAGCTCTTTGTCAAGCGGTTATAAAGTAGGTACCAGTGCATAAACTATTGTCAAAAACGCGAACTAAAGTGACATCTCTAAAATCGCCTCGTAGCCAGAGTCGCTTTGAGCACCGCGGCTCGAGTCTCCGCAGTCAGCCATTGTGGTACAGTACTTGACCCGATTGTCTCAGCGGCCAAGCTCTAGTGCTAGACTGCTAATTTGAATATACAACGCTTTATGTTATAATGAGCGTTGAATTTACAAACCTTAAAATCTTCACTACAATCCTGAGGTGAACAAATTCGACCGCGTAGAACTGGAAGCATAAACCTACGTGTTTTCGTCATAGACAAAGGGTTCACAAGGTTGAAAGGAGTGTTTAAAGTGAATGTATTTGTTTAACTTGCAAGGACAGGGAAAGTTTCGTACTGTAATGTACAAGTTTAGTTCAGCGCGTAAACTTCATTTTAACTTTTACTGAATGTTAGTTGCGAATTGGTGCCGTTCAATTTTCACACTTAAAAGAGTTGACTCTATGGTAGAATGTTTCAGTAATATTTTAAATTTATTTATCATTTTCTTTATTGTATTTTTTTGTTTTGTTTACTTAGGATGAAGATGCCTTGCTTGGACTTGTGGCAGACGTTGTTCGAAGACGATTCCCAGATAAACCATCCCATGGCTCAGAAACCCTCCCTCTAAACATTCCTTCTTTCCTCTAACACGAATAGAATATGTGTAAAAACATTCCACAATCTTAATTCTCTTTTTCTTGTAAACACTTGATCGTGTTGAAATTCTCCTCGAAAGCAAAGAGCAGTAAAATTTAGACTGTTAGATTTTAAGGAAAGTAGTAGGTTGAGACGCGCGTAAGCCTCTTCGGAGGGCGCAGGAGGCCGGCGCGATGCGGTCTCGCCAGGGATGTATGTAATATATCCCGCAGACGAAGTAGTTACCCTGACATACAACTCGCAATCGCTGCCCAGGCCCCGGCAGCGACCCACGCTTGACGTCCTCTTCGGGCCGCCGCCGCCCGCGCCGTCCCGCGCGGATCCCCAGCCCTCGGCCCCTAGCCCTAGGCCCCAACCCCGCGCCGCGTCCCTCCCCAAAACGGCGCCCCCGGAGCCCGCGGAGCGCGCGCCGGCCTCGCCGACGCCCTCTATCGAGCGGCCGGCTAAGCTGCGCGAGCGCACGAAAGCAAGCAAACTGCTCAAGAAGCTCGGCCGCCATGAGGACAATCAATTCGGAAAAATAGTTAGAACCCCAGCCCCTGATGAATTTGAGCTACCCGCTCCGCTACCTACGCCTGCTTTCTCGAGGAAAAACATTTTCGATCGTGATTTCGATGCACTATTTGAAGTCGCGAGCTCGCCACAGTTCACGGCAAAAATCCGCGTCACGACTCCTGAACCGGACCGCAACTCAGATGTGTCGGCGTTGCATTTCCCCTCACCTGCGACCTCCTCACTTAGTCTCCTCCCCCCAAGGCCCAACTCTGCGCCCAGCCCGTCGCCCGCGCCCTCCTACCGAACCTCGACGCCTTCGACACCAACGCCTCAACGCTCGTCTTTTGAAGGTTTTTGAACGAGAATGTGGTTTCGATTTCAAATGCGTGGCGACAGACTAACCAATCACACCCATTGCGCATGATACCTACTTCGCAATAATACCAGCTAAAGCTTCACTACAATCAAGTCATCCTCATTTTGTTTATTCATGTTTCGTGTGAGTTTCTGTCGTATTTTTCAACGATTGCGTTTTTTAATAATTACGATTTAAATGACCCTAAAATAACAAGTCTTTAATGATTGCTGTTAAATTGGCAGGTCCAAACTCAAAACCAAAGAAAGTTAGTTTCTTTCGGAGGCTAAGTCGAGCAGCAAAGGAGCCGGAGCAGCGGCGCGCCATCATGCAGCAGCAGTCCATGGAGATGGCGCTGCGGGAGCTCACGCACCCAGCTCATAACGAACAGCTCAAGAACCAACAGCAAGTTACATTTAAGTTAGTTAAAACAGGTGAGTTAGAACTATTCTACCAAAACTATACCATAAGAGTTTTCAATGATTCATGGTTAAGCAAAACTACCGGTTTACCTACAGACGACAATTCTATTGAGTGCATTTTAAGAACGCACTTCTGTTTATACGCAGTGACGTGTCGTAGGCGTCACGTTTTCTCACCGTTTCTTCATATATTTTGTTGCGATTCCGTAACGTCACCGTTTTTTAAGCGGCGGTGTGGTCGCACCTTTAAGTAGATGAAGGAAGTTGTCTTGTCTTACGTATCATAGAAACCTAAATGTTTTCGTCAAAGTTGACTAAGAAAAACTACGATTAGATAATAATAGTGCCTTGTATTCTCAGTCATAATTGAGCCGGTATGCAATCGTTCCCAGTTTTAACAGAAATGATGTACCTAGCTGTTTATGTAATCATTATCTTCAACGCAAATTCCGTAAATAGTATACTATTGTATCCACCAATTACTTAAACTTAAGTTTCCATCAGTGCGAAAAGGAGCAAAACGTATAGCCATTTTATTAACCCTTCGAATACTCTCACGATTGTTATTTTAAATTCTATTGCGCAATATATTATCGCCCACGACCCGGGGTAGCCTTTTGTAAATCTAATCCCAATCAGCCTGGAATACGCCTACAACGACAAATTGTGTAATTATCGGAAATATCGTTTAATTTGTGTTCAGTAAAATGCGGGCTCGTGGAAGAACTTAATGAAATAACTTCATACACAGCAGCGTCACTTGACTTTTCAATTCCAAATATCCACTTTTAGCCCGTTTGATCTTGTTTAAACTAACCATGTACCGCCTGTGACGTCCGTTACGTGAACCTTTGAACTATGCGCATGGAAATTGAATTGGCCATTGTTTTTTTCCGTTGAAATTCACCGTTGAGCTTCTGAAAAGGTTTCATCGTTATACTTACAATGAACTTTGAGTGGGTTACCTTGTGTGTCACTACACTACACAAGTCGCGGCGATTTCCAAGATGGCGGAACAATTGTAAAATTGAATAATTATTATAAACCTGTTTAATTTGCGTGATCGATTTAACCGCTAGGTAAGGTATTTTCATTCTTACCTGTCCTATTTGATAAACAAAATTCTAACCTCAAAATGTCTCATTTTTGTTATTTTTTAACTATTTCATCGTAAATAAAGGCACTGGAGATAAAATATCAGCAAAATTATGTATAACATTGCCTCACGTTTATTTGACAACATAATACACCTTATTCTTTACAAAAATTTACACATTGAGGTTAGAATTTTGTTTACCAAATAGGACAGGTAAGGATAAAAATACCTTACGCTTACGTGTATACGGCTGAATAAGCAATTCGATTCGCGTCTTGCGATTCAATGTCGTGTGTACGGTCCGTGCGATACTAGATACAATACAATACAATACAATAACTCTTTATTGAACACCACATACAACAATCAAAACAGAAAAAAGGTATACAGAAGTAATAAGGTAACAATAGGTGGCCTTAGATACTCGCGACTCGATACTTAACTAGGTAATGTAGTATGCAACATTAGTAGGTATCCCAGATTTGCTTAACCTTGTGTACGAAGGGGCCTAAATTAATATTCGATAGACTTTATACAAATGTCTAGATAAGACTGACCTTATATCAGTGTAATACGTTAAAATGAAGCGTTTAATCTATTACATCTAACCCCTAAAGCTTCTCTAGCGTAGTAAAGGTTAGCGTACTAGAGCTAAAATCATCATCATCAACACAATACGACACTAAATAATCTTTAAATCGTCTATATACATATTATGAAATTTAGGAAACCATTAATTTATTCCACAAAAGAATAATGTACTTACTGTTAATAATTATATTCAAATTGAGTATAGTTTTATAGAATAAACCCCGCGTGACTAGTGGTGAAGGTTCCATTTGCGACTGAATTGCGTTTTAGTGATGCGATACAAGCTTTTTACTTTTTAGGTCACTGCAACCTATAGTGCAGTTGCTACAGTGAAGTTATTATTACAGTAGGTAATGTAAGTTTAATTTCAATACAAAGGAAAACGAAATTTAAATCGGAAAATAATATTAGACAGTCAATCCCTATGCCCAACAACATGCGTGAAATACATAAGCGCTACTATTCCTGATTATATAATTTATCATAATCATAATTAATATAATTTCACAAGACTTTTAATACATATTTAAAAAACAAATTCCTCAGCCGCGTATGTCGTTTGTCTGTTTGCAATAAACGCAAAACTAACCTAACCAGTATGTAGACTGATTTATGAAAGATTTATATACCTATATAATTTGTCAAGGTTAATTGTAAATTGTTTGAAATATGACGATAATATCGTGGCAGCGCCGTTTCAGTATGTACACACAGCAAAGCTATTCGGTAAGCACCTTTGTATGTACGCGCCGCTTTAAACCTGCTTACCGAATAGCTTTGTTGTGTATACATACGAGCACCCGTACAACGCCGGGGCGGATTGCTAGTTATTACTTACTAGCCGTTGCCTGCGACTTCGTCTGCAAAGAATTCGTTTATCGCTATCCCGCGGGAATTTTCCGGGATAAAAAGTAGCCTATGTGCTATTCCAGACTTTTCTCAATCTATGTGCCGAATTTAATCCAGATTCGTTGCGCCGTTCTGGCGTGATTAAGTAACAAACAAACATCCATCCATCCATCCATCCATACTTTCGCATTTATAATATTACTAGCTGTTGCCAGCGACTTCGTCTGCAAAGAATTCGTTTATCGCTATCCCGTGGAAACTAAGCAAATTTCCGGGATAAAAAGTAGCCTATGTGCTATTCCAGACTTTTTTCTATCTATGTGCCGAATTTCATCCAGATCCGTTGGGCCGTTCAGGCGTGATTGAGTAACAAACAAACATCCATCCACCCATCCATCCATCCATCTATCCGTCCATCCATACTTTCGCATTTATAATATTAGTTAGATTAGATTAGTTAGACCAGCTGTTGCCAGCGACTTCGTCTGCAAAGAATTCGTTTATCGCTACCCCGCAGGAACTACGCAATTTTCGGGAATAAAAAGTAGCCTATGTGCTATTCCAGACTTTTCTCTATCTATGTGCCGAATTTCATCCATATCCGGTGGGTCGTTCTGGCGTGATTGAGTAACAAACAAACATCCATCCATCCATCCATACTTTCGCATTTATAATATTAGTTTTAGATTAGACATTAGATTAACGCGTCAAGTAAAGACCTATTAATACAAATTCTGTACTTACCTAATTTATTACCAATACAAATAAAATGGGTAAGGGAATTTTATCGAAAAACAGGTGAAGTTACATTTTAAAATTCAAACTGTGGCACAACGGGATCCCTCCATTTCCCATAATTTCATTTGTACTAATTTCATTTGCCATAATGGTCACTGGCTATAACCTTCAGTTGCCCTAATATCACATGCCATAATTTTTGAATGCCATAATACTCAAACGTCATAATGTTCAACATCCCTAATATTAGATCCCATAATATCACTTTCCATAATTTTTACTTTCCATAACTTTCAAAATCACTAATATTTCATGCCATAACAATCATTTGCCATAATTAAGGAAAAAACAGATCCAGACTGTTGAAATTTACTGCTACCGAAACACGTTAGGTTCGTTAGGTTTCTTGCGACCCTCAGAGCAGAAATAGAAGCGTCTCTAAGGGCTCGGGGGGCTCGGGGGGCGAAGCCCCGTCAATAGCCACATGACTGGTCAATTAATATATAGGTTAGGTTAGGTTAGAATGGTGTCAAGGCGCGAAGCGCCAAAACTAGGCGGAATAGGAGCTCCGCGAAGCGGAGTTCCGTCGACTTCGCCTCAGGGTCATTCAGTTCATATTTGTTTTCTAGACATCACATCTGTTAAACGTAGATAATAACACGACCCGTAGTAAAAAATAACTTTTAAAATTATTTATTATTATTATTACAAGAATAAAAATTCTGGGTTTTTTATGGCAAATAATTATTATGGCGTTTGAATTTTATGGCAAATGATTTTAGGACAACTGGTAATAGGAAAAATGAAATTTATGGCAAACGTATCGTTATGGCACTTGAAAATTATGGCAAATGAAAATATGGCTAATGATCATTATGGCATATATATCGTTATGGAATATAAAATTATGGCAAATGAAATTCGGGCATGTGAAATTAGTTCATATGAAATTCGGGCAAACAATAGAGAACCGTGGCACAACAGTTTTTTAAAACCTTAATTTGACCTGCGTACTGTTTTTATTCGGTACTGTGAAGTAAACCACGACAACCACGAACATGAACGTTCTTGTCGCTAAAGCGAAGCACATTGTGCATCGAACCGCTTTTTGGTTTCATACGGTATGAAACTATTTTGATCGGGGAAACTTAGTGTTAAAACTTCTGTGGGAATAGTTTTGGTACGTTTCGTGGGTAGAGCTTACAATAAAGAGTTTACCAATGCTTACCACTATTTTAGAGGATGTTTAGATGTCTTGTCTGTGATTTCGAGCATGAGCAGCAATAAATAAAATAAACATCTTTATAAAAAAAAATACTTGTATATAAACGATTTCATTGAACACGAATAGATGTGCTAATGAGAAAGATAAGGCGACGAATAATATGTGTGGTACGGATATAATTAATCAGCATCTTTTTTTAATCAAAATAACAAATAGTTTGTGAATAAACAGACGTTTCTGTTCTGAGTTGGAAAACTAATATTTTGTTACGTTTAAAATATTACTGATGAGATATTAAGTACTGTTTCAGTCGTTTATTTAACTTTAATGATACCTAATTAATACCTAAATACTTTTTTTTTAGTAACAACATAAATATTAAGTACGTATTTACGCTATTTTATAACTACCATAAACCTCTAAAATAAAACAAGAAATCAAAAGTTTAACGCTGCCAACTAGAAAATTTAATTATTGCCTCCCAATGGTCTCTCAAAGAAAATCGACGAAGTTTCTATTTAGCTACAGCCACACCTTCGGCTACAAAAACTGACAAACCGGAAAAAATTACGAAACTGTTCCCGAATTTGATAACAGGAGGCGTTTTTTCCTGTCTGCAAATGGCGGGTGCGGAGTTTGCCGTTCCCGTTAACAATCACCGGATCCCTTCTGTTTTCTGGATTCACATGGACGTTTTTTTAAGGGAGCCTTATCACTACATACTATGAAACAAAGTTGCTTTCCGCTGTCTATCTGTCCCTATGTATGCTTGCTTAGAGCTTATAATGACGCTACGGATTGTTATGCAATTTTTTTTAATAGATAAAGTGATTCATGAGTGATGTTTTAAGCTTTTGGCATAAATGGCATTGTACTTCATGGTGGTTATGGTTACGGAATTTCTTATTCGACACAATACCTACTGTTCTAACACATAGCCCAAAATTAATAATTTCCGGTAGTGAATAAGAAAATATAATATTAATAGTAATTTACATTGCAACTAGGGCTTGCAATATCGGAAGGTTTTCAATTCCGGAACTGAATATCGGAAATTTTACCCAATATCGGAATTCCGGAACTGGTTCCGGAATTACATTTTTTTTTTTCTTTCAATTAAGTTGCAGTTTTTTTAAGTAACACGCCGTTTTCGTTACAAAATCAAGCCTTTGGATTTCTGTAAAAAAATATACATGAATCGCGGTGAGCAGGTAAGACTCGAACGAGGCGTAGCGTCGCGTGGAAACAAATAAATATTGCGTTGCGTTGCGAATCTTACGAATTGGCATTGTTAATTTTTTTTAGTATGCTCCAATTCGTGAACCATTTGGAGGAAAACAATCAACTATCCGATTTATCTTGTCCTATTTCAAAAATACTTTATGATTGCAGATATTTTTGTAAAATTACTTTTGTTTTGCCCTTTGTTTGACCGAACGACCCGGTTTTTTGGCAGAATCGGGCATTACATGTTTGCCACAAAAATGAAATAAAAAAGTTTAGTTACGGTGACTGTCAGCTGTCATTGTCACATCTACATCATAAGTAACATTACATTCCTACCTACTTAATCTACAAACGTTAGAAAAAAAAAACCAAATTTTTCAAAGTATAAAACTGTAATACACAATGGATATTTATCTATTAAAAAAAATGTGCCGGGATGCAACAATGACTCGAACAATAGCCCAAACAAAATCATTGTGAAAATCAGAGAAGATTTGCGGCAGGAATGAAGTACGCAAGCTAATGTGGAATATTTTCAAAGTTTACACGATGTATTGACCACTATAATTTAAGTAGGAGTCGGGAAAAATCTGATGTATTGATGTATAGACAAATTCATAGACAAAATTGTTTTTTTATTGCTGAACGAAGACGATTGGGATCGGTCGGATCGGGTCGTGACAAAATCAAGAAATTATCAAACAGCGAAAAAATTATCTTAAAATAAATCTAAGTACGTAAAAGCATAATATTAAAATTAGTTGCTTGAAATATTCGATTTTATGAAATAAAAGGATGAAAAGCACAGCTTAAAAAAATGAACAATGCCAATACCTCGTTTTATTTGTCAAATTGTCCCAAATTTATCAATATCGGAATTACCGATATTGAGTTGATCAATTCCGGAATTGAAATATCGTTCAAAATCGTCCGAGATTCCGGAATTACGAGATTCCGGAATCTCGGAGTGCAAGCCCTAATTGCAACTGCATAGAAATAGAATTGGCAAGGCTTGGTCATCAGGATTGATGGTCTAATTGACGTGAAAAGAACGCGCTATAGCAAACTATAGAATTGCCACACCACACTGAGTTATGGCAAGCGTCTGTATACATGCAGCGGTATTTGAATTTAAATATGTAATTCAGAGTAACATCACGTTTAACAGTTTCGCAGTGGGTGGGTAACAAACAGTTCTATGTAACTCTCCGGTGCAGAACTGCAAACAAACTCCGGCTGCTGCTTAATAATTCAGAGCCCAGCCAGAGCGACAACTAACAATAAAGTTACCCCAAATTTTTTAAACTCAAACGACACCGAATTTCTGAATTCTAAACAAAATTATATCTGTTTCACTTGATTCGCTTTTGTCCGAGTAATTTGATCCTTCTTAATGAATATTAAAACAGACGACTTTAATACAGTTTTCCTATTTCCTTAATCTTATTCGAGCAAAGTATCGTCTGACTCTGTGATGTCTTTAACTTAATCCCTTGGGATATTCTCAAATATAACTTTGTGGTACCTATTTGTAATTGTTACACAATATTCATTTTATGAATCAACTGTATTTTATGCTAAACATCTGAGGAAATATTTTTCTTTCTTTGAAATTTGAAGCCAAAGGGCTAATAAAACCCATGACCATTAAAGGCACGCGGTATATTCTCATAATACGAAAACCCATACAAAATCACTCGCTTTGATCATGTTGTCAAAAGAAAATACTTGTGTTCGAAAATAAACAACAGAAATTCCTTTGATAATAGCCAATGTTTATGATTGAAACTATACAGATACCTTCAGAATATTTCCTTTAATTCTTTCTTTATTTTTGAAACTTGAGTTGACTTACATAATTTTATTTTTTTGAATCAGACATTACTTTGTGGAGGTCTACTGCTGTGGCTTGCTACTCCGCTACCCACGTGGAAAATAGTCAAGCCTGTGATAAATTTATATGTTTTTTTTTTCATACAAACCCTCCCTCCACTCCTGTCACGTAAAACACGCATAAATCCCACAAGCTTAACTGTCCCATTTACCACACAACACTGGCGCGTTAGCGTTGGTTTGCATGGTTACCACTTTGTGCTCACTTTGAGAATGATCTCGTAGAATTATCGAAACGCGACAGTGTTTTGTGTGGTATAGAGGAGAGTTAAGCTTGTGCGATTTGTGTGTTTTATGTAGCAGTAGTCGAGGTAGGGTTTGCATGTAAAAACATATATTTAGCACAGGCTAGGATATCTTTCACGTAAGTAGCGGAGTAGCAAGGTAAGTATTTTTTTGTTCAATGACATATTTTGTTATGTTCTTAATCTCTCAGAGCTCCGAATAGAACATCAATTGCAATATTTGCGGTTGCCTTATGCTGCCACCACTACAAATTTAACAAACAAATTAAATTTCACATTTTGCCTCAGATGAGTCCAGCTCACGTATGCTATTACACGCGAGGGATTTGACAGCTGTGTTACAAACACAAACTGAACAACTTTGTCAACACTCTGAGACTCATGACGCCTGACTTATACTAGTTTAAATATGTATTAGAATAGACAAAGTCGTAAAATAATTGACTGCTAATGGATCTGGGGATTCGTGAAATTGCCAAGTGATACTATTTGCAGTCAAGTCAGTACTACTACCGATACCATGGTAAATTCGTTAAGTCGTGGGTAGAGATTAGAAGATTTGTAATTGCAACTATCTCAAGTGATCTGATATTTCTTGCTTCACTTAGGGCCTCTTATTTAATTTTATCCACCGCGCTGTGATCTTTCTGTTCGTCATTTTTCTATGCAATTGTAAGACATGTTCTTATACTTTTTATTCCTTTCATCCTACATACTAGCGCATAAATGTTACATTTTTTCCTCATAAAGTTGCTGTTTTATTTATTGAATGAACGTGAGAGATTTCTTGGGGAACACCGTGTATCATCACATGAGATAAATTGACTGTTCGGATTAAAGGCCAAACACACTCCTTGTTCACATTCTTCCACAATCAATAGATTTCGTACACCTACATATATTACAGACACATGTGTACCTTCTCATTACATGGCTACGTCTTCAAAGAGTTGTGTAAACATGCTGCTTGGAAATTAATAAAACATCTTGCCATCCAGATTGTGCGAAGTACAAACCCATGTATTATGTACGTGACCTCTTGAGGGTTAAGTTGATAATGTTGGAGTATAAAGACAAATATGGAGTATTTCGCAGTCGCAGGGTGTTAAACCGTCAACCGCAGCTCGGCTGAAAGCAATGTGTCGGATTACACTTTCGGTAGATAGGTATATATAGCGTGTAAATAGACTAACTGATGTGAAGACAAATAAAGCTAAACACTAAAAGTAGCTATAACATTCCACGGAAATCTCTGATAAATCAACAAATTTTAGTTCATTTTTGGTATTTAGAGGTAGTTTAATTTGTATTGTCTTTTTTATCAAGCGTTTTAATCTTTTCACCTTCAATTGTTCCACAACAATAAACGTTTTCGGTATTATTTTTTCGGAAATGATACTGCGTTTAAATCATTAGGCAAATGGAAACCTTTTAGATGTCCGTAATGGTATTCCTTATTTAACGAAGCGACGTGGTTGCCTTTGATTTATTCTCACTTGGCTGCTCCCTCAACCAAAACGGCTGAAATGTTGTCTAAAATAAAGGAACACATTTTGGTGTTTTACCGACGGTTTCAATATACATGCGAAAATTTAACAGTTCACGGTCCAAGTTACTTCGTGCGCAAAGACGTTCATTACATATACAGATTGATTTATTTTATTATTTACATCCACGTATGGATAGCAGCCGTGGCTACAGTCCGCAGATCTTACAATCACTACTTGGAGAACACCATTAGGTTTACGACTAGAACGGATTATCTGGATTGGAACACAACGTTCGCTTCGATAACTCTGTGCGAGATTCCCAATGTTGATAAGATTTGGATGCTAAGTCAAGAAATTAACCCCGGCGACAAAGGAAAACTTGACCGATTCATCGGAGAAATAGGATTTTTTAACGGCCTATGCTACAGCTGCTTCGCCTTGTGCGATAACGAACCTTTATGTCCTACAGACTTTGAGCAACTAACTCTGGCGGTTCGCTCCGAATGCAAAGATTTCTTCTTGAGTTGCAAATGGAATGGAGAGCCTATTGACTGCTGTAACAACTTCAAACCCATAGAAACAGAATACGGGATCTGTTTTTCAATGAACAACTGGCACGGTAAAGGCAAAACACCATTATATGCAATTTCTGATCAAGTCAAACTCGGGTCCGTTGAAGTCGTCGTATCTCAAGATTATGAAGCTTTCTTGCATGCGCCTGAAGATATTCCGTTTTGGAACATGGAGTATGACCGCAGGGTAACGGTTCTGTATGGAGCCGAAGCCAATGTTATTTATTCAATAACGGACGTAGTGAATGAACCGGAAGTGTCTTCAATTGCTCCGGAAGTTCGGCAATGCAGGTTCCCGGGAGAAATACCGGCAAATTTCATAGCGTACAAGTACTACAGCTATTCGGCGTGCATAAGCCAGTGCCGCATCGACGCGCAGCTAGGACTCTGCAACTGCACACATCACTTCTCACCGAAAATTTATCAAGATCGATATTGTGATTTGGAAGGCTTGAAATGCTTGACGAATAATTACGGGACATTGCGGAAACTGAAGGTGCCTGGGACGAATGAGACGGGGTTGGTATGTGATTGCTTGCCTTCTTGCATAGAGCCTGACTACGACGTAGTAGCCAAGAAGTCGTTGGAGCCCCAGGAAGAGGTTAAGGTGAGGAGTGCAGTGTTCAAGTTGAGCAATCGTCCGTTTGAGAGGATCACGCGTCAAGTTGCTCGAACCGCACTGGATTTGGTCGTCGCTATGGGCAACAGCTTCGGTCTCTGCTTTGGTGGCTCATTGCTATCTATAGTAGAGCTCGTTTACTACCTCTGCTTTAAGCGATGGAAGTACAGCAATTAAAATTGAGCGCAATGGAATATATAAAATAGACCGACGATGGTCGTTTGTTTACCAGAAAAACCTGGATTTTGAATTTGAGAAATTTGTATTTAGCACAAATATGAGTAGGTTCACACAAGAGTGTCATATTAGTCAATCTTTTAAGGTACATAAAGCCTTAATGATTTAGATGTAGAGTTTTGATTCGGCTTGAAAACAAAAAAAAACTTGCATTGTGGTTTTCATACTAAGGTGAACATTTTATTTTGAATTTCATTGCATAAAAAGTAGCGCCAATAAGTTTTAATAGGGATTTACAGACGATAGATAGGCAAAATATATGTTAGTTAATATTATAATCAACATTTTTAATTTTATTATAACGTGTCAAAAGAAGTTAACAAGAAAATCTCTTTTACTTACCTTTCTTCGTAGTAAAAAGTTGTTCAAGAAAAGAAATTCCACAACCCCAACTTTCCCAACAAACAATTAAGCGTTGGTTGCAGCTTATTTTAAATCTTAGAGTGCTACTAATGATATACAATGGATTCCATTGCCACTAAAGGTGATACAAAATAGTTACGAAATACTTTTAGCTCCTCAGGTTGTATTAGAACTGTTAATGACGAAGCAGTATTTTCTTTACAGTTAGTGTAGTGGCAGTGGCTGCATATATACTTAAACGTTAAAGCTTGTTTCGGCCTGCAACGTCAAAAGCTCTTTAAAGATCTTCGTAAACTCCCTGTAATTCTTATTGCTGTAAATCTGGTATATTGGAGTAGCTTATATACCATAAGGCTGTATATCAACTTTAGTGAAGTTATTGGTTCTACAAAAGAGTTAATTGAGAGTCTAGTAACACCAAACTCTACATGCGTTGAATAACTCTTATATACAGCTTACGCATGTTATACTAAAGGCAATTATAGGTTAAATAGTTACAGCAGTTTTGTACGATCCTGATATAAAGGTTTAAATGTAAGATAAATTAGTTGTAACGTTTTAAGCTTTTGAGTATAATCTCTAACCTCAAATTATGAAACGTTTATCGAAATCAGCTCGTGAAAATATTTAGTGTATGTGCATTGTTGTGTGGATTTTATATTGTGCATTTTCTTTAAGACGAATGAGACGGGACTGTCACCGTATTTAAGTGTCACGTCCCGTACTGTTTCTTGTCCCGTATTTGTCTCGTTTTATCAATATTTCAATATACTCGAACGAACTAAGGGCTCGAATCCAAGGGGAATTTCATAAAAAAAACCCGGAATTTCGAGCACAAAGATGGCGGATGACATTTAGACACTATGACACTAAAAATGTTTATGGGTGTCGTTTTCGAGTAATTTGGTGGCTCTAACTGAGACCGATTTTGGCATAATTTTTTGGATCCAAGATGGCGGACGACATTTTGACACTATGACATTAAAAATGTTTATGCGTGTCGTTTTTGGGTAATTTGGTGGCTCTGAGCCCGATTTTGGCATAATTTTTTGGATCCAAGACGGCGGATGACATTTTGACACTATGACACTAAAAATGTTTATGGGTGTCGTTTTCGGGTAATTTGGTCGTTCTCAGCCCGATTTTGGCAAAAATTTTTGGATCCAAGGTGGCGGATGACATTTTGACACTACTGACACAAAAAACACAAAAAGTGTCACTCGAAAACGACCCCCATAAACATTTTTAGTGTCAATAGTGTCAAAATGTCATCCGCCATCTTGAGTCCAAAAAAATATGCCAAAATCAGGTTCAGGAGCACCAAATTACTCAAAAACGATACCCATAAACATTTTAGTGTCAATAGTGTCAAAATGTCATCCGCCATCTTGGATCTAAAAGTTACCTATGCCATAGTCGGGCTCAGAGCCACCAAATTACTCGAAAACGACCCCCATAAACATTTTTAGTGTCAATTGTGTCAAAATGTCATCCGCCATCATGGATCCAAAAAAGTATGTCAAAATCAGGCTCAGAAGCACCAAATTACTCGAAACTGACACCCATCAATATTTTAGTGTCAAAGTGTCAATAGTGTCAAAATATCATCCGCCATCTTGGATCTAAAAAGTTACCTATGCCAATATCGGGCTCAGAGCCACCAAATTACTCGAAAACGACCCCCATAAACATTTTTAGTGTCAATAGTGTCAAAATGTCATCCGCCATCTTGAGTTCAAAAAAGTATGTCAAAATCAGGCTCAGATGCACCAAATTACTTGAAAACGACACCCATTAATATTTTAGTGTAAAAGTGTCAATAGTGTCAAAATATTATCCGCCATCTTGGATCTAAAAAATTAGGTATTCCAAAATCGGGCTGTCTTACTCTCCTCACCCGGAACACATCAGCGCAAGCATTGCTGCTTGGCGGCAGGATTATTGAGTAAGATGCTGGTAGCGATCCCGACGGACCTAGAACAAGGCTCTTACACCCACAAAAATTCCCATTGCATTCCCAAATATACCTATAATACAGTCCCACGGGACTATAAAAAAAACTAGGAATATCAACCACAAAATCTAGCCATTATGATATGATTTACGTACGGCCGAAGAAACTGAATCACGTAACCAACTTCTAATACAATTTAGCAATAATTTCTCCGGCAGGGTGTAAGTATGGTAAAATTCCACAGTGGTAAGCGATTCAGTATCTTTCACCGTACTTACTTTATTAAGTGAAATCAGGTCCAGTAAAATCAACCCAGTTCACATCAGAATCATCATCAAGATTAAGCTTTTATTCTACCTACACATGACTAAAACAAAAATTTACTTACTATCAGGTGATACGCGCGCTCGTTTGCCACCTTATTTCATAAAAAAAAATATCTTGAAGCTAACAATTTAAGTTTTTTAAATGATTAAAAGATCACAGATTAGGGATTTCATTACTTCGCAAAGATCTCTAATTTAAACCTATAGGTAAAGCTAAAGCCGGTATTTTACTCTCTGCTGCAGGTAAATGTCTCCGCTAATTGCGTAGTTCCTCTCTTATGCCAACCAAAGACTGCACAATACTCTTGACAAACGGCGTTGTACTTCATTGAGTGTCATAATAAACATAAGAGAAGACTGTGCCGTTAAGAAAAAAACACCATGTTTGATTACTTTTTGTCAACATAACCTAAAAAATATTTACACAAAATCACTTTTAAATGACAAAGTACCTTGTACGGACAAGCGTACATTTTTGTATGTATATATTTAAAGTAGCACATAGCTTGCATTGCATTGTAATTTACATTTTTGTTACCAATCGACAAAGACAATATCAAAGACATTTACAAACTATCACGTATAGCAGCCAGAGTCTACAATGACTATCTTATTATGGAGATAAAAATTCCAATCGTGAGCTCGGACATCTTTGAATTGGACAAAGTCATTAGTATCCCACAAAAGAAACGTCAACAAATGTATGAAGTCATACCAGTACATCCTTATTTAGCATTCAATTTGCAAAAGGACTTAGTCCTATTCCTATCAGAGAATGACATATCATCCTGTACATCGGTATCAGAAGACAAACTAATATGCTCCTTAAATCAGCCCACTTACAATTTAAATATAAAACAATCATTATGTGATATCAACGTTAAAGCCGCCGACCAAAACACACAACAGTCTTTTTGTAAATCGATTATATCAACCTGCGACAATAGGTGGATCAAGTTACGCCGCTTGAATGCCTGGTTGTACTCGTGCTGCGAAGTATGCAAGGTACGCATATTTTGCCCAGCTGGTACGGAAATACAAGAGCTCCATGACAACGGGATCATCGACATCGGTCAGGGTTGCACATTAAAAAGCGAAACCCTTACTATTTACGGTCACAACAACTTTATAAACCAAATAACAATAGAGTCAGACATTAAAGTCCCAGAAGTATCTATCCTCAACAATATAATCAACAGCACTATGCAAGTAAATTTTACGGGGCTAGAGTCGGACCATCACGGTTTATATCATCAACTGAGAGCACAGATAGACGAGTTGAAAGAGCAGTCAGAAACGCAAATCACTATTCACGATGTACATCATTATACCGTGTCATACGTTATCATAACAATAGCTCTGACTATAAGCATTATCATCATATATCTGAAGCGCTGCAGGAGGCCCCAGGAGAAGCAGGAGCCAGCGGTGCCATCATCAAGTGAAAGTGAAAGTGAAGTGGTAGTGAAAAAGGGCAATAGAGTGTTAAAAATCGAACAGGGGACCTCCCCAGTGAATCCGCGAATAGTTCGTTTTGAACCAATACCAAATGAGTAGAGTATATGGTAGAGACTTTAAGATTAATTCTTGATAACATGATATTGTTCTAGACATTACCAAAAGTAAATATGTCATACATCAATAACAAAACAATTAAATAACTGTTTGCATTTAACAAGTTACTTTATCATTGTTCTAGTATCATTTTCATGCTCTTCTGGAGAGGCAGGATGTACGGACAAGCGTACATTTTTGTATGTATATATTTAAAGTAGCACATAGCTTACATTGCGCAAGCGTTTGCATACGCTTGCAGTTTACGTTAATATCAAAATATTATTCAGCATTAAAGTTAGTTCGTTCACATTCAGCATTCAATTCGGTCGTTTGCTTTATCATCCCTAATCAACCCCTTTTATCAGCATAAATCAGTATCACTATCATTTCTATCAACTATCATCCTTAAATAGTGTAGTTCACGCTACATACCTAAATTTTCCTAATTATATGACATATATTACTTACACAATCGCTCAAACTAACGAATATTTTGAAAATTAATGTCTAAAAACTGATTTAGGTTATTACCACTTTTAATTGATTTCCTTTTTTTTGTATAAAATCATTGTTTTTTGAAGGCGCGTCAAAATTGAGATGAAAACATGATACATATTCACATTAAACTTGCAATCGCACTAATAATTAACCACACACTTTAAAAAACCTGTTAATCAAAACAATACTTTACGCGTGATGAAAATGTTGCAATGGCCGCTCGCTGATAAACTGAAGCACATTCGATACACAAGTAACTCAATAAACTGTATAATTTGAAGACTTTAAAGCTTTAAATATCTGTTTGTCACCGAAAACGCTACAAACGAGTTATTAGGTTTCAAGATACCACTCTTAGTTCTATCTAACACCGTTATAGATATCTTATATTACTAAAGGTTTCAAGAAACTCTATTATAAGGATGCCATAAAGTTTCAAACGAAATCTGACGATCTTATAGCACCCTTGTACACTTCTAGTAAACGTTAAATAGAACCACTATAGAGGGTTTATAGAGGCTTTACCTGCAAAATTTTGTGCCAAAATCGAAGGTATAAGGGAGTTATAGCATGCTATAACGCTCTTATAACGCTCTTACAAACTCTTATATATCTAAGCAGAACCTAAATACAGGTCCTCTACCGCTTTTCTTGACGCTTAATTGTTTGTTAGGTTACTATCGCAGTAAATTCGGCAAAGCAGACGCCAGTAACAGACTAGTTGGTCAAGTGCTAACTTCCACACATGGCGCTAAGAGTTTCTGAGCTAGCTGTTTCTTATTAGTTTTATCCTTGCAACGGAAAACAAAGATCTGTGAAAAACAATCATTTACTACTTACAGTTCACAGTAGAAATTCCTATAGTTAATATTCAGTAAAAGCTCCAAGAAAACTATTTTTTTTCTAAGTCAGTTTTCTTAGATTCCCAAACTTTAAACAATTTAGAATAGGTAAATCCACCCCAAAAAATGTTTTGATTATTTTTTGTAAGACCATTGTTTCGAATTGCAATATAAAACCTCCAAGTGTCGGTTTTACCATAAAAGCAATTCACTAGACGTTTATATCGTACCTACTTAGTTTAATGTCGTTGTAAATCTGGAAAAACTGGAAACGGGCAAGGGGGAGAGGAAAGGACCTTGAGCGCGTAGTCCAAAGCTTTGTTCTAACCAGTAGGCTTATTGTCTAGCTCGCTTGCAATCGTCTTCATTTTGACAGTTCATGTATGGGCTGACAATTGGCATCGGAATCAGCTAGCTGTCATATTCATACAAGAACTGTCAAAATGAACACGATGGCGATTGCGAGCGAGTTAGACAATAAGCCTACAAAGACAATCATGCATGCGCAATCGCATCCAACATCTCTTCTCTTTCTACTCTCATTCTATACTCTCATCCTCCACTCTTTGATAGAATGACCGCCATTTCAATACAATTTTGAACGCGTTAAACAATATGGTCACATATCTACAAAAACTTGGACATGGCTATCGATACAGTGATCGACCTCCCAGAAGACCGAAGAAAAAAGACTGTATAGTATTTTCCAATGTGAAAATTTTCAACATTGGCAAAGGGGGAAGGCATTACCGTGGAGTAAGGGAAAGTTTAATTTTATATGAGTAGCAATCGCCCTAAAAAGGAGAGCTTACTTAGCTTAATAGGAAATAGTCTGGAGTTAACCAGTTACGGCATATTTGCAACTAATATTTGTTTAGCGAACTTCATTATATGACTTAATAGTGAATGTGGTAGTATAAGTACCTACTTCAAAATGGAACTAATTAATCGAATCAATGTATTTTTATTCTTGGGAACATTAATAAGAAGAAATCGGTTCTTCTGTTTTCAATATACACATTAAAAGAATCCAGTGATCAATCACGGATCAATTTTGGAGCAGATAAGATAAGTTCCTTTCTCTTTATAAAATATGCTAAAAACAACTTTTTCAAAACTGTAAAATCAAATATTAGTAAAAATACCAGACAAAACTAACGCATGTTATTTAATATAGAAACAATTATAACAAGCGTTTTTGAATAGGTAGTAAGTGTTTCGTAACGAAATAAACGGCATATCTGGCATATTTTTTTTAATCTTTCCTCCTTCCTTCCTTCCTTCCTCATTGCCGAAAGTTGGCCCCTAGTGAAACGTAAAAGAATTTCTTGAGGATTGTCATCTTAAATGGATAAATATCTTAAATATATTTGATTGATACAAAATGACTTATTTTATATCGTGTCATGTAAAGAAATCGCATTTTAATTCTACGACATTAGTAAAACCTCGCGGGATGGTCTTTCAAAAATATTGCAGGTTTCTTAATGGACCAGCAAAGCACCTTTCATTTACATATTTATGGTTCTACCTGCTCGCTTTTCCCGTAGTACAAATATAAACACAGCAATGGATCTTCAGACCAATATAGTTCGAGCCCTAACATCTGCAACTTCGTACAGTTTATAACCAACAAACCACGACATCTACTGACATTTTTGGAAGCCCATATGGGATAGAAGCCGCCCGGAAACCACGAAATCATACCTATATGATGGCCGGATGACATTAGATGATCTAATATTCATCCAATCATAAGCCTATTACTTTTCGAATATTCAAAACAGTCAGCTCCCCACACTGGTTTTTTATTTTTTATTAATATACCCCCATCGATCTATGCGATGATTTCGCCAAAGTCGAGGTAATAAATATTGTATTCAAAAATCTTGTGACCAAAATGTCGGCAACGTTGTACCGTAGAACACGGTCAAAATACTCCCTTCCCCAAGTCAGGCTCCTAGTCAACGGACAACGATATCCCTCGGAGACAGCCAGGAAATCATTAACTGATGCCCAGGGTGCACCGGACCAAGCACACACTGGAAATAAAGACAAATTTTGAATCAATTATTACTTTTGATCCCAAAAAGTTTGATCAGGACCGCTACCCTCTATCGGTCAATATTTCCTTAAGCTGATAACCCCACCTCCACTTAGCTCGTTCCCGTCACCTAGGATTACGCTGTACGTGCTTCGTCGCTTATGGCGTTGTTTGGGCTGCCAACACATTCGGAGAACTTAAACAAAAACACCTGTAGCTTGGGATATTCTTGGATATATTCGGCATTGGTATAAAGTGTTAACGAGAAATGTTATGAAAACTCCTTATAAGCTGGAAAGATCTACTTTAAATGTATACAGATTCAAGTATAATAGAATATTGACGATGAAAGCTATAAATTTAAGAATTATTTATTATCAAACATTCTCAATTTTGTCTATGAACGTCCGGCGGTAGATATTTTCTAAGTAAGTGCTATACCATTTTTATGACAGTTTCTTCATCAAAAAAGACTTTTAAACTTATTATAATATAACATTGACTCATACAAGTGATAATAGTCCACATGGTTTTAAACCATATAACTGACATTAAATCTGGGTTGGCAGAGAAATTAATTGGTCGAGTGAGCAAGTTTCAATCAAGTTTATAAAGATAGGAAGCTTTGAAGGTAGCGTGTGTTCAAATCAGTACAAAACATGTTCTTTGTTACGTTGCCTGCGGCTCAGTGCGCGCGATTACACTGCTTGTTATTGTATCAACAACTTTCAAAATAAAAAAAACGTTATGTTTTGTGTCTTATCATGCCATACAAATTTAAAGTCCAACCCTGAACGATTTTTGAAGATAAAATTAATAAAATATAATTTATACAGTACGTACACAGGCCGCAAAATGCGGTTTTACTTGACTTTTTTTTATCGTATCAGCGGTTTCAGAAAGACCTTCAACACTGCAAAGAATCTTGGTAGTTTATTTTTTAAACCACTTCAACTTGCTTAAAAAACTACAAAAACACTAAAAATGAACACAAAATATTTACTTTAACCCACTTTTACCTTTATTTACCTTTGTTCATTGAAATGGACCTCATATTCATATTCATATTCATAAAGTAACGCCTGATTCAATAAAACAAAAAACAAGCAAACTCAATGGAATACAGCGATATATAGGAACCCCGGTAAAATTAAGCACTAACATAGACAGAAGATAACCACTTTTTTTATTGGTTAAACACTGCAATACACTTTCAGTTGAAGATGATACACAATTAAGCATTATTAAGGGCAAGATTACACCACTTACCTTAATTAAATCAATACGAAATATTAAGCGGCTGTCATGCGAGATGTAATAGGTAGAAGAGAGAGAGAGAGCACATTATTCATGCGGGACCCTAATTTGTTAGGAGTTACGGTGCTCCTGAGATACCTATTACGAATGATTCTTGCACTCTGTGATGCCTCGTATTCATCCTGTTCACGTTTTGATCAAGATTAATACGGCAAAGAACACGATCCTGCATTGAATGGATGCCACTTGAGATTAGATTGCAAAGAGGCTGCCACATTTATTCCTCGCAATTCATCGCTTTACAGTATTTTGTCGGAATCCTTTCCGGATATTTGATAATGACGTTACTGTACCTACTGATAACTAAAGAAATATGATTATATACTGTTTTAGCAACAAAACGGATAACTGACGTATAATAAGCTGCTCAGCACTAAGCGTATCAGAGAGCGCTCGCCCCGGCGGCAGCGAAACGATTCGCTGCCGCCCGGGCGAGCGCTCTCTGATGAAGGACTACGGAATAGTCCGAAACAATTGTCGGAGCATTCTTTCAGCTTATTATAGGGAGTTATCCGGTTTGTTGTAATTATGTTTGAGTCTCACGGTAGTTTCATGTTGAAAGTATACTGTTCTTGTAGATTTTTGACAAGAAATGCAAACGGATTTATGTGGAGTGGGCACACTGCCTAATAGCAGTAATCTAGGCGAGATTTTGCACAATACGGGTATAATATGGGTTGAAACTTGACCTCTTTACCGTTTGGATATGTATGCAAGTTTTTACAAATCATTTTTGATACAATTATGTAAGTGAATTACCTTGCCTTTCAGCATAATGTCTTTAGACACTAATTAACACCTAACTCAGGCAGGTAGTAGCATAACCAAAACAAAAGGTTGTTCCATAGTTAGTTTTTTTAGACTAATACTCGCTAACTCTTTATTGAACATCACATATAACAATCAAAACAGAAAGAAAGGTTATACAGAAGTAATAAGGTAACAATAGGCCAATAGGTTCCATAGTTATTCATTTATTTTAGTTATGCGTGTAGGTTTAAAAAGTAAACCATAGACGTTTTATCGCAAAACACAAAAAAATACTTAGCAAAACGTTTGTATTAACCTAAAAGTTCCTACTCTTAATCAATCAAATATTCTATGGACAGAGTGGCAAAGTAATTCCAGCTATTAAAAAACCATTAAAAATTGACCGGAATTCCCGCAAAGTTTCTTGACCAACTTCTCGAGTTTGTTCCGAGTAAACTATTCATAAAAGTTAGCCTTACTTTTAGAAGCGAGTCCGATTAGTTTTTTTAGTATTAATGCAGTGCTACGCTTACAGCTTAAGTCAGGATCGTAGCAAGTGGAACAAAGTAGTCTCTGCCTACCCCTGTGGGAAAGAGGCGTGACGATATGTATGTATGTATGTATGTATGTACGCTTATAGCTTTTCCAATTTGATACAAACGGGTTCTG
This sequence comes from Pandemis heparana, assembly GCA_963854515.1. Lineage (NCBI taxonomy): Eukaryota > Metazoa > Arthropoda > Insecta > Lepidoptera > Tortricidae > Pandemis > Pandemis heparana. Next base: position 10,343,978 of record OY978010.1, read on the forward strand.
ATTAGTTTTCTGGAGCATATCTGAGAAATACTGCAATTATTTTTTTTGATTTTTGTAAGTTTATCTACGCAAAGTAGCGATAAGGGTGCGACCACACCGCCGCTTATAAAACGGTAACGTTACGGAATCGCAACAAAATGTATGAAGAAACGGTGAGAAAACGTGACGCATGCCATACGTCACTGCGTATACGCGGCGGTGTGGTCGCACCCTTACTAATAGACGCGTTATAACTGAACAAAACTCCTTTCGGACATGGCAACGTTATTGCCGGTACTTGTGACATAATAAGGACCTCTGGACCGACTAAACACAAGTCAGGCAATTACCTTACTTTTTGCTTGCCAAGGGGAGATCGCCTATGACGTATCTACCTCAGTTTTATATAGTATATCATAGGCGAACAGCAACAAATCTCTAACTCTGTCCTCCGCATTTGTCTATTCACTCAACTCGACAACCGTAAATCCCGACACTTGCTTGCATAATGCCTTAATGCTGCCTACATAATATATGAGAGGAAACGAAAAAAAGGGAAAAAAAACTCACCAATTTCATATTCAATTTATACTGGGCATGCGGATGTGGTATAATTTTTCGATAATCGAGCAACAGCCGTGATGTTTATACGAGGTTTATTAAAATCCAAAATTAATATCGTGGATTGCAAGGACGCTGAAATATTCGAATAAAATTCACGAATACGATGGAAACATTAATGAAAATCTCGAGTCTGTTAACATCAATTCAAATGAAAATAGCAATGCGACGACTAAATTCAAGTTAAATTGTTGAAAGGCATTTGCGGTTATGAAGTTGCGTTCTTTTTTGAGACTTTAAAAATATAAGCATAATAAAATTACCTGTTATATCACACCGAAAATAAGTTTTCATCTAATAAGTTAATGTGCCAGATTCATGAGGTAAAGTTGGCCGGTACCTGTACCCGGATCATTATTAGTGAAGAAAATGTTCCCGCCAACTTTTACGTGGCTGCGATCATTAAGCCAGAGGCTTCGGGGCTTCCCGCGATGTATCGTTACCTACTAATTACTATGCAAGTTTTAAATTTATAGTCTTTATACCTACTTATAAAAGATGCGAAATTTTAAATTTTCTTTTATTTGGTTACGTAGGTTATAAGTACTTTTCGATAAGGTAAACCCAGTCCAAGCAAAATATCCTTTTCTCGCATAACACGTCTTGAACGCGTTGACATTTAGCGTATTATTTGCAAACTGTACCTAATACGCGGGACGTTCTTGAGTGCATTCTGCCCTCCTAATTAAAAAGGACGTATATGTGTGTCATATGAAACGCATATACGTCCTTTTTAATTAGGACGGCAGCATGTGCGTTCGAATGACTGTTAAATTTATAAGTGTCACTGGACGAAATTCATGAAAGTGCATCTATGGGTTGTTGGCAAATAAATATGTTAGGTGTGTCAAATACTATGAGAGCATTTAACGCATTCGCTGCCAGCTGCCAAACCCGAGACTTCTTCAGGTGCCCCTGACGCTCATGTGCGTTCAAATGCCTGTAAAATTGTGAGAGCACCACTGGGAAAAAGTCAAGAAAACGCATATAGGTATGCGTCGGTGGCAGCGAATGCGTTAAAGTATAAGTAAAGTAGGTATACATAGACATTTTAACGCACTTCATGCGGTGCCAATCATACAAGATTGCTTTTTAGACTGCAATAAAATGAAGTATTTTACGCAACAAAGCTCTACTCGTTTATCATAATTTAATACAACTTTAGTACTTACTATAACTGAACAAATGAACATTGATTACCTATCCAATACAAAATTATTTAAGCACACTGTACCAGTAATTGAACATTTATAAATACCTAAACAAAACCTAATACAATTTCATGTTAATCGAATCCATCTCATTAAACATTATATTACTGAAATTATCAGCAGCAAACTAACTGAAAAGGCCAAATATGCTGTTTACACACGGAGGTACTGAGGCGTGAAACTTGTTTGCGAACCTACGCATCGATAAATATTGTGAACTTATAATTTGTGAACTAATATTATTAACTGTTGCTAACTCGGCGTATTTCACAAATAGAAAGACGCTTTAATTTACCTTATTCGCTGCTGGCAATGCATATGCATTTTTATGACTTTCTCCCAAGGGCCCGATTTTTATAATGGGTTAAAATACTACATAATGATTCAAAAATTTACTCAGAAAATTGCAAATTAACAGAATTGCTATAAACTAAACCTAACCTAAACCAATCTATAGATCACGCTATAAAAAAAAAACATATTATACCTAATAGTTTCACAGAAAATGGCACTATAATATAACTATTATGCATTTTAACCTATTATACATTTCAAACTTTATAAATTCTGATCCGCTCCGGATTTTTAAAAGCACATCACTCGAATCTGTTTATATCTTCAAAACTTCAGTTCTAATCAAATTTTTGACTAGTTCACACCATTAATGAGAGCTGTAATTAGCTGCTATGCTGCTCTTATTTCAAATTCAGCACAATTTTTCACGACTTTCGAGTGGTATTTTCACTTACGTGCTTTCAAAAAGCGGCCCCCAGAGCCGGTCAAGTTTCTTCATTAAACACCACAAATCAGTACTATAAGATCACTTTACGGGCACACGGTTATTTTAGAAAAGCACTTTCCTGTGCGAATCAGTACTTCAAAGACATTTGGTAGTTACTTGAGTGAAAATAATACTAATTAGGTTGTAATCTACCGCTCAGCGTATCGGGTTTGACGTTGATCCAATCATAACTTCATCCCTTTCAATGGATATTGAATTATCCGGGTCTGATTTCAAAACGTGTCAATATTTTATTTAAACTAAAGTAGTCTAGTACCAAATTTAGTACTGTCTTATGTAGATTTAATATGCGTTTGTTACCCCGTATTATTAAAAGAACGGGGCCCATTTTTGAACAACGAAATTAAAATGGATATAAAAATGCAAAATTTACCTACCTATCTAATAAATGGTTTGCTTCAAATTTTTTGAACGCTTAGCACGTCATGCGGTTGATCGTTTGTCAATCAATATGTTCATTAAGCGGTTACGTACAAAAGGGAATCGGTCAGCATCAAACGAGAAAAAGCGTACAAATATTATAACAGAAGTAATTAAATAAAACCCCTCTTTTACGTGGGGGGTTAAAAATACTAATGGCAATACATGTCAATTTATGAATTTAGAATTTTAGGCCTAATCGTTTTATAAAATGATCAACGGTGAAAGAAAATTTAGACTAGGAACTATGAACAGCGTGAAATATTCGGGGCAAAAATGTCATGTTTTTAAACACGAAATTTGAACCTTAGTCAAAACGCTGCAAAGTTTTTGAATATTATGTCAAGATTAGTGTTAGTTTTTATAAAAAAGGGAAATATTAAACCTCAAGTCAGTTTTGTTTGATGAAAGTTACTAATTTAAATCTTTATTCCAGTTGCTGACTTCACGACGCAGCTCTCACAAATCTACGATCGCCACTCTTCGGAGCTTCAAGTGCTCATCGCTAACTTCCGGAAAAAAAGCAGTGAACTGAGAAAAGAAAGGTACGTTATTTTTTATCGTTTCTGAATAATGTTGTAAATAAAATTAAAAATGATTAATTAACTAGACCGCTAGACGTGGCATTTAGGTCTTGTTACCTTAGGCTCTGTCTACCCCGTAAGGGATAATATGGTCGTGGGGGTATGTATGTGTGTATTTGTGTTTAATCGCTGTGAGCTGTCAAACCTGAGATGTCTTCAGTTGCAGTAAACGCACATCGGCGTTCTAATGGTTTAAAAAATAACATCATAAACAGACAAAAGTCGCAAAAAAGGCATACACACGTTCCTCGCGATTATCGGGTTTCGCGTTTTTTATAAACGAATGCGTACTAAAATTTAAATGTAATATAAACTCCTCTTATGAAGAACAACCCAATTTGTTTACGATACCTACTGCGTTATTCTGGGAAATAGCTTGTAATAGTCGTTTTTGAACATGATGAGAGTGTCTCAAACAAAAACGTGCGAGGTTGGTAATAAATCTGACGATTTAATTCATATTCTGGTGGAATGTGACCGGTACAAGCATGCTAGGGAGAAGTACCTGGAGAACCTAAACATGCATAATGGTGGAGTAAACGTTTTGCTGGCTTGCCCTTCGTCGGATAAAGCTCTTAGGATATATAAATTTGTGCAGCATTCCTTCATAACCTGAGCATCTGACTCTGGGGGAAGGGATGCTGCATGAATGTTGATCTCCGATCCTCTTGAGTCCTCCCATGAGGCTGACATAGTCACCCCTGTGTACTAAAGCCTCTTTAAAATATAAGATTTAAAAAAAATAGTAACTTGAAATGCAACACAAAAGCAAAAAGGCTAGCTTTCCGGGATATCTGTTCTCATATGTACTATTCCATTTTGAAAAGAAAATTGTACCTGTTTTCAGACGCAAGAGCCTTAACAAAACAAGCTGCAGCCTGTTATAAATCTCCTTTCTGTGGCATTATTATGACTCCCTTAAGGGCTTTTATAGTTGAAAGCTCCTTTATTATATTATTATTATATAACATTTGCAAGCAAGGAAAATGCTGCCTTTCTTATTAACAGATAAGATAATTTAAAAAATAAATCTGAACTACGGAAGTGGTTGCGTACTAACAATAAATCGATAGTTACCTCGATCAATATCGGTTAGTGTCGGCACTATACCTACTGGAACAACATTAATGCAAACATACATTATATAAAAAAAAAAGAAATCAATAATCCTACGTTTTTGAAAACAAGATATGCTCGTCTTAATAATATTAAATAAGTTCATCAATGGAAAAGTTTGTCAATTCCGAAAATCAAATAGGTAAAGTAAAAAAGAAACATTTTATTGAATCAGGCGTTACTTTGCGGAGGTCCATTTCAATGAACACAAAATATTTACCTTGCTACTCCGCTACTTACGTGCAAGTTAACCAAGCCTGTGCGAAATATATACGTTTTGCATGCAAGCCCTCCCACCACTACTACCACACAAAACGCACACAAATCCCACAAACTTAATTAATCCTAAAACCACACAAACACTGACGCGCGTTTCGATCCCTCTACGGGATCATTCTCAAAGTTAGAGCACAACCGATGCACATGCGAACCAACGTCGTACTAATTTGTAAAACTATAAATAAATTAAATGTACCCACATTCGTATATTACCAAACTACCCTCTTATTTATAATTTTAATTAGCCATCAACAACTACCTTCATAAATTTTTCCGACTACAACAAAAACAAAGAGGGTTATGTATTTAACAAAACAATTTTACTATTCATCAAAATGGACACGCAACAAAGATGATGACACCAAGTTCACCTGTTCGTTAATTATTGAAGCACTATTGTTGTACCTAATTATTTCCAACTGCTCTAAAACATCCAACCGTAAACCCTTTTCACAAAAATGCAAAACATCAAATCCTGCTGAATCTGACAACGAATGATTTGATTCTAATAAGTGTTTTGCAAAATTTGATCTATCTGGATGATTAAGCCTAAACGAAGCAACATGTTCCTTAAATCTTGTACTAAAACTACGACCCGTTTGCCCCGTAGAGGGATCGAAACGCGCGTCAGTGTTTGTGTGGTTTTAGGATTAATTAAGTTTGTGGGATTTGTGTGCGTTTTGTGTGGTAGTAGTGGTGGGAGGGCTTGCATGCAAAACGTATATATTTCGCACAGGCTTGGTTAACTTGCACGTAAGTAGCGGAGTAGCAAGGTAAATATTTTGTGTTCATTAAAAAAGAAACAAAATAAAATATTGCGAATACGTCACCTATCCATTTCAAAAACATTCATTAATAGTTGAAAGTGACATAAAATGTCACAGAAAAAGTTGTAAGTCTCGACGCTATCGTAGAAACACAGAGACGTGGGTATAATACATTTCAAGATTAACTGCGTGTCCTTCAGTGACCCTATCCAGCCTTCGCATTAAACCTTTTTTTCCTATCTATGTAACAAATCTATCGTCTTCTTGTTACAAACCCTTCTAATAGACGGATGCTGACGTATTGTTGGCGTTGAATTCATACGAAAAATAAAGAACAAAGAACCATAACTCACATGAAAGTACCACCAATGTATCAACATAAACCAATAGTAGAGGAATCAATTTATTATTTGATTTAGCGTTAAATCCAAGGCGTCGTTTTGTATCGAACAAAATGCAAAACCTCAACAATTCTACAATGGATCGCGCTTTTAATGAGTGGTAGTTGTGAGAGGCGAAGATCTATTCAGGGCGGTATCTCGTAAAGACACTAAATGAGAACGCCAATTTGTCTTCATTGTAAAGATTTTCTTGTCAGCGACTTGCTCCCTTCTGGCCCCTTTTAACAACTTGTACTTATTTCCCGAAAATATCTTTAAAAGTTCGTAGAAAATTGTGCTGCGGTAGATGTCTGTGACTAAACTTGAAGGTTAAGCTGGTTTTTTGCGGCTTCGTAAAAGTTTGAGTGTTTGTAATTTACAAACCATTAAAGTCTTCATTTCTTTCTTAAAGTTGAAGAAAGCTGAATGTAATGGGGAATCAAAATGAGCGGCGTAAAGTTTTTATGTTTGCGTGTGTTGACAGTTTTATTTATAGCGCTCGGGCCTAGTAAAGAAGTAACATCAGAATTTCGTTCAAAGTTTCATTGTTCCACTACTTTGTTAGGTTTCAACACTAACCTGTGAAAGTCTTATCTTGGACGTGCACAAGTCTCTTGATATCGCAGTAATTTTACCCTTTTTACCTGAATCACTTAAGCTCTTTTGAAATAAAACCGCAAGGGAAAAATCCTTTTCAAGTTCGTATGAATGCCATTACCTACATCACCAATGCTGTCAGGATTTTCTACACTTCCACGCCAACCCAGAATGACAAATTACCTGAATAGGCAGAATCTAAATCTTTTAATCATGACACTTTGGTCGACTTGCGGTCACTCTATATCGCCTTGACATTGTATAATGTTGTCTTCATATTCGGAATTTTCACGAATCATTGTAAATATTGTTCCATTAAATAGTTAACTGTTGACCATATGGTTTAGAATCGGAAGCTGTACGATTTTTACATGGAGCAGCAACTTCAATACAATATCCAAATACATCCGATTACAAATAAACCTGAAAAATATAGGTACCTTCCTAAATAAATATACCTGGTAAATATACCTGATACGTGGTGTTCAATAAAGAGTATTTGTTGTATACCCTAGCCGGAGATGCGTAGATTGTTATAAGCATAATTCTTGGTGATAAAAGAATTTTAAATTTACTGAATTGGCTATATGAAGTAGTTTTTCGCTCAAATTTGTTTTTAAATAAATTGTAAAAATTCAATAGAGTTAATTCCGATAGACATATTCGTCGGGCACGTTCGCTCCAATAAGTTGAAGTAATGTGTTTATCCCTCGTGTCATCGCAACTGTGATCCGATTTCCTTTGCAAAACTTTATTGAACTGAACGGCCTGCCTTGTTCGCATTACTTCACCCATCACTTCACCGCACCACTTTTTCGAGACTTATTCAGTGAATCAAAATAATGGTTACTACGTTTGTGTTTAACCATTCGAGATAGATCGTTTTTCTACATTTATAGACTTCAAACCAAATCCTTTAGGTATTCAATGAAAGACACCGCATCTTACATCTACACGCAATAGTAACTTACCCTATTTTATTAAGTGAAGGCCCTCTTTTAACTTTAAATCCATTTATTGTAAGTAATACAAAACAGTTTTGTACTCATTTTGGTTCCTTGTCGAAATCTTTTATACAATCAACATTACACCATTCGATAGCACAAAGTTTATAGTTCGGATTTATCTCGGCCCGAGGACTTCAACAAATCGCTTGCCTACTCGACTCGCCATAAAAAGTAAGATTCGATGCAGTCGCTACTCGGTAAAGAGTAATTTCTGGTTCTGGAGCACTTTGACGGTAAATACACTTAGCCGTTTGCTTTGTAGAAGTGCTAAGGAACTGTTTGTTTTGTTATTATTGAAACTGTTCTACTTAACAAAGTAATTGCTTATTAAACATCGTTATTGTTAAGGCATACTAGTGGGATGAGCATGGAGATTCCGTTGAAGATTTTCTCAAATTAACCAAAAAGTGAGCTTAATTGGTTGTTCGCTTATCTGTTTTATTCCTATATACCAATTAAATTAATTCAGACGATAAATATTATATTGACACCGCAGTTTATGTTCCTATTGATTCAGTTTTCATCTAATTTTATTCTTAGAATCCCTTGAGGGAGTATTTTAGCAGGCTTTTCTATTTCCTATCAAATTGTCTTCCATCTTCAAACTTCGAATCGCTGAAAGTTACAGTGATATCTTTACTTATTCAAAAGCTGCGGGTAAAATCTCGGTTGAACAATATACGTGGAGGAATAACTTTTACTAAGATGACTTGAAATCTCTTTTAAATCGAGTTTAAAAGAGATTTCAAGATTCTTGCAAAAAGTTGAATTATTTGGAACTTTATTAAATATTAAAATATCACCTCTAAATATTAACTATTTCATTCCGCGTCCGCGCGTTCCGCGTTTGAATACAAATATTTATTTTAGATATTTATAAATGTCAGAAAAAAACATGATAATAAATAAAAATAATAAATAAAATATTTATTTGTTTTTTTTTTCTGAAACAATTTACGTAGGTATCACATGAATAGCATACCGACATTTAAAAAATCCTAGCTAACTGTAGTAACACTAACAGTATTTTGTTTATTCTATCAATATGTTGAGGTATTATAATATTTACTTTCAATTTAAAACAAAATCTACATGGCCGATATACTATGTACAATACAATATTTATTTGCGTAAAAACACACAAGGGATGCTGGATACAGTATTAGTGTGTTTAACAAAATGCTCACTTCTTATTCTCACAAACGTGATTCCATATAAACTCGTTCAGTGCATATTAATGTATGTATTGTGTCGTTCAGTGCAGTGACAAATAAGTGAGAAAATGTTAAAAGAGTATAATTATTTAACCATACATAGTCCGTAGCGATAGGGCTCTAGCTGTGAGCTTTGTTCTCTTATATTCTTTTGTAAAAATCTGCTTTGTGTCCAAGGCTAAGAGTAAAGCTCGTTTGGCTTTACACACTCTGAAATAATGAGTTGGAGTCTTTTGCCTCACGGCTAAACAAGAAATTAGTCAACAATTTATTGAATCAGGCGTTACTATGTGGAGGTTCATATCAAAAAATGTACTAGGAGCAAGTAGCTAGGTAAAAGTTAATTGTTCATGTTAAGAAATTAATAAAAAAAAAATTTGGTAATAATATATTAATTAATATTCTAAATGTTGTCTTCAATTGTAGAGTTCCTGGAAAAAACAGAACTAGTCACTTTTATGTGAGTTGTTAATCTCAAAATGAGACCTAGAGGCAAAACTCAACATTTAGAGATCATAATAAAATCATTTGAATAAAAAAGTTATTTATTTGAGATGTTTTTTCCCAGTACACTTGAAGTCAAGTCAATGGCGTTTTATATATTTTGGGATGAGGTTATTTTTATTGTCCTCTAAATTTTAAGTTATAAATTTGTAAACGATTTCAGTGGGCATAATTTTTTTACACAAAAAACAATTTTAGTGGCTATGAAAGTTTTTATTGTCTCGTTTATTCTGTATCTTGAGTACTAAGGTAACCCTTAGCGGGATAAAATACGCGGTATAGTACGCAATTACTCCGCTAAATGTGTCCCCAGACTAAAAAGATCACGACTACCGAATCTTTTATTCAACAGAAGTTGCTAGTAATGGTTCTTTGACGAAGGTAAGTAACATTTAAGAACCGATTTGGGTAATGTTTGCCGAATTTATCCTGTAATCAAGTATACTAACTTAATTGTGATTTCTTTCAGGTTTATGTTGGTTTGGAACCCGGTTTCATTTAGATGTGCTAATCCAAAATACGTTTCGACAAATTTAATGTTCTGTTATCGTTATTGTTTTGTTCCGGGACCAAATAGGAGACGCTCAAAGGTCAGGTAAGGAGTACCCGAAACTGACGAGTATGACACAGACTGATGAATGTGGATGAAGCGAAAGAGGTATATTATGTCAGGATCGTAGCAATTGGAACAAAGTAGTTTCTGCCTACCCCTGTGTGAAAGAGGCTTGACGGTAAATGTGTATGTATTGTACGTTATTGTTAAACAGTTTTCAATTTATTACAACACAGCCTTGATATTCAATTTGCTATTTGAATACAGCAAATGGAGGGCTTTTGCTAGACAAAGTTTTTGCCGCAATGCGAAAATGGAAATATTCTTGCTTTTAAATATTAAGTATCTTCTTTCACACTTTATTCTGGCACGTTGTGTAAACAATTTAAAAGTGCTAACATTTTTAAAAAGCAGCTGGCTACAGCAACCTTCCAAGTGCTTTCTGCATTGAGTCTGAGGGAAAGATTTTTTTTTAAAGACAAAAACAGTTGGTTTTATTCTTGTGTTGGTGAGACTGACGATTTAAAGAAAAACCGGCCAAGTGCGAGTCGGACTCGCGCACCGAGGGTTCTGTACCATTATCTATAAATATCTATAAACCAATGTAAGCAGAGCCCTGCTCCAAAGTAAAACGTACGAAGTGTGAGGTCACTTTTTATTGGTCACTGATATATATATACAGACATACATACATACATATTTACGGTTTTCGCAATTATTCCTATATATGTGCTATAAGACCGGTGCCAAATTTCAAGATTCTGAGTTCACGGGAAGTACCCTGTAGGTTTTGATTTCCTTGCGAGTTGCGGAAATTTGCGGCATAAACGGCTGTATCTTTTGATTGCGTTGGCTTAGAAGTTTGATTTTTTCACAGCTCCAAGGGGCAGTAGACTTGGGTATTTGATATAAATTTCAGTTGGATACTTCCACGCGTTCCTGAGAAAAATGGTCTTGACAGACGGACGGACGCACGGACAACAAAGTGATCCTATAAGGGTTCCGTTTTTTCCTTTTGAGGTACGGAACCCTAAAAAGCAGTATGATGATAAACGTAATGGAACAACTTTGTTGTGTCGAAAAGTTTTAACATGGTGTTATAATACATTCACAAAAACCTAATTAACGCTAAAATCTGGCAACTCTTCAAAGCAGGGACTGAATTAATTTAATCTTACGTGCTGACTTTGTAACTCTTAGTAAAATATGAACATGGAAATTTTGTTTAGGGTTGTTTAGACAGAAAATCATGGCACCACAAAATTGTGTCTACCTTTTACCTTTGATGCAAATAATCATCATCATATCTTAATGAATTTGCAATTGTCAGAGCATTCTTTCGGCTTTTTATAAGTACGTGAGTTATCCGGTTTGTTGTAATTATGTTTGAGTCTCACTGTAGTTTCATGTTGAAATTTGCATGAAAATGCACGTGAGTATATTTATGATCCAGATAATGTAATATCTGCGTAAGCGCAGAACAATGACGCCCAACCGCTCTATCATCAACGTGACAAAGACATAAAAATCGTAGCAAAGTAAGCTCCAAAACAAAAGAAGGATAATCCTTTAAAGTTACATTTACAAGGACTTCCTCACTTAGCCAGCTTGCACTTGGCCAGTTATTTTTTGTTTTAAATAAGAAAATACGAATACCGGCATGGGGCAGGTCGGCGACTTGTGCCCTGCATAATGGATGAGGTCGAGTCCTAAATTCGAGTGGCACTGCTGAAATATTGTTGGCCTATTAGGTTTACCAAACATATCCAATTTTAAATAGTCATCAATGTAATTGCTAGCGACTGTGTATAGCGGCTAATGGGAATGGAAGGCTATGGTAATATTTATTGCGGTACTTTTACGGGTCGATGTCAATCTAAATATATAAAATTCAAAGTCCTGACTGACTGACTGACTGACTGACTGACTGACTTAACTATATATCAACGCACAGCCCAAACCACTGGACCTAGAGACTTGAAATTTTGCACATAGATACCTTCTACAATGTAGGCACCCACTAAGGAAGGATTTTTGGAAATTCCAACGGGATAAGGAAAAAACGGGATTTATATATTCGATTCCGAGTGACCCTATCTCAGTAACTATAATAACTAGACTCTTCAAATTTCATACACAAGTAGGTGATTACAAAACTAAGAAACTAATTTCAGGATTTTTGGAAATTCCCACGGGATAAGTAAAATAATGAGATGTATACATTTAGTTCAACGAAATCCTATGAACCATAATTACGAGACTCTTCTAATTTGGCATGAAAGTAGGTGATTATAATAGTAAAAACAGTTTGAGGGTTTTCGGAAATTCCCACGGGAACGAGAAAAACTGGACTTTTCGTTTTACTGGTTGTAGAAAGCTGAAATTCGGCATTAAGAGAGCATTTCCCGAAATTCTTACGGGAACGGGAAAAAACGGGATCGAAAAAGCTGTCACACTAATATTAGGCGAAAGTTTGCGAATCTGTGTGTGTATGTTTGTTACTTCTTCACGCGAAAACGGTCGGACACATTTACATGAAATTTGGAACGGAGATAGCTTTCACCCCAGATTAACACAAAGGCTACTTTTTATTCAGGATAATTGAATAGTTCCCGCAGGATAGGGGATAGCGATGAAAGGTCGTAGCTGCCTAGAGTTGCAACGTAAATAATTATTGCGGAAATAACTATCAACATCAGTTTTTAATCTAATTCTACGCGGACGAAGTCGCGGGCACAAGCTAGTCTAAATATATAAAAGAAGAAACTGACTGACTGACTGACTGACTGACTGACATATCAGCGCACAGCCCAAACCGCTGGTTCTAGAGATTCCAAATTTGGCACGTAGGTTCCTTATAAGGTCTAAGGGTGCACTAAGAAAGGATTTTTCAAAATTCCACCCCTAAAGGGGTTAAATGGGGGTCCAAAGTTTGTATGGGGAAACATGATTAGTTAGACTATTTTATTTGAAACTTCACAGGAGTATTCCTAACAATAAATGAGTAAACACCTGTTTCAGGTTTTTTGAAAATTCAACCCCTAAAAGGGCGATATGTGGTGACAAAGTCTGAAAATCAACGTGGGTATTATTATATTCTTATTATTAGTGGGTAGTATTGTTTATACGGTTTATCGGGTCGCTGATTACGAAAACAACAACATAAATACCTACCTGACACACACAAACACACACACACACACACATTTCCACGGGAACGGGAAAAAACGGGATTTAAGTATGTACCTATTCGATTCCGAGTGACCCTATCTCAGTACCTAACTATAGTAACTAGACTCTTCAAATTTCGTACACAAGTAGGTGATTACAAAATTAAGAAAGTCATTTCAGGATTTTTGGAAATTCCCACGGCATAAGGAAAAAACGGGATTTATATATTCAGTTCAACGAAATCCCATGAACTATAATTATAAGAACGGTTTTAAGGATTTTAGGAAATCCCCACGGGATAAAGAAAAAAGGGAATTTATGTTCAGTTTTTTCGTCGCTTTTTCGTTTTAATGGTCGTAGAAAACTGATATTTGGCCTTCAGGTTCCTTGGGGAGTATACTACAAAAGGATTTCCCGAATTTCTGACGGAAACGAACGGGAAAAACGGGATTTTTTGTTATACAATGGTCGCAGAAAGTTGAAATTTGGCATGTAGGTTGCTTGATAAGTGTAAGGAAGCATTAAAAGACAATTTTCCAAAATTCCCACGGGGACGGGAAAAACGAGACTTTTCGTTTTACTGGTTATAGGAAGCTGAAATTCGGCATGTAGGCTGCTTGATGAGTGTAGAGAAGCATTAAGAAAGGACTTTCCAAAATTCTCACGGGAACGGGAAAAACGGGATTTTTTGTTATACACCGGTCGTAGAAAGTTGAAATTTGGCATGTAGGTTGCTTGATAAGTGTAAGGAAGCATTAAAAGACAATTTTCCAAAATTCCCACGGGAACGGGAAAAACGAGACTTTTCGTTTTACTGGTTGTAGAAAGCTGAAATTTGTCATGTAGGCTGCTTGACAAGTGTAGAGAGGCATTAAGAGAGGACTTTCCAAAATTCTCACGAGAACGGGAAAAAGCGGGATTTTTCGTTTTACTGGTCGTAGAAAGCTGAAATTTGGCATGTAGGTTGCTTCAAGAGTGTAGAGAAGCTATAAGAGATAATTTTCCAAAATTCCTACGGGAACGGGAAAAGGGACTTTTCGTTTTACTGATTGTAGAAAGCTGAAATTCGGCATGTAGGTTGCTTGAAGAATGTAGAGGACTTTCCGAAATTCCCACGGGAACGGGAAAACACCGGATTTTTCGTTTTACTGGTCGTAGAAAGCTGAAATTTGGCAAGTGGGTTCCTTGGGGAGTATAGGGGAGCATTAAGAGAGCATTTCCCGAAAATTCTTACGAGAACGGGAAAAAAACGATTGAAATACTCCTGGTACACGCAAACAAACCCGCGGGCTAAAGTTATTTGTCAATAAATGATTTTACGCGGACGAAGTCGCGGGAAAAAGCTAGTACGTTATAAAGAGAAGGAGTAAACAAAATAGTTAAATAATTTTTGTGCACGTTTCCATGCTGATCTGGAAGCATACAAAAAACGAAAAATGTACCAGCTGCTTCTTTTCCCGCGCAGATGATAAAGCCAATTGAGGAATAATCTTAGAATTTTTTTTATAAGCGATGCGGCTAGCAACCCATCACTATTTTGATTCCCCTTGCCACTTATACGCCCAAAATCATGCTAAGCGTGGCCTTTAGGTCTTATTATCGTAGGCTCTGTCTACTCCGTAAGGGATGAAAACGTGATTTATGTATGTATGTTTTCTTTATTTAAATATTTTTTGTAACCTAAAAACAAACCGCCACATAGCATAATGTAACAGTGTTAAGAAGATGATTGGCAGAAGCCATTTAGAAAGACATCAGACGACAGCAACGCGGCGAAACACAAAAAGCTTTCTACTGAAGCAAACCCCTTTCCTCGGGAGCATTGCAACCCGAGAAGTAGGTAAGTTAGAAGGTTCTATTTCCAGCAACGGATAAACCTTCAGAACAATTTAATAAAGTTCTAAAGTTGGATTTTTGTTTTGGCGGTGAAATGAGCACGTTCCGCGAATTAATTACATCTTCAACTCGAATTTATTTTATCTTTTAGGATACCTAGAAACTTTTGAGACCGCTTCTATAAGAAATATTATATTCACCCGTTCTTAAGTTTTGAGAATAGTTTTTCCGAAAATATTTAATTAAGTAACAAAAAATTGCTACCTAGCTGAATTAAGTACTGATCATCCCGATCGCAACCATTACCTATTTACCTGTTCTATCTTACTTATTTATCCTGCCGCTGGGCGTTGTTTGTACAAGAAGCATTCTATCTCAGCCATCTATACTTCGTTTTTTTAGCATTAGAAAGATGGTAAACAATTTTGATACCTATGTCTTTTTATTGAAAAACTGTTTTAAAAAATAAATAACAGCAAGTTTAAATTTAAAATCCCTGGAATATTGACATTGTTTTGATATGGTTTTATATTTTCCAGCTACCCATTTTTTTTAAATAGTTTTCAGTAAAAATACATGCCAAAATTGTTTACCTTCTTTCTAATACCTACAAAAAAATCGAAATGTAGTTTGGCAGCACAATAGCAATATTGTCTAATATTGCAGATATTATAGGCAGTAATTCTCATTGACTAGCTGTTGCCTGCGATCGTTTGCGCAGAATTCACTTATTACTATCCCGCGAGAACTTCGCAATTTTCCGGGATAAAAATTATCCTTTGTAAGGTACAAAGGACAACCTTCCCCGGGAGTGAAACTATCTTTATACCAGTTTCCAACTGAATCGATTCAGTGGTTTGAGTGAAAGAGTAACTTGCAGGCCGACAGATAAAGCTACTTTCATGTTTATAATATTACTAGGGATATTAGTAGGGATTGTTTGTTCAACCCTCGTGCTCGTTTCCTACCTCGTACAGTCTACGTCATAAATAAGTGTTCAATTATGTACCTTGTCGCTTTCAGCCATTACACAATTTCGTGTGGCTTTTCAAAAATGACGTTAAAATGACAGAAACATAAACGATCAATTATTTATGACGTGACCATACAAAAAAAACACCAATAAATACGAAACAAGCGAATTGGGTATGTGTCATCAAGTCGCAACGAAATGGACAGTTGTGGTATTTACCCTTGTTATCATGGTAACGGTCGGCAAATTCTGGCTATATTTTATGTCTGGCAAAGTACACATAAACCATAGTGCCATTAACACATCACAACATAATCTCGGTTGACAATCGTGACGTATGTGGCCTCGGCACTGTTCAATGACAGGGGCCAAGCTTTGGCTTCTATCCAGATCACATTCTGTGACGTTAAGACGTATGATGCTATGCGACGAAGAGATACTCATTTCCTGATAATATTATTTGTGTAATTTAGTAATTTGCTACATTAGAGTATAGATATGTTACAATGTATAAAATAATTCTGTAAATTGTACTAATATTGAAAATGCGAAACTATTCGAGGATGGGTGGATAGATTTGTTAAACATTCACGGAAAACTGCAGAAAGCAGTTAGATGAAATTTGGCACACAGTTAATATTAATAATTTGGAATAACACGTATGCTAATTTTGTCTTGCAACGTTGTATGGTTCCCGCTGTATAGCGATAAAAACATATAATTTTTTTGAAATCTTCCAATATAAATGTTTTTCTTTTATTGGTGGTTGAGTAGGTAAAATAAAGCAGATAAAAAACGGTACTTCCGTAAAACCAAAGTTTTAACACGATAGATTCGTCTTAAATATTTTATTCCAATATTTTTGTATTCATTAAGAAAGTGGGGTTCGAGATCTTGATTATGTCTCAGGAGACGCGATTTCAACCTGCCCAGTCTTATTCAGACGTGACTCCGATTCTTTACAACCAGGAAAGAAACCCAAAAATAAATTTAAAATATTTTCGTATTTACGTTAAATCTGTCGGAACTACACGAGAATTTAGAAACTTGAGTAACTTTATTTGGAAGTTATAATACGAATTGAATAAGTAAAGCTCATTTTAGATAAATCGACTAATAATAATGTAAAACTGAATAAATACGCCCAAGTATAGCCCAAAGAATTGCGAAACTGAAGTGGCAGTGGGCGGGGCACATTGCTCGCAGGACCGATGGCCGATGGGGTCAGAAGGTTCTCGAATGGCGTCCGCGGACCGGGAGACGAGCTGTTGGTAGGCCTCCAACAAGATGGAGCGACGACCTGATCAGGATCGCGGGATCGCGTTGGATGCGGCACAGGACCGGTCCGAGTGGAGAGCCTTGGGGGAGGCCTATGTCCAGCAGTGGACGTCTTTCGGCTGATATGATGATGATGATGATGATGATGAATAAGTAAGTACAATAATTGCTAGATTAAAAAAAAAACTTGTGGGTGTTACAATGTATATCAATTGTATCTTACTTTCTCATACAGTCATTTGGTCACCATATAGTAACTGTTACTTATTTTCTTTGCTAATCTGGTAACAGCACTACACTTTGAACAAAATGGTTGTATGAGCTGTGTCAATTTAATAACGATATAGTAAATTGTTCTTTTGAAGCAGCCAGGTTCAAAAGCTTTATGGTAAATACTTATGCCTTCCCTAAGGAAGCATGTGTGCCAGTCTAATCTAACCATTGAACATTCCAAATCCTACGGATAAAAGTTTCCAAGGGGCCTTCTTCAGAAATCCCAGTAAAAGGAACTTGCCTTCGTTGGCCAAGGAGTCGGAAAAGTATTCTCCTATTCTTCGAAAGTTTTTCGACATCACTGGCAGCTAGGTGTTTGTTGTTTTAAAACATAATACATATAGTAAACATCGCAAACGAATAGGAGCCTTGAACCATTTATCTGGACAAAGTAACACTGTTTTTATGACAATTACTTTGCAACATCACTGAAAATTTTGCAACTGATCAGGCATAATTAATTCATGAATAGGTGCATCTTTTTCTGCTCTCTGTCGTCTGTCTCGATAAAATCTGGAACTGCTGAACCTATTTTAAAAAATATTTGGCAATAAGCTAATAGATAGTTATGCTGTCTGATTTACAGTGGCAATTTTATGTCCCGGGAGTTGCGAGTAATAACTAGTCCCATTTTACTATTAAAATTTTGCCAATTAAGTCATTTCGGGCAGTATAACGGATCAAAGCTAACCCCTTCATCGACGCACCGACATTAACACTAATTTACGTGACACACAACTTGGAATCAAGACAAACCACGTAACTAGTGGCCCACCTTAACAGCAAAACAAACTGGTCCTAAACCAACCAAGTAGGGTATCCTATACATTCTGACAATTCACGAGAAGGGCAATTGAACGAACAACGGCCCCAGATTTATTGCAAAGTCCACGATCCCTTCACCTTCGACTCATTGAGTGCCTGATCAATAACCGCTCGAAGCATTAACTGTGACACTGTGCCCTTCGTATCGTTTAACATTTAAAGTTCTAAATTTTTAGTCGAAATTGTCTGGTATCATGTTGAGTCGTTTTTATGTTTGTATCTATATGTTTTATTTTTCTCTTATCGTTGAATATATTTTGATGTAATATTTTTTAATCGAATGCTCGTTTGGTATAATTTTTGTGCACTTGAAACTCAATTAAAAATCTTTTATGTATGCTACTTAGGCTAGCTTAGGTTACATTATACAAATTTTGTAATTTTCCTTTAAAGTCGATGGTTAAAGCATAATTTTCTATTATATGAAACGATAATTCGACCAAAACATATTATACCAGAAAATATTTGTCTACCCGATGAAATCTGTTCTACGTTGAAATACGTATTCTAGAGAGAGAGAGAGAGAGAGAGAGAGAGAGACATTTATTTACACACTAGATAGTGTAGATTGTGTAGATTTCCAATATGAAAATTAAAAAAACCAATAAATAATAAATAATATTTCGGCCAAACATTATTATATAAAGCAATTTAGATCAAAAAAATTGTACCCAAACCTTCCAATGTAGACCCTAGTGAGGCATTGGGAAAACTTACGAGCTTATACTCCCTTAGGATTTCAAGTTCGTCTGAAACAACTGGTTTGGTTGGAGGCTTGGGGAAAACGTTTATAATTCGCTAGTATCGGCCACGCGTTCGTTTCGCTAATGCTCTTGGGAACGGTAATTCAGCTGTATTATGATGTGTTTTCTTAGTCCCATAATTATGATTTTGTCAAGAAAAAATAGATAAAGACTAATGCATATGCTCGTGGTCGTGTTTACACAAAAACGCGGAAGTCTAAGAACGAAAATTATGTCATATTATATTATAGTTACACGCACACAATGCCCTGTGCTAGCGTCGTTAAGTCGTAAATAAATTGTCCAATAGACTTGTATTTTACTGCCACCCGTTGACAATAAAACGGTTTGTTTTATTTCTGAAATGAAAAAGCTACATAGGCACTCATATTATCTAGGTGTTGACTACGAGACCGAAAGTTAGTACGAGTATTCTGTTGGTACATGTTCATCTTATTTTCCGACTACAAACGTCCTACTACTGGTGGAGACAAACCCTCTCGAAATTTACAACCAGG
This sequence comes from Pandemis heparana, assembly GCA_963854515.1. Taxonomy (NCBI): domain Eukaryota; kingdom Metazoa; phylum Arthropoda; class Insecta; order Lepidoptera; family Tortricidae; genus Pandemis; species Pandemis heparana. The sequence continues at coordinate 10,363,629 of OY978010.1, forward strand.
TAAAAGCATAATTATCTAAATAAAATCTTTACAGCTAGATCCTTAAAGATTATAAAAATATGTGACTGTAGTTTCATAATTCATAATTCATTAATGTTTCTTTTTTTATGGTTATAAGTACGCACCTACTTACTTTTAACTACACTTGTCTTAGCTCATTCAAAATAGAAAGGCGCGTATATCCGTACATCGTTTATGAATTGTTAAACAGGCGTAAGAGGTGTGTCAGTCTCTTTATATCTTGGAAGTTAATGTGTATAAATTTGGAATAAATATTTTATTTCTTTCATACAATGAGAAATCTGTTAAAATTCTATAATATTGCACATGATGATTACACATCAACTTTCAAATTTTAATGTGTGATTAAGGATCCAAAAAAACATGAAGTATTTCATTGAATTTTATTTTTCATTATACTTTGTGAATTTAGAGTCGTCCAAACAAATCTGACAAACAAAAACAAAATCAAAAAAACGAAAACAAACAAACAAATCAACAAAATATTATTTAACGAATTAGAACAACACAAAATCTGAAGAGAAACGGAAAACAGTTTAAATTATCGATACAGAATGACCACGTAATTGAGACGGTCAATTAATAATTGCCAAATCAAATCAAAATCCGTTGCGTGGTTTAAGATAAGTTCGCAGATATACAGACAAACGCAGCGGCTTGGTTTTATACAATGTAGCGATATTCCTTGTTTTCCAGATTATGTAGGTTTAGTTGATTTATAACATCGCTTTCTTTACTGAAGGCCTCTCTGTATTGGAATTTCAATTAACTAACATAGAATGTACTTAATGGCGTGTCAACTCTATAAATAACTTTACGATGTCTTATCACGCACAATGAATTAGAAGTTTATGGTGAATTTGAATAAAACTTGAATTAGCGTAACAGTTCAAAATTATTCTAATTTAATAATAATGTAAGTTACGTAACCTGAAAGTACCTTGGCGCCAAACTCTCGTGTTGAATTATTACATAGATTAATAAAGGATAATACACTATAATACTTCTCTCATCCTATCCACTCAAAGACTGAAAGAGATCCTTTAAAGGGATAAGTCCACCTTTCTGCATGTATCTCAGTGTTTGTCAATTGTTTTTGATTTATGATGATTGTGCATAATAAGTTTACATACATACAGTTAGATAAAAATATAGATAGATTAAGTTTTGATGACGCACACTCTACTAGCCAAACATCACATCATACGGTCCCAGGGAGCTCGTAGATTACATTTCATCTATTCTTCGGTACTATTACTTTGTTATTTTGCCATTTTCCTCTGTACACCTGACACAGACAAAACATACATGTAGGTTATTTCAACTTATGCCTATGCCTATATTAGTTACGTTAGTATTTAAATTATAGGCAGGTACGTAAACAGGAAAAATTATTGTGTCGAATAAATCCCGGCTTTGATAGAAAATGTTTCACCATTTTTTTTTTTACCATAAAAACCGGAAAGGTCGCCGGAAAGGAATAAGCAAAAAACATTGTTAATTATACAGCTCGTTAGGTAACGGTTCCATTCAATAAATAATTAAATTATTTACAAACACTGAATCAGCAGCAGATTAATTGAAAAATTGTACAGAAGCAACTTATTTTATATTAAGAGGACCAGCCATCAACCATGGTTATCTTTATCAGACAACAGCAACATTTAATTATTATTTCAACGCCAGAAACTTCAGTTTCTTAAGTGAAGAAATGAAAGGCGCAGGTTATTTTTATAGAATTATTCAATTTCATAGAAAGGGTGCATTTCCTAATTGCTCCCATCAGTCTAACAATAAGAAAAAGGCGATGAATGTTTTATCCACCAAAAAGATAAATGTGTCCGTTAGTTTTATTTTTTACTAGCTGTTAGCCGCAGCTTCGCTCCCATACCACCTTTTTTTTTTCAAAATATTGTTACAAAAAAACCTTGTCCTGACAATAACGAGCACAACAAAAAAAGATTTAGCGAAATCGGTCCAGCCGTTCACGCGTGATGCCGTTACCAAGAGAAATACGGATTATTTTTTATGTATATAGATTAAGGAAAATCTGCCAAAATATATTCCATTATCAGATCACGCCAGGCTCTTTACAAAGTCGCGGGTCCATCACGTAGCACTTATTTCTATTACAAATTCTTGTTGTTTTGACTCTATAGGAAGTAAATACCTACTCAAATACTATTTCTGAAAACATCAACAAGGAAAAAGCATATATTATATTAAGATAAATTTCACCGTTGAACACGTAGCTATAGCTCTGCCACCAAATATTAACTTCTTTATTTCCTTAATCGATCATAACATAAAATGTAATTTATTTTGAAGTATATATAGCGTTAAGAAGTATGGAAGGTGTATCACTGAAAGATAGAATAAGGAATAGTGTGATAAGGGAACGTGCTGGTGTGAAAGAAGATATAATGACTAGGATAGAAAAAAGTATGCTTAGTTGGTTTGGTCACGTAGAGAGGATGGATGAAAGAAGATTAACTAAACAGATTTATACGGCGAGTGTGAATGGGTGCGTTGGGAGGGGAAGGCCTAGGCGGACGTTCCATGATCAAATTAGGGACGTTTTGGAAAAAGGCCAGGTCAAGAGTACCCGAAACCGACGAGCATGTATGAAGAGATTGATGAATGTGGACGAAGCGAAAGAGGTATGTCAGGATCGTAAGTGGAACAAAGTAGTCTCTGCCTACCCCTGTGGGAAAGAGGCGTGACGATATGTATGTATGTATGTATATATATCGTCCCGTTTGGTGCATCTTCTTCAACTTTCGTCTCATTTTGATGTTGATTTTTTTTCGTGTTCATGTAGTGCTGTGGTAATGGTTGACAAAACATGAAGTACTTACTAATGATAACAACTGGCCATCTTTGCCAGTTGATATCAATACGTAGGGTATACAGCCTGGCAGTCAGCAAAGTGTCTATAGAATTACAGCATTACAGAATTGATCAGGGAGCGATACCGTTTCCAACTATACTTCATTTAATTTAGAATGAGAAACCACAGTAACGTTATATTGCGTCTGGTCAACTATTTCTTACCTAACAAATAGTACAGTGCAATAGTTTGGCAGCCGCAAAATAAAATTGTTTTAATGTCACTTTATTTGCGTGTCGTCAATTGTTTTTTTTTATTTATAAGCCTTTTTATTCCGAATTCGCTACAATTTCAGTAAGTACATGTTGTTGTTGTTGTTACTGTCGTTTATTTATTAAATTGTCGCGTAATTCGGCGTGCCTCATGGCATAGGCCTCCTCCGTGTATTGGAGGGTTTGGGCTATAGTTCCCACGCGTGCCCAGTGCGGATTGGGAACTTAACACACACCATTGAATTTCTCCGTAGATGTGTGCAGGTTTCCTCACGATGTTTTCCTTCACCGAAAAGCTCATGGCAAATTACAAATGTAATTTTCGCACAAAAATTCCGAAAAACTCAGAGGTGCGAGCCCGGGATTTGAACCCACGACGCTCTGCTTGAGAGGCCACAGGTCAAACCACTGGACTACCACGGCTCTTACTCTACTCGCTCGTACTCTAGTACAAATTGTAATGAGACCACAGTTCACCAGCCGCAATATAATGTTGTTGTGGTTTCTCATCCTAAATTAAATGAAGTATAGGGCTACCAGACTTAAAGAGCCCGGCCTTACCGAGATGCAATGGCGACGTCGCCAGCTATGTATCCCATAGAAATCTGATGTAGCCAAAGCGCCACTAAGTGAGTGATAGCCAATACATTTCTATACGAATTGTTTAGCTGCGGTGGCCGGCGACGTCACCAAAGCGTCCTAGTGAGGCAGGTCTCTAAGAGTTTCATTCAGGCGTTTGTCACTATTGTTGACTGTCTTTGAAATTGTCGTGACTGTTTCTCCAGAATTGCCTTATTTCATACGCAGCTTATACTTACGTGATATTTGAATGTTAGTTATAAAAAAACTTATAATGAAAGTAAACTAAATAACAAAATCACACTGCACATCCGCACTGGGTCCGCGTGGGAACTATAGCTAAAGCCCTCTCGTTCTGAGAGGAGGACTGTGCCCAGAAGTGGGATGAATGATGATGATGAAATAACAAAAAAATTCAGGTAGCCCTAGTTTCGTGCCGGTATGAATGTTTAAGCGACAACGTACCTATCATACACCGCCGTATAATAAAGGGGTTCATTGCGCGATGCTATAAATTTAGGTATATCGATCTACCTGTAACTTATGACGGGAACTGAAACTATGCTGTCCTTGATATTTTACGGTTTATGTAGAGGTAAACTGGCAACATTTGAAATGAAATGAAATGTATTTATTTGTTTATTTGTTCAACACATTTGTGACACTTTTTGGTATTTTATCATTAGAAAACTTTCATGTACTAACCAAATATCAAATTAGCTATTCAGTTGGCCTAGATACCGATCGAAACTAATGTTTACGCATCGTACATTGACAACCAAAATTAATATTTTTTTCTAAATACCCACTTACAAAGTACTTATCTGCGGCGAAAACCTATTTCCTCGACTTGATGATATTGAAATGAAACTATCTTTCTCTCGAATCTGCATCATAGATATACCTAAAACGATTCGAAGCGTTTTAGTTATATAAATAAAATAAATAAAATAAATATCTTCGGACAATTGACACCAATTGACCTAGTCCCAAACTAAGCAAAGCTTGTGATATGGGCACTAGACAACGGATAAACATACTTATATAGATAAATACATATTAAACATCCAAGACTCGAGAACAAACATTCGTATTTTCATACAAATATCTGCCCCGACCGGGGATCGAACCCGGGACCTCAAGCTTCATAGTCAGGTTCTCTAACCACTAGGCCATCCGGTCGTCAATCGTATATCTATGTACTTAAGTATTTTAAGTAGTAGCATATAAATACTCTAAATCAGTGCTAGTTTTATGGTGATATTTGGATTTATTTAAGCCCATTAGTCACACTATTGGATCTCTTCCGTAAAAATAAAACAGTCTGTGAATTACCTAAATAAAACAAATTGCCTTTCTATTGCGGCACTACATAAAAACTACCGCAAAACAGCTAAAACTGGGCAATACGTACTTAATTATGTCGATACACAAAAAACAACGGATTCATAAATCAACATAATGATAGGATTAAACGAACTTACCTGAAGTGAAGTTCGATCCTGATTATATGAAGTACTTAGTCCGAGATAACTATGTAGTAGTTCCGTCCTTTCTTGCTACTTGAACGCAACGTATAAAGACACCATAAAACAAAAAACAGCACCTGGCAACACTAATAACATATGTCATTACGTTTAGAGTCATCATAATAAGGCCTAGGGGGATAGTAAGAAAGTGACTATCCGTGAGGAGGGCGGGAGGCTCCCTTATCTCGGACTAAGTACTTCATATAATCAGGATCGAACTTCACTTCAGGTAAGTTCGTTTAATCCTATCATTATATTCGTACTTAGTCCGAGATAACTATGTAGATGTTTAGAGCCAAAATAAACATATAAACATCCAAACTAAATTTCAAAATTTATCTTCTTAACAATAAACCAAAATGAACATAATTATTTAAAACTACAAAAATCAGTAACATTACTTCTTATAATTTTAAAACCACAGGAAATCCTAAGAAAATCAGCCTTTGATAATTTACATTCTACATTTAAATTTAAAATGTTAACGTTATTTTAATTAATAATTAGGCAATGCCACAGATTGGGCAAATACATTTTGTGTATTACACTCAATGTTCAGAGGTCTGTTATAATGTCTCGCAAAGGTAGATCACCTGCTAGACCACCCAACAGCTTTTAAAATACTGTCTGTTGTGAGACCTGTACGGTATGCTGGCGACGATGCTGCGTGCCTAGTTGAATGTGAAGAAAACTTATTGACATCTATACTACTTTATCACTAATTTGAGCCATCTACTTATTGTTTATGTTAAAACTGGTTTTTGAAGTCCTTTACAGTCAGAAATAATTTAATGCAGTCACTATATGTCTTAAGTCATTAGTTCTTTTTCAAATATTCTAACAGGGTCAATACAGGCCAAATAATGTCTGGATTATTACTGAAACATGGTAGAGATAATTTATTCATAAACCGTCTTGAAGCTGAGGCTTTTTGGATATCTGATAAAAATATGTCGACGACTTCTTCATTATGTTTAATCTACTGTAATTAATTAGCGACCGCATTTGGACCCTCTGTCCTGTAGTTAAAACTAATAACATTAGACTTTAAAGTGAGCTCTTTTAAACTTAAAGTTTCTAAAGGATACCAGTATTTGAGGTAAGACAGAACAGTGGCTGGGTCCCAGGTACTTGATTATGATTACTTGAGTATTAGGTATACCTGGGAGTAGTTTATAAACTCCCCTACACCAGCGTTTTATTCTATCGTTATCAGATCTATATGGCTATCTAAAATTAAAGACCAAGTTAACCGTTAGCAATTCAAAGTTTGGCTTCTATTTGAAATACTAACCTTAAATATGATATAATCTTGGGTACAACAGCGCTTACTACATCTTCATTATGGGTTTTACAGAATTGCCACCACTGTCGTAAACGTGAATCATACTGCTTAAAGCTATTCTTGGCTAGAGATGCTACCATAACATCAATTGCATCATTAGGTAGCATTCTTCTCTTCATTGATTCCCTGATAAAATACAGGCCCCCAGGGTAAGTTGAAGATGTAAGGGATGTGGTGACCATACTTCTAAGACTATGAGAGATTTTAACAATGGATACCAGGCTTGGTTGGGCCATACTGGAAATACTAATATTCCTGGTGTTCTAACGGTCTTAATTTTACACAATACTTTTAAGATTAACGAGAATGGAGGGAATGTATAAAATAACCCCCTCCATTCGATTGTAAAGGCGTCAATGTTCCATGCCAATGGATCCCTGTGCTAGGGGCAATGTATTTAACACATTTTGCATTAAAACGAGAAGCAAACAGATCAATAGATAGATACCCTATTGAGTCAACTATTGTTTGAAAGACTTCTTGTGATAATTCCCATTCTGTATCCTGATTTGAACTCTGAGATTCATAATCTGTCACAGAAAGTTATCTTTAGAATTAATATATTATGATGCAAGAATCCATAGATGTCTTGCTTCGCAACATTTCCAAATTTGACTTGCAAGGTTATTTAACAGTGGAAATTGAATATAACCCATCCTATTTATATAGGAAATGGCAGTAGTATTGTCAATTCGTAATAAAATCTCATCTGCAAAGCATCGTAAAGCAAAATATAACGCTAATAATTCCAGATAATTAATGAAATCTTTATTTTCTTCTATTGGCCAACTTCCCTTAGCACTCTTCCCATTACATTCTGTACCCCAACGAATAATGCATCTGAGAAAATCTCTAAAGCAAAATTATACTGCTTTATGTGGCCTAGTCCTAATATTATTCTTCCACCATGTGAGATCTTCTTTGGCCTTCTGGCCAATGGTAATAATGTTATCATAATTACCCCCAACCATTCCAAAGTCCTAAATTCTGTTGCTTCAAAATTTATTGTAACACTACACAAAACCATTACATATTATTGGGTGCCGTTCAATCATCATACTAGTTTCGTTTCATTAGCATAATTTCATTTTACTATTTTCTAAAATCATAATATTTTTACCGAGCATAAGCTTCAAGCAATATAACATTCATTAGTCATAACAACGATTGCAATAAATTCATTTGAATATTCGATTATTCAATATAATGATTAAAATCCATAACGACATTTAGAACAATGATTAGAGGGTATAACATCATGCAAAATATGTTTAATAAGTAAGCGAACTATCTCTTGTCGCATATTTAAATTTGGCTGGTGCCGAATGCATAAAACAATTGCATTGTGCGAGCGAGCGAAGCGAGCGAGCAAGACGGTTCGGAGCAGAAGCGACACGAATAGGTTAGGTTCAGAAGGCTAAGGCGGGAGCGAAGCGTAGCGTAGCTTCCGCCTTAGCCTTCAATGTTTTTTTTTTTTTTTTATATTTATTATTATTATTATTATTATTTAATTAAGTAAGTTGATATTATGATTTGAGAAATTCGACAATTTGTTTAAATGCATATTGTTTTTATATGATCTCAATATTTTGACAGATTAAAATTCTGATATTTGTGTTATGAATAATTAAAAATCGCAAAAATCGTTGTTATAACGAACATTACACACTAAGATATTGTCATACATACTAAAACTAAACTACCTAACATCCTTGCTAAGTCCCTAATTGAGCAGTAATCTAAATTTAAATAATTCTAAATTATCCTCCGCAGTCTTTCCCATTTTATATTTGTGTGGGCTAATGTCACCTTTATAATCTATTTGGAAACCAAACAATTCTGATATTAAGTGGAGTAAAAATTTCTCTTTTCCCCATTTATGACAAAATCTAGACATAGTAAATGTCTTTTTTTTTTTTTTTTTTTTAATTTTTTCATTACTGACACATTCATCATAAGTTGAGCCCAGACAAATCAGATCATTGAGATAAACCCCTAAACGAATGCTCTTTTATCTCAAGATATCCTATCACCGGCTTTAACAATTTTGTGAAATGGAATGGTGCGGTGCTTATGCCGAATGGTAAGCAATTGTATTAATATAACTCGAATTAAATTGGAACCTTAAATATTTCTTATAAGTGTTATCTATGCATTAGGCATAGGTATATGCATTGATATTCAGACTGTCAAAGTCCTCCTTCGATAAGTTGTGAATAACTTCATACAGACCCAAGATTGCCAAGCCCGTTTCTAACTGTCTTTCTTATAATACCCATGTACCTGTGTACACGTTTTCATGCAATAAATGAATTATGAATTATAATAAGTTATCACGTGTCTTAGAGGGATCGTTTAATACTCCCTGGAGTTCTATTTAGTGACATCAAATAATTTACAGTTGATAGGGACCAGCAATGACTCGAGAAGTTTCTCTTTGACAAATACTACTTGGGCTTTTGACTTTTACTTGGGCAGGCCTTCTACAATAATATTCTTTATTGTGTTATAAATCTGATCATGCACCTTGTCTCCATACTGTTTCTCACCAGTATTCGACTCACCTAGTGCCGACAAAATATCAGTCACTTCTTCTGAGTCACTTTGATCAGAGTTCTTTATTTGCTTATTATTTAAGTAATCTGAGTTTCTAATTCTGATGCTTCAGGTTCCGTTTCTGGGTCAAGCTCTGGTATTCGAGCTGAATTATATGCAGGCAAAAAGTAAATTCCTAGTCTGAACAGAAAACATAAATTTGTTTATCCCAAACAAATTAGGTTAGGATTGTGACAAACATGTCAAGATTTGACCCAATTCTATCCAACGGATAGAAAGCAAAATCGTCACACGATAATGCTTTTAAACAGAGTTAATTTTACTCAAGTCTCCATACAGTGAGACGTGTAGGTACATAGTTTTCCCTCGGAAAATACGTACGTTCCCATATCTTCGTAACTATTTTTTGGGAAAAACTTTCCCGTGTTGTAAAGAACTTATAATTATAACGAAGAGAGATGGTTATTTCTTTGCCTAAACCCCCTGTATTATATTACTCCTAATCACTTACCCTTTGAAGAAGCCGAAATTGCGTCACATTTTTTCGCTATCTCTATCCAGCCTTTTCTCTAATTGCAGTATTTTCGTTCTGCTTTCCTCGACATCTCTCTTTCTTTTTGGCATGGTGCCGTATAATATTTTCGATAACTGATACAGTAAAATGTATTTTTTCCCGAAAGAAAAGTACTTTTCGTGACTATCGCGTCCAGCGCAAAATGACAGATGACATATGTTATTAGTGTTGCCAGGTGCTGTTTTTTGTTTTATGGTGTCTTTATACGTTGCGTTCAAGTAGCAAGAAAGGACGGAACTACTACATAGTTATCTCGGACTAAGTACGAATATAATAATACCCACATACATAATTATTATCACTTCTTTATCCCTAACGGGGTAGACAAGGACTAAAGGCTGCATTTAGCCTGTAGGCTTATTGTCTAACTCGCTCGCAATCGCCATCGTGTTCCTTCATTTTGACAGTTCATGTATGAGCTGACAATTGGCATCGGAATCAGCTAGATGTCACATTCATACATGAACTGTCAAAATGAACACGATGGCGATTGCGAGCGAGTTAGACAATAAGCCTGCTGATTGTGGGTATATAGGTGGAAAGGGGAATAAAAAGAAAATCATATCATAATCATTTAATAATATTATGTGACAAAGAAGTTTTTCAAGTTTTTAGTTTATATTTCATCAATTATTTCTTAAATCATCACCTTCCTACCTATAAATATATGTCCCACTACTCTAAGGCTCAACCCCTCCCTCCTCTTAAAATTAGAATTTCTTAAAGAACTTAGATAATTGTTATACTTAATCTTATTCTCATTATATTCCTTCCAACGCTTTAGCAACTGCTCGCTCGCTTCTAGAACATTTAGCAACTTCAGTCCGCATTGAGACTTAAGTGAAGCATTTATTTGCGGAGCTTAAAGAAGTATAATCACGAATCGTTAGCCGCAGCGCCTGGAGCCGCCATCCGTTTAAGAAAATGGGACTGAAGATGTGGCTCTATCTTAAACTCGTGTATAGTAAAAGTACTTCATAGCACCTTTTTAGGGTTCCGTGCCTCAAAAGGAAAAAACTGAACCCGTATAGGATCACTATCAAGACCTTTTTTCTCAGGAACGCGTTGAGATATAAAGTTGAAATTAATACCAAATACCTGAGTCTGTGGTCCCTTGGAGCTGTGAAAAATTAAACCTTTAAGTCAACTCAATCAAAAGATACAGTCGTTAGAAGGGGTGTTTCCATACAAATTGCCATGTTTCCAATGAATAGGCGGTACTCAGACTCCGACTCACAATATTGGCGGTTTTTTTTTTGTAGTCATCTTTTGTACACGAACACTTGACTAAACGTTCATAGTAAACTAAACTAGGTAACATTATAATCTTGAAATTCGTTGCTTCTTTGCTACATACATATAAGTAAGTAAAACTATAGTTCTGTCTATGTGATGTACCTAATAGTTCATGCGTACCTAAGTAGAGGGTAGGTTTGGGATTTCACAGTCCACCACTTTCACACATATGCAACGTGTTTAATCTTCCACACTGAACATCTCAGGCCTATCGATAGGACCAATTTTCACTTGAATGGTTACCAATACAGATAAATCTCTTCAACAGTATACTCAGAAATAATTAACATTTCTTTAAATGTATCAATGTTGTACATACACAACAATCAATGTTGTTGTTGCTGTGTTGTGTTGTTGTAAGTAGCGGAGTAGCAAGGTAAATATGTTGTGGTCATTGAAATGGACCTCCGCAAAGTAACGCCTGATTCAATAAATTATGTATCAATGTTTTCACTTGAATTTTGAAAGCTAATGAATGCGAATTCTCCTTAGGCGGAAAATTGTTCATCGTCGCAAGGGTCCTTACAAGCTCAACGCGCGTATTTCGCTAAATTCTTAATTTTTCTTCAAAGACTATGGCGTATGTGTTCATAATTTCAGTAATATTATTAATGTACAAGATAGTTCACTTCTTAAACTAAGATACTGCTGTGCTAAATTATTGATTTTTTGGCGTGAAATCTAAAAAAAGGTGTTTCCTTGGGAGGGCTTTTAAAATTTTGCTCTAAAAGGTGAAGTTTCATTCTCAATTTCGAAGTGAAACGGAATCTCATTCTCGCCTAAAGTGAACTCAATTCAATTCAGTATATCTTGAACTAAGTCATCGTGAAAAACTTGAAGATTCATCTTAATTAATAGATAGAATAGCTACTCAATGTTAGCTAGTTTTTTGATGAAAAAGAGGGTTACATTTTATTTGATTCTCGAAAACAGTGTTGATATTCTGCTCTAAAAATAATTATTTAGCAATGCTCAACTCTATTTTGACTCAGAAAAAAAAAAACATTAGTATCGGTCTTGAATTAAATTCAGTATAAATTTTTAAATATCACCTATATATCACGGCGGACTGACGCCGCACCCTCACTCAGCAGTATCGTAGTTTAAGAAGTGAACTATCTTGTACATTAATAATATTACTGACATTATGAACACATACGCCATAGTCTTTGAAGAAAAATTAAGAATTTAGCTAAATTCGCTCTTTGAGCTTGTAAGGAGCCTTAAGTAGCGCTTCTTATCGCTTAAGTAAGTAACTTAGGTTTTAATCCTGTTAGACAACAAACGTGGCTTGTAGGCTTTGCCACTGGAATAAGCCGTTAAAGGCTGTTAAGAACAAACTAACTAGGTCTTAACGAGAATTAAATAGGTTGGTAAGATACTGAATAATATTAAAACGCATTCAATTATTACTTAAGACAGACTACCTACTACTGCCGTAGACAGTAAATCATATCTTAGAAATTGTTTATTAAACGGATATTAAATAGCACAGTAATTACAGTATTAAGCATCAACCATCGTGTTTTGGGTACTTACGAGTACCTACGCTGTAATATGGGGGTTACATTTCTTTGTAACTTTTTCACACTAAATTATAATTAGGGTAGCAATCGCTTCAAAATGTATTTTTCCGCAAGACTAAAGGGAATTCAACGTGATACAGATACGCACAGCACAACAAACGTAGCTTGAGATCTTAAATTTTCTCGTCAGTAACTTCACAAGACCGTGTCAAGAAGGGAACAGTTAATTGGGTGCCTGCATAACTGAAAGCCCCCCCCCCCATCTCGTCACCTGGCCTACAAGTACAGCTGTTTAGGAATAATTTATTTAATCTGGCAACTCACAGCCACTCTTTCATACGATTCGTTCTCACATCCACATCCTTTTCAACCAATCATTCGTTCCATGAAAAAACTTCATTCCCGGTCACTTCAAAAAGGAACGTACTATCTTATGGCACGCTCCGCGTGTTTTCTAAGTCAAAATACCTTAATATTAAGAATGTGGCTGCCTTCTGCATAATTTTCCTTCCAAACCATAAAGTGTATGACAAACAGACGGACAAGATGTTTTTTCCCCACAATCATTGAAGATCAGCGGCGCCGCTCAACGTGGGATATCTCCGATAAGTACATGCACAAATCTACACCTGACCTGGACATAAGGTACCAAATTTTATATTTCCCCTGTTCAAAATTCTGTTCCCAACATTAAATTTGTTCCTTCGAATCGGATTCCTTATTAGATTTTCAATTGTCTTAAAATTTGCCTATGTCCGCCATTTTCTCCGCGAGTGCCATGCTCGCATTTTAGTTTGTCTAAAGTTGTAAACACATATTGAATCTTAAATACTTCGAAACTATAGTTTCTCAGTCTAGTATGAACCTCCCGTACATTTTTTGGTGTCTATAAATTGTCTGCAATCTGCATATTTTTTCGTTTGTCGTCTGTGCTGGGAGTTCATACATTAGGTCAATTCTTTTCACACTATTTCATACTTTAAATTGTCTGCTGAGGTGCATTAGTGAATTATTGATCTTAGTGCTGTGTTGAATTGAATTTGCAGTGTAATCGTCATATAATGAACATATCGTGACATAACTTAACCTTAATTTTAACTTGCGAAAATAAAATATCATTCTTTGTCATCCATCTTTATTTCATTTCTAGGAATAGGAAGTTAGTAGGTAGGTAGATTTCGAATTGAACGAAATTGCGTTCTGTCACTGCTGAGAGTAAAGTCCCATTTGTTTACATTCGTACGTTCGTTCAATTCACTTGTAATTTCGTTACGCAGTTGGTCTATTCTATGGTAACTGTCTAGTGCTGGGGATAACGAAACGCAGAGCGCCATTTGTGAGTGAATGTGAATGAACAAGTGTCAGTGTCAACGTAAAGTTATTGTCGCAATTCGAGGTTATCTTTCGTAGTTGTTTTGTTTTGGTTCTCAAGCGGTATAAACAAAGTTAAAATGGCTATAGAAATACGATATAAAGTGGTTAAAATGCAAATAGATTTACTTTTCGAGTGCGCGAATACGTCCGAGAAAGACGACAGCAAGAGAATGGAGTTGAAACGTCGTTTCGGTGATTTGAAACAAATTCACAGTGAGTTTATTGACAGTTATATTTCTGTTGAAGCGTCCAAACGTGCGGGTTTTGATCCAGATAAACATCTAAAGGAATTTGTAGAATATGACGCGAAGTTTAATCGTATAAGGGAAGTGTATGCGACATACTTTGAACATACGAACTTGCAAAGTCAGGCAAAGGAGTCGAGCGAGATGTGTAGCTCACCCAGTCAGGGGGTTGACTTGCCGCGTATTTCGTTGCCCACATTTTCGGGTAAAATTACTGACTGGATTAATTTCATAAATATGTTCAAGAATTTAATTGATGAAAATTCTTATATGAAACCAGTTCGGAAATTACACTATTTAATTTCCTGTCTGTCAAAAGAACCCCTTGACTTGGTAAAGCATTTACCTTTTACTGATGAGAATTATGGTGTTGCATTGACCCTATTAGAGAATAGGTATGCAAATAAACGTCTGATTGCGGATACTCATTTGGAGTACATTTTGTCTTTGCCTGTTGTTGTCAACCTGAAGTCTGATTTGAGGCCTTTCCTCAATTCATTTAATGAACACATTGCTGCCCTTCAGGCATTGAAATTTAAGCCTGATGAATGGTCATTTATACTATTACACATTCTGTTCAAAAAGGTACCTACTGAAATGAGAAGCCAATTTGAATTAACGGTTAAAGGTTCACAGATTCCAACCTACATAGAGTTTGTTAATTTTTTGGAACATAGATGCAAAACAAGTGAGAATATTTTTACTGCAAACCCGACAGCTAATACTGCACCTAAGGCACTTCAGCCTAAGGCTTACCCATTGCGCCCCGTCAAAACTGTCATGCATGTTCAAGAGAGAAATGAGATAAGCTGTCGCTTTTGCAATTTGGATCATTACCTGTATATGTGTAATAAATTCAAGGCTCTTTCGATTGAGCAACGACGAGAGTTCTTGAAATCAAAAAATTTGTGTTTCAACTGTTTTGGTACTCATAGATATTATGACTGTACTTCATTGCATAAATGTAAGGTGTGCCATGCAAAGCACCATACACTTATCTGTCCGACTGCTGTGCCGAACCCAATGGTTAAGTCAGCTGTGGTCACAGCCGCTTCTCATGAATCACCACCATCGGTCTGTGAAAGTGAAAGCCCAGAGCTGGATCTTCCGCATGTTAATAATGCAATGGTTATGTCTTCATGTACTGTGGGCAACAAGCCCAATTTGCAGAATATATTATTAGGTACTGCTACTTGCTTGGCTGGCAATGGTGATGGACAGTTTGAAAGTGTACGCGTGTTCATAGATCCTGGATCACAGTGTTCAATCATATCAGAGGATTGCGTTCAACGTCTGCGTCTTAAGCATTGTCATCAGCCGGTGGCGATCCGTGGTGTAGGTACAAATACGCCCCATCAGTCCCGTGGATTGACCACAGTGTTTTTGAAACCTCAAAATCGTGATGAGCCGTTATTGAATATATCAGCCATCATATTGAACAAAGTTACTGGCAACCTGCCATCTGTTTCTCTGTCTGCGGACATCCTGTCGAATTATCAAGGCCTGCAGCTTGCTGATGATAAATTTCACCTGTCTCGTCCCATAGATATCCTATTAGGGAGTGACATTTTCAATGACATTTCTTGTGGCCAGAAGGTATGGCCTTCTCCCAATGTGCCTGCTGCTTATCTTACTGTCTTTGGTTGGGTAATAATTGGTGATGCGTCCAAGTTTACCAATGTGGTTCCTCAACCAATGTCATATCATGTGACATTGGATGACTGTCTTGAAAAGTTTTGGGAAATCGAAAGTTTTCCAAATTTGCCAGTGTCTGATCCCGATGATCAGGTCATTGAAGATCATTTTGTGTCTACGATGTCCCGTGACTGTGACAAACGGTTTGTGGTACATCTTCCCTTCAAGGGGAATCAAGTTGAACTGGGAGACAGTCGTGAATTGGCTACACGGAGGTTATTAGCTCTGGAACGTCGCTTGAATAAAAATCCTCCGTTGAAGGTGGAATACCAACGGGTATTGAATGAATATCTTACACTTGATCACATGGAGCCAATTCATGAGATTGTTGGTGGTGGCAAGTATTATCTTCCCCATCATTGTGTAGTCAAAGAGGAATCTTCTACTACCAAGGTGAGAGTTGTTTTCGATGCGTCGATGCCAACGTCTACAGGTGTCTCATTGAATAATGTTCTGCATGCGGGTCCAAAACTCCAGCGTTGCATAGTAGATATTCTACTGCGTTTTAGATTTAATCCTGTTGCATTCATGTGCGACATAAAGGCGATGTATCGGCAAGTTCTCGTTCATCCGGACGATAGAGATTATCAGATGATTCTCTGGCGCCAGAACTCTGACGATCCAATTCAGGAATACCGTTTGAAAACGGTGACGTTTGGCGTATCATCTTCTCCTTTTCTAGCCATGCGCTGTGTTTTGCAGTTGGCAGAAGAAGGACGGCTATCTCATCCTGATGCTAGTAGGATATTATGCAGCCAGATCTTTGTGGATGATGTGGTCAGTGGAGCTCCTGATCTGGAGACTGCTCGAAGATATAGAGATCAGTTGGTAGATCTGCTTCTTCAGGGTTGCTTCGAATTGCGAAAGTGGTCGAGTAACGATCCCGAGTTTTTGGCTGACTTGTCTGACGATGTTTGTGAAAGTTCAATGTCATTTGAGCCACACAATGAGGGTTCTGTTAAGGTGCTTGGCCTTAAATGGAATCCAGTATCTGATGCGTTTATGTATCATGGGAAAATACTTAATACCGGATTGACAAAACGTGCAGTGCTCGCGAATATTGCATGTATATATGATCCATGTGGTTGGCTAATGCCAGTCATATTTACGGCGAAGGCATTCATGCAACAATTGTGGCTTCTCGGCATTGGTTGGGATGATTTATTACCTGACAAGGAACAGTCTCAGTGGCTCACTTTCATCGAAGACTTCTCAAAACTATCTGATATTACACTGAACCGATTTATTCTACCTGCTGATGGTATTAGTTTTCAGCTCCACGGGTTTTGTGATGCGTCGCTTCAAGGGTACGCAGCTGTTGTATATTTTCGGGTTGAGCGAAATGATGGCGAGGTCCAGGTTCACCTCCTGTTGTCTAAGTCCAAAGTCTCTCCCATTAAAACAAAGATGACAATACCGAAATTGGAGCTTTGTGGCGCTCTCATTTTGTCAAAACTCTTGAAACATTGCTCAGAATTGATAGAGGTGCCTCATGAGATTTTCGCCTGGTGCGATTCTAGCATTACACTGTCTTGGATACGTGCTCCTGTCTATCAACTGAAAATGTTTGAAGGTAACCGTGTATCTCAAATCTTGACTAACACATCTCCCACTCATTGGAGGCATGTCCCGTCTTCAATGAATCCGGCAGATGTCGCGACGCGTGGACTAATGCCTTCTGAATTGTCGTCACACCCACTTTGGTGGGGTCCACCATGGCTTAAGGGTTCCCCTGATACGTGGCCACAGACGGCCGCCGGTCGTGAACCTGGCACTCCAATTCAGGTCTTTGAACCGGAGCTACCTGCTCAAGTTAATAAGGTCACTGTTTTCGAACCAGACTCCACGGATATATTTGCGAAATACAGCTCTTTACACAGGCTGGTTAAGGTACATGGATATTGTTTACGGTTTGTCCATAATGTACGACATCCAAACGAGAAACGCACTGGTTCATTAACTTGCGAGGAATGGAGAATCTCATTGTTTTCCCTGATAAGGCTAGTTCAGACGTCAGAGTTTTCAACCGAAATAAATTTAGTGAATCGAAATTTGTCTCATCGAACCAAATTTAAAACTTTATCTCCATACTTGGACCAAGGGCTTCTGCGAGTTCGAGGGCGACTCGGCAATTCTAACCTGACGAATGAACGTAAACATCCTGTGATTCTTCCGAAGTCACACCCTTTGTCACTCTTGATAATCAACTATTATCATAAACTGTACTTACACGTGGGAACTTCCCATTTACTTAGCTTATTGCGAAAACAGTTTTGGATTCTGTCAGCAAGATCGGTCATTAAACAACAAATTCGTAAATGTTATAAATGTTTCAAATCTAATCCAAAACCGGTTGATTATTTCATGGGCGATCTACCGTCTTCCAGGGTGACTCCGTGTCGACCTTTCGCACGTGTAGGTGTAGACTATGCTGGTTACTTCCTCATTAAGACCTCTAGACAAAAACGAGCGCCTACAGCAAAGGCATTTCTAAGCATTTTTGTGTGTATGGTTACAAAGGCTTGCCACCTTGAAGTCGTATCTGACTTATCGACAGACTGTTTCCTAGCGTGTCTCACCCGTTTCATTAGTAGACGTGGATTGTGCTCTGATATCTACTCGGACTGTGGAACCAATTTCGTTGGTGCTGATAATCATTTGAAGGAAATAAATTCGTTCCTTAAGACTTGCACCAACCAGTCTGAAGTTCAAGACTATTTTTTGAGGAATCAGATTACATGGCATTTTAATCCGCCATCTGCAGCTAGCATGGGTGGTTTATGGGAAGCGGCCGTAAAATCGGCTAAAACAATATTGAGACGCACGATCGGAGACACCATACTCACCTTCGAAGAATTAACCACTATATTTTGTAAGGTAGAGTCAATTTTAAACTCAAGACCACTGTGTCCGATCTCTGATAACATAGATGAAATTGATGCTTTAACACCAGCTCATTTTCTCATAGGGGATCATATGCTTTCGCTGCCAGAACAGAACTTAATAACTGAAAAACTTAACCGTTTGTCTCGCTGGCAGCTTGTTCAGAATTTTACTCAACATTTCTGGCGTCGTTGGAATTTGGAGTATCTTCACCACTTGCAAAGACGAAATAAATGGTTTAAACCCACTGATAACCTCAAGGTCAATGACGTTGTTCTCATGGTAAATGACAACACCAAACCCTATTGTTGGAAATTGGCTCGCGTAGTTTCCTTATCGCCAGGACGGGATGGGATCGTCCGCGTGGCCACTGTAAAAACCGCTACAGGCAACCAACTCGTACGACCTGTATCCAAGTTGTGCTTACTTCCTCTTCCTACTCAGCATTAACAGAAACAGTAACCTCGTATTTTCCTAGTATAAGTTATGTATTCTTGTCTTAGTCTCTCAGCAGAAAATTTTTGGTATTTCTCAGTGTTTTCTAAGAAATCTTACAGATTTCTTCCCGGGGCAGTATGTTTAGGAATAATTTATTTAATCTGGCAACTCACAGCCACTCTTTCATACGATTCGTTCTCACATCCACATCCTTTTCAACCAATCATTCGTTCCATGAAAAAACTTCATTCCCGGTCACTTCAAAAAGGAACGTACTATCTTATGGCACGCTCCGCGTGTTTTCTAAGTCAAAATACCTTAATATTAAGAATGTGGCTGCCTTCTGCATAATTTTCCTTCCAAACCATAAAGTGTATGACAAACAGACGGACAAGGTGTTTTTTCCCCACAATCATTGAAGATCAGCGGCGCCGCTCAACGTGGGATATCTCCGATAAGTACATGCACAAATCTACACCTGACCTGGACATAAGGTACCAAATTTTATATTTCCCCTGTTCAAAATTCTGTTCCCAACAACAGCCTTACTTAATTACATGCGGCAGGGTAAACCACTTTGCATTACCTGCTTGGCTTGTTACATTATAGCAATTCTGAAAGCATAAGCCAAGGAAAGACGACTTGAGATTCAATTAGGGGAAAGATTTCGTTCTTGGCGAGATTTTGTAATTATAATTATGAGTTAGTTCTGTTCTTTGTTTACTGCCTCTAGCTATCTAACTTAAAAAAGGGGTCATCATCATCATCATAATATCCAGCCTATATACGTCCCACTGCTGGTCACAAGTCTCCTGTGACAATAGAGGAGTTGGGCTATAGTTCCCATGCAGGCTCGATGCGGATTGGGAACTTCACACACACCATTGAAATACATTGCAATTGTGCGTAAAAAAAGATACATAAAGATTAAATTTTATTACACTTTATTAATAAGATTAAAAGCCTCGTTTGTATGTATGTTTGACTATCAATGTAGTTCCTGGAAACGAGCCTGATGGTGTGACCTAACGCCGGTCAAAACCAAAAAGGCGTCTATTTTTTAAGCACTATGTCTGCATGTAGCTCAATCCCTTTTATTGTAAGAAGAGGTCTGTGTCTAGCAATAAAATGTACATATTTATTTATTTATTTATTTATTTATTTGTAATATGTAGTTATCTCGTATTACTTGGTATACCTATAATCGACGATCGTCACATAAATTAACGAACTCTTACGCATTGTATTATTTTACATATGGCTTTAATTGGATTGGGGGGAAGTGGCCTATTGAGATTCCCTGATAATTATGAATAACGAACGTGGCAATAATTAAGGTACTCTCCCATATCAAAGTAATGTACGCTTGAATAGATGTTGGACTAACTCTTGCCCCAATTGAAGTGATAACAGGATAAATCCCTCAGGCATACCCAAGTAGTTATCGCATCATGTTTAGTAGGTATAATATATCCGTTAATCCGTTTGCGTCTCCATACGATCCAGCAATCACTTGATAATCCCTTTTAGTTTCGATACACAGGTTGAAATACGTATAGATATCAGATTAGGTGGTATGAATTTAAAGCATTCAGGAACCAGTAAGCTCAACTAGTATTTACTATTGTGTGCTAAACGTTGTATATTAAATATACCATTTTAGGCAAAAGTGTATTTTTTTTAGCTGAGAACCATCTCAAGTCAGATATATGCGTATGCCAAATGCCACGTATGATAAAGAGTTCCCGTGGGATAGCGATAAACATGTCAATTGCTAATTTTACGCGGACGAAGTCGCAGACAGAAGCTAGTGAACAATAATTCCGACGACATGAAACAGAACACCAAAATTTTAGTCCTTTCAATAAATCGCATTCATTTAATTTCTTAGCGCACGAGCTGTCTGTGCTCATTATTCACGCTCTCTGCGCATTTGAGATGTAGCTTCAAAGAAAAAAGTCCAAGTTTGCACTTTCATAAAAGCTTTGTATCTTTAGTGAAATCTTCTGACGTGGATTTTTTTAAAACCTGTCATGGTGACACCAATACCAGTTAAACCAACAAAAAACTGAAACAGTGAAAACTTTGGACTATTAACACCCAGAGTAAACAGGCTGTTGCTGAACCAGTGAGCTATATCTGCATTTACCATCAGTTGAGATAGAGGTAGGTTTATAGTAATAATAAAAATTTTGTAGATCCACGAAGTTCATGCCTTAAGTATTTACCAGTTAATCTGTTAACCTCTGTGTAAACCTCTACGTATAATTCTCATCACCACACATTATTTCCAAATAAATTTCCTTGGCATCCCAGCATCATCAGTTCTTGGCGTGGTGACGTTAAGATCCAATTTGAAGCAAGGTACCCTGTCGAAAATACATACAGCCGAATTGAGAACCACCTCCTTTTTAGGGGCTTCGTTTGAAAACCTTATTTAACGGCTTTGTCACTACATAGTATAAAACAAAGTCGCTTTCCGCTGTCTGTCCCTATGTATGCCTAGATCTTGAAAACTACGCAACGGATTTTTATGCGTTTTTTTATAGATAGAGTGATTTAAGAGAAAGGTTTATATTTATACGGTATTTATACGTTTACGGTTTAGCAGGGCCTACCACTGTATAATTATTGAGCGATGTAATAAGTCCATGTTTTTTTTAAGATCCTAGTAACCTACCTTTATTCAATTAGTAAAATATGATAGTCTGTTCTAATGAAAGAGTGTTGTCAATTTTCCATAATTAAATGAATCCGTTCTACATTTCGTGCATAAATCATTTTAATTACACAGTAAAGTAATATTCCGTCCCTCAAACGTGACACTTTTTGTCGCCACGCCAATTATTCTAAGTCTGACAAATTAATACCCTAATTTTTGTTGTGATCCCTTCCTTATTGCCAATTTCCGTGTTGCTCCCATTTCGGTGACAAGTTGAATCTGTATCATTTTTATTTGAGACATTTTTCACTTTGAGTTTTATCGTTTATCTTCTACTGCTTCGTCTGCTTCTTTACAAATTATTATTTAGTGCAGTTTAGTGGTATACAGTCGGAACTATCTGCGCACCTGACTATTCGACGTTATAGAATATAATACCACAAATGTGGACGCCCTGTACGTGTGTGTATAATGTTACGAAATTACGAATTATTTCAATTTTATGTGCATCTAGAGCGTGCATAAAATTTTTAGTACTCATTGCTTATCAATCCAACTTAACATAACCCAGCTATAAAAATTTACTGTATACACTCATGTACTTAATCCAACACAACATTTTACAAGTATTTTACGACTCTATCAAGAACTTCGTTCTAAATATTTATTTAATAATTTTAAAAGTTGACCACTAAACAAGCGTAGCTTCGTAGTGGCATCTTCAAACGGAGCCTCGGCCACATTGCCCCATTCTATGTTTGGTCGCGTGGAAAACCTTTTCTCATATCACTGAACAAAGTGCCTCCAACTAAACTGTAAGAACACAAAATATTTACCTTGCTACTCCGCTACTAAAGTAAGGAGCAAGTAAAGTAAGTAGCGGAGTAGCAAGGTAAATATTTTGTGTTCATTGAAATGGACCTCCGCAAAGTAACGCCTGATTCAATAAAATATTTAAACTGTAAGAAACTATTTGTAGAATCCGGTAAACTCCGCTACAATTTTGGTTGGCAAATGGTTGCTTTTTTTACTTCCTTAAAGTCCCGCACGGACTTGGATAGTTAAAATTTGACATGCAAATGAAAAGGGGATCGATAAAGCCATCGACTAGGAGTAACAAAAGCGAAAAAAAATCCGCGAGTTCGACCTCTAAGTACTTTTTAAAGACTCCGCCAATTCAAAGTCACCCCGTTTTACGTTTGCTGTTATCTCAAGTACCTTGCTTTATTGTAAGATCGATCAATCATAGGCATGGATAGACGGTCAATATTATCGTGATACAGGTATGTCAGTATAAGATCGTGGATTTCAAAACAACTGAATTCGTTGCGATATGCATCAATATTTTGCGTGATATTGACCGTGATATGCGTGGATCACAGATAATGTCGACTCTCTAATCCAGCGGTCGTCACACTTTATTGGCCAATGACAGTGTGAGTTCCAGGGCCGGGCCGCAGAGTATGTGAAGGCGCAAAAAGTCGGTTATTGATTTTGTTTATAATTATGACATGTAATGTAGGTATAGTTGACTATTGAAACAATTTACTTTGCCGCGGGCCGCATGCGGCCCGCGGGCGGCAATTTGACGACCACGGCTCTAATCTCTGATCCATGCCATTTATTATTTTCGTTAATAATAAGTATTGTACTTATGACGGAATATTGCAACGCTTTCGCGTATTTTTATGAATATCCTTTTTCATTCATAGCTTGTTTTAAATGATAAACTCATATTACATTATTAAGCGCCAAATCAACAATACGCAGGTCGCAGTTTGCTATTTTGTTCACAAAGAAAATAATATAATGCGCCAAAAAACATCAATCAAGTATAAAAATTGATCGCTTAAGTGAATTGATGGCTTCTTCCGTCCAGTAGATGAAAATTTAATTGGATACGAGCGGAATTTTCGTATTGGCGTAAAAAAACGTCGACTTGATAATTTATTTTGGATCTAATGCGGTTCGTTTTAGATGCAATTTCGATTTTTCAATTATAGGTTCGGGTGTGACATTGCATAATCCATACATGCATTATGTTAATGTGTAATTGATTAGTAGGGACGGTGAACGCGAGAGCGTCTCGGTGATTTGACAGCTGGGAACGGGGTCTTTATCAAGTTAGCAGTTAGAGGTCTGGTACTTGCGAAGAATGTATCTATAGATCTTTAATCGGGGTTCGCTCGCGCCAACTTAGTTTTATCTTGTCCCGCGAGAGTTCTCGTTCGCCCGGGTATTCTTTCCTTCTACGATTACTTTTGAGTTAGTTTGAGTGGAATTGGGAGTTGTTTTGTTAACAAAATTATAAAAAAAAAATGGTACCTAAGTACTGGCAATTTACAGTCCAAAAAATCGAGTAAAGAGTAGAATTTAAAACGGAGCGCCACTTTTTTGTAACTGACTCATTTTGTCAAAAAATGCTTGTATGATGGTAACAATCTAGTTCAAAAAAAAAAGAAAAATCTTTTATCACTTTATGTGTCTAAGCCCGTGACCCGTACTTAATTTATTTGAGATGAAAGTTCCACCCGAACTTGATATAACCACTAACTGTACGTAACATGATATTGACTATCTGGCAGATGCGGTTAAAGTCCATTAGCATGGTTAATACGTCCAAGTCTTGATTTCAAGTCTCGAAATAGAGAAGTACGATATAAGTAAATATTAAAATACATACCCTCAATAAAATTTATGAATTCCTATGTGGTAAGAAATAAGATAACTAAAAGAGGTTTATTCAATAAGTTTGTTTACAGTTTCAAAAGTACAAAGTACTTATAAATAAAACACAGTTAGAAAAAGCAACAAACTACGAAAAAGTTGAACGACTCAGCATATGCCTGCACCTTAGACTTAGGTATCTTGGCAAACAGACATTACAATAACTACCCACGGCCATAGTGCATGAAAGGGGCCCAACTATGTATTTATTTTGTACCTTTTAAAACATTCTATAATAATTTTGTTTTGATATATAGCTAGGATATCTACTTTTTCTGGTGTTCAGGAACAGAAAAAACCTTACTGCGAATTTAAAACGATAGCTGTGTGAAGGAAAAACGGCGACATTTTTGTGAAACCACTAATACTTGTTTAAAGAGTTTACATACATACATACTAAACTTGTGTACGGGTTATTTGCACGATAAATTCTAGTGCGCTTAGGGAGTTTTTTAATCATTATCACAAACCCGTTTTATGAACAATAATCGCTTACCTTACGAGTAAAATACTGTGCGAATGCGCTGTTAAGGGCAACGAAGCGACGCGCCGTGGGCGATACTGTTACCATAATCGTTATCGTTTTGTGAAAATGCTCTAACGTCCGCATAAACGGCAACTTTACCCACATTTCATGATACGAAAGTTTAAATTAAAAGCGAAACAGGTACTTGTATGCCTTTTTAAACAAACATTTTGGCAAGCGACAAAAAAATTGAAACAAGAGTCAATGTTGTTACGGAAATGGGGCATGTCGGTAGATTCAGAGATGAGAATTAATGTTCGAACTTTTTTTACGAAAGCAGTTAAATCTAATTGGTGTTTCTAAGTACGAAGAATAATAGGAATAATAGGAATAATAGGACTTTTGTGTTGAGAATTGAACACTTAACGATCTGGGAGTGTAGATCAAACAAAAAAGATTTACTTATATTATTCCTTACCTTGTGATAGTTCTTAGCGATAGCTCTGGGTTGGTGATGGGTTCAGTACAGTCCACAAGCTCTGAGGTATCTGGGGCTGGGAAAGCGGAGGGTGTGTGGCACGCCTGCCCCGCACGTCGCTTCGTACCCCTCGCTCGCCCAGTGCGAGTATTGGGCTTGACACGAGAGCACGGTTATCGATCTATAGTCTATTTATTTGCTTTTATTGTTTAGTTGTGTACTCGAAACCATCGACAATGTTTGTGGTCTGAATCCAAGAGGTTTGCTCATGTTATATTTTAAGAAAAAATACGATTGTATTTTTATCAAGCAAATTTAAAGGTTTATTAGTTTATTACACTAGCTTATACATACAAAAATCTATACTAAATTTAATTTATCGTTAACTTTCGATAGTTTTTAGTTTTTGAATTGCAAAAAACAGGCAACACAGGTAATGTCATTTTAGTATCTAGCTAAAATAAATAGACTATAGTAATTTTTTAACCTTTTCACTAGGAAAATAAAAAAATAATTTGTTACTTAAGGCTCCACGAAGGTCTATAAGTGTAAGTGAAACAACTATACACGAGACATACGCCCAAAAATATTCTTCTGGATTTCTTAGGAACATTGCTAATTCACTCCAATTTCAAATGTGGCTTTCAGTTTTCAAAATATTGTCTCCTAATCCGAAGAGATATTAGAAGATGTTGGTAGCCAAAATAGGCAATTTGAATTGCAAACTAGCTATATCTTAACAACTTGAAATATATCTGTTTGCTCACAATTATAACAAATTGCGTCGCGTAATCTGCCCTAAACAAACCCTAGTAGCGGTCGACAAGAGCCCAATCCATTTTATTGCCCCTTGTGCCAACAATCCCACGATAAGATCTCTACTGTTCTCGGGTCACCTCTCGAGAACAACTAGTTACTTAGCCTCTAATTATAGTCAAATAGTTCAAAGTCAAATCGAATAGATGTTGCTACAAGACCTGTAAGAATATTCTTCGCGTGACTGGCTAGTGTCTTAAACTTTGGCAGACAAATTCATTGAGGATTTTTGTAATATTGGTAAAATTATTAATTATTGGTATGATTATTATTTTATTTTATGCTTGTGAAAGGAAAGGACGATTATTTCTTTCTTTCGTCCTGTATTTCATAGTTACAGAATGTCTTTCAATAATTACATATTTATTGATGTTAATGCAGAATGCTTCCACGCTTAACTCTCCCAAATAACTGTCAATTAGTAACGTGACGTTTAAGGTTTATTCACGGTACACCGGGCCGTAATCGGGCCGTGCTCTAATAGAGAGGCCACAGCGAGAAAATGGTGTTCAATTGTGTATTGCACTATTTTACACATTAACGGGCGAAGTCCATGCATAGTCAAGAAACTTCGTCTAAATGTCAGTAGGTAAAACAGCCATAGCCCGGCGTAATATGAATGTTACCGGGCGCCTGGAACCCACTCGCCGATAATAAAGTGAGATGAAGGACCACATGTTGCTCGTGGACATGATTTAGCAATAACTGCCCTTTGCACCACCAGTGAGAACATCTACAGCATATATCAAAACGGTTGGGTCACCTGGCAAGATGAACAGACGAAACATAGCCGAAGACGGATATGGACTAATGGCTAAGATTTGGTCGAATGCCAGTGGAAGCCACTCGTCGACAAAATAGTCAATACGTCAGCAGCAGCACCGCATTATGCTCGTATGCATGCTCGAGCAATAACTACCCTACGGTTGACCGGCCCGTTTGTAGCCGAGTGAAAACCCGGTGGAAATAACACGGCCTGGGCTCTGCTCAGCCCTGGCTCCGAATACTGTGAATCAACCTTCACTCCTCTGAAATAGTATTACTAGCTGTTACATGCATAACAAGGCGTTATTAATTAAAGTGTTACAGAGATTGAGCGACGGATAACTTCGGAGTGCCGTGTGATGCTAATTTAGGCAACAAGTTGGAATTGTGATTATTGTAAGACGGTTTATTCTGATGATGTTCGGCAAGTTTTTGATATGATTACGGAAATATTCGTAGAGCGTTCAAAATAGATTACACTATTTTTGTTAACTTGTGAAAGTATC
The DNA here is from genome assembly GCA_963854515.1 of Pandemis heparana. NCBI lineage: Eukaryota > Metazoa > Arthropoda > Insecta > Lepidoptera > Tortricidae > Pandemis > Pandemis heparana. The sequence goes on from OY978010.1 coordinate 10,391,212, forward strand.
CATCCAACGGTTAACTCTACTAAGTTAGATGTCGCGTTATTTGCACAGCGGTCTGTTTAATACAAGAACAATATAAGTATTGATGGTTTCCTTTCTCAATTTTTTTATGAAGACAAAATAGTCGTGAATTTGATTTCAGAAATGAAAACAGGTAACATTATTAGTGACAGTTATTTAAAATAAGCTTAAAATATCGTACATTATATTTACTCCAGTAAATCACAAAAAGGTCTACACGTGACCACGCGACCATTGCGAAACGTCCTAAACGTCGAGAAAATTTAAGTTTTCATTGCTTCGTCAACGAGCCGGCCTCCAAACTTTTTCCAACTCTATTTTCGTGCCCGCCACTTCCATATTCAAGAAGCCTTAAACGCTCCTAAACGTCTCATCAACATTAGCAAGAGCTATTACCGAAGTATAAATAGTTTCCCTGACCGCCGTCCTTTGGCATCCCGGTGATTAAGTTCGAAGGCTCTTAGCAGACTCGTGGGCTGTCGAAGAGTGATCGATGCTTTTACAACTTTATAGCTATGTTTGTTCGTTGACGAAGTGATGCTTCATTTTGTATGACATTCGTCGTGTCTCGTGTGACGTCTTATTTGGATTGCTAGTCGTGAGCTGAATTACAGATAGAACGTGGATCGTGGGTGCACTTATGCGTGTCTATCTTAATTATGTTTAATTGAATGACGGTCCGTAAGATACCTTGTCTTCCTTCTTGTAACACGTTTATAGCATTATAGTTTTGTTACAGTTGGATCTTTTCCAAGGTGCAAGCACAATCATAATGAGACTGCTTTTTTTATTTTGCCAAGCGCAGGTATCGTCATTCCATTAATATTTTTACTGTATCCGATATAGAAAGAAACACTCAAGCGATGACAAAAAATGCCGTTTCATTGCGTCGACCTATATATTTATATCCAGGAGTGAAAGTTACCCACGTCCGAGTGACGGACACTTAGGAAGACAAACTGATTTTTAAACGACGCAAGGGTAACTTGAAATGGAATTTATTGTAAGGAAATAAAAAAAGAACGGGAAATGCAATTGCGCTTATCTCTAAAGTCTGCAGTGAAGTGTACAAGGCGAATGAAAGGGGAACTAGAATTGATCCTACGGTATTGCTAGATCCAACCGTTCTACTTGAAAGACGGCGTAAAATTAACTGTTACAAAACAGGAATTTTGATTGGAACTGAATAACGCGATGAATTTAAAGGTACTCAAAAATTTGCTGAATTGATGTGAGCTACAAAAAAATAAGTATGTGTTGGTAGGAAATATCAAATTAATCAAGAAATTTACTTCTTGATTTTTAATGTTTACTTTTTACGTTTTACCGTTAGACCGTTTTACTTTTCGGATTTTTCTATGTGTTCTAATTTTCAGTGTCGTTTAGAAATTATGTGTTGGTAATTTAGTAATTCTAATCTACGCTAACTTTTTATTCCTCGTTGATTTCTCGGTATCTTATTTGTTTTTTTTTCTCAACATAAACGAAAGGTATACCCAATATTACAGACCAGGGCTCTTTCTCGGTGTTAAACATAAATTTTAACCCAGTTAGAGGCGTTGCCCTGCGGATAAACCTCATTCAATATTAAACTCATAAATTAAACATGTTAACAGAAACTGAGTATCGTGCCGAGGTTCATATTAAATATGGATATTTTAAATTGAATATGAATCGTGCACACAGTCCACTGGTATAATAGAGTTTGCAAAAAGAATGACATTTGAAAAATTAAAATTTACATACTGTATAATTTCGCATCTGCAGGGTACGCGTCAATTTTCAGTTCAGTTTTTTTCTGATTCTGAAAAAATAAAACATACCTATTGCTATTTCTATACTTCAAAAATGATGGGTAGGTAGTACCTAGTTTTTCTGTAGGTATTTATTACCTACAGAAAAACAATTTGTTATCCTATGATCCCTCGAGCAAAGAACGTGGGTTCATCCCGAGCACGCTCCGAGTTTTTTTCTCTGTCTGCTGGGTTTTGAATATGCGAGTTAATAAGATTTTCGATGAAGAACAATATCGTGACACTTGCGAAACAGTTCAATGGTAGGTATTATGCGATGTCTGAAGATAATAAGTTTTTGAAACTTGAATGTTTGAAACCTATAGTAGATAGGTACGTAAACTGTCAACCACTAATGCTACTGTAGCTGTAGCGCAACTCGCGCGATATTTCTCGCGTCGTGTTAATGAGGCTTTAATATTTAGTTAAGCAGTTTAAGTGAGAGGAAGAGGACTTTGAAGCACCGATCAGATTCCCACTCGGGCACGTCTGTCATCGAAAAACACTTAACCACGACCGTTATCAGATCTGCTGGCTGAGCCTCACTGATCAGTGACTTGATAATTCTATTTTATTTTAAAGTTTGGAATATTGTTGGTTAGCTTGAGTAGCTTGTCAATATTGAGCTTTTGTTCCTCAATATAAACGAGGGATCTTTCTTATGGGCTCTAAGTCTCATAATTTTAAAAATGCTGCAATATCCGGTTGTCTAGACCAAATTTCAAAAAAAATATTTGTACTAAAGGAAAGAAATAGAAAGAAGAAAAAAAATATCTGCGGCAAATAGCATTAGGTACAAGATTTTTTTTTTAAGTATATTTAAAAGGATAACTGTCACGAGAAGATCAAAGCCCAGCATAATGCTGACCTTATACTTAGCAAATACACACAATAAATAATACGTTTTATATAAAAATATAGATTATTAGTATAAGTAATAGATTATTATGACTTAATATCTAAAATAATATTTCCTACATACCTAGTTTAACTTCAATGGTTAGCGAGACGTTTTTTAATTGAAAGAAAGACTTAGAAGTTTAATACGAACGAACTCACATTTTGTAAACAGTTAAATACTTACTCTTTAAATACTTTTCTTGTTATATTCAGAGTAAGTCTTATTGTTAACGTGAAAACCCAAGCAAACTGTCTATTGTGTTTTCCTCCTGGAATTCACTTTGCAAAAGCTACTTAAACGAATGACATTTCCAAATAATAAGCTTTGGCTTCAAATAATATCGAACCTAATATATGGGAGTATAAAACAAAAAAATATTATCAATCAAGGCCTTTGAAATGTTTTGCCGTTTATAATTGAACCAGTGAAACCTGACAGCAATCCGTTTAATCAATGACGAATGCATTTAAATTAATTAAAGTCTATACAGAGAGCGTGCATATTCAACAAGCTTTGTCGATTCAGATATTGCGGCTTAAGCACTTACTATTTCATCCCTTCCGTTCGTGGTTTATCTATTGTTTATTCGTGCACTAAATAAGAGTATCTACATTAATCCATTGACCTAAATTAAATAACGCGTTAATCCTCAACAGAATCACGATTATTTTATCGGTTATGCGCCCTAAATCACCTTCATCTAATGCCTGTGACCCCGTTTTGGTATGACAATCTCTCCACTTAACCGCCCGACCCGCAGTGTCAGGTCCCGTCCATGTCAAAAGCCAGAAGACACTATATCGGTTATGCGATATTGATAAAAGTTTACCCCTACTTTGCGATACTCGTGTTATATTGAGTTTCCGCCGCTTGGGATGCGGACTTTTGTGATAATGGCTGCATTTGCGGTCCATGTCCAAATAAAGTTTGGCCATTTCTGATACGAACTCGTCCAATGACAACAAACACTCACAAACAAGAGTTAGGTTAGAAAAACTTCGGGCGGTTTTATCGTATCATTCTGCGTCATAACTTCTGCTTTAATATTGTTTTATTTTGTCACGCGAATGTTAATTGGGGTGCAGCTTAATTCACTCCTCGGCTTTACAGTATAATATTCAGGAAAAGTCCCTTAAGGTGACACGAAAAACCCTATTTCAAGTTTCAACACGCAATCAAGTTTAATTTGTTAGAAAGATACGAAATTATGAGTTACACGTGCAAGCTGACCCAGTCAGTACTCATAGGCTATTATCAGTTTTAAATCATTAAGACCTCTTTTCTAGAAATAGGTACAGTCAAGAGCAAAAATATTATACCAAGAGATTTGATTTATGTGCGATTTGGCGAAGGAAACTTTTAACAGCTAATGATATGTTAAGTAACCAATCAACACTGTGTGTGTTTTAAAATAGGCACGTGGATATAAATCGAGTTATATGGACATTCGCCGGTACTGATCAAATTAACACATTTTGTTTAGTAGTTTAAGAACAGCGTTGCAAGACTTACCTTTATTTATATGTAATGTTTTTGATACGATTGTGAATTAGGATGATGTGCAGTTTCAAGGACTCTATATTTATATTCTTTTACCTTTGTCCCCAGAGCGTCATGCCCATCATCCCTCTTTCACACTTGGGAGACTCTTCTTCAAGAAGTGGAGGCAGATGTGGTCGCAAACAACAACGCAGCAACAGCTCTGGAGCGAACCGTCACCACGCCGCTTGTGGAACGCACCTTCCACATGAAGGTCCAGGCTAGGAAGCTATTTGCTCACCGCGAAGGATGCGAAGTCATTCTTGCTAAGGCTGATGATCAGCTCACTAAGGTATTTATTAATGGATATCACAACAAATAATCCGGCTTCGTTTTTATTTTTAGTCACGTGAGAATGACGAATTTTAAATACCTACGGTATCTTTTCTTTCCGACACGAATCCTCTATGTTGCACCGCTGTTGTTTTCAAGATTAGCTTGAACAACTAGATAAAATTACAGTCACTGTGGTTTTTCTCAAATATCTTAAATGTACGGATTTTTTGTCTTTCTACTTTTTCGTTTTGCGTATTTAGAATAGAAGATTACAGAATAAGCGAAGACAATACTTGCGTATATTCTAACTCCTTTCCGTTGCAAATTGTTCATTAAAAGACGCGAAAAGGCAGTTCCAATTTTAGGTATTGCGTCACGCAGCATACAATCGTTCGCTCCGGATTTTTATATGTTTAGTTACCTGTCTGGTGGAAGTTGATAATGATAAGTCGTGACTTTATAGCAAATTGTTGACGCCAGCTACCGTTTTAGGCTGATGTATATCCTAAAAACAATTAATTTCGTGTAAGATAAGTAACTTCACAGATCGTATAAATTTATGGTTTAAATTATTATACATGAAAAATGAAAAAATTAAAAATGAAAATTTTATTTATTTATTATTATTTATTGACCATTCAGGAGTACATAATGAGAAGGTTAGGGACCTCCTAGTAGGTATGCAAGATACCTGTAGCAGAACACCCCACTTCTCCAATAAAATGCAGCAAGGTAATCTGACAATATTTTCTAAGATATACCTATCCAATTGCTAATTTCAATTTACTTTACTTTTATAAAGCAAAAACAGAAGTAATTAAATTAAATTACATACATTATCACCTTTATTGTCAATCTTTACTGTGAAAGAAAAAAAACTAAGTAAGTACTTACTTCTCGTAAATGTAGAACTTTTACGTTTAGTGACAATCTTGCACGTAAATTTTGACCCACTTTCAGACGAGACGACTGCAATATTGCAGCGTGCCTTGCATTCTGAAATTCAATAAAGAATCCCCAGTAAAATTAAAAGCTGCGATGTTTATTTTTTATGTCTCGTCAATTACCATTTTAAGAAAACGAAACCATTTCGGCTTTATTTAGTAGATAATTAATGTAATAACTTGTTTTTAATAATGTTCCCCCGGTGACGACTGTTTCTTTTTTATGTGGGCGTAATAAGTAAGGCTTAGAGTCGAGTAAAAACATTTCACAGAATCGAACATTTTATTCAAACATGCTTCGAAAAATCAGATATTTTTATTTAATTAACCAACACCTACGTATAGAATTCGAGTAGACAGGGCGTCGCTCCGCTCTCACGCAATAAAAATACGTTTACTTCGCAAATACCAATTTTTTATAACGGCTTGGTGATTTTCTTAAGTTAAACGAACCTTGTCCCTGAAATGATCGCTGCGTTTGAAAGACAATCATAACTTTACCTCTTTGCTCGTAGGCAGTCGGTAGATAGAATCTAATATTGGAACGTGTTCTGTTATCGATTCTACGTATCCCTAGCCTATTTTTTTTAATATCTTCCATGTACAGACTTTCAACCCTCTTCAGCTTTATTATATGTATAGATAGAAAAGTATAAATAGGGTGGAAGATTTTTGGAGCTGAAAGTATAGTCATCTGCAATTGACCTGAAGCTACTTTTGGAATATTTCAATATCAACACCTATTAACAACTATTGCATCTTGCTAGGGGGTTAAAAAAACGTAGACTTTTTCTCGAATATTTATGGTTCATTTGTGAAAAATAAAGTACTAAGGCTGAACAATTTTATTCCCCGTTTGTTTAAAAGTCCCTCGTTCTGTTTCATCATGTACCTATAGTATTATCAGCCACACCACAATACATAATAATAATAACAACAATTCAGATTTTAGTAAGTTTTTTGTTAAGAAATTCATTTTTAGTACACCCTTTCCGTTGACGGTGCGTGATTTGATTGTAGCGAGATTGTCATCGAGGCATAGTCAAACTCAAATGCACCATTTGAAGTAAAAACTGTTAAAATACGTTAGCCCCTTCCTTAACTCGCAATTCTTTATAGCTTTATTTCCAAACGTATTGGAGTTGTTATTACGAATCTACCAAATAGAATTGCATGGTGATATATTTACTGTAAGAGGATTTTCTTGTCTGTCAGAAGGGGAGGACAAAAAAGCATTTCTGTGGCTCGCGTCATACTTGTGTAGGAAAAAACATCTATAACAAAGAAAAACTTGGTCAATTTCCGCGTCAATCAATGCGTTTGTAGTGAGACCCAACCCGGAATAAGGAAATTAGATCTGTCGAATCTCTTTCATGCCAAATACTTAAACGGATGTTAATGAAGTGGAATTATGTTTTTAGAATTCACAAGAGGGAGGAAATTGGATAACTTTCAGTTTTAGAAGGCTTAAAAACAATTTGAATAGGTACACTGTGCCTATAAGAACTTCAACGTAATAGAATATTCAAAAGGTTTTGTTAAATCATTGCTCGCTCGCTGTAATAAATTATTATTGGTGAACAGTACATCGTAACACTCGCAAAATCAACGGTGGAACTTTAGTGATTGTTCCATTCCGTTGTTTCATTAGCCTCGATTGTTTCGCGCGCCTTTTCATTCCCCAAACAAATCATGTAACTCTTACATTAGCACGAGCGGATACAAAGGCACTTAATTATCTGTCAAAGCCTTAAATTTAATTTCGCATGTCAAGCGTCCCGCTTCACAGTTAACAATTTTCGTAATCTCAACGGCTTTAATAATTCAGAAGCTGAAACTCCGAGTGACTCTTACATAATGCATTTGTAGAACGGCGGAGCAACGGGGTATGTTATTCGCATCGTACGAGTAAATATGATCATTCAAAAATCATAAATCTACTTCTCTGAAGTTGTTCGGTCGAGTCGCGAACGAGGATACGTATGAAAATGAAACTCGGAAGACATCTATATTTTATTAGGTACGTCCAGTATTTTACGAGAAGGATATTATATTTATTTGTATTGACGCGGTATTATTAATCACTCAATCGAGTGTGTAAAAGTCAAAAGCCGAAACATCTTGATTAAATTTCGTGTCTGCCAATCTATCTATTCAGATAGATTCTCCGCCTGCATTTGGCATTATATAACTACAACAGCAGTAGATGGAGTTCAAGCAGAGCGTATTCAATTAGTACACAGGTACAAATAGCAAACATGCTTTAGCCAAATCAATAAATAAATAAATAAATATCTGGGGACAATTGACACCAATTGACCTAGTCCCAAACTAAGCAAAGCTTGTAATATGGGCACTAGACAACGGATAAACATACTTATATAGATAAATACATACTTAAATACGTATTAAACATCCAAGACTCGAGAACAAACATCGATCGAACCCGGGACCTCAAGCTTCATAGTCAGGTTCTCTATAGAGAACCTGAACCACTAGGCCATTCGGTCGTCAATCAATGTCCGTCAATACTGTATTGCGGCGTAACAATACAGTTTTGTTGTGGCCAATGAACGTATTATTGTCGATTATCGAATGTTAGGTTGCAATTTAGAATTGGATTGAAACTTGGATGATTTTGTTTGGAGTAAACTTCTAAATGTATCTCAAAATCTCCCACTCTCTTCTTCCACGCCGATTCACTTGTCCATAAATCGGTGCTATGATCGCATTTCAGTAAAAGAAAACTATAGCGAAGCTCGAGCTGATATAGGTATCTGTTGGTGTTTGTTTTTTATTGAAAGAAGTACCTATACTCTACCTGTCAGCTATTGCCTTTTTATTTTAATACTGTATCCTAGAAAGTGATAAGGCGCTTTGTATGTAATAATTGCGTGATGGGCGGCAGGCGGTCAACGTTGTAATACTCTTAACATGACACACATTGTGTGCCTAGTTTTTAAATGAAATGGGGTGGCAAGGATATAATATCCAATTGTACTGTGCGTGTAGCTATTGTGTATAGTGTCATATTATATTTGAATCTGCCATCCTAATGGTAAAACTACCATCGTCGACTAAACTATGACACATTTTTCAATGTCTATAAACTAAATGCACCTATTTCATTCAGGCAGAAAACCTCTACATTCTAATATCTAATCTAACTAATATTATAAATGCGAAAGTATGGATGGATGGATGTTTGTTTGTTACTCAATCACGCCAGAACGGTTCAACGGATCTGGATGAAATTCGGCACATAGATAGAGAAAATCTGCTAGGCTAAATAGGCTACTTTTTATCCCGGAAAATTGCGTAGTTCCTGCGGGATAGCGATAAACGAATTCTTTGCAGACGAAGTCGCTGGCAACAGCTAGTTAATTATAACCTGAGGAAAATATAGAAGGAGATGTAAAGCGGTATTCAAGCAATGACTCACCTGTATGTGATCACAACCAACCAAGAACACTCTTCTATGAAATAAAACCAGATGTACTCGAGCCTTACCATGAGGTCTGAAAACCACATGGTAAGGCCCCTGATTGCAAACATAAACGTGGTCCAGTAATTTGACCGACGGTCTTATTCACCACGATGGAACTCAGCTGCTCAAGAAGTGTTTGGTGGCATAATTAGCTAGTAAGACTGGTAGAAGACTAGTAGTGGTAGTGATCGAAACTTGCACAAGGTCTTACAAGCATCATACATGACATTATTGTAGATATAATAACAACTGAAACGAAACCAGAAGATTTGACAGTTTTGACGTTTCTTACATTTACGAATGTCCCAGATTCACAAAGTGTAAGAAAAGTAACCTCTTCATGAAAAACCGACGTACGTATATTATATCGCTCTCTCTCTCTCTCTCCTTTACTCTTACTTTGCCGATCAATTAGTACAACAACAGCTTATCATGACACTAAAGTTTCAAATTGCAAATTGTACTAAGTGAACGGCAAGTTCTGTCTGATCGATTTCGCCCGCGGCAGCTCCTAAAGCCCCAATGCCGGTGTAAAATTACATTAACTCTCCTCATTTTAGGCTCTACTGATTCCAGACATGTCTGTAGTGCAGAGTAAATGCTTAAGTAAATATACAGATATAGCCAGTTACAACAGATAACGGGGGCTGCTCCGAAATTTGCCGTCCCACTCACTCTAAAATTATTGACAATTAGTGTGAATGGAACGCCAGATCCAACATCAAAAATAGAATATCGGAGTTTATACTCCATTCGAGATTCGAGAATTCACGTTAGTGCTCTTGCTCTTATTTATAAACGCTTGTTAGACTTCTGTTACTATGACATTTGTTTGTCTTTCTGCTGTCACCTTGACATTTGCCCTTGTCGAGCACAGAAAACAAAACATTTATTTACCGAACAACGGCTGATTAAAAACAAGCAGTGTCTTTTTCAACCTCGACATTGGCAGAATCATCGACAGTATCGATGGAGCTATAACTATAAAAATTGAATTGAATTGAAACATTTATTTTCTCTTAATGTCTCTTACTTTTGTGTATAAATAATATCAAATTTGGGACCATTAAGCAGAAAATAATTTGATAGACAAGTTAATAAAGATACCTTTGATGCATAATACTTCTATAATGGTGGTTTTAGATTTCGTTTAAAATTAAATAAAAAATCTAATTGAATGTCAACATTCAATTGAAAAAGTTATTTGCTATATTATAACGAAAATATACAATATTCCATCTAAGAAAAGAGTTTTTTTTTGTAACCCAACCGCAGCGTTCTTTTGAAACAGTCGTAACAGCATTAACGGGATCATTTTTATGCCATTAATGACGTGAAAGCCTTTAATGAATAACCGTATTGCCAATTACCAGCTGCTGAGTGCAGCCATTAAATAAAAAACCTCCTTCCATTCATTCTACGGGATATATTGCAATAATACCACCTGTAGGGATAATATTACCCATAGTTACAAGCTTTTATTTAACTTCACCTTTATGCTGTACTTATACACACATGTGTATACCTACTACTGATATTTTTATCTGGACGTCGAATTTCAACGCTAAAAAAACTTTTATTTACGATAGGTTCCTAAGTATTATGTGTAGGTAGAGATTAAAATTTCCCACGTACAAGCTAAATCCCATATTATCCTATCCGAAAATGTATTGTTAATCTTCGGATATTACAAACAAACAACAAAAACTCCAAGAGTTTGCTTTTTCAGAAGGTAACCCCTGACGCAGACGAGGTATAGCCTGAGTAAACATATAAAAATACTAAGCCCTCTCACATGTTGAAATAAGTATGTGATTTATTTTTCAGAGTTCACATAAAACACACAAAATATTTTGTTCACCTAATAATATGGGTGGTACATTTAAGGGCATAAATATCAATACAATACAGCCGTCATGTCAAATATTTGTGTCACCGACCTTATTGTTGTGACATAGAGGTGTATAGATGTTTTTGACGTATTGGTAACGTACATTATATTTATGCCCTTTCGTTTCATAAATGTTCAAGTTTATGTTACGTTGACATTAGTTTGTCTGTACCTGTCAAAAATTCGCTGTGTTTAACTGGTTGGATCGATGGGGCCATTATTATCCTAAAAATTGAATTGAATTGGTTTGAACATTTTTATGATTCCGTTTGGATCTTTGTATTTTTTTAATCCTAGCGTAAAGCAATGCAGAAGCTGTGTTCCGAAATTTATAGTCAAATATTTATGGGTTCTGTATACCTATACTTATTTGTGTGAGAGAAGCCTTGTTACGTTATCTCACTTTTTGACCAAATTACGAATACTGAAATTTGGAAGTTCTGAGTTATGGATGTTCGTAGCAGGAAATCACGACTGAAAAGCTTGTAGACAGAGTGGTGGCGAAGATTAGGTCTACGGTCAGTGAACAGATCACCGGCCTGCTGGTCATACTCTTTTATCTGGGATTCGGCTGAAAAGTTGTGCAGCACAGGACTAGGCTATGTGGTAGGAAAATGAGGGCGCCTTGGGTGGATGAGAGTTAGTACGAATGTGGTATCAGTGTGGAGAGCAATATCTCAACCTCTTGGTACAATAAACAAACGATTTCTTAGACACCTTTCATGCAAATTGATTAAAGCTCTTTTTGAGATGGTTGTAGTTTTGATATTATGACGAAGATGAGTGCAGTTTGAACTAAGTTTTTTTATCAACCAAATCCCTTTGCGTCACATCATAAGTTTAGTCACGCTACAATGTACGTAAATCAATCAACTTTGACCTCCAGTTTCGAGTGCTTCATCACAACCCACAAAATATTATTATCGATATATCGCGTATTATCGTATTTTATCAGACGCTAGGTATTCGATTACGCTTTCGCTCAAATTGGGTCTGATATCGTATGAGGGGACAAATATTAAATTATTTTTAGTCACTCAAGTATTTAAAAAACAATTCTGAGAATTGCATAGAAAACTTTTTATTAAACCTTTTGCTTGTCATATCTTTTTTTGCCTACAAAATAACGAAAGGTATTGTTTTAACGAATAAGATAATTATAAAATACTATACATCATTGCCACAAATTTAACAATTTTTCAGTCATTCACAATCTTGTGTTGTATTTTAAATAAATTTAGACATATTTATAATTCTAACCTTTTAGTTTGCTGTATTCTTAAATAGGGTACGTTAATCATTTCATTTTATTTGCATACCTAGCACCCTCGGTTCATGATTCTGTTCCATTAAGTTAGAACTTTTGTTTGCACGCATGCTTAATTAATCAAAGATATTAATTTCACGCCCTATTTGGTTAAATGCGTTAATTTAAAATATTTTGCCCACTTCGATTCAAAGTGTAAAATGACAATGTAATTTCTAAAGCTACAGTTAAATGCTAGACAAAGCAAACTAACCTAATAAAGTTAGAACTCATAAAGTTTCAAACTTCATTCCGTGTTGTCCCAAAAGTTTACAAACGAATCCAGCAAACGTCGACAACATGCGAAACGATTTTCACCGTGGCGTTAATTTAGCGACACGTTATAAACAGTTACAGGAGTTGTAAGCAATAACTGGTTTTACGAGTCACGGTGTATAAGTTTAAATTAACCATGATCCCATACGGAAACTATTAAATTGGACCGTGGACACACCTTCGGTGTTCTGCCAAGAGTTGCAGGCACGTGGACACTATAAAACAGTGCGTCGGAGCACCTGTCCGATCATTAACCTACTGGTGATTCACCAAAGCTGTCAAAGCTGTATAATATGGGACAGTTAACATCCCACTCATGAGTCCGTAGTCCGTAATAATCTACACCTGCAGTAGAAACAAAATTACACTGAGACAACGAGAGACTAATCAGCTTCAAACTTCATTATTTTTTTTTTTTTTACCTCGCCCCGGGCCGTAAGTAACAATTTACCGATACGCGAGCGGAAATTTCCACTTTCTGCCCAGAAAAAGGCGTAAATTTGTGTACACAACTCGGACGGTGATAAAGAAAGCCTCGGATCGCATGTTTATTGCCCTCACCTTTGGCTCGTGCAGACAAGTTCCTGCGATCTGAGACGTTCTTTATTTCATCATCCGCGGCATGTAATGTACTATTATATCAAAAGTTGATGCAGATGCAGTATCATGTCTCGGAATTTATATGCACCTATGCAGTATCTTAAAATTAATTTGGAATGGGTATTAAAGGTGGATTAGTGTGATTTCTACTAAGACATTTTGTATATTTTGTAGCATAACTTTTCGGCAATGTAAATTTTAAATTTTAATTTTTTTTGTAATTTTAATTTTTATGTAAATTTTTCTTAGAAAATATGGAAGTCATAAAAATAGTTATCGTACCTAACATAATAGATGACGTGTAGATATTCATACAGCTATAAACATTACAGACGTAGTTAAACTCCCCGACGCTTAATGTCAAAATGCAAACTATAAATGATTCACTAATTTGTAGTAAAACACTGAGCATGTCATTTACAACACCATTAGTATATATTGTATGTAAATGAAGAGCACTGATCAGTTGGCCTGGGTTAACCATTTACTAGGTATTTAACAGCTCTATATAGCTGTATAGCATCATTGGTTTTGGCTTCTCAAGACTGAAAGCCATCACCTTTTGCACCTGTGTCTAACAACAATGGATAGTAAGAAACGCTTGTGGCTCTTAGTGAGCATGCCCATCTTGGGAAACTCCACTGTCTTTTGTTACATCGACTCGGGGTACCTACGCTCAACATATTTTTCCTTACGTTGAAAAATAACTCAAAGCACCGCGAGTGTCATTTCTCATGGTTTTAATATTTAGTTGTTTTTCTTCAACACCACGCCTAAAAATATGAAAGATTATACCCAGTGTGAGAAGCATAGATAGTTTTTATTTTTTATAATCTCTCGCTCTCAAGATCCGCCCCTTTTAATCCCCTGGTATTGTTTTAATTCCCTATAGACTCTCCTAAAAATGGACTGTAACTTCAATTTATTAAAACTATCGTTAGACCATGATTATAAATCTACAAAATAAATAGTTTAATTTAAAATTATAAGTTGAGGACGATGGACAAGGACTTTTTCCGATTTTATTGGAAAATATTTTTCAAGGCGCTCACCCTTGATCAAAACTAGTTGGATCACCCTCAACATCACTACATCACTACACCATCACTACACCAGGTTAGCTGGAAGAGATCCCTTCTTAGGGATAAGTTCGCCTTTGTACTATTTTCTGTGTACTTCTGTATTTTTAAATTTTTATGTGCAATAAAGAGTTTACATACATACATACATACATAGTATAAAACAAAGTCGCTTTCTCTGTCCCTATATCCCTATGTCCCTATGTCCCTATATATGCCTAAATCTTTAAAAGTACGCAACGGATTTTGATGCGGTTTTTTTTAATAGATAGATTGAATCAAGAGGAAGGTTTATATGTATAATACATGCATAATATACCGTGCAAAGCCGGGGCGGGTCGCTAGTAATAAATAAAATAATAAAAATCATTTATTTCGGACATCAAGGTCCATATCGGGTTAGTAATACAACTTAAAGCACTATGTTAGTTAATTAAAATTAAAATGGAAATAAAAAATAAAATAAAAATATAAAAACAAATTATACATATATATATATATATATATATATATATATATATATATATATAGTAATACATAATCCTTTTACATTCCAGTTTTTATGAATTGCGATCACGGGAACGGGCAAAATCTTAGGAATCATGTCATAGGCGATGCGGTTTGCAAGCTATCACTATTTTAATTCCCTTTTCCATCAATCATGCTAAACGTGGCCTTTAGGTCTTGTTACCATAGGCTCTACCCCGTAAGGGATACCGACGTGATTTGTGTTATGTACAATTTGCTCTACAAAGATATTACAGGCTTAAATGTAACTTCCACAGAGCCGGCAAGACTACCGCGCAGCGTTCCTGCACTACTGCAACAGCCCTAGCCCCAGCGCGTTGGCTACGTACTACGACTCCCACAATACTTATGTGCAGCAGCTGACAGCTACTAACGCCATGCTGGATCAGTATCACAAGCACACGCTTCCTACCATACTGCAGGTAAGGCTTGGAACTACACCCTTTGCAAAAAAAACGGGCACTATGGTCTTTGTATTTTATGTCCATAAAAGCTTACTTTCTAAACTTTAATGCCTAAAAATCTGAAAACCATAGGTGCCCGAGTTTTTTGCAAGAGAATAGGTTTTGTCTGCGAAGAATTCGTTATAAAATTCAAGGGGAAGTTTCTAAGTTTTCATCATCGTTTTCATTTGCGTAAATTTTATGGTTCTAGGACTGCGGGCAAAATTCTGGATTTTTTATAGAAATCCCGTGGAATAAAAAAAAATGATATTTCCCAAAATACGTGATTCATTAAAGTTAATTTTATGGTTTTTGACTTAGCTTTAAAGATTGCTCTATACTCTTAATAGACTTAACGATTAAAAATTCTCAAATGAAACTGAGATATTTCAGTCTTGAGTCCATCCTGTGGGAATATCGAGAAATATGGTTTAAGTTAGTGCAAGCAAGCAAGAAGCAACTGGTACATTCTAAGTTTTTCTTTGCTCTCAGACCCAGAAGGTCTTGTTTCCCTAGTTCTGTCTACCCCTTAGGGTTAAAAACTTCATTTTTATGCACACACAGCAAAGCTATTCGGTAAGCAGGTTTAAAGCGGCGCGTGCATGCAAAGGTGCTTACCGAATAGCTTTGCTGTGTGTACGTTAATGTATTAAAAAAATGTCCCCTTCCCCTTCCTATTATAAAAAAAGAAGAGTCACTATTATTTATTCTGTAGCTTTCAAACCGATGAGTGAAAGGGAAAATAATAATGATTATCAATCGCAAAGTCGCAGGAATTTTATTAGATAAGACGTCGCTTTTATGATATCGAGCTGTCAAATTTACCGCCCGCAAACGTCACTGCTATATCGATATTACGATACGTAGATAAATACGCTCGCGCGCTCGTATATCGCATTTTTACGAAAAAAATATTTTTACATCATTTCAATATAAGTAGGTTCTTATCGTTTGACCTTTGATAGTTAGGTACTAAGCTTTGTGTCGAACCAAGATGCTTGATTTACAAAAGCCACTGGGACCGATAATTTCTGTATTTTCTCTTACAAAAAATAACTGGTCTTAAACGGAATATTTATTACAAAAGAGGTTTGAATATTATTTTCTTAATAGATTTTTTTGTTTTAAACAATCACGTCACGTTATACCTAACTTAGTAATTATTCGTATGTAGAATAAAATCCTCCATGATAATAAGTTTCGTTATAGGTACCCAACATTTGCGCAGAAAGTAAACAGCAAGGCAAAGCAGTCTTATTTAGTCTTTGGAATATTAATCTTAAAGGCACACTACATAAAAACTAGTAAATCTTCGAGTGTTAAATACATACAACGAACTCGCGTTTCGTTGAGCAAGTATGAGCACGAACACTTTGAGCAAATATCGTTAGAGAGCTCGCCTTAGAAAATCTACTTACCCTTTACAGCATAATCAACGTAGGTACGGGTGTGCTTATCTGATTAACATATTATAGAACTTCAACTGCCACGTTAACTAAAGGTAAAGGCAGCGTCAGAACATTCAACTTGACTAAGAAAAGAACGAACAAAGACAGACGGTTAGGCGAAAGTTTCTTACGAGACGAGACGAGACGGGGGTAACTTAAATCTGAGGTAATAATCAACTACAAAACTACTTAACTAAATAATATTCGGTACTTAGCAGTGGCGTAGCGTCCATGGAACTCGATTCCCACTGGCTTGCCTATTTTAAGGCATTTGGGCAATTTATTGTGCAGAATTAGAGGAAAAGGCTAGTTAAGTTCCCTTCGGCTTGCCTTCTGATATACTTGACGCTACGCCACTGGTACTTAGTTACAGTTAAGTTACGCAAATGACGACTGAATTTTGATCCGACGTACCTTTTTGCTATAGAAACTCTTATCCCAGAATCAATGTAGGTTAACTGTTGCATAAAGCTACTCAGTAGTTTATTTTGGGTTACCTACAGCTTAATCCAATGAATATATCAATAGCGATTTCAAAACATGAATCGTCGTAAAACTCAATTAACGATCACAATCAAATTTCCGTTCATAAATCAATCAATTGAAAACGTACCTGTCACAGCTCGATGCCGTTATTCAGAAATGAGCATTCAATCTAAGTTTGTAAACTCTGCTGCCTTTGTGTAGTTCCCATCCAACTCTCGCGGACATCTATCTACGGACCGAAATGAAACCAACCCTCAAACGAAACGAGGTCGATTAGGGCTGCAATTCCCGTGACACTTGGAAGAGATATATTCGCTTAGCTAACGAAAATAGAATGGAGTTGAATAAATATATCCACTGAAATAAGTCAAATGGCTCTCTGGAGCCCGCGTGACATTTTGTGTTGCTCCCACGGATAAATAAAACCGTTACGTTGGTATAGGTTCAAAGTTTGAAATCAGTGCATTCGCGCGGCAGCCCTATGAATCCTAGCCATTCATGAGAATCTTGTTTAACCTGCAGACGTAGTAAGTCTGATTTTAATTAAAGTACAGCCCGTAGTGCTACAGATGTTTCTGTAGATTAATTTCGTGTATGTAGACTAAACCTCGCTTCAATCGCATTTCCAAAGCCTTTGTAACTAGAGAGACATGTTTTCACGTGATCAGTAATCACTGATCAGTTAAGCTTTGTGTATTTGTACTCCGGTTTTCATTATTTTTTAATTTATTTAAGTTAGGGAGAGGCCTTTGCTCAGCAATGGGACACAATAAGCTCATAATAAAATAATATTCAATTTAAGTCAGATTTAAGTTTAGTAGGTAAAGTAACAGAATATGACAATAAATTTGAATGGAAATATTGAATTACCCTTTCATTTATTTTTGTGGGGGAAATATTAAATTCTTACAATTTTGTATCAGTACTAGCTGTTGCCCGCGGCTCCACTTGCACCGAAATCAATTATCAGTATCCCGCGCGAATTATGCGATTTTCCGGGATAAAAACTATCCTATATTCCCCGGGACTGAAACTTTTCTTTGTCTTTCCCATATTCCAACTAACTCGCTTCAGCAGTTTAAACGTAAAGAGAAAGGCTGATATAGGTACATACCATGGCTGCACGACCATTGCTATTAGGATTAATGACAAATATCACATTGTAATAGCGTCACATGCAATTTCCTAGGAACTGTGAAAGCTTAAGAGCTTACGTTTAAGCCTGAGCTGGAATGCCCTAACGCCATTACTACATACCTACATGCATTGGTGCAAAACAGTACAATGAGATTATAAAAATAAAAATATACCTAAGAGTTTTTAGTTTGACTGTTATCCAATACAAAGGTAATCTAGTCTAAATTTAATCCTTTTTTGTGGTAATTTATAATTATTTTATTTCGGCATTTCAGGACCTGGAGGAAATATTGACGGACGTCACGGCAGCCGTCAGTGAAGCCATTTGTCAGGAAGGGGGAATTATCACGGATAAGGTGAGATTTATTTTTTGGAACAGCCGCGGCCGTTAGCTATCACTTTGTCTGGTCTGTAGGTAGTGGTATGTATTATAATGTACAATACCTACCCATTGTCGCATTTTTGTACCTACTGCAAACAAATCACTTAGTACTTTGGTAAACGAAACGTTTTTCGTGTAATATTTTTTTAATGAACACAAAATATTTACCTTGCTACTCCGCTACTTCAAATGGACCTCCGCAAAGTAACGCCGTGATTCAATAAAATATGTAATATTTTTTTATACACGATTGTCGTTGTCTTGTGTATCGTGTAGTAAGTATAAGTACAACTACTACATTAGCTGTCGCAAGGATAATAGAAAAATCAGGCTGGCTGTTCAGTGAAACTAGCCCAAAAACCTGTTGAAAAATTCCGGAACAATATTTTAAGAGACCTTTACCTATACAATACACTGCAACGGAGTTCCGTGTTCAGCGGGTGTCGCTCTAAGATACCGACATTAAAAAACTTAAAATGCTGGGGTGGGGCACATCGGAAATTAGCCTAAGTAATTTCCCTTCGCTACCTTGCCGCTACCTTAAAATAATTTTTAATTAAGCATACAAACAGTACTTCCATAAAGAAGCTGTCACTTGACGACTAACAATTTTCTTTACTAAAACAAGGCAATATAACACAACAACACGCGCAAGTTTTTGCACATATTTTAATTTTCTACCACTAGTCAGTAGGTAGAGGCGGATAAATAAGATAATATAATAGGCATAGCGTCTTGCCTAGTTCATTAAAAATTCATTTGAAACTACTTAGCTGCTGTCCGCCCCCGTTCCAGTACTTTTTTTTCAAACCTTTATTTATTAAGTTTGTACAAACTTGGTCCAGACGGCATCAAACACGAAGGTATGCTCGGACATACCAACATTTTGACGATTCATATTTAGTAATATAGAGATTTCTTCTTCTTCTTATATTAATATGGCCCCATCGATCGATGCGATGATTAGGTACGCCAATGTCAAAGTAATATAAATATTAAAAAATCTTGTGACAAAAATGTCGGCAACGTTGTACGGTAGAACACGGTCAAACGACCCCCTCCCCCCTGTCGGGCTCTTAGCCAACGGACAATGATATCCCTCGGAGACCGCCAGGAAATCATTAACCGAAGCCCAGGATGCACCGGACCAAGCACTGCTCTTCCCCCCGGACGGATCCAAAAACGAACCGCAGCTCTTGACCACACGCGGAGGTAACCCGACTCGCACCCCATATAGAGATTTGATGACCATACTGGCACTTCAAATCTGACAATTCCGTGCCTTTCTCAGTTTTTTTACGAGGAAGGCAAACGAGGAGCAAGTACATCTCAGTACATTCATTAATTTGTTTGTCTGTAGTTCTTAGTATTTTTTTTTTTGTTTTGTTTCTTTGTTTACTGAAGATATGTTAAATTCACTTTCTCTAATTGTAGCCGATTCATTTCATGTATGTTACTTTTTATACCCGTTTGCTGTTTATTATATGAATTAGTAACCTGTGGCAACTGTGTTGGTTGTTGATTAGTTTAAATAATTATAATATAAGTTGTATTGTACCGTTTGTGCCCGAATAAACATTAAAACATTAAAACATTGTAAACCTGACAGTTAATTGGAGGTATTGAAGTGAAAACATTAATTAACGAAACGTAATTGCTTTTTGGCGTTTAGAACATCCAGATTGAACAAGTACAATTACTTAGGTTATAAAGGTACTCTGAACGCTATGCTGTTTAATAAAATAGCAACTTTTCTGAAAGTAAGTTAACATGTTGTTATTTGACTTTGCTTCATTAAAATAAACTCATAAGAATCCAATCCGCTTCAGTGTTTTCTTTGAAATACGAGCACCAATTGGTAATTAATAATGTAGGCAAATTATCGGTTAATTTTCAATTCCAAACTAATGTCTATGTTTTGTTTTTAATAACAGCATTCCATTTATGTACGTCCGATTAGATACCAAGCAACTGATTCGTAGAAAGATACAAATGGTGCAGAAAACCGTATGGTTTGTGTGTATCTGGCAGATAAAAACAAACCGACGTTAGTTATCATGTCAGTAACATTGAAAGTATTTGATTACGGCAGTAAAAATATATTCAACCAAGAGCAACGAAAACGAGTCTAAGTTAAGTTCATTACCACCTAATTTGACCACCGGGAAAGATGCTGCTATTATTTTGAATCACTCAATTATATTACAAAAATAGGTAGGTTAGGTTAGTTAGGTATCTTCAGGGCAAAAAAATCTCAGAAAAAGGAGCACGCCTTATGGCCGCTTCACATTACTCCAGTAAAATTGTTCCAGTAGTATTACATTGCGGGGCTAACGTCACGGCTAACGTGTCAAACTGATCCACCGCACGCCGCAATGTAATGCTACTGGAACAATTTTACTGGAATAATGTGTAACGGGCATTAGGCGGAACTCTGTCGAAATCCAGGTAGACAAACTGTAGGTGGACCACGGGTAAGAAAAGCTGTTATATAAATATCTAAAATAACGCTCATGACCTTGATCAATCTTATAACCAGATAAACACTATTTTATATGAGCACAAAATATTTACTTTGCTACTCCGCTACTTACGTGCAAGATAACCAAGCTTGTGCGAAATATATAACGTTTTGCATGCAAGCCCTCCCTTGGACGTTGGTTCGCATTTACATGGGTTGTGCTCTAACTTTGAGAATAATCCCGTAGAGGGATCGAAACGCGCGTCAGTGTTTTTGTGGTGTTAGGATTAATTAAGTTTGTGGGATTTGTGTGCGTTTTGTGTGGCAGTAGCGGAGGGAGGGCTTGCATGCAAAACGTATATATTTCGCACAAGCTTGGTTATCTTGCACGTAAGTAGCGGAGTAGCAAGGTAAATATTTTGTGTTCATTGAAATGGACCTCCGCAAAGTAACGCCTGATTCAATAAAACTATTTTATATCCAAGGTCGTATTTCTTATTGCAAATGGGTTGCCTAAAAATATGGTCAATGCCTCCTTAATATATTGCATGTATAGAATCCAACTCGTTGGCATAACTCTCGAGTACAGGTACTTTAGTAAATATCCCGGACGTAAACCTTTTTTATCCCCTCGCATAATTCAAGCAGTTTGATGGATTTTTATAAATTAGGCATCATATATTCGGTTATTATCGCATGGATGATAAATCGGTCCTTTTAAATATAACGGTGTCGCAAATAAAAGGAAAGCCAGGCGTTTACATGAAATAAATACTGCCGGAGGTGTGAAAAGCTATCATGTATTTACCCAACCAAATACTAGTGAATAAGACGATCCCAGACTGTTCATCTAATTCTATTTATCATCTGTAGGTGTCGCTGTAGTAGTAGTATTGAATATTTCAACCACTTTTATTTTGTTTGTATTAGCCTATTAAAGCATTTCAATGTTCGGCAAAGGCGTGATATCAATATCAGGTCTCTATAAACGTGTCCAAATTCCAAATCGTCCGGTCATCTCCTTCTTGGCCTTTTCCCAGGAGATTTAAACCCCTAGCTAATCCGTAATCTTCTTCACAGTCGAACCACCAACTCCGGCGCTACGAGTCACTCTGCGCGCAGGCTCGCGCTGTGTCGAGCACAGCGGACCTCGCGCATCTCGCTCGGACGCTGCTGACGGCGCAGCCGCCGATGCGCCCGCCGCGACGCGACTTCCTGCCCCCTTATCCTCCGGAACCCGACGACCCGCCGCTAGATGTCACTGCGGTAACACTACATTTTCTTTACTTTAAAGAGAACCGACGATTTTGACATATGAGATTTTTTGACAAAAATAATTGGTTATAGTTAACGTTATCGTTAACGTAACTTGGTACAACTCACGCTTAAGCCGTCTTGGTGGAAAAAGTTAAATCTCGGTATATTTAGTAGTGTTAAAATGTTTGGAACTTTCAGACTTCAAACCGGATTTAGCTACTAAATCGATACTAGGTTATTTAAATTTCTGGAACAAATTCCCTGTTTAGTATAACCCAAAACTCACGCAAAAGAATAACTCTTATTAATACATTCAAAGTGGAATCAGTAAGAAGTACAAGGTTACAAGGTTAGGTTGATGATTTGACTATCAATAGTGTAATTTTAAACAACATGACAAGCGATCTTGTAGTGTGAAACACAATACTAACATAATGTATCTAAATTAGTGAAAATTTCCAAATGCGTTTCAGCTTTATTTTTACCTACAGTCGGAGTTGTAGTATAAACACGTCGAAAAAACCGTTCGTCCAACGCAAACACCGCACACAAAAAAAGCAACTGCAAAATGTGAGCCTGGAAATTGTATTACCCTCAGACAAATGCATCAATAAAGTTTGCAACCTAAAAATAGAAGCCTTCATAGCTTACTTCACGGGTAGCATTAAGACCCGAGCTAAGCGCTCTAACTTCGTAATGCAAGAAAGTTCCAGAAACTTTACTACAGCATACATTAATTCCCAGGTCAAACTGGACATTAAACTTTGTTACATTGAAACCGTAGCCAAATGAATTGTAGGTCTTCATGCGCTTTGCAGAATTGCTGAGGAATTAAAGAAGCCTTGGGCTAAAGCAAAATATATCCAGCGGCCTAGTTGTATTAAAAAGTGTCTACCTTTTTCGGGGTTGTCTTCTCTTTTCTACACTTCTGTAATTCTGAGCTATCGTCACAAAATTAGTGAAAAATATTTAATTTAAAGTCAACTATTGGACTTTTGTTCGGTTAAAAGTTAAGTGGGTATGGCTGCGAGACGTTCCGATAACCATATCCTGTGTGTTACTAATAAAGTATATGAACAAAAAATAACAAAGCTACTCCGCGCGCATGTGTAATGTGGTGTGTGCGGTCGTGAGTAGCTACGTAATTGATATCAGTTCAACAACATATATTCAGTTATTTTTATGTATTAGATTCATGAGTTGAAATCTATCAAAAACAACTAGTTAAGTAAGGTAGCTGTCTGTGCTAGTATTTGTTAAGTCTACATGGTAATATGTAGATTTGAGGGAAAGGGTTTTGCATGAGAGAACATTTGAAATGAAAACTTCTTCAGCGGCGCTGAGCACTTTTTAGGATGGGTAAAAAATGTTAAACTCGCGTCAGGTGTAAGGCGGACGGAGAGTTTAAGTACCAGGATATCAGATCCTTTAAGAGCTTATTTTGAAATACGAATGAATCGCATTCGATTTTTGAAGTGTTTTTTTGTTGAGTCGTGGAACAAAAGTACTAAGGCATCTCAGCACTGTTAGAAGTCTGTCAATATAGATAAAACTCCCGGAGTGCTACCCGTCGCTTTTTTTCGTTTAGGTTCACTTCGTCCACATTCCCATTTCGTCCATATTCCCATTTCGTCCATGTTCCTACTTCGTCCTCTTCCCACTTCGTCCACATTCCCACTTCGTCCTCTTCCCACTTCGTCCACATTCCCACTTCGTCCTCTACCCACTTCGTCCACATTCTCATTTCGTCCACATTCCCATTTCGTCCACATTCCCATGGGCACCGCAACTGGAGCAAACTTTAAAAAAAAACAACTGCTTTTACTTTGTGAATAGGTACATACCTACTTCTGCATAGTAATGCTCTCTGATTCATTAAAATATTATAAAAGGGTAATAAAGTAACCTGTATATTTTAAAACAAGATCAGCAGTTTCATTTAATACGCCAAAGCAGGTTACAATAAAATAATTTCTCTGCTAAAATCACTGAGCACGAATAGAAATTACAAATAAAATAGGATATTAAGCCTTTGATATCAGAAATAGGATCTAAAGTTGCTTGATTGAATTGCAATCGCTATAGCTTACTACAGGATAATCCTCTCACTCACAAATTGAAAAGCCGACGGTGTAATAGAGAAATTCAATTTTACCCTAAACCTTCCATTCGCTTCGTAAATTGTTTTAGTCGCACGCTAAAACTGTGATTCGTTATAAACTTAATTCTCTCTATTCCTAGTCACACAAACATTCCCCAACAAACGATAGTCACAGCAATTTTTAAACCGTAAGGCCCGATGTACACGGAAATTCTCCTTATATAATAGGCGGCAAATAAGTAAAACGTGGAGGGGATAAACGCAGTGTGAAAATGATGTTGTTTTTTATACTGCGCTTATCCCCTCCACGTTTTACTTATTTGCCTCCTATTATTACTGCGTTTAAACTTTACCGCCATCCTAGTTATATTTTTTGCAAAAAAAAACACATCTTGGACAATTGGACATCTTGCAATAATGTATACACTGAAATTCACATTTTTACTTCTAGGAATATTATTTGCGTTTGGGCCTAACAAGGTGATTCAAATTATGAAGGCTATTATGGTGGCCCAGGAATCAAATTGGTTGACTATACAATCCAATATACTCTGGGTGCCAATCATTTGGAAAATATTCAAACTTAATGCATTCTGTAGGTCAGTATTGTCAGCATCATGGTTTAAAAGGAAGCAATTTAAAATGCCTATCCGCTGCGGGAGTATTCCCCGCGGCTTAATTGTTCCGGCACAAAAGAACCGCAAAACACAACATTTAACACTAATGGAATCATATAATTTAAATCGGGAAGGATATTAAAAAAAAAAGTCCCGTTTTTCTCTTCTACCATACGCTGTCTATCCAAATATTACATTTACTCGTACTTAGTAGCATAAATTTTGTATAGTTATGAGTATAAACTACGTTAGATTAGATCGCCACTGAAATAAAATAACTGAGACGAGGCCGAAAAATTTGTCAGCTTTTTTGCACCATTATGAACTACTGGTCGATTTACACCGAAGATAACTCATCGATCGCATCTATACCTGGATTCGCACTCTGCATGATGACGGATGCTTCAGATCACACCTTGGGCGCAGTTCTTCAACAGAGAGTCAATAATACGTGGAAACCCCTGGCTTTCTTCTCGAAGACCATGAGCGACACACAGCGCCGATACAGTGTATACGATCGCGAACTTTTAGCCATGTATACAGCTGTGAAGCATTTTCGACGATTAATAGAAGGCAACGAAGTCATAATTCGCGTAAGTTTGAAAAAAAAAAACAATACCGCTTTCAATTATGAGTGTCACTCTCACTCATAGTCAATGCTCTCACTAGATTTTCTCAAGGTGATAGCGTGTAAGAAAAATGGTCTCATCACTTTCGCCCTAGCGTACGCGTAGTACGTCGCTGTTTCTCTTGTGCTGCCGATATTACTATAAGTACATTATACTGTATATAATATTTATCTAAGACTAGCGACCACGGGTGCAATCAGTGTTTCTCTTATACATATATATAGCCTATGTCACTCAGGGTGAATGTAGCTTTCCAATGGTGAAAGAATTTTTGAAATAGGCAAAGTAGTTTTTGAGTTTATTCATTACAAACATACACACAAAAATACAAATATTTCCTCTTTATAATATTAGTACAGATATAGATAATAGATTGGTAGCGTATTAAGGTTAGAAGAGTCGAACGCTATCAGTAGCTACGTAAACAACCGTTTTTCTACCGCATTACGCAAAAGAGTGTTGGCGTTATCATCTCGATGCCTCTACTAAAATGAATAACTGTTATGTAAACATATAAACACCATAAAGAGCGCATTTATAGGCGATCCTTTGGTCATAATCCGAAACTTATGAACCGAACCTCCCATAAATACCTACCAACCTACGACTTTTTGTTGGTAGATGGTATCAAATACCTGAAAGCCGCCTATTCTGTCACCTTTCTGCAAATATATAATCTATAGCCCGTCCAATGAAGCCCAAAAACAAGGGGAAAAAACTCGTGTATAAGCGAATTTCGGCATAGTTGTAAAGAATGGTGTTTTAAACCACATGCTAAAAGTACTGACAGTTAGGGGTGGAGCTAACGGTGGGAGGGGGGTCCAAATGTCCCTTTTTTAATTTTTCATTAATAACTCGTAAACGGTGGCCCATAGCAAAAAATAATCTGAAACGTAAGTAATCTACATAAAATTCTCTACAAAAAAGATTGTATGCACTTTTTCTCTGGGATCAATATTTCATGAGATATGGAGGGAAGAAGATGGACAATAAAAAAAAAAATATTGCTTTAAGTTACTGGAGTCTCCTGGAGCTTGGACCTTGCACTTTTTGAAGCCACTCCGCCCAAGGGTACCTACAGGTAAACTGAGTTGATTCTGACTTGGAGCCAGGAGCAGCCATGGTGTAGGGGGCCAGGGGCGGGGGAGGAACAGTGGCTCCGCCGTGCTCCACTATAAGCTCAATTTCTTCGTAAATAAAGTATGTAACTGCATCGTGTCTGGTATCATTTTCGGATAACTTAAAGATGCTGAATTCAATTTTGATATGATAATTGTACCTTGTCATACAAAAAAAACGAAACTTCTTTAAAAATATCAAAATATGATTTCTCTTTTCTTTCAAAAATCTTGTATTATACAAAAACTGCCAGTTAAAACTCTATGAAAAAAATATGTATAGATAGCCCGTTTATACAGAATATTACAATCTCATAATTATTATTTCCTTTGCCAAAATACTTAAGAAATAAATATTCATAGTATATTAATTATATTATTACTAGCTGTTGCCAGCGACTTCGTCTGCAAAGAATTCGTTTATCGCTATCCCGCGGAAACTACGAAATTTTCCGAGATAAAAAGTAGCCTATGTGCTATTCCAAACTTTTCTCTATCTATGTGCCAAATTTCATCCAGATCCGATGGGCCGTTCTGGCGTGATTGAGTAACAAACAAACATCCATCCATCCATACTTTCGCATTTATAATATTAGTTAGATTGCCCTATTTCCTCAGGAAGGAATATACAGGGTTATTGGTAATTCGACGTTATATTCTTTACGAGGTGATAGGGGTGACTATTTGCGATAAATTTAACCCCTATATGTATTATGCAAAAGTTAACCATATGAGTTATCATGTTTTTTAGTTTTTTTTTCAAAATAAGTCAAAAATGCAACATTAAATATATATTTTTTTAATTAACAGTTTAAATCTCATTTTTTCTTCTGATTTATAAAAACGATTAAACACTGGTTATTTATCAATATTAAAACCACAATTATCGGGCCAAATTAAAAAATGCGAGGTAAAAAACGATATTATTTCAATATTTTTTTGAGATTTTTTTCCACTAAAACGCCTTAAAACAAAAAAAAACGTTATGAAACTTGGCTTGCAGATTATTTTAAAAACATAACCGTTTTCTTAGCTCTTCAAAAATGTATAACAACTAGGAACTTACTTCAAAGAAACAGAAAAAAAATGATCACAAAGGAAGCGGGCGGGAATTTTTACTTGAACTAAACTAAATTCGTCCTAAGGAATTCTAAGGAAATTCTTATTCGAACTAAATTGATTAAAAACAATACTGAATGTAAATAACACAAAAAATACTTATTTATTTGTATTTGTTGTGCTACACCGTATCTCGATTTCTAAGTAACTTTTAGTTTCCGTAGAATGCCTGACGTTATTAGATAGGAATTTAAGTTCCAATATAATATTTCTTTTCTCCTTGTCTGCTCTGCGCAGACTGGCAATATTGAACTCAGATTTATTCAAGCAAAAACTATCGGTGATATCAGTAGACATATTGCAGTTAACATAACGTTTATTAAACTACATAAGTCGAATAAAATTAGCGACGAATTAAAAATGATGAATAAAAGGCCTATGCCAGAACAACGTGATATTTCGAAATATTTCTTCACTAAAATTTATTTTAGATTATAAATATTACGACACGCACATACATACACAAACACGTGCACGTTTTCCGGGCAAAGGGGCGACATTATATCCGCATTTGGTATACTTTTACGTATTTCAAACGTAAAACAATATGAGCCCACTGCCATTTTCAGATAAGTGCCTACATTAATGCCGGTTAAACATAGCCAGTTCCCGTAAGGGTCAGTTCGAACCCCATATATCTTCGGGCTATTTCGTTTAAATCTCCTAAATAGATTCGCTAGAGGATCGGCGGGTCCTGTCACTTACCCTCACGGAATAAGTGAGGACATAGGGTTTTTATCTCTCCTGATCCGGCATTGTAGATGATATAAACAACATCTCACTTAACCCCTGGAACATGTTGAGCCCTCGTATAGGCTCGATGCAAACACAATAGCCATGAAAATAGAAGTTCGAGCAAATAAAGACTGGACGAGGACGAAGTGACGTAAACGAATCAACTTCAGCTAAACGCGTTCACGTGTCGAACTTCTTATTTGAAAAATGCGTTACTAAGAGGAATTACATAATTACCTAGTAGAATTTATTGTGATGCCCAAAATAACAACTAAAATTGCTATAACATTTTTAACACTCTTTTATTTTAACGTTCCGTGATAGTAATTTTGTTCATAAATAAAACATGGTTTACTTGGTCATCAAGCTTCTCTACTTACTTACATTCCATTTTATATTTGCCAATATCGATGTATGATTGTGAATATTGTGATAGTAAAAACGCCCGGGTAGGTAGGCATCACAAATAAAACTATCGATTTTGGATCAGTCACAATGTCAACCCAAACAAAGAGTTTTAGCATATAAAGAAAACAAAGTTAAATAACGAAACTACCTACGGCAAAAAATAACTTCGTGACCCGTCCCCAATATTTGTAACTCGCTATTCTCTGTTATTTTGGTGTAGAATTCGTTTGCTGCTACCAAACCTATGCATTTATCCGAGATACAGAGTAATACTTAGTAGTTAGAGTCTAGAGCATAGAAAGAGAAAGGTAGAGTTCGATTGTCTATAGACCAACCGCTTAAAGGAGTCCTCGCCCGCGCGGTGCAGGGGAGCGGGGTGGGACGACAAAGGGGGCCGAGAGAGGTGCGGGCGGCAGGCGCACTACTCGCCCGCACCTCTCTCGGCCCCTTTGTCGTCCCACCCCGCGCCCCTGTGTCGCGCGAGCCCACTACTCAACGGCGGTCCATAGCCTTTTTGCAACATAAAAGACTGGTCAAACAAAGTCTGGGCCTAACTTGTATGTTTTTTTTACCCTTGGTTTTTAGGGTCCCGTACCCAAACGGTAAAAACGGGACCCCATTACTAAGACTTCGCTGTCCGTCCGTCCGTCCGTCTGTCACCAGGCTGTATCTCAAGAACCGTAATAGTTAGACAGTTGAAATTTTCACAGATTGTGTATTTCTGTTGCCGCTATAACAACAAGTACTAAAAACAAAATAATAATAATAATTAAGGGGGCTCCCATACAAAAAAACGTGATATTTTAGCCCTTTTTCATGGCTACCACTCGCCGAGCTAGATCTCAAGAACCGTAATAGCTAGACTGTTGAAAATTGCACAGATTATGTATTTTTTTTATTGTGGCTACAACAACAAATACTAAAATCAAAATAATAATAATAAGTAAGGGGGGGCTCCCATACAACAGAGTATTTCTGGTACGGAACCCTTCGTGCGCGAGTCCGACTCGCACTTGGCCGGTTTTTACTGTGTAATCTCACACTATTTTATATACAGGAATGTATGCCACCGATCCTACGAGGGGAGATGCTGCTGGACAGAATGGGCGGCGGGCAGGCCCGGATGAGCTACGAGCAGCTTAGGAAGGACGCACAGGAATTGGAACTGCAGATTAAACAGTTGCAGGTAACGCGATCCAAATGTTTGACCAAAGATTTGGTCTATTATTTTAAGGCTGCGTTACGTTAAAGCGATTACAGACCGGCCGCTTAACTGAGTCGACCGCGCGTCACAGGGACGCGGGGGGGCGGAGAGAGTAGCGGGTGGCATGCGCACTACCCGCCCGCACCGCTCTCGGCTCCCTTTGTCGTCCTACCCCTGCCCCCTGCGCCCCTGTACCTCCGCGGGCGAGGACTCAGTTAGTGGTCTATAGTAAAAACAACGTGTATACCTCACGCAAAATGTGAGTCAGCGTGACCGTTAGCACGCTATTTTTGCTAATTACTTTACACCTGCATGCTACTTTATAAAGTGTACTAATTCAGCATTTAGTCATATTTCATTCGGAATCTGAACTAAAAATATACTCATACACAAAATAAATAGGTATGAAGTTAAATAAAAGCGTGTACCTAAAAATATTTCCGCGAATCACGAATATGAAACGGAACGATCGCAAAAACGATGTGTACGAGTAAAAGCAAGCAAAAGGACTGTTCGTGGAAAAATTCGCACGAAGTCTGTGCACAGGTAAATAAAAACCTGTTTCATAAACGCCGAATAACTATTGGATTACGCGTGTCCTAAATCAAATTAGGACGCCCCTACATTTTCCCTGTGACACATTTCCGTCGAGCTTCTTCCTTCGTCTGGACTTGTACCTAAGCTGAATACCGTCACTACTTTGAGAAATGATCACATCTCAAATGAACATAAGCACTGCTAAATAAAACTGAACGTTGAATAGAAGCGCACAGAGTAAAGTTTACTGAGTAAGATACCTAATCTATTTTCAGATATTTCGAGCTTTTGCAAAGTCGTGACGATATATTCCTTACTAGCTTACGCTCGTGACGTACTCTAAAAACTAAAAATAAGACTATTTATAATATTTCTTAGGAATTTCGAAGACTTACTTATTCTCCAAATCAACGCTCCAACCAACGCTACGTTCACTGGAAACCTTACAGCCTGTAATTTGTAGCAGACAATAACATTGTACCCATCAAAGATAAACTATAATCGAACGTCAACATCAGCAGAACGACATAATATGTGTATTGTGTCGGATCCAGTGATCGGACGCAATAATATTTTGTTTCGCTTTGTTCAGAATATCGGTAACGTATTTTTATGGATGTAAAAATTGTTAGGTACGTAATTAAAACTAGTAATTGCTTTTTAATCCCTGATGCATCAAACTGTATGAATAGAAGCATTTATGTTAGGTATCTTTTATTATCTTAAATCTAACTAATATTATAAATGCGAAAGTATGGATGGATGGATAGATGGATGGATGGATGTTTGTTTGTTTGTTACTCAATCACGCCAGAACGGCTCAACGGATCTGGATGAAATTCGACACATAGATAAAGAAAAGTCTGGAATAGCACATAGGCTACTTTTTATCCCGGAAAATTGCGTAGTTCCCGCGGGATAGCGATAAACGAATTCTTTGCAGACGAAGTCGCTGGCAACAGCTAGTACTACAGATCGCAGAGAATCGGCTCATTGAAATGATCTTCATAGCAATGCTATAGCGGTGTACCACTTTTCTTAGTAGGCATTGTGCTTGTTTTACTCTAGAACGTGTTTGAAGAATAGCGTGTGTCATGTCTACTTTTAAGACTGAATGCGCCGTTTTATATAGTAATAAGTAGTTGCCGCTGTGTTGCAAAGAAAGGTTTTGTTTGTTACTAAACTATTTTTCATTCTCAGGATGGGCTAGAAGCACTGTCGCGTCTGCAGGGCCGAGGGCTTGAGACCAACATGTATAGCAAAGTCAACGAAATTCAGGTGAGAGCTTGGATCGTATATTAGGTATTATACAGCAAAAATTTATTGTGTGCCATGATAAACACCATAGGGCTCGTCCAGAAATCATGTGATCGTTTAGGGGTGGGGTGGGGGTCAGCAAAATATCACGAATGAACACGACGGGGGAGGGGGGTGTCCGAGAACACATCACGTGTAATTTTTTTACACAGCAGGAAATCAAAAAATAACGTAAAAAAATCAAGTTTTGCTGTTTTTTTAAACTAACTTAATTCATACTAAGTCCGAAAAATACACGTGATCTTGAATGGGGGGGTGGCGCTAGCGTTATAATCACCAAATATCACCAAGGGGGGTCAAAAGTAGGCCAAATTTGATAGCATGATTTCTGGACGAGCCCATACCAGTATTATGTAATTTGATAGTTGAACGGAGAAGATATTTGTAATTTTTTCTACTCTAAAATCTGGTAAAGTATTTTTCACCTCACTAGCTTATTTTAATTCATAAATATCAGCATTAACCTTCATTCTTGTTGTAAAAACGGATAAAATGTTCTGACAGTCCAAGTAAGTCAATTTGCGAACAAAACGCATCCGAAATATTTTTTTATAAAATTCATCCCTTGTCGGAGAGGTAAAGGAATTATTGTCCATTTAGCCTTATTAAAGATTGTAATGCCAGTTCACTGTTTGTGCTGACAGTAGCACTTGATGGTCCCAACGGAAGACCAGCGCTGGCTGTAAGGCCAGTATTATGCTGAGGTGGAACCATTTCGTGATTGTATAATTATGCTACTTCTTTTTTTCTGTAATATCACTGTTTATATCACGAATAAATTGAATGTTTTCTTTCTTTCAAATAATTAAAAAAATTTAAGTCAAAACTATTCAATTAAGCCGTCAACGTTAAATATTCGCATGTTTTTCTAGTTATTTTGTTAGATAAAATGAGTGATAGTACAAACCTTTTTTCTTATTTTCCTCGCTGAAGTGAGGTGAAAAGTTTTGTGTTATACACGGGTGAAAAGTTATTTTACGCCTCGTGAAAACATCCTGAGGAAACCTGCACACAACTGCGAAGCAATTCAATGGTGTGTGAGAAGTTCCCAATCCGCACTGGGCCCGCGTGGGAACTATAGCCCAAGCCCTCTCATTCTGAGAGGAGGCCTGTGCCCAACAGTGGGACGTATATAGGCTGGAGAGAGTGTTGAAACACTCGCTATGCTCAGGATTCTATTTTTGAACCACTCGCTTCGCTCGTGGTCAATCATAGAATCCTTTCGCTAGCTCGTGTTTCAAATGAACACTCGCAGGTAAAATACAACTTTCCCCCCTTGTGTAACAAATAACTATTACTCACGATTCAATTATCCTCGTCATTATCCTCTCAGCGATTTTTAAAAGAGATATGATGCTTAGAACTTCTAAGAGAACGGAAGACAGAACCGATTCTGAGTTTAGTTTGGTCAAATGTGCGAGTATACTCTTCCACCTAATGCTAAATTTTAGATGAAAATAGCTTAGTGAAACGCTATATTATTCGTTAGTTATCTGCATTAATAAACTGATATGAACAATTCACTTTTTAAAATTAAGCGCAGCAGGTGGTAAATAGATACAAAGGCAACATTTTTTCGAGTAGAAGTAGCCCGAGTCATTCCGGGACCCAATTTAGTTCAACGTCTACTTCAATTTACTTCCTTGAAATTGCGTTACCTTAGTATAATTTGAATGAAAATTGTGTTCGAATAGATATTGGAAGTATTTAGAGTTGAGGTGAATATCTACTAATGGCAAAGAGAGAGTACCTAATGGTTATGGCAAGGTCGAATGAAAATTTAGACGGACAACGGAAAAATGAAATGTGTTAAGTATACAGGGTGTATCAGATAGCCCCTAACAATAATCAACTGGGGTATATAACCATAGCTACAGAAGCTAAAAAAAATATTTAAAAAATAATTGGAGTAAAATTTTTTTTATATTTTCTATAGGAATGGTATGGTAGTATTAACTGCAATCATTCCTATAGAAAACATAAAAAAAAATTACTCCAATTTTTTTTATATTTTTTTTAGCTTCTATAGCTATGATTATATACCCCAGTTGATTATTGTTAGGGGCTATCTGATACACCCTGTATAGACGATAGTCGATCAAGTAAGTCTTTTACCACTAAGGTTCAATGTCATTTCTACATCTTAAACATCAAAGCCTATTTTCACTCACAGGTCAATGTCTGATGGAGGAATTGTCATAAAAATGATAAAGCACTCTCTTGGTCGACAAAATATATGCTCAATCGAAGTGTTGTCTGTGTTGTGTCGTTTAATGGTTCTCTTGAGGGTTTTTTTCTTAGTAAACTACCTAATTGGATATTTTATTGAATCAGGCGTTACTTTGCGGAGGTCCATTTCAATTAACAAAAAAAAATACCTTGCTACTCCGCTACTCAAATGCAAGATAATAAACTATAAATAATTTTCTGTTCATTTTCATTGGATATTGTAATTCATGGCAAAAACGGGACTCTATATTAATTGGGCATTCCTAAAGCACAGAATTCCTGGATTCAATTAAATACTTACAATACCTAAATTGGGATTGGATTACTTGCCTCGAAAAAATTTATCGCTAAAATATGAAACTGCCAACACGAAATGGGACCCTTTGCCTCGCCGCCAATTCAACCAGTGCTAAGCTAAAACAAATGCGGGTAGGTAACGTCATTAAAAATTCACGCTCAGCCTGATTCTGAGGTAAAACAAACGTATCAATTCCACTTGGTCCGGTTATTGGAGCGAACCCTGTAATAGCTAGTAAAAAAGTACGTTGTGGCAACAATGGGCAAAGAGCTGCCCCCCCTTCCCCCTTCCCTTTTCTTTTTCTTTCTTTCTTCCCTTAAAGGCCGGCAACGTAGTGGTGATGATCGCTTACCATAAGATGGCTAGCGAAATTTTC
Source organism: Pandemis heparana (assembly GCA_963854515.1). Taxonomy (NCBI): domain Eukaryota; kingdom Metazoa; phylum Arthropoda; class Insecta; order Lepidoptera; family Tortricidae; genus Pandemis; species Pandemis heparana. The sequence goes on from OY978010.1 coordinate 10,426,152, forward strand.
ATGAAATTTCGTATGCAGGGGGTTTCGGGGGCGATAAATCGATCTAGCTAAGTTTCATTTTCAGAAAACGTACCATAAAGAAATACCGAACAAAGCTCGGTCATCCTGGTACTGTAATGTCATTTGTGATTAAACTCTTGGATGGCTTGGATGGGTATTTTTTAAGTTTTAACATAGTACCTACCTAGCAGATAAATAGTTACCGCCAAATGATGAGTTAAATTGTAAAACCATAAAAAATACAAATTATTGTATAAATGTTTGGGAACTCCCGTTTTGTTTACCTAGATATTAAACTACTTACATATTAGGTACTTTTGATCAATTCTTTGAGTATTCTGTCAATAAAATTAATATTGTGTTGTTGTAAGCATACATTACAAACTCTAAGCATAAAACTTGGTCTTATTCAGGTTGTATTTACCTATTTCTTTTTTCAATACTACTATGCAGCGCTAAACAAGCGACATCTTACTTTCTAATCAGGTACTAAAATGATACTTAGAAGACAGCGCCATCTGTTACAGAGTAGGAGATTTGATTTCATATTAGGTAACGTTCAGCGTTCAGCCAAGCGTTATGTAATGGGAGCTACCGCGTATGAGTTCATTGCTGCCGCTGGAAGCGCTAGTGTAGCGTGATGTTTATTATGGAAACTTCAATTGGTAAAAGTTGCACTTTCGGGCTTTGTTTATATCACGGATTATTGACGTGATAACGTCTTATAAATCGATGAACGCCGGCTGAACTCACGAAAAAGCATGACTCATTGCGTTACGTTCCGCGTGATGTCAGAGTGTGCAAGCGAGGGCGCGGAACAAGCGATAGAGAGGCACGATCTTCTCGCGTGACGTCAGAGCTAGAAGTTCGAATACGTTTCTTATGACGTTATCACGTAAAACTATCGTTCGTAAACCGACTTTGCAGACAATCGGATTTATTGTTGTAAGCATTGGTTATTATACAAACATACTACGATAGGGATCCATGTACTTTTATGTCAATGATTTAAAAAGGAGCTAAATGGGTTATAATTACAAATTAAAGATTAAGCGGACATAAAGGGTTAGTTAATCTTACTACATTAATAAATTCAGAACATAAACGGGACTGCGCAACATTGAGGTTAATAAATAATTGTTTTTTTAAAGATTAATTAAAACAAATCCTGAATAATGTAAATCCTCAATAGCAATACTTACTTTTAAACCAGCTAAAGTGATAAAATATACATTACTCGACAGTGGCGCCAACTGGCAAGCACAAATACGGTAGCACCCATTGGTGTGTTGTGTTACGTGAAAAAGCTTAGCTTGAAAGAGTTTAATTTGGAACGTTATTTTGAATAGTTCCTTGAATCAGACGTTACTTCGCAGCGGTCCATATCAATGAATAACAAATGTAATATTTACCTACCTTTTGTTAGACAACCTAGCCTGTGCGAAATATAAAAATACAAATAATATTTCGCACAGGCTTGGCCGTCTCAAGTGTGGTAGCGGAGTAGCAAGGTAAATGTTTTCTGATCGTTATTCTGAATTTCATTTTCAATATTTTCTACGAAATATCTTTGCCTGAAACTATCAAATTACCCTCTCACTCTCACCGTATGAAAGGTTCATCGTACCTCATTCACATTTTTATGTGCAGTCGTAAAAGTTGACATTCTTGCCGTGCCACAATTTATGTCACAATATTAGGCCGATAACTTCGTAGACCTGCCTGTTTAATTTTGCTTTATTGCTTCAGGAGGACATTTCTATGAAGAAATATGACTACAGAGCGACGCAACTTCATCTGGCTGCAGTGAGAGCTCAGGTATGTTCAGAATATTAAAAGGATCGTCTAGTAAAAAGAGAATGTATGGAGGTACTGGGGTACTGCATTATTTATGTGTATGTGTAGGTACGGTATATACGACGATAGTTTAAGTGCCAAAACTCACGTTTGAGAATTTAACAGAATTTGCTCGGCAAAATGTGGACAACTATGACGTGACTGAAAACTTTGAAATGCGATGCTATGCAGTATTTTGTGATTTAGTACTATGTATAATGTGGTGTATTTAATAGTATTTTAATGACATAAAAAAGGGAGAAGATTAAAAATTCGACCGCATTTTTTTTAAGTTTAGATACGGCCGTCGATATCGTTAAATACTGTTTCCAATACCTAATTGATATCGATACTGTGTCTCTGCCTACCCTTATCGGAAAGGGGCATAACTGTATGGTATGTTATACAGTGTATGTCTCAGGTAGTGCTAGGTACTAAAAGGAAGAGGTATTTTCGGACTGTTTAAAAAAAATCATTGTATACAATGTATCTAATGACTGATTGCATTGCCGAAACTGTGAAATAAAATGCGATCAGGGATTCTTCGCTAAAACACTGTTAAAACTTTTTACGTTTGCTAATTAGTAAACTATATAATACGAGTACAGTCACGAATCTTAATTGATGAGCCACTTTAAATTTAATCGCTTGACTCAATTACTACGCTGTGATCTCGTATTTAAGAAATAAACTATAAAATTACAATTTCAAGAACTTCGATGTGGCCTAACAATTAAAATCCTTGATAATACATGTAGGTACTAAAATAATCAAAACACAATGTGTACCTACCTACTTGGCGGCTAAAGTTAATTGTAACCAACACACAAAATCTATTCAGTATTAATTGTTATTTCAATGGCACTTGAATCTACAACTTTTGAAAACCCACAAATACAAGAACAAACAGAATGTTATCTGAATTTAACTGGTGTTCTTATGCATCTATGCTCTGCTCCGCCAACACGTAGGTACCTCTACCTACTTGGTTAAGCCAGACACTCAGAATGTCGAGATTGCATGCCTGTGTATTGTATGTGTACCTACAAGGTCTACACTAGACTTCTGAAGCGCCTACTAAAATATTTCGTCGGCAGCCAGCAGCTCTTTCTTCCTAGTGTTTACATTCCGACAGGTAAAGCTGGAACAAGGCGTTCACAGCGCATGCGCCAACTACCCCGCACATGTGCAGAATATTCGCGAATCAATAAGTTCAACTTTTCCCGCTCATAATTCAGTGCTTCAAAGTTCTTCTTTTGCGAAGCTTTTGCTCTTAGAAAATTATATATATTTTGTGCTTGTTATTTCAAAACCATCGTATTTATAAAAGCAGGTAAGGTCGTTTCAATTTTAAGTTATATTTAGTTTTGTTTACGGTGTTTATTGACTGTTAAGAAAATCGAATATTTTTTTTTAGTTCGTTAATAAAGATGTTCTGTATTTGATTTTTTGACGCTGATTTGGTGTTTGCTGAATTATAATTGATAAAACTAGTAGTAGTGATGAAAACAATAAAAATTAATGTTTTCATCTGTCCGTGTGCCGCATTGCGCACAGCCTCCGGTCCAGTCGAGAGTAGATCTCGCGAGCCCACATAACCTCGCTTCGCGTATCCGCGTTAACAACAAAATATCTCGTTAATTACCGATATTCACGTGTTTCCGTCCCGTGTCGTTAATTTTCTCTTCAATCACGGATAACAAACGAAAAATTAAATTCCGAGCCAAGATGGGCTGGATATCTATGAAGAATCATATGGTAAGTGGACCAATATTATAGTCTAGACGTCTAGATTAATGACTAGAGTGCTAATAAATGGATACGAGAATCCCTTCTAAATGGATGGTGTATTTATAATAAGTACAATTCTATTGATTAAATTTTGTTATGTCTGATTTACGCGTTTGAAGCCTAAAAAACTGAATCTTTATCCTCGTCCCGGTTGATCTCAAATTATTTTATTCTTAAAACAATATTTAAAATGAAAGTATTGATTATTATTGTAAATTCATTATTTTATAAAACAAATATCAGCTGGTAAAAATACACTTAGTACCTAGGTACCTACCAACACTTCGTTTGTTTGGTCTCAAATTATTTTATTCTTAAAACAATATTTAAAATGAAAGTACATAAATTAAATAATATGGTAAATTCATTATTTTTTAAAACAAGTATCAGCTGTTTTATTGAATCAGGCGTTACTTTGCGGAGGTCCATTTCAATGAACACAAAATAATATATTTACCTTGCTTTTGGAGTAGCAAGGCAAGGTAAATATTTTGTGTTCATTTAAATATCAGCTGGTAAAAATACACTGTAAGTAAGTACCTAGGTAAGTACCAACACTTCGTTTTTTTTAATAACTAGCTACGCTACGTACGTAAGTAGGTACTTGAAATTCGTATTCCTAACTATTAAATATCGTAAAACATCGTAAAAATCTTGTTTTTAATCTAAGTATCTTCATCAAGTATTAATTATCATCTTTAGCTATATTAGGTATGTAGATGACATACAATACAATACAATACAATACAAATACTCTTTATTGAACACCACAAATCAGTACAAAAAATACAGAAACATAGAACAAAGTATACAATAGGCGGTCTTATCCAGACAACCTTTGAGACATAAACAGTGAATAAATGAATAAATGAAGTAAGTAAATAAAAAATCTTAAATAAAGTAAATTTAAAAAAATAAGTGTACAGCTAGATTCTAATTAATGTACTAATAGACACTGTTATAAGGTAGATTAATTTGTCAAATTTTCAACCACACCATAACAAATTCGGCTAGTTTTGACGAATACCGCCACAAAACGGTGTCTATGTGCAGTGGTGATCGCTTACCATCAGGTGACCCACTTGCTCGTTTGCCTTCCTATTCACATAAAAAAAAAAAAAAAAAAATATTCTTTTGTTTTTTTTCAGGTTGTGATATTTGATTTTAGTCAAAGATCCCTATTGCCAAGTTACTAAATCGATATTTGTTGTTTTTTACATACTCTTTTTATAATACAGGTACATAAATTTACGTTTATTAATCTTAAATTGCTATTTAGATAGGTACCAAATGTTATAATTAAGTAATTAAAATATTAACTAACCATACCATACCTCATAAAAACGTATCTAAAAATAAACGTGTACTTATTATGTGTATGTGGTAGTGGATGTAAAGGCTACTTACCTGAGCCTTAAAAGAAGGAATAACTTTATTCACGATAGCAGAAAAAGCTATTTATTTTATGCGGCATTCTCTGGAAATAATGAACAACTTACAAGAATGAGAAGTGAAAAAATATATTTTTCACGTCTCATGCTCAAAAAGTTCGACTTTATGCTGGATGTAGGCTGCATAAAATGGCATTTTATGCTCTTGTGCATTAAGTAAAATCTTCGTCTAAGACCAAGACAATCGGGTGCCAATAGCCACAAACAATCACTAAAACTTTACGACAGCATATTTTGTTTTTTTTTTTTATTTTATTATTAAAATCTGCGGTCTATTAAACTGTTTAATTAGTACCTAAAACAAGGTAAAAATAATTTCAAAAGTTATTATTGAAAAAAATAAGTACATGAAAAATAAAACTTTAAAATATAAATCAACACCTGCCTACTCAAATCTTACCGCAGTATCACGTTTAAAAAAAAAGAAAAAAAAAGTTAATTGGCGGGAACTCAGGCGGGAACGTCCTATTTTCTCTTAGTAGGATTTATGTTGCAATTTGTTACTGTTTTACGATTAATATTCAATAATTTCGTGAAGTGAAGAGGAATTAACGCTGACTCCTAACACAGTCAATTTGCCAGGAAAAACCATTAAATATATCGAATTGTTCCAATGTCACATTTTCTTTTTTTTTTGCAATGTTTTTGTTTTGTTTCTTCGCAATCTAAGTAAAAAGCAGTGTATAACTCATTCGAAATATTATAAACGGGATGTGAACCGCGATTACCTTTATTGAGCTCCCGATATTTCGAATGAACTTAACCGTGAATCATTAAAAACTCTTAGTGTATAACTCGTGTAAAATGGCTTGTTTTATGCTCTTGTTGTACAATCTACTATTACTTGCGAGTAAATCAATACATTTAGCAAAGAAGCGTTTCATTTTATTGGACTAAAAAGAAATGTTTTTGTTTTTATTATGGCCTTACTGTCTATTGCAATTTAATAAAAATCGAATCCAATCCATCGCTAATCGAGTTTTCACTTTTTGTGAACGCTGCCGTATCGCTTTCCCGCGCGTTTACCCCGCCGCGTGCGGATAAATTTGGAACTACTTTGCGTCATGAAGGCAACGTACAGTGGACTCGTGTTTGTGTACAAAATCTTTTTATTTTAGCTTTTAAGCGATAAGAAAGTGATTGTGATTCGTGTGTAAAATAATGCAACGAATAGCAGGTAAGTTTTGCAAAATACAATGTATTGATTATGTAATATTATCAGCTTGAGAGCATTTAGTGATGACAAGACAATTTTTAAGTAAGAATAAACACTTTTCTATCATTTAACTGGCCGAATGCTAGTATAGTTTTTGTAGAATATAGTGCCTGATGTGTTAATCGTGACCTACTAGTAATAATATTTCAAAATTATGTGGTTATCAGTATAACCTCAAATTACTTTATCTAACGTTGTATTAGTTAATAACGTGTTAGTCAGGGCTTGATAACGATCCTAAACAGTCCCAAGTTATTGATTTATTTCATCCCAGCTGTTAAAAGGATCTCTTTATGTCAAGAACTTCATGAATTTAATTACGACGTATACGCGGGAAACTAACCAGTAGCCAGTGACTGTGACTAGATAGTGATCCAAGCAAATCTATTTATATTTTTGTTTTATTTCAGATACTACACAACGTCCAGACTAGAAATTTCGTACTCTTCACTCAAAGTACTAAGAAGTGACTTTATTGAGAATATCAAACATTAAAACAGCATTATGAAACCAAGTTCAACTAAATTGATATCAAAGAAAAATGGCTACCAATCAGATGACGACAATGTAAGGTATAAATTGAATGAAAAGTACTTCAACAACGTGAGCAAGACGGCATCAAAGTCTCCTAAGAAAGCAGAAACAATTGACCCAGATAATGACATCCGATATAAATTTCCTACAGTTTTAGTTAAATCACAAGCAGAAAAGAAACCAAAACAGAAAATAAAAGTGAACTTTTGGAGCGGCAAGCAATATGTGAATCGTATTCGCAACGCTGAGGCGAATAAAGAGAAAACGAATCGCAGGCACACCGTGGGTGCCCCAACACGGCTCTCACCCATCAATAAACCTAGAAGCTCTCCTGTGAAGGTCCGCAAAAGGGTATCCTTTTTACCTTCACCTTTATTTTCTGATAACCATGTTCCGATGGTTACAGTACCTGATGATTTAACAATTCATTTGAATGAAGAAGAAGCAAATGATATCGGTGAAGATTTGAATCAGGCTGTCATTGAAAATGATATCAGGGCGAAAAACAAATCAAGTGATTTAGCCAAAAGAAAGTCCCAAACATCAGCTACGCATAATAGTCCGAAAGGTGCCAAGCGTAAGCATAGCAGTGAAGAACCAGACAATAGAGGGCATGGAAACGAGAATGACTTAGAATTCTTCTCAAAGTATGTTGTCCAAAAACTGAGAAAAATGGAAACCAATCAGCGTATTTACTCTGAAAACTTAATTAACACAGTTCTCATGCTTGGTCAACTTTCAAAACTGAATGGTAAATCCAAAATACAACAGCAGTGAAGGTTCTAAAATATGTAGGTTTAGAGATCATACAGTCAATAATTATGTATTGTGTGAATGCCTCATAATTATCTAACCTATTAACACTCAATACAGGGTGTTGTAGTAAATATATGTGAGGTGTTTTCGTGCATGTTTTTGCACTTGACTGTGTGTAAGAGTTACCTCTTTTATGTTAACATGTTTTTTTTTTCTTTTTTCAAAAAGATATAACTTCAAAATTTTATTAAATAATGGATAGTATTGAGGGCTGGCAATCTTCTAACTTTTGACTGAACTTGTGCAATATTAATGAATAATTAACTCTGCTAGATTAACTGGGAATTTATTTTCCTTTTTGTATGAAGTAAATGCACAAGCTAACTTTATTCGTGTTACGGCAATAAGTATTGCTGCAGGTGATAATTATCTTTTTTCCCTATTTGGACAAGGGTATTGTATTGATCATTAACATTCACTCATTGACTCACGATACTGATAAAAAACTTTGTACAAACCATGTATTTATTGTGTTCAGCCACAATTCCACTCATTCTTAAATTGTAAGTTTAAAGTTGGTACATACTTATAGATAAGATATGGATGACACTTCAGTATGTTAACAATAAGTACATAAAAATAATATTTTTGTTATATGTAGGAAAAAGAAGTGTGATGCATATCTCGTGACTATATTATTTGTTAAATAATTTTATTAAGAATTGTGTACATGTTTGAGTGCTAAGTAAAAAACTAAAAGGTGTTATATAATATTAACTACATACTCGTATATATTTTGTTTGAGTACCATATCTGAGCTTTTCGTCCATTTTTTCTGTAGGCTTAGGATTAATAGTTTGTATTTGTACAGGTTGGCATTTTGTAGATACGTGTGGAACACAAACATAATAATTATCAGAACATAGTTTTTGAACACCACAATTACTACATAAATATGATGATTCATTAAACTACTATTTTTCTCTTAACGCACAGGAGCTTTTGCAACACGTTAATTTACTTACTTTAAAAAACCTAAAATTATTTCTTACTTTTATTTTACAGAAAAAATTATGTGGATTAAATTAAACTAATGGAATGTACTTGTATATTCCAACCTTACCGTTTACAAATACTTGATGTATTTTGTAGGTACAGATGATGATGATGATGTTATAATTATTAGCGTTCCCGGGACTTAATCTTGGAAAATATTGCTGAAGTTCATTCACCATTTGGACCTACAAGCCATAGTCACGAGTAGTAGCAGAAGTCTACTCATGACCACAGCTACGGTAGTATGACCGAATCGTTGAGGTAATTAAAGCAATATTTCGCGTAAATCCCGAGTGTAGTAATTACGAGTATAAACGTAAAACTTGTAAAAATTACAAAATGTGGTACATTCAGCATCAGAAATTGATAAACAGTCGTAAAACTTAAAAAGTTCTACACACGATTATCGTTAAGGTAATAAATAAGAGATTGTGTAAATCATTTTGAGCTCTTCGACTGTTCTGATTTTTTATGATGACTGTACCTACCTAGTATTTTCATATACTTGCAGAGTATTATACATATTTTTTCTGATTTGTCTATTTTCTGGCTACGACTACATTAGACATTTTAACCTCTTAATTAACTTCAGACCATTAAATAAAATTGAAAATACTCTTTACTTTTTTCTCATTGTAATACATGGTCAGTAAAACGTATGCGCAGACATCAACAAATTAAATGTAATTTCCACTATTGGTTAATGCCGCTAAGGCGAAATGTTATTAACATTTAATAGTATAAAATGTTTGTAATAAAGCTGACAATTGACTTATTAACTGTATTTTATAAAAATAACCAAATCCCTAATGTAAGTAAGGATTTGGTTTGTAGTTGATATTTAAATAATTAAATTTCAATTATACCTTTATACGAAAAAACGGATGAAATCGTGTTGTTGTCAATTAAGCATAGTTTTTACATATTTACAAAACCTGATTGTTGTTCGCTCAAAACGATGACTTATTTTTTTGTCTCGATTTCTAATAAATATGTAGTTTAAAATTGCGAGATTGTACCTTTATGGGTAGTTGTCTACCGTAATAAATTTTGTGAATTCAACATTTATTTTTATTAATAAATCCTCATACCTTGGTCCTTGCTCGTTTGCCTTACTTGTCGTAAAAAAAAAAAACAATTCTCTTAAGCTGGGTACTGACAAACGTTACAAGGTGTAATGTACCTAACATAATTATGTTACACAGTGAGCGTTCATGCAATCAGTACGTAGCTGTTACGGGGAAACCAGCGAGCAACTACGTACTGGGGGGCTACTCCGATATTCTATTTTCGAAGTTCGCATCATACCGTTCCTCTCGCTCTCAAATTAATAACTATTAGTGAGAGCGGAGCGGCACGAAACGAACTTCGAAAGGCGAATTTCGGAGTATAAGGCCTGACTGCATGAATGCTCGCTGTGTAACCTGTAGGCTTATTGTCTAACTCACTCGAAATATCCATCGTGTTCATTTTGAGAGTTCTTGTATGAATGTGACAGCTAGCTGATTCCGATGCCAATTGTCAGCCCATACATGAACTGTCAAAATGAACACGATGGCGATTGCGAGCGAGTTAGACAATAAGCCTACTGTTATAAATGTTACATTACACCTCGTAACGTTGGTCAGTACCCAGCTTTAAGGTGCTCTTCTTTTGTGGGAGAGCAGTGTACCTAGGCAAACGTGAATCATGTATTGGTTGAAATCCTAATCGCGCCCCGCCCCTTTACTGCTGTGATTGATCGATTCAGCATGATCTATTCCCAATGGAAATGCACCCCTAACTTATGGAAAATTTCGTTATTTTATTACACTGAAGTGTTCGTACTTATCTCAAAACAAAGCAACTAGACTGGGCCATTATTTGGTCAAGTTCACTATGCAATTTGTACGCTCTTACTACTTATAGTTTTTTGTAAGTAACAGACTTAAAGAAAGGCGGTTCAATTCGACTGTGTCAACCTTGTGTCAACGCTTTTTTTGTACGCTATTTTCCATTTTTTTTTTCTATTTTATATGCTGGTAAAAGCCCATCGAGGGAATGGGCTTAGGAATCATGTTATAGGCGATGCGGCTAGCAACCCATCACTAAGTATTTTGATTCCCCCTTCCACCTATCCGCCCACAATCATGCTAAACGTGGCCATTAGGTCTTGTTACCTTAGGCCCTGTCTACCCCGTAATAAGGGATAAAAACGTGATTTATTATGCGTGTGTGTGAAACTATTTTGATGATTCTTTTTTGATCGCTGGTGCATGTCCCATGTGGGTCCCATATTCATTTTGTTGTAGATAAGATTTTATTTCCGAAAATCACATCTACTAAGGCAAATTTTCCCTAGACTTAACTTTTGAGATCTTGGGATTTTACATGCTGAAATCCTTATCTTGGGATACCTTAAATGACACAAATTCAGCCGAAAACGGAAACGTGCATTGTGCAATAAACTCAGTTAGTTACAGACCGACACTCTTGATACAAGCTTGAAACTAACTACATATTAATAGGTAATTAATAGTAGGTATCAGTTGGAAAGATGGTGAAAAAGCTGAACGCTCGAACACAAACTTCTTCGCAGATAACTCGGTTTTCTTGATTGCCTATCGGATACCTGACGTGTAATGTAACATCCATCATTCTGTGAGGCTACAGTTTATCCATTACGATACGCGATTGCTCACTAAAAAAAAAATTGTAAGTAGGTAGTTACGCGAACATGTCACAAAAACTTTAACGATATTTCACAAATACATCTCGATACAAACACCCCTGCAGTTTCGTAATCTCTCTGACTATAAGAATGGGTCACCGCCCGGGTGGTAACTATGTGAACCCACATGGACATGAGCAACACTAGATGATTGCAGATGCGTTGCAAGCCTAAAGGGCTGAGATAGAATACAAATACCTCATGTGCCAGTAATTTCACCGATTGTCTTACTCTCCACGCCGGAGCACAGCAGCTCAAGCGCTGCTGCTTGGCGGCAGGATTAGCGAGTAAGACAGTGATTGCGATCCGGACGGACGGACCTTGCACGAGGTCGTACCACCCGCAACATAATACTGAAATGCGTGTAAACATTCGTAACCTAAGCTAAAAAGTTGATATAACTTATACTTAGGTAGTTAAGTACGAAACCTCGTTTAGGCCTTCTTATCCTCATTATCCTGACGGATAATTTTATTATGTGAAATATTGTGAAACTCTATACATTTTATAGTTTACGTAGTTATGTTTTATATTAAATTGAATTGCAATGGTGTTTTTTTTAGTCAAACGGAAATTGATTACCTATGGGTAGCTTTTAGTAGGTTACACATAATAACACATAATATGTTAATATGTAGGTACTACCTACAATTATATTATGCATACGTTGATAAGAAATGCCGTGGCCTGCCTATTTATCATAGTCTGGAATAACGAGTTTAATTAACACTTTATATACAGTTAGGTTAGGGGGTTAACATTCAACTTGTGAAGTAGGTAATATCTTCGAAACTTGTTTCCATAAAAATACAGGGAGGAACCAGCGTAATTTAAGTAGATAACTACCTAATAAAAAGTGATTAATTGTGACTATATTAACCACAGAAATATATCAAGATTAACCTAATAGAAACATTAACTGAAAAGTTTTATATCTATTTAAATAGGTACTTACTTATTTATAGTAGGTGGTAATATGCGCTAACCTAACATATTATGTTATTTTTTTCCAGTCTTCTCTAGGTACTTAAAAACCGGCACGTGAATTAAATAAAGTAGGTACGTCATTTTATGTAGGTAGGTATTCAAGTAGAAATACGTACCCCAATTCCTAACGATGTCGAATAAATTCTCGCTGGCGCACAGATTGTCATATAAATCGTTCGATCGTGATATTTATTCCTGATTCAGTTATCAACATTTCCTAAACCCATGCCATTTCCTTTGACATGTAGTAAATAATTTACATGGCTAATACCGCATAAGATCGGACGCAGATGCTGTGTTCTTATATTATTTAGTCTTTCTTAATGTAATGTTGGAACCATACTTTAGACATTAGTATTCTATTTTTTGACTTATCTGAAGCATATTAGCGCGCGTTGAGTGCGCGGTAATCGCCGCACGGACGCCAGCCCTTATCTTTTTTAGGCACTAAATGTAAGGGAGATGACCAAGGGCTATCAGATGGTCTCGCGATTCCAGCACGAACCATGTCATCAAATTCCTGACGCGCTATTTTCAACCGGTCAGGTGCTAGCCGCCTAGGTCGCGCAAACACGGGGGGTCCTGGAGTTGTCTTGATGTAATGCTGCGTCTGATGCTTACATTTACGTTCCAAAGGATTTCCACAAGGACGCATTACATCAGGAAACTCTTCAAGTAGTTTGTGATATGGAGAGTCACCTGTAATTAGCTTAATTTGCGGGCTGAGACACGCAGAGGCAACTAGGGCGGCTGATGTGAGCGACGTAGTACCGTCAATCAAACGTGAATTACGTACGTCGACAAGCAAACTATAAAAAGACAAAAAGTCTACACCTATTATAGGTTTGCTCACGTCAGCAATAACAAAACGCCAAGTAAAAGAGCGGCGTAGACCTAAATCTAAAGACAAACTAAGCCAACCATATGTGGCAATTGCAGTGTTATTTGCGGCATAAAGCTCATAATTTGTCTTATGACGGCGTTGTGCACGCAAAAAACTTACCGGGTAAACACATAAATCGGACCCAGTGTCCACTAAATATTGTAACTTAGAAGTAGAGTCTGTGATGAAAAGGCGGTTTGTCACCGACGCACACTCATCGGCCGCATCAAGCGACCGCTTTTCTAGTTTTTTGAATAGGAGCAGGGCGGAATGCACTTGTCAGCCTTATCACCAAACTTCCAATGGTACCAGCACTCGCGGCCGGCATGGCCGCGCGAACTGGAACGACGACGGCTGCGCGACCGTGACTTGCCTTGATCACGCCTGCGCACTCCTTGCTCTGAAGACAACGCCTCAATCATAAGCGTCAGATCGTCAATTTTACGCTCCAAATCGTCTATTCTGGTAGATTCAGAGGCAGCCGACGTGGATGCAACAGCGAATAGAGATGCCCTTGGGCGTGGCGCTACCTCGAACACCTTATCTGCCATAAGCGCTACGTCGTCCAAAGTCGAGGTTTCAGGCTGCATAGCTACGACTGTCCGCAGATAAGGCGGTAAACGGCTAGACCACAGTGAACGCATAAGTACATCAGAAACGTCGGCACCGGCTAAACCGCGACAGAAACGCAGGAACTCGCTCGGCGCTCTATCTCCAGGCTCTTCCTTACTGAATAATTGCTGCAAACGTTGCTCTCGCGTAGCAGATAATCGCGCGGTTAATTCATGCTTAATTTGTTCATATTTGCCAGACTCCGGTGGTTTTGTAATAATATCCTCAACGATGGCCGCGTGTTTGAAGTCTAACACTGAGATGGCATAGTGAAACTTCGTAGTGTCACATGTAATATTTGCTAATACAAACTGGCTGTCTAATTGCGCGAACCACAGCGCCGGCCTGTCAGGCCAGAAAGGAGGCGGTTTGACAGCCACACGGCACACGCCGCGGCCGCCGTCTTCTGTTTCACTGCTGTCATTGTTCGACGATTGCATTATTCCGCCGTATGTAAACTGATTTAAAATTTTTCAAAAACTCACGTTTCGGGGTCACCACTATAGGAAACGTTTTGACAACGATTAAAAATCACACACTACACTATATACACAATTTTATTACACAAAGTATTTACAAATAATTATATTAAAACGGAGCGACATTGAAAAGCAACTTCACGTATGCAAGCCTAAACAGAAGAGAGCACGCGCATGCGCGAGTTTTGTCAAACCCTCTGATGCACTGTAAGCGGAAACGGAAATCAACGAAACACTTACTTAAGACTATTTACAATATTACAATATATACAAAAATAAGGCAGTCGCCACATATCTATCGTTTCCCTATTTTATGTGTTAACATTTTTATACCTACGTATCGTATGTATTAATTTAGCACAAGGACAAGAGTGAAATTAACTGCAAAGTAACGCCTAAATTCAATCAATTGTTTACTAAAAATACAGTAAGTAATTTAGCGTAAGTATAGCATCTTCATTTTGGATGATGCTATGAAGCTACGTCATAATATACCGGCTTCTGCGACCTCAATGCTGGACCTTTGATTAAATGCTCTAACGTCCAATTTTGCCGGCGATCATTAAGTAAGGTCGGAACTTAGCGAAATTGACAGCGTCAGAATGGCGAACTTTACTATCTTTTTCCTTGAGGACAGTAACCTCCAGTTAGCTTTTGACACAAAAAAACACCTCGAACGCGTTCGCGTAAGGGTCTCAATCTGACTGAATTACTATGGAAAATTTGGCAGCGCTACTAGGGGCATGTAACGGCAATAAACAACTAATCTCATCTCATTTATCATTTAACACTTGAACTCGAACGCGTTTGAGACGTTTACGAGTTTTTTGCGACATTAATTTAAAAGTTAAGTATACTAAGCGATCTATAGTTTAGCTAGCGAGTTTCTATTAACGAAATCGTTAGGAAAATACAATCAATATTGTTTCAGATTGATTTACGCATAACAAAGTGCTCGAGATCGCGCCGGAAAAATTACTTGTTAGCTCATGAAGAAATCGAAAGAAGTTGAAACATTTTAGACTTGTCTAATCACTGTTGTTCAAATAACCAGCGCGCTTTGCTTTCACGAATATTTGCAAGCTGTGTACTATTGTTATAGCCTAGCCATTATCTAATAGTTAGTAGAGGGATGTTTGGAAGCGGTTGCCGCGCGACGTCGAGACACGCTCAGAACATCCGCCCTAGCTCAGTCGGTCAGTCGCGCCGCGCCCGCCTGAAACAGCGTACTGTTACAGGATAAAAAAACAAATACGCGACACATGAACGTTCATATACCGTTTTTAGTATTGCTATATTCATCGGACTTATGTTTACGTGCGTTTTCTACACGAGAAAAAAATAATCAGAATTTTAGGCGGACGTAAAAGTTGCTACGATGTAGTGGTTCTGATTTACCGGATTTTTCAGTTCGGTTTCGAAACTTTGATGTTTATTTTAGTTACTGTTTGTTAATGTGTGGTTTCGGTCTATTCCAAGATCTATGTATAGCTTTAATTTATTCTAAAAATACCTCTGACTTTCAATTTTTTTACCGTTTAAATTGACATAGAATCTGCCTGACACTTTGTACAACTCAGTTTTTTACTACAGTCGAATCGCATAACAACTTCGAAGTTTAATTGATCGCATTTTATGTAATAAACAGTCAAATTAGTTTACATAACAATGAACTAGAAACTAATTTACCTGCGTTGCTGTGACCTTTGCTCAACCGCGACCTCGAACAGTGCATTTCATAACACAAATTTAATATCAAGATGGATTTAGTTCACCGCTTACATTACTTAGTGCTTTCTCAAAAATCGGATCTGATGACGATGGAAAGGGAGCAACGCATGCGCGTGCGACGACAATCAAGTCTTCCTGAGTATAGCAAAGCCAACAAGAGCAGGCAGCGATTAGAGCAGGCATACTTTAACGACGTAAGTTTTGGAATTAACCTTTGATAATAATGTGTAAACGACGACGTAGCCGACCTAGGCGGTGATGGTAAAAGGAGATAGGCAAGTTTTAATTTTAAATCAAATCTGTGAAAATTGTTCGTGTGATGTGCTTTAAAAATCGCTGTCCTAAACGACTGGCTCGACACCGTTTAAAAATTAGTACACATCGTGGACACGGGGCGAGAATTTTCCAATTAGTGGGTCATAGAGATCCGAAAAAAAGAGACAGATGCAATTTTATCAAAAAGTGAATGCAACATTGTTTATTAGAACGAAACTCCGTAACAATTTATTTTCCCTGCAAATTAGAACCTAAAAATCTGTAGTTGCTACCAATTTAACCTAAATTAGCTTTCGGTAGGTGATTTTTTGCATTTGTTAGTCACAAAAATTGAAATCATACTTACTTAAACCGTTAAACTACGTTGATACTCGTATGTGGGTAATTAACACTAGTGTTGTAGGTGTACCTATAGGTATACCTTCCTTTTCACATATTACTTATAATATCTAATTAAGACTTAATCAGAATAAATTATCTTCAAAACGCGTCAAGTCCGGTCGTCAAGAAAGAAAGATGAATTGCAGGATAAGGTCCTTTTAACCGCTTCCCATCATTTGATAAGAGCCTTTTATGCGGACAACTTTTATTTCAACTCTACACGACATCCCGACCTTTCTATCTTTGAGCTGTTAAAATGTTGGACGAATCGTTAAGCATAGCAGGCTGGGTTGTAAATATGTAGTAGCGACATACTTAGCAAAGTCTAGTATAGCCTTATCATAAGACGCGTGCCACAAAGAGGAAAAGGGAGTTCACGCTACCACGCAACTGTTTATAAGCGGAGCAGGCGACATAAAGTGCCTTTTAGACGTATATTTAGTTACTAAACATACATTCATCCTTCGTCGTCTCGAGAACGTCGACCCTCAATTCCCAGTCATGCAAAAAATCGACAGATTAAACGATAGTTTTCCGACCTTTCCATGTTTGCTACCTACACACGATTCAATTTATTTTTCAATTTCGACCGTAGTCCAAAACTATTCCGTTTCGATTAATCTTTAGAAAACTAATGCGGCCGAGCCAGTCGAGCTGTAAAATTGGTGCCTCGAGATAGACAGCTGTAACTTCAATGTAGATTATGAAATTATCATAACGTCAAATTTTGCATAAATGCCTCTCGAAATTCTTGAATCGATTATGGTGTCTATTATACCTAATGTTCCTGAGTAGAAACCTAATAGGTAAATCCGGAATGCCTTTTAACCAGACAGGCAATCCAATTTGAGTTGTCTCCGCTGGGTATTACCACAAATCTCATTCCTGCAGCCCGTGAGCCGCCGGAGCCGAATTCTTGGAGAATGTTCGAATCGAAACAATTTCACGCAGAATTCTTGGTGTCTAACAAATTCTAAAATATCTACGTTAAGATTATGTGAGTGTCAAATTGATGTCTCTAGATCTGTTCCCTCACGAAGGCGCTGCCATCTATGAAAAAATACCCTCTTAATTTCTTCCCTAAGGGGGAAGGGATACAAATTTACTGACAGACACGGTATTTAAAATGATTAAGTGATACATAGGGATGTTGTACATATGTACATAGATAATACTAGCTGTTGCCAGCGACTTGGTCTGCAAAGAATTCGTTTATCGCTATCCCGCGGGAATTTTCCGGGATAAAAAGTAGCCTATGTGCTATTCCAGACCTTTCTCTATCTATGTGCTGAATTTCGTCCAGATTCGTTGGGCCGTTCTAGCGTGATTGAGTAACAAACAAACATCCATCCATCCATCCATCCATCCAACCATCCATCCATCCGTCCATACTTTCGCATCTATACATATAATAAAATCGTTGAGACCAAAAAATCTGTTCATTGAATATTTAAAAAAAAAACCGACCAGGGTGACTTAAAATAAGTAACTGAACATATCTTTCTATACATATAATAAAATCGTTGAGACCAAAAAATCTGTACATTGAATATTTAAAAAAAAAAACCGACCAGGGTGACTTAAAATAAGTAACTGAACATATTAAAACCATTTTTAAAATTTTTGTTTGTTTGTTTGTTTGTTTGACTGAGCATCACGTAAAAACTACTGAACGGATATTGTTGAAATGTTCACAAATCTATTTAAATACATTCAGAATAGGATCTAGGCTATAGAAATTTTGGAAAATATTAGAAAAAGGGGGTGAAAAGGGGGGTTAAAGTTTGTATGAAAAAAAAAATTAGATTGTTCTAGAATCATGAAACTCAGAATATATACTCAGTAATAAAAATAAAGAAATACCTGTTTTACCATTTTTTTTTAATCTCCCAGAGACGCAAAAAAGAGGGTTTTGTGTTAAAAAATAATGAACTTCATACACATATAAAATAAAAACCAATGAAGTTTAACCTTTTAAAGTTGCTACATATACTTCCAATCTAATACAGGTAAATATAATTTCTCAGTTTTCTTGAAATTTGATTTTTGAGTTGATTACGCAAAAAATAGCAGAACTCAAGAAAATCAGCTTTCCTCGGTAAAGTAGTTGGTAATAATTACAAATACAATAATACTACGAAGAAAATAGATAGATACGAATGTACATAAGACATAAAGCCGGAAAAGTGTGTAAATTGTGAAAAAACATTAATAAAATAATTACATTCTGCACAGGTATTTTTTAAACGAAGACATTTTTGTCCAACCTAAATAAACCTAAATTGGCGTCCTAAATTGTGTTCTTTACCTAACACCTAAAGTTCAATATGAAATACCGTTACTTTGTTTTTATTTATTGCGCTATTATTCACAGCGCGTTCGGTTTTCGAACGCACTCTTATTTGAAAAGCTGATATTATTATGAGGGCGACGTGAAACGCTTGGCTGTATGCTCTCAGTACCTTTGCCTAAAAAAAGCAAAATCCAACGGCGCGTTTTCGCCTGCGCTACGAACATGTCAGAATTTTATTGTGAAAAAGTTGGTAAATGAAATAGTAAAAGTTTCTGTCCTCAGACTTTATATAAGATTTTTATTGTTTTGGTTAAATACCACACTGCCCAAGAATATACATATAACGCTGCGCTGCTGGGCCTTAGCGCAACATGTATCTTAAACACTTCAAGGTAGGCTTGCTTACAAAATTTTCACAAATACTTAAAATCTGAATGTACATAATAGTACCTATTCGAGAAAACTATTTGAATGTGCCTGTTTCAGGATTAGTACATATTATTGCAAGGGTATAATAATAATAATTTTGATATCGAGAATAGCTATAAAGTATCACAAAAAACACACGCGGACGAAGTCGCGGGCAACAGCTAGTTTATAATATTAGTTAGATATGTAGTATTTAGTAGGTTCAGGGTAGAAGCGATAGGAAAAGTAAATAAATTCTTTGAAATTATTATGTTAAATGGTTAATAAATAATCACTTATGTAAGTCGGTACCAAATCCGTTGTTTGCAACAAATATTGAGATTACTTTTTCCTTTTCGTATGTAGGTATAACGCTGAACGAGAAAAGTTTATTTAAGTAGGTAAGTACAATAATTTTACTTCTGTAATATTTTACCAGAAAACGGGTCGCCAAGGGACTGCAAAAGTTGGTAAAGAACTAAACGTGAACTTTTTCACGTAGGATCCGTCCTTGTTGTAAATCAACTGACCGGATCTCATAAATAGTAGTAAGTAGGTACGCGTTCGAGAATGCGATGCATATCTAAGGCGATGGCGTCCGCCGATTCTTACACAGAAGCCGTAATCCGGTCCTTGAGGCTTCTGTTGCCAAGGACTGACGCAAACATGTCCAACAATATTCAATGTCACGCATAAATAAGTAATTGAGACTAATACGTATCTACTGAGTCAGCTGTCGCAATTGAAGTAAATGCTTCTATAGTTTGTAAAATTGAAGCTCTTCAAGACTACGTATTAGCTGATTAAAAGTCGAAAAATGAAAAGTTCCCAAATAGGTGCCTGCCGAACATCTAACTTGAAGAGGCTCAAAAGAAAGGCATGTAAATGAGTTAATTTGCGTCCCTCAGTTTCCACGAAGTTACCAGTGGCACGAGTACCACCTAAAGTTTTTAAACATGCCTTCAATGATAATTTAAGGTATCTCTTAGTCGGCTACAAATTGTTTGGGGTGAATATTTTTCCGAGGCTCAGCTTGCCTATGCCTACGTAGTTGATTTTTGTTCCATCCAAGTCAGTTGAAATCGTCGGATTCGATAGAGTCAGTCCCAATTTATATCAAACTCGATTGTCGTGGAACGATAGCCTGAATCATTGTTGCCTATCACAGAGAAGTTTGGTATTTGGCTTGGGGCCTTACTACCGTCAAAGTTAGAAATAAAAAATTTCTCTTGCTCAATCTTATCCGTGTGTACTATTCTTACGTTTGAATTTAACCGTGAAAAAGATTAGAAAGAGTCACTTAGGTAAATACTTACATTGTTACATTTTTTTTAAATATAATTTTCGGTAAAATATTCAAACGAGCGAGGAGTAGGCTTGTGCAAGAAATTAAAAGATTTACTTTGCTGTCACAATAATTATTAAACAGATTACGGGTAATTTGTTTAGCTTGTTTGATACACGGTTGTCAAGCTGATTTAACCATCGATTTTGTCTTAAGCAACCCATTATTTTTTATAGTTCATTTTATATGAACAATGTTACTACAACCAAGTCGTACTTATAACAAAAAGTACTTAAATCAAAAGTTTTGCGGCATTGGCATCCTATCCACACATTGAGATTTTTTTCAACACATTCTCGCCTCTACTTCGTGAGAGTAATTTTAATATCCTGACTGAAATACCTAACGCAGAAAATACGTTGCTTGAACGTGTTGACACTAGAATAAATTACTGCACTGCGTGCCGTGCGTGTGTACATTATGCTTTCAGGCCAAAGTATGTGGATTACATCAAAATCTCAACAACACTGTGTTAGTAATTATGGATTGTAAACAAGACAAAAACGTAACACTGTGACTTGTTTATTCTCAGCATAATTTTCTAGAATAAATCCTGTATCACGATCTATTATTTCTAAAATCAGAATTATTAACCGATATCACCGCGTGCAATGTACCTAAGTATGTACATACAGTGATAAAGAAAACACAATTTTCCAAATCGGACCACAATTTTCGAAGTTAGAAAATGATCACACATAAAAAAACATAGATATGCTATAAACGAAAATTTTGCCTTCTCTTTCTTCGAACGTGGTTAAAAAAAATATTCATTTAAAGGTGTTTCTGGTAAGACGATTGTAGTTTCCGATACTATTACTACTACTAGGACTATGTGTAATAATAAATAATAATAAATTCTTTATTTGTTAAACAAAGTTAAACTACATACAAACACAAACAGCAAAATACAAACTAATACAAGTTTAAATCTTATGCTGCAACAGAAAATCGAAGAAATCGATACTTTTACAAGATACTTTTTGAAAAATACTCTGTCTCCATGACTTATTTCGTAACACGACTGTACTTAATTCCTACAACGGTACTTAAATGCAGTGCCATTTTCAGTAGCGCAAATCTCACTTTTCTTTATAAGTATCTTAATATAAATTACTCTAAAAATTTTAAAATATTCCCTGCATTGTTAGCTTCAAGGTAATACACAGTACTTTTAAACCCCTTTTGTTTCACATAATCGCGTGCCAAGTCTTTATTTTATTTCTCAAAATATGACTTTATCTTGATCAGTTGAGCCATTTTGAGGTGACTACCCATTCTGTCTGCGTTTTATACTCCACAAAGCTTCATGGAATTTCAACGAAGGGAATAAATAAGTACCTATTTATAATTAAACTAGAATTTTAACAAAGACTGCATTAGTTCCACTACAAATTTTGTTGTTACTACTTTTAAATAAGTACCTATAATATTATTGACCGTAACTTTTAAATAAGTACCTATAATATTATTGACCGTAAGATGGCTTCATTTAAAGATTTACAAATAATTTTCTAAGACGAAAAATGGCTGTCTCAAAGCATGAAAAAAAGCCAGTTTTTTCAGTGATCTTAAGATTTTCGAACCTTGAGTAAAAAGAAATATGCAGCTACTTTTTGTCAAAGATCAAAGTCTAGCACCTAAGCACATATTTGCGTAGGTTGCAAATGGTTGCCTTTCAGGAGCGCAAAAATAAATTTTGAATAAACCGAGGTTAAGGACGTCCTAAAGTGTTTACGGACGTAGTGTAAATGTAAATGTTACGTTTTTTTACTTCGTTCTTTACAAAAAAGATACGGTATATCCTGACCTATTTTTTTCAAAATCTTTTAACGAACCAACAGAAATTTACTAGTTTCAGCCATTTATTTTCTCGATGACAGATTAATTTGATAGTTATAGTGTTGTAACCAAACAAGTGACCAGTAGATACGATATCGATCCAATTAAAAAAAACCTGTCATTGTAATTATTTTATTTCATTGTTGATTACCTATTTATATTATAAAGAGGAAAAATTTGTATGTTTGTAATGAATAAACTAAAAACTACTGGAAAAACAAAAAATATTTCACCATTAGAACGCTACGTCGTATTACATACTGAGTAACATATGCGATTTTTTATCCCGGGAAAAAAATTACAACGCGTACAAAGTCGTTGGAACACATCTAGTTCATACACACATTACCGATACAATATCGAAATTTCAATCATAACATCACTATGTGTATTGCCATAGAATGTAACTTTATTAAAACGTTTATTATTTATCGTACTTTAAAAAAAATAACTGCATTTATGGACTCAATTTGTCTTAGATGAATATTATATGGGATCAAGGAACAAAATTAGGCAGTTGTCGTATTTTTTATACCTCGCATTTAAAAGTTATTTTTTGCGTAACTAAACACAGCTACATTCTACGGGAGCTGTCATCGAGAAAATAAATGGTTGGAAGTACTATAAATAAAAGCCATTAAAATTGTAGTTGTTTTGCAACAGTTACTGGCTTCACTGTACGAAAAACAAGGATTTAGCCAGGAAAGGGGCAGGACACTTGACGTTGATGAAAATGTATATTGAATCTCAAATATTTATCAAGTAAATCTCTAAATCGAAAGATTTTTGAAAAACCTACTAGATACAAATACAGATAAAACGTACGTGCTAATACCGACTTTGTATTATTTGTTTTAGAGGAAAAAACATTGAACTCAAATAAATATTCGTGCTGAGATAGAAAAATGCTCATTCACTAACGACAAGAATTTATTTAATAGGCATTAGGATTCTTGGAAAAATTATTTCTTCGAGCTAAAAATGTCTATAATACCTTTTCCGATACAATATAATTGCTTATCATGGTTGTCATGTCTACTGTCGATGCTTCAAGACCACGCTACAGCGGGCAGCTGAGTTGAGAAGCGTTATATTATTGGTGGTCAGTCTGCCATCACATAAAAGATTTTTCTTATTGCATAAATCGTGTTACTTTTATATAAATCCCATACTGTATAGTCTAACTTTTAAACTAGTTATATTTTGTACAGGTATGTGAGTTTTCTGATCTCGATATGGATTAAGAGGCTGACTCGTTAATTCTGCCGTAAAGCTTAAAGGGGGATTTTTTATTTCGCGTAGGCAGGTACCCTATAGCGTGGCGTATCGGACAAAAAAATATAGCTAGTTTGCAATATCGAAAACGTTTGTAAAATAATAAGCTTCAAAGTACTTTTTTGTGTATGTTTGTGCCAATTATTGCGTGCGTGTTCCGTTTCGTTCGAACGCAGCTTTTGGTTCAGAATATTGTGGCAAGGCAAAGAATACCTACATTATTTAATATCTATAGATATACATGTTTATATACTTGTATGTATATTATTATTATAATTCGAAAGTAACTCTGTCTCCAGTCTTGTTCAAATTTGGTAAGAAGATAAATCGTACGAAGATAGTACCTACGAACTAGGATTGCCACTTGTATATACCTACTCATATGTATGGTTGAATGTGTTTATTTATCGTTAACAATAATCTTTGCTGATTGATTATGCAATCGGTAGATCGCGCAGAGTCTGGTTAGTTACCACCTTCAAGCTTCAACGAGACCGCTATAATCAAGTATCATCAGAAAAAAGTTTGTGTGAAAAATGAATTATCTTTCTTTGTTTTATTACGCGAAACTATTTACAAGAGTAGTTAAATCAGAAACTGTATAAAAACCTTTTCTGCGCCGTTGTTAATTTGGGTAATTGATAAAGTTCTAATTGCGATAAGGTCAATGACCGAGGTGCAAATACCTTTGCTGACTCATTCTCAATCATAAGCGAATTACCAAGAATTAAGTTACACGTCTTTTTTGATACCAAATCTTGGCAGAAAGTCATTGCCTTAATATGTAATAGGTTATGGACCCCTAAAAACTATCAGTATATCTATACATAGAGTATTCACTTGTAATTAATAGTGATCTTATCTAAATGAACTGCGTACACATATATACTTAATGTTTGGCTGAATCACGCCAAGCTAATAGATTTTGTGCACGCGACCAATAAAATTGCTCTTTCCATATCGGCTGTGTTTACTCCACAAAACTAAAATAATTGGAATGCTTGAAGTTTAAAAACATAATTGGTTGTTTGTTACTTCATTCCATAGTAGCACAAGCTAAGCTTCACTTAGGTACATGGTAATTACTAATTGCTATTAGTATTAATAGTATGCTGTGGCTCACAACTACTATGGAAAATTCATTTACTTATCACTACTTAACCCGCGGGATATATGTTTTTTTTTTTGGTGATAATTATCCTTTGTGTTAATCCAGGTTAGTGTAATGCTTTCGCCATTATTAATTTAACGTACCACCTTGTTG
This sequence comes from Pandemis heparana, assembly GCA_963854515.1. NCBI lineage: Eukaryota > Metazoa > Arthropoda > Insecta > Lepidoptera > Tortricidae > Pandemis > Pandemis heparana. The sequence goes on from OY978010.1 coordinate 10,451,278, forward strand.
TGACACAAAAAACGACGGAAAGATTTTCTGCCGTCACTCAATTATGTGCTCAAATTCGTCAACATGTATACATTTAATGTACAAGCTATACATCTCCACCATAATAATAAGCAAACCATATTCAAACTGATATTTAAATATTGTAATGGTAAAAATCGACTTCATACCTACTACATCCTATTATCAGGTTAAACTAGGCACTAAACAAAAGTGAAGAATGATTTGATGCATGTGGGAACAACAGTTTCTGTAAAAGCATTACTGTTTTACGATTCAGTCCTACATAACCCGTAGATACGAGATGAAATGGGATGGTCCTTCGAACCGTACTGTGTTTTACGAGAAATGTGTACCTACTGTAAACTGCCCTACGCCCTCGCGTCCTATCATTTAAACAATTAATTAAGCCTTTCGTGCCTTAAAATTGGCTTGTCATGTTAATAAATTGGAAGACTGTGTAAGAGGGGTGTGTTGGAGTTAAAGTTGTGTCTGGGTCACCAAGTTGGTTCGCTGATCGTCTTTGTTGATGAGCTAAATGTCAAGGTTTTCAACAAATTGGTCAGAAACAGTTTAATATTTTAATAACTCACCAAGGTGATTAACTATACTTTATTCAGTCTGAAAATGGGCTGACAATTGAAATCGGAATCAGCTAGCTGTCACATTCATACAAGAACTGTCAAAATGAACACGATGGCGATTGCGAGCGAGTTAGACAATAAGCCTACAGCTCAGGATCTAGGTACTTACCTACAGTTTTCAAGCCGGTCCAAAAGGGTATTTGGGTGCTATTGTTTGGCAACTCCGCCTGCAGTTATTCCTACTCATATTAAAAAACGCGACAATATTGAGGATATATGGATGTATCTTTATTTATGTGCAAAATTTCAGCTTGCTAATAACATTAATAAAGGTGTCCATGTACAATCATTGCATGTTGAATAAAAGTTTGTAAAAAGTACTCGTATATACATTAAACAGGTAGACATTTACGTTTTATTTATCGCTATATTTTTGTCAACAGAGAGAGCTATTCGCAGCGAAAGCGGATAGCGGCACAGCAGCAGTAGACCGTAAACTCTCGTCGTCGTCTGCCGGTAGCATGAAGAACAAGTGGTTGAAAGCCTTCCGTAGCCTTAAGCCGCCCAGCGCGCCGCCACCCCACGCCGCGCCACCTGACAAGTAAGTCCTAGTCAAAAAGCCAACACGAAACAAGCCTAGACTCTAACAACTACATTTTTCCGATGTGGTCGTGGAGTTTTTGAAGATTCAGAACGTAAAGATCCCGCGTGGAGTGTATGGAAAAAACATGATCGGTGAATTCGGTTTTTTTTTTTGTTAATAAGTACGGTACCTACCAGTATTGATGAGAATATACTGTGTTTTAAAATTTAACCCGGAATATATCAGCATGTAATTGGGTTAGCTTAACTGAACGCCTCTGTAAATATTTTTCGGGATTTTGTTAATTGTGGTTGATAAAAAGGTTTCGTCGGACGAAAGGTAATACAGTACTTAGTAACTATACAATAATACGGGATCCCTCCATTTCCCATAATTTCATTTGTACTAATTTCATTTGCCATAATGGTCACTGGCTATAACCTTCATTTGCCCTAATATCACATGCCATAATTTTTGAATGCCATAATACTCAAACGTCATAATGTTCAACATCCCTAATATGAGATACCATAATATCACTTTCCATAATTTTTACTTTCCATAACTTTCAAAATCACTAATATTTCATGCCATAACAATCATTTGCCATAATTAAGGAAAAAACAGATCCAGACTGTTGAAATTTACTGCTACCGAAACACGGTAGGTTCGTTAGGTTTCTTGCGACCCTCAGAGCTGAAATAGAAGCATCTCTAAGGGCTCGGGGGGCTCAGGGGGCAAAGCCTCCCTCAATAGCCACATGCCTGGTCAATTAATTAGGTTAGGTTAGGTTAGAATGGCGTCAAGGCGCGAAGCGCCAAAACTAGGCGGAATAGGAGCTCCGCGAAGCGGAGCTCCGTCGGCTTCGCCTCAGGGTCATTCAGTTCATATTTATGTTTGTTTTCTACACATGTCATCACATCTGTTAAACGTAGATAATTAACACAACCCGTAGTAAAAAAATAACATTTTTAATTAGTTATTATTATTATTATTACAAGAATCAAAATTCTGGGTTTTTTATGGCAAATAATTATTATGGCATTTGAATTTTATGGCAAATGATATTAGGACAATTGATAATAGGAAAAACGAAATTTATGGCAAACGTATCGTTATGGCACCTGAAAATTATGGCAAATGAAAATATGGCTAATGATCATTATGGCATATATATCGTTATGGAATATAAAATTATGGCAAATGAAATTCGGGCATGTGAAATTAGTTTATATGAAATTCGGGCAAACAATAGAGAACCATTCGTTTTATGCGTAGGTATTAATAAGCATGTCAAACTTTATTTTTTGTAAAATCCACCGAATTTTTCATACATTCAATGCGGGGTCCTTTACAGGTTGTCCAGTTTACTTGGAAAGTTGTCCGCGTCTAAGTTAATATAAATACACATTCACGCACATTACGTAACAAATTACCCCATGGGCAACCACATGTTTGTACTGCACCACACCCCATTAAAGTTTAGCCTACATGCATCCAAACAAAAGAATTACACGCAAAAGATTTTCTTTGCCAGCTTTACGGTGCCAACTGCGCGGAGAAGCCAACAAAAAGTTCGAGATAAATTTAACTTGGACAACGACAGCCATAGCTTAATACTGCTGTAAAGTCACACAGCTTTTTGCATTTAACTTTATTGTTACTTCCTAAAAACATAATTAAAGTTGGTGTTGTTCAAGCCACTTAAAAGAACAAAACTCTTTGGAGATTAACTAAGTGGCTCCCGCTTGAAAAGACCGTCTTATGAAGTTAGTTTCTCAGTCAAGGTTTTTAGTTTCAGTTAATCCTCCGCGTTGGTTTTCGAACACGTATTAAGGACTGAAAAGATTTATCTGTAACACGAACAATTTAGGGCAGTTGGAAATTTCCTTCATGTTAAGGGTTAGAAACCGATTAGGTACATCCTGCTGGCGTCCGGCCGTGCTGTTATTGCCATCATCAAAGCAGTTTTCATGCTATACTACACACGAATATAATTTCTGGAGCGTCGCAATTTCAATTAACGACCGCCCCGACCTGAGGTTCAAATATAATTACTATTTTAATTATGACCTACAGGTCTTCATCGGAACCGCATGTGTAAGTAAAACAAAATGTTGGGCATCATAAATTAACTTTGTTATATATAGTTAGCTAAGTGGGTATTTAACTCTGTCTGCATCTAAGGTTTTGAATAAATGGGCTGTACCTAACGGGAATAAAATAGACTTTATTTATGTATTTCTTACTAAAAGCAGACGAATAGTGTTGGATGAGCTCTATTTTTAACTGACTTCAAAAGAAGGAAATTCGCAATATGATGGCTGTATGACTTTTTTTATGTAGGTACGTACGTTAATATCAGCGCCAGCTGTGAATCGTTTCGGTGTTTTATATTTTCAAATACTTAATAAATAAAAAAATTGCCGAAAACGATTCAATAATTATATATTGTATTAACTAATGTACCTAATTTACATTTGAAGTCGGTTAATGTTTTCGTTTAATTATTTAGTAGGTACCTAAAAATACGTAGGTACGTAACAGAGATTGTAATAAATATTTAGTAGGTCTAGGTATAATATAGTTAGGTACTTGTAATTAGTATATTTTTCAGTGCCTATGAATCATAGTCGTATTGTTCAACTTTTTCAAATTAGTTCAGTTTCACATTTAATAGTTCATAAAACTATTTGATTAAGACTACTGTAATATAAGTAGATAGGTACCAAAATAATTGGCTCTAGTCAGAGTAGAGCATTTCTGAGCTCATTCATAGGGTGCGAGTTTCACCAGCCTATGCCGTAGACATTCCGCTATAAATAACGCCATGTTTCCTATAATTGGACGAGACTGTTGCCAAACCAGTTACCCACTAGCGTTTCCTTGTTCAAAACTGCCCTGTCTCTGCATCGTTCCATAAAATGATAATTTAAAACTTCAAAAAACAATTTAATGAAAAAAAATTGTTTGTCTAGCATAAGCAACTATTAAAACGGGGATAGAGGAGGATAGGTTACGCTGAGATGCTATTTGTTACCCAAGCAGAGTCAGGTACGAGGAAAAGATAATAAAAATCGTTGTTTTACTTTGAATAGGGTTTGAGTCGCACCAGGAAAATAGTCATTTACCCTTGTTTGTCTTTCACAAATGAGATTATGTCAAATAGGTCTCGACACGCAAGTCTTGCTAAGGCTTCCTAAATTTAAGTAGAGTTATTAGAGTTCGACTCGACGGCGGCAACTTTTTATATGGGTGTTTGTTAAATATCTAGCATACCTAAGTAAAAGACATAGGTACCTACAACAGTGTCTTCCATAAAAGCTTCATCTTTTGACGAACTTTCATCGTTTGATTATTTCGAATAAATTCAGCGCCCTCGTATTTGCGAGCGTGAATAAAGTAGTTCAAAGAATTGTCAGAGGCTTTTGAATCTCGAGCGCTGGGTTTAGTAAATATTGATATAGTTTTCGGAGATAACGAAGTTGCACTCGAGTTAAGGAATATTCAAAGCTTGGAGGCTCTCAGCGTCCATTGTGACTGCACAGCCGCATTTATACATGTACAATTGTACATAACATTGACATTCGTCCGCAGTTACGTATTCAACATCTTGTTGTATTATCATATCCATTTTTTTATAATTTAAGTCCACGCTTTAGGTGTAAATAGTTTAATTCATTTGGTTAGTCGTGGATTTTGTTACCGTTTTCATGGTCATCGTCATTTTGTACGCCCCGCTTGAGAATGTTGGGTGAAATGATTAGGCATTAAATTATTTACACCTGCTTAAAAACAATCTGTGATAGAGGATTAATTTGGTATACCATGCTCAAGTTCTATTTAACTTTATCACATGATTGTGCACTGATCTATCACAGATTGTTTAATGTTCATGGTTTTAATTGTGTGTTCACTATAACCGAATGCCGTGTTCATATTGATATTTCTTTCTTCTTGCATCAATAAAGAAAAAATCAAATGTACCACGCGGTGTCGACGATTATGGCGATGAGGTAAATGTGCCCCCCTAGGTGTGCCCTGTGTTCATAACTGTTTTACCCCATCAACATATTGGACAATCCGCTTGACCCTCCACTCGTAGTCTCGTACACAATATTCAATATACAGCATGACTGAACGATCACAGAGTAAATACAACGTAATTAACGCTTGATATCAAACACCAGCTTATTAGTACGTATACTCTGCTTACTTTCCTGCAGCATACAGCATACGCAAACATCTGGCTTTACACTGCAACACTTTTCTGCTTTCAGCTTTCACTGGGCGTAAAAGCAGCGCCATTACTGTGCTTCGTACCTACTTCTAGTCATTAAACACTTTCTAGAAGATTGTTGCGTGCCTGGTATTTTTTAACGCCAAGGTAGACAAATTGGGGTCATTACCAAACCCCGGGGTCATTAAGGGTTGAATTAGTGACGCTGCCGCGAATGACTACCCCGGACTGATCTATCTGTGCCCCCGAGACCTTGAACTTTATCGATCAATATGTATGACGTGTATTACCAAGTGACTGTGACAGTCCGTAGTAGAGTGCAAGGTGATAAATGGCCCACTCTGTGCGTGTCGTATTCTGTTTGAATAAGAAGGTTTACACATAATTGTTCTGATGGTTAATGTGGTCCATAATCACTTGTTGTTAAATTAGATATCAATTATCAGATAAATATGTGATAGACGTCATTAATAGATCTAAACTCGACCTACCTGAAGACTTGGCTAGACAACACATACTTTTGTACGGTGTTAAATCTGTATGCTTGCAGTATGTCTATTTTCTTAATGTCCCTCGTCAAAGTTCGTATTTAAACTGTTGTCGGTTTCCGAAAAACGTTTTACAAAAACATAGCCATACAAATTTTAAATATAATTAAAAACATTTGGCAGTCCAATGATACTTAGAGACATGAAAAAAATTGTGCATTGTAATTATAGATATTTTAAGAAGATTCGATCGACCCCGTTCCAAAAAAAGATGTGTTTATTGACATAGTAGTCTCTCAACAATCATGTTGTATTGTTAAACGGGGTCTGAAATGCATTGTAATACCATTATTAAACACTTCTTCGTGTCACTCTAGGAGGAACGGAGCGGCGCGGGACGCGATCCGCGGCGGCGACTCGGACGCACACAATTTTCAAGAGTATACATACAAAAAGATCACACCCTGTGACATCTGCTCGCAAGTTCTTAGAGGTAAGTTTCTTTTTTATTTTATTTGATTGCTCTTCTTAGTTGCCACATTCTTGATAAAGCGGTCGTGGTGTTGTTAAGGATCTGAATCTTGTCGAGGACTTTCTTAAGATAAGATGGAGGTGGTTTCGCCTTACCTGCCACATCGCCGTGCTGGAATGTGGAGTTCGTAGTTGCTAATAGAGAGCACTGATGCCCATTCTCGTATCAGATTCCTCAGACGCCTTTTTGGGACTGAAATTGGGAAGCGTACGATTTTAGTATTTCATTCACCTATTCTGACCTGATTCCTGGGATGAAATCGACGATAGAGCAACTTTAACTAGCATTTTACAAGTATTTTATGCAATTTTCCGTTATTCAGTTTATTAGTGAAATCTTTTGTCTCAACATATCTACTAACACGTTTTACTATAGTGAAGAATCCAGATCTTAAGGAAATCTTAATTTGATGCTTTCAGAAAATACATTGAGGACATTCTGCCCTCCTAATTAAAAAGGACGTATATGTGTGTCATATGAAACGTATATACGTCCTTTTTCATTAGTACGGCAACATTAACTTCTAATCTTATCAAACCCTAGTATCGTAACAATAAATAACATTTTCGGAAACATACATCACTTAGGTGCTTTAGCTCTATCTAACTAATATTATAAATTCGAAAGTATGGATGGATGGATGGATGGATGTTTGTTTGTTACTCAATCACGCCAGAACGGCCCAACGGATCTGCATGAAATTCGGCACATAGATAGAGAAAAGTCTGTAATAGCACATAGGCTACTTTTTATCCCGGAAAATTGCGTAGTTCCCGCGGGATAGTGATAAACGAATTCTTTGCAGACGAAGTCGCTGGCAACAGCTAGTATTTATATAATAATGAGTTCATTTAACATTAATTCAATTTTACAAGCTTTTATTTTATTAACTTGTAATGTACTTGTTTAGTTAATTGTAATTTCTTTTTCCTACTCCTGTACTATTATCTGTGATTTATGTTATCACGAGCACCACTGTAAGAACACTCATAATAAGACTTTGGATAAGTCTATATTGTCTATTCCCTCTAAAAGCACTTGTTGGCTTATGGCTCTAAAAGTGCTCCAACGTTACTCTGCCAGCCATAGACTGCCAGACCTATGTAAAACTTTTACACGATTAACATTAAATTTACGATGAAAATGCATGGCTACCAACTTAACAAATTATTTAATTCATACGGTTTTTTATAGAACTAAAACTTTCTGAACTAAATGCATAGCTGCCAACATAACAAACAAGATATTTTAATAACGTCACTGGCAAGTTGGTAATCGTTTTGGCTAAATGCGCCAAGAAGGCAAGGCTATAAAAAAGTAAACGTTAATTAAATACAAAGCTTACTATAAACAAGCTTCCAATTTTGTCATTTGTCGTTTTCATGTTTCCCGCTCTTGTCTTGTTTGTTATTTGTTTGCAATAGTTTTAACAAAGTTTTGTAACGTATCATAAAAAAGCATCGATGAAAACGAAATTAAGTTAACACCGGAAGAAATATCCGCGGCGGCCCAGGAAGTGATGGTAAAATTGTTGCCTAAAAAATCTCGGCAATGATAAAGCCTTCGAGAATTTCATGGCGAGGAACACTGGACTTCTTAATTTTTGGAGAACGTATTACTTTAATTTAATAAGTAGGTATCTACTTAGTCGTAGAAAAAATATTGTATGCAACGTTGTATTAGCAAGTCAAAAAAAGCTCGTGGCGTATTTCTTACGATGTTCGCTACGCTCACATCGTAACCCACACCACTCGCCTTTTTTGACCCCTCTAATACAACTGTTGCATAAAATACTATTAAAAAATTTGCAAACCATTTTTCTGCAACTCCCAGTAGGCTTGAACAGGTAACTTATATTGATGCCAAGTTGGATGACAATGCGAGTAAAGTCAGCAAAAAATGTAATGTTTTACTTAATTTCAAAATATGACGCCTTAACTCAAAGATCAGCCATTAGTTAACTGAGATATAATAGAATTTGCATAGAGCTCAGTCATTATCGTCAGCAGTTAAGTCTTGATGTTCTTGTAATTATTACCCTACCACAATGTCACTAAGTATAAAAGTTGTTCCTTTATGTCGGTGCCTCGTACCGACCTGCACCGTGGTCTGTTAGCTCCAACAGTTCGTGACTTGAGGTTCGTCGAACCACATTTTTTGTGGCGAAAAGTTTATTTCTTTTGTTCGCTTTTAAAAGTACAAATTGGTAGATTTTATGTTTTAACGCGTCTCGAAGTCAATGTCATTGAATAAAATGCTGTTTAGAAGATTGGGTACAGCTTCAGTAGGTATCTGAAAAATAGGAACTTCTTGCATTTAGCTACTTGATTCAGTACATAGTATAAAACAAAGTCGCTTTCCGTTGTCTGTCTGTCCCTATGTAAGCTTAAAACTTTAAAACTACGCAAGGGATTTTGGTGAGATTTTTTTTAATAGATAGAGTGATTCTAGAGGATTATATGTATCGATAAGCTACGCACACGAAGTTGCGGGCAGAAGCTAGCATTATATATATTAATTGAGATGGCGCAGATCCTTAACTTAAGTGCGATATAATGAATATTTTTTTTGTCATTTCTTAATTATTGCATCTGAAACTGAAAGTTAGTCTTTCCAAGTCTGAACCACTAATGATTGCCGCGGCCTAATTTTTGAATAATAGAATAACGACAGGCATCAAGTCTAAACTAAACCAAACAATAGTCCTGGTTTAAATTCTGGTATTAAGACAATTGGCATTGTTCATTTTTTTTAGTATGCTCTAATTCGAAAACCATTTGGAGGAAAACCATCAAGTAACCGATTTATCTTGTCCGATTTCAAAAATACTTTACGATTGCAGATATTTTTGTAAAAGTACTTTTGACCTTTGATCTAACGACCGGGTTTTTAGTCAGAATCGGGCATTAAATGTTTGCCACAAAATGGAAAAAAAAAAAAGTTTATCTACGCCACTACGGTATCTGTCATGCTGTCACTGTCACATCTAACTTAACCTGCAAACATTACAAATAAAAGCAAATTCAAAGTATAAAACTGTAACAAACAATGGACATTTATAAAAAAATGTTTTGTTCCGGGACGCAACAATGACTCGAACTATAGCCCCAACAAAATCATTGTGAAAATCAGAGAAAATTTGCGGTACGAATGGTGTATGCAAGCTAATGTGGAATATTTCAATGTTTACACGATGTATTGTTGCGAAGACCACTTTAATGTAAGTAGGAGTCAGGAAAGATGTGCAGGGGTGAAACCAAAAAGCAAAAACAGCACGGAAAACAATAATAACACCAACGAACGGAAATAAATCGAACACGCGAATATTGTTATTGTTTTTGACGTTAAATTCACACATACATTCACAGATGTATGACGTTGACAATGTTGACATATAGACAAAACCATAGACAAAACTGTTTTTTTTATATTTCTGTACGAAGGCGATTGGGATCCTGTCTAAATTAACAAATTATCAAACAGCGAAAAAATATTTATTATTAATAAACAAAGCTACGTAGAAGCATAATATTCAAAATAGTTCCTTGAAATAGTCCATTCTATCAAATAAAGGTGTTAAAAGCACAGCTTAAAAAAAATGAACAATGCCAATTGACGTTGTTTGTTATCAGAATACTTAATAAGTAGCCTATTAATGCTATTATTAAGAGCGGATGAAACGTGAAAATGTTCAAAGTTGGCCACTACATCATCTAGACGCTTATCGCACCCTTACAAAAGAGTTCCACTCATTATAAGTCACTGTTTATTGTGGGAGTCCACATATTTGTTGAAGGGCGTCTACAATATCCTATAGAGGTAGGTACAGTGGGTTCAAATAGAACTGTTTGAAGTAGTCACAGTGGCCGAATGCAACGACCTCTTCAGAGCCTCTAGTGTAAGTTTTCGCATATAAAAACGTCTCGAACGTGTCCACGTAAACGTCTCAATTACTATGGAATAATTGGCAGCGCCACTTGCGGATCGAAACGGCAACAAACTGTTCTCATAGTATTTGACATTTCAACGCAAACGCGTTCGAGACGTATTTGGTAACCGAAAACCTACACTAAGCATACAGCTGTTCGCTGTGAGTCGCTAGTTAGGTACTTCGGTTCAATAGTGAGTAGAATCTGATTTCAGTCAGAAGAATTCTGTTAGAGACTGTGTATGTATGTATGTATGTATGTAAACTCTTTATTGTGCAAAATAAACAAGACAAATACAATTGACAAACAATGACTATAATACACATCCCTTGTGGCTGCGGAAACTTTTATACAAGTAACTGCTGGTGTGCTTGGCGGATATGAGAATGCAACTTATCGTAAAGAAGGCGGTACGTAACGTAATGTAAATATAATTTCTAATGACCTTGGTTAGTATCATGTTATCGACAGTCATCTTATCAACAGTAACATCAATGTGACCTACTAAGATCGCGTTTCAGTTCAGCCTTTCCGTAACATTATAATGATAAGCAAGGGCACGAAAGTCTTTTTCCGAGTACGTGACTAAAGGCAATGCCAATCTTGTTCTTTGAATATTATTTGACTCATAAGGTGATTCACGCTACATTTAACTGATTGAAATTTGCTGAGAATGGTGTAAGCATGACTTTAACAAATTGGTATTTTGCATAATGTGAAATAATGAGTTGAATCGCTTCGCTTTGAGCCTTTTATACGTGAAGCCCTTTGTTTCGTACCGTTGACCCGTGAAGGCAGGTAATCCGAAAACTTTCGATTATATTCACCCATGACAGGTGCACGGCTCAAAGCTATGTAAAAAGTATCTACGCTAGACTGAATCATACCTAACTTTATAATCATGGGTGTTGAAAACTGACTTAGATACTTCAAGTGGATCGTAGCTCAAGGCTCTTCTGGCCCATCCTATTTAATTACGTTATAATTAAAGGGAAGTAAATCAGTAACCTTTGTCGAAGGTTTTTCGTCAAAAAATAATGGTGGTAGCTTTTAGGGGGTGGCTTAATGGTTTTTCATGCGATTAGGCAATTTAACACCGTCGAAAAATGTGTTGTCTTGATTAGATCCTCGGATAAACCATCAGCCTTTATAATTATTTTTATAAAAAGGAAGTATAATTCTTTAGTATTTCTTTTGTTGTAGTTAGTTTCATATATTTTGTCGATTTGTCGCAGGGCACACTCGCCAGGGCCTGCGCTGTCGGTTGTGCAAGATGAACGTGCACACAGACTGCATGCCGCAAGTCGGCAAATGCCAGACCAAGTCGCGACTCTTGCGCCGCCAGAAAAGCACCTCCGAGATCGAGTCACATCGCGTCCAGGAAACCGCCTTCGATGAAGAAAGTAAGACCAAATTTAAATCTAATCTATTTAATTTTAATTTTTTATTGTGTCAGAGGCTAAGTCGAGAGGGAACCTTAGAAAACAAATGTGTATTACAGAACAAAATAATCTTACGCCTGCTCAAGGCTTTATTATGTATGTAGTTTTATGTTTACTAATTAGAATATAGACCAGGCTTTCAGAAGTTGTGGTAAGTTGTGCGATGTAAAAGAGATATTTTAGTTAGGCAAATTATTTTCCAATTGCCTCATTCATAATTGGCTAAATACATTGTTTGAGGATACATACAGCTTAGTACGACATACATTACTCACATAACGCTCCACTATCATGAAGCTTGCCAACAACACGAGCGCATCAACACGCAACAGCTAATGTAAACTGTAGTCCAAGTTAACCTGACGTTGTCCAGGAGAGGAGGACGGCTGGCTGCCGGGACAGAGACTCACCAAGATCTCCTTCAAGGGGTCGGTCGAGTTTGATGATGATTTTGATAGCTACTATGACGAGGGTACAGTATGAGCTGATCTGTTAGGAGTGACCCCTCTGCACCTTACCGAGCCGAGCATTCGAAAACACTAACATTCCTCTACAATACCTTCGTTTATCACAACTAGGTTTGTGCCACATAGAAGAACATGTTACCTACTAACAAATAATACTATTCCAGCCTAATTCGAGCACATGTGTTATAACTACCGAGTTTCATGTCATGATCCTGGTCGATTGGTGATCGCGATTTGTCTCTAACCGCATTTCGCTCGATGCTCAGAGGAGGAAGTGGATCAGACCTACCAAGTTCTGAAGCGTGCCAACGAAATCGCGAAGCCGGGCGGCGGGGATTCGCGCGGGGGCCCAGTAGTGCGCGTGTCGGCGGCGCCGGAGGAGGCGCCCCCCGCGCGCTCGCCGGCGCGGCCCGCGGTGGCCGGGCTGGCCGTGGCGCCGCAGCCCGTCTCCTCCAGCTCAGGTCTGCCCCGCCGCCGCACCCGAGCCAGCTCGCTTCTCCGCTCGAGCTGCGCCGTAGGCCGCCGGCCGCCGCGCTGCTGCAGGGAGCACGGCGGCCGACCGGCAGCTTCACTAAGATTATCACTCGTTTTCAGTAGTGTCGAATTATTTTTGCACGCATTTGATATAGTCGCGGGCGCAGGGCGGGGGAGGGGTGCGGTCGTGTCGGGCGCGGTACTGAGCGGTCCTTGTCGTAGGCGGGGCGACGCGGCCCGACGGCGGCATGCGGCGGCGCCTGTTCGCCGGCGTCAAGAGTTTGTCCATGTGGGGCTCGCGCTCGCGTCGCAGCTCGCCACAACACCGGTCCATTTCTCTGCCGGAAAGTACGCGCCCACGGCTGCCGTAGAGCAACGCTCTCTCACTGTCTCACAGCTGCGAAATGAGCTTTGTTTGTCCCGTCCTCTAAATGGATTACAGTGCCTCGTATCCGATGTGTGTTCGATCGTTATGTTACTTTATTTGTTTTGCGTTTGCTGTGTTAGTTTAGTTGTTAGGACTGAAATAGTCGAAGCTCGGAAATACACCTTAGATGCTTGTACCCGTCCTTTACAGGATATATTTATCATTTCATGGAAAGCCAATTAAAATACATTAAAATCGTCTGTATATTTAACCTCCTGTATTTAATTTTATTTTCATTATTTACTTTTAACCTGGTCCCTTTCTTATTTATTTATTTTATGCTTAATTTATTTTTATTGATTTCTTTTCGTTTGCCTATTATTTTTCCAGAGTCGGAGGAGACCACTTCACGGCCTTTCGGACAGCCGCTATGTCTCGTTAGCGAAAACGGCGATTCTCCGCCTTCAATTCTTAAGTCCACGGGCAGCGTCCGCAAGAAAAAATGATCCCCATTCGCCCACCCCTGGAATGGCTCAAACATATCGCGTTGTAGGCGACAGTCCGTGGATCGTCCTGACAGCCGCTTCTCGGACTCTCTTGTTTCAAACCCCGAAGCGCCCCGCGTACTGTGATATGTATATTGTTACTTGTTACAATAAAAATCAGAACTGAGCAGCTTACTTTTATTCTGGTTACCCGCAGTCATTTTTATGTAAGTGGTGCATGGCTTGGCGGCGTGCTCACAAATGCATGCGTTTTTATCGGCGATACACATTGTTAACACAAAACCGCTGTAACTTACCTCTTTTACCTGCACTCAAGGACGACTACGGTTCCTGAAAAAAGTTTGTTTTACGCGAGATTTCCAGGCATCTGTCTAATAACCGTCTTGATGCCTTGCCACGCTCAGAGCAACTCACCTCACGCCACACGTGAAGTATCTAGTTGAACACTGCCATCGTTCAAGAAACTTAATCCGACTATCATCTCAATTTCGTTTGCTTTCTTAACACCATCCTGTCACTATTTTCTTTTGATTTCGCAGACTTGTTTATTTGTACCTATCGCCCTTTCAGAGAACTACAGGGGTCTGAGTTAACAAGGTGTTAAAGCAATTATAGACTGTTTCCTATTTACTTTGTCCATACAGGGTCGATGAAGAACTCCAAGAGTGCCCAAATGTTGAGGCAGGCAGACCGCACCAGTCCCTTACCTGGTACCAATACTGACATCGTTATAAGCGAATCCCCGTAGAATACTTCTTTGTTCATTCAAAGATTCGTTGCATCGAAGAGCATTTTGCTACCTCATCCACAAGACGCCACATTTATGTTCCTTTCTTTCCTACGAACGCTGCTGATGACGGGCCGAAATACATAGAATTCATTCAGTATCTTAGCAGACTATAATTACATTGCAACATTTATAGTCTATCAAGTAGGATGCTTTCATCCGTAAGATAGTAGCAATCTAGAGTAGAAAGTTTAGTTAGTATCTAGGTGCAATTCGTAGTGAATTACAAAGTATTCGTCAGGGTTTTTACCACTTTTTCTATTTTTTATTATATTATTGTCAATCGCTGTCTATCTTCCTTGTTCTTTATTTTTGAAATTTCAGATTGTTTGCAACGCTTACGCACATTTTTAAATCTTGTCTCGATTTGTTATTCTTTGCTTATCGTGATAATATTTCTTTGAAACACTTTTCATCTTTATAAATGTTAAAATTCCCTTAAATGTTCAATGTTTACTGTACAACTGTAATTTTACTGACCCAGACCACATTATTACATCTGCCAACTGTTTGCTTATAATATTTCAAAGCATTTTTTTAAGAATCAGTCCAAACTAAAGGTACCAACTCCCATAACTTTTTCAAAGTAAACTTTACATATTTTACCCACCTCATAACTCTCATTACCTAACCTATAGTCTGTACCTACCACTAAAATCTATTGTCAATCTTAGTATCAATCTTATTCAACGCATTCACTCATTGTAACGCAAGATTTAAGCTAATTCATCCTAACTACCACCGCTTCCAACGGTAAGTGTATGCTCATAGTGCGTGACTGTTGTAGCTCCGCATTCGCCGAGACGCCAAAAGTTGAACCTTAGGATGAAGAGTCTGTCACTGGATTCCCCGGAGTGCGGGGAGCTGAGACGACGGCCAGCGAGGGACCAGCCTTCCCAAAGCAGCCGTGTCCTCTGTACGGAACCCCAGTACCCGTAACCCACCCGGGTCCAACAAACCAGCTCGTCCGCACGCCGATCAAAGATTCCGTACAAACGTGGTTGCCGTTTTCCTACGCTCGATAAATCGGATTACTTTGCTTAAATCTCCAATAAATCATGGCTTAGTTGACACGTGTCCAGAGTTCACCAGCAAATAAAGTACCTAAGCGTGAGCAAAATAAATATTTTGGAATTTTTGAGAGCCAAATAAAACATTATTTCACATGTAAATATTGTAGGTATGTACATAATCATTAAAATCTCACCTCGCCTGAGAATCACGTTTGTGAATTTTATTCTTCTTAAAACTACTTAAGTACGCAGTGATTGTTACAGAAACACAAATTTGTAGAGAAAATGGTAACCGCGGTTTTCATTTAATGTAAAGTATGTCGAGTTTTTACACGTGTGAAATGTTCTTTTACACGTGCGTTTTTACCAATTTTGGTAATTTAATGGATTCTTGGACTCGGATGTATAAATGTATATGTCAACCAAGCTATATATTCGCACAAGCGATGTTCTCCTTACAGATTTCCCTCTGGCTTGGCTTGTGTGCGTGTGTCCATAGAATTTAATGATTGTTGACTGTTTGTTTAGATAATCTCCTACTATGTGGTGTATCGCGACGTCTTACGAGGTGACAATTCGACTCAAGAACCAAATTTACAAATTTGTACTGTTACTTCGTGCAGCGAGTATGGATGAACGAAATAAATGAGCTTTGCAAATTTGATGATTATCGATCATGAGCAACTTTACCCCATTGCCATACGATCATCATCACACCTTACGTCATATTCATGCCTTAATATTGGTTTAATGATTGGGTTTTATCGCATGTGATTTTGATTTGGTTTTTCTTTCTAGGTTCGAGCAGAGCACTTTGCATGAGGCACGGCTTTACTAAGATAAATAAGCACATGATTCATAATTATACCACACGTTCGTGTACGTTTTGCGATATTTTTCAAACAAAATTGTATCAGAAAATAACTTAACAACAAGGGCAGTAAATAACAAAAGAAATGGGTCATTCTCATTACGCTTTTTCTGTAAACGTACCTTCAATTTGGTCGCCAGCTCTACTTTGTTCTCTTGAAGCATAATTTATACAAAATAACATGTTTTTGTATCTCCATTAGACTTGTAATTGTAACATGAAGCCTGACCCAAGGGTAGGAATATTCATTAGCGGCCGGTTATCGATTTACTGATACAACGTTGTTTGTCTATTGTACAATAACTAGATAAGTAAGTGTAATCCAATAAGACACTCCAGTTTTATGACCAGTGGATGGAATAGCAAGTAGTGCATGTATCACGTTTCATGAATAATGTTTAACCTTTATGAGAAAATACAATAATGGCCGACATTCCATTCTTTATGAAGGCTCATTTACATGATACCTTGGAGTTAATCTTCACTGAAAACAAAGTTGGGTACTACGCGATTGGGTATAAACGGTATAAAACCAGTTAAAACTAGTTTTGTATAGTGCCGATATTTTATATCTTGGTGTTATTATGTCACTTATATTATTACCTAACTGAGGTTTTCCAACATTCACGTTTTCTACTCCCTTTCTGTCGGAGTCTGCTTCTAAAACTAATTTTAAACAATAAAAACTACATTTTGATTTAAAATGAAGACCAAATCGGCTTGGTGGAGTTTCTGCATAATTAGCTTCAAATATACGAACACAGCTCATTTATAGGTACACAAACATTATTGTCTAATTACTAATTTAAAACATCAGTAAATGAGCCTCTCATTATTTCCCAAAGATATCCATTATCCATATCCATAGCATTCCTGAATTTTAAATTTTACATCTGCTAACATTTTAGCTTAACCGCCATTAAGCTCTAATTTTGCTCCCAGTGCTACAGTAATGTGTGCACGAGAACAAAAAGAGATAATGCTGCAAGCTTCATAACAAAAGACGATCGACTGATTGCCATGCTTTATCGGGTACCTTAATGCTGGGTTGTAGCACCATCGTCGCCGGTGCATAGCAGGCGGTTGCTGAGCGCTCGAGGAGGGCGGATGAGCAGCGTGGAACTACCTGATGAGCCTGACAAGAGCTTATCCTCGAACAGTGCTAGCCCGTGTCCATCGCCTGTGAAACAGACTAGCGTAAGTTTTTAATCATTACGTAAGAATATGATATCTTTAAAAATAAAATCGCCATTTTGTCGACCCGACCGATTCAAAATAACCCTCTGTTACCCGTGGTCTTACTACAGTTTGTCCTATTGGTTTTAGACAGAGCTCCTTTTTCTGGGTATTTTGCCTTTTGGGCAACTGAAGATACCTAACTAACCTACCTAACTATTTTTGTATTAAAATATTATTGAATTATTCAAAATAATAGCAGATTTTTTTCGATGACAAATTAGTATACCCACGAGCAATTCATTAAAATAACGACAATTGCATTAAATAACATCCAATAGCGTAATTTAAGACTTTGAAAAGCAATTATTGCTACACTATGTCTTGGCTCGAGAATTTCATTATTTCTCAACTACTTTTGTGCTGGTTCCTGCTACATCTAACTCAATGTTTGTATCACTTAATGTCTTGTAGGACTAAAAGTTCTGCTTAGTCCATTAAAACGTCACCAAGGCTGATTGTAACGTTGGCTTGCTAGCGAAAATAGATTTGACGTTTGACGTGTGACAATGAACCTTTGGGCGGCTTTTTCGGCGGCTTTGTTAGTCAAAGAGTTTTTTATTAAGTAAGTACCCCCCTTTATTCATAAACACTCTATAGGTTTCTGCTAACTTAGCAATCGTTTGTCCTTATCCGTGAAAGGTAAATGTCAAAGTGACAGATAAGGCGTATTGCTAAGTTAGCAGAACCCTACAGAGCGTTTATGAATAAGGTGGTTAAAGTTTAGTATTCATGTCTATGATTTAATCAGGAATGTTGAGCTAACTACTATCTAAAACAAGAATTTACAAAATATGCCAACACAAAATTTCACCAAATCGCTTTATCTACTGAGATTTAGTTGATCTCACGGAGATTCCGGCTTTTTTATTGAGCATTTTCGTTTCGCACGGAACACAATTTCGTATTTAACTGACACTATAAACCAAATTATATTCGAAACAGTTATTTGGGGCGGACGCGGTCACAGTGAAATATTTGGGGAGACACTATAAACAGTCCGAGTTTTAAAATTTAATTAAAGATAAGTAATATTATGCGACTATGATTTGGAAATTTGGAACCCCCTCTAATTAGGAGCAGTCACAATTAACGTCATACATGAAGGGGGGCGGGGGGTGGGGGTCAAGTGATAAATAAATATTTTTGTTTTTCTTAGTAAGATGTATGACAACAAATGAAAAAGGGGAATCAAATCTTTAAATTGGTGTGACATTGACATATAATAAAATAGCTTGGACCATTGAGCAAATAATCTGTTAATTTTTTCGAAACATTTCGAACCTTAGGTAGGTACCTCATACAAGATCGTGACATACCTAATAGCTGCCCTGCGGGACAGCTACGAATATCCAACTTTTCACGCATTTACAATTTTCCCATTCCAGAAGCACCAACGACTTCTGCCTACAAATCTCTATGTGATCCTCTATAACTTCAAATCGCGGCATGCTGACGAATTAGACCTCAAAGCGGGCTACAAGGTCACTGTCATCGACACCTCCGACCCTGATTGGTGGAAGGGCAAATGTCTGGGCAAGATCGGATACTTCCCATCCAAGTATTGCACCAAACTACAAGCTGGGGAGCGTCCGCTGCAGGTTACACATAATTTACAGGTAATCAGGAAAATCATTGTTTTTATCGCTCGAGGACATTTCAGGGAGAGATCGAAGTTGTGACGGAACCATTCCGTCTCTACTCTAACTTTAGTGAGCGGATTTTATTTAATAGGTCCCTTGCCGTAAATTATTTACTTAACGACACTCAATCGATCCTAATGTCCTTAACGTAATGTTCGATACTCAATTCAGAGCTTTGTCTTGTACTTTGTTTTCATTTGCTCTAGCTTAAATTACTTCACTTTTTCCAACGCCAGAAAAAATGTAGAGACAACTTATTACTTTTTAAGGTATCCGACGGCGACAATGGCCTGATGCTGCTTCGAGACCAGATCGTAATCCAAGTGGGTGATGAAGTGGACGGCATGGTGATGATCCGCTCCGGCGACAACCGTCAGGGAGTGTGTCCGATTAAGTTCCTACAGGAGGTGTGACGCTTCAGACGATCAAATTACGATTTGATGACAGTAAGTTGATTTCTTTAATATAAAACTAACGTGAGGCTCAGACATATCGATTCGAAACTGTCGGACCTTTTCCGACGTAATAAAACGTGAGTTATCCGTTTGTTTACATTAATAAGTTGATTTCTATGAACACAAAATATTTACCTTGGAGTAGCAAGGTAAATATTTTGTGTTCATTGAAATGGACCTCCGCAAAGTAACGCCTGATTCAATAATAAGTTGATTTCTTCTCCGTGGAATTAGAACTTGAAACTAACACCATGTTATACCTCGTTTTAAAGATCTCAACTGACGCGGTTGAGTTGATGGCCCCAATCGGGCGGGACTGAGAGTATTACGCGCGGACAACGTCTTTTAAAGTAGAAAATAAGGTACTTTCGTATATAATGGGCCATCGAAATTTCCATTATTCCGAAATGTCTCGTTGTATCAATTAGTAGTAAACTGGAATTTCATTTGTGTTCTTATTTTAAAATCAATAGCGTAGTGGACAACGATATCTCTCAATTTTTATAAATAAGTACAGAAGTAGAATCCTAACTAAAATAGAACACTTCGAACAATGGTTCTTTATTCCTAGGCCAAAGTAGGTTATAAATAAAATTAAGTAGCTAATTTAGAAGATAGAAACGCATTTTTTTTTTGTAATCGAATCAATTAGTAAGACATCAGCTAACTTTTTATGGATGATAATTTTAAAATTTTCAGAAACGCGGATCATTTACAGAAGAAACCCACACGCTCTACGTCCCGAAACCGATCCAAAGTGCCCCCGTAACCCCTTGCGATAGTGAAGCTTCCACATGGTCCGACCGGGCCTCTTCCAGCCGGCAGTACTACGAACTACCCTCCACTTCAGACAATGCTCGGTACGACGAACGCCCTTCTACATCCGACAATACTAGGTACGATGGCCCTTCGACCTCTGATAAAGCTCGTTACGAGGAAACGATGGAAGGTGTTTGGTGGTGGCGGAGACCTTTAGGCGTTCGAAGAAATCAGTGCAGGAGGTGTGGAGCGTCGTCAGCCACTCGACCTTTAAGAATGATGCCCTGCGCTGGGGTTGCTCAAGAACACGACGACCTCGACTGGGATGGCCGCCGTCCGCTTATGTCGCGTGAACGCCCACTTCTTTTCTTCAGGCAACTCTTCATATGAACCGTACGTTACGCATATGCACCCCGTTATCCAAAACGTTACGCACTATCATTGAATCGTAACTTTATTCGGTATGAATAAGGGTTTTTTGGAAAGTTTTACGTCAGTTGTAACTTGTAACGTTTCAGGTAGTGGGGTAAGTGTTCTGTAGTGTTAGAGCGGAACGCTAGCAGGGTTTTGAATAACGCGCTTTTGCACGTTCATTATTAATTATATGAATTATTGGGATAGTAAATTGGAAGTATCATCAGATAACAGGTGTAGCCAGCTGGTCGATTGTTTCAGTTCCATAGCGTACGTTATTTATTAAAGGCATTTAATGACATTAGATTAGGAATAGGTAACTTACAGCATTGTCGATGGTAACTTATTGTTTCGTTAAGTAGTTTCACTGTATCTTGTATTTATTAAAGCTAATTGCCTTTAGTTACCACATTTTGAGGTAATATTTCAGTGTCGATAAGAATTGCGGCCTACAATAAAAATAAATTATTTGCAAAAGATATTCCTTCCAACGCAACATGTTATTTTATACCTGTCTACATTTACCAACTTGTATTTTTATATTTACACCTAAAGCAAAATAAAAATATATACGCGATTGATTACTTTCGTAACATATCATTTTGAAATTTATAGTTAATTATGTATTGTGATATCCTAAGGTGTTATTAGTTAGCGTATGATTAAGGATAATTTTAATGATACACTTTTGTTGCGTTTACAATGTTTTGTGAATAAATATTATAAAATTATAGCATTTATTATGAATTAAGGGGTGGGATAAAAATTTATAACGAACAGCAAATCTATTTAAACATAACATGAATCCGGGCCCATTTATAAAGCTACATAATATATATATATATACTTTTATTGTGTATTTTATATTAATCGATTTTACACCTACTTTACAGTAGCTTAATTCAATGTGTTACGCTAAGCTAAACCTCTATTTATATAATTATGCCAATTCTATGAACTTCAAATGACACGCACGAATCTAATGTATAATATAACCACCGACATATTTATCCGCAATCACGACTACAAATAGATACACATGTCCAAAGTAAAAAAAAATCGATAACGAAAATCAAACATTAAAGATTTTAAAGACGAAATAGTAAATTAGCATTGAAACGGAAAAAAAATGCTTTTCTCATATCCTGCGTGGTTGAAGGTGTTGAAATTTGTCTACTGTTAGAAAGAAACTAAACTATAGAGTTATGATAAATTCAATGTAATTGGCGGAAAACGACAAAAGGCTTTAAAACTGAATGAAGGATTATACGAGTACATAGCAATGGAAATACCATCCCAGCACTCTATAGTAAAAAATCAAAGAGTAAAAATAAAATTAGTAACAAATGGTAAAATTTACTGTCAGATTGTCGCCCTGTCACTGTTTTGTACATGACCTTGACGATGACCCGTAAAAGATATAGATAACCTGTAAGGTTGGTCCCAGATTCGTATGAATTTGCGTTCCTTAACTGAGAATCAAAACGAATTTTCAAGTAGGTTATTAGATAGGTTTGTACTAATATTAATCGAGACTAGTGTTGGAGTGTAGGTTAAGAAATGTCCGGGGCATATAACGATGGGTGGTAATGTATCAGCAAGGTGAACATAACTTGTGGCAACTTTCTTAAGTATCATTCGAAATATTATAAACGGGATGTGAACCGCGATTACCTTTATTGATCATCCCGTTTATAATATTTCGAATGAACTTAACCGTGAATCATTAAAAACTCTTATTTCTTAAGTATATTTTATTAGAGCCATTGTTTTTATAGTAAGTGTCCTGGCTAGACGTGACCATGGCATGTTAGATTGATACTGCTAAATCAGAGTATTTCCCAATCGAACACTAATATGAAACAAAAATATATCCAAGTTAATCATCGACTAGCAATTTTGCAAGTATGTCGACGATATAATTATTAAGGCAACTTTCAAACTAACCTTAGGTAGTTTGTCATCTATAAAACAACTCAGTCGCGTTCCCAATTTGTCAACATTCTTGAACATTAGCCAATTTAGAATAGCGTGTAGTTGAACTGTGTGGTTACTTTAACTGTTTGTACACCTTGTCCGTTCAATTGAGATTACGTTACTTCAAATTCGTTAGGAGCTATTTTACACGTACTAATTAGTACTACTTATATTATCGGTAAACGTAAAATATACGCAAGAATCAAGAATCGTAACAATTGTCACTGACAAACGTTTTCTAGTTTATTGCTTAGATTGTATTCATATTGTTTAAAAAAAACAGAACGACGTACTGCTACCGGCAATAATAATATCAGATATAATAATATCGGCCAATAGAGCTCGTCAAATCTTTTGAGTTTTATTTTATCCGATATTATTTCCTTCCGATTACTGTAGATATCATTAGGTATATTTTTTTTACGTAGGTATTAACAATAACCAAAAGTTATACTTCACATTATAATGGTTTAACAAGGTTATGTTTTTTTTTAGGTCAGATAGTTACTCTAAGCGTGGACCTTGCCAAGTGGAAACTAAAGATCAAAGCATGCGTTTCATGATTCATTCGCTATAAAGCAAATGAAAAAAGTAAATTTTAATTATTGAAAGGTTACGTAGATGACTTAATGTGATCCTAGATCCCATTGCTGCGGTTTTGCTTATGAAATCGATGTATTCGTTAGTTTTAATTTAGAGGGTGAGTTTGCACTCAGTAGCCAAAGCACTAGATAGGCCTACGATGAACAATGGAGTAGCGTAGGATGAAAATGAAAAAGGAATACATATAATAATTAAAATAGATAGTCCGTTATGTTTGGTTAGCAAACCTACTGGCTGAGCACTAAAGTAAAGTCAAAATCAAATACATATGGGAGATGTAGTGTACCAATAACATGAAACGGCGCTCTAAAATATAGAGCCATTAAAATACTTTGATGTCTATGATATTTGATTGGTACGTTGCTCATCTGACTTCCCTTGACAAGTCTGTAGATAACTGTACTGTAGAAATAAATTAGATGCATTTCATTAATCCCGGTAAGCTATTATTGTATTTGCATCATAATACCAATTTAACGGCAAGAGCATAAAAGTATTTCCAAGGACTTTTGAGGCGGCCTATTTTAACGTCAATCCCCGTTAATTCGGCTAAGCATTTTTTTAAATAATATAGTATCTTTTTAGTTACATTAACAAAACTAATTTAACTTTGCTTTAATGTTAACTAATTTTAACTTTGTTTACATTTTATTCCTGTATTTTATACCCACCTTAATAAAATCTCATGTTCTTTCGCAAACCTTTGTCGGTGTCCCATGTAGCTCCAGCTCTATGTAGTTCCTAGTTACTCCTCTTAGCTCGTATTCCTTAAACTCAAGTCTGTCTCCAATCTTCAATCAATTTAAACTATCTTTGAAGAATCGAATAATAAAATGTATACTGACTTTGACTTGGCGGTACCTTTATCTTGTCCGCACAAAATACTCTACTTAAAAAATAAACTTGTGCGCGTATTCATAAATGCCGTTAAATATTTTATTTAACACGAACCGTCCCCCAATGTTTTAAAATTAATGTATCTGTACAATATACAACTAGGAAGTTAACCAAGTATCATAGGGCACGGCGCATTAACGTAAGGACTAAGGAGATTATTTACAAGTAAAGTTTAATGTAGATAGATAGATAACGTATGAATGTGATACCCACCAAGTTCCCAGGTCGTGAAAGATCTTAGGTATCTTGAATCCTTTGTAGGAAACAGTAAATCTCTTGGGTTTAAAACCGATCTTGGGGTAAAGCAAGTTGACCGGCCGCTTAGGAGCTAGACTATAAGAAGGAACGCAAAAATCAAGTGGCACAGAGCATGAACTTAGCAGGGGGAGAAAGGGGATAAGTAGAAACCGTCAACTAAAGGAAAAAACAGAGAGAGACAACGTCATTCTAGAGTAGAGTCAAAAGCCAGGGCCTACACTGTTTTGGTTATTTCTTCAAATACTTAGGGGAGTAGTAACAAGTTTGAGTTGAAACTTAACTTTATATGGATGGGATAGGCCCGTCCTGCAGGCTTATTACGTAACTCGCTCGCGATCACCATCGTCTTCATTTTGACAGTTCATGTATGGACTGACAATTGGCATCGGAATCAGCTAGCTGTCACATTCATACAAGAACTGTCAAAATGAACACGATGGCGATTGCGAGCGAGTTACATAATAAGCCTGCCGGATGACTTTGATTAACTTATTGGATTATTTATTTATTATTTTTTTATTTATTTAGAGGATCAAATAAAGGATTTAGGATACCTACTGCCTTTCTTTACGGTACTAACGACACTTCACACAAATAGGAAACTTACAGACTCATGAAGATGTATTATATTTATTCAAAATAAATATAAAAAATAAGAAATTAAAAATATGCATGGCTGCTATTATTATTACACACTTACCTGTATTTTTCTGTGACATAGAAATTATAAAAAATATCAAATATATTAGTATACCTTACTTATCTATTTAGTAAGGATAATCAAATCACCCAGTGTGAAGGTGAAAGGTGTCTATTGTAATAATTATTATTTTAAAATTTAGTTTTGTTACTTACTCTCAACTGCGATTTTTGGAATAAATACGGAACCAAATTATTACCGAAAATACCTATTTATGTATTACGAGTATTATTAGATTAGGTATAGTATATTATTAAGATTCCCAAGTGAGATGTTTATTAATATTATACATGTAATAAAAGTTATTACGTTATTAGTTATTTTTAGGATATGAATGTGATCGTTAAATATAAATTATTTTGTGTCTAATGTCCTTTCTCCTAATAGGAAGGAAAAGAAGTACCTATAGAGTAAGTAATTAAGAATAAAAGATATTGTAACAGCGGTACTGCGCTTCGTGGTTCGTTTTCGCGTTTATGGTCTACTGGCTGATTTTTTAGAGGAGGTATTTTGAGGCAGCCTGAAAACTTATATATTATATAATACCTACTCCCTTTATAATATCTAATTACATAGATCTGAAAGACAACGGGGCTTAATGGATTCTTGGATTTTAAAACACGTGCGATTTTATTTACGCAGAAACTGTTCTTGAGGCAAGTTCAATTTTTTTATGTTTTTAAGTTTAGCCAATTAATTGTCTTTGAAAAACCTAAATGTGTATTTGAGCCACATTGAAATTTTAACATAATGTTCCAGATAGTAACTTAAAATAGACATAATCTACTTATCTTACAAAATCCAACGTGGGACATAATATTTTCCAGCTTAAAGGGTGCTTGGTGGGACGCTTGGTGCGTAAAACCGTGCGGGTTCAAATCCCGTCTGGCACACCCGAAAAAGTTTTTGGTTTATTTAATAACATGGTTTTCGCTAAACAGGCACATTGCTAAGAAAACAACTAATAAAAACAAACTGCCAGACAAATGTGAAAACATGGCCATAAATAACTGACTATCATGTGTTTTGTAGTTGGGTCTATTGCATATACATCGCTCACTTTTTAAATATATGACCACGAATAGCGAAGTACATAATATAAATGACTGTCGGAGAAAGGTCATTCAGAACAAATTATCCAATGAGCTATTATTGTTAACACACGTTTAGGTAAGGTGCTTTGATCTCAGATTATCAACCAAAATTAAGTTAAAAAAAAAACTTTTTTAGACATATATAATAATATGCATTTAATTGTTTGCCTTTCAGAAAACATGTAAAGTCCAGTGACAAAATAGTTATTAAAGAACACTAGGTACGTTTCCCTTGTTAAACATGTATGCAAGTGTACATTATTAATTTTATGTTGATAAAATCCGTTGATTTGTACTGAAGTTTATAAAGAGTGTTTTGTTAGATGAAATAAATATTGTGTCATGTATTTTTTTTTAATGCATCCCTGTTTCTAAAATTTGATCCATCCTCGTCTGTAATTTAAAAAAAAGGATATACTGTCCTAGCCTGAGCCGTAGCTCTTGAAGGTCAATAGACTATTTCTGAATTAGTGAATTTACCTTTTGCTGATAGTATATTATAGTATAGTATACTATACCTATAGAAAATATGTTTACACTTTACACTTTATTGATTGGATGGAATGCGGTTTGTCCCATGCTTCCCCGCACCGCGTTGTCGATGGACACCGCTAAAGTGGCGCTGCCAGTTTGTCCATAGAAATTGAGATGAACAAAACGAAAGTGGTGAAATATTTTGCTCAATCTATACATATAATAAAATTGTAACAGGTCGATGTCTGTACATAGGAGATATTAAAGAAAAAATAAACTAAGGGGCCTCTATAAGCGCTATAGAAGCCAAAAATAAAAAATTTAGAATTTTTGTCTGTCTGTCTGTCTGTCTGTCTGTCTGTATGTTTGTTACCGCGCTACGCAAAAACTACTGTACCAAACTGAATGCGGTTTTTTTTATTGTATTGCTGGAGGTCTAACTTAAACTCCCATGTCGCGTTTTTTTCGAAATTCCACCTAGAAGTCGAGATATAAAACAAAAAGGGGGGGTCCACCAAAAATATTTTTTGATACATTATTTATTGGGATATACCAAATGAAAGAGGAAGAAGTCCTGGGTTCAAAAATGTAGTACATGTAATATGTTGTGATGATACTAAGCAACAGAATAATAATAAAGTTTATTATGGATTAATTAGTTCCGCTATTCGTTAATAGATGTCGCTAGGCTATATGAATGAAATTATTCGTACCTAGGAAGTATCTATTTTCAAGTTCCTTAAAGGAAAAAAGGAACCCAGAATCACTTAGTTGTCCGTCTGTCAAGTTCCTTTTCCTCAGGAACGCGTATAGGTATAAAGTTGAAATTAAACCGGTACAGTAGATTTGCGGTCCCTTGGAGTTATGAAAAGATTAACCCTTAAATCTATACAATAACAAGGTAAAGTCATTAGAAAGGGTGTTTCCATACAAATCGCCGTGCTCTCAAAAAATATTGGGTAGTTAGGTATCCAGTTGTCTTAGAAATTTGAAATTTTGTATGATGGTGGATCATAGGTTCCAATATAAAATGACCTCACACTGCCTACATTTTGCTTAGGAACAGGGCTCTGCTAACACTGGATATTATATTCACTTGCCGAATTTATACGGAACCCTCGGTGCGCGAGTCCGACTCGCAATTAGCCGGTTTTTACAAAAAAATGATTTATAATAATCCCTATCTCTACTAATATTATAAATGCAAAAGTAAATTCGTTTTTCTGTTTGTCTGTTACGCTTTCGTGCCTAAACCACTGAACCGATTTTATGAAATTTGGTAAGTACTTACAGAGATAAAATTGACCTTGAGAAACGGAGGAATTTTATTTTAGACTTTTTATTAGACACAAAAATAAATAATTATGTGCTTCAGCGGTTTAAAGAAGACCTGTGGAGGGGGCAAAATTGGGTTGACAATTAATATGGTAGGTAGTAGCTATCGTTTGAAGGAACCTTTTATTTCATATCTTTAGGGCATGAAATGGCGTTAAAGTTACTTAGAAAACTAACAAATCTTAAAAATAATTAGGTACTTACCTACTTGATGTATATTTTTTTTATATTAGTCTACTTGAGTGTCCCACTGCTGGGCAAAGGCCTCCCCTTATGTAAAAGTGCGTCTGTCTTTTGCCTTCTTCGCGCTTAAGAGGCTGACAACACCTAATTTTGTTGAAATTGATGTTATTTAAGCACTTTTTTAAGAAAAAGTACATACGAAAAAAAATTATGTTAATTTTCATCATATTTCAAACACGCTGGACGGACTCGATACATAACTGAACAAAATCGCCTCGATAGAAAATAATTGCAAAGATTAGTCTTAAAGTCATCATTAAACGGTTCTATGTCTTTATTTTTTCGACGTATGGGTCTGCAATTAAAAACATGAAGTCAACATATTCATACCTAAACGGCTAACGAGTCATATTTCACAAATAATCCATTCTTTTTTAAATTTCTTATTATTTGTGTCTTATTTGCAAAGTTTTAGACGCGCGCCAAGCTGCCGAAATAGTTTCTTTTCTTTGACTAACAGGCACTCGAACCGTATGTGTGAAGAGTGGCGCTGCTCAAGGTCATTAGCTGTTGACAGCGCCTTAAGCCGATGAAACGATTAAAACTAAATTTGGGATGGAAATTGTTATGGTCCCGGGGAAGGGAATAGAATAGTATTTGCAGAAATTGACAAAGATGTGAATAGGGGAGTAAAATTTACTACGAAGATGTAATACCCAGTAATTATACGTATTTAATTTGTGCTCTAATTGAATGTTTGCCTACCACTAAGAATAAGCTACCCAAAATACTAATTCTACGCAGACGAAGTCGCGGGCAAAAGCTAGTTTGAAATAAGTACGAGAAGGTTGCAATAGATTATTCTTTAAAGAAAGAAGGACAAGAAAGAAAAAAGTTTATTAATGACAATCACAACACATCAAATAAAAAAAACACATAAAACAGCAGATAAACAAATAAATTGTCACAAAATGGAGACACATGTTTAACTTTTTTGTAATAACACGGAAAGTGATCAGGAGAGTGCTTACCAGAGAAGGGCCGAACAGTTATAGATAATTCGAAAAAATGACCGAATTTGGGCAAAACGTCTGGCTTTGTCCAGAACTAACGGTTTCTTCAGATTTTCAAGTAGCTCCGCCTCTGGGCGGTATTGGATTCTGTCAAGTTTTTTTTTTTATATAAGAGGGGGAAAACGAGCACACGGGTCACCTGATGGAAAGTAATCACCACCGCCCAGGGACACCTGCAAGACTTGGGGAATCACAGGTGCGTTGCCGGCACTTTCAAGAACAGTTTAAAGTTTCGAATCAACCAACCAGAGTCGATCATTTAGAGATGAAAAGGTGTGCTCTTTGATATTGTGTTGTGTCGCTGAGTGTGTAAAAATAGTGATAATAATGCATATGTTAGTAGGAATAAAATAAATAAAATAAACTAGGTAACTGATTAATACAAATATTATTTACGCGGAGGACGACCTAGGCGCCCTCTAGTGCGCGTACGTGGAATTAGATTCCAGATTTAGTACAGCGCCCTCTATCGACGATCGATCGAACTGTCAGTGGATTTCGGCTAGAGATACGTCATTAAGGAATGAGGCGCGAAAATATGAAATGTTGGAGTACAACCTTATTTGCAGTGTGACAAAAACTAACAATTAAGCAAACAACCTATTACCCCAAACGCATATAAAAGAAAGAAAAGAAAGAAAGAAAACATTTAAACAAAACTACTTACTACTCTTTACTACTTTTTACTTCTCCGTTCCGTCGTGGTTAAAACACTAAGATCTAAGATTCAGAGCTTTCCTTTAAAAAAAAAAAGTTACCTAATCAACTCTCATACAATATAGGATGACGACAGTTCACAAAGGCAGATCATTTTATTGTCTTAAAGCTCTTGATAATTACCTATCTCTAAGTACTACTGTATTTTACTTGTAGATTTCCAGGTTTCCTTTTTTTATCACGCCATCTAGTATCGTATTCATGCCCTACGTCATAGTATCAACGTGTACATCCGAGTCGCACGTCACGTTCGTATGCGTTCACCGAACTTTGCAACTTACAGATTCTAATCATTTCGAACAGATGGCACTATATCAAGAACATTTGATAAACGACCGACACTATTGTGTGAATTTTTAGCAAATAATGCCTACACCTTCTTTAAAGAACAGTTATCATTAAAAGTGTAAGCAGATGGTGGTCATTAATTAGGTATAATTAATTTATACGGTGAAGTACATACCTAAATCCATTCTAATCATTAACGTATTATTTATGCTAACGTATTTAAGTATTTAATTTATGTAAGTATCGAACCGAAACCTAGCATTTCGCTCGCCATGCTCCATGCGCGAATCAGTGACAGTGAGGGCCGACCCTGCTTCTTGCCAACGTGTGTCGATAACCCTGCACCAACCAGACGCGGACTAACATCACGCCTGCGCCGCGCCAGTGACGTCTTTCGACGGCGGCCTTAGCTTGGACGCATTCCTATGGATTCGCAACGTTCAACTTTTCATTCTTACGCCAATAAAAACGAACGATAAATAAATAAGCAATGACTCTAAAAATTAACATTTAATATATTTGAGAATTCCTAATAGCTGGTTTATACGAATAAAGCAGAAATAAAAGTACGGGCAGTTTTAATACCCAAAGAAGCGAGCGGTCCAGTGCACCGCCGTCAGCGCGTTGGAGATTCCTTTACATAGATGGCAGCACTGAAAATATTTGACATTCCCCGCATTCCGATCGCAGTGGGCTCGGCTCAAATGTCAAACGCGATTATTTCGTCAACAGTGTCGTGGCGCGCTAGTTGGATTTTATGAAATAACAACAAATAATACAACAGTGTAATTGCCGTAAAATGGATGTTAAACGTTAGAATTCAGTGTATTTTTTTGCTTCAAGAGAACTGGTTGCTAGTTGTGTTACGCGGTTAGTTTTTGCGATGCGGTATTGATTTTTATTCTTCACCGGTTTTGTTACGCTGTTATGAACTTTTTCCTAACTTATTGGAGCTAGAATATTTTATTGTTTATCCTTGGCGTGCTGATAGTTGTATCTTTTCAACTGTATTTGTGCGAGGACGTTGCTGATATCGTGGAAAGCTTACGGAATAAATTAAGTGAGTACCTTTTACCTACCTACTGGAATTTCTTAATGTTTACGTCTGAGTTTACCCAATTGAAACACTTTTTTGTGTCTATAGCGTTGTGTATTATCAATTAAATAATTTTAATTCGATTATGAATGCCTGTTAACCATTAATTTGATGCTTTAAATGCTTGTGGTAAACAAAACTCAAATTATGATAAATATCTTCATTTAGATGGTTAATAATTCAAAATAGTGATGTAATAATCATAAAACTAATAATATCAGATCAAAATCAAATCATTGGAACAAACAAGCAGTGTTTTGACTCTCATTGCGCGCAATCATCGTACGTACCTACCGGTTTGATTTGCGAGCAAAAAAAATTCGCCGCTACTCGGCAAGGCGAAGGCATGAAGCGTACAGCCAGCGAGGAATCTCGCGAACATAATAGCGTGGAATGCGACCGATACATGCGCGGACGCATGTGGTTTAGATAACAGCTCGATAACGCCCGATTAGCCAATGTGACCCGCAGATTCATTTCCCTTGTAATGCTGTGGTATGAATATAGTTCATAACGTTTCCGATTTGTTTGGAATCTTTATCAATTGATACACGAACACATGAACTTTGACATAAACAGTCGTTAGCGCGTAAAGTAAGTAGGTACCTACCTAATTAGAGGACTAAAAGAACTGATTTACTAACCCGTTATCAATTGTTATTGTAATAGGTACATAGGTACCTAGTTAGTACCTATTTAGTATTAAAACCTTGTCACAGAAAATTTAATTGGAGGATTTCTAAAATGATTTCAAATTAGAATACGTATAGGTACCTACCAATAGTTACAATTGAATCGTAGAGTACAATCGGTAGCAGAAGTGGATGAGTGATTAGGTATGATTATGGAGCTCAAAATGTTCTACACTCTATCTTATTATCTTGGTAGGAGAGTTGATTGTAGATGCTTCAAAACCACTTCTGCTGGCGACTGTACGCCACTATTACGTTAAACTAAATTGTTTTTAAAGTATGGTACCTACCATTCACAAATAAGATTAAATGTTCATAAAATACCTACCTATATCGACAGTCAGCAGTTCATCTACAATGTGGTAGGTATTAATTAAGTTAGTATGTAATTACTACTTAAGTTATTTTTTTAATTAAAATACAAACTATTAAGAACTAAATAACAATAAATTATATACTACTAATTAGTGTGTTATGTTAGTCTCTTAATTTTAAGTTATACCTAGTCTCTTAATATTAATTTTATTTAAAATCCTGTAACTGCTTCAAATGGCAATAAAAACTAACGAAATAAAGCAAAATGCCCACGACAATGATATTACCTACCTAAGTAATACGTTATAACTAAGTATGTTAATAAGTATACCTACTATCGTAACGCCCAAGAAAACCATTATCAGTCTCGGTAGTTCTGTAGTCCAGGGTAATTTCACCGTATTCATCAAATATGCTGCATCTCTTTCACGTTATCGACGAATATATAAGAAACGAGCCGCGAATCA
Source organism: Pandemis heparana (assembly GCA_963854515.1). Classification (NCBI taxonomy): domain Eukaryota; kingdom Metazoa; phylum Arthropoda; class Insecta; order Lepidoptera; family Tortricidae; genus Pandemis; species Pandemis heparana. The sequence goes on from OY978010.1 coordinate 10,484,234, forward strand.
TCTATCTCGCGGCTCACCTTAAATTCAGACGCTACAAATTGCGATTACAAGCCGACTTGCGAACTGGAATGTCGAACCAATATTTGAACTCGGACGTTCGTCGGTTAGCTCAATAAACACGTGTTCGATAACATAATCCGTTATAGCAAATCATAGAGAGCAACTATTTGCTTTGGGCTGTATTTCAGACGAGCAAATAGTTAAGCCGCTAACTGTCGTTGTGTTTAGCGTCCTTGTTTTCATCTCGAGCCGGGAATGTTCATTGCTAATACTGAACACAGGTCAGTCGCTCCCACAACGACCAGCATACATGCGTTATAATTTCAAAATCACGTAGTCGCTCCTTTATTATATCGCTCCCAATCAACCGTTCATCTAATTTTAGGCCTTTCCCCCAAGGCGGCTGAACGAAACTTTCAAAAGGGATGCATAGAATTTGGGCAACCCTACATCAAAGGGAACATCTGCTCGTTCCCTCGCCCCCCAGGCCACGTGCGCCACTCAGCAGGGGTAGCCCAGCCCAACAACCGTCGTAAAACGCACCGCACCCCAAATGCGGGCTTCCGAACCGAGCCAATAAACACAAAACTCAACCTTACAAACAACCCGCAAGATCACTTTTAAAACTCTCTATCGCACCAAAATTATTATTTTTAACTTTCGGAATGTCAAGGTTCGACCACCATGTGGTTTTCGTCTGGAGACTAGCAGGTGATAATGTTTTACGTAAACTTATTCGGCACCATGCACAAACATCTGCCCTGAAAATAAAGACATTTTAATTTAAATGAAGCCGTACAAAATCTGTTGTGACCTTGTGACACTGCTGTCAATACTGTTCTCTCTGTGATATATAGAAGCCAGGGTTATGAAAATTTCTTATGATATGAACAAAAAAAAATCTGTTTGTCATCATGAAAGGCCAAAAACTTTACTTAATTAAAATTTTAGAGACCAAATCGGCTCTATGCCTGTCCATGTAAAATTCCTTGGTTTCAATTCTAAACCTACGAGTATTTATTTGATTTGTGTATTGCACGAGTTATCTGCTAACGAAGATTAATAATCACATACCTAAATAGCCCAAGCATCTAATCTTTATTGTCCTTAATTTAGACACAAATAGAATAGATAACGTAAGAATTTAATCAATGTATAAAGATAATTTAGTATTCAATTAGAGGCGCAGAAGTAAAAAGAGACAAAACAAAATACTACCTTTGGTCGGTTTATTGAAACAAAATAAATATTCTATCTACCTATTAACTTTCCAATACAATTTGCCGCTTTAAAAAAAACTAGGCAGTAATTAAACTAACGCTGTCACAACAGAATGTTTATTGATGACCATTTCCGTCATGTAAATGCTATGTCAACGTTTTACAAAAAGTTATAAGCAACTTGACATTCACTGAAAAATGCGGTTTCTTGCTGCCTTTGAATAACTGCGTGACCATCTAGGTATGTGTCGAAATATCCATTCGATGTACTGGCCGGCATGCCACCTCCGCTCGCACTCGTGACTGCGCCTCCGGCCAGAAAAATTCTATTGTGTTTAATGTATCCACCGAATTCCTCATCATTAACGCAGTCATCGCATCACTCGTCATACCGGCATTTCGTTAGCCGGTCCCTCCATCCACACCTCTTTATTTGTCTAAGAATGTCTTGTCCACTTTTGTAAGTTCAATGTCATCATGCATCTTTGTGTTCCTGGAATTTGACATCCATTATTGTGCTCATTATGATTCATCACAGAGATCAGTTGAAATGTTACAGATATGTGTGGAATCCGTTTAATCGTGGACCATTTCAGTACCGTGTCACTGTCGGCGGCGACTTGCGACAAAAGAAAGTTCTTATACTGTGTTACAAACACGTTCCCATTCGATACTGGCACGTTATAATCTATCATAAAACCAATAAATAATTAAATATTTATTTGAAATAATAATGTCGTTATATGTATGTGAAGCATAATAGCAAACAATAAAAACAGAGTAATTCTTAATGCTAATGATGTAATAAACATTTTTCTTTATTTATCGCTTCGCGTGGCCATCACAAAAATATTTTGCGTGGTATGCCAATTTAACCACGCGAATCTCGTTTATTATTATCACAATATTTGGCCAGTGTCATGCAACACCTAACAAATTTCGACGGTTATCGAGTTTTAATAATTACTATCTACGACTTACGAGTTTAATAACCTTTGTGTTGTATTCGCTTTCCCAGGTCGTACTGTAGTCATGTTTAATATTCTTGATAACTTTGTTTAATGGAATCTTATCGCTTTAATTGTTATGTATGAACATGAACACGGTGTACCATGTGCTTGGGAACCCGCGGTGGCCAATTGTATCCATGACTTTGCCACCGAACTCATTTATTATAATGATAGTAATTGGTCCGTACAATTCAATCTCTACATCTCATCATAAGGTCAGCTTATTGCAGCCTGTATGTGCATTGCAATCAAATCATAATGTTATACTCATATCAGATCAGCTCCAATGATGAATGAATGTCGCATTTTCACAGTGAATTGAATTTCTCTACGTACTATGGAACTGTATCTTCTTTTACTTTGTCCAAAAGCGACTTTTCAATGAAAAAGTTTCTCTGTTCTTATTTTTTATACATATTTGGCAGTGTATTACATGGAGTTATAGAAAGTCCCACAGAATAATTTTGTTCGCTAGCTTGTTCTATCGATTCTAAACGTTATATTATAGCGCCGCAGTAGTAAGAATGCGTTATCTGCCATAGCGTGGTCCATTGGCCGCGTTCCCGATCCCGGCGAGGTATGCGGCCGATCCACGTTTCACAACTCTTTGTTTGATCCGATCTGACTCCTCTTATTTACGTGAGCATTACTCGCGCGGCTTGGCTCGCGTCTGTCCACCGTCTAGTCGTTTACGTGCTATTAGGAATTTCCGTCGCCAAACTATTTGCATGCGGCGGCCTTTGGGACATATTTGCGGTGCTTTGTCGCCAGAAATAATTTTACTTTATTAGACATTGTTGCTTTCATAAAGAGCCGCCACGCATTTTTAAGATGTTTCTCATCAGACGTAATCAGGCCAGGTTGTTGTTTTGATTTTGTAATTGTTATTAGGAAGTGTTCAGTAAGAAATCAGTCTTCAAACTAAGGATCTCTTGTTTAAAAACATTGAATGTTTAGCTTATACTAAACGGCAACGGTGTCAAATATATTTAGCATATGACGTACCTACCATACCTACTAAACAATGACAGCATATTGTATAAGTCGAACAATGCTCAAATATTTTATATTATTATAGTAGTAGCCAGACCGGCAATCTGATCTGGCACTTTGGGTTGTTATGTTCTTCAAATAATTCAAATACCTACTCAAGACAATGGACTAAATACAACTTTTTGTTTTCAGGTAAAATGGAGAAGGTTGAATCTGCATTAGACGTATTGTCACGAGCTGCCACAATGGTGCAGCCGTGCCCGGCTTATCCTGCCAGCGATTCGGACGGTTTTGGTAAGTACCTAAGCAGTAGAATGCCAAGTATTTTTTTCTAAATACAAAGACTGTGCTCGATGACATGTCCTCATCCTCATGCATTAAACATGGCTATTACGCTGCATCAATTAATCAATATGAACGCTAATGAATCGTCTAGGAATTTGACTGCTACCGTATGATGTCTACCTACTGGCTTTTAGTAACTAGTGCTGAGATGTTGCGCGGCCTTGTAGGCGGGTCACATTCCTGATTCCAGCTCGCATTGTTGAATAGTCACTTAAAGGACATCGTCTACCACGTGCGTTTCTGATATTTATAGAAATTCGATTGATTCCTTAATACCTTCGTGTCTTCTAACGATACACAAATGCTACAAACTATAAAGTTTCGAAACACATTAGCTCTAGCTTCTGCGACACCGGGTTCACGGCTCCCGCTCTTAACAATAGACACCATTGTTAACGTGGACTGGTTTCACGATGAAATGCTTCATTGGCAACATCGCAGTTCCAAGTCGATCTCTTTGCCGGAATGTGACCGTCACGCTGTGATTTTTTTGCAGTTTTTGTGGAGGTATATAGTGAGAAGCAGTCGGCCGATACATCCGGGTGAACTAGGGGAACTACGGAAAATTTGCAATAATGCTCGTAATGTTGATTCGATTTATGTACCTTTCTCTGCAGTATACTTGAACAATGGAAGTATATGTCGACTAGAAAGCAGAGTTTCTGGGACTAAATGCAAGTTGCATATCGCGTTGCGTTCCCGTGCTTTTCTCCGACCTACTATCCAACTGCGCAAGCATCCTTTTGACGTCTCTGAATGTCTCTGATATCTCGACCTACTTGGATCTGTTGTAGCTCTTAATTTACTGACAAAAAGCATAAATTGGACGACACAATTGTGGAGTAGGGTTGACTCATGTTGTAAGAAATGGCAAATTTTTTGTAGTTTATTTTTTCCTTTACAATTTTTTTCTTTTACACACCTATGTATAGTAGGCGGCAAATAAGTAAAACGTGGAGGGGATATGCACAGTATGAAAAACAACATCATTTCCATACTGCGCATATCCCCTCCAAGGTTTACTTATTTGCCGTCTACTATACCTTACCGCCACTCACAAAAGACGATGAATGCATTTGATATTCATCTCTTCATTATAGTACTTAACTACTTATTATGAAACATTTTTTCTCAGTACCTAAGTATTACGTTCTGCATCTTCATAATGTATTTTCACATTACCTTTGCTACACATATTAGCCATGTTTCAGTCAGCATTATTGTATTATGATATTTGGCAGAATGGTTACTGTTCTTCTTCTATGAACCTGAAGTCGTTATTGCATTACATTATACGGATATTACGTCTCTACCTACGTTTATAACGTCGATTACGTTAGCTTTAGATAATATTTAATAGATACTTATTTTTATAATACAAAAAATTAACAAGTTCTTTGTATCTTCGCGCGAAGCTAAAATTCGGCCATAGAGAATTATTTCGAGATAAAAATTTCACGGTTCATTAGTGAACCGAAGCTATCAGCAAGTCCCAATAAAAATCAAAGCCACCTCTTCTAATTATACTGCGATCGTGCATTTTGTTCAGAGATGTGTCTTGCTTATTTGTGTTTACAAACAGTGGTCAGATTGCGAGTAATTATGTAATGCGATGACAGCGTCGCGGGCGCCGCGTTGGCGCTCACTTTCGTTGCGCTGCGTGTGGTGTGCGCGGGCGCAGCGGCCGTGCGAGCGCGTGCGACTTCGGCACAACAGCCAGAGAAAGCGTTCAGGAATTTGGTCGGACCACATCGTGTTCTCTAAACTCACCTTGATTGAACCAAGCATATCTGGCGTAAAATCAGATCTGGCAATGGTGTTTCAAAACTTTCGGAAAATAATTTTGAATTGTCATCTTAGTTGTCTGTCATCTTACTTCTGTGACTGATAGCTGCGAATGCAAAAAAGTAAATAGACACAGATTGAACAACGCAATTAAAAGTCTGTTATCAATAACATGTAGCAGATGTCTAGCTCTCTAGAAATGCACTGCCGACATGTCAAGTGAAATGCAATGGAAATGAGTTTTATTGTGTTAGAGATTGAACTGAATGTGCCGTGTACGTTTATATCCGGTACGCAGAGGCGGCGTGTTACGGTTTCGAAAAGAATGCAGAATGTAGGTTGCGTTGCCGACTACAGTTACAAACATTCTTAGGTATGCAATCGCTCTTTGCTGATAAATTGCTAAAACTAAAACATATCCCAACTTTACAGTCAATTCCTGCAACGCCAACTCTGCGATTATTTAATATGTCAACAGCGCTGTCACTGATAACTGTAAGCAAGTAGTTGCTTTGGATGTGTTGTAAAATTATCTCATCTAATAACTACATGTCATATTTGATGTTTCACAAAAACATAATTGAAACATGAAAGCTTTTCATTAGCAAATTCCAATGTGAATTGATTAGTTAGGTGATAGCAGAAATGCGAGGTGGCGTGATGCAGTGACACGCTGGGGCAGTCCGTCACACGGCACGCATCGGAGGAATCCAGATGGCAATGAAGTCATCATGTAGAATTTCTAATGGCCAGCGATTCCATTTCGTTGACAGTGAAGTGAGAGTACCGGTATTCCAGCAATTCGGGGCGTCTCGCGCATTGTCTGACGGATCACATGTGGGCTCTAATGAACTCGGAAACATGTAGGTATCATCGATTGTAAAGTTATACCAGCACTTGATTAATTTCCAGATTGTTATCTGGTATTTTGTTCAAATTCTAGCAAATGCAAAACTAAAAATGATTTTAACGTAAAGTAGGTAACTATCATCGATGTCTCCCCGCAGTTCTATGTGGACACAAGAAAACTAGAGGAGATAACAATGCCTGTATTCCAAACGTAGAATCTGAAGACTTAGGTACTTAATCAATTATTAGAATAATAACATCATTAACGCGTTCTAGTACACGACTGGAATGCACATTTTAAGCGTTATCGACCTTCAAATTATTTTAGATGATCGTGATGATCCCAACAGATGTTGGAATGCCAACCTCCAGTATTATTACAAATGTGATTTTTCGTGTACAAATTTGTTTCTACGTTTAATGTGAATACATTTTAATAGACGCGTATGGAATGTTGATAGTCCGCAGACTGATTTTTCTTGTGACCTTTGAATCAGTCGAGTTATCGCAACATATCTTTTAATGCGAGGATGTTTACGACATTAAGAATGTTTGGAATGCGTGTGCTTAACACATGAGATAATGACCGAATTCCCAATAAACAGTCCATTTACGAGGAATGCTGGCCACTTTCGCAAACTTGCTGATGCAATGCGAGTAGAATAAGACACGACGTCAGTTCGGTTGAAACACTTAGTCATAATAAAAATTTCAAGATATCTCTACGCACAGAAGTCTTGCACCAAAAGAATCTTGATAAAAATTTTATTGATAAAGAGTTCATTCTAATAAAGCTGACTGAAGCTACTTATGGCTTAGTCAAATCTCACTCGTCGATTTTATCACACTTCCAGTACCTAGTCGGACTAGATTTAAATTGGGGATGCGTTTCCAACTGCAATGGCAATTATAAGTAAAGAGTAAAGTAGACACTGCTAGCAAAAAATGTTAATATGTATACTTAGTTGGGATTTATTATTTCTCTATTCGACAGATTCCACGGCATGCTGACGTCACATAGACGATATTTACGCGTCACATTTGATACGTAGGTATAGGTAGGAACCTCAAATCGCGCTATCAATCGCTCGCCATCCTCAACTACTAAGGAATCTCCTTAGTTAAGTCGCTAAGCATGTCAGGGCTACCTCGTACATAAACTATACTCACGTGCTTGTAAGTACGTGGCGCTATGTGCTATGTACCAATACTTCGCCGATCCTTTTATAACGACCATCCTTATATTAGCTCTGCATTGTGGCGTGTAACAATCAACGGTGGCCTTGCTTACATTGAATCTTAATCGTTAGCAATTGATTACCTCTAGGAATTATAGGTACAAGACGGTACTTATGAATTGACCGTCGATTGTATTGTAAATATTGGTTCTTTAAAGAGATTATTATTTATCTCAACCTACAAATGATTAAACAAAGTACCTACTAACACAAGACGAAAGCGTACAGTTAGACCTCTAGACCTACATATCAACGGCACTACTGCACACACACAACATCAATCTAAGTGTAGATCCAGGCTTTTAAATCATTGAGAGGTAACTGATATAACTTGTCTTGTCTTCCTCGCAGTTGTTCCTTGCAGAAATGACCAAACACTGATTGGTCCATAAAATTAAATGAAAGTTCTGAATCAGTAAATCTGGTTGATGAGATCCTAAATAATGTTAAAACTAACGCGTTAAGATTAAGCTTAAACCAATTTTCTCATCAACCTTTCTCCGGATATACAAGTTCTTCCAGAGGAAATAAATGATATCCATTTCTCCTCAAAACCACATCTTAGTTAAAAACCGTCGGAACATCTTGCAAGAAGGTCACGGGCGAAATGCACATTACGCAACTGAGCGCAGCGATTTGTGTCCGTCACGGTCCGATCCCAACTGAGGGTAGGTAGTAAGAGGTTATACTTAAAAATTCCACCGGCTACGTACCATGACCATCACACATTTTAATTGCATACTTAGAAATAATGGAGGCTCGATTTCCTTGGCAACGGAGCTGAGAGCGCACGAATTTAATGCAGTTGATATACTTGAATCTGTAGTACACGACAAGAGCTTGGTTTGCCTTGATTCCGTGAAAACACGTTAGTAGAGAATATCATTTGGGTATGCAGGGTATGGATAAGGATAAGGTGGATATGGTATGGCTTTCAATGGTTTATCCTATTAGCACGGTTTGATATTACAGATACTGATATTTTACGCCATGCCTTATAAACCTTTATCAATTTTAATCGTAAGCAATTAAGTAAGTTATTGCTTTTGTGAGATGACTTAAATTGAATTATTATTATTACGAGTAGCTTAGCGGTATTCAGCTAAGCATGCATTCTTAAAATATCATTTTAATCTCAAGACCGAGTAGAGTGAAGTTATTTGCTCAGATTTCTAGCGTTTGCGGTATTTAGCAGTTCAATATTAAATGCTTGACCCGCTCTTCCGTATGCCTACTTAAGAACAAAGTGCGAAATCTTCTCCTTTAAAAGAATTTGTACACTTAGATAAACAACAATACTTGATAGTCGTTTATTTATCTTTAAATGTTTATAATTTTAAATCTATACCCAAATTAGTATGAACTCTGCAATGTGGTTGAAAATTCAATACGCCATCTAGGGAGTTCATTAAGAAACGTTGTTCGTGAAGCGCGTTTGGGCTATTCCTCCGGAAAGTAAAGATGGCGCTCGAAGTCCTGCTGCCGTTACGTTGCCGAGTCTGGCCCACAGGTGGCGCTGGTAACCTTATTTGTACATGTTTGAAATTATTGTAGCCCCAGAGGTGTTCTCATGGAGTAAACGCACGCGCGTAGAAGAAAATCTATACCGAGTGCGACGCTGAATAAATTATTAGCAACCGACGTAATGCATAACAAGGAAGGCTAACGTTGTAGGTGGTAACAATATTATTGTTGTACGTAATTGTTAGAAATCAAGCCTACATGGCCACATTACAAATATCACTGTTATTTAGGACGATAGCAAAGTTTATTCTGATTTCGTTTATTTTGCCCGGGTAGGGTCTGTTCAATTTTCGTTTGTTAGTACTAACTCTACATAAACACGATAAAGTTTGAAAAGCCAGTATAGTTTTTAAATAAAATCGGCAGTATAGTCGGCTATCGGCTATTAAACTAGTGAAAATGATAACGTCTCGTAATAAAAGACGTTTTGAAAAATACCTATCTCCAACTAAACAAAACACTTCAGACAAAGTTTATTATAATATAAGTCGGTACTAGGTAGTTCTACAGTAAATACAGATCCCTTGTTTTTGTACAGGTATTCGTATTGTCCTAGAAGTAAACCATAAATTCCCTGTTTTTGTGCCTACAATTAGCACGTATAGATTTACAAGACAAACAATAAAGTCAACACATTTAGTTCAATTTGTAACCCAAATTGTAACGTAACGGGAAAAAATATCTAAATAGTTTTGATGATTATTTACCATTACATTCGCTGATTCTTGTGTAAAGTTTACATTGCACACATGCCATAGAAGCTTGCTATAGTTTTCACATAAATTTACACCACTCTAGGAGCACTCTAGGACTATTAGAACTCCGCCATTTTAAATCACCTATTTTCCATTTTCCATTCCATTTTTTTACTGAGACTATCCCTCTAGCGGGCGTATTAGCTAGAAGGGTAAGTCTGAAAGTTTCTAAAGGCACAGGGACGAAACATCCTTCATTGTTAAACTTCCCGTCAATCGTCCAATGCCAACTGTACAACTGGAGTTCAAATAAAATAGGCGTTTGATTGCAACAACACCATTCGATGTGGAATGCGGAATGCGGCGGCTTCCCGCACTTTCGCCACAAACATCCGTCTTCCGCGACTGCACTGGCGTTACTTTTGTTATGTAAACACCGCTGCGAAATATTTAGACAGGGAACTAACCCATTGACAACATTGACTGCCAATTTTTTGTACAGGGGAAATTGCACATAGTGTTACTCACTAGCTGACCGCAGTGCCGGACCTAGCCCTTATCCAGGGCATAGCCATCAAAATTTGTTGCTCGCATTTGGTATTTTCTCTGCGAGGCAACTGGAATGGCATAAATTTTGATGGCTCTACCCTGAGCTAAGACCAGAATTGTAATATTAATAAAAGTGTTAACTATCGTAGCAGCAAAGCATACTACAGCCGGTTCTGGCTATATTATGTTCTCACTTGACTTGGAACAATACAAATCAAAACAATTAGACTGAAGGCTGAGGCTGAGTCTTGTTCTCAACTGACGACTGATCCGCATACATCAGTGCCGCTCGGCCAATTTACTGATTTATACTTCAACTTACTTTTTATATAGGTAATAGGAGTGACGGCAACAAAGCGTTTCTCAGGTTGGTTTATATAACTGAGTTAACGATAGGTAATAAACATTAAAAAAGTGGCAACTGAATTGAGAACTTATAAGTAGGTACTCTTTTTTGGAGCCAATTAATAAGTATACATATTGATGATCTTTAACAATACATATTTATATTTTTTTGTCTTTTTCATTTTTTAGGTACCTACCTACCTTTGTTTTGTAGTTTCTATTGCTTGTTAATACAACTGGATCAGTAAATTTTAATGTTTTTTTTTTTTTAAATATAGCAATCTTTGTGAAAGCACTGGCGGTATCAAAAAAAAGACAAGTATGCGGCCTATTTACAAAATAAGGGTCTTAATTTGATAGCTGATTCGGAATACCATTTGATACAGACTTACAGGTACCTACTTTCAGTACCTAAATCAAAATATATGTATTAGCGTAATATGTGGTGGTATAAATTTACATAGACAACTTGTCTAAGACAAGCGTTAGGTGGTCTATGCTGTAGCTAGATTATCATGTCCTTATCTATTTAAGTTTTCTATACAAAGAGTAAGATAAGAACAACACTTTGCTTTTAGCTCCTTAGATCATAACAATTTGGCACGCGTAACTTCATAACAGCCTCGGGACACGGAGGCAGCTACTGGCTTCACGTTCACGCGAATCGATTTGAATATATCATGTTCGAATTTTAAATAATTCTTGCCCCATGGCCGTTATTTTGTATGCAACCGTTTTTTAGAACGCCGAAGCAATTTGAATTTCGACTACTGCAATCGATATTTTTGAAATTTAAGTGAAATTTGTATCCGTTTCCGTTTGATTTTTTTAGACTAATTTGCTTTTGCACGCATTCGCTTTTTTAGAACAAATTTTAAGTAAGTAATTTTATTTTAATAAGTATATTAAGTACAGTAGCTACCATGTTACTGGTTGGTGTTTCAATAAATATGTAGATGAAAAACAAGCACGCCTTTGGTATTTTAATTAATATACTCCAAGTTGACGTTAATTTACATGCGCACAAGCTTGATAAATTGACTCAAGTACAAAAAATATTATCGATACAATATGCATTACCTACTTTCCAGTTGTTATTAAAATTATACAACGCATTCTTGGCATGGATATACAAATAAGGTTTTCTTCCGCTGGGAATTTGTGTTTTCGATCCTTACCTACTTAATTAATTTTTTGTTAAAAATACTTTTGTTATGCAAGCCTGAAAAGTTATTGTTTGGGGCGATTGCTTGTACTAAAACCAGTAGGCTTATTGTCTAACTCGCTCGCAATCGCCATCGTGTTTATTTTGACAGTTCTTATATGAATGTGACAGCTAGCTGATTCCGATGCTGATTGTCAGCCTATACATGAACTGTCAAAATGAACACGATGGCGATTGCGAGCGAGTTAGACAATAAGCCTGCTGAGCAAGCGAAGGACTCTAGAATTGAATCAGGAGTGAAGCTGTCTATATCGATTCTTCCACCAAGGTTGAAATTAAGCGTCTCTTTCTATGCAAAATGCGTTGAACGTATTCTCACCGTACGACCAACAGACTTTTGCTTGTAATGAACAAAAACAGTTGCCTTTATTCGATGAAACCAATGCAAAACAAAGAGTAATGCGTCATTATATCAATTAAGTATATCAAAATATTGATGTTTTAAGCACTAAACTTAAATTTCAACATTAAAAAGTGCTTTAGGAGTATTTTGTAGGTTTTGACTATTGAATAAACTTTCCTGTGATTTGTGTTCGTTTCTTTGAAACCTCAGAGGGTTTAAGTAGCTGCAAAAATACTAAAATATTCAGATGAAAGAATAAGAAAAGCCAATACAGAGAGTATTTTCCCACTGTTTGCAATTTTTGAAGTATCATTAGCGAAGCTGAAGCCTTAAATTAATGATTGCAATAAATACCATCATTGTTACAGTCATCAACATCACTACGCTAATCTGATACTCCTGGGCCCCGATTTTTGAAAGCACATCACTCAAAAGTACCACTCGAAAGTGGTATAAATCTGTTTGTATCTTCAAAACTACGGCTCTAATCAAATTTTTGACTAGTCCACGTGATTAATGAGAACCGTAAGTATCTTCTGTGCTACTCGTATTTCAAATTCAGCACAATTTTTCACCACTTTCGAGTGGTATTTTCACACATGTGCTTTCAAAAATCGGGCCTCTGATACAATTTGTGACAGACAAAAATATACAGCTTTGCAAATTTATAGCTTTAATGGGAATTACTCATGCAGCTTATAGTAACATAATATTTAGCCATTTTGTCCATGACATCATATCATGAAACGAACGAGAACTCTTCGCCACCAGTTTAATTAAAAGGATTGTAATTGTAGTTAAGATTTCGTAAGTGCTACACATGCGTGCAAATAATCATCCCTTAGAGCGATTAGGAACTCGTTTCGAACGGATACGCGCCCGCGGCTAAGTGGCCCACTGAATTACTCCTCTCATCCCAATTTCGTATTAGTTATACTCCTTCATGCTTAGCGTTCAAGTTATTGATTTTTTTGTATGGCTTCTGTATTGTGTTGTTTGGACTTTATTTTGTCACTAGTTGTTGCCGCGACTTTATCTGCGAAGAATTCATTTAGATATCTCGTGGGAATTATTCAATCTGTTTGCCAAATTTAATCAAAATCCATGTAGGTAGTAATTTTTGCCATTTCCGAACCCATCTTGGCAGGAATTGGGTAAGCTTTGAATGCGAAGATATTTTATACAAGTATTTTACATGTACAGACACCGATCTCTTTTAGATATATCTATTGTATGTATGGATAAGACGGTTAATTATTGGTTGATCGGCCAAGAAATTAATAAGTTACGTAGCTGATAAATTTTATTTCTCAAAAATATGCTCTGCATCCGGTGTTGTTAGGACAATGGCTCGTGATCTGTATCATTTGTGTCTTTATTTATTGTAGTTTTAAATTTTGTAAGAGTAAATTTTATATCTTACAATGCAGAAGTGAAGGACTTCTTACTTGACACTATAAATTTAAAGTTGGCTTTCTTCAAGGCTCGGGCGCGCGCTCCGCTTGAATGCCGCCGCCGCGCCGGAGCACAAAAGAATAAAAGAAAAAGAAATTGGGAAAAATAACACTCCACCCTTTAATTACACTCCACTGAACGAGGTTTCTTGTGTAAGGCGATCTCACAACGCCTTGGCTTAACTACGAGTTTTATACAAAGACACAGACAGCGTTCATAAAAGCTGAATTCTAATTCGTTTCACTCGAGCCCTCCGTTGCAATTTGCTGACTTGACTTGGGTCTTCTTGTGTTCAACGTGTTATGTAACGAAACTCGTACGTATATAACACGTTGAACATAAGAAAACCAAAGTCAAGTCAATTGTAGAATCATGTCGTTATTTACTAAATAGTCTAAAATATCGAGCTGTTTTGACGGAGCAGGCTTTTGTTCACCACAGCCCGACAACCCGCTAACTTTTAATTAAGAAAGTTGCCTCATTAGCATCTTCAGATATATAACTCATTGCGGCTTACACAATATGAACTTTCCTGTATTCCGCGACTACTATGACACGAGGTTTTATTACTTGCACCTAACGTTTCTCGTTTGTGCCGCGAATCCCGTCGGCTTAATTAAACTAGCGGCGCCAAGCGCCAAAGCCTACCTGTCGGCGAGCCTTTGCCTCGCTCTATTAGACAATAAAAAACTAATGCTTATACGGTCCTGCAGCATCGCAGCAACTTCTCACAGTTCGACTTTCCCTCCCCTCCCTCGCTCCTCACTCGTCTCCAAATAAAACAACCTTCCAAGGATACAACCACCGTAATTTAAAACTCGACTCTTAGTATTTACAAATCAATTTGGACTCTACTCTGCAAAGAATAGACACCGATTTATCTGTTCGGTATCGGCATGCACTTAGCGTCGTTGCAAATGATCTGCATCCTTATGTCGGGGTTCGTAAAAATCATTGTCGAGGTTGTGTTTCTGGCTGGAGGTAGTAGCAAGGTGAAGGAAGGTGGAAGTGTAAAGGGGGTTCATTAATCCCCGCGCCCTGCGCGCACGCACTTTCATGAATGGACCGAACAGGTTGATGTATTCGAAATACAGGCTGATGTATTTGTAAAATAAATAAGCTTAATATTTTGAGCATATTACCACGAAACATTGCCTGTTCTTACAGATGTTTACGTAAATATGAAATAGGTCGTCCAGCATCAAATGTATTTGTACCTATTCAATTATGTATGCGTGATGAATTCAGGTCGCCTGTGTTCTGAAGAAAACAAATTTAAAATTCTCCAAACAACGTTTAATGCTAAATCGGCTCCTTGCCGATTTAAAATTTGTGATGTCATCAATTCCTTTGTGTCGCTGGGAACAGAGATCCCTCGTAATCGCATTCGTGTCATAAAATCGGAGTGACCGAAACACAATGGGATTGTGTAAATAATTTACAATGTCCGCTCCAATGATTATTACGGCTGCAACGCTTTTGCTCTTCGCATTTGTATTTATAATTGTTAGTGTGTTAAAGGTGTTAATTTAACATTTGATAATTAGTTGTGGTATTGTCTGCCGGGCGCACAGCCTCCTGTGAACGCAGGGTTCGAAGGAAGCGCCGCAACGTCCGGCCGCGTGGATGTAGCGTGATGCTCTTTTTGCTTTTTGGTTTGTTTTTTGTTCATCTCATTTATTTATTCCGATGTAATCTCTTCCAGCTCGTTTTTTGTTCAGTCTTCCTTCAGTGTTACCTGTGCCGGTACGCCAATGCCTTGTCTATTGGTCCGCTCCTGATCATTTGCTAAAATCTTATAGTTTTTTGCCATTTAGTTCTGACTCACATGTGCATTTGGAGATTACATGAGTTTATTTAATACCTATTTCAAGTGTTGATTTTTAAGAAATATGTTATTGTTGTTTGACGCAGAAAACTACTAGTGTTTGATTAAGTGTGTTGCCCGAGGGCTGTGATGATGGAATTGCCAGAATATCTGCTGCTTCTTGCTCAGACATCGCTGAACAATCTTGATCTTCTTTCGATGGAACCTCCTCATTCGCCTAAGTTCAACCTACCTCTATGGCAACCGTGGGTTGCATCTCCCCAAAAAGGTACATTATCATTTGATTTTCTTTAGCTTTGTCGAATGGATAATTAACATTCAAGTTGTCAGGTTTATCCGGTACGACAATATGTCGAATGCAGTTGAGTGCCATAATTATTTTGGTAATTAGCTAAGTAGGCGGTTATTCGGGTGGCGCCAGCCTCGGCTTTTGTAATGAGTTTGGCTCTATAAAATTACTCTATCTAAATCAAGCTTGATGAGAATGAGATTGGACAGGATTCCAATTAAAAGTTGTCGGCCCCGATTGGAGGCTTCCCAGGCTAAGGCTCAATAATTCCTCGATCATTTCCCACGAGTTATTTCCACATATACCTATCATCTCTTCAATATTTGTAATTCCGTATTTCAGAGTAGGTACTTATTTTTCCTTCTTGTTCATTTATTTTGAAACGTGTGTTTTCACTTAAAAATAGTACCTACCTAACTAGAAAGTTAAAGCAAATATCTGAGAAATAAGAGTAGAAACAATATTAATATTTAACAGTTCCGTTGTAAGTATTACTTGGTTTCTTGCTTGGTTTCTTACACGAGTTATAACAAAGTGGATTGTAGTAAGTTCTCAATCAGCACTTAATATAGGTCGTACACCGAATAAATGTTGCAATGTGATCGATTAGGTACCTTATAGTAACATACCCTGTGTTATCTTACAGCTAGGGGTCGTTAACATAGGTGTACCTCCTACCAACGTTGGCAAGACTGTTGAATCCTGAACTGATAAAAACCTACACATTATACTCGATGTCAAGAAGGCCTGCACTTTCGAGTGGTATTTTAACAGCAGCGATTAAAAAAATCGGTCCACAGATATCAGTTGCACACTATTCTATTCTCACGTGAGATTGGTCCCTTGGACATTTTTGATCAGCGTAATTTATTACCAGAAGTACTTCAACATCAACTCAAATTGTAAATTATCATGAAAAAGTCTCATAATATAATGTATTGTTTGTCACAGAGACTCCAAGCACAGCGTCTAGTGGGGAGTCGGAAGGCGATCGCACGCTGTCCCCCGAAACGCCGCGCGCGCAGCCTAAGGAACTCACCGGCAAGTGGCGACGCGAGCGGCGGACGCGGCAACCTGAGTACAGGCCTAGGTAAACAAGGAGTACACATACGTTTTCCACATATATTATAATGATTTAGTACAGCGAATTTAGTAAGTACATAAAAATCTTCAATGTCTTCTGAAAAAGAAAAACTAACGTAACATGCAAAGAATATTAAATAGAAAATGAAGATATAACAATTCTAAAATAAGTGTAAAGAAAAAAAAAAGAAAATTACTTAGGTATACAACTTTCACATGCTTTTCATGTTTTCACTTTATGATATTAATATGGAAATGGAGCACCTGTGCTTAGCTTAGCTTCTCGTGAATTTATATGTGTCTTTTTTGTCACTAAGCCGGGTTTTATGTGTCGAGTGTCAAGGAAATCTGAATATTTAAGAACCTTATAGACTAAGCCAAGGCGAAGCGTTTAGGTCAATGATAATTGTAAAATGTACCGACTTAATTAAAAACTAATCACGTAGTAATTGTACCTATGGATACCGACTAATTATGGATTATGTTATTCCAAGGCAGTTATACTACACTGCTTTCATTAGCAATGAGAAAGTCAAGCTTGTCTTGTATACTAACAATTTAATATATTACGAATGTTTGTGTTATTTTTTTTTATAAAAAAAGGAAGATATCGTCCAATGCACGATACATTTGGAACATATACTTATGTTGAGCTGTAATGACAATGCAATCATCAAGTACTAGGTATCGACCAAAAGGGAGCATTAAAAAAATAGAACTGCCTTCAAATGTAGCTTATTTCCGCCTATACATTTCGTAATAAATTGTACATATTAATTAGGTACTACAGAAATTTCCAATCAAAACATCTGAAGTCAGCTAAAAATTTTATTTACTACATAATAAAATATACCTGTTGATAAACTCGTTACCAACCTCAGTACAGAATACGCCTCTGCTCTAATTTAATTTTTCCTGTCCTTTAGACCTAGGCGGGTTCAAACTCTGTGCCTAATTGTAAAAATCTGTGTTCCAGAGAGAACGGTAAGATGGCGCTGCGGTCGCAGTCGTTCAACGAGCGCCGGAGCGTGCCGGCGCCGGCGCGCGCGCCGCACAGCGACGGAGAACTAGCCGACGATGACGAAGCGCCCGCCAACCTCACTGTCAATGGAAAAGGTAAACCTACACCATCACAGAATATCTACTGGCTAGGCTAGACAAACTATGGAGATGGGATAGGGCAAAATGGCGGAAAAATGTTAAAGAGGCCAAGACCAAAGGGTTGTAGCGCCGCAGGAGAGAGAGAGGCTACACACGCAACAAGCTGTATGATTCCCCAAACGAACGCCGCCCGCTGCTGCACTTGACTCTTGACTGACAATCATAACTCTGAAAATTGGTCATACTGGGGTTGGTTTTGGGAGGTTGATTGGTGAATTTGGTTGGTTGATTGTGATTGGTCTGAAATAAATGTTTTTTTTTTTTATAACTCGACCAGGGGCCCAATTTTTGAAAGCATATCACTCGAATGTGGTAAAAATTTGCTTATATCTTCTAAACTACAGCTCGAATCAAATTACTAACTACTTCACAAGATTAATGAGAGCTGTATATAAGTAATTTTCTTACAAGCTACTTGAATTTTAAATTCAGCATGACTTTTCACTACTTTCGAGTGGTATTTTCACGTGTCCTTTCAAAAATCGGGCGCCAGTTCGTTCGTAGGCATTATAGAAAGTCAAGGGTCTAGACGTCGGTCGTGTGTTGGCGATGAGATTGACCGATGTCGCGACAATTTGACTGATTTCGTAAAATACCTACATGTTTATGTTATGCTACAGGTACTGGATCGGTTGAGTTAACATTGTTAACTTTAATACACATAATCACAATACGAATACGTGCGGTTGTTATAAGCAAACGAACAAAACACATGCAATTAACCGTCTCTTTACTTTAAATGGAGCAAATTTTTCGCTTCTAAATAGGATTATAATATGATTAAGTGCTCATCAAATTCTACGGTCTGTTCATAAAGCCTTAATTACAAGTAAATGAACTCTTATTCTTAATTGTCTCGAGGAAAGAGTAATAAAGGTAACATTCTTGTGGGGTCCTTAAACAGTCGCCATTTTAATTTATCGGTCGTTACGTTACTTTGTGAAAACGGAATGATAGTCAAATGTTTTAAGTAGGTACTCGTAGTATTTAATGTTATGACGCCACTTTTTAACTGCATGTTCCTTATTGTAGACAAAATGAGCATTAAGTGACGGAAATGTGGGCCTATCTCATCTACGCTATTATTTATCAAATTTAGCGTTACGACGTAATGAGGTATATAGTTGACTTGGACGGTAGAATAGAATAGAATAGAATGCCTACCATGTCCACTTCATTCGAAATTCAAGTTTGACGAGAAACCATAATAGGTACCCACTCAAGTAAACTTTAGTGAAAAAATAGGCTTTCATATACGCTGTTTTAACATTATTCCTTTACCACCATAAAGTTCAATGTAATTTTGTCCACTTTAAAATTATATTAACATATATCGTCACAATTTATGAATTGTATAGAGTAAGTTCCCTAAATATGGACTAGTCACATAATATGGACCACGAAAATATTTCGCTAGATGTCATTGCTATCGCAGTGAAGTTGGGCGCTTTCGATGCCCTTGCGTCGCGCCCCACTGTCAGTCGATTGCCGCGAGGCTACATAGCCGTGCGCGACTTTGATCGCTATTTTAAAATTTTAGGCACATTTTATGTAATTTTACGGTGAGTTTTGTAAGTTTATTACTACGTTAATTACAGCAACTTATTCTTGAATCTCCGTATTCTAGAAACATTGTTTTGTTACGGAATATTCTTGATATAATGTGTAACTGTACGTCATACCTATAATTTTTGTAAAATATTTAACGCTCAAATGGTACTAGTTTTTATTATGGACCGATGGTGAGGTTTCAAATATGGTCTAGTGGTCCATATTATGAGGGATGATGACAATATGGACTACTCGTTAATACATAATTATATATTCGATATTTTATCTGTTTAAAGTCATGGCATCGAAATCAAAGAGGCAAAAATGAGACAAAGAGTCCATGGCTATGGCTATACTGGCTATTCGTGAAAAAAAATGCGATCAGCGATGGGCACATGAGGAATGCGCTGGTGCAGATGGCGTTTCGTTTTTGTGTGAATATTTCAAACTGTAATGTATAGACATTAGATTTTGCATTAGGTATGCCAGAGAGGGGTTTTACAATTATATTTGTTTGTTATTTGAGACTGATTATAAAAAGACGTTCCTAATAATTGTTAGCAAAATTGTGGTTATATCGTATTAAAAATATCATGGTCCATATTATGCAACCTTTTTTAGTATAAAGGACCTAGCGGTCCATATTAAGTTACCTCTGTTGTAAGAATTACGTTTTTTCATATTTTATAAAAAAGAAAATTTTGTTAGAGGATTTGTTTCTTTATTGCATTTTTATTATAAAATGTAAGTACTAGATAGTTATTTGACTGACTAACAGTAATTAGACTAGTTTAATTTGAAAATTCGGTGTTTTCACCATGATAAATAAGCTGGTGTTAATGGTATTTTATTTTGATGGGAATATTGCTAAATATAATGGTATATGAGGGCGGGATTTAAAAAATATATTTCTAAATATTCTTATTATTATTCTTATTCTGTCATTTAAGACTGTTTACATAAACAATTCCTTATAATTTTTGCAAAATTAAAATTATATCATACTCAAAATATCATGGTCCATATTTTGTACCCCTAGTCCGTATTAAATACCTAGTGGCCCATATTAAGTTACCTTTTTTGTAATACCTAAATACGACATATTTTATAAAAACGAAAACATTGTTTGAGGATTTGTTTTTTATTGCAATTTCGGCATAGGATGTAAATATCTAGATAGTTTCTCGACTGACTGACGTTAATTACAGTTGTATAACTTCAAAGTTCTGCGTTTCATTACATTAAATCCATAAGGTAGTCCATATTTAGGGAACTTACTCTACTGGTCCGTAGAGTAATAACCATTTCTCCTTTCACTCATCATTATAATAATAATATCACTAATCTTATGACCTCCTGGTAACATAATTATGAGCTGGTGCTGGCGTTCTCCCATATTTGGTTAAAATAATTTAATCTAGGTCGTCCTTTTCCTCTCCTTCCTTCAATTTACCGTCCCAAAATATTTGTAAGAATACTATCATAATGAAATACTTTACCAAATATGATTATTCTTCAGCTGTTGTTCGTTTTCGTCAATACATCAAACCAAGCAAAGTTGTATAACACTTCTGTTATCGAAACTGACAAGAACAAGCCTTTTGTTTTAACTCCTTATCTTACGGCTGTAGCACAAAGGGAGGAAACTCACCGTACTTCCAGTAACATAAGTTAGACACTTTGTATGTTTGACCTTAATCAGGCGGCGACGGATGTACTGTTTTAGGAGATATTCGCACTAAAAATACAAAGTGCATTAAGTATTTACATTTTGTGTTCGACTTCTAAGAAGTGAAATGATCATTTCTATGAAACTATTTCACCTACGTACAATATAAAAATGAATTATACCTAGTCTTTTATTTTATTTTGAATCTCTATCTCATGAATACCTAGATAGCCTAGTTAGCCTAGACAAAGACGAGCTCTATTGGGTATAATGACAATAATGAACGTTCCATACACAATTATATAACCACGACTAAGATGCTTAGTGCCCAAGTCTATCAGACAGCACTATTTAATTAAACCTATTAGTCCTATTACACTGTAAATATTTAGCGGGATATTGACCTAGATTTCTTCTTTTGCCATAGATTTAATTATTATTGTTTTGTTATTGGATTATTGTTTGGATTGGCATAGGTTTTTATTTTGTAATTAATATTTTACTATGATTTTGCATGCCAGATGCTGGTGAAATATGCGAGCCGTTAATTGTATTGTGCTTTACCACCTTATGCACCATATCTCAAGCGAAATAAAGTTATTCTATTCTATTCTATTCTATTCTATAGTAGGAGTAGCAAGTCGAAATGAAGAGCCAAGAGTACTATAGAACATCTTGTATTTATTAAGCTTTTATTCAACTTACAAATCTTACAATGTTTGTTTGTTAGTTCTTTAAATCAAATCCTGCAAGCGAATTTTACCTACATCCAGCGGTCGGAATGATTTGAAGCTTTAAATGTGTAAATTGAATGGCAATGCAAGTTACAGTCAACAAAATGCAAAAGAAGATACATTCAATATTTTGCTAAGTATTGTTTGTATGAAGTACTACATAATCCAATGCGTTAGTTCATAAATACACAGTTTGTACAGAAAACATCCCAGAAGGCACGTTATGAGCCCGCGTACACTAAATTCAATTACAAACGTGCTCGTTTGCCAACCCGCCTACGCCGCTTCAATTATGTTCCAAGTTATCTGTAAGTACTAAGAAAATATATACGGCGATTCTGAAGGGACCGAACAAAAAAAGCGTCTTAAGCGAAATAGCCTTTTATGTGGGGAAAGACTACATACTTCACATACATGGGTACAGCATACATCTATAGTATGCTCATTACATAATTTGTTGCATTCTTATAAATTCGCCAAAATAAAACCGTCATGAGAATGACAACCAGACAACTAAACGTTTCCCAAGTCCAAGTTATGGTATTTTGCTGTCATATTTTAGGCACTCGTAACTTGCAGAGTGGATGCATTCAGCAATCACTTGACAACGCAAAAGTGAACTTCTCTTTAAAGCGACTCTACTAATTATTTAGTATTATTTATTAATTTATTTTATCTTTTTTTCTACAGGCGCTCCTCCAGAATACCCTGGCAAACATGAAGCCCCCATAGATATGCGGCTGCGCTCTCGGCCGGCTCCACCGCCCTATAACAGACCCTCTGTCATCACCAAAAGCGACACGCCGCCTGGTAAGATGATCCTCATTAAAAATAAATTTATCTATCTAATCTAATCTAAATAACCTATTTCGTGTCCCACTGCTGGGCAAAGGCCTCTCCTCTTCTTCGCCAATCTTCCCTATGGTCCGCGTGTTCCTGCCATTTCCTTAGATAATAACCCAGGTCGTCCCGCCGTTTATAGGTACTATAAATATTATATTATAATATAATCATTAAGTTTAGTCTTTCTGAGATACCTATGTATTCTTAACGACACCCTTAAGGGCATATTTGCAAAAAGAAACTCCGATCTCTGAAATATTTGTTATTATTGTTTATATTCTGGCTTCTCATCAAAATGATACACCGAGATTCAACATCACTTTCGTTACTTCTACTGTACCGTTACGTATATAACAATAAGTAACAAAAAAAATGTATAAGCGTTGTTGCGTCAAAAGCCATATCTAAGTTGTATATTTTCTATTGTTCCCAGGATCAATGTCAATGTGCGACCCAGTGATCGATGAACATTTCAGACGCTCCCTCGGCGACAACTACATGAACCTGTTCAAAAAGAACACAGAGAATGCCCAGCCGGGACCCAAACCCAACACAAAGGACCGCGCCAGCAGCCCCATACAGTTCAAGGCAGAGGAGCCCCCTAAACCTGCTAAGATCATCGCCATGGAAGTTGACGATGCGAGTCTCTCAGTCGACGATCACTTCGCCAAAGCCCTCGGCGACACATGGAGGCAAATCCAAACGTCGAGGCTAAGGGAAAACGAGAAAACGCAAACGGCAACAAAAGGCGGCGTCGACGACCACTTCAGCAAAGCGCTCGGCGACACGTGGAAGAAAATACAGAACCCCAAACTCAATCTGGACGCGGAAAACGAGAAAAAAGATTCAACAGCGAAAATCATCTCGAGGAGCGGCGTCGTGATATAAAAACGCCGCCGGCTGCCACGGTTCCGTTCACGGCTCGGGAACTTTACGAGTCATTTCACGATACCAACTCGAGTATCTATAAATTCCCACTTGTTTAATGTTAAGGAAGCTATCGTTTAACGCGTGCGCGGGTGCGCCGTCGCGTTTACGCTCGAAGGTCCGAATCCATGACAACCTGTTACCTATTAGGCTTTGGGAAGTATTTTTGTAATGTTATTTAGTCAATTAGTAGTCACCAGTTACACAATATAAGTTATTACCTCAATTTAAACGCTTCTGCACGATTCACTAGTACTAGGATAGGGATAAACTAAGTGTTGTAAATATTAGTCATTTTTCAGGACTTGATAATATTGGTGTGCAGCGTTCGGTGGGGTAGCGGTGAATTGTGTCTAACTAAACATGTAACTGTAATGTTCCTCATCTCGTTTGTAAGTTAGGGCTCAGTGGCTTCTTCGAATACGCGACAATGAAGTACCCATCGAAATTGAATGTCAGTACCTATTATGTGTAAATAATTGTAAGTTATTATAAGTGCTATTTATAGCTAAATGTTTCATATATTGTTGGAGCATAACTTGTGTGTGAGGGTACATAGTACGGAATCAAAACAATGTTAGATAGGGTAAATTCTATCAACAGATGGGAGGCTGTAATAAATATTTGGTTGCTGGATTTAGATGCTTGATCATTTTGAGGTCTTGTATTTATGAAATCATGTTTCGCATAATGTCCAAATGATACATAGTTAAATTTATAGATGTATGTCGAAACTGATAAATGTATGTTTGTCGTGCAATTATGAAATCATGTACTTTATCGACAATGATTCTGTCAATTTGCAATTCACAGATAGATGTCAAATACTGGAACGATTATCTTAGTTTTAAATCATTAGGATTTCTAAACCTTAAAACAAGAATGTTGAACAACGGTATACATAAGACTTTGTATAGGTATTTAACAAACTAAAATCCTCGATAACGCTACATACAGATTTTCAATAAAACCCTAAACAAATGCCTACGCAACAATTTATTTTATATAATTATTAAGAAAAATAATTCGCAGCAAAACAACCTACATGATAAAAAATAACTTATAACTGGCTGTTATTAAAAGGTTACAAATAATGTGGTTTCTAACTATAAATTAATTATGATTAAAATGTAAATAATTTACTATTTATGCACTTTACCTTGTAAGATGTCGTTGAACATGCGCAAAATACACAATAAGCCTGAAGCAACGCTGTGTTTTTATTCACCCTCTAGGCAGAATGGAAGTTGGAAACTTGGTTCATTTTATACAGAAGCGAAGTGTGGCTTTGCTTAACGGCTTAAGTTAGTTAGCCTCCGGTATTATACGTGATGGCTTCCGGAGGGCTTCAAAAAACCAAGTAACGTTTGATCTGAATATTTCAGTAGCTGGGAAATTAAGTGTATTTACCTGTGTTGGCGGGCAGGGGCTCGATTTTTGAAAGCACATGTGTGAAAATATCACTCGAAAGTGATGAAAAATTGTGCTGAATTTGAAATACGAGATACAAACAGATTTATACCTACCACTTTCGAGTGATGTGCTTTCAAAAATCAGGGCCCTGGACTTATTCTTCTGTTAGGCAAGTACAGTTAAAATAATTAGTTGAATCTGATGTTACATTACGAAGGTCCACAGTAATTAACAAAAAATTATATACCTTTCTGCCCCGCTATCAGCGAGCAGTATGGAAGTAGAGTAGCGAGGTAATTGAATGTTTTTTTTTTGTTCAGTTTCAATTAGTTTATTCAAAAATTAATTTACATAGGTATTACATATGTAGGTGCGATATTTGAAAATAAACTTAGTTACAAAAACACTTCGTCGTCACAATTTAAAAATAACAAGTTTATGTAGAGCTTGCCAATGGTAGAAAAAAATAAACAAATAAGTGTTTCTTGCGAAATGGAGGTATATATCATACCTTAGACAATAATCACTTTAATTTGTAGTTGGTACCTAGTTATTTCACGTTAGTTAAGTATATTTATAGTTTATTTATTAATGTATTCATTAATACGGTATTAATAATGTATCTTTAAGCTAGCTTGTGCCCACAGCTTCGCTTCTGTTGCAGCATACCTCTAATAATAATAATATTTTATTACATGACAAACATATTAGGTATTATATATTTTATTTATTTATTTGGATCGTAGCAAGTGGACCAAAGTAGTCTCTGCCTACCCCTGTGGGAAAGAGGCGTGACGGTATGTATGTATGTATTTATTCTAAAAGTTAGATACCTAAACCAATTTTGTTACAAAAACATAAGTAACTGAACACCCTATTATAACATTAGATACAATTGAAACCACAAATTCGTAGTAGGTACTTTACGATAAACACTCGATCGATGCGTCATAATTAAATACTAGCATATTTATCAACACAAACATTCATGATAAAGTGAGTCTATTTGTCCTTTTACGTGAAGGCAAACATGCACCGAGGCCATTGGGTCCAAGGACTTTACAAGACATCTTTTACCCTAAAAAATATTAAGTAGTTACATGTCTTCGCCATAAAACCCAACTGCTACTAAATAAACTAAACGGTTAAGTGAATGAAGCAAATCCGTTTAACGATTTTCCGCATCCTTCTCAAACATCCCGTTTATTGCCATTTCCTATGAAGAAAAACGTTCCATCGGCCCATCGGCGCGAACGTAATCGCCAACAAGACAGACATATATCTACGAGGCTCATGTTATCACATTTTATGGGATAATAGGACGAAAAATTTTACTTAGGTACTATTTATTTACATGCACAAAAAAAAAGATAGCTAGTAGTTTATTTCATGACTACATTTTGTTTAGTAACTTATTACCTATTACGTAAGACTTTCGCATTTTTATTTGTCAAACATAGGTTACATTTAACATAATGCACAAAATGATCTTTTAATCCAGGCATTTTAAAACAAGAACCCAACACCATGTAATTTTATAATGTTTATGAAAATATTAAAAATGACGACATTTGTGTTTATGGATATTCGTTATTTAAATACGCTGAAAGTAACGCCTGAATGGTATCTTAGCTGAAATTTGGCTCACATACAAAGATTGAGTAATCAAATTTAAAACTAAACTTAAGTAGGTACACATCAAAACAAACAAAATAAATAATTATCTTTATTAATTATACATTTTTACTTATTCCAGAAAATCGATTAGCTCCCGCAGAATACCGATACAGCGAAATTCTATGCAGATGAAACAAATGGCGATCGTATTACCGATCGAAAATGTATGTTCTAGATTTTCAATAAAAATATGCAAAGAAGGACCATTTTTATGTCGCGACGAGGCACATTTTTTCATATCACCTTTTAGCGGATCCTTATGTTACGACACGCTTTTTCCCAATACCGCGAACGAACATTGGTACCTACTTTAAAAGGCATAATAAAACTTTATGGGAATAACACGTAATTTGGAAATGTGAATTTCGCATTTACAGACCGATATTCCATTTAAATTTTTAGGCGTATGGCAATACGAAGTGCACACTTACTGCTAGGAGATACCTACGTAAAACATAATACAAAGATCTCCACTTGGGCACGATTATTGAATAAAATAGTCAGAGCACGGTCCACCGACCGTTGACCTAAAAGCTCAAATACTTCATGCTTACACCGAGGGGTTCTAATACGGCTCATATAATGGCACTGACGCAGAGTTCGTGCTCAGAAAATAATGAAGAGAATAAAAAAGTAAACCTGCCCATTTGCGAATCTTTAGTGGGAAAGTATTTAGAACTCACCTAAATCAGGATTCAGGATTTTCTCGGCGGTTTTAGTAGGCACAGTCACGATCAGAGGGTCATTTTGGAATCAGATCACTCAAAGCTCCATTTGAAAGTGGTAAAACAATGTGTGTACCTACATAAGTATTGACTACAAAAATAGAGCTCAAATCGAAGTTTTGGACTAGATGACAAGATTAATTAGAGGTGTGATTTTCTGCTCTACTGGCATTTCAAATTCAGTGCATTTTTCACCACATTCTAATAGTACTTTCGAGTGGCGTGCTTCCTAAAATTGGCCCACTACAGGATAGTAACATTATAATTAAATTAATGTGAAGCATGACTAAAAATTCGGTAAGCTACTAAGGCTGGATTTGACCAAAGTTTTTATTCCAGGAATAAAACTTACTCTCGGATACTAATGTCAAAACGCCATACTATTTTGACATTAGTACCTATCAAAGAGTAAGTGTTATTCCTGGAATAAAAACTTTGGTCGAATCCAGCCTAAAGGAAGTAACCGTGTAGCGGAAAATGCGTTATTATCATTATAGGTAACTAACGATAATTTGACTAACAAAATTCGGGGAACCAACTATATAACTCCTGACACTCCTTATAAATTGGATTGCTCAATTTGCCCAGATTGATGACGGGGTTTGAAAAAGGTAAGTACTTAAGTGTATCTATAGAGAAATGTGTTGGACTGTTGGATAAAAGTTACGCTCAAATATATATAGGTACTTAATAACATTACGCAAACTTACAAGTAAATACCAAACAGTAAATACCTCAGTTTTACGCCTTCTGTTTTTTTGTCGCTGTGCAAGCAATTAATATTTGCGCAACCAATCTCAGGGCCTTTTATGCGTCCGTCGGACTATAGAAAATCAATTACCTGCCTAGCAACCCCTATTCGCTCGCTCGAATAAGCTGTTTATAAGTAGAACTGGTTCTTGCAGCTGTGAGTCCAACCCTCGAACTATTGTGTACTGGGTTAGCAACAGACCCGATTACAATTGCTGATCCGAGATCCAGCTAACTTGCCTTGAAAAGAGGGGAACGGAAAGTTTTTATTATTGTTTCATTCTCATTTGCGATTACCATCACTAGCTATGTAGAATATAGGTTACGTTTTACATGTCAAAGGCGTAACCACACTTACACACACACAATCACTTTGTAACCCCCTTATTCATAAACGCTCTATAGGTTTCTGCTAACTTAGCAATCGTTTGTCCTTATCTGTGAAAGGTAAATGCCGTCTTATTTTTTCATTGCTTGTATGTTCCTCTTTTTGATTAACCTACGTAATGTAATTTTTGAAAGCCACACTAAATTTTACAATGTAAAGTTTTTTGAGTGCAATCTAAATGTTGTATTACTTGATATAATTTTTGTGTTATTTAATTTTGAGCTGTAGGTTCTGCAATGAAACTAAAATTTTCTACTAAATTTATGGCTGAATAACTCCCCAAATGTTTATGCCGACAGCCAATACAGGTAAGTGCAATCTAACTACTGGAATTGAATCCTAATTGCGTTCGGACATCAGCATGCTTATTACGTAACTCGCTCGCGATCACCATCGTGTTCATTTTGACAGTTCATGTATGGGCTGACAATTGGCATCGGAATCAGCTAGCTGTCACATTCATACAAGAACTGTCAAAATGAACACGATGGCGATTGCGAGCGCGTTACGTAATAAGCTAGCAGTGCACTGTAGGAAATTAGCTGAAACCCTGTCTAATGCACATTGAGTAATGAATATAGGTCTACACATATTGTTCAGTATAAAAAAAATTAAGTCTTTCCTTTTTCACAGTTGTAGCTCAGTCCGATTCAATGTAAAGTTAATTGTATTTAAAACTATTTATAGGTATATAGATTTTTGACCCATAATATTGCTTTGGGAACTATAAATCCAGCACGTGTTTCCTAATTTGTTGCTTTTCATTGTTTTGTTTCATGGATGAAACACTGAAGTGATAAACACAGGGACCCGATTTTTGAATGAAAATGCCTCTCGGAAGTGGTGAAAATTGTTGAAATACTACATTAGAAGAAAATTAAAGCTCTAATTAATTAATCTAGTCAACTAGTCGAAAATTTAATTTTGTGTTGTAGTTTTGTAACGATATACAGCTTAAGATTCAGATTCATTTATTCGCAATAAGTGTGGATTACAATGGTCCTTGTTTAAATTTTAATTAGTACACATACTTAGCTAGTTTTAGCATGCAAATATGTGTAAAGTGTCCCAATGTCTATCATATGTCCAATATACAATATTTAATTCAATGGTAAATTCTAAGTAGAATAATCATTTATTATTTATTATTATTATTCTAAAATTTCAATTAAGTGTCCCAATGTCTATAATATGTCCAATATACAATACCGATTTCAAGATCGATTTCGATTTTTACCGCTTTCAAGTGATGTGGTTTCAAAAATCGGGCCCCAAATAACCAAAGTTGAAATTCGTGGTCAGAGTTCTGATAACATTAAGACTAGAAAGTAAAAAAATGTACGTTGCTTGGAAGTTATAAGCACAATAATGACAAACAGACACAGCAAGTCGCAGGTAGGTACTCGTGCTAGCTGTTCAGCGAGCTCTACATTGGTTGATTTTACCTTGTGGTTAGTCAGCTGCCAGCCGCACTGCCCAACTCGATTGTGCTTCAATCACACGGCAATCTCGTTTCATTTAGCATTTCTAATGATGAAAACCTAATTAAAAGCCTTCCAAAATGGAAACTGTAAATTTTGTTAACCAAATCATTCCTTCAACTATAGCGAACATTGTAATAGGTTGTTCTAGGAATGTATAAATGAATACAATCTGAAATTATTATCTGCGTTTACGGCGTTTTAAGTGATCAAGAAAAAATTATAAGGACATTCAGTCTTAATTTAATGAAAAAATAAAAAATAACTTTTTCGCCTAATACATTTTTTATACCTGCCTCTACAATTTATAATTGAGTTTTATGCGACATGATCATGATATTATTGCAACCATAATCATTACAAACATATATAGGTATGTGTGCTACAACCCTATTATTATTATTTGAGCAAAACATTAAAATAATTAGTATACTGAAGTACTGTTTACATAGGTAGCTATTTAACACATTTCGCTAAATACAGTGTTCATGTTGTTTCTCATTATTTACTTCAGAATTCAATAACATTGTTAAGTTTGAGTTCCACCAAGTTACTTTAACTATACCATTACATTCCGAGGGTGGTGAAATAAAAAATGTCTCAGATCGCAGGAACTTGTCGCACGAGCCAAAAGCGAGAGCCATAAACATGCGACCTGAGGCTTTCTATAATACCGCCCGAGGTGTGTATAGTAGGCGGCAAATAAGTAAAACGTGGAGGGAATATGCGCAATATCAAAAACAACATCATTTTCATACTGCGCTTATCCCCTCCACGTTTTACTTATTTGCCGCCTACTATACACAATTTTACGTCTTCCCGGCCAGGAAGTGAAAATTTTCGCACGCGTAGCGGGCGGTAAGTCGCTACTTACGGGGCCCGAGCGACGTAAAACCATGAACATAATTATGTTATTATTAAAGTTACTTGATGCAACCCACACTAAGTAGGTAAATGTGGAACACTGACATCAAATTGACGATGGTAATCTCTAACCAGATTTTTGTAAATTATAACACGCCATCAGCTTGTGAAAATATGACACATCTGCTTAATTTTGTTGTAATCCGCGGAAGCTTTTCCTGGAGAACTCTGAAGACAAACCAAATTCGAGCACTGAATTCGAATGGTGCTAGAGAATGAACACTCTGCCCACGCACTCGAATACAGTTGTCAAATCATGGTTATGGCGTAGTTCGCCATTTCATCTTGGAAATAATCTTGAATTGAGCCCGACCTGCAAAAGGAAAATATTATTCTAGAACCACCCAGGTTTCTATTTTGAGCAAACAAAGTTTGTGTAAGCAGCCAATCAAGAAACTTAGTTTTCTGTTCAACGGAGTTATCACAGAAGTGGGAGTTCCTACTTCTGATCGGTATAACACAGTTTATTTATAGTGAAAGACTTTCTTACTTTAGATTGATAATTGACTGGTTAGTGGGGAGGCTCTTAGGAATTATTAAGTAGGTGGTAATTTCTTTAAAAGTTCCTAAAGAAAGCAATCGAAGAATTTACTTTTAGTTATACATTAAATATTAGTCAAAGTATTCGTCTGAGAGTGAATAAATCCGGGATTTCAAAAAACACACTTTACTAAGAGTAAACAATTCATACATAATTGCTGACTAGGCAGCACTTTTAAAGAAATTACTACAAATATAATAACATTACTGACGAATAACGGCCTTACTCAGCAGATTGTCTATTAAAGTTTTCAATTCATTCCACGTTCAGCAATACAAAAAAGAAAAGAAAACAACGCGAGTTTCATAATCATTTAAATAATTGACTTTTCCGAATAAGGCGATTAAATATTAATATTTATCAGGAATCTTAGGTAACCTTGGTATACTATATGCTATGTAACAATACGATTAGGTACATAAGTTTTATATAAATACGATAAGTATTGGTGAAGTAAGCACGTTATACCAAATCTTATTACTGAGGATTGCTTAGTAACCCACAGCCGCTGCAATTCTATCAAGGAAATCTCCGCAATCACTGCTCTTAATCCCATCTTGCCGTTCGCAGCATCTGGAAATAAAAAGGAAGAAAAAAAACAAGTGTGTGGGCAGATATTGAGTAAATAAATAGGTGTATTATGATGGTATGGACAGGCCGGTGGGTTATTGTATCTGATCGCTATTGACATTTGACGGGGGAGCCTGAAACGCTGAACGCTTTCATTATTTACGTGAAGTACCTGTCCGGTGTATCGATCCGCCCGCTGCCCGCTCCCCGCCGCGTTCCCGAACCGTACTGGTTTCATACGAAAATTTCATAATTGCATCACCTACATACGAATGGATTCACGTTATGTTAAACAGGTCTTTAGCTGACCGACTTTATCGTTATAATTCAAATAAGCCGAGGTAAAAATTCAAACGAACGTAATAAATATGCCCACAAATAAAGGGTTCCGAACAATAATTACTAACACGGTAATTTGTCACGACGAAACGAATGAAGTAATTATTAACTCGTTGTACTTAGTACAAACAGAGGGTTGATACCATTAAACACGAGGAAAGTATTGATTGCGTCACCGAAAGTAAGTACTTTTGTAAGTCTAACTTACAGTTTACATCATGTAACTTAATAAATTATTTTTACGTTATAAAAAGCTCGTTTTAACCTTTTCCAAGTGAGTGATTAGCTAGTGACCTATCTGCCGAACGTCGAAATTCAATCTGAAAGCAATTAGTTACGGTATTTAATTTCCTGGTACCCTAAAGAGGATCAAAATGTGTTATAAATACACGCTAAATCAAACACACAAAAGGTTAGATAGGTACCTATTTATAACCAGGTGGGTTCCGGCAGAAAAGCTATATTTGTGAATCCCAAAACATAATTCAAAGATTTTGTATACTTACATTATTAATTATAGAACACAAAAGCCGTAGCGAATGTTTTTGTTCCTATTGTAAAGAAATTTTAGGGACATTTCTAATTATTTAAACAATTGCAGCTATAACTGCTGCCGTTGTAATAAATAGGGGCATTGAAAAATGCTTAGAACACCCGTCTGTGCATATTTAAACGATTACCTATTTCCAGACATGCCTACTGAATAAATCATGTTTCCATTTTCAATGGGGAAAAACGTATCACATACATTGGTTATTAATGGCAACCTTTATTTATCTTTAAACGCGTGTAAAGCCAACAATCATTTTATAAGTATGACCTTCAAGAATACCTTTGCTGCCGCTGATTTCGTTTGTTGTTTTTGTTATTACAATGAAGTTATTTTTGTTATAGCTTCTGTAACTATAAAATAAAAAATAAAATAACCAGAAACTTCGCCCAGCGATAGCTACGTTAAGAATACATATTGATTGAAGTTGTCCTATTCCGAGTTTGTATCTGGGTTCCGAGTACTCGACCTTCTAGTTAAACACTCTTAATAGGTACGGTGTGCCACACAGGACGGCTCTATCGTAAAATTGCATCTCAATACGTTACGTTAAGGTTTACAGCGATCGTAATTAGCAATGCGGCTCGTTGTATACTGTAAATAGTTTACAATGAACAATAGGATAAAAAGATGTCGTGATTAGAGGTACCCATCAGCTTTTACTCAATGTTACTTGTGTGTTCGGGTCGTGTTGTCGCCGCTTGGAATTTACTACCGAGGTAAGGAATAAGAATATATTTTGTATCTACTATTGAAAGAAACCTATAAGTTATCAGAAATATTTGATGGAAAAGGTGGCGGATACCGCACCACCGCGTATATGTAATCCGATATTAGATTTCCGCTTTCTACCGTAGAGTGATATCGGTCGGACGTTTTTTTATTTGTACAGGTAAAAAAATTCGGCAGTTGGTAAAGGATTACGTAAATAAATAACACATAGATTACAAAATAAAATAACTCAACATTTTTAAAACTAATTAAAACAAAACACGCACTAAAACAGTTGAAACTTAGCAAAGGACTATAGCGTTGGAGGTGGCACTGATAC
The DNA here is from genome assembly GCA_963854515.1 of Pandemis heparana. NCBI lineage: Eukaryota > Metazoa > Arthropoda > Insecta > Lepidoptera > Tortricidae > Pandemis > Pandemis heparana. The sequence continues at coordinate 10,518,304 of OY978010.1, forward strand.
ACTGCTGTTCCTCCAGGCGGGATACTCTTATAAAGCTAGAGATGTTCCGCGCGACGGGACCAGGACAATCAGGACGCATCCTGCCGCTCCACAATGCCAGTAAGATGATACTTCCTTTACAAAGGTTCTAGCGTCTAGGGACATTCAAGTTGCGAGAGAGTCCTATTAATGGTCTGTTTTAGTTTTCTCTCGGGAGCTCGTTGAGGAGTAATTGGATTGGTAGTGTTACTGTTAATTAGTATCGAACATGTGAGGCGCTTCGCTTCTTCATCGAGTTAATCTTTATCTATTAACTTTCGCTTTGTATTCATTTGGTGTTTGCGATTGCGTTCAATTTATTTTGGTTTTAGACGAAAAACTTGGGACGATTTTACTAACCAAACCAAGAATTTGGGACAACACATAGAAACTGTAAATCTACCAACTATTTAGTATTATCATTCAGTGGACGACGAGGATGAGCAACAGGATGTTTTAAATCCTAGCGAAACCTTTAACAAACATTTCGCTTATTTAACTCATGAAAATAGAGTACACTGCAGTGAGCAGAGAGCGCTTAAGGTTACGACTTAAAGTAGATACTAAGCCGGAAAAAAAACAACTTTTTATGTACTTAAGTAAAGCTAAAACTGCAGCAAGTTTAATTTAATGAAACTGAAATGCAAATCCACTTAAGTAGTTCGTAATCAGTAGTTTCGCTGACGCGAATGTAACCGTGCAAAGTAATAAAATTAGCATATAGAAGCAGGGCGTTGTGAATACGTTATGTTATGTACCAAACGAAGCCTCAGAAGCAGTTACATATGTAAAAATTTTACATTTCAATGGTCGTAACTCTTTTTAAAGCTGAACTCGGATTTATCAAATCAGTAAAGAGAGTTTCAGTCTCAAGACGCATTCAGATATACTTAAACTCAAGTTATTAGAACCCAAAACAGAACCTCGTTACAATAGACTGTCACTGTACCTATGAAAATTTGTTTTCTGTATTGTCCTTAACATATCAGTCAAAGCGGTCCATTGTACCCATTGTATACTCAAAGTCAAAGTACAAACGTAACTAACGACTGAGGCTTTCAGAATATCAATCGATATAGATGGTATATCCAAATTGTACTTAGGTATCATAATTGTCCTATTACTGGGTATTCTCCTAGCAATTTGTTCATATTGTGTGCCATCGGGTTGTTGCCTGTTCCGATGCACAAATTGTGTTACCTCGGGTATCAATGGACCAACGAGTACCTACCTACCTGCATACTTAGGAACATGTAAAAAGTCGTAAGGGTCGACACTGTTTCACAATGAACCTGGGGCCTTACCTACAGTTAATGCTTTTCAATTCCGATTCTAGCTACGTTTTAACTGTCATTTTTGACACTTCTAGTTTGGATCTGACAGCGATCGATCCAACATGTTTCGTATTGAATCACATTAATAGGTAACGTACGTCATGGTAAGGCCCCAGAGAGGATACAAATTGATCAATCAAGAAGACAATATCTATACCTACAGACGATACAAATTATGCAGTAGGTAATTCCTTTATTTCATATTTTAAAGCTTCATGGCAGTAGGTATATTTTATGATCCAGAATAATGCTAAACGTGGCCTTTAGGTCTTGTTTACCTTAGGCTCTGTCTACCCCGTAAGGGATTAAGAAAGAGGTGATTTATGTATGTATGTATGTCTTTTATGATATTATGACCTTTATAAATCCGTTCAAATCACTTTCAAATACATTCTCCTTGGATCACAATAACCGTCAGATTGCCAATAACTGCAGCTGCGTCTACAATAGCCTCTTTGCCTTACACGTGATTCTAAATATCGCTCAAACACGTAGTATAACAACTGACAGCTTTAACGTTTTCCTTTAGACGTAGAAATCGGCTAAGAACAGGTTTACAGAAGCCGTTACCGTTTGTAGCATTATTATTGTAGCCATTTTTGCCATGCCTTAAACTTTACGCGAATTTTACAGCCTAGCCCGACACGTAGGGCGAATTAAATTCAGCACACGTACACAAAATATGCCCAATAATTTTAAGTGTATTCCCTTGTGCCACATTCATAATACTTACATATTAGTTTGACGACCGAAACAAGCCGAACGAAACGAAAACTCCCAAGGACCCTCTTTGAAATTAAAACATTTTATTAAATTGAGTTACTGTTGCCAGTCTTAATAGGAATCCTAAAATAGATTTTGCTAATAAATGTAATAAAAAGTTAATTGGTTCACTTGCCTTGAAACCCTGTTTGTTCTTAAACGAATTTGCGTCGGCTGTATTAGAGAGAAAATAAGTTAGCCAAGTAAGTACTTGTAGGGTATCATCGTTGGCAGGTAAAATTTACTTATACATAACATAATACGTAAACAATTGAGAATGTACACGTAAGAAGGCAAAGCTGTACAAAAACCGAGAGACTTTCTTTCATTTTGTTACATAAAAGTACTGCTATTTAAGGTAATTGAATGTCATGATATTATATTTCGACAGGGCACAAATTTCAAAATTAAAAGAGGAGTTGGTACAAGCAACTTCAAAATAAATTAAACTGAAGTTTCCAGTGTGCTTCGAGTGCCAGGCTCCGGGTCGCCTCGCCTACCTGTGTCATCCGATAACAGAGGAGAGATCTACCATTATGAATAGAAATTGTAGAGCGTCATGTTTCCCATTCAGAGCGGTTTAATTTGTATAGAGAGTGGCTATCTTGAGCCCAGAACTGTCCCCGCACTGTCTAAGGTTACGGCCTAAGCTGTCAACAGAAAATTAAACCCTTATCTATGTAGTACCTACTATACAATAACTGAAGTACCAGTTCGGGGAGCTAAGTGTACTGGTTTTTTTGCTGTATATATATAACATCACAAGCTGTTGCCAGCGACTTCGTCTGCAAAGAATTCGTTTATCGCTATTCCGCGGGAACTACGCAATTTTCCGGGATAAAAAGTAACCTATATGCTATTCCAGACTTTTCTCTATTTATGTGCCGAATTTCATCCAAATCCGTTGGGCCGTCCTGGTGTGATTGAGTAACAAACAAACATCCATCCATCCTTTCGCATTTATAATATTAGTTAGATTAAACGCCCCAATAGAGAACAGATAAAATATTTCGGCAACATAACTTTGTACATAACAGACATTGTTAAATGTAAGAGTTAGTTAATTACTACATTGATAACATTAACAATAATTTGATATTAAATTTAATTAAGCAAATTTTTTGAAGAGTTCAGACCATGAATTTTTTCAATCACACCTTTGTTCTCCCAGTCCGTACCGAAGGCCAATTTAAATCAACTTTTGTTTAACGCCAACTTGAGGCGCTGACTATAAACCAAATTTGTAGCGCGTGACCAAAATAAAAATGCTAAAGAATTTAGGTATTTTTTCGATTCGCTTTCTTCAAGAAAATAACGAGGAAGAAAGCATTTTGCGAACAATAAACTGAAACGTATAAATAGGTGTCAAGTATTTCAGAGGTGCCTTTCATCTCCTGAGCCATAGAAACACGATATCGTTGTTTACCTTCATCCTGCAAGAAATAATAGAATCAGCACCATTCATAGCTCCGTCCCGTTTTCAGGTCGCTAAAACTTAAGTAAATGACCAGGCATTATGTAACTCATCATAAGTGCCTGCTGCGGCAAGCTGCGGAATGGCTATTTAATATGGCAGCTTTACGGACCTCCATGTGCGAGAAAGTGGGTGTCCAGTTCGCAACACAAGTTTGTTTCGCGGCTCGTAATATAAGCGCTACCTTTTTCAGGGGCGGCGGACATTCAGCTCCGCTTACTGTACCGTAACGTACTTATGTAAGTTTAAACTTAACTAGCTCGTACTTGCGGCTTCCTCAATCTTGTGGTAATTTCCTTGTCCTTATTTTTTGTTTTTCGCATAAATAGAATTGCTGAGCATTGGTGAGTCATTCAAAACTAGTTCTTAGGTACTATTTAGGTAAAAAGATTTCAGGTGAGGTGATAGCAAAACTACAGTATACGCCTTCATGCAACTTTTTTACGGCGACAGACAGACAGACAACGAGGTGACGTTATTAGCGTTCCTTTTTTGCCTTTAGTGGTAGTATAGAATCCTGAAAAATATACTTATGTAAAAGAGCCATCAGTGAACTAATTGCAAAAAAAAAACTTTGCTTTTTCCTAGAGCTATCTTCTCTAATGTACGGACATGCGAAAATATGTTGATCTTTTTGTAACTAACTGTACGTCAAAGAATTTGCTAAAATACATTTACATAAAAACTCGCAGAAAAATCTTGGTAGTCTCGAGGGATTGACGGATAACGAATTGTACGCGAAACCCAGGGCATTACCTAGCATTTTTATACAAAACCTGCGGGATTATTTAATTAATGTTTATTCGAACGGAGATGCTTACCAGGTGTAGGCATTTGCGAATACTTTCATCCAAAGTTCCTGAGGGACTAATTCCTTCCAATAATTGAAGTGGAAGAAACGGTGAATAATGGACAAAGCAGTAAAATGGAATTATCAGGTGTTCATTGGAATATTGAAATTACTTACCTTTTTGTATTCCCGTTGATTAAGATAGGATTAAGAAGAATTATTGTCTATTTAAAAGCTTGTCTGTAGTGTAGCTGTATCAGGTGGGTATTTTAACTGCCTACCATCGCAAATAAAAAAATCACTCAGTGTATATCATGTATCTCTCTCTATCTATTAGAGCGATCTAGTTGACATTTTGGTACACACACTCGTAATAATAAAATGTGTATTTTTTGACCCATGAACTTGAAATGTAAACAAATGAATTTTGAACTTGGAGGTTACTTTTGGGAGGTCCAAGCTAATCAGAAAAACCGCCTGACAAGCTTTTTGTTTTTGTGTTTTTTATATTAAGCGCATAATAAATTGTCTTGAGTCATTTTAGAAAATACATGAAAATTTACCATTTCATGGCCGAACAATACTTCCTTGTTGCAGAAAATTCTATAAGTAATCTATGTGCTTACCCCTATATCCTACATGTCCGTCGGTGTGAGAGTCCGAGTCGCATCGCAAGTCGCAGTTGACCGGATTTGTTTTCGCTTGTCTAGATTCATGGCCAAGTTTGATCAAAATTTGTTCGGCCGTTTCTAACCTTTTTTATCGTTCGGGCTAGGTATCTACAAAGTAAAAGTAGAACAATGTCATAAACCCAGATCCACGCTCGGCTTTGGATACTGAAACTTGATAAACAGATCGGCGCGGCTTACTGGAATTCAATTTAATTTCCTTCGGTAGAGGCTCAAATTTCCGAGCCGCTGAAACAATCGGCGTGGAACAGAACAACAGGGGTCTTTGTAAAATCTCGATAAGCAAACAGATCCGGGACAACGGGAACTGTATATCAAATACCCTTTATTTAATATGTATATTTAGCTCACTTCCGCGCCTCCGAGTTTTCCAGCACTGTCGGCAAAGTCATACTTTCAGTGGTGAATTTCTGAAAGGAGTTTTGAAAAGACCGGATTCTACATAATTCTTCTCCCCTTTAGCAAGCGCAGACAAAGTTAAACAAATATTTACTTAATATATTTAGTAAGGTCACCTCGCTGTTTCATCGTAAGCGTTGAAGTTATTTCAAACAAACTCCACACAAAGAATTATTAAAAACTTTACTTGGAGTCCGTAGATTGTGAACGAAGCAAATAGTTAAGTCAAGGTTATGATTCTAGCAATCTGACTTCAGAATTGCCTCGCCTTTCATTTTACTTTGAAAACACTTCTGTAGTAAACTTGGAAGTGCTTTGCGAAATCGTAAGAAAGAAACGTCTTGTTGAGGCGAATACGGGGCGACCCTGGCGCATGTTGATTGGTGAAATTGTATTTACTTAGGTACCTTCGCTCCAAACTCTAGGTATCTATGTTTATAATTTAAATTGAGAGCTACGGTTTGTTTACTTACGGCTTTCAGAGTTTACTTTGTAAATTGTGAGTGAACTCATTTCCATATTAATCATTTCGTTTATCAATTACGTTGTCAATACATTCGCCAGTGCAATTATCTTTTAATGGTGAACGCTTTTTGTTTTGAATTAATAAATTATTTTCGCCTTTGTCCCGGCATACTTGAAAGGCAGTATATGTTGCAGTATTTTATTTATTTAAATATATAAATTTAGCTTACAACATGACAGACATCTATTCTTGAAGTACATACATAGACAATAAAGTAAACCAAAGACAACACCCACCCTCAAGAATAGATCATTTAGTTAATACAAATATTAAATCTATTAACTCAATTTAACAAAACAACTCTACTTGAGCTTGACTAATTAAACAAGATATGTAACGCTATAAACATTATACATGAAAATTATAACTCCTATTCAGTTGCATAATAACCTATAAGATAAATATTCATAACGTTACAATATACATTATATTAATATCACATACATAGGTATGAAATAGAAATTTTCTCATATTTTGATTGCTGGACTGTCCCACCCTCAATCAAAAAACGTTTAAAATAATAATGAATTTAACTAGGTATCCATAACTAACCCTAAAAGTTCTCTCAACTTTTCAAAATTTTGTCGAGACAGAGGTTTAGTTAATATGTCTGCTAACTGTTCACTCGTATGAACATACTGAATGTTGACAACTCCTTGAGTAATCTTTTCATTTATAAAATGATACTTAATATCTAGATGTTTCATCTTTTTCAGCTGTTCATGCGAATTACAAGCTTTGATAGTGGACTGGTTATCCTCATAGACAGTTACAGTATAATTATCATGAATTTGCAATTCTGATAACAGATTTCTCAACCAGCAAACTTCACTAATACAATGTGCGAGAGATACATATTCAGCCTCACAAGAAGAAAGTGCGACCGTGGCTTGTTTTTTTGACGTCCAAGATACCAAGTTACCATAGATTTGTAAGCAAAAACCCGACGTTGACTTTCTGTCTAGAGTATCGTCTCCCCAGCTAGCGTCAGCATAAGCAGTTAATAATTTTTCACCTGCATTTGATTTATATATCAATTTTAAATCTATAGTACCCCGTATATATCTCAGTATTCGTTTAAGACAAGTCCAAAGTTCATTGCTTGCACAGTTTTGAAATCGTGATAAGTAAGTTATACTGGCACATAAATCTGGTCTGGTGCCAATCATGGCGTACATTATACAACCTATCAGCTGCCTACACCTATGCTCCAACTCGACACTTTCGGACGATTCTCTTTGTAGCGTTGAGAAGTCAAATTTCGGATCCATAGGAGTAGTCACGCTATGACAGTCTGACATATTAAATTTATTTAAGACATTTTTAAGATACTGGGATTGACTCATAGTGGTGACACCATTTTGTAAATCTTGTTGAATAAGGATTCCAAGATATAAACTAGCAAGTCCCAAATCTTTCATTTTAAATTCATTTTTTAAGCTTGTTAGAATTTTATTCAACATTGGACCAAAACCAGTGCACAAAATGTCATCTACGAACACTAATATGTAGACCTTACTACTGTCATTGACGCAATAATATACACAATGGTCACTTTTTGTTTTTGAAAACTTTTGGCTTAACATGAAGTTATTAAATCGCTCATACCAAGCCCTAGGTGCGCTTTTCAAGCCATATAACGCCTTATTTAATTTGCATACCTTCCCAATAGGTACCACAAAGTTTTCTGGCAATTCTACGTAAGTATCATCCTTAATTATGCCATTTAAAAAAGCGCTACATACATCGAGTTGATATACTGGCCAGTTGTTTTTGTTACATAAAGCTAATAAGGATTTTACTGTAGCTATTTTAACAACAGGCGAATATACGTCACAATAGTCTAAGCCTTTCTGTATAAAACCCCTAGCGACTAATCTAGCTTTATACAAATCGATTTCATTATCTTTATTTCGTTTAATTTTAAACACCCATTTAGTGTCTATAAGCAAAATCGTATCATCTGGTTTTTCAACGAACGACCAAGTGTTATTTTCGGCAAGAGCTTTCATTTCAGCCTTCATTGCCTCCTCCCATTTACAGGCGTTTGGAGACATCTGCGCTTCTTTCAGGGACGTCGGCTCTTCTGTATCTAGGAGTGTAAAATAGGACGTTTCATAGTCCTGTAGACTGACAGGTGGTCTTAGCGTATTCCTAGGACGTAAAGACCTAGTATTAATGTTTTCACCGGCACTGGAAGAAGGAACTGCGCTTGAACCAGCAACAGAGTGATTAGAGTCTTCTATTACTTCTTGTGACGACATTTCTTCACATGTATCAACAAACTCGTCTTCAGATCCCTGAGCGGTGTCAGTTATTGTGCTTGTAGTTGCAACATTTGGTTCAGTGTCGGTGGATTCAAGCATCACTGAGATATTTTGTTCTTCATCTGCCACAAAATTCTCCATTAACATGATAGGTGATGCTATCACCTCTCTTTCAATTGAGAAGGTCTTGCTTTTTGGATAGTAAATCTTATACCCTTTGGTGTTCTCGCCGTATCCCACAAACATTCCTTTCTTGCTTTTGCTGTCGAGCTTCTTCCTTTTTTGTTTTGGGATATGAACCCACATTTCTGTGCCAAAAATGTATTTCAGGTGGGTAACATCGAACTTCTTTTCATAGAATAATTCATAGGGAGTTTTACCTTCTTCAGGACTCGTTCCTGCCCTATTAATGACATACACGGCCGTATTTACAGCTTCTGCCCACAGATTCTTGTCGACTTGGCTTGCTTTCATCATCGTGCGAGCGGCCTCCATTACAGTGCGCATTTCGCGTTCAATCTTTCCGTTTTGAACCGGCATGTATGGAATTGAAGTTTGGTGTTTAATTCCTTTTGATTCTAAGAGCTCTTTCATACTTTTATTAAGAAACTCACCTCCACCGTCCGTGCGAAGAGTTTTCACTGGATTACCTTCATTTTCACTCTGCGCGAGGTATATTTTTATATTTGCTATAACTTCGCTCTTGTATTTGATGAAGTAAGCGGTGCGGAACCGTGAAAAATCATCTTTTAATAAGAGAAAATAGTGCGAACCACCAACAGACTCTTCCTCCAACGGTCCACATAGATCTGCATGCACAATTTCTCCTCGAAAACTTGTCTTATTGCTACTTGAATAGGCCGGAGTTTTCGAATGTTTGCCTTCAATACAAGCTGTGCAAAAGTGCTGCTTCGTACATGTGATTTTAATATCGTTATCTTGGAGTATTTTTTTCGTATAAATGAAATTTTGGTGGGCGAATTTCTGATGAAATAACATTATGTCACATTTATTATTGTTGCATACTTCAACTTTGTCAGACTTGCTTGACAACGCCATTGATTGCTGTGACATTTTGAACATCATTTTGAATAATCGACCTTCACGACGAGCTAGAGTGACAATTTCATTATTTTTGACAAACTTGCAAAGGTTCTGATCTGAGACCATTTGCAGACCTTTATCGAGACAACTAGCGACAGAAAACAGATTTACCTTGAGATTCGGTACATAGAGAACCTGTTTTAGCTCTACTATTTGCCACTTCTGTCCGTCAAATGCTTCTAGTCTCACACTGCCAATACCAATAGCGTTTATAGTTGCCCCATCTCCCATCTGTACAGGATGATCTTGAAGCTCTTCATAGTCACTCATTATGTCCTTTCTTCGTGACATATGTTGTGAACATCCGCTGTCCATGTACCAGACGTCTTCTATTTGATTCATTTCAGTCGCCACTAAAGCTATAGGACTGATCTGCTTCTTAGTTTTATTATTCTTCCTGAAGAAACAATACTTAGCAATATGTCCCGGTTTTTTGCAAAACTCGCAGGTTTTGTTTTTATAGCAGTCTTTCTTCATATGTCCTGCTCTGCCACATGTTAGGCACTTGCTAGTACTAGAACTTCCATGAGTGACGAGTGCAATCGCCACATCTTGCTCAGTGGTTTTATTTCGCTCCTCTTCAAGTAGGAGTCGTGATGTCAGTTCATCTAACGTTTGCTTCTCAATAGGAACAGATTCCCATGCAGACCGGAAATATTTGTACTGCTCGGGAAGTGACATAAGGATTTTGGTTATAGTCATTTTATCCGAAATGCCTTCTCCAGCTTGTTTAAGCTTGACACGGATATCTTCCAGCTTAGACATGAAGTCGGATACGGTTCCCTCATGGAATTGCATTGTGAAAAAACGCTGTTGTAGAAGATGAATGCTGACAGTGGATTCTTTGTCATAAACTGATTTCAGTTTCGTCCACATATCATATGCGGTCTCACAAGATAAAATATGAGCTTGTGGACCTGGTTCCATACGGGTGACAATAATAGTTTGTGCCTTGGCATCATCCCGGACCCATGTGATCGCCTCATCTTTTGAATCCGGTTTTAGTTTTTGACCCGACACAATTTCAAATAATCCCTGGCCGTTTAATATAATTCGTGTCTCAAATTTCCACGTTGACCAGTTTTCACCATTTAATTTATTTACCGTTGTAGCTGAAAGTGACGTCGCCATTTTTTTTGCTGTGTAGCTCCCGGTCGTAGATACAACGTTACACGTCGTTTTCGTTTTCCGTCTCGACACGGTTTTCGTGCAACATATGAGCTAGCCCTGGGCCCATAACCACTTGAAAGGCAGTATATGTTGCAGTATTTTATTTATTTAAATATATAAATTTAGCTTACAACATGACAGACATCTATTCTTGAAGTACATACATAGACAATAAAGTAAACCAAAGACAACAGGCATTACTTCAGGCGCTCGATATCAAAGGACGGCCTGTAAGTAAAGCTTCGGTCCTAACGTTTGATCTTTGAAAATAGATCCCACTGTTCTCAATTTCTCATTCTTGTTTAGTTTATTCCATAGTTTGAAACATAGGTAGGTACTCTTATTCCCCATTGTGTGTAAAAGTGCTCATAGAATCCAGCAGAATCAAGTCAATATTTTACTATTTATTATAAGAACACAAGTCGAATTGTGACAAAAATTCTAAATACGGATCTGTCACACTTGGAAGCTATTACAAATAAGATTGCACCAAACAAACAAATGCATCAATTCAGTCATTTGGAAATAGAAATGTCGCTGTTTTCTTAGCTTTTATGTCTATGACGACCATGGAAATCTTGTGCTATCAAAGACAATCCCTTCTCGCCTCGCTCGTTATAAAACGAGAATAATTTAGTTTTTAAAGGACCATTTTTGCTGGCAACACTTTCATGACATAATTAAGTCTATTACGTACTGGCTGGCAGCGCGATATCCGCTAGGAATACCTAAATCGTACATTGACCGACCTGCTTCTCTTTGGTGGATTATCTGACGGTAGGCATTACATATTTTTTTTGGCTTCAACATGGGTTCGATGTTTAGTTTACTTTCATTTCGTTGACTTCATGTATAATTTACATTCGATGTAATAAGTACCTACCTACCGAAAATGAAACGATTACGAATTTGGTTCTGAATAAACTAACACTGAGTTTGTCACTCAAAGTCATACCTAGTAGAGAGTGGTAGAGCTACTAAAACAAACAAGTCGCATAAAATAATTTAGAGTTGGAATAAAAAGAGAAAAATAGTAGGTGTTTTTTTAATTTAGGTCAATATTTTAAACTTTTTAATTTTAACAGCTTGAGCTAGCGCCTCCCGACATTCGCCATCCGCGCGAGGATAATGTAAAAAAAGTCACTTATTATGTCGACTTCTAGCATCAAATTCATCTACGTCCCGCGTGACCCTTTTACTTTCTCAGAATACCTATACAGTAGCTTATGCAAATCACGGACAGTATAGCCTCTAACACTGAAACAAAAAAATATTCGGTTCAGTAGGTAGTTCCAGGGGTTATTCCCGCCCAACACACAAACAAATGTACAAATTACACGGAGTATTTTTTGTATAATCGATTACTATATAATAGGGGCAAACATGAATCCCCTATGCGCTGTTTTATATACGTATACACCATTATTTCTTTATGGTATCATCATACATAAATAATTTAACAGCGTTTGTAGCAGCACATTTGTTTGTTATGAGTGGTAATAATTTCAAGCAATAACATTATTTTGCGTAGCTCTTTCAATCGTAAAAATATGGAAAACTAAAGAAATAAATCACGAAACTTATATATGAATCCAAACAATCATAAAAACACTGATACGTGTAATGATTAGGAGGTATTGGAAAGTTCAAGGGTGTATGAAATGACCGTATTATTTTAGTCGCGGAAGTCACTAACAAGCGAGTGGAACATAAACTCGATTAATGGCACAATGTAAACAAAATAAACAGCACAAGTGAGGTGTAATGGCTAGTACGACGTGTGAAACGCCGCCCCTTATCGACTCGCACGCCGGTCAGTGTGTGACCCACTTCAGTACTATACTAACCAGTAAATACCTACGTGGTATTTATAATGCTAGTTAACGTATAAGATACTAGCTTCTGCCCGCGACTTCGTCCGCGTAAAATTAGCAATTGACATGTTTATCGCTATCCCGCGGGAACAATGCAATTTTGCGGGATAAAAGTAGCCTATGTTTCAATCTAGGGTACCAACTATGTCCGTTCCAAATTTTATCCAAATCCGTTCAGCCGTTTCAGCGTGTAGAAGGAACAAACATACACACACACTCACATCGTCACTCACAAACTTTCGCATTTATAATATTAGTAGGATTCATGCTTATTTTAATTCTTAACGGAGCACCGATGAATGTTCAATGCCAAAGTACTTCTATAAATGAAAAGTATTAACGAGCTCACCATATGAATAAAGCAGTAAGGTAGGTAGGATCAGTCTTTCAGTGGAGCACAATAATCATAGTTTCACGAGCCGAGCCGAAAGGTGGGGAAAATCTGTTTCACTGAAGCGGCTAACAACTCCTGTTAATTCGTAAGTGATAATATAAGAGGCAGGCTTTACTACCAAATATTATTAGTCGTGTTTGCGGACAAACGGATAAGTCGATACACGTGCCGAAATGTACGCAATAAGGGAAACATAAGTCATTTATTTATGTTTTAATGTTTATTTTATTAAAACATTAAAACATTAAAAACATTAAAAACATTAAAAACATTTATTTATAGGTTCAAATTTGAGAGAGACGTAACAACTTAATGTGTTATCATACGTTAAAAGGATTTAATGTTTTACCCAGTCGATATACCTAATGTTTAACTATAACTAAGTACTAAAAACCCCGTAGCCTGGTTAAAGACCTGTACTTAAAATGCAGCCAGCACTTTGATAAAAAGTAAATATATGCGAAGCGGAAGCGTAGTTATTTAGGTTAACTGTATCAGGTCAGAATAATTAAAAGCTGTGCTGTTTGAAAATTTTCTTCAATAACTTTTCTTTACTATACATTATAGGTACCTACTAAAACTAAGCGACGTGCATTATGGCCAGCCAAGTAGCACTTATGTTTTAAGCATCTTGTTTTTAAATAGCGGGTTGGCCAATCTAATGGTTGTCAAATTAAGAGGCTGACAACACCTAATTTTATTGAAATTGATGTTATTTAAGCACTTTTTTAAGAAAAACTACACACTTAAAAAATACAAAAAAAATATAATGTTAATTTTCATCATATTTCAAACACGCTAGACGGACTCGATACATAATTGAACAAAATCGGCTCGATAGAAAATGATTGCAAAGATTGGTCTTAAAATCATCATTAAACGGTTCTATGTCTTTATTTTTTCGACGTATGGGTCTGCAATTAAAAACATGAAGTCAACATTATTCATACCTACACGGCTAACGAGTCATATTTCACAAATAATCCATACTTTTTTTTATTTCTTCTTATTTGTGTCTTATTTGCAAGATTTTAGACGCGCGCCAAGCTGCCGGAATAGTTTCTTCTCTTTCACTCACAGGCACGCGAACCGTATGTGTGAAGAATGGCGCTGCTCAAGATCATTTGCTGTTGACAGCGCCTTAATATTACTTTATTTAATAGCCAATTTTGATAGTAGGTCTATACATAAAATACGCCACAAAATTCCCATTAAGAAAGTCCCACTTTAAAATAAATACCTACTATATTATCTGGCTCTCACATATCCGATGATTGCCACCGAAACCCGAAAAGCTTTTTAAGATCTAACTGTCCGTAAATAAGGAATCCCTTTGAATAGGTACAAGTGTTTTGCCCGTATTGCGTCTCATTCTCACGAGTTTTCCGTGATGAAATTTTTGGAGGCAAATAAAAATAAATATCGGAGCCTTCCACATCCAACACGAGGCTTATCCTCTGTTCTCGCATACGGAGTCCCATTCTTTCGGGGCGGCCAGGCGACCTATACCTTGCACGGAATCACGTACAAAATTTATTGCCTGCTTTTTTCGGTAAATGAAAACATCATGTTCATGTCTTCTTACGGTAATTCAATTTGCAAATACAAATGCGATTTATTCAGACCGTATAATACACATGCAGCCCACGGAAGAAGAAATGTTATTAAGATATGAACACTGAGATATTATTTTCTTTTTGTCGGTAAACCGCTAGTATAAAGGAAAAATCTCGTTATAATCCTTCCTTTAAAAGGTACGTAACACGGTAAAATGCGCCAGAGCTACGCGTACTTTACGCTTGCTTTTGCGAATTATAGCGGCACTTCCGGCCCCGTCTGAATTATGGCCGTGACAATAACTAGGTGGAGGGGTTTCATATTGCTTTCAATTATATTTTCTAGTGTCGGCAAAGAAAAGAGTAAAAGAAAGCCGGATACTCTGGCGACTGAACTTTTCACTTCACGGCTCGCAACTTCAGTACAATTTTAGATTTTATTTAAAAAAACCTTTTAACGTCGCTTTTTGATGTTAGAAGTGACATTTTCTGTGTTCGGTTCGGTCCTTCGAGCGATCGGGCCGCATTCGAATTTAAATTTTCTTTAGCCAGACGTGAAAGGAAAAGGCGATCAATTGGCTAAGGATTAGTCTTTCAAGTCTGCTTTGAGTAAGTAGGTACTTACACATGTTACTAGCTATGGTTTTAAGAACCATCAATCAATATAAGGTAGGTCCCGTTTTTTGCTAATTGTTCATTTGGGGTAGCTATCATAATATCAGCCGTAGGATTTCCACTGTTGGACATAGGGCATTTGGGGTAGCTATATAATGTATAAATCCAGTGCTAAAAGGTTCTCAGTAAAGTATAAGTAAACTAAATTCGAAAAAACAGAATCTTGATAAGAACAATAAAGTAAGTAGTCTTAACTTGCGATTTACCGCGTCCGTGCACACAGAAATTGGTGAAAGCTTTATTTATTTAGGACCACGGTGGGTATCTCTGATCGCTGTGACAAAGCATACAACGTGATACTTGCTCTATATAAACAAGCTTTATCTTTTTGCTACCGCAAACCCGAAGATCCAGCTTGCTATGTTAGCGACATAGCAAAAAGTTTATGCTTTCAAAGCAATTTTTTAATTACCTATCCTTCACTTGTGGGATTCATCAAATCAAATTTGTAGGATATTTTGCGAAGATGTCCTGATACGGATTCAGATTTAATATACTCGAGAGCAAAAGAAACGGGTCACTTTCTGTATGAAAAGTGACCCGGATTCTTTGCTTCTAAGCATATATTCTGACCATTTTTTTTGTTTAGTGTCAGTATGGCACTTTTGAAGTTATTCTTACAAACGTAGATCGGAATTAAGTTTTATATTAAGCGTTAAGCTAGTTTAAACATAGGGTGCGCGTATGAATACAATGAAATACCTAAAAAAAAGTCAGAAACCATACTTTAACCGGCGTATGACGCAACTATCCTGTAAAGTAAGATCTCCGTCTCTTTCAGTCTACTCAAGTGAGAAAAGGACTAGTGCGGTTATAAAACGGGTATACCTACCTAGCACCTCCGACCTGCAAGGCACTGCAGGTTAACGTATAAAAAGTTCTAAATGCATCTTATCTTTAGCTACCGTGCTACCGGTACTTAAATAAATTGCTTTTTTTACACCCCTAGCGAAGTTGTTTGAATTTTTACCTGTGTTTTCTCTAGTTAAAAATAGAAATAGAAATGACTTCATTTAGATAGTGACCTATTTAAACCTGTAAGTTCGAATGCTTTCGAACTTTTTGATACATGCCATTTATGACAGGACTAAATTTTTGTGTAACAGGACTTCTTTTATTGAAAAAGAAAATTAAAATATAGACCGGTGTGGTGTCACAAAAATCGAGGATAGTCTAGAGAACTCTTGCAAAGTTTCATACTACAGCTTCAAGGCAATTCTAAAGATTTCTTTGTATGATTTTGTCATTTAAGCCTCATTAAAGAAAAAAAAAATTGTAACTTGTTTGTCTCGCAAAGTTTTTTTTAACGAAAGTCGCTACATCTATTTACTTTCAGGAGCAAAATAAAATGTACAAAATTCCGGCGTTCCCATTAAAACCGACGACACAAAGAGAACAAAGTTATAACGCTCAAATCTAGAGTTAAGCGAGCGCCTAAACCAACAATGATCAAAAGCGTAACAATAGAACGCGGGAAACTTATTGTGTCGAGACGAGATACACTAATCCAAATCCTTAAGCAGATTATCGCGTACCTATCTCGAAGCCTTCGAGTCGAAGGTAAAGGTACAATCGATAGCTACAAACCTATACTTACTGAATTTAAGAGTACGTTACTTAAACCTGAATGAAAATTTCTAGCGTGCGGGCTAAATAGTTTATAGGCTAAATAGTTTATAGAAATACGATCATAACAATATGTAAATGGTATGCATTTTTTTTATCTTAAGGAAAGCGACGGAACTGATAATGAAAGAAGGTATTTCGATTATTTATTGGCAAGAAAGTAAAACAAAACACTGTTTGGAATACGAAAATTCGGTTATTAAATAATTCGTTATTTAATAACCTATACTTACTATATACCAACAGAAAACATTTGCAATCCGAGGAATTCCATTTTCGCCGCATGGCAACACCATGTTCGTAATATATGATTTCATCCTAGCCTATTTAAGTTGGCTTTCTTTTTACAAACTATCTTTTACCTTATTATTATAATAACGCTCAACCTTCAATTAGACGTTGATTGTAGTCAATTATTAAAATGAAAAAAACACAAACATATATATTTTCCCGAAAGCTTAAGACTACCAGCCTTTTCCATTTATATAACAGAACATTATACATATTCAGCTTTCATGTAAATGCTTTTAACACAATCTAATGTGGACATTATGTTATGAATAGCACTTTAGAGGGACTTAATGAGTTTATTGCCAAGCAAAGTGGATAACCTACACACACATCATTTTCTAAATACAGATGAAAAAATTTCCATGTGTACAAGAATCATGAAAAGATTGGCAAGGGTATTGTATATTAGAAAACATTTATACACACAAATATATGTATAGGGAATCTGAAGTAAACATGTCAAAAGAGTGCTATATGGTGGATAAAGTTTTTCGGCTGAAACACAAGCAAATTAAGAGCTAGCATAAGTAAAGTGTGACAATGAACAATGTCGACCACTCGACCCTCAACTCCCCAAAGCACCATTTCTACTTTCTCAGTTTGCTTAAACAAAAATCCGCAGCAGTCCTACTCCGCTTTGAGGGCTACTTAAGCCAGTCAGATAGAGCCGATGTTAATTATTTTTAATTAGACTTCCCCAAATTTCAGCGGTCTGAAACGTCAACGCGTAAACCGTTTTTATGTGCCGGTTGTTTTATCTGTTTATGAGCCACCGCTTAAGTGGTCGGAGTTATGTAAAGGACAGGCAAAACTTTGCCTTTGACGTACCTACCGCAGATGTACGGGTATACCTCTTCCCGTCCACCGTTTGACTTACCAAGTTACCTACGTTAGCAAAGTTGAGTTGTAGGTAATTAAATGTCGTGACACAATTCTACATGAAAGTTGAGGCAATTGCCGCGTTGCTTGGAAAAGTGTAGACTGACTTACCGGGTGGTAATTGGAATCGGCTTGAATCGATTATTCAGGTTCGTACCTTGTCTCTGCTGAATTGGCTCGAGCAGAAAGTACGATGAGTAGGCTCAGGTGTTAAAATAGAGGTAAATTTTAATAAAATCGGTAGCCAGAAAAGCCCCTTTGCTGTATTTTTTTAAGTAAATATGATGAGGAACACTGGGGATCTAAATTAGAACTCAATTAATAGATTTTTGGTGGCATAAAATGAAGTAGGTAAACTTTAAACTTGAGATAGACTTCACAAACGCAAATTTATTATGGTATTAATTAAACTTACTTGTAAAATTAACATCGAAATGACATATTTTAACTTCAAATAAATGCTCCTAACCTAATCCGCTTTAAGCCCTAACTCACAACAAAATATGAGAACGAACAACATATTTTAAAAGTCTGTCGATGAATTAGTATTACAGTAGGTTCCTACAACCGCTTGACTTTCGACCTTTATGCCTGAGCCTGCTCGCGATGACAACGATTTGATATTTCGTTTAAACTGAAAATAAATTGGAGGCTGCAGTGAAATGGGGCGAGAGCATCCGAACTTCGAACACTTTGACGATTTTCCGTTAATATTTAATGCAGTTTAAGGGAGCTGTTCCACCGCAGACGAGAAATTTAAGCATAGCGTAATAAAAACTAACTGTGATGTAACTCTGCTGGCTATACAGGACGGACAAAATACTCGTAGTACCTACCTACACGGCGCGGTGCAGTGCAGGCAGTAGGTACAGCAGGGGCCTTATCATGACGTCTTAATACGATTCAGTTTAGGTTCGCTCGCTGTCAGAACCATACTAAAAGTGACAGCTAAAACTTGAACTGAGTCGGAATTAGGACGTCATGGTAAGACCCCAGTGCTCGATTCGATACACCGCAAAGGAGTGCATGCACTCATTTCATTATGAGTAATTATTAGGTATACGCTAG
This sequence comes from Pandemis heparana, assembly GCA_963854515.1. Classification (NCBI taxonomy): domain Eukaryota; kingdom Metazoa; phylum Arthropoda; class Insecta; order Lepidoptera; family Tortricidae; genus Pandemis; species Pandemis heparana. Next base: position 10,537,200 of record OY978010.1, read on the forward strand.
CTAGAACTTAGCTATAGACTCTTTTCTTCCCAAAGAAACCTACGTAGATGTAGATCCCAAGCCAATTAAAGGTATAGGGTAGGTATATAATATTATAATGCGTAGGTAACAAGAATGTAGGTCCCAAAATCTACGGCTTGGAATGCGCGACCCTGTAACGCACGCACTGATTATTTGTGTGCTGTTACATAAGCTAAATAGATTGCTAGCTCGTGCTTACCAAGCCATACATTCTGAGGTTGTTATTTGTCGCACCCATATACTGCCAGCAAAAGCTACTTGTGGTTTCTAGCTCTACTCGCTTCTCTCGCGCTGATCGTAGCGGTGGAACAGCTACCTAACTCACAAACTTCCCCCACATTCGCGATTGTGACCTCGTTTAATAAAGCATTTTGTTTGGTGAAATAGAATAAAGCCAACTAATCAACTCTGAGTGGTTGTACTGATATAACCTATTCAAGAATATGTTTTTGTTCTAATTTTGGTATTGAATAAATAATACGGCAAGTATTTCACGGTACACCCTTATTTCATATTCTTATTACTAGTCTGAGGATACTAATATGATTTTATGATACTTACATATTCCCAGCATTTGTCTTTGAAGAAAATTACACACATTTACAATTTATATGTGATTTTCTTATTTTGACATACCTGAGTCCTATTTTATAAACCTACAAGTAACAATTTACAAGCGGAAGTCTCTATCTAACACATAGGGTCAGAAAGTGACTTCCGCTTGTAAATTGTAACTTGCAGCTTTATAAAATAGGGCCCTGGTTGTTGCAACATTCGTCTACTTGTTTTAAAACCCCATGAGCCAGAAAATTGAAGCAGGGAAGAAGATTACTGTATGACGAAAACAATGAAAAGCATCATACGAGTAGGCCGATAGCACCGGGTACAACGTAGAGTAGGTAATTAAGTTGCATCGCATACTGAAGTAATGTCGTTCACAGATGCGGCAAGGACCTTCCTCCTTAGTAAGTCATAGACAGTTCTGGCTGAAAATCAGTGCTGCAGGTGTCTAACACCTCAGCGTAATGCTGAGCCAGCGACCGTTTCACTTTTGCGAAGACACACAACGCTGATGATCTATTTTTCATGCGTGTATATTTAATTTTTTTTGTTTTATTTTTTCTATTAAATTTTGTATTATGCTCTTATAATTAAGTGTCATGCACAAATGAATAAATGTCTTCTGTCTTTCTTTTTTTCTTTCTTATTTTGTAAGCTGAGGGTATGTTTAATTTAATTTTCTGTTAATACATTAAACGTACCAAGTACCCGAATTATTTTGCTAAAGCGGCCTAGAAATTACAAGCAATATACATATTAATAGGGTACACATAATTAATACGGTATTTATATTCAATCTAAACGAGGTAATAACAGCTTTTTGCATATAAAAGTGTACATATTTACGAGGTGTTCCAATAGCGATTATGTTAAGTTATCAAGTTTCTGGCAGAGCATAGCAACGTTCATAAATTTTAGTGAAAAGTATCTACACGAATGCGGGTACTCTGCAGAAATATGAACATCCTTGGAGACCGTCCTTGCGGGGTAGCCTCGCAAAGTTAATATAACGAGAATAAAACGTCGGCTCGTGTGCCTTGATAATGTCGGGAAGGTAAATGAGATACTAAATTGAACATTATTATTAAAGCACATAACCATTTATAAGATAATACATCATCAACCTTGTGGTATTTTGTGAATTAAGGGTATGTTTACAATCTCGAGAGTAATCTTTTCCCTACATTAAATGGTTACCTATAAAATTTTGAAGACAACTTACATACCTACATAGGAACAATGCAAATTCTTCCAAATAATTCAACTAGGTATTTAAGAGTTTTGTTACATTATATTTGGTAAGAAAACTACGTTTTTATACGGTCCTGTTCTCATGACAATTAGTCATATTAATGAATCTTTATTCGCAGTACCTACCTAGCCTATCACCTTGAAAACTAACCTACTTTAAAATGGGCCACTACAATTTTAAACTTTGACTTTTATCTATTTGGTCTGGCTACGAAGTAAAATGATAGAAAATGCCATAAAGCGTGATGTTAGTAGTAATTTTGTACCCTCTTGTTTTTAGAACGCCCTCGCAGCCTAATAGAAACACATAATCATAAAACGTGGAGGTTAAGTCTCGACACAACAAACTGCTAGGTAGCTATTTAACGTAGCTGTTATTCTGTCTGCCAAATGTTTACGTTAGTTTGTAGTTGAACATGCTGCGGCAAGCTTATTTTAGTAAATAGAATGTAATATAATAATCTGTTAAACCCTAAATCACCGCTTGACTTGTGGTAGGTAGCTGAGGATCCTAAACCTGTTGACTCAATTATTTAAGGATAGTAAGCAACATAAATTCACCAAGATTTATTATTCTACTTTACTTTGATTATTCGGCGGTTGTGACGGGTTTAATAATGCGTGCTGCTAGGTATATACGTAGGTACATATTGCATTTCACCACGAATTACAATTACGACTACGGCGTATACCCATCAGTGGTATTTGCCCTCATTAAGCAGAAGGCCCCGTTCGTAAAACCCATATTTAAAAGGGTGGACCCTAACGATAGTCCATGTATTAACAGTCCCGAGTCCGGCTGAATTGGAAAGTCCTGTCCCGTTATAAATATATTTACAACTAGCTTTTGCCCGCGACTTCGTCCGCGCAGAATCATAATTTGCGCTAAAACTTCTTTCTCTCTCCCATCGAAAATGTACAAAAACAGCCAAATGAAAGTCGTACTTCAGCACGAAGGATTTCGTACTACCCACCTACCTCAAAGAAATAAACCAGTTTCTTGCATGGACACCCACTTCCATTATTTTTTATCCCATATTTTTGTTCTGTGGGAAATTCGAAAAATCTAATCTTAATATGACGTGACGTACGTGATCTTCAAAGAACATGTTTAGGTCTAGTAAATACAAAGTCTATATTTTCTTTACGGTTCTTTTATCCCGTGGGAAAATTGGAAAATCGCACCTCTTTGATCATCAAGGAATAATGTCTGCCAAATACCAAGAAACTATATTAGCAAGTCAGTAAAGTTACTCTTTTTTCTAATCCCACGGGAATTTCGCAAAATCCTGAAATCAGTTTTCAGATATCATAATCATCTACTGGTATTCCAAATTTACAGATTCTAGTAATAATAATATCAAAGTAATAATATAAATCCCTTGTTATTTAATTCAACACAGACAGGCACACATCTTAGCGCAACTCGACAGATACCTAACAAACTCATTCGTATCTGTAGAAAAGGAGCAAATTGAAGTTAATAAGACGAATGGTAGTAACTAGTCGTTTGTTTCCCTTTCTTAGGCAGTCGGCGTTACGTCTGAGTTAGACACATTGCTTATTTCTATGCAGTGTAATTGCTAGTGACTGACAGACGTGAAAACGCGTTTACGTGACTTAATATTCAATGATCTGTTTAAATTTAATTAAAGGAGCAGCCTACAAAAATGTCTAGGCGGGTTTTGTCCCAAAATAAAATGAGTAGGCACGTTACGCCCTCACGCTCCGCTCTCATTTAAGCGCGTTCATTTCGACACACCCCGCTGTCTTTGTAGTTCGTAAGTAATTCACGACTTGATCTCGTAAACTGAAATAAAGATCGCCTCAAACGCTACCTACCAGAATCTGAGAATTCCAGCTGCTTCGTATTTAATATACTTACCTAATTCATGTAACTACACAAAATACATCATCCATCATAGTTAATTTACCATTATTAACTTAGATTATTAGGCTGTTATTCGCTTCCATGTTTACATCCTTTTCTCGTTGAAAACGCTACGCGATTATCGGCGTAGACGGCGTAGCGAGCTACACGCCGTAAGCATAAAAAACATGGTTGAAACTTCTGCGTTAATTTACTAATGTAATAGAAACTGATTTAACTCGCTTTATAAAACATGATTGTGAAGCCACACCTGAAGTCAGCTAGTTGCCTGGTGGCTCAATTAAAGCTTTGTCATTAGGTACCTAATTTAGCTTTTAACGACAAACTTGGATCGCCGTTCCTAAATTGTTCTTAATGGTTGCGCGAACGGCGTATCTAAAGCTCGAAAGGGTACGTTTATATAAGGGTTTATAAACGTAGATGTTTTGTGTACCAAAGATCTGTATTTCCACTCTGATTCGGTACCTATTTCAATATCCTCTTGTGGATCTGAATAGGTCATAACATACAATTTAGGACCAACTTCGCTTTCCATTCCACCAGCAATGGAGTTAACAATAGAGCTCATCCTCCCTTAAAGCGTCGGTTCTATTCTCGGCGGGCCTGTCATTGACCTAGATATGTGGGGCAGACAGGCGCCTAGCTGCAACTCGTCTTATACCCTGCTAAATTAATTATAATAAAGGTAAATGGCTTAATGCAAACACGGTACCAGCCGGCACGACGCCGCAACGGTGCCTTCCGCACTGCTGAGTCCATCCTAGATCGCAGAAAACGTGCTGTCCCTCTTAATCGCATTTTGTAAGAGAAGGATAAAGATAACGAACTGAATCATTCTATTAGCGAAAGAGCCCGCATCGAAGAATCAACAGGATTCTACCGGTTGTTTGTTGATTGTGACGAGGAATTGTTTGTTCCCTTCGATTTGTTTGCGAGGGTACCTACACCTTCTCTAGCGCTTAAACAACATTGTTTTTTGCTTGCTTTAAAAGGGTAAATTTTCCTAGGCTATGAGCAAATATAGTATACATCATAATAATGTAAGGAATGTTTTTAAATAAAAATTGAGAAATCTGACTAACTTTAAGAGTTATGATATTATCAAGATGATTGTTTGACTGGAGGAAGTATCTAAATTTCAACCGATACCAGCTTATTAGCAGCTGTAGGTACTGTTCACTAACTAACTTTTAGCCGCCAATTCTTTGAATCGAACTAATATTATAAATGCGAAAGTATGGATGGATGGATGGATGGATGTTTGTTTGTTACTCAATCACGCCAGAACGGCCCAACGGATCTGGATGAAATTCGGCACGTAGATAGAGAAAAGTCTGGAATAGCACATAGGCTACTTTTTATCCCGGAAAATTGCGTAGTTCCCGCGGGATAGCGATAAACGAATTCTTTGCAGACGAAGTCGCTGGCAACAGCTAGTCTATTCATAATTCATGATAATAAATAATAAAATTCTGAATAGAAGAGCGTGTAGATATATAGAGGTCACGAAATTCAGTAATATTATTCCCAGCTTGCTACAATTTACATCTATTTCCGAAAGGGTTGGCTCTGCAGGAACTTATTGGTATTGCTCTAACGGTAGTAGCTATTATATAAGGCCTATACAAATCTGGATGTAACCTTGGTCTCCTTCAAATATACTTGTTTAAGTTATTATCCGGGTTGAATAGGTATTCAACTCGGTTACCTACAGTAAATAGATAGTTACCGAAGTGTGATGAATTGATTCCAATCAAAGCTGGATATGTATGTATGCTATAGAAACACAATAAAGTAATGCCAATTAAGGTTTATAGAAATATCCGATTACAAAAGAAGTGTTCTTATTCAATACAAATGCAAAGGCCGGTTAGTTTGTAAAAGTTATTGCATGAAGACGTTCGCGGTGGGAGCACAACTTCACTGAAGGGTGAGTGTTTCTTGTTATTAAATAACTTTTATCGACCTACGCCTCGCTCGAGCGCCCCGCTGGATCCCCAACAAAGCAAATTGTTATAGGTACCTTCCAAGATAATATTCGCAGATCGTGATCTTCCAACAAAGAAATATCTTCAAAGAGTTTCGAACCAATTATATCTTTAAAAGTTTGCCTTTCGCACAATTTAATCCCCTCAGAGGAAATTAAAATTGACGGGAAGGCGACAGATGAGAAGCATAGAATTGTCACAGAGTTTTCAGGAAGGGAGAACCTAACGAAACAAAACTAATTCACATGAATTACGCTTACGCAATAAATTGGAATCGTACAGCAACGTTAAATGACTTTGTATTTATACATATATGTAGTAACTTTCATTCTAACAATAGGTTAAAGATTGCAAGCGAAATTCAAGTTTTTCTCCAGAACTTTCTGATGATAGCGGTTGAAACTTGTCATGTGCCGTGCGAAATTGCGCCGAGTTGACTGATCTGAATGACAGTCGCGCCAAAATGAGTTATACGTCAGGAATAAGTTATGCAAAGGGAAATTTACGGCGAGCGTACGAGGCGGTGAGGCCGTTAGTAAAGTTATGTTTTTAGTAGTCATCAATATGCGGGTGAGATGGCGGGGGCGGCGACGAGCGTTGGAGGCGTCAAGCCGCCTGCTACTTCCATACACAGTAATCCCATCAATAATAGCTAGGTAATATTTTCTGACTTCCACGAAACGACCAGAGCGAACGGCTGAATAGTTAACAAAGTGCTCATGCGACTGCGTCGTTTCAATGGAACCTTTGAAAAGAGGGTCATTTTTAAGAAATATTTTTCTTTACTTCGGTATTCTAAGAAGGCAAATGCAAATTGTGCCGTGAAAGGAAAATTTCAATCATAATTTATGTATTCTATAGTCTCTGATATTAAAAATACTTATCTTTAAAAATGAGGAGCTTTATAATATCAACGATACAAAATGAGTTTTCTCGTAAGCAAGATGAAAAATACCAAAATGGAGAGCGAGTAGCAGTCACAATTTACTCTGAACGATATTAAAACAATAACGCGGCAATTAATGTCGTGCTAGCATGCATGTTATATAAGTAGACATCGTCTATACCCACTAATATTACAAATGCGAAAGTACTAACTTTGTCTGTCTATTACTTTCACGCCAAAACCACTGAACCGATTTTAATGAAATTTGATATAAAGATAGATTAGACCTTGGGAAAGGCTACTTTTTATTGCGAAAAAAGCTCGAAGGGGTTGAAATAGGGGATGAAAGTTTGTATGGGAAGTTCGTCAGTTTTAGAGTTAGAAATTTTAAAATTTGCTTGTAGGCTGGCTTATGATTAGAAATAAATAAATGTGGCATTCAAAGTTTAAAAAAAAATTACCCGTAAGGGGGTAAAATAGAAATAGGGGATGAAATCCATAGGGGGCTGCCATTTACATTTCTGTTAAGTACTAAATTAAAAAATAGAGTTTAGTACCTACGTAATTTAGAAAATTATCAGCACTTAATTAAGAATTATCATTAAGTCTGTAGGTATGCTGCATTTTTATTCATTGAAGAGCACATTTTATTAAATACAACGCAATTTCCATTAGGTACTGACAGACTTGTGAAACTACACAATTTACCAAAATTCAGGGCAAGTAATGTAATGAAACGTTATTTTTAGACTTTTGAATAAGTAGATATCATATTAACATTGTGTTTCAGCATTTTAAATAACCCTTGAGGAAAGGGGGAGGAGGGTAAATTAGGGTTGACAGTTAATATGGTAGTTCTGACGCACAGCGTTAACAATTTAGCACATATGTACCTACAATTTATTATTATATAAAAACGAAAATGAGTTTGTCTGTCTGCTACTTCTTCACACTTACACCAAACCGCTGAACCTATTTATTTCCACGAAATTTGGTGGATATACTTTTCATGTTCTGGGGTAAAGAGAAAAGGGGGGGGGGGCTGAAATTTACTTCGAAGATGCGATACCTACTCTGTGAGTAATAATATAATTTGTGCTCTAATTTAATGTTTGCTACAAGTTTGCTACTAACTTTTTTGAAGGCGTTAAAAATAAGTTACCTACCCGAAATACTAAATCCACGCAGACGAAGTCGCGGGCAAAAGCTAGTACATCAATAAAAATGTATGGAATATTTGTTTTCTAAAGGCAAAGCGGAAGATTCAGCATCAAAATTTGATATTATTGAAAAAAAAACCACGTAAGCAATTTAATTTCAATAGGTTCTCACTACGCAAGATCCCCCGAATCACAGTCTCAATTTAAGCTGATCGTAAAAGGATATGGAATCTTTGATATTAAATGTAATTTCATATCCTTTGTTGGGGCCCTCGCAATCTGATGGTTCGCGTCGGAATATTGTGATCACTTTATACAACCCAAGTTTAATCAAATCCATCGTAGATCTGTCAGTTAATATACAAACAATATGATATGTATTATTTAAAACAATATACGACAAGCTTCCTTCGGGTAGTCTTGTTCAACTAAGATTGTTTGTAGTGTTTTTTGAAAGAGATACGAGTATTATTGTTCTTGAGTAGTTACGTGCTCAAATGAAAATGTAAATTGTGCCGCTACATTGTTCCGACGCCATTCCTTTGATCATTAATTGACTGTCGTCAAAACTGTTCACATCGCGGCAATTGTCTCTTTTGACCTAGCATTTAACAGTCGACTATAAATATGCTCCATTATATCTCAGTTTTAAAGAGGCTAAAGTGAATAGCGATCGATCCTCTGAATACAGTTTTTAACTATAGAGCAGAATTTAAGCACATTAGCTATTACCGGAAAGGGTACAAGCGCTGTAGGTTTATAAGCCTCCAAATGAAATAGATAAGGCACGCACTGCCTTCACTGCGAATTTCGACCCGGCACTCGACTTTTTTATTTAAACAGAGATAAAATTATTTTCACAAAGCAATCCGTAATAAAATGAAACAGAACTGAAATTTTATAGAAACTTAGGACAACTTATTTAGAGTTTATATTCGTCAGTTAGAGAACTACTTCAAGTATCTAACTAATCTAACTAATATTATAAATGTGAAAGTATGGATGGATGGAGTCTAGGATGGATGGATGGATGGATGGATGGATGGATGGATGGATGGATGGATGGATGGATGTTTGTTTGTTTGTTACTCAATCACGCCAGAACGGCACAACGGATCTGGATGAAATTCGGCACATAGATAGAGAAAAGTCTGGAATAGCACATAGGCTACTTTTTATCCCGGAAAATTGCGTAGTTCCTGCGGGATAGCGATAAACGAATTCTTTGCAGACGAAGTCGCTGGCAACAGCTAGTTAAGTAAGGATACGTTCCATCCAAATTCCACATTTTATGCCAAACGGACCACCGGGTGTACGTCAAATCAAATTTACAAATACTAAAACGGCATAAAAGCTTGTGAAAAGTCTCTGTTACCTATATACACGTATGAAGTACTTACACCAAAATAAATACGCGCGTTTGATCTCAAAAAGTCGAAAATTGTTTCACGTTGAAACATTCAACTTCGTACATAACAGACGTACGTAGCTCCACAGAATGTTTCAAAGGTTAGAGATCACGTTTAGGTGAACACTGTGCATGGAAAGCGAGCAGAGGCCACGTGCCCGGGAACTGCTAGCACATGCCCTAAATAGCCCACGAACTTAGGTTTCACTCTAGTACCAAGTAGCAAATTTCCTACCCCGAACCAATTACTTCGCTTTAATTAGAACAGAAGTCGTATTATTATCATGTTTCACTTCGTCTTCCTAAGTAGACGTTTCCGCTCTAGATTCGGAAAATTGAGAACTGCCACGTCCTCAACTCTTAGGTACCTACATATTATAAAACAATCTGTCGGTCAGTTTGTTTGTCAGTTCGCGATAAACTCAAAACTACTGAACGGATTGTCATGTCATGAGGTTTTTACCAATTGACAGGGTGATTCACAAGGAAGGTTTAGTTTAGGTATATTAGGTAATTTTTCAAAGTTTTGGGTAAATGGTTAAATTATAACGATAATTCTTGGAAGTTTTGGGAAAAGCCAAAGCTACTTGCGATACAATTAATTGTGAGCGAACGAAAGACCGCAAGAGATAGCTGTATGTACATAAACTATTGAGATAGGTTTTAATATGCCCACATTCAAAATAAAAAAGAATAAGTAATTCTGTGTCAAATTTGTTGTTATTGGTTGTTGTGTTGGAATGTCACTTCTATTTTGTATTCCTTCTTATACAGTTGCTTTAATACAATAAACGGTGTTTAAACAAACCAAAGTTTTTCTCACGTTGAGATATCTGTCCCCACAATACCACATGAAACGAAACGAACGGATTACAAGACAAAAATATGAATGGAGAATTTTTCCTTTAAAGGGATCTCTTGCAGTTAACTTCGAACGATTGACAGGACATCAGAAACAGAAAAAAAATATGACATGTACTTCAGAAAGGACTTTTCGATATCGTCGGGGCTGCATATTGGGCGTTATATTTGTTTTTCTGCTGAATAACATTCAACATTATATCATATGACCGCCGATTTGAATCGAATGGACACGTTGATTTATTATAGTGATAAGCGAACGGCCCGTATGTTCCATATCACGCTATATCAGCAACGTAAAAGAAAATAGGTAATATTATGTCGTTAAAATGCCGGTCGATCTGTTAGACATGCGTATCTGTTTTTTAGATTTGTGAATCGAAATTGTCAAAATTTGTCGAGTAGGTAGTTAACTCTTACCAATTTACTCGTAGCAACTTTTTTTCTAAACGAACTAAAGTACGTACCCCGAGTAACAAGATCTATAAGTATTTATCGAAAAGGAGCTCTTTTTAGTTCCTAAACCTTTTCCTACATTCGCCAAACTTTACTAAAATACAAACATTTCGCGTTTCAGAGACATCAAACATGTATAAGTATGTGACGCACGCACCCGTAACAAATTGAAATAAGCAACAAATCACACGATTCGTCTGGAAAATGTTCACAGATTTGGAGGGCAATAAGTCGAGTGATGAAAATCCACGAGCATATAATAAAGCCTGGGAGGTTTACCAAGAACATATACCGAATCCAAGCACTAGCAACGTGACTACCTACACAACGAGCTCTCCTTACTATATATATCACCCAGATATTGTATCAAACATTTTCAGAGAGTAGTAAACATTTTAGGGAACGTTAGAAACAAATGCCTGTAAATAAAATTAATATTCAGGAACGTACAGTGTACAGTCAGCGTTATATAGTATGAAACATCCAAAGTGATCAAAAAGTTCGACACACCATACTATTCTTATATTTGACCGCATCCAAGGATGCTTCAAACTATGTGACGCTGACTGTCCACGGATCTGTATTTAATTAGATAAGTGGGCGCCACCAGTCAACCTATCTTGTGTGTCACAAATAATGTTTTTTTTTTTCTAAGTTGAGTATTCATAAACCAATCAGTTTCGCTTGTTTGCTACGCGGTTATGTTTGGCAGAAATGAAAATTGTGAATTGAGCGAATCAGAGTAATCTGCGTCATTCATATACACGTGGCCGAATGAAATTACTTTCATATTTTTGACAGAAATGTGCCGATGACATGTTCAAAAATTAACACACTCGGTTCTCATTCATTTAACTGTCGGTAGGTACTTACGTAATCCTCTTCAATATAGATTCGTGTAATAGTCACATCCAAACCTGTTTCTCATGAAATGTCAATACACAAATTCTGTGGCTCGAAAGGAAAAACCATCTCCGAATTGCGTTCATGTCAAGGAAAAACTACACGAAAAGGATTAAGGGCAGACATTTTATCGCATAAAATATTATTCGCGCTGGAATAGGCGTGAATCAAAAGACATGGGTTAAATTGGATTTTTATCTATGCTCGCGACTAATCGTTCTGTTTGTAGACTATGTTTACATAAGTAAACTATGCCTTATGTACCTTGTACCTATAACAACACAAACATGTTCGTATACGTATTTGCTGTGGTGTTCGAATAAGTAACATTTATCACTATTATCAGGTACGAACGCTCTATAAGACGGTTGTTTTGTCTAACATCTATTGAATAATAGATTCCATGCACATAATACGCAACGATATTGAAAATATTAAAATTTATACATACATATTTCCTATTTACATGACTACCAAGCTCAGATATTGCAAATCAGACGTCCCGGCTATCACCCGACCGCGACCGCCAAACCACAAGCCGCGCGAATCAAAATGTAAATCTACATGTCGCGGAATTACGTCAAACACATAAGCGTATACATATGTATAGTTTTAGCCAAATTGAAATATCTTGTTCAAAGATTTACACGCACACATAAGGTTTGTAACTACGCAATGTCTTGATCTTATCTCTGAAAATAGGATTAATCATACTGACCTATGCTGTATTACGAGTATATCAAATTTTATGGGTTATTCAAACCAACAATTTGGTTTTAAGTTATTAAACTTTATTAATTCTTTAAGAATATATTGCTGAAGTATGACTAAAACCATAATATAACATCTGCTTAGACTTTCACTTCACGCATTTAATGAGAAAATAAGCGCTGATTAAAAATAAAGCACTAAGAAACCGCGTCCTCCGAAATCTACTGTCCTTGAAAGGTTCTAGCAAAGGGTTATTCAATAAGTGCGCACTACAAAGTAGAGACTTTCGCTCGAGCAAATAAGCCTCAAATATTAAAAGCCAAAACATATGTACGTAGCAACAGTCATCGAAACATGACATGAATAATTCAAACAAATCTGCTGGTATGTAGTCCTCTACAGCTTTACAGGAACCTTTGCTGTATTCACGTCACACACCCTTATATATTCATGGGATAAAGTTCACTTCGCACTGAGTAGGCAAGTGGAAAAGTTTAATTCTGCTCTCATCCAGGCTAGTCATTACGACCCTCAGTCTTCTTTTCAATTACTGCTTTTCTTTCTGCGAGCTGCCGAATTGGCACATTTATAAAGATAGCTTTTGTACAATCAAGTTTATACTTTGAGCTCTTGTTGAAATGAGATTTGTGTGAACTTAGTATAAAAAAACCGAAATGGTTCGGACATTAAAAAATGTTTAGGTGTATTTGTAATGAGCGAAAATCTTAGGAATCACCTTCTTGATCCCTCGGCCACGATTAGGTACTCTAGACGAGATCTTTAGGTCTAGTTACCCTAGGCTCTGTCTACCCCGTAAAGGTAAAGGCGTGATTGCTGTATGTATGTATGACATAATTGCAATTTTAATTTATTATCATTTATAAAAATACAATAACGAAGATATCATTTGAAAATATAATTTTAAATTAAAAATTACTAGCTTCTGCCCGCGACTTCATCTGCGTCTACATATAAACCTTTCTCTTGAATCACCACTATCTATTAAAAAAAACGGCATCAAAATCCGTTGCGTAGTTTTAAAGATGATAAAGATCTAAGCATACATAGGGACAGACAGACAGCGGAAAGCGACTTAATTCTGGACGAGTCATAAATATTCTATGAACTATTTTAAAATCGCATGATACAAAATGCAGTTGCAATGTGTAACAAAAGCATTGCATGTAACCGGAGATAATGCAGTGTCCGGTGTCGACCTGACCAGCTTTTATACCTCAGAGATATCAAGTAAGCATAGACTATTTTCTGTGCATTGTATCTGTTTCTTTATATTTGTACACTAAAGCATTAACTTACTTACACACTATATAAAATCTAGTTTAGAATTGACCGCATTATACCGAAAATGGGAGCATACGAAGCATAATCTAATTTTTTTTTATCCATTTAAGTCGTCACATACAAATTATTTATTATTCGTCAATCTTCATCATCATTTCCAGCACATATACATCTCACTACTGCATAAACCTCCTGTCAGAATGAGAGGGCTTCAGAAGTGTGTGCTGGTTTCCTTAACCGAATAAATGGTAAATTTTAAATGTAGGTAATTTTATTTTTATTAATTTTTATTAAATTCCGACAAATTCAAGAAGTGCTATCTCGAGTTCACGATTCTCTGTTTGAGAGGCCATAAATCAAACCACTAAGCTATCACGGCATTATTGGAATATCTTTTAGCTTTTAGCATTTAAAAAAAATATATTAAAAAAAATCGTACACCTACTTGTATTTATCGCTATTTTGCTGCTGTAGTCAGTCTTTACTAGAGTCAAGTTGTGTATTGAGCAAAATTTTAATAGTCCTTAAAAAGACCTTAAAAATTATCTTTTATATGATTTCAATTTCATATATCAAGACCACACTGTACAGCGCAGTACGAGTAATAGGATAGTTGTTAACTTTAGTGGAACGCTGCGGCTATCGTCTTATCTGGAATTAGCATTTATATTGGCTTAGCCGCCATATGTCATCCCTTTTCCAACAAACGACATACAGGTTAACGAGGGAACAGGTAAAAATTGTTCACATATGAAGGAAAATAGTTCTTTAAACAAACTTAACTTTCGCATAGAATACCCGTAAGAATATTAAGGGTTCGTTAAGATGACACATGCTTATGTTATCTATATAATTATTCAGTCTTTGAAGAATTCAGTAGTAAAAAAAAAACTACTAATTAATAGGTATGTCTGGAAATAACGACTCTCGCATAGAAAACTTATTGGTAACTATTAAAAACTATTAAAACTTCAGGATTTCGTTGCCAATGACGCGACGGCGCTAAACATAACCACATGGGTATTACAGAATCCTTAACAAAAAACAATAGGCTCGCGAAAACAAATGGCATCCTGAAATAGGAGCTGATACCAACAGAAGGCCTGAAAATTACGATAACAGAGCCGAATGACGTCAAGGCACCCGACCCACGATGTAACAGCGCTATTCAGCTGAACGAAGGGACACGTGGCTGCCTCACGTTTCAACTGCCTACGTAACAAAATAAAGAGCAAATCGGAAACACATAAACGTAACAACGAAATGCCTGCTGAAAGAATTCAACGACATCGAAGCGAGAAAGCTGCGGGGATTTTGCAGGGCGCCGTTGCGTCAAATACATTGAGCGCTGAATGTAGAAATTGTGCGAGTATTGAAACTTCTGAAGCTGATGGGATATTGACGAGAGAGAGCTCAGTGTTTGAAAGTTTGACCTATTTTAGATACAGATCTGCTGATGACAAGCTGCATCGAGCACTATGGGTAGTGTTGGACATTTATGTAGTCCCATACTAGAATGCCCTATACGTATTAAGGCTTCTGAGTTTGGTACAACACGTATTAATTGATTGAACTGTATGTTAATACCCAACAGCAAGTTTTTCGTTCGCTTAAGTGTTCACTTCCGAATTCAAACTAAGAATTTTGACGCAATCTTTGAACTAGGTCTTCAAAGTGTAATTAGATATTTCTTGAACCAAAATGTTATTAGGAAAGAATAACGTTTGAAATTGCAAAAACTCGCGGAGATACTTTTGTGTGTATAACAAATCGGAACAGATTCAATTTTATTCAAGGATCATATAAATAATGCAAGGATTCTAATGCATACCAGCAAACCCCTTAGCCAAGAAAAAAACTGATTCCTATTCATTGATTTTATTTTATACGCGGGTATTACCGATAGGTAAAACACACTTTGTATTAGGGTTAATCTTTTTTTGTAAGTTGATACGTATTGAACTGCTTTTAGGCAAATGATCGATGACATGGTTTGTAAATATTGTGATATCCATCGATGCTCTTTAGAACAATGTCAGGTATATTATGACACAGATTTATGATGTTTATTGTACCTTTCAATGCAAGAAGTAAGCATTAATTTATTTTTAATTGATACTGATGACACAATAAATACAATAATGCTTTTGCGTTTGCTAACGTCAGGGTAAGGTTGGAAGTTTTTTCAACTCCGCTCTGTTTTAATGGAAGTCACAGAAGACCGAGAGAGTTGTCTTCCCACGTCCACTCTTAATAGTCCCAATTACTAACCCTAACTACCTACGTTAAGATGTGGGCCCGAAAGTTCGATCTAATAGCAACTTGTTAGTTGTTATACATCTGTAGCGACCCTAGCGCCATCTAGAAGTAGTCATCGTGTAAGTACACAAACTGCTACGACGCAGGAGTACCTAGTGCCGATGACTTCATCCGTGATCTGCATCACGGTAACCAAGATTATTAATCCATAAATACTACTTCTCTCTTCCATCGGACTTCGTGCCTTAGGCATGATTATCTTCCTAAAGAGAGATCTCTCTATTGCGGTGTAGCTTCTCGTACCCTAATTAAATTTTATCTGACTTGATAGCTGTGCGAAATAATTTTAACATTTCTAAATTTTTTTTTCGACCTCAAAGATATAGCCGTTTATGTTTTATTCAATTTACTACTAAGTATGTAGCTTATTTCGTTCTTTTTTA
This sequence comes from Pandemis heparana, assembly GCA_963854515.1. Classification (NCBI taxonomy): domain Eukaryota; kingdom Metazoa; phylum Arthropoda; class Insecta; order Lepidoptera; family Tortricidae; genus Pandemis; species Pandemis heparana. Next base: position 10,553,301 of record OY978010.1, read on the forward strand.
ATAGTATAGTGATCATTAGGGACGTTGTGGCCGAATATATTTTAATTTGTGGTAAATTTTAAGGCTTCAAACACTTGTACGGTTATCATTCTTATAGACATTCCTTATTCAAGTTCCTTCTCTTTCTTCGACATATCTCCGTCTGCATCCGGTGACACCTTTAGACACGTCAATATATATTATGACCTCGCAGTCTCTGACAAAGATAGATATAATAAAAAAAAACTGAATAGCGTGCTAGTGTCGAATCTTATCACATTTGACATATCAATGTCATAAAATACGCCAAAGAAATTATTGTGAAATTGTCACGATTGTACCTACGTCGCCCCAGGACGGATGTTAGGAACGTTTTTTATAAATGCTTCCCCGGATTGTAAGATACATACAATTTATACATAGATATTGTATTCCAAATGAATGAAACCCCCGATTTAGTAATTAGTTAACACATCACGTCCACGATCAACGGCCGCTCTGCCTCGCGCACCCCATCGGAGGTTATAGATTGATATTGTTAACCAAAGTGATTTTATGGTTCGATATAACAAAAGGCTTTTCATGTTATCTTGCTTTTGTGCTAAATAATAATGAAAAATGCATATCTACACATACATAGCTATACAATAACGAACCAACTAAAATACATGAAGCCATTAATTTAACGTTTTAGGCATGTTTATTTTTATTTTTAATAAAACACGTCTATTATTGGTTTCCATGGACAAGCTATGACGCAATTTATAATAGCAACTCATTCGCAACATCTGCGCTCTTTGCTAACAAAATAAAATCCCAGTTTAGTAGCAAACTGCGGTTAACACGCCATACATTATATTCTAAACGTGTTAAAAGTTAGCGCTAACTTTTGTTAGAAACTTAGAAGTAAACTAATATTCTAAAACATTATCAAGCTTTATCATCATAAATGTGTTATATTCTATTAGTGAACAATATAGGTAACTAGATGAAGCTGACGAGAAGATTAAATAAAAACTTGCGCTTTCAGTGTTGAATGAATGAATGAATGAAAAATTTATGTACAAAAATGATGCTATAAATATTCTAGTTTCAAAATTGTGTGTTGATGGTCTGCAAATTTTATTTAATTAAATCCTATCTTCTTCTATACCTAACAATACTTACTTATTAATTATACAGAGTAAAACTGTACGTTCCTGTTGGTAAAATACTGATTTTTAATTTTTTTCTATTTTCTGTTTGTCTGTGCGTTCATTTTCACTAATAAGTACTATTAAAAACGGCTTAACCGATATGAATGCGGTTTTCACGGATTCGGTTTTCGGAAGGTTTTTTTGGGAAAAAATTTTAAGTTATCAAAATCGAATAACAGAATGAAAAGATACATATTAAAATTTAAGTGGCTGTATGTTTTCAATTCGGCCTTTTTGTGATTTGAAACAGTCGGGTTTATGTTTTTCAATAATTGAATTTATTAATAGTAGAACTCAGATGTTCTTTTAGAAATTCCGAATCACACTATCATAATCACATATCCAAATTCGAATTGTGACTAAGAATCACCTTGTAGGAAACTACATGTATAAAAGCAGAACTCGCTCAAATAAATGACCGCCATTTTTCAAACTGTGAGTCGCGTAAAACGAGTCGCTTAATACGGTTTAATACAAAACCGTCATTCATTTTGTGTCGCATTATGGAATAACGTCTGTGTGATTGCCTAAAAGAAATTCGTCCGTGGAGCCAACGCTGCGTTTGCCGAACAACCATATCTTAAACTGTTCTCTTGCAGGCATTACACTGAGACAGGAGGTGTCCTGACGTTGATGTGGCCATTGACCAATATCAAGACACCTGACTCGGTATAATGCCTACAAGCGAAACGATCAAATTATGATTTTGTGCCGAGCGCAGCGCTGACTGCATGGACGAGTTACGTTTGGCGAATCACACCCCAATGACATTAGAATCACTATCTGTCTCTGCGCTGTTCTTTTTCCATTTGGCAGAAACAAAAGGTAGATGCGATTGCAATCCAGAGCGCGTTAGTCAGGCACTTAGGCAATCATATCTAATGGTCTCAAGACTTTACTATGAACTCCAAAACCGTATAAATTACGCGAAATAGTTATATAAACACGCATAAATAGGCATGATTACTGCTTTTAATGCAATTTAATTGACAAGCACCTACATTTTGCATTGAATTTTCTTGTGAACAGGAGTTACCCACTCAATGCACAAGAAGTCGTTAGTTGATAATCATAAAAAATCACTTCTTTTTAGGCTTGTGTAAACTTAATCCCTATTTGTCTTTCTATACTAAAAAAGAACGTGGCCTGCTTTAATTTTGCACACCATTTAACGATCCAGCGGTGGTCAATGTATGTTACCCCAAACGGGGGACCCGAAGCAAGGGTAATGACCTCATGTTATTGAGAGGGGTTTATATCAAACTACTGCCAGTGACGAGAATAAGCAATGGTCGATAGTTCAACATATATTTACGACCGAATAAATAATTTTTAGAATGCTTCTAAATTATTTCTAGTAAGTATGTACTTATGTTTATTAATTTTAACCTTGATTGTACCTAATCAAACAAATTGAATAAGGTCAGTATTTAAGTATGTCCTAGATATGGATTTACATAATTTAAGGTAAGTATTTTATACCCAAAATGCTCAGCAGTATCAAGTATAATTTTAAAATAATATAAGGCTATTAGCTTTGTAATCTGAAATTGTTATAGTTAAGATATACATATATATTTATACCCCCATATTCACAAAAGTTATTAGAATCTATCTAGTAAAGGCAAATGTCAAAGTGACAGATAAAGAAAACAATAAGCTCAATCTATTTTGCACGATACTTTTGTTTTATTACTTGCTACAGACTAAGTACATATAAAGTCGGCGAAAGGCTAAGCCTGCTCCCTGCATGCGGATGGTTATAGACATTTAATTTTGCTAATCGAGTTTTTGTGGAACCAAAATCCGGATGGGGTTCAATCGAATGATAAAGATCACATCGTGTAATTAGTTGAAACAAAATTACCTAGGGTAGGTTACCTAAAACCACTACATTTTTTTATATAGGACGAACTGCATCTTATTGGAAACACAATATGAATATTTCTACAGGTGATATGTCGTTGGTTAGTTCAGGAATAAGAATAACACATAAACGAAACTAAACGACTGCATTAATTACACGATTGCATCAGTTTGTAACCATGTCAAAAATTCAATGAAGCGTGGGAAAGTTAGTTCAAATTTTTAAACCATAACGACTGTAGGTAAACGTCATGCGCGATGGCACGGATCGTTGGAACGTTCCTGCAAATAAAATGCGCAATAAACCAAGCGGGGAAATAAAACTACGCTGTTGGGCGACACACGAGATAGCACAAGGTCCGTCAATAAGCAAAAGTTCATGAACTTACCAACTAATCCGTAAGCTTCGCAGTTGGTATCGGCGTCCCGCCAAATTGAAGCGAACACCCGAACACAACGCATCTCAGGGGTAGCGAGCAGCGAGGGAGGCCCCGATCGATATTCCCGGCCACTCCGCCGAGCGAGCGCGGACGCGGCCCGCCGGCGGCCGGCGCCCGACGCGCGACGCTCACGCGGACCCAGCCTACAACACCTCATATTATTCTCAAGTTATTATTTTACACGCACGTCCACTCATGAGAAAAGCAACTTGAGACGACCGCAGCGTTCGAAACCTTAATACTTCCCTTCGCTACAAATATTAAGTGACAGATGCCACGACGAGCCCGATCGAATACCTTCGAGGGAATAATTTGCACAACTTCCACCCACTGAGTTATTTTTAACTTAACATTTTTCACGTTTTCAGTTCACACGGGTTTTATTTTTCTTAAATAACAGTAAGGAGCTGCGAAACTTCGCGACGCGTCATGCGTATACCAATATAAAAATAATCTGAATGTGAACAATATGGGGACAGGAACAGGAGTCGCGTAATAATAAGAGTACTCGCGTGGGGATGGTACAGAGGGTGCATTGTGCACCGGCGAATTTCGGAAGGGCCCGTTCCGAAGCCCTTGTTTGTTCCCCCTCCACTTGCGCAAGATGCGAACCAGTTTTGATTTTTGTGTATTAACCATGGAGTTAGCCCGTTCATGAGGGGTCTTTCATCCCGCCGTTAGAGACTGCTAATTTTGCAGATCGTAGCGACAAGAGCACGCTTTACCCATAACCATAACCCAATGCTTATATTATAGTTAGGTATAAAATAAAGTTGCCTGTAACCAATTTAGTGAGAGATAGAAAAGGGGAATAAGTTAATTAATGCATTAAATTAAATATAACCTAAAATATATTGTTAGAATTTAAGTCCCAACTCTAACACTAATTTAAAAAATCGGCAAGTGGTTGTATGTATTTACTAGACCGTCTAAATTAAGTACCTATTATAATAATATAAGTATGTAGTAAGTAAATGTAAAGGACAAAAGTTCCTTCGAAGCAATACCTATAACATGAAGGATTGTGGCCTTATAACAATCTTTTAAACGATTAATATTTGATTTGTAATGAATAAGTAAGTGAGCTATTCTAAAATAGAACGAAACTCGAACGTAAGTTGGATTCAAGGAAGGCTAAAAACTTTCAGAGCATAGAATAGAATTGAATCAAGTAAATGTGTAAATTGTGAAAGAAGATGGCCTCTTCATTTCGCTATTTTTAATCATTCGTAGAGACCTAGGCATACTCGAAACAGGGACTGCTAGTTTTACTCAAGTAGGTATATATATAATCAACAGTAAGAGTAGTACCAAATAAAAATAAAGAAAAAAAAAACAAATAGGTATTAATCGTAATTATTTAGATAGGTCAATCTTGAATTAACGTTGCGCCGCAAAAAAAGTCATCGTCAAGTTGCATGTTCGATGTAAGTATTAGGTACGTGTTATTAATGCAAGATGCGAACAGCTAGGTACACATTAGTAATGTGTGATGCGAACAGAATTAAGGTCTTGAAAAGGTACTTTGTAAGTATAAAATATAAGCATAACTTGACTCAAAGAATTACTAATTCAAGTGACCTAGTGACTAATTTGCCATGCCATGACACATCTTTATTATTGCGTACAAGTAGGTAACTAACAAAAATACAAGGTTTTGCAGTCATGTGTTACAGAAATATAAAACAAAAACAAATTGACACGTGTCGGCATTCTTATAAAGCGAACGTTAAACAATGCCATTAAAATCTTTGAAACTAAAGTACATTTCCAAATATTTATAATTACCTATAGCTATAATTATGTACAATATTATATTTTTCTCACTAAAGTAACTTATTTCCGAACGAAACTCCCTGTAGTCAAATCCCACCAGTAGATGTCGTGAGGAACATGTTTAACGCTGCGTTAGTGTATCGATTTACGAACAGTCGCCAGTGTGTACACCCGTAAAAATATTATGGAGAAAACGGTTTTAACAAGAGATAAACAGGAAATCTATAAAGATTTATCTTTTATACTGATCATACGACGCTTTTGTAGCTAAAATACCATCTATTTATTAAATAATGACTAGCTTTTACGAAGGAGAAGTTGAATATTCACTGCGCATCATTCTGGTAACACAGAATGTCTATGAATTTGACCCCGAAGCTCGTGTCCCGAGCGAGCAGGCGAGTGTAGTGTAGGGCCTGGCCCTTCGATTTTAATCTTCATCTCGTTGGAGATTGTAAAAAATGGGCACATAAATAGGTAATATTATTTTTGTCATCCGAAAAGTAAATTATCAGTGCGCATCACGTCGCGGAGTGATTGAAGCCAATTTTTGCTATCGAAAATTATCGTGACCGAATCATGCCACTCACACGGACTACTCTTGCTAAGAATATAATCTTATGTCGCGCTTTGATCACTACATTACTGCATTATTTATAACAGTGTTATTTTTAAATTTTATTTCTGAAATATTTTATCAAGCCGCGTTACATCGTCTGGTGCTTATAGGAATTATTTCGTCCATAAGTGGATTATTATAAAGATGCTCGGGTTTCGGTGAATGTGTCGAGACAATGGTGTATCGATTATTTTGCGCAAACGAAATGTCATCCCGGTGCCGTAGTGTTAATATTAGAAGTCTATGTTTGTGACCACGATTACTATTGTCTAGGTATCTACGCGTTTTATATTCAGCTTGCAGAACTTCGATTTAGAATGAGTGACAAAAATAGTGCCTGCCAAAGATTCTCATCGGAATAATTTTCATCTGCTCTCCACATCGTCAAAATTATGAATTTCATGGTCTTGCATTTAGTTTGATGTATCGACTCCTACTACAATCATAATGGCTTTATAAATATCAGCGTGTTTATAATTCTTGCATAATTTATTTCTCCATTCGAAGTTTTTTTTTCAATGTTCTTTATAATTAAAAAACAACATTTTTTATCGTTTATTGAGTAAAACTGTCGGTCATTAAAATAAACATTATATTTATTTACTTTTATCTTATTCATAGATATCATTTCGTAATAAAATAAAAATAAGGTAGATGTCTTTTTTTCTATACATTGAACTAAAAACATATTTTTTTTGTTGTTACAGTTACCAAATTTGAAATCACTGTGCTCAAAATTCAAGCAATTTTTTCAACTTCAACCAGAAAAGTGAGTATTGTGTTTTAATCATGGCCAATCCCAATCGTGACGGTATTAGCACACGCTTTTCTGATAACTACGACCTTAAAGAAGAATTGGGAAAAGGAGCTTTTTCGATTGTAAGGCGAGCTGTTCAAAAGTCGACTGGATATGAATTTGCAGCTAAAATAATCAACACTAAGAAGCTTTCGGCCAGGGACTTTCAAAAATTGGAAAGAGAAGCCCGAATTTGTCGTAAGCTACAGCATCCTAACATAGTGAGACTACACGACTCTATTCAAGAAGAACACTTTCACTATCTTGTGTTCGACCTCGTTACCGGGGGCGAATTGTTTGAAGACATCGTTGCACGTGAGTTTTATTCGGAAGCCGATGCGTCACACTGTATACAACAAATTTTGGAATCCGTTCACCACTGTCACCATAACGGGGTAGTGCACAGGGATTTAAAACCTGAAAATCTCTTACTGGCTAGCAAAGCTAAAGGCGCTGCAGTAAAGTTAGCTGATTTCGGTTTAGCCATAGAAGTTCAAGGTGACCAACAGGCATGGTTTGGGTTTGCGGGAACCCCTGGGTACTTGTCACCTGAAGTTCTTAAGAAAGAACCTTATGGTAAACCTGTAGATATTTGGGCCTGCGGTGTGATCCTTTACATTTTATTGGTTGGCTATCCGCCTTTCTGGGACGAAGACCAGCACCGGCTTTATGGACAAATTAAAGCAGGAGCCTATGATTATCCCTCTCCCGAGTGGGATACTGTGACACCCGAAGCAAAGAGTCTCATTAATCAAATGCTAACAGTTAATCCAAGCAAGAGGATTACTGCTTCAGAAGCATTGAAGCACCCATGGATCTGCCACCGCGAGCGTGTGGCATCTGTGATGCACAGGCAAGAGACTGTAGATTGCTTGAAGAAGTTCAATGCACGACGCAAGTTAAAAGGTGCAATCCTAACTACTATGCTTGCAACGCGAAACTTCTCTGGGAAGTCAATGGTCAATAAAAAAGGAGACGGCTCTCAGGTGAAAGAGTCTACTGACAGCAGCACTACTTTGGAAGACGATGACTTGGATAAAGACAAGAAAGGCGTAGACCGCGCTTGTACTGTAATCTCTAAGGAGCATGATGATGAAGGACTTACTAAAGCCGATTCATTTGGCAAAGCTCGTGGTGATAGCAACGCGTCACTTCGTCGTGCAGAAGTAATCAAAGCCACTGAAGTACTTATAGACGCTATTAACAATGGCGACTATGACACATACTCTAAATTGTGTGATCCAAATGTGACTGCGTTTGATCCTGATGTACTAGGTAACATGGTGGAAGGTGTAGAATTTCATAAATTCTTCATTGATAACACTCCACAACATGTGAAGGCTAATACAACCATACTAAATCCTCGCGTCCATCTTATTGGTGACGACGGAGCTGTAATAGCGTATGTGTGCGTTACCCAGAGCGTCGATGCTGAAGGTCGACGATCCACACATCAGACAAAAGAAACTCGTATTTGGCACAAACGCCACAACAAGTGGACAGCGATACATTTCCATCGCTCCTAACTAGCCGTTTTTTCGAACCAGTCTTTTACGCCGAGGGATGTTGGTCTAAAGAAGAAAAGTATTTGTAATGGTGAAGCCATAGCAACACGCGTATGTTCAAAGAAATGAATATATTATGAGACCCTTTAGCTAAAAATCCTACGGCAGCGACGCAAACTAAAAAATACTTTATATCCAATTCAGCTATAAAATTACACGAATTTTATTAGAAATTCTTTGTAATCTCAAGGAATTATGTTAATTACATATAGGTAAATGTTATCTACACCAATATAAGCATTTCAAAAGTTCTTATAACGTTAAAGTCACTAATACAATCTTAAATCTTTTACATCACAAAGTGACTAAAATGTGATACCCGTTTAAATGCTTTGTACTAGTTCTAGTAGAATGTATGTACAACTATATTCTGATCTCCGCCACGATCGACATTTTTCAACGAATATCGAGGCAAAATACTGAAAGTTATAAAAGTCATTTTGATCTAATAAAATTCAGATCTGATACTAATGAATCTATAGATATTGAATATACAACATCAGCAAGAATTTTGAGGTTTAGAATTATTAGCACATTTCTCAATAAGTCTCTCTACATTTTTAACTATGAATGTTTTGTCGTGCTTAAAAATGGTGTTCTATTTGTTATCAAATACCTAGTTAGTAAGATTTAAGTAACAGATGTTACAGTTATTGGCACTATGCATCTAACAGTGAGTGTTCTGAGAATGATGCGTCAGAATTTTACTTCAATTAGCAATTAGATCGAGTGGATTCATTGTAACGTTTCAAATATTTTAAGTGAAATTATATCAATTTCGTCAATTTTAGATTTATTCTCAATGTTGTTGTATTATTCAGCTTTTTACTTGTGCTGCATTAACATTGTTCAATATTTTTAATTTGAATGCCTGTTTATCAACACAATGTATTCATGATATAGCTAATAACTTTAAAGTGAAAACTGTGCAAGAGAATGGTCTGGTTGTTGGTACTTTAGCCATTAATAAGAGGAGCTTTGTCAACCGTGATATTAATGTGTAATGTAAAGTGTTTTTTGCACAGTTTCACTTAAGAAAATGTGCTTTAACTATTGGATCTAAACCTAACTGTAAGTCTGCAGTAATTTCAGTATTTCCTAGAAATATATTTAGATATAAATAACATTGAACAGTGTTTTTTACAATTTTGTAACATATTTTAGGATTTTAGTATAGTTAGCAACACTTAATTTAAACCTCAAAGGAGTTGGAATTGTAATTATAAAATGCATTGCATAATATATTTATGGAACACCAATGTAATGGTGGTATGTTCATATAACCAGAGTACATAGTTGTGCCATTATCATTGAAATTAGTGCCAATAACTGTATAAACTAAAAATGTATTCTAGTCTTTATTGTTATGCATATTTAGTATTTAATCAACGTTTCTAATTTAATTTTGATCTATACATAGGTTAATAGTAACAATATGTAAATAGATATTGATTTGCACATTGCGTGTTTCAGAGTGTCGTCTTCTACATACCTCCCTTCATCTATCAAAACGTTTGTAATGTATTATTTGTTATATACTTACTTAGATCACATTTAAAATATTCGAGTTTTTTGCTCTCTGGGAAGTAAATGTAAAAAGTTGTGTTGTTAGTTATCTTTACCTCCATGCTCACTAAACAGACGCATATTTAGATAGTAGAATTTGTTTCTGTTGTTAATTGAATACCTACATCACTGGCAAATAAGCATCACAAATAGGTCTAGCGAGTATTAAATGTACCTGACCTGCCTTTTTTTGGAATCTTATATAAGACACATCGGTGTTACATAGATTATAAAAACTATCGAGAATCTCTGAGCCTAACTGAATGGTAAAATTGACATCCTAATATATAAGTTCTTTACTATGTTTTATTAAGTGTATTTAATTACTCCTCGTTTATAAAATATCGAAAAATGCGAATAAGATGAACGAATGATATAATTCACTCTAACTATAACCTGTCTTGTATACCAAAACAATGGAAATAATTAAGCCGTGACATGTAAGCCATCATAGAAATCCAATAAGAAAGTAAAACTTCCATTCGTTCAGATTTAACCGACCTGTTGCTCTTAATGGATGTTACTTTTCGAAGCTGGAAAGTAAAATAAGACTCCGAAATCGTTACCTACTCACCTATCTTTTTGTGTCAAAGCTTTTTTGTTAAATAGTGTATTATACAAAATAATAGGTACAACATTTTCCCATAAATACTATTTAGTATTATATAATTAATTATATACGTCTTTAAAAATTTCCCTATTACAAATTATTGGCACTTGGCAGTCTCCCGGATGCTGTAACTAATTTTATGTATAAATAAAAACTAAAGATGCACAAATATATCATGTATCTTCCAGAAATCTTTACAGAGTTCTCAGACATTTTACGTACCTACCTATTACGCATTGTCTTCCCGGAACAGTGTTCCAGTGTTACAATTGTCAATACCTGCTAATGGAATACTTAACCCACTTTTTTTGGGATTTTGCACACGGCAGTCTACGTATTTTTCACTAACATCTTTGCATGCGTTTAATCCACAAGCTTTTACAATTAGGGGAGCTATTTAAATGAAATTTCAAGTTCTTCTATTGGCTACTTTTTATAATGCCTATTTAAAAATATTTAACAGTTAATAATACATTTCAGACTTAATGAGTACTTACTTATTTTAATTTCGGTTGTTATATTTAAAATATCATTAACATTGTAATATAACCGCCTACTACCTTCTTGGTGGAACCGCGCGCTGTTTGGTCAAGTAATAATGTCTATGGGTTCTTGACACCTTAATTGCTGTTGGTCGTGTCATATACATGTACTAATTTATGGGTACAGTGCAATATAATATACCCGTACAAGAATTATAAAGTATAAAAAGTTTAAAATATAATTATGTTTTTTTTTCAATAGATACTTAATTCGTGTAGCTTATTGATAATTCTTCATAGCATTAAAAATTTTCACCATTCAGCTAGTATTTGTATTAACCTACATTATTATTACTGTTTTGTGCTATTTTGCGTGTTTGGTTTCTGCCTCTTTATAAGATTTGTGTACCCTGTACTGAAATATATGATTAGGGTGTATGTTAAGCTTATTTGTCCAAAATACTAAATAATTACACCCTTTGCTAGAAAAAAATATGGAGATTACTTTGAGTAAGTATAGTTGTTATCGAAATTAAATACTTTAATGCACTACTTTTTTTTATTCGAACTTTGTTATGATTACGATGAAGGCTAAAATGTTGTAGCATAATTTCCATATGTGCAAGTGTAGGTGTATTGAAAGAAAATGTCAGTAACTATATTCATATTCAAAATAATTTCTTCAACCTCTGCATTGCCGATTATCATGTAACATTCTCTAAAATAAAGTTCTTTTGATCTAAATACTATTTTTATTTTACCTTTTAGTTTTAGTACACAAAATAGACGACCTATTAACCTAACAATCTATGGATATTAATCTGAAAATAAATATTATTATTATTAAATGCCTATGTAAGAAAATTTAATGGCAAGTGATTATTACTTAAGTACCTAGTTACATAATGAATAACACCTATCTAAAATTTTTTGAAAATTGTATTTATTATTAATAGACTGACAATCATTTTTTTGAAATTTTATATTAACTTTAGTTTAAAATGAGTTTATCTACTGCCTACCACCAGGTTCATCAGAGCTTCCTAAGTACTCAAAAATATTTGAAAATACTCTTACATGATTGTGTTCAGATATTTTTGAGTGCCTAGTAGGTATGCTACTCTAATGTACACTGAAAGAAACTGAATAGTATACCGCTGTGGAACCTTTTCTCTGTTAATGTAATAAGTACTTGCCATGCTAAATAAATAGTTCCATAGAGGTATGGGATTCAGTTTCTTTAACCATATCTGTTAAGGTTGATGTAGTAGTCCTCGTAAATTTCGGCGCCTAAAAAAGGCACCGTATAAACACTTTCGGCGCCATACCGCGAAAAAATGGCGCCGAAATTTAGGCGGCTGAAAATAGTCTTTGTCTAAATCAACCTTTAGTGATTGTACACAGGAAACTTTTCCAGCTAATCCCACCATTTATCCAAGAGAAATAAGTTTTTATAAGAAAAAGTCTATTCTTTAGTAAAATATTTAATCACTTCTTTACTGTTTTTTGTAACTTTTGATACATGACTTGAAAAACTCATAAATTTAAAATATTTGGTGTTCACCACATAAATTTCAACTATTTGTATTCAAACTACTAAACTAAGTTTATTTATAAGTAATTTAACGATAAAACAAAACCCTCTCTGATACTGACTTTCGAGTTTTTTTTTATGTCTCGTTACTTTCGTTATTAATCAATAAGAATCTTGGTGCTCTTATACTAGGTAGGTACTTATTAATAAATAAATTTAATAATTTTGAGTCTTATACTTACAAGTTTTTTAAAGTTTATAATTAACTATAATAAACACACCCTGTTTAAACTTGATCTATTATCAATCAAATGATATAAATACTTAGTTACAATAATTTAATTGACAAGATATTTTTTTAATTACAACTTTTTTTTATCAGCGTCACTGGCCATATACATTCCACTGCTGAGCTCAGGTCAGGTACTTATCTAATTATATGTGGTATATATTTTCTATGAGATGAAGAAGGAGATTAACTAAATTAAGCTCCCAATATTTTGATGTGTTTTGTATGCATCATGATCACAGATAAGACTGAATATTGCTGGTGAATGTTAAATTTTGCATTCCAGAATAAAAAAGACACCTGCATTCTAGCATCATTTGTCTCAAATAATACCAATTTCAGAGATAAAAAAAAAGACAGCTCTCAATCTTGGCCTGGAATCCTAGGACTTGCCAAAGGAAAAGTTAAGGTAAGGTAAGGTATAATTTTATTGTGATCTACATCCCATAGAAAAATGTAACTAACCAAGAGTCAGTTAAAACTTTCATATGTCTAATTCCTATTTTTCATAATTTTTTACTATTATTAAATTGAGCAATCTGATTCAAAGGCCATTTCAAAAATGTCTTTGCAAATACCGTAACCACTAAAGTCCAAGTTAGAAATGGTGTAAAAATGATCCCTTTCATACCACTACAGTTAAAAACAGACAAAAGGACAGAGAGGATACTTGTCACTTATAAAATAAAACCGGCTTGTAGTCAAACAATCTTTGGAAGACTTCCTACAAGGACTCCGTAACTTGAGCAGGCCTTAAATGACTAAATTATAAATAATCAAAATGGCTAACTAAATAAATAAAACTAAAAGCATCTAACCACTATGAGAAACTAAAACATACCCAATATCATGTAACATTCAAGAATTTCATTTTTGAATGGACACCTTTACAGCCATCAAGGGTAACATTGAAGTTTTTTATTATTTGGTTTACGCTGGCAACATTGGCATGCTCCAATTCAGTCTTTATGCACATCCTTAAATGCTCTTCGGTGAGTGTTTCAAATTTAATATACTCCTTATAAGCCTTTACATGGCTAAAACCATCTTTCAAGTCAAGCTCGAAGAATGCAGTATCAGAACTCTTTGTAAAACCATTATCAATGACATCAGTATTATAAATCAGAATAATTGTAATATTTTTCTCCAAGTATTCATTTTTCTCAATAACTCGCTCTACATGTTCCATTATGCTGGTGTCATATCGAGTTAAGTCGTCCACAATCAATACAGAAGTTCTACAAATTGACATGCCTAGTAAGAGGTTGTTAGGAAATGCATCCAAAAATGTGGGCATCGTGTAGTGGTACACATTAGACGAGTTCCATGCTTGCTCGAGTATCAGTGATGTGGCATATGTCTTTCCCACACCTGTCCCTCCATATAGAAATAATATCTTACTACTAACTTTGGCATCTAATGATTTTATTAATAAATCAATAGCTCTTTGCTGTCCATACAACTTGCTATCAAGAGTTGCTTTAATAACCTGTGTGTCCAGTTCTTCGCTGCATTTAAATGTGTTCACATGGTAAATAACTAAGGACACAGATAAGACGAGCACAACAGAGAGTTGGAAAACGAAATTTGAACTTTTCTTCGTGTTTTGCTTCTTGATATGGTACTTCTTCGTTCTATTCTTACTTTTTTTGTAGTTTATTTGTTTTCTATTTGGTCCGTCTTCCATTCCAACAACTGGGCTGAGATCTTCGGTCAAGGGTTCTTGTTTAAGCGATTGCAGAAAGTTTTCTGGTTCACAACGTGGTGAAGGAGGAGTAAAGTCCATAGAGTAACTTTTGAATTTTTTAGGGCTTGTAATAATAGGTTCTTTCGGTTCTTCGGTCGCACCGTACGAAACCTCCATACTCTTAATAGATGATGAACTCAGATCTATTTCCATCGGTTCAGTACTGATATCCATTGTATTATAACAAAATCCTTAATAATGATAAAATAACCTTTTTTGCAAAACAAATATTTTTCACATTGATAATATTGAAACAGCTGTCAAAACTTTTAAAATCAACGGTAAGGTATTTGTGAAGATAGTTACATAAAACAAATGCCTCGTTTTATCAGTTGTTGAATATTCAAAGTATTCGATGCTCATGACAATAATTTTAAAAATATGTGAAGAAAAAGGTTTCATGTCATAGATAAACGTTAAATATTGATTTGTATACATTCAAATGTTTGTAACTAAGTAATATTTATTGAAATAATTATATATTACATGACCATAACAAACCTTGAAAACGCACAGGTTGACAGTACCACAGGTAACGTATTTTAACGGTAAGAGTCAGTGTAACAGAGTTAAAGAGTTAAAGTTACAACTAGCGCTTGGAAATTGTTGTGTTGAGTAAAGGAACTATCGGGACGGAAAAGCAAAATATAGTTTAATCAGAGGTGTTTAAAGCATACGTATCCGTAGGTAAATATTCCGTTTCACTTACACAGGTGAAGGTTACTGTGCTGAATGAATAAATATCGATTTTAGCTTATATCTTATCCAATCCTATCCTATTAATATTATAAATGCGAAAGTTTGTGACTATGTGACGACGTGAGTGAGTGTGTGTTTGTTTCTTCTTCACGCTAAAACAACTGGACGGATTTGGATAAAATTTGCAATGAAGATAGCTAGATTAATTATTAGCGCTATAGGCTTGAAGTACCTACTAATAGTAAGCTGACACTAAGAAAAAAAAGCGCACACAACATGTGTATACAAGTGTTTAATAAAATACCAGCTACACTACAGTCACTATCTAATTATGAATTTAAAATAAAATTGTACAAATTATTAAGTGACAATTGCTTTTACAGCATAAACGAATTTTTAATGCATAAATTCTAAGGTTTGACATGGGAACTTAATTTACAAAATAATTTTAAGAAATTGTATTGATTATTTTAATTTTATTTCTATTGATTATTTTGTATTTTATTGATCATTTTATTATATAATTTCATGTAACTAATTCTAACTGTAACTAATTGTAATCTATATACCAATGTAAGTGAAACGTAACACGTGTAACTGTTTTTTAATATTCAATAATGATAACTATTAACTTTTAGACCAGTGAGTTATTTAATCACTGAAATTACTTTTCACATGCCTGCCTTGGCTAAACATATTATGGGAAATACCTTTGTTGCAATATGTATAAGACCTACTCTACCATATGTTTTTGTGAATAAACGTTTTCATTCATTCATTAAAACATAGGTTACTTTTTAACCCGGAAAATTGCATAGTTCCCGTGGGATAGTGATAAAAATGTCAAAGGTCATAGTTGCCTAGAGTTGCAACGTTAATAATTATTACATAATAATATAATATAACTATCAACATTACTTTTTTTCAATCTAATTCTACGTGGACGAAGTCCCGGGCAGAAATCCAAAATAAAATAAAATAGTAAAGTCGATACATCAGATCATGCAACTTCGAATATAGGTTTTTTTTTTAATCACGTTCTTTGTGTAGAATTCTACCATGTATACTCATCGGTTAAGCTAAGACAAGCACAAGGCTTTCCTAGTCCCATAAAACCAAATAAACTTTAAATTTTAAATCGTTGTACTAAAAATACATGTAGCCAAGAATCCATATGTATACAATACACACGAAACAGCGTGCTTTGCACCGATCTCACTTTGCCATTTGCAGAATTACATCTTAACTTTTGACACACACACTACACTTAACGTCAGTTTTACACTTACGGAAGAAGGCATACACGTGGTTCCAACAGGAGTTAAGTATGTCAATGTTGGTTGGTTTGGTTGACTAGGTAGGACGAAATCATTCGAAACGAATTGTACGAAATCGTTACCGTATGCTAAGTAGCAACAGCCAGTCTCATATAACTTCAGTCTCCAGTTGTGTTGTATTTTTTTATCGTGACTTATGTATCGTGCAATTTCATTTCATAGCAGTGGCGGTGGCTCCCATTTTACGGGCTACGGAATGCTAAGGAAACTAATGTTAATTTTGAAGTGACATCCAACCCCTAACTGCCAATAATGTTATTTTTATTTATAATCTGTGGTACTGCATTAGACTGAAATACATTCCCGTGGGGTCATTGTGCTCATGCCAAAACCAAAAGTAACGTTAATTTCGAAATGAGTGATAAAAATGATAGCCCAAAAAACGACTTTACATCGACGCCCCCAACAAATAAAAAAGTGCGAAATCCATTTGATAAAGTTTTGATAGATAAATTACACAAACCAATATGCAGGTGAGTGGAATTCTGTGATGAAAATACAACAAATTTCGTTTGAGTTCATACTACTTTCATTATGATTATATTGGTACTTTTTCTGCTTTAATGGTAATAAAATGCTGTAAAAAGGTTCTAAATGGTCCTCCGTTGCAGTCCTTCGATGTGCAAAATTTACAAGAAAAAAAGCAGAGGCTCTTTCCGTTGGGACATAGATCAGACATGTACTCTGTTGCCAGCCGACATAGTAGCCTGCAGCAGCCAATTCGAGCCGTCTCCAGACCCTAATCTAGAAAAGATAGCTGAAGAGGCTACTGAGAAGTAAGCATGTTGTATTTTTATAAAACTATGAAGCAATTTATTGCTTACAGTTAGCTGTACGTAATTGCGTGTTATTTTCACATTATTTGCGTGTCATACAGTCAGCAGAACTGGATAAATAAATGTAGATATCAAAAAGACTTGTGCATTCTCTTAATGCTTTGGCAATAGAGTTGTTTGTAGATATTTTTTTATGAGGTAGAGGCACAGGCCTACATTGGGACATATGTAGGCAGGAAATGAAGTTGACAATGTAGATGCTGATGATGATAGTGATGATGGTGAGATAGGGTGACAAAAGAGCAAGTGAACCACCTAATCATAACTGAGTAAGGTGCATTGAGGTAAATTCGAAACGGGGAAATTTCAAAAATCATGGATATCTAATCATTTAATCATTTATTCATTGTCAAGTCATGTACATACATTACAAAGATGTTAACATTGTTCTAAGTCAGTCCATGACACCCTGTAAGGGCACACAATAATAATTAATGCCTAAATCTAAGATAACATAATGTTGAAGCATGCCATGAAATTAATTAGGTACATTAAATTCTACATTGATATTATTACATTAGTTAATGTTTTCTATTTTATTTAAATCTTATAAAATTAAAATGAGATGAATTCAATAATATAGTATGTACCTATGTATGTCAATTAAATCTAAGAATTATTACAATATTATTAGTATGTCAAATAAATTTAAGAAATATTAATACAAATAACTCAAATGTCAATGTCTCTATAATTATTTCATTTAAATTACTTTACGGTTTTTCATCATTCAAGAACTTGTTAACAGAATATGTAGTAGCATTTTTTAATTAGGAATGTCTTTAGATTATTTTTAAATATATTATTTCGGGATTCTTGTATGATGTATTCAGGGATTTTATTCGCTATTTGAGTACATTTATATTGTGGTCCATTTTTGAACATGGCCAAATTGGACTTTGGTAACATCTACTAAACGGGGAACAATAAAATTACATATATACATGCAGTCATACCTCTATCCCACAGGGGTAGGCAGAGACTACTTTGTTCCACTTGCTACGATTCTGACATAACTCTTTCACTTCATCCACATTCATCAATCTCTTCATACATACTCGTCGGTTTCGGGTACTCCTGACCTGCCCTTTTTTTAAAACGTCTCCTATTTGCTCCAGGAACGTAGCTCCTTTATCTTTGGCTTAGGTAAGCATTGCCAGATTATGTAATTGTTCCCTGTTTAGTATCCATGATTGTCTAAATTTCCCCAACTTCAAATTGAACCCAATCCACTATACTACGCATGAACAACCACCACACCAGAGGATTTGCAAATATGTTGCCAGCCTATACTTCATTTAATTTAGAATGAGAAACCACAATAAAATTATATTGCGTCTGGTCAACTATTTCTTACCTAGCAAATAGTACAGGACTATATCTTGGCAGCCGCAAAATAAAATTGTTTTAATGTCACTTTATTTGAGTGTCGTCAATTGTTACTCTAGTACAAATAGTAAAGAGAGTTCACGAGCCGCAATATAATGTTGTGGTTTCTCATTCTAAATTAAATGAAGTATAGAGAGCTAAGGAACACCTCATGAGACATTAATTTCACGGTCTTTCAATTACAAGCTCTACAACTGTTTGTCCAATTCTGGCCGTGGTGCTAATTACGTTGGATGGTATAAGTAGGTATTAACTAATGTGGCTTAACCCTTTGAACGCTTTCATATTTTAATGAAGTGATCACTCACACGCCAAGCACTAATTAATTGATGTAACATTTAAACCAATAAAAACAATTCATTATAGATTTTATTCATGATCAAAGTACACCTTCACTTCGACCTTTTTAGTGGTTGTTGGTGTGGTGGGCATGACAACATACAACCACTTTATAGGTTCTTGGCCTTCAAAGGGTTAACAAGCATAGTTTTATTTAGGTACCCTCTAACCCTTTTACTTGGTAGCCCAATTATGTTAAGTTTTAGACAGATGAGCGACCCACAGCTTGATTGTACAGTAATAAACGAGTTGTACATTGTAACTTGTGTCATTGCAACCACAAAGTTTTTTTTTTTTACATTTCTTCATTGTTACAGGTTTTTTTCCCAAGATATGGTGATGCCTAGTCCAATTGAGTCTTCCAAGAAAGTCAAACCCTTCCTGCCAACTTCCACTGGAAGCAATGTGCTAATTGAAAGCTGCCTTGAGAAGTCTGTAGTAGTTAAAGATGGTGAGTAATAAAATATGCCTAGAGCAAGGTCCGTCCAGATCGCTGCCAACGTCTTACTCGGTAATCCTGCCGCCAAGCAGCAGTGCTTGCGCTGCTGTGTTGTCATGTGGAGAACATTATGTGAAATTACTGGCAGATGAGGTATTCTAGTAGAGTTTACTAAACTAGGAAGGTTTGCAACCTCTAACACATGGATGGTGTTGCTCACTTACCATCAAGCAATCCACTTGCTTGTTTGCCTTTTTTGACTCATAAAAAAATTGTATTAAGTGATAAATGAGAAGTAAAGCATTAATTTTATTAAATGGATCAGAGTTCTTGACCCATTTTGATTATCTTATCTGGTCTGTAGAACATGAACAACCATTTTGTTTGATGCTGAAGTTAAAATTGACTTGAATATTTTTCAAACCAAAAGGTAATTTGGGATGGTTATTTTTTCTGCTATTTTTAGTTATAATACCTTACAATAGAATAAATGAGCTGCTAGATTCTCCACTCTGCAAGGGAAGTTTTAATTGGAATGCCTGAGGGTTCCCCTATTGAGCTGACCTCTGAAATTAGATGCAAAGGTCCACACACTAAATATGCAACCTAATCATTATCCTTGATTAGTTTCAGCACAAACAGTTCTCAGTTTACCGCCGGAACTTCCTCCAGAACTTGAAAAAATGTTACAACCATACTTCACTTACAATCAGGTAAAAAATCCAGCTCAATAGTTCAGTATCTATTTTCTAATACAAGCATTGCAAGCATTTTATGCGGTATTTGCATTGAAATAAAATTATAATCAACATAAGTATACCCATTCATTTATTCTGAGAGGCCTGTGCCCAGCAGTGGGATGTGTATATGGTGGAGATTATGATGATGATGATAAGCATACCAAATATTAACTATACTCACGAGCTAAAATACCGCATCACTATTCGTACAATTTTGTATGGGGATTGACGCAGTATTTTTGCTTGTGAGTATAAATTTGATGGTGAAATTGATTTGACTAATAGCACATGCTAAGGTCATACATATACTACTACTACATCAATTAGTATAGGTCCTATTATTATTACCCTTTATTCAGATAGAATTTAATTAAATTTATGCTAATTATTAAAAACATTACATAATTTTGAACTATTACTAATAGAGTCATTTTCAAAATAATGTTCATAGTTAAGGGGTTAATTACATACAACAAAAACTAATTGATATTTTTGTGTTACGGCCGTTTCACCTTTATTCCATTGTCTGCCTTAGTTTCGCTAATCCATAATGCACCATTGCAGGTGATATTGATATTGTACTGTTCCCTACCCCTACCACCCAAAATCCCGTGTTCAACACAATCAAGAGCTACACGCTCCAATTTATTTATCAAAGGCCACACAACCTTTGTTCTTAATGGCAAAGGCCTCCCTTTCTCTCGCATGAGGCCAATACGGTCTGTTAACCACTCCAGCAATTTCATCTTTCCAGCGACGAAACGCGTTCTAAGGCTGGCCACATACATACGGAATATTCTTACGGTTTCCGTGCGGAATAGCTGCGTATTCACTGAGCGAGCCGCCTCGCACGGCAGCTTCGTGAGGCAAATCCTCGGTCTGTCAGGACGTGCCTCGCCCGAGGCAAACGCACGTCTTGCCTCGGGCGAACGTGCCTCGACCCGAGCCACGCAGTGTCGGTTTTTGTCCATGCTCAAAGGCGCCTCAGCACGTTTGCCTCGCTTGTTCGTCGCGTATTATTAGCGTCATGGATAAAGAGCGGTGTCTTAAATTAATACAACTATAATTATGGTGAATATAGACGATTATAGTATGCGCTATGTCCCGATTATACAAATAGAGGACTAAGAGAAGATGCGTGGAGAATTATTAGCGTGCAATGCTGCCTCAGCCTCACCGTGGCTCGGCTTTGCCGCGCGAGGCAGCCTCGATCAGTAGGATTTCTTGCACGAAGCTGCCTCGCGCGGCAATCGTTGCGCGGCAAACGTCCGAGGCTGCCTCGCGAGGCGGCTCGCTCAGTGAATACGCGGCTATAGACGTCAGCGAACGGAACATCGCTATATAACGGAACGGGACGGCTACGAATTGACGTCATTCCGTACGGAAACCGTATGAAAATTCCGTATGTATGTGGCCAGCCTAATAGTCCAATTTTAATACACCATTATCCATTCCCCAATTAATTTTACAGGAGCACGACATGTTCGGTGAATATGAGATAACGGCCAACGGTTCTTTACGAAGGAAGCTGTTCTTTGAAGATCACAGTGACATGGAGCACCAGAGCGAATGCGACTCCGAACAGACGGACGATGAGCACCATCAGGATGTGAGTCCGCCTTCGAAGTGCGAGGCCCATGCTCCGGTCGTGTTTAGCCCTGATTTGGTAACTATCTTATCTTTACTACCATGCTCTGTGGAAGAAAAAAAAATGGGCTAGTTCCGTGTTCCATGACAAAGTACCTAGCTAAGCTATATCTGTCTAATTTTAAATTTCTGGCTCCCAGTATTTTAGGCGGTATTGTCTTTTAATTCGTTTTTTATAGGCATAAAAAAGTCCTGACTAAACATCTTCTTTACATATCAACGAACGGAGCCACTTCCCACCGCTGTATGTATGTGTGTGTGTATTTATGTACGATTAGATCTTTAAACTACGCTACGGATTTTAATGCAGTTTTCATCAATAAATGGATTGTTTCTAGAGACAGGCGGGTTTTGCGGGTGGTAGGGCCTTGTGCAAGGTCCGTCCGGATCGCTACCACTCTCGATCGATATTACTCGCTAATCCTGCCGCTAAGCAGCAGTGCTTGCACTGCTGTGTTCCGGTGTGGAGAGTAAGACAGCCGGGGAAATTACGAGCACAAGAGGCATTTCATCTTAGCCCTCTAGGTTGGCAACGCATCTGCGATCCCTCCGGGGTTGCGGGTGTCTATGGGCAGTGGTGATCACTTACCATCAGGTGACTCACTTGCTCGTTTGCCTTCCTATTCATATAAAAAAAAAAACAGGTTTATACATAACATATATATAGTTTTATAACTTTCACGACTAGCACGAGTGCGCGCGAGAGCTGTGTCGCCCGCACTCGTGCTAGCCCTGCTGTGCGAAGCTGGGGCGGGTCGCTGGTACTAATATATAATTTCCTCATTATAAGTCAAGAGGTGAAATTAGTGGCGCATTTAATATGCTGTCATCAAGCTTCAAACTTTAGTCAGGTTTGCTACATAGTGAGGTATATTGGCTGTGACTTATGATGATGGAGATGGAAGCGACAGTTTGTGACGATGTGAGTGAGTGAGTGTGTTGTGTGTTTGTTCCTACTTCACGCTGAAACGACTGGACTGGACGGATTTGGATAAAATTTGGAACGGAGATAGCAGGTACCTTAGATTAAAACATAAGCTACCTTTCTCCCGGAAAGTTGCAGGATTCCCGCGGGATAGCTAGTTAAACATTGCTAATTCCAAAGCTAATATCTAAATATTGTTTGTTTATACATATAGCAGTAGGTCTGGTTAGCGAAACCAAGTTTTATTATAAACTGAAAATAAATCGTTTATAGTAAAACAAATACATACATACATACTTAAATCACGTATTTATGGGGTTGCCAGAGCCTAAGGTAACAAGACCTAAAGGCCACGTTTATCATGATTGTGGGCGTATAGGTAGAAAGGGGAATCAAAATAGTGATGGGTTGCTAGCCGCAATGCCTCTAACATGATTTTAGGAAAAGGTAGAGATAGAAGTGATTTTCATGCAAAAGGCATAAGTTTCAAACTAGCTTTGTAATTCAGCTAAGGTTAAATAATGTATATCCAGTTATAATTAACTATGATCCATATCGTGTCCGACGTGATTTGTACAATGTTGCCTGTTATAAATCAAATGAGCTCCAAAACAACTGAGTATCTTGAAATGCAATAACTCATCTTCTTTTCGTGTAAACATACAGCTAAATGAAGATTATTCATGACAGTAGGTTGTAATTTATCATTAGTATAACTTTGAATTCTAATTTTGTCTGTTTACGTATAAAGTCTGTAATTCTTTATTGCGATTTTGGGACGGCAGGAACTTGTGTCAATCATTGCTAAAGTCAATGACGATGATGATGATTTTTATTCGGTAAATAGATCTATGCTTGCTAAGTTTGTAAGGGCCACTTGCACGAACCAGGGTTAACGACTTAACCTCGTGTTAGATGCTAACTCCGGGCTAAGTAGTGTCAAAATGTATGGAACTGGTAAACCTAACCCCGAGTTATTTTTTTAACTTTGGACTGTGCTGTAATGTAACGATCTATAGTATGCAAGCAAGTACAAACGGTAGTCTATAATCTTTACACCAGTATACAGGGTATTACAAAACTACCCGTAAAGCCGAAAGGAGGTTAAATGTGACCTCATAACAAGTCCATTTACAACATTCAAGAACCTCAGTATGGTTTCCTGACATGACAGTTTACAATACAATACAATACAATAACTCTTTATTGAACACCACATAATAACAATCTTTTTTTTTTTTTAATAGCCTATGGAAGTGTCCCACTGTTGGGCAAAGGCCTCTCCTCTCCACCTCCACAACATAATAACAATCAAAACAGAAAAAAGTTTACTAGGGTTCAGTGGCGTGGCGTCCGTAGAACTCGATTCCCACCGGCTTGCCTATTTTAAGGCAGTTGGGCAATTTATTGTGCAGAATTAGAGGAATAGGCTAGTTAAGTTCCCTTCGGCTTGCCTTCTGATATACTTGACGCCACGCCACTGCTAGGGTTAACAATATTTTTGGCTTTGATATTTTACGGGGTTCGTTGCAGTTAACCCCTCGTATGCGGCAGCTCAAAAAAGTACTGCATTCTAGCCTCATCTGTTTTAATACAAACAAATTCTGCTGATTTAAAAAAAAATACAAAAAGATAGTCTTAAATTGAGCACGGATCCGTGTCTTAAGCATATGACGGGTAAGAAAATCTAACAATAACTTTATTTTCAGTACCGCGACTTCGTGAAGAAAGGCATGAAGCGGACCTTCGGAACCCCTTTAAAGAGTGGGCCGGGACAAGGCAAGGCTTATCGCAACAAGATACTCGACGTGGTAGACTTTGGCGACCACTGCCTCAGCCCGATACACTTTAACACGCCGCCGAAACGTGTCGACCAGCAATCTGGCACGTCTTCGTCGATCACCTCCATTTCCTTGTCACCTGTCACCAAAGTCACATCGAGTGATGACGAGGTGAGTGTGTATGATTATTTGATTTAGTTAGGTGAAATTTGAGTTGGTTGAATTTGTGAACAGATTTATATGGGGTGTGAATGGGTATTGGGAGGGGAAGGCCTAGGACGTTCCGTGATCAAATTGGGGACGTTTTGGAAAAAGGTCAGGTCAAGAGTACCCGAAACCGACGAGCGTGTATGAAGAGATTGATGAATTTGGATGAAGCGAAAGAGGTATGTCAGGATCGTAGCAAGTGGAACAAAGTAGTCTCTGCCTACCCCTGTGGGAAAGAGGCGTGACGGTTGTATGTATGTGTAAATTTGAAACACGTACTACAAGAAACTGACGACCATCATAGTGTGTCGGTCCACCTATTTGGTGGAACGCGATAAAAACCAGCGAGACCATGTGACGAAGACCCTGGAATTTAGTAGAACATACATACACAAATCACGTCTTTATCCCTTAAGGGGTAGACAGGGCCCAGGATAACAAGACCCAAAGGCCACGCTTAACATGATTGTGGGCGCATAGGTGGAAGTGGAAAGGGATATCAAATTAGTGATGGGTTGCTAACCGCATCGCCTAACACATGATTCCTAAGATTTTCGCTCATTCCCTCGATGGGCTCTTACCATTTGCGCGAGAAGAGGAGCAGCTGGTACATTCTATGTTTTTTTTCTGCTCCCAGACCAGTAGGCTTATTGTCTAAATCGCTCGCGATCGCCATCGTGTTCGTTTTGACAGTTCATGTATGAATGTGACAGCTAGCTGATTCCGATGCCAATTGTCAGCCCATACATGAACTGTCAAAATGAAGACGATGGCGATTGCGAGCGAGTTAGACAATAAGCCTACTGGGGCCTTACCATGACGTCCTAATTCCGACTCAGTTCAAGTTTTAGCTGTCACTTTTAGTATGAATCTGACAGCGAGTGAACCTAAACTGAATCGCATTAAGACGTCATGGTAAGGCCCCTGCATGGAAGTTAGTATGGCATGGTATATTTTAACTTATATATTACAATACAAAAATATTGCGATGAGTGGCTAATTACGAGTTAAGGGTGCGACCAAACTGCCGCGTATACGCAGTGACGTGTCGTATGCGTCACGCTTTCTCACCGTTTCGTCATATATTTTGTTGCGATTTCGTAACGTCACCGTTTTTTAAGCAGCGGTGTGGTCGCACCCTAAACCAACCTTGTCCAGGATTCATGAGTAATCTTCGCTCATTTTTTTTTTACAGAAAGCCAACTTCACGTCGCCAGAATCCGAGGCCATGGCAACATGCCTAGAATGTATTGTGTCAGATTCAGACCCGGAAAGTGGGAAGAAAGGCCGCTGCTTCTGCAAGACCTCGTCAAATAAAGCTAATCTCAAAAGAAGCGCTTCCC
The DNA here is from genome assembly GCA_963854515.1 of Pandemis heparana. Classification (NCBI taxonomy): domain Eukaryota; kingdom Metazoa; phylum Arthropoda; class Insecta; order Lepidoptera; family Tortricidae; genus Pandemis; species Pandemis heparana. The sequence continues at coordinate 10,579,448 of OY978010.1, forward strand.
TCAAGGACTCGCCGCCGCGCAGTCGGAAGAATTCCGCCTCGTTCTTAGGCAAGCGCAGTCTGAGCTTATCTAGTTTGCATAGGAGTCGGTCTGTGCAGAAACTCGATTTCAGCATGAATATGAGCGTCGACGGGTCTATCCACAACCAGTCGCAAGGTAAGAAGTTTTACATTATATAGTTCCAATCTTTTATTTAACCTTTGACAGATCACGCCCATGAATTTTTACAATAATTTTCGGTACAAAGTACTTCAGAGAATACCGTACTTCATGGACGGGCACCGCTACTTAGTGATGTGCCATATTCGTAATGAATGACCATAGACTATAAAAACCGTTTTGAAGTAAATCGATTTTATAAATAAAACATGCATTTAAAATTATTGTGATTATATTGTATATCAAAATCATTTCAAAATATTAAATGCCTACATTAATATGCCTTGTGTTGCCGCTTCATAATTGACAAAATTACTAAATTACTGTCGGATGTGATAAACATATTAACTTAACATAAATGGTTTGTTTTAATATATAAGATAAAGTAACTTAAACACCTGTGAATGTTTATAAATCAAAGAAAAATGTTGAGCATAAATAAAATATGAATGTCTTAAATCGATTAAAACTTCTTCATGAATAAAATCGATTGTTAAAAGAAATCGAAACGGTAACGCATCAGGGCATCACTATTTTAATTAGTACTCGAGCTTTCAAAAGTTAAATAAACGATTGGAACAAGTTTAGGTTATCGCACACAACCGCTCCGCGCCGGCACGGCACCCGCTCAATAACCCGACCCGCTCAGTATTTTTTGTATGAAACTCCATACTGCAACACACACTTATCGGCTTCGGAACGGCATCGCCTCGCTTCGGTACAAGCTACAGTATGAATCTTCCCAGGTGAATTTTTCGCTTCGAGCCTTAATCTTTCGAACAAAGGTCATTATGTCTCTATTATCACAAAGTCGCAAGCTACCGAGTTAGCACGTGCCACTGCAACATTCATACTGAAAAACAAACGGTATCGTCATAGTATTGAGGTTCAAATTTAATGTCACTGATATTCTAGATATTATTTTTAATTTGAACCTTAATACTATGACGATACCGTTTGTTTTTCAATATGAATGTTGTAGTGGCACGTGCGTCTCGGTAGCTTGTGGCTTTGCGATAAAAGAGACAATGGCCTTTGTTTGAAAGATTAGGGCTCGAAGCGAAAAATTCACCTGGGAAGATTCTTACTATAGCAGTGCGTGGGGAACTCGCCGTCACCGCGCTTACGTCGGGTCTCGCGGACCTCGGGTGGTTCCCCCGCGAACGCCCCGCCGCTTGCCTCTCTGACATCGCTTACTGTCGACGTTGACAGCTAGCCGCCAACCTGTCGCCGGCTCGCGGAAAGCGCGCTGTAGCCGCGCGGACGACTCGAAGGCACCGAGCCTCTTCCGTTACGAGCTTGCGTATGGTTGACGCCTGCACGTCTAGCACGACAACGCACAAGAGTCGCGTCGCGCGCGAGATAGATTACCCGTCTCTTTCTAGAACGAACAGTGAGAAAAGGACGGGCAATCTATCTCGCGCGCGACGCGACTCTTGCGCGCTGTCGTGCTAGACATGCTGGTTGACGGCGAGCCGATGAGGCGAGGCGCTGCCGTTCAAGTGCTGAGCGGTAATGTCTGCGACAACCTTAAAGGCTCCATTTCTATAAAAGAATTATATGGAAATTGGAAATGGGGTGTATTCTCAAGGGAGTCATGCTGTCTAATATTTTCCTGATCAGTCGACGAAAGTTTGCCTGTCTATACAATACAATACGAATACTCTTTATTGAACACCACAAATCAGTACAAAACAATACGGAAACAAAGAACAAAGTATACAATAGGCGGTATAATAGGTCTATTTGAGCTTAAATCCAATTACAGCTACAGTTTCTTATATGTATTTGACAGTGGCCGTGTTTCAAATAAACATGAATGTAAAAGTACATTATTGGGGTTGAGAGTGATTAGTTTGGACAGTGATGCTCGATGCAGCTGTTGCACTTGCTCTCGATCTAAACAATATTATTTTTCATTAATGTTTATTCAGAATACGGCAACTGTCAAATACATTGAGAAACTTGAAGCATTGTACTGGCATTTAAATCTGTAATCGTCATGAAATAATCGGATCGTATTTTAAGGAAATATAACATAAAAAAAAGAATTAATAAGTATGGTAGTGACTGATTGAAGGTATTATTCATGGGAAGGCATTCCAAAGTCATACCTTTTACTGTTTCTAATTTCGTTTTGCCTTTTATTACAGCGGATTCTGAATCATCGCCGTTGCCGGATTCTCACGAAACTTGGTCCCTGGTAGGAGAAAGCAGCATTCAACACTTGGTGAAAGTAGAATCACGCAAGGAGCAGTACATCAATGATCAAACGTCATCCAAGAATACTGGCACTGACACTCTCGACAAAACACCTATCAAGGGAAAAACAAAGAGCAGTGGACGGCATGAGATTAGTAAAATTCGGGCGTCATTGATTGAGAGTCCTATGGACATGTCCCTAGATAATAGCTTAGATAATTCTGATAACCCGCTTGGCTTGGAGGACAAGAAAATAGACTTCAACAACATTGATCTCAAGTTTTTGACTGATAATATTACTAAGTTTGATAGTACCGCTGCCGACATCACTAAGAATGGAACAACTTGTAGCTTTAAGAAGGTCGACAGCGGTTTCAATGAAAACACGTTTTACACGAACGCTTCTAGTTACTATGAGAGTGCCATAAAACCCTCCGAACTTACTGTTACTAATACGAATACCACAGCTTTAAAAGAGATATCTAATGTCCACTGGGCGAGAGTAGACAGCGGCTTCAGGGATGAAACATCCTCGGACAATACTCAATTCTATACTAATTCTGAGGCTAAGTCTACTGGCTTTCGATTCACTGAGGCTAAGTTGGAAAACAAAGAGAATATTATGTCAGAAGACTTTGGCAGGTTCTTAGGGCAGCCTTCGAACAAAAACGATGTCATGTCGATGTCTGATGTGTTTCCCGAGGACATAACTTTTGCATGCAATTTTTCCTCGACGCCGTCGAAAAGCAAGCCTAAAAACCTCAACACGTAGAGCCCAATTTATAAGTAAATTTGATTTTTTTGAGCGTTTACGTGCATACTAGATAATTTTTGACGTAGGATAATTTTATTGATAATTTTATTTAATTATGACTGGTTTTGTGAGGTGAATTATTGAACTGAATACTTAATTATGCATGAAATTTGTATTTTCTAATTTTGATGGTTTTACTTGAGTCAAGTAAAGTTTAATAAAGATTTAAGACTGAATATGTTGCAAATGTCAATTGCTTGTTACCTCGAGTGTTGCTTACATCACATTCATAGGTTCTCCTTATTCTCGTGTGTGTATAATTATTAAAAAAAAATGTTTGAGGAATTGACTTGGAATTCGGGTATACTTAAATATAATGGATAATAGATGACAATGCAACTACATTCAACAAAATTCACAGTCGGCAGCACGTCTTGTATTAAAAATTAACATTTCAACAAAAACTTAGGTATTTAATGTAGGCTGCTTTTCATTATTAAAGTGAATTATAAATTTTTGCTTCCGACGATATTTTAGTTGAATATTTAACAGACAGAGACGGGTGGAAAGAAAAAGGGAGGGGTGGGGGGGACTTTGCCCACCAGTGGGACACCAAATAGGCTACATAAAAATCACGAGACTCTTAAAAGAAGTATAAAAGATTACAGTTGCCATAAAAGAATATTGTCAATCTTATCATCAAAGATTCCGCCAAAGAAGTCGTATAGGAAGAGCTAGTTCTCAAGTAGATTTTGGTTCTTCTGTTTATAGCTTTTACTGGGATTAAAACGCTATGGTTTGTCAATATACTATGTGAATCTGCGACAGAAAAGGTAAAAATACCTACGGTTTCAACACATGTAAGTAGTCTTATTGTATCATGTGCAGGTTCAGTCGAGTACATAAATATTGTTTATGGCATAAAGATGCTTTTGACGTTTTGGTAACGTACATATATTTTATGCCCTTGACTGTACTGTACACAGATCCGATTACCTGTTGATCTCTCCATGTATAGGCTAAATCCTCACATGCAAAACGTCACACAGTTTATCTAATCATGTGTATGTTTCTTATACAGGGTGTTACGAGCACTCTTGACGATAATTCACTGGCGTATATAGACATAAGTATAAAAAGTTTTCAGATGTCAAAAAAGCTCAGGAAAACCCAATTACTATTTTTTTTAAAGGTGTGCTGCCTCTGGATTTACTTACGATAGTAAATACAGGGACTTACCCGTGGTCCTCCTAATTTGTCACGGAATAACATTTTTATACAATAAATAGTTAGGTTACTTTAGTTAGGCATCTTCAGTTGCCCGAAGGGCAAAATACCCAGAAAAAGGAGCTCCGCCCGGCGGAGCTCCGTCGAGAAACAGGTAGACCAACTGTTGGTGGACAACGGGCAGAGACGCAACGGGTAAATACTACCGATATTTATAGAGCCCACATAACGTAGTCCGGGCCTGGTCCTAACCAACTTTTACTAACCTTTTTCTGTGTACGTTGTTTTTACTTATAATTTTTAGACAGGAAACCAAGTGCCGATTTAATAGTAGATTGATAAACTAGGGTTGAAATATACCCATTTCACCTGAGATATTTCTGGCACCCGAACGAAGTGAGGGTGCCAATAGTTCGAGGGTGAAATGGGTAATTTCATCCGAGTTGAACACTCTACTTTTCATTTTGAATATGAGGAAAAAAAAATTTCACTAACGTCGCATGGTCGCATTTAATATTTGTTCGTTTGTCATTCTCTTCCCGCTCTTTTTTCTATTGCGCGATTTGCGCGCATTACGCATTTATTCTGCGCACCAATGGCGGCCGGCTAGTTTTTTTTTAAACTTGCAGACACGGAGGTCGCTATCCATTAATTGTCGACTTAAATATTTCAAGCTAAAAAAATTACCGAACGTAATAATTTCTACTAATTCTCGTTGTATTTTGCCTTTTACAATTAAAAAGGAACTATTAGTATAGATTATTATTTTAAACATAGATTACATGGCTGTATACGTATTTCCATTGCTATGTACCTTGGATTAGCTAGAAAAAAAAATTACTTTCAACCCAAGGGTCGCGATGAGTCACTTTCAACCCTATATTCAGATAATCAATGACCTACTTTCAGAGTATGAGAGATGAAAAATTGTTTTTAGCTTGTGTAGCTATTGTATATGCTATATGTATAATGGCTCTGCGTCTGAGTGAAATATCGCTCGGGGTAATTGTTACACTCTGTATGTCTTTATTGAAGGGCATAGCTCATATTGCACGGTGCATTAGTCGCTCCGCTATCCTATTTGCCTTATGACCCCCTCAACTAGCGCACGCGACAATTAACAGACATATCAAGTTGAAATGTTCTAATAATAAAACGTATCTAAATTTAGGTGGCAAGGCAATATATCCCTTCGGCCCTTATTGTTGTGTCTGTGAGTGGGAATAACATCATTATGCTTAATTAGCTCATTTGGTAAATAACAGATTTAATTCATATCTGTGACAAAGTCCAGCGCGCCGGAGTTTATCTTGTTGCAAAATAAAGCTTTTAATAAGAAATTTGATAGTGAAATTGTTGAAATAAACGTTTGTCCGGTTGCTACATTGAAAAATAAACAGTGGGAATGCGGATTTAGGTATACATATTATTATGCAGAAATCTGCATTATGTCATACCTAAGTAAATAATAACAAATTGGTTCAACTATTAACACTTCAGTGCATTAGCACTTATTTTATTTCTATAATTTAGTGCTGACCCGTCATGAAACCGTATACTCCGCAGTAGGGCAAAAAAAGACGCGAGTATATTGTTTTCGAGTTCTATTTAATAAACAAACATGTCATTAAAAAAACCGTAACATTAAATTATAATTAATGATCGCAACAAATAGTCCGTCAATATTTTGTTATTGAAAAAATCTCAAAACATTCTTACATAAGAAATCAATCATGTAAATTTTTGCTTTTTACATCTTTATACTTGCTCCTAAAAATATATACCTAACCGCAATTCAGCGTCATTGCAAATGCAATGTAGCGTATTAAAATTAAACTATCACTTCCTTCCTAGCTAAACCGCAAATAGTAGATTGTGCCCCGATAGCGTAAGTAATGCTTTTCTCATCAGATAACAGTTTGTACTTGCACAATCGCCAGACTGCTCGTGCGTCAATGGTTTCCAACAAATAAACTAACGATAACGCCGTAACCCCTGTTATCGGCGTATCCCGGAACGTCTGCGAACCGCCAGGGATCTGTTTGCTAACGAGAGAAGCCAAGAGCGGGGTTGAGCCAGCGCTAACGGTTCTTCAGTGTGTATCTATACTTACGTATAAAACAGTAGTGGGAGTACCGTCTCTGATTGACTGACTGGCAGAGAAAGCACCGGCTAAACCTTTGCTGGAACTGAAATTGACGGGCATTTTAACTCGACTATCGCTTTCGTAAAGGTGTTCAAAGACAATTTTTCTGAATCCCCTTATGATGAGTTAGCCTACTTTTTTTTCCGTTTCCACGGGGGCGACGCCGTAGGCATAAGTTGCTACTAATTAAATAACTGGTAAATTTTCCTGTATTGCGTGTTAGGATATATTTAACTAATTCAGATTTGATACCTACTCCTACTCACAAAGTCGTTCGTAACTTTTACCCTAGGGCGGAGTTTTACGGCTTACCTTCCGAGGTGAGGGAACCAAGGAACCCTGTAGCGTTGAGTTGTCAATGCAGCCTCTATTTAAACAACTGACATCGCGCACACGTCTCATTCCGCTGTGTTCACTCGGACAATTGGTTTGCGGAGATCATTTTACTTGATGCGCTGTGACACGTGTGGCGTTCGCCTTTTGTGAAGTGTAAAAAAATGTTTAACAAAACCAGTGCCACGCTGATGCTTCAAACCATCATGGTATTAATGGAGAAGCAGAATTCCTCGGATGTTACTGTCAGTTTTAGTGGTTTGTACAATTGAATTATAATTATTATTGTTTCGTTAAAACACTGCTTTTGTGCCAACACTTGTGTTAAAAATGAGTTAAGTACATGGTTTAATGTTTTTTGTAGAAGACATGGAGTTGGAGCGGTGTTATGAATCGTACGGGTGTTTCTCGATATCGTATCCGTGGACTGAGAATCGGCCCGACAACTACTTCCCAGAAACCCCGCAGTCTATGCGTATAAGGTAACAAATATATATTATTCATTTACGAATAACAAATAACTAAAATTAGCTAAATTTTAATGTCATTCGAAAAAATAAATGAAAATTTAACTTCAAATCACACCGGTATTAACATATTGTGAAATCAATGTCTTCTTTACTTGAATTTCACGAGAGCTAAGCCGAGGAGACGATATTGAGTTGAAAATTTCACGGCCTAAGTACTAAGTAGTTGCCTAAGTAAGAAGTTCTTTAAACGTCCAAGCAAATGGCAGGTTCGTGGGTTCTGCAGGTTTTCTTACAAATTATACAGGATAAATTCTCTCTGCTGGAAATTACTGTAGAAAAGGGAGTGGGAGAGAGGGAGACAGGGAGCGAATCAGGCGTAGAGGTCAATCGTTGCCTTATATCCTCCGTCGTGAATCGACAATGTTTCAGCACTTGGGTGGGTAACTTTGACTAAACACCCATGCAAATGTTTTTCATGGTTTTTTCATTGATATTGGCGCATGTTTCTTTACGTGTAAAACGTAAGTAACTTCTTCGTGAATAAAAAATCCGTGTTTATAATCAAACTTGCTCAACCATCGTCTGTCTCCTGAAATATTCGAAAATAATTTTACTACACCGTGTTTGCTGGCGGGGTGGTATAAATACTCTGGTAATCTTTACGGGTCCAGTGCGCCTAAGTCCTTAGCTTTCGCTTGTTTCTGCTTGGTTTCGTAGTCTTTATCTTATTAAAATTCTCACAGCCTTTTAGAATCGTCTGGGAATTTAAAAAGCAGACATAATTGCATTGCTTGTCATAAGGAAGGTATTTATAACGCTTTTTTCTTGTGTCGGTCGCGCTTAGAATGAGGCAAAGGACGAAGCGAAATTTCTTGTTGGATAGATATACTTATATTATTTAAGTAAGTACTTAATTACACGTTAAACATATTCCACGCGCCTAATTGGCAATAGGCTGTTCAATATTCATATCAATAGTTTTCTGATTACGGTAAAGGTTTAGGTAAGGTAGGGGTTGTCGATATTTGTTTATTCCTTTTAAAAGCCAAAGCCAAAACTTCGCGGACCATACATTTAACAGATATCTTTAACATACGAAAATCACTGCGGTGTTGGTTTCAGGTATAAAATAAATAAATGTTCTAGGTAATAGTTAATTTAACCTATTAACGCAGTCCGAAATATTCTCGAGAAGGTACAGTCAAGGGCATAAATATATTACGTACGTTACCAAGTCGTCAAAAACATCTGTACACCTTTATCCCACAACCAATAAGGTCGGTGTTACATATATTTTTCATGATAGCTTTTTCGATATTTATGCCATCGACTGTAGCTATATTGTTTACCTACTTCCGCTTCCTTATAAATCCTTCCAGATAAATGAAAAAAAATAACGTGAAATATATTCACGTGAGCTACGAATAATAGTCGAATTGAAAACGTTAGTTGCAAATATTTTCAAATTTAATTAAAACTAAAGCCAGATTTATGTATCTCGTATTACAATGTCGCATTAACTCGACATCTGCCAAATTTTAATTGCCTACGCATTTGCTAATTTATCCGCTATAAAGATTTCTGGTACAGAACGTCACGACGATAATTTTAGTTCAATAAAGTTTTAGATATGTTTGGATTTGGCTTACGGTTCCCGTACAAAATTTTGAACTGCATTACTTATACTTAAACGATTTAGACAGAATGAAAAATGGTTTTTATAGTGCAATTTTTAAGTGTGATTCAACAAGTAACATTTCTGAATTTGAGTCTCCAAACCCAGTCCAAAATAAAATATTCAATAGGTATATTATAATATAATATATTATATATATTAAAATACTTTCGTCCAATTTATCATCCAATCATTGTAGCGACTTTCATATCATTCTTAATTTGTAGGTATATAATGAAAAACATAGTTGTAGCTCTCTTACAATTAGTAAATAATTATCACGGAATACAAGCTGGGCGGACCCGTGGTCGCGACCTAGTAAAATTATAGAAGAATCGATTATTGATCTTATTAATCGTCGTTAAGTAATCAAATCATCTATCATATCACTTGACAAAAACCTTTTGCTTTTCTATACAATTGTTTGAATCACTAATAAACGAATAATTTAAATGGGTCGGTCTACCCCGTAAAGGAATAAAGACGTGATTTAAGTATGTATGTATGCGAAAGAAAAACATAGCACCATACTTTTGTCCCGGTTTTCGTTATACTCGTTTGAAACTAGTCCAGTAATTCCGAAAACATATGGGACCGGCGGTTGTCGCCAGCTCTTCCTTTTAGGTCTCATACGCCGAAATTAGGACTTCCAATTTCGTATCGTGACGTCCGTCGCGTACATGGTAATAGTCCCCCAGCAGATGTAGCTAATGTAAAAGTTTAAGATCGTATTTATTCGCTATAAAACGTACAAACGGACCGCTAAAATAAACGCGATATAATTTTTTAGCGAATTTGACTTAGATAAGCACCACGCCCACACGATAATTAAAACGATTATTATTATTATTTACATCTACGTTTACAACTAATTGCTTGTTTGTTTATCATCATAATATTAAGCGCAGAAGCCAAATTGATAAGGCCTCCGATGTTTTCAATTTACTTGGAACAATTAAAGATCTTCTCATGTTGCATTGTTTATTACATTGGAATAACGTTACTGGAAAATTATATCTTTAATACGCTGAAGTATTATTTTCATTTGCTGTTATCAACTATTTATTATACGTAGTATACGTAAGAGGAGAGAAAAACATAAGAGATATCGTAATATCGAAAGGTCTTTTTTTCCGCGACGGTGGCTAAAGTCAAAAGTTATACAAACAACAACAAATAAATTTACTGGTTTCTTGCTATCGTTGGGGGCTTGCCACCAATTGTGCCTCAGAATCCTCGGTTTGGGCCCAGGAGTGTACGACCTATTAATGTACCTAAGATGACCTAATTATTTGTGTATAGGAATCAAATGGGGTTTCTCAACTCGAATTAACTGGCTTCACAGACGCACACTCATTTAGTGCTATTTGTATTAGTTTTTGTCGCAATATAGCAAAAACCTCAGTAACCATGACCAATATATAGAAGTGCGAAAGTAATGAATGCTTGCGCTCGCATTAGATAGACTTTAGTACGCTAAACGCTTTGTATTAATTAGAAGACGCGCGAGCGACAAAGAGAGTCTAAGCCACTCGTGCTAGCGCTGAACTATACGTCTCGATAACGCGGGGGGCTCGTCCATGACATCAATCAGTTCGTAGACATAACAAATATTTACGTCCCATAATTGCATAGTGACGTTTTTATCTCTACTACGATAAACAAGCTGTTTATTACTGCATTGTGTACTTATCGAGCACTTGCTTTCGGGACTAATGACCTTTATACCCGAGTGGGTGTGAGGTTGATAAGGACACGGATCTAATTATTACGAAAATAACGGCCTGGCAAGAGTCCGTTCTAGAAGCTTCTATGTGGTTGTCATTCTACATTCTTCTTTGTATTCAATTGAAGGCACCCATACCTACCTATAAAACAAGCCGCTTAGACGTGCAGACAGTTGTAATTTCAGCAATAGTTCTGGTAGAGATCGGTTTTAAGCAATAATACCTCCTTTTGTCTACCTTGGCTTTTTATGGTTTGTAGATTCACTGTACTAATTTGTGGTGTTCTACAAATAATAATAGGGAATATTCATAAAATTTTAATCTGTGTTAAATATTTTTTTCTCGAATCTTTATTATCGTCACATTATGATGCAAAGGTATTTTTTTTATTTTGTTGTTATTTAAACCCATGAAATATTATTTAAAAAGTGAAAAATAAGGTGGGGAAATTCAAATTTACAAAACGCGTCACCATTGGTCGAAACGGAGTGTGACGTCACATGTCATAAATTGGATTTATCGCCGTTGAAATTCGTAGTGCGTCGTGTAGTTTTTGTCAGAAAAAATTGTTTAAAACTGTATTCCTGGGGTGATTTCTAGTGAATCTATATTTGATGTATCTTCCTTAACCTGAAATTTATTTCAGATGATTAATCATCATCATCAATCATCAAAATTTCGTAAAACCTCAATATGAATATGAAAGGTTTTAAAGAAAGTATTACCGAACTTTTATAAACTTAATATAAACTTAGGTTACTTTTAAACTGAGTTTTCTACTGTTTAAAACCTGTGATCTGTATAGCAATTAAAACTGGAAATGTGTACGTAGGAATGAAGGAGTAAACTAGCCTCCCGGCCCAGCTTCGCACGGGTGGATATAGGTATTTACAAAAATTATAAGTATTATCAAAAACTATATTTTTGTGTCGGGGCTTAATAAAAAAATTGGCCAAGTGTGAGTCTGACTCGCGCACATCTAGGTTCCGTACAAATTTAGGCTTTAGCAGAGTCCTGGTTCTAAGCAAAATGTACGCAGCGTGAGGTCATTTTATACTGGTTATTTACATAGAGAGATATTATAAATTTAGATTTTGAAAAAGTAGTTATTGTGACATAATTGTAACAGTTAAACATATAGTATTGCGGACTTTTTTGTAGATATTGATGTCTTCTATAAAAGTGTAGTACATCACTTTGCTATATTGTCAACAGTTTCCGCAGCCGTACGCAATATAAGGATTATTTTGGATTTTTTTTCACACCTTGGGTGACATTATCGAAGTTTTCATACGGATCCCTAACTTTTTGAAAATATTCTACAGCCTATGTTACTCGGGGATAATGTAGCATTCTAATAATGAAAGAATTATTAAAATAGGTCTAGTAGTTTTTGAGTGAATCAATAACAAAAATAAAAATACTCATTTTTCCTTAATAATATTAGCGTAGACAATCACGGAATATGACATGTGACGTCATCAAAAGCGCGCGCTCAATGGCGGCGTTTTGAACGGCGCAAATTTATTCGATGTTTTAAATTTCACTTTAAAAAATAATTTGACTATTTTCAAGCCTGTTTATATTTTTTTCTGTGTTATAGAGATGCAAATTATTATTATAAGTAATAAACAAAAAACATGAATATTCCCTATTGTTTCAGATATCCAGCTTTCACGAGAAGAAACAGAAAGATACCAGTGTTACTAGAAGCGAACAATGTTGACAAAATCCGAAACGCGAACTTGGATGCCAGAGGTCCTTTCTATTTGATCTCGCACGGATTTTTAGAAGGCGGAGATAAAATATGGGTAAGATACAGACAAATCGTATTTTTTATCGTAACAACGTATACCGTAACGTGTAACGTATCAAAAATATAGTATGTAAACGAAATCAAAGAAAACGTGGAACGAAAAGAAGGAACTTATCGTAGTTGTGTGTTTTTTCTCAATTTTCAATCTACTTACGTACGCCAAATTTCAATCCAATCCGAACACTAAAAGTGGATGAAATGAAATCAGACCTGCGAGATTTGACTCAAACCAACTTGAAAACATACATCATTGTAAGTAAAATAAAAGCTCGTAAAAAAAAAATTGATATGTGAATTCCGCAAATCGGTAATAATATAATTAAGAGTACCTTCACAGTTCACGTCAGATTAAAAATGCTTGGTGATTAAGAATTGAATCAATTTTTCTTTCGAGTTCATTTCTTTTTTCAAAAGCATGAAATTCACTTCTAAATTGACAACATTTCATATTTCTGAGCCTATAGTTTTAATGGCTCTCTGTATTTTGTTTGAAAAGATGAACATGCTGGAAATTTAATTTTTTCGCTAGGGTTTGTATTTAATTTATAATTAATTTATTAATTTTTGCTTATTCTAAAAGGGCGTAACTCCGAAACTATCACAGAATAGACACTTATCCTTTTGTCTTTTCTGTATAGGAAAAAAACCGACGTCAATTTCAATTCACCTTATTCTCCGATATTCGATTTTCGATATTCGCTTCGTGCTGTTCCGATCATACTAATATAGTCATTAACTTGAGAGTGAGAGAGAAGGTATGCAACGAACTTCAAAAACAGAATTACAGAGTTGCCCCCCTTGTACTTTGAAGTTGTCAAATACAAAATTATGGTCGCTTACTTTTTCTCGTGAAAAAGGCAAAGGCATTTCACCCATCCTGTGGTAGTTTTGGTAAAATTAGGACATATTTTTAATTAATTTTTATTTTTTATAATAAGCGATATTAAAATTATATAAACATATTGCAGTGATCAGGAGGCAAAATGCTTTCGAACCATATATACATTTTCAGGTGTTATAAAAATGAAATGTTGTCAATTCTTTATCATTCAAGATCCAAAACATGGCCGAAGCTCTTCTAAACTTGGAAGGCAATGAAGGCGCTACAGTGCTCATCGTGGACTGGCGCGGCGGCTCACAACCTCCTTACGGGCAAGCAGTGGCTAATATCAGGCTCGTGGGCGCTATGACGGCGCATCTGGTCCACAACATCTATGTAAGATTATTTTATTGATGTGAATACTTCTTTAGCGACACTGAGCACTTTTTGGGATGGGTAAAAAATTTTAAACTCGCGTCAGGCGTGAGACGGAGGGAGAGTTTAAGTACCAGGATATCAGAACTTAAGAGCTTATTTTGAAATACGAATGAAGCTAGAGTCGCGTTTGATTTTTTAAGTGTATGTTAATTTCGTCGCTTTAACGTATGTGCGTTTGGCCTAGTGGTATAAGGTGTGGTATAACAGTGCGTTCTCTCAGGTGACCAGTTCACATCTCGTGTAGAAAAAGTTTTTTCTTTTTGCGCGAGTGTGCGTAGATAATTCGTGTCCTGTGTAGGAATCAATTGTAGGACACGACTTGTCAGGTCGTGCATTCCAAGTCGTAAATAGAACACACCTCATTACAGTTTGTCTATAAAGTCGTGAAATTAAAAAGTGGCAATACTGTAGTGTCGTCCCGTTTTCTTATACCTATAGATTAGGAAGGGACAACACTACAGTATTGCCACTTTATGATCTGAATCTTAGTCTTAACTTTTAAAGATTCGAATCAGAAAAAAATTAGAATAGCAATTATCCGAGTATGTAGCAGTTCAATTTTCATTTAAGGCTGTGCTGACAGTGGGACGTATTTAGGTCTAAGATGATACGACGATATTGGTCGAGATATACAATTAACGACATTCCTTTGTTTCGGTCTGTGACACAATTATCAATGTGGCTGAAATATGCTAGGCCCTAGAAAGTTACAAGAGATGTTTTTATTTTTACAGGAGGTGTTGGGGCTATCGAATGTGGATAACTTCCACTTTATCGGTCATTCTCTGGGCGCACATTTAGGCGGATATTGTGGACATGCTTTGCAGAAGGTTTGTTTCGTCTTGATGACCTGTTTCCTTCTCTCTCTCTTCTCTCTCTTCTCTGATTCAAATCGTCCAGTATAAACATACCCCCTTATTCATAAACGCTTTATAGGCTTCTGCTAACTTAGCAATCGTTTGTCCTTATCTGTGAAAGGTAAATGTCGAAGTGACGGATAAGGACAAACGATTGTTAAGTTAGCAGAAGCCTAAAGAGCGTTTATGAATAAGGGGGACAATCTTTTAATAGGTAGGTAGTATTTATGTCATTTTTAAGGCGAAGGGATAGGCAAAAGCTCATAAATTGGTTGTTTTTGTGCATGTTTTATGGCGATAATACACAATTTGGAGTTTTGAAAACTGCACATTCTATAAAACATGTCTTGAATTAGAATTCACCGGTGAAAACATATTCCTTAATGTCGTAGTTAGTACAAAAATTCGTTTGCTCTAAGAGTCTCGACAATATTTTGTACAACTTTTGCTCGGGTGAAACAAATCTGTTTGCTACCAATCTCGACGAGGTTACTCTAGTAACTCATAATTAAAATTCCACGGTGCGTTTGCTTCAATTAGCCAACAAATAAGGCTTTAGAGAGTAGTACTGCCCTGAGCTTGTGAAAAGGGCGAACGCAATATTTGCCCGCACATTCAATCAGGCGCTTTTCAATGTACAAAAAAATTCGGAAACCAAAAAAATGTTAAAAAGATAATACAGTGAAATAAATTATTAAGATAAAACCAAAAATGTTCATAAAAAAAAAATAAAAAAATAATAGATAAATAAATAAAAAAATAATTTGGATAAGACGTATGAAAAAAATAAGGAAAAAGCAACGTTGCATGTTCGCTCGGTGGCGGCAGTGCGTAAGCGACGCGACGTTGCCAACATTCGCTTCGCGTTTTTTCATATTGGTTTGGCTAAGCATGTTGTTTGAGTCACAGAATAGGCGCGAAACAGTGCTTCAAAAAGTCGTACTCGTTCGCTTCGCACGTATAATACCTATATTAAGTTAAAAGTGATTATTTTCAATCCGTTTTTTGGGAACTTAGTGGCAGGTTGGTTTGATACTTACTTGCTGTTTAGCGAACAAGCATGGGAAATAGGATTTTGGTTGGAATTACTGCATGAAATTTTTTGATATTTAGGCAAGTAGTACTCCAATGTATGTATATGTCTATCATTAGTAAGAAAAAAAAAGATATCTGAAGGTCCAAGTGGTCCCCAAACATGGATCCGTTATCAAAATAAAAAAGACCGCCATATTGAAATCTTTAGTTTTTCGACCGATTAATTTCAAAATCAATATCTGAGGATCTGAGTTGTCTCCAAACATGTGTCGTATCCGTTATCAAAAATGTCAAATTAAAGTGGCCGCCATTTTGAAATCTTTGTTTTTGGGCCGATTATTTTCAAAATCGATATCTGAGGGTCCGAGTGGTCGTCAAACATAAATCTGCTACTGAAAATGAAAAACCTGGCCGCCATTTTGAATTCTTTACTTTTTGGACCAATTGTTTTCAAAATTGATATCTGAGAATCCGAGTTGTCTCCAAACATGTATCCGTTGTCAAAAATGACAAGTGGCCGCCATTTTGAAATCTTTAGTTTTTGGACCGATTATTTTCAAAACCGATATCTGAGAGTCCGAGAGGTCCCCAAACATGAATCTGTTTTTAAAAATGAAAAAAGTGGCCGCCATTTTGAAATCTTTAAGGTTTGGACCGAGTATTTTCAAAATCGATATATGAGGGCCCGAGTGGTCGTGAAACACAAATTTGCTATAGAAAATGAAAAAACTGGCCGCCATTTTGAAATCTTTAGTTTTCCGACCGATTGATTTCAAAATCGATATCTGAGAATCCGAGTTGTCTCCAAACACGAATCCGTTGTCAAAAATGACAAAAGTGGCCGCCATTTTGAAATCTTTAGTTTTTGGACTGATTATTTTCAAAACCGATATCTGAGAGTCCGAGAGGTCCCCAAACATAAATCCGTTATCAAAAATGAAAAAAGTGGCCGCCATTTTGAAATCTTTAAGTTTTAGGCCGATTATTTTCAAAATCGATATCTGAGGGTCCGAGTGGTTGTCAATCACAAATCTGCTACCGAAAATGAAAAAACTGGCCGCCATTTTGAATTCTTTACTTTCTGGACCAATTGTTTTCAAAATCGATATCTAAGGATCCGAGTAGTCCCCAAACATGAATCCGTTGTCAAAAATGACAAAAGTGGCCGCCATCTTGAAATCTTTAGTTTTTGGACCGATTATTTTCAAAACCGATATCTGAGAGTCCGAGAGGTCCCCAAACATAAATCCGTTATCGAAAATGAAAAAAATGGCCGCCATTTTGAAATATTTAGTTTTCCGACCGATTGATTTCAAAATTGATATCTGAGAATCCGAGTTGTCTCCAAACACGTATCCGTTGTCAAAAATGACAAAAGTGGCCGCCATTTTGAAATCTTTAGTTTTTGGACCGATTATTTTCAAAACCGATATCTGAGAGTTCGAGAGGTCCCCAAACATGAATCCGTTTTTAAAAATGAAAAAAGTGGCCGCCATTTTGAAATCTTTAAGTTTTGGACCGAGTATTTTCAAAATCGATATATGAGGGTCCGAGTGGTCGTGAAACACAAATTTGCTATAGAAAATGAAAAAACTGGCCGCCATTTTGAAATCTTTAGTTTTCCGACCGATTGATTTCAAAATCGATATCTGAGAATCCGAGTTGTCTCCAAACACGAATCCGTTGTCAAAAATGACAAAAGTGGCCGCCATTTAGAAATCTTTAGTTATTGGACTGATTATTTTCAAAACCGATATCTGAGTCCGAGAGGTCCCCAAACATAAATCCGTTATCAAAAATGAAAAAAGTGGCCGCCATTTTGAAATCTTTAAGTTTTGGGCCGATTATTTTCAAAATCGATATCTGAGGGTCCGAGTGGTTGTCAATCACAAATCTGCTACCGAAAATGAAAAAACTGGCCGCCATTTTGAATTCTTTACTTTCTGAACCAATTGTTTTCAAAATCGATATCTGAGGATCCGAGTGGTCCCTAAACATGAATCCGTTGTCAAAAATGACAAAAGTGGCCGCCATCTTGAAATCTTTAGTTTTTGGACCGATTATTTTCAAAACCGATATCTGAGAGTCCGAGAGGTCCCCAAACATAAATCCGTTATCGAAAATGAAAAAAGTGGCCGCCATTTTGAAATCTTTAAGTTTTGGGCCGATTATTTTCAAAATCGATATCTGAGGGTCCGAGTGGTTGTCAAACACAAATCTGCTACCGAAAATGAAAAAACTGGCCGCCATTTTGAATTCCTTACTTTCTGGACCAATTGTTTTCAAAATCGATATCTGAAGATCCGAGTGGTCCCCAAACATGAATCCGTTGTCAAAAATGAAAAAAGTGGCCGCCATTTTGAAATCTTTAAGTTTTGGACCGAGTATTTTCAAAATCGATATATGAGGGTCCGAGTGGTCGTGAAACACAAATTTGCTATAGAAAATGAAAAAACTGGCCGCCATTTTGAATTCCTTACTTTCTGGACCAATTGTTTTCAAAATCGATATCTGAAGATCCGAGTGGTCCCCAAACATGAATCCGTTGTCAAAAATGAAAAAAGTGGCCGCCATTTTGAAATTTTTAAGTTTTGGACCGAATATTTTCAAAATCGATATGTGAGGGTCGGAGTGGTCGTGAAACACAAATTTGCTATCGAAAATGAAAAAAATGGCCGCCATTTTGAAATCTTTAGTTTTCCGACCGATTGATTTCAAAACCGATATCTGAGGGTCTGAGAGGTCCCCAAACATAAATCCGTTATCAAAAATGAAAAAGTGGCCGCCATTTTGAAATCTTTATGTTTTGGGACAATTAATTTCAAAATCGATATCTGAAGGTCCGAGAGGTCCCCAAACATAAATCCGTTATCAAAAATGAAAAATATAATTATACAATAAATATAATACAAATATATTGATAAATAACAATAATTTATTCAGGATTCAATTATATGTATTAAAAAAAAACCTAAACTTCTTACTAAAATGCTACTACGCTCATCCATGTAAAGCCACTTCCAGTTTATCTTACTCAAGTCTTGTTATGCTCAGTACAAAAATTCTACCCACTAAGAACATATTGTTGATGTTGTCAAGCGAACAAGTAACTATAGTGATGTAGATTCTACCTGCTTCTGTTTTGTTAATGCGCGCAGCGCTCATTGCATGTTATATATTTTACAATACAGTTGCTCAAAAAGTGCCCTTTTTTGGCGGTTTTGCGTGCGAAAAGTTCGTTTTTGCGCACTAGTGCGATTTACTTTTCCATTTTTTTTTAATTTTTATTTGTTCCAATTCACGACTACTTACCAAAGAGTTATTATAATGCTAGTCTTACCAAGACGTAATAAAAATAAAAACCTATTATTGATGTAAAAATATCAAAATATTGTGATTTTATATTTTATTATTTATTACTAGCCTTTTCATCATTATTATTATAAAATATTGAATTCCTAAAAACAGTTCTTATTAAGGTGTCTGAATGGAACGGAATTTTAGCTGCCGAAACGCCTGTCAAATTGGAGGTGTTTTTCCAACTGCAACCATGGTTTTTAAGGTTCTAAAGGCAACAGTAGTTTTTGTGTTTATACAATTCAAATAGGTAAATAGGTTTAGGTAGGTTTAGATTAAAGTACTTTAAGGTTTTATAAATAGGTATATGTTTTTAAATCTTGTAAATATGTATATTGATTGAATAAATATTGAACAATAAATAAATAATCGAACATAATGATACTAAGATAATAATAGTAAAGTGATAGATATAATGATAGTAGATATATGTTGGAGATTAATGGAGATTAACTGAAGCTGAGATAATTTTATTGTATTGACATTACAATAAATACTATCTGTTAAATTCCAAACTGTTGTTGAGTAAACGCGGGCGATACGCTTGGGTAGAGTCGGTAAAGCAGACTGTCACGGCGGCGCTCGGTGGTTAAAGAAGTCGAGGTAAGAGACTGGGAGAGAGTCTGCCCGTAGAACTGGAGCGGCTGAGCGGCGGGAAAGAGATTTTTGAGGTTAAGTGAGTTTTATTTTGTTTACTTGAAATGAAAAGCGCGAATGACGAGATTTGTGGAGTGAACCTACCGGTTTGCTCAATTAACAGCATTTTGTTAAAGTTAAGCTTAGTGTTAGTGACATTTGTTGACAAAGTGTTGTGAATTAGTTATTTCAAATTATTCTGTTGTATTTTTTTTTCGCAACTGTATTGAAAATCGTCGTTCGATACACGCGCCTCTCGGCTCGTGGCAAGATATCTCGAGACTCGTGAAGTAATGGCATACTTTCCGCACTAGCATCGAAATGTACTATTTACGATTTTAGTATTAAGTTCTCATTATAAGTGAATGTAAATCCTTAGTGAGAATAAAGATCTTTAAACCTAAAAAAGTGGCCGCCATTTTGAAATCTTTAAGTTTTGGGCCGATTATTTTCAAAATCGATATCTGAGGGTCCGAGTGGTTGTCAAACACAAATCTGCTGCCGAAAATGAAAAAAACTGGCCGCCATTTTGAATTCTTTACTTTCTGGATTAATTGTTTTCAAAATTGATATCTGAGGATCCGAGTGGTCCCCAAACATGAATCCGTTTTTAAAAATGAAAAAAGTGGCCGCCATTTTGAAATCTTTAAGTTTTGGACCGATTATTTTTAAAATCGATATCTGAGGGTCCGAGTGGTCGTCAAACACAAATCTGCTATCGAAAATAAAAAAAACTGGCTGCCATTCTGAATTCTTTACTTTTTGGACCGATTGTTTTCAAAATCGATATCTTACGATCCGAGTGGTTCCCAAACACGTATCCGTTATACAAAATAGAAAAGTGACCACCATTTTGAAATGTTTAGTTTTTGAACAGATTGTTTTCAAAATCGATATCTGAGCTGGCGGCCACTTTTTCCATTTTTGATAACGGGTTTATGTTTGGGGAACACTCGGATCCTCAGATATCGATTTTGAAAGCTATCAATCTAAAAACTAAAGATTTCAAAATGGCGGACACTTTTTTTCAATTTTGATAACGGATTCATGTTTGGGGACCACTCGAATCCTCAGATATCGATTTTGAAAACAATCAGTTCAAAAACTAAGGATTTCAAAATGGCGGTCACTTTTTCCATTTTATATAACGGATACGTGTTTGGGAATCACTCGGATCGTCAGATATCGATTTTGAAAACAATCGTTCCAAAAACAAGTTTTCAAAATGGCGGCCACTTTTTTCATTTTTAAAAACGGATTCATGTTTGGGGACCACTCGGATCCTCAGATATCGAGTTTTAAAACAATCGGTTCAAAAAGTAAAGATTTCAAAATGGCGGTCACTTTTTCCATTTTATATAACGGATACGTGTTTGGGAACCACTCGGATCGTCAGATATCGATTTTGAAAACAATCGGTCCAAAAACAAAAGTTTTCAAAATGGCGGCCACTTTTTCCATTTTTAAAAACGGATTCATGTTTGGGGACCACTCGGATCCTCAGATATCGAATTTTAAAACAATCGGTTCAAAGAGTAAAGATTTCAAAATGGCGGTCACTTTTTCCATTTTATATAACGGATACGTGTTTGGGAACCACTCGGATCGTCAGATATCGATTTTAAAAGCAATCGGTCCAAAAACTAAAGATTTCAAAATGGCGGCCACTTTTTTCATTTTTGATAACGGATTCATGTTTGGAGACCACTCGGATCCTCAGATATCGAATTTGAAAACAATCGGTTCAAAAAGTAAAGAATTCAAAATGGCGGTCAGTTTTTTTATTTTCGATAGCAGATTTGTGTTTGACGACCACTTGGACCCTCAGATATCGATTTTGAAAACAATCGGTTCAAAAACTAAAGATTTCAAAATGGCGGTCACTTTTTCCATTTTATATAACGGATACGTGTTTGGGAATCACTCGGACCCTCAGATATCGATTTTGAAAACAATCGGTTCAAAAACTAGAGATTTCAAAATGGCGGTCACTTTTTCCATTTTATATAACGGATACGTGTTTGGGAATTACTCGGATCGTCAGATATCGATTTTGAAATCAATCGGTCCAAAAACAAAAGTTTTTAAAATGGCGGCCACTTTTTTCATTTTTAAAAACTGATTCATGTTTGGAGACCACTCGGATCCTCAGATATCGAATTTGAAAACAATCGGTTCAAAAAGTAAAGAATTCAAAATGGCGGTCAGTTTTTTTATTTTCGATAGCAGATTTGTGTTTGACGACCACTCGGACCCTCAGATATCGATTTTGAAAATAATCGTTTCAAAACTTAAAGAATTCAAAATGGCGGCCATCTTTTTCATTTTTGATAACGGATTTATGTTTGGGGACCTCTCGGACCCTCAGATATCGGTTTTGAAAATAATCATTGGAAAAACTACACCTTTTTCTGTACCTTTCCCGCACACGTTCAAGTTTTACTTTATTCTGCAATAATAATTTACGTTGCGACTCCAGACAGACTCTGGACACCTTTGACGTCACGTTCATCACTATCCCGCGGAAACTGCAATTTTCTGTGATAAAAAGTAGCCTGTTTTAATCTAGGGTACCAACTGTCTTCGTTCCAAATTTCATGCAGAGGTATTTCATCTAAGTCCTCTAGGTTGGCATGGCAACGCATCTGCAATCCCTCCGGGGTTGCGGGTGTCTATGGGCAGTGGTGATCGCTTACCATCAGGTGACCCACTTGCTCGTTTACCTTCCTATTCACATAAAAAAAAGAAGAAACAAACATTACACACTCACTCACATCGTCACAAACTTTCTCATGTATAATATCACATACATACATACATAAATAACGTCTCTATTCCTTGCGGAGCAGACAGAGCCCAAGGTAACAAGACTTTAAGGCCACGTTACGAATGCCGAAATGTTTAAATTTTTATTATTTTTGCGAAATCTGATTTGAACATTATGCTGTGTCTGTGTAAGGCAATCGGAAAACTGAAACAAGCGCCATCTACTAACATCACAGTGCAATATTTCAATCCATCAGCCCGCGCCCATTCGCATCGAGTTCACGCGTCGATTATTTAACAGATGTCGCATTGATCGGACTGCTTGCCACGTCACAAACGGGCAAGGTCATTTGCCTATCCCTTCGCCTTAAGTACATACCTTGTTTTTCTTTCACTTTTGTGACAACCGTTGTGGGTGAAGTTCTCGAGTGGCGACCGCGAACCGGAAGACGCAGTGTTGGCAGGCCTCCCACTAGGTGGACTGACGACATCGTAAAAGTTGCGGGAAACCGGTGATGCAGGTGGCGAGTTGTCGCTCATTATGGTGTGCTAAGGGAGAGGCCTTTGTTCAACAGTGGACGTCTTCAGGCTGATGATGATGATGATGATGACCTTGTTTTCTTTCAGCGTTTCAACTTAAAACTCGGGAGGATAACGGGGCTGGATCCCGCGGCGCCCTATTTCAGTAAAACAGTGACGTTGGTCCGCCTAGATCGATCAGACGCTCAGTACGTGGATATTATCCATAGCAATGCGATGCCGTTGTACTACGCAGGTATGTTACTGTTTATTCGTTCACTAGCTGTTGCCTGTGACTCCTGCGCAGAATTTTAGTATCGCTATCCCGCGTGAAATTCAGATTTTTGAAATGTAAACTTCATTAGCGGCGTTGGGCACTTTTTTGGATGGGTGAAATAGTACATTACAGACCTAGGGCGGTGAATTCGTAATTGTCCCAGATCGCAGGTGTTTGTGGCCCGAACCGAAGGTGAGGGGCATAAAATGCGATCTGGGGCTTTACGAATTACCGCCCGTGGTTTGTATAAAGTTTTACGTCTTGCCTCGGCCAGGAAGTGAGATTTTCTGTCCGCGAAGCGGGCGTAAAATCCCAATTACGGCCAAGGGTGACGTAAAATGTTAAACTCGCGTCAAACGTAAGACGGAGGGAGAGTTTAAGTACCAGGATATCGAATCCTCTAAGAGCTTATTTTGAATTACGAATGAAGCTAGAGTCGCGTTCGATTTTTGAAGTGTACGTTAATTTCGTCGCATTAACCTATGTGCGTCTGGCCTAGCTAGTGTTATAAGGTGTGGAATAACAGTGCGTTCTCTCAAGTGAGCGCAGTTCGAATCTCGTCTAGAAAAGTTTTTTCTTTTCCTTTTTTTTTGCGCGAGTGTGCGTGTGTAGTTTTCACTTCTGCCGGCACTCCCGGAGTGCTACCCGGTGTTTTTTTTGGGATAAAAACTCTTATGTCCGTCCCCAGAACTGAAATTATCTATACTAAATTCAAACTAAACCCGTTCTGCGTTAGAAGCGTGCCGGACAGACACTTTCACATTTGTAATATTTGCATGGATTTCTCATAAACCGTAGTTTGATGCCACCTGAAACGGGTGGTAGTCTATGAACCTTGCTTTACTGCACGGCTAGCCCAAGTACGCGCGAGAGCAGAGCTCTGTAGCTCGCGAGATAGACTCTGCTCTATCTCTTACTGTTCGTTCTAAAAAGAGACGGGTAGTGTTGTCACTTGTAGTGTCTGTGTGACTGACTCGAGAGATGTATTGAGCAGCAAGCGAGAAAATTTCTAGCATGTTATACTGGCATTCTACTTGGCATATTTATTAAAATATTTGGGTGAGTGTGGTTTCTAGCGTTTGCGAGTCGCAAATTGCGACGAAGATGTCAATAGCGCAACGCGAACACGCGACGCCAGTGGAGTGTCAGTATTAGATGTTTACCAACCATGCTACAACCAATCAAGCACGTAAAAGTTACTGGGTAGACAAAGCCTAAAGTAACAAGACCTAAAGGCCACGTTAACATGATTATAGGCGTATAGATACATCTTATCTTACTAATATTATAAAGGCGAAAGTTTGGATGTTTGGATGTTTGTTGCTTTTTATTGAAATTTGGTACAGTGATAATTACAGTCCCAGAAAAGGACATAGGATAGTTTTTATCCCGGAATATCGCATAGTTCCCGCGGGGCGTTAAGCGAATTTATCGCAAACGGAGTCGCGGGCAACAGCTAGTAATGTTATATTTTTGCTTTGTAGTAAATGAAGGGTTATCTAGTTTTAATATTTCTAGAAGTTTAGAAGCCTTTGTTTTCAGGTCTTGGCATGTCAGAGGGAATAGGTCACGTGGATTTTTACCCTAACGGCGGGTCGATACAGCCGGGCTGTAAAAAGGTCAATAACCACGTGACAGCTGTCAACGACGACATGTACAAGTGGATGGTGCAGTCTGTCGGCTGCAACCATGAAAGGAGCTATGAGTACTTCACAGAGAGCATATCGCCCTCATGCCCGTTTATCGGGATACAGTGCGAGTCATATGAGGTGAGGCTTTTGTTTTTTGTTAGAAACTCTGACCCTGGCACTCTACTTGGCGTTGCGTGTTCGCGTTGCGCTATTGGCATCTTCGTCGCGTACGCTAGAAACAATTATAGTGCATCCCATTCACTCACGCAAATATTTGGATAAATACGCCAAGTGGAGCGCCAGTATGTCTTTGTGGAATTCATGTGTCGATAGCCCGTGAGAGCTGTTTTTTTGTATGCCCCACTATTCGAGCTGATAATGTGGCATCTATCAGTCTATTTTTGTAGGTATACATCGGGTAAAAATATCTCAAAACCTACATAAAATAACATATTGTTCCGGATTTGGAAAATTCGAACTTCCTTTGTCACAAAATGATAAAACGTTGCGTTTTTCAACTTCTTATAGTGTCTTTATGTTATTTTGTTTTTTAAGGAAAATACAATGTTTTTAAAATGATAACTACGGATGACCAAACATTTGGAACTTTAATCAATATACACTAACATTTACACCTATTTATCCAGAAAAATACGAATAAACTAAAATTCTGGAGCAAAATAAAAATCAGTTATAATCACTATTTCCCAGGCATTTCTTTCTGGCAACTGCACAACTTGCAACAACAAGCACGTCTGCGTCCCAATGGGCTACCACTCGCACCACGTCTATAAGAGATTGCTGAGCGCGGGCCTGGCCGACACCAACTCCAACATCAACCTATACGCTAAAACCGGCAGCTCGAAACCGTTTTGCAGTAAGTTTAGCTTTAATAAACATTTACTTTGTTACCAGGTCCGTTTTAATGCTGAAAAGAAGCTTCTATGTCCAACGTCGATTGTAATAAGTTAGGGCACGACCTGGGTGGGCTCGAGCGGAGCGTGGAGCGGGGCAGGGCGTGCGGCGTTTATGTTATAACGTCGTATATGTGTTCACTGGTATTCTAGATATTACATTAAATTTGAACCTAAATACTACGACGATAGCGTTTGTTTTTCAATATGAAGTTTGTATTGGCACGTGCTAACTCGGTAGCTCGCGGCTTTGCGATAATAGAGATAATGGCCTTTGTTTGAAAGATTATTAGGGCTCGAAGCGAAAAATTCAAGCAAATGTATGTGAGCGTCCTGAGTGCACGCTGCACAGGCAGAGGCCTTAACCGTTGCCCGCCATGCTGCTCGACCCGCCGAACGCTCCGCTGGGCGCTCGCCACTCAAGCCTTACACTTAGAGATAAGAAAAATAAATAAAATTGCCTACATATATATATACATACCGTGACGCCTCTTTTCCACAGGGGTAGGCAGAGGCTACTTTGTTCCACTTGCTACGATCCTGACTTACCTCTTTCGCTAAAACGCTCGCTTCGGGCGTTTCGCTTTTCGCTTCTTTCGGTCTTTCGTTAAATTAAAATTGCCTATAAATACGAAATAGTTAAAGGTATGGTGAACTCCGGACGGCGGTTATGAGTTTGTTTTCGAATATAGTGCTGCAAAAAGTTAATAAATCTTTTACTAATAACCTGATCTATATACATGTAGGTATTATATTTCTAATGCGGGATTAACACACAGGGCTTCGCGTTGTATAAAAGCGGGGTGTTTTTCACTACAGTATAGACTTGAATCTTGATGAACGTTATAACCAAAATGTCGACATGTAACTGCCATATATGGGCATAGTTTTTACTTTCATTATTTAATTTTATTGCAGGGGTGCACTACGAAGTGACGTTGAAGGTGTCGAATTCCACAGACAGTAGAGCCCATGGCCCCGACGTGGGTAAAGTGTCGATTACCCTCATTGACAGAAACAGCAACAAGAGTGATCACAAGTTTTTGGAAGATGAACAGTAAGTTTTTAATTATTGCAATAATATAATGGTGATTTATTTATGAATCTCCTGCCTTCGATAAACATTTAGCGGTCAAGATCCACGCCTTAACAGTACTTCAGTTAGTATTACGTTGTACTCTGCTTCATTTCAGCACGGGTTTAATTTTAATTGCCCTTTTTATCAGTTTCTGAGTTATTAATTATTATTATAAATTGTGCTGTGACGTGTGTTGTTGCCGGATCTCCGTTATCATAAGAGTTTGTAAACAAATCACGTTAAATTTCAGTATTAAATTAACGTCATATCGTATCGATTTCATAATGTTTATACGAGATTATGATTGTTTACTTAACAAAAATTGCATTTTTTTGATTGCGGCAAATAACCGGTTACATCAGGTTGTTTTTAAGATAATAAATTTTGTACAAAAAAAGCATGACGTTAGAGTTATATTTCAAAATATTATTAAATGAAATTTTACATAATAAATAACAGGGAAAAACATTCATTATCTGTCGTGTCATTATCAACCAAAAGACTATTTTAAATGAAGTAAATACTAGAGTATAACAGCCTTATTCATAAAAAGTTAGAGGCTCGCTATAAGCTCGCTATAGGACCGATGCAAAAAAACATGATTCATAAACGTCAATTAGCGCTAATCAGTCCTTCAAGGGTCTGTTAAGTCTTCCGAAAGTTAGTGGACCGTAGACCCTCCTTTATCTCTCTGCTAACTCACAAAATGGCCGCCACACATGTGAACAGCTGATTTTGGCAAGAGCAAAACCATACGCAAGATAGTTTTTTTTGTTTTAAGTTTTTATTCCCTCCGGGAAAGGTAAAGGAAACTAGATCCACACTGCCTAGTCTGTCGTGTTAATTCGCTGGTTTCCCATTAATTCGCTGCCACTGCTGTCAATTTTTTTTTTTTAATTCACTAAAAGGCCATTTTTGGTCTATGATTTGTCAAGGTGACAACATAACGCGTCTAATCCATCCATCAGCAGCTCATTAGCTAACAGACTGCTAGCAAGCGTTTATGAATCATACTTTTTAACAACTGTCAAATAAGCTTAATCAGTCTGTTAACTAATCGACTGATCAAACCTCAATTAAGGATTTTTTATGAATAAGGCTGTAAATGTGTACTGTTACATTACAAAGTAGCTTCAATCATTTATAACTTTTCAATGTTAACATTCCTTTACTATTTTTGCATTTTCTTATTTGTAATGTGTCCAATAATGTGTTCTAGAAAATACTACAAGCCAGGCGACATGGACACCAAGATGGTGGCTGTCAAAGACACGGGCCACCCGCCTCTCTCTGTGCTCGTCGAGTGGAAGTATGAGACGAACCTATTCAACCCGATCACTTGGCGGCTCCTCAAGTCTTCTAGCATCTACATAGAATACCTCAAGTTGTCGTCGATTGAATACAATACTGAGTAAGTAATAAACATCTAATCTACGTTTACAATTTAGCTAGATTGTGGTCAAACGGAAGCTTGTCATAAAAAAAAGAAATTGTATGTGTAGTAGTTGACACACACTTCTGAGGCCTTATTGTGTAACGCGCGGGAGCGAGCACATTCACCATCTCTTTCTACACTCAATATTTAACGTTTGACAGAGAAACGGTGAATTCGATTGTGATTCCAAATACCTTAGACAGTAAGGCCCAGACCTTTAATAACCCTTATTTTTGCATAACGTTATATTACCGAATAGCGTTTTGTTAATATAACGTTTTGCATAACGCTATTTTACGATATTTTATGACACCTAAGGGAAGAAAAAAGCCAGTCCTATTCTAAATCCTATCTGTAGTAACGGCAAACG
Organism: Pandemis heparana; assembly: GCA_963854515.1. NCBI lineage: Eukaryota > Metazoa > Arthropoda > Insecta > Lepidoptera > Tortricidae > Pandemis > Pandemis heparana. The sequence goes on from OY978010.1 coordinate 10,608,090, forward strand.
AGTTTCAAGTTATTTTTTTTATTCCACATAGAGTCCATAAATTTTATTTTTATTTCAGCATAACGGTGTGTCCAAAGCTCAACAAGCCAGTGGTTGCAAATTTACCTACTTTGATGAAGACAAAATACTGTAGAGTGTAAGCTGAAAATGAAGTTAAAATGCTTCTTTAGCCCTTAAAATGTGTCTTAAAGTAATTTGACTGGTGCTGCCTCGTTGTAGTTTTAATATTTTATTGTGGTACCTTTTCGAAGTAATTGTCATAGAGAAGTTACACTGAATTGGCAAGGGAAATCATTGTGACGTTTACTGCGAGAATGTTCTACGGTGGGTCATGAATCAATTTGTTCGATAGTATGTAGGAGCCCCTATATTTATTTATTTTTAGCCCTTTTTTATTATAGTCTCGATAGTTTAAAACACAGCAAATTCTAGGTAGGTCGATATACAGTGTGATAGTATTTAAAAAGACCTTCGGGTCTGTTTTGCTGTCTCACCTACTCTCATGGGTTTTATACTTGATTTGTCTGATGGTACCCGAAATCCGATCCGAATATAGTTCTAAGAGCTCAAGCACTACCTTAATGTTGTGGCGATACAGTTGACGTATACATGTTTTTGTATCTTTACGCGAATCCATCCATAATTATTGAGCTTCACTGTACAGTTAACATCTGAAGTTGATAAACAGTCAAAAGAGCTCAAGATGATCTAGATCTACACACGACTCTATCGCTAAACTAATAAATAGGTGTGTACTTAGATCTTTTTCAGCTCTTCAACTGTTTATCATTTTCTGTACTGAGGTTCCACTACCTGTAGGCATTCAGTCATTCTTCCCTCAACAGTTATAGGGGCGGGTTTTTATTTTTCATATCTTGAGACAATTGACTTATTTTGTTTCTAAACAAAATTAGTTTATTTTTGAAAACTGATTTCGAGAACTGGTTATGTGTACACAAGGAGTAATTAATGCAATGTATAATGTTGAATTGTTATCTACATGTTTAGTTCTACCTTTTGGTTTTCAATGCAAATTTTCTACAAAAAAGTATTGTAAAGTAAGTATTCTCCAATATGATAAAGGATAATTAATGTAATAGATGTTTTGGATAAAATCAGTACTTTAATTTAATTTAATGTTTTGTAGAGTTAGTGAAAATGTATCCTTAATAAGGAATATTTTATTATTTAAAGAATAATAAATGTTATGAACATTAACAAGAAACTCATTAGGTACTTTACGTTTATACCTGTAGGATTAGGATTTATTATAATTTACTTATTATTATGTGTAGTTGTAATTAGGAATTGACAACATTTCATTTTTATAACACCTGAAAATGTATATATGGTTCGAAAGCATTTTGCCTCCTGATCACTGCAATAATTATGTTTATATAATTTTAATATCGCTTATTATAAAAAATAAAAATTAATTAAAAATATGTCCTAATTTTACCAAAACTACCACAGGATAGGTGAAACACCTTTGCCTTTTGCACGAGAAAAAATAAGCGACCATAATTTTGTATATGACAACTTCAAAGTATAAGGGGGGCAACTCTGAAATTCTATTTTTGAAGTTCGTTGCATACCTTCTCTCTCACTCTCAAGTTAATGACTATATTAGTATGAGCGAAACAGCACGAAGCGAACCTCGAAAATCGAATATCGGAGAATAAGGCCTGACATTGACAATTTGAATTTGACGTCAGATTTTTTTCTATACAGAAAAGACAAAAGGATAAGTGTCTATTCTGTGATAGTATCGGAGTTACGCCCTTTTAGAATAAGCAAAAATTAATAAATTAATTATAAATTAAATACAAACCCTAGCGAAAAATTAAACTGTCAGCATGTTCATCTTTTCAAACAGAATACAGAGAACCATTAAAATTATAGGCTCAGAAATATGAAATGTTGTCAATTAAACAAATTAATTACTTTTATTATTTGAAATATAAAATGTAGATACATACCCGAGTTTTTAATTTACCTTTTGTTTCTTATTAGTTAACAAATATCTATAAGAGGAATATCCTTAATTTTATTACAACTCTTGAGTATGACTAAAATTCAGTTGCTATCCGCACATTTAGTGAAATGTAGCATTCAATGAAAAATATTTTACACTTGGCTCTATGGCTTAGTTCTCTCTGTTTTGTTGTAATAAGGAAGAAAACAAACAAAATACGCCTGAGGCACATGCTGCGAATTAACGTGATTGTGCGAGGATTGAGTTCAGCAAATGAATAAGTCATGTGAAAACACCATATTCCCTCAGTTTTATCGCCTCCAAGTAGCCAGCGGCCAGCTGCTCGTCGCCGTAGCTCCCCGTAATGTGGAAGGCATGAGGAGCTGACAGGATTGATTGCGAAAGAAATCAATAATAAAAAGTAAAATATTAATTATTATAAATCAGATGTGGCTGTATGGGCGTTAAACCCTTTGCCTGGTTTCTTTCCTATGTGGAAAAAGTAAAAAAAAAAGGTGACAACTTAACTTGACGTTTGTTGACATGCTGTCGGTGTGTTATGTGAATTTGTAATTCCAATTCAATACGTAAGAATCTGTTATATCATACTCCAGAGTCTAGGCTTCATTAATTGTAGTCTTATAATTTGTTCTCCAGACGTCACTATCATGGGCGACGCGAGAAAGAAGAAAAACTTCTACTTTCGGAAACGTAGAAACAAATATTTCTTGGAACCCGGCTTTCGCGGTTTCTTTTGCACGTGTAACTTTAGAGAAAAAGACTGCGTGAAAGAAGTGTACAATCTGTTGAATGAGTATGCGGAAAAATTGTATCCTAATTCGGAGACCGGGCCGACACAGGACCCGGCGGGCACGCCTGAAAATCGCTCAGGGAGCGAATCTGAAGCCGAGACTGACATAAGTGATGCACTGAAACGAGAGGTGGAATCAATGAAGATGAACTCGCAAAAGTCGCTGAAACACAAACGTTTTCAGGTAGTCGAGACGGGCGCGTCAAACTGCATTTTCATTAAGACAAATTTGCCTAGTCCAGAGGAGCTGGCCACTGCTATCGTCAAAGATCTATCGGCTACAAAAGTGCAGAAGACGAGACATGTTCTACGCATGCTTCCCATCATGGCTACATGTAAGGCAAATCTGCCTGACATTATGGAGTGTGCCGGAAAGCTATTTGACAAGTTTCTTCTGAAGAAGCCGTCAACTTTTGCTGTGATTTTCAATAAACGGTTTAATAGTTGCGTGTCTCGTGACTTGGTCATAAAAGAGCTCGCTGAAATGATTGTTCTGAAGAACGGTGATAATAAGGCTGACTTAAAAAATCCAGAGCTTTGCATTATTGTAGAAATTATAAAAGGTATCTGTTTGATGAGTATTGTGGAAGATTATTATAATTTTAAGAAGTATAATCTACATGAGATATGCAAAGAGGAAAGTAATGACTGTGAAGAGACACAAGCCAAGAAGTTTAAGGCTACAGAAGTTAAGGATCCAGAGGATCCTCAAAAATAATATATTTACTTTAATTTGTTACTCTCCTATAATATAAATATACTACCTATATTGTTATAAAATATATTAACTACCTACTACTTTGCTAGTAACCAATGCCCCCATACCAAAATGTGTCTATATCGTAACCTTTCTAAATGTGAAATACTTTGGCAAATATATAAAGGATAAACAAATGTGAATTTTATTTGATAATTCAATAAAAATCCTCTTCATATCAGTCGTACAATTCTCTTTGATTATGTAATGAAGTTTTAATCAATAACATGGTTTGTTTATGTAATGTGATCTGATGTTATACAACATTCCCGAGTTCACAACAAACTTGCGTAACCGGCAGGCACAGGCTGTTGTGAAACTCCTAAGTGGTATACTCCACTCTTCGAACTACGTAGTTGCGTCGCAGTCCGCCGCAGTTCTTTCGCACACCTTCATAGTGCTGCAAGACGACAATAGATGGCGCCTATAGTACTTTTCTCTTGAAAATTTCTACAAAATATTAATTCAAACATATTTGCTTACGTTAATAATTACAAATCGTACCTTTCCTTAATAAAATTAACCTAAAAATAAATCTAAAATCAATATTTAAATAATGCTAAACGTGGCCTTTTTTAGGTCTTGTTTCCCTGATTCTGGATGCCCGTTAGGGATAAAGACGTGATTTATATATGTGTGTAAATATGTATGTAAGTTACGCTTTCATGTAAAACCTATCTACTTAGTTTAAAAAAAAAATCTTATACCTACATAGATTTTTTAACCTGTGTTACAATAACAAATAGCAATAGATTGAGTAATAGTAATGTGAGTTACGATACTAATGAAACTTTTTTATAAGTATATAATATAGTTAACAGTTTTCGAAAACATGAGATAATAGTAATTCTTATAATTTAATTAATACTTACTTAATTCATTGACACTTCGTTATTTTGTACGACGCACTCTTAACGCTTCTGTGTTATGTACGAGTGTCTATGGGCGACGGTGATAGCTTTCCATCAGCTGACCCGCATGCTCGTCGGCCCCCTATAATACATACAAAAAAAACTTTGTACCTACTTAGTCGTATCGCAATTTACAGATCAAGATGACTTTTCAAATGAATGTGTTGAGTTTTGTTACTTATGTATATGTATATGTGTGTAATATATTTTATTTATTATGTATTTATTATGACTGTATATGTATTAGTTTATCGTATTTATCTGTTATGTATTATATCTTACATTAAGTATTTAAAATTTAGGCATTTAGGATTATTTTAGGTTTTGATCAGTTTTTTTACTTTTTCTGTGTGTCTACTCTTGCTTAATACCTATGTCCTGTCAATCGTTCAAAGGTTAACTGGAAGAGATCCCTTTAGGGATAAGTTCGCCTTTGTGCATTCGTGTTTTCCTGTATTCATCTTTTTCATGTGTTTTATGTACAATAAAGAGTTTTACATACATACATACATACATACATACTTTTGGAAAATATGTAATTATTCTCAAAATACATCAGACAGAAGTAAGAGTTCTATTTTAGGTATTTACTACTAGCTTCTGCCCGCGACTTCGTCTTCGTCTGCGTAGAATTACACATACACCTAAACCTTCCTCTTGAATCACGCTATCTACAAAAAAAACCGTATCACAATCCGTTGCGTAGTTTTAAAGATCTAAGCATACATAGGGACAGACAGACAGCGGAAAGCGACTTTGTTTTATGCTATGTAGTGATTATCTACTGGTAATTAGTCAATTAAAAGCCATAAAGAATCACTTTTCGAATATCAAAGAGGCGTACCTGTTAACGCTTACTTTCAGCTGTGAAATACGGCAAGAGCCCGGCCGGTAGCTAATTTTGAAAGTAGAAAATGGGAAACGGTCAAAGGTGTTGAAACAAAGGGAGGCTAATCAACAAAAAAACGTTTGCACCCGTTCACCTATGATCGCGCGTTCTAGTTCGGACCTTGGTCGGTATAACTACTTAGGTTGGTACCTACTCGATTTTAAAACCAATAGTAGTTAGATGCATAGGTAGGTCCTACTTAGCTAGATATTTACTAACAATTTATTTGGGATATTAGATGAGAAATTTTTCCCGATTTGAAGATATTAAAAACTGTCTTAATTATTTTACCTAATTGTTGGGTAAGTATGAAGTAATTTAACTGCTATCCATTAGTTAACTTTAATGCCTTTGAAGTTCTGCGCACGCTAAAGTGAGGCTGGTATAAACTACTTATGCCTTACCGTGGGCCAGTATCTAGCGAATTTATTTTTCATATGTGTCTGCAGTAATCTTGTATGGACACTGGGCAAAATTTTGTGCCGCTCAGTATAGTTGATATAATTAATGTATCAGAAGGTATGTACATTATATAAGAATGAGACAGTAGGTTAACTACACCATGACTGAGATGCCAGCCTTTGCCAAAGTGTAATGCTTATGTATGCAAATTGTACTGTTACTAGTAACTAAGTAATTACTTGCAGACATTTTAGTGACATTTAACTTCATACTAAATCAATTAATGTTTTTGCCCTAATTCACGAAATAAATGACACTGAAATATCACAGGACTTTCGAATTGCGTTTTGTTTTAATCGGCCTCGAAAATGACAATCAACATTAAATTAAACGTAAAACATAACCTACGCAACGCGCGGCATAGTGTCAGCTTACATCGAAAAAGAATCTCATTTGGATTTGAGTCATGCAGCGGTGGACATCAGCTAATGACTTCCCCTGACGGTCGTTAGGGACGGCTTCTCGATTTATTTTTTCCCTTGAGTGACTTAATCAGCGAGTTTCCTTTTTCAACGGGCCTGTTTTTATCGCGCAGATGAAAAATTCGTCATTAGGAAACGGCAAGTTGGTGTGGAATAGTGACAGTTGGATTTATCATTGGATTTCTTATTGGGAAGTGCCTTGTAGGTTAGTATTTGAAAATGTATCGGTGTGTAACGGATATTGTTCTATGATTTTGTTAGTTATTCTAAATTAGTTATGTTTTTAGGGTTCCGTTGCTTAAAGGAAAGAGTATCTCTTAAAACTGACACTTTGTTGTTCTTCTGTCTGTCATACCTTGTGTAGCTGTTAAAACTTTCATAGTCAGTTAACGCGTGGATCGAGTAGAGTAGGTAAGAACCCAAAGTACCTAGCCCAAATAAAAAAAACAAAAGAAGCCGATGGCAAGAAAAATAACAAAAACAGAAAAGAAGAAAAACAAGTCCTGTAACTCCGGCAACAGAATTTCCTTTGAATTAAATAGAGCAGTAATTTAGGTCTGGCTCCGTCTGCTATGTTTAATTCGAATTGTTGTTGGAGTTTCCGGGCTTGTTATTTATCTATTCAGTTAAATTTTGAACAGGGTCAACAACCAACTGAGCTGCATATTTCATATCATTGTTCTCCACTGTACCTACATTGTCGTAGTCGACGTCGACGCAAATGTCACAAATTTGTAACGTGTGAAGAAAGTTTTTCATTGTTGAGGCCGCGAAATTTCAAATGTCGATTGACCACAGCAATGTATCGCCCAAAGATATTTCGCCAAACTATAGTTTATTGGCCTTATAAGGCCATTCACACAAACAAGAATTACTGAGACGATGCTGAGTTTTTGTTCGACCGGTAGTGTATAGAGCCGATTTTAGAAATATCTCACTTCGTGAGTGGTAATTATTTTGTGTAAATGACGAGAACACCTATAATCGCAGTGTCAACTGGTCTAAAATTAATTTCGAATGGTTTTTGCGACATTTTAATCAACTAGCAACGTACCTATATTTTTGGGTCAAATCTTGCAAGTCAAATTTAACCAAAACGTATGCGCGTAGCGTAGCATAGCAATACAAAGATTTTTACCTATTCGAGAGGTATTTTCGCAGATTGTGATTTTAAAAATCAATCAGTTCCAGTTTGTCAATTTGTTGCCAATCAGTTCTGGGGCCTTATCATGACGTCTTAATGCGATTCAGTTTAGGTTCGCTCGCTGTCAGATTCATATTAAAAGTGACAGTTAAAACTTAGTGAGTCGGAATTTAAAAAAAATGATAAAAATGATATGTAATAACTATAATTATTACGAATAAATAAGTATGAGTATGAGTATGACGTCACGGTAAGCCCCTAGGGGCCTGATTTCTCAAAACATGTGTGAAAATACCACTCGAAAGTGGTGAAAAATTGCGCTGAATTTGAAATACGAGTAGCTTAGAAGGAACTTACGGCTCTCATTAATCATGTGGATTAGTCAAAAATTTTATTAGAGCCGTAGTTTTGAAGATATAAACAGATTTATGCCACTTTCGAGTGATGTGCTTTCAAAAATCGCCCCCCAGGTCGCATTGCCGCCGTGTGAGGGATAGGCTTAAGAAGGCACGGAAGTGATACAAATTTCACTTGCGCTACTCTATAACACTTTCTCGGTGTCGAATCAGACCTAGAGAGGTCATACGTACCTATTAGCGAAGTTGTCAATACGTCTACCTCAATTTGCCGTGTGCTCGAGAGATGATTGTGTTTCACCTATCTTCCCACTTCATTGTCTCGGTCGCTTCAAAGGCCAGTACGAGCCGGTTCTGATTGACTTTATGGGACTTGATACCAGTACAGTACCTATGATATTAAGTGATTTTGGTTTGTACTGAGCCAGGATCCAATTTTTAAAAACATACCACCACTCGAGAATAATGAAATTGAGTTAAATTAGAAATACGAGCCAAATAGATACCTAAAAGAAAACAACAGACCTACATAAAATGATCTTGTTAGTCGTGATTTGACTCATTATTATCATCATAATATCAGTCATAGGACGTCCACTATTGGACATAGGCCACCCCTTAAGATTTCCATGCGTCGGTTGGAAGCGGCTTGCATCCACCGTGAACCCGACTTTAACCAGGTCATCCGTCCATCTCGTTGGTGGACGCCCTACGCTGCTCTTGCCGATCCGCGGTCTCCACTCGAGAATCTTTCGGCCCCAACGACAATAATGCTCTCCGTGCATCAGGTGTATCAGATACCCCCTAACAATAATCCACTGGGGTAATAATCATAGCTATAGAAGCTAAAAAAAATATTTTGAAAAAAATTGGAGTAATTTTTTTTTATATTTTCTATAGGAATGATTATAATTAACACTACCATTCCTATAGAAAAAAAAAATACTCCAATTTTTTTCAAAATATTTTTTTTAGCTTCTATAGCTATGGTTTTATATACCCCAGTGGATTATTGTTAGGGGGTATCTGATACACCCTGTATGGCCTGCCCATTGCCACTTGAACGATTTAATTCACGACTCGACTAGTTAGTCAAAAATTTAAATTGAGCTCTAGTTTTGTCATACTTAATACAAACTACATCAAACATACCTACATCAGGTTCGCGTGGGACTTTCGCTGATTTGTTCTCAAAAATCGCGACCGCGATCGTGTTTTCTTATAATCAAAACACCTGCTTGAAACGAAACTTGCCAAATATGAACGTAGCAGTTATTCCGATATTGTTAATTGGATTCCCTGGAATAGATATTCATATTACCTAACCTACACTACACATGATAAAAATAAGAACGACTCTCATTCATATCTCCTACGCAAGTTGAATTGGACGTCAAATAAATGTGTTGGTCGGTTTCAACCAAAACTAATTACAAACACCAAAATAACCGCTACCTATGCTCTTTATTTGAAAAGTTTCGTCTGATCCGGTGAGTTATATTCATTTAACTAAAATAGAACGTAGGTAACGTAAGCTAATTTAACACGCTGACACAGCATCGACGAACTTTATAAGTCGTCTGTGACACAATTATGGTAGTATTCAGTCGGATAAGAAGTAAACAAAATACGAACGCGAAGAGTGCTCGAATTTTCCAGAATTGTCATAGAGTTGTCTGTTTCATCGCACCAGCTGGTATTTTCCTGCAGTGGCAGTGTTAAATTAAATTATCTTACCATCACCAACCCAGATACCGCTAGACTTAAGAAAGCCTTGCTTGCTCGCGCAGGCCATTGACCGAAACAATAGACGGATATATACAAGTAGAAATAGGAGCTGTAAACAAACGATTACAAGGTTTGAAGATAAGAATTGTGATATACATATATAACAAATAAATAGGTATACACGTATGTATCTGTGTATTATCTATGAAATATAGTAGTCAAGCCAGACAAAATTACTTAAGTACCTACCTACTACCCACCTGACTCGAATACCTCCGAGAATGGCATAAAATAATACGAAATAACCTTCAGTGTTAAAAGTAAAAGGTATTTTTATATTTGGTTCCATGAAATTAGGTACAAGAATTTTCTCTTAGGACATTTTCTCTTAGTTAATTTTAAGGCTAGATTGTTCAATAATAATAAGCTCTGGTAAATCAAGGAGTACCTAGTAAGTATCTTAAATATCTCATAAAAAGTAGTCTTTAGCCCGAAGACAACATCACGATTATCATTATTGTGTTTATAACCCTCCCTTTGGAAACCGAGTCAGAGCATTATGTTATCTACCGAAAGATAATTGAAGACAATGCTTTGACAAATTTTGCGAGTATGCACTTAAAATAATATAGCATAGCAAGACCATCCAAGTATAGATAGGTACCTATGGAAACAGGGAGCCGTTCTTGGAACTTGTGCTTAGATGAGATTATGACGTATTTATCAACAATAGGGTTCGCACTACGTTGTATAACAAGATATTGTAGTGTGAATTTCATCGCTACGTTTATAGGGGTAGAGAATAGTTCACACGTATGAGCTGTTGCTAGGAGAATTGTTTAAGAAGTTAAGAAAATTCAACAATTAAAAAAACAACACGTTGAAATTAATAATGTTTCCAATACAATCTACAAGCAACTGAGTTTTTCAATCCAAACCTACCTACTCGCAAAAAAATGTATGTGGAGATGATAGTTGTCAAATAATTGATCATTAGGTAATAAGTTTTTATTTAGTTTTACATGTAGTTATTTGCTCGTTTCCTTGTTGTACCTATAAAAACAAATACGGTTTTTAGGTAAGTGCATTGTCAATTATGCTGAGCGTCCCTAAAAATCTACTCGGGCAAGAATAAGGGAATGGTAATATAGGTAGAAGAGCACCTAATTTGCGTTTGTTACGTGCCTCAAAGGGCCCCGTGGTTGCATTAAATTATACTTAACCTCACGAAAATGAGGGAAAAATGTACAACACCCCACCGTATACCGTACCACAAGTACTCTTCTTTACACACTTAGGCCTAAAAATGACAACATTATAATACAAGACAAGTTTGGGTCCAATCTACAGTAAGGCAATATTACGAGTATGTAAAACTTTTCGCGCGACGCTTCAGTGGACAGAGTAGTATGATAAAAAGCCAAGTAGAAAGATGGCTTAAATTGGAGTTAATATACGCCTTAAGACAGCTAATTCCAGACCAATGTCTCCCTGAGCTCATCCAGGTGCCTTTGCCTTCTGCATCTTCAACTTTACAATAACTTTTGCTGAACGTAGATCGATAGGTATCTTTTAGCCCAAACAGCCGTAATTTTTTGTTAGCAACGTGGAAATTGGTACCTAAGTACACACACACACTCAAGATTGATTATTTTTTCAGTCATTTCTCACGGGTTATTGAATCTTTAGCTATTGTCATTGTAAACTGTGATAGCCCTGTAACGTTACGATATATACTATAAATAACGCGATCCTGTCGATTCTCCAACCGTTTCCGGATAGCAAGTAACTTTCCTTAATCGTTTCACATGCTTAAATAAATATTAAAGTACCACCAAACGCCTAATCGGATCAATCCCGTTCCGTCAATGAAACCAATCGAGAATTGAAGTTTTCTCCATTCACGGCCACAGCTCTTGTTATTCTCGTGTGTGGACTGCACTTAAGCCTGCGCCGGCCGACTCTGAGAGCGCTGGAATAACAAGCACAAAACGGACACCGGCAAATCCAACCCAAGTCCCGGATTTGTAACAAAGTGCGGCTTATTCCGCTCACTTCTACATAATATGGCCGAAACACCGAGCGCAGATGCTTGCTGCTGATTTTCAATGCGGTTTCAATTTCTTAACATCGCCTCCTTAGATTTATGTGCGCCTAGTAAACAGTTGCCAGTTTATGCAGCTTTTTGTTCGCTAGCGCTGTACTGACAGAGGTTGTTTTAGTTACCTGCGGGTAAAGTACATTATAAAAGACGTTTCGCTTTGGGATAAACTTCGTTGTTCGGTTCTGTTTCTTCCTTGTCGAAAGCAGGATTTTACTGTTATTCTCTGTAAACGAATTGAAACTGATATCGGTATTCATCAACAACAAAACACACTTACATTGGAGAATACATCAACCACACGCTCCTAGGACTCAGTGCGCGCGCTAATAGGCACTATGCATCAAAGTTTGCATGCAATTTTTCAATACCTTTGACAGTTCCGTCGGCCAACAACGCGTTGCCAATTACTGGCGTGCAATTTGTCTCGTCATTGCGACGTGTTGCCGGCATCGTCACGGCTACCTAGTTCCATATACTATGTGACACAGCCACAGCTACCTAGCTCAACTCTATGAAGCCCTGGTTCAGCCTATCTGATTGAACGTGCGCTCTCGCTGAATGTAACGCTAACTAAGTCTAATTTAAATTCGCTAATTAGTACGGAACCTCGGGGAGCGAACTGAGGAAAGTGAGCGAGTGCTATCGTATACGTAGGTTAGTATAGCATAATTAACAGCTCTTGAAATCACAAGTTTTGAAGTGGCCAGGCAGCAGGACTCTTTTTGCGTACACTCCAAAAGTAAACCGCAAAGCGCGGGTCATTTTCCTTTATACATTGAGTCCCCTCCGCTTTATGTTCGTATTTCGATCGTCGGCTTTTAAAGCTTTTGAAAGCTCTAATAGGAAATAGGAAGCCAGAGGCAAACGTTTCATATTTTGTATTGTAGGTAATAAATCAAAGAGTAATTTGAAACCTTAACCTAACCTAACCTGTACGCGAGTGCGACCATTCTACCTATTAGTGTACAACTAAACTACAGGTAATCTGCAACTCAAAAATATTCTATTCTATTAGAAAGAAAAGAAAGAAAGAAAATAAAGAAAAAGTTTATTTATGACAATCACAGTAGGTAATTAAAAACAAAAACATATTAAAAACTACATCAAATTGACATAAAATGCCCCCAACTCAGCATTTGCTGGCCTTACGGCCAACGCTGATCTTCCGTTGGGCCCATCGGGTATCAAGCACAAGAAAGAATAGTATAAAAACAATACGATAATAAAAAAAAACAAAAACAAACATAATACAATATAAACAAGTATGGAATAAACATTAATACATATAATTTGATGTGGTTGTCTAGGCACAAGCCCCTTTGCCCTTTAAAATAAAATAAAAAAAAACAGAATAAGCATAGACAACCACATCACAGGTACTACTAGCTGTTGCCTGCGGCTTCATCCCCGTTCAAAAACTGAACCGATTAAATAAGATTATTGAAAATCCCTGTGTCCCAAGTGAAGCATGCAGTCCACCTGATGTTAAGTGATTACCATATCACCAGGGGATAAGATAGCAGACGCGTTGCCGGCCTAGAGAACACCAATATGCCAATCACTAAACCAGCTGCTGTCTGTCTTACTCTCCTCGGAAGAACACAGCAGCGCAAGCACTGCAGCCTAGCAGCTGGATTATAGCGAGTAAGATCGCTTAGTGATTCGAATGGACCTTGATTTAGGATCCTACCACCCGTGAAACCCCTCTGTGACACGGAAAAGGCTACATTTTATCCGGATTGCTCAATTGCAAGTCGTCTCATTCATTACCCACCTAACATTGCTGTATTCCTGTAAGTCGGAAATCGAAATCAAAATAATAAGTATTAAATTTATTTCTTGTAATGTTCTGTTCTGATTACTGACCAGTATAATACTTTTACGGAAAACTGAGCAACAGGAAATCATTCCTACAATCCCAGAGTGCTAGCAACTTCTCAAACGCGACACGTAATAACGTCTGGAAGTTCGTCTCCCTTTTAAATAGGAGAATAGGTAGCGCTTAAATTGAACTTTAACTGTACTCAAAGAGTTATACGGGGCGGTCCATCACGTGGAAACGTTTGTCTCGAACTTTAGGATTCCTTTTAGAGCTCGTAAACAAGACGATAATACTCCAAGTAACATTGTTAGTCCATTCCGTGATATAGTTAAGAGGGTTACCGTTTACAATGAAGCTAGGTACCGAAGGAATAGCGGTATTGTGCGAAGATAATAGGGGTGTGGGTACCTTTCTAATTAGAAGTTAGATGCTCTATAACAGGCCCTTGTTGTTTGGGTCCATGTGTACCTGTAAACTGCTACTTGAATTTTATATGTTACATTCAAAACAAGGAAAATATCTAAGAAGTTTATCTTTCGCTTATTTAGATGCAAACATGTCACGGATATTTGTCGGAATCAAGCCTATCGTATGTCATTAAATTTGTTGTATTCTTTATGTGAACTGTGGCATTGTGTTGAGACTTCTCGATTTACGTGGAGACTAGGTTATTTAAATATTAGGTAGATTAAGTGGTTTGTATCATGAAAAAATAATGAATACGTTTGACCTGACTCTATCTACTTACCGACACTAAAGATAGTGGTAATATCTATATTATATTATATAGGGGGTATTTCTAGAGATCTCCTCGCTCTCTCTATAGGTCTAAACAAACCCAAAACTCGAAACTTTAAATTATTAATTATCCACCATGTGATTGACCACCCGCAACTCCGTCGAACTAGCGGCTCATCGCACAAACATCTACCGCAACATTTCTCCACTTCACTATTAAACACGAAACCTTCATTGAAAGGATGAAACAGTTTACGAGAAGCATTATAAAGCGTTACAATCCACGATTAGATAGGTCGGAAGTTACGGCAACGTAAAAGTTTAACGATGACATGAGACTTTTGTTTACTGCCAATGCCACAGTCCGCGATCACGGGTTGATTACAGCCCGAGTATGTTTTGCGGCTGCAGGGTTAATATCCGGATTTATAACTGTACCTAAAAATGTAATGGAAATAAACTTGGGTTGGAAACAGAATTGAAGAAAAAACTGGTTAAGTGCAAGTTGGACTAGCTCACCGAGGGTTATGTACAAATTCGGCAAGTGGATATAAATTCCAGAATTGGCAGTGCCCTTCCTAAGCAAAATGCAGATAGACGGACCACGAAGTGATCTTGCAAGGGTTAGGTACTTTTTCTTTCGGAGTAACGGAACCCTAAAATGGGTTTCTTAGTAAAATGTACACCTATTCACGATAGGTAATAGATTTAATAAGTAATTAATTCGTAAGTGTTTCTTGAGATTTTGCCAGACGCAGACACAACATAAATTTTATTTTGTCTATTTTGTAATTTTTTGCTATCAATCTTTAACTTTCAAGACTAAGCTGGCTAGTGATTCTGAGAAAAATGTTTTGTACAAAATAAATGTGTTAGACAAAATTCGGCGGCGCAGCTCGTAGGAATCATGTCATAAGATATGCGGCTAGCAACCCTTCACTATTTTGATTAGCCTTTCCACCTATACGCCCACAATCATGCTAACCGTGGCCTTTAGGTCTTGTCACCCTAGGCTCTGTCTACCCCGTAAGGGATAAAGACGTGATTTATGTATGCATGTACAAAATCCTCATCAACCTTCACTTAGTTTATTAAAATTTCATTTTGGCGATTAACGTTCAGCTGTTGCTTCCATTATCCACTTACGACTTACACGTTAGACCTAATTATAGCAACCTCGCAACTTGTGACGAGGCAGTTCCCGAGTGGGAGCGCTGACTTCAGGAGTGGGATCGAGCCGTTGAGATGGCGATAGCGCAGCTACAGCGAGCCTTCTTACACACTTCAGTTTACGACATTATACAAGTGACGTTCGATGCTCGAGTTTTGAGCATGGATCGCAAGTCAATGGTAAAGCGAGATCATTGTAGCCAGGATTAGGTGCAAAAAAAATTATGGCTAACATAGGGAGAGTCAACTATATTCTAGGATACCTTATCTCATCTCCAGCCTCTATATTTCCCGTTGTTGATTACATGCTACCTCTCAGAATATGTCTCTAAATAATGCAAGTCAACTCATTCAGTGTTATCTGCATTTTTCAAAATTTAACCAGAATTTTGCCTAAACGCAATCACACTTTCTCAAGGTTACCATAGAGCCACATTATGGTCCTCTGACTGCTTCCTTGTCTCTACCTCAAATATTTTTCGTCACTTCCCGTGCCACACGTTGAGTCTGCTATATACGAGTATGTGGACCACCTGTAGGCTTATTGTCTAACTCGCTCGCAATCGCCATCGTGTTCATTTTGACAGTTCATGTTGTACCGATCCGGGCCCTCGCATCGGTCAAAATAATATTCCATATACATTTTATGAAATAAATGTGAAATTAAATAATATAAATACCTACTAATAAAATACGAATTGTTTCCACAAAAATGGGAACGTATTTAAATTGATGAAATAATTACATCAGGTAAAAATACCATTACATATTCTGTGCAATATTTGTCAATATTTGTCAAGTTATTTGCGAAAGAATCTCAGACTAACAAATAGTCGTCCCACAAACAAGGTAAAGATTAGAGGAATATCTCTAGGTGTTGCCACAGTGAAAATCTGTAAGACAGGTTCACACACATTTGAACTATTGTAAACTGTGAAGTTAAACCTTCCGCCACCATAGACAAAATAGTCTCAAGTATTAAAATATTTTGGTAAATAAATATAAGTACATCAATAAAGCAATGTTATTTACGAACCACCTTGGTCCAAGCTTTGGGGAATGCTTACGGTTTTCGTTAATACGACGCAAATGATTTAATGTATAAATGTAGGAGCACTTTAATGTCTAGATAAAATATAATTCACCTTAATTCTTACTTTTTATGGACAAAAGGGCTTCAAGCAACATTAATTCATTGGCAAAAGTATGCATTATCGTTAAGCGAAATACCATACCTATAAAACAGGTTGTACAAAATATTTACTTATGCGTTTAAATTTGAATTTAATTGTGGAAATCAACGCCATCTGTTGTCGAATAGTTTACTTATTAGTTCTTGGAAGTGTGGGAATCAACGCCATCTGTGGTCGAGTAGTTTACTTATTGATTTTTGGAATTATGCAATCAACGCCATCTATTGTCGAGTAGTTTAGTTATTTGTTAGCGCACGAAAATAAACCTTATTATGATAGAGTTAAGGTAGCAATTCAAATGTAAAAATCGGAACGGACGCCTGAAACGCCTGTGACGCCTGGGACGCCATTAACGCCTAGAACTCCATTGACGCCTGAAACGCCATTAACGCCTGTGACGCCATTAACGCCTAGGACGCCATTAACGCCTGGAACGCCATTGACGCCATTAACGCCTGGGACGCCAATGACGCCAATCTATATATATAAAATTCAAAGTCCTGACTGACTGACTGACTGACTTAACTATATATCAACGCACAGCCCAAACCACTGGACCTAGAGACTTGAAATTTTGCACATAGATACCTTATACAGTGTAGGCATCCACTAAGAAAGGATTTTTGGAAATTCCCACGGGATAAGGAAAAAACGGGATTTATATAATTCGATTCCGAGTGACCCTATCTCAGTAACTATAATAACTAGACTCTTCAAATTTGATACACAAGTAGGTGATTAGAAAACTAAGAAGTTAATTTCAGGATTTTTGGAAATTCCCACGGGATAAGTATATTATTTAGTTCAACGAAATCCTATGAACTATAAATACTAGACTTTTCAAATTTGGCATAGAAGTAGGTGATAATAATAGTAAAAAACAGTTTTAAGGATTTTCAGAAATTCCATGGGAACGAGACAAAACGGGATTTTTCATCTTACCAATCGTAGAAAGCTGAAATTCGGCATGTAGGTTGCTTGATGAGTGTAGGGAAGCATTAAGGGACAATTTCCCGAAATTCCCACGGGAACGGGAAAAACGGGACTTTTCGTTTTACTGGTTGTAGAAAACTGAAATTCGGCATGTAGTTTGCTTGGGAAGTGTTGAGGAGCATTAAGAGAAGACTTTCCAAATGGGTGCCGTTCAATCGTCATACAAACTTTTAGCATAATTTTATTTCACTACGCTCAAAAATCATAATATTCATTTAGCATAACAACGGATATCAGATTTTTACCGAGCATAAGCTTTAAATAAAATAACATTCATTAGTCATAACAACAATTGCAATAATGCTTATATTTAATAATTTCATTTTAATATTCGGTTATTCTATTGAATAATTAAATGATTAAAATCCATAACAACATTTAGAATAACGATTAGAGGGTATAACATCATGCAACATAATTATACTTAATACGTAAGCGTACTATTTTTTGTCGTATACTTGGCTGGTGCCAAATGCAAAAAACATTTCATTTGTGCGAGCGAGCGAAGCGAGCGAGCAAGACGGTTCGGAGCAGAAGCGAGTCGGATAGGTTAGGTTCAGAAGGCTAAGGCGGGAGCGAAGCGGAGCGTAGCTTCCGCCTTAGCCTTCGATGTTAGGTTTTTTTTTTATAGCAGCCCGGATAATATTGCTGTTGCAGTTTTTCCAACAAAAACAAACTGCTATATTCAATAATTATATTAGTATTGCTGTTTGATTTTTGCCAGGCGCTTATACTCTTCGATCATTATCCTCGATGTTTGTATAAATATTGTTTATTATGAACTTTGATTATTATGCTGCATGATTATTATGCAGTATCTTAATTTTGCATAAGACAATTATGCAAATTGATATTATGATTTGAGAAATTCGGCATTTTGTTTGTATGCATATTGTTTTTATATGATCTCAATACTTCGACAAATTGAAATTATGATATTCGTGTTTTGAGAAATGAAAATTCGCTAATCGTTGTTATGACGAACATTACACAGAACATTACACACCCTTTCCAACATTCCCACGGGAACAGGAAAAAACGGGATTTTTCGTTTTACTGGCCGTAGAAAGCTGAAATTAGGCAAGTGGGTTGCTTGAAGAGTGTAGGGAAGCTATTAAAGATAATTTCCCAAAATTCCCACGGGAACGGGAAAAACGGGACTTCGTTTTACTGGTTATAAAAAGCTGAAATTCGGCATGTAGATTGCTTGGAGAGTGTAGAGGAATATTAAGAGAGGACTTTGCAAAATTCCCACGGGAACGGAAATACGTAAATGGGATTTTTCGTTTTACTGGTCGTAGAAAGCTGAAATTTGGCATGTGGATTCCTTGGGGAGTGTATGGGAGCGCATTAAGAGAGCATTTACCGAAATTCTTACGGGAACGGGAAATAAACGAAGCCGCGGGAAAAAGCTATCACACTAATATTAGGCGAAAGTTTGTAAGTGTGTGTGTGTGTGTGTGTGTGTGTGTGTGTGTGTGTGTGTGTGTGTGTGTGTGTGTGTGTGTGTGTGTGTGTGTGTGTGTTTGTTTGTTTGTTACTTCTTCACGCGAAAACGGCTGGACAGATTTACATAAAATTTGGAACGGAGATAGCTGGCATCCTAGATTAACACATAGGCTACTTTTTTCCGGATAATTGAATACTTCCCGCGGGATAGCGATAAACATGTAAAAGGTAGTATGTGAAACGTAGCTGCCTAGAGTTGCAACGTAAATAATTATTGCGGAAATAACTATCAACATCAATTATTTAATCTAATTCTACGCGGACGAAGTCGCGGGCAGAAGCTAGTAAAGTGTATAAATACGGGCGCGAATTGTAGGCAAGGGTCTTTGATCTTTTCTCCTCGGTCGGTGCGTGAGCGCAAGCGCGGTTCTTCAAGCACAATTTGATTTTAGTAAATACGCGAAATCGGGTCGCGGCTGTTTTACGTTTTACATTAATTGATCAAATTAATTATTGAATTGTTTTGATATTGTTGTTGTGTGAAATAGTGTTCTGTGGTCGTGAATACCAGTGATTATCCCTAACCTTATCCTTGGCGGCTCGGGGCTACTCTCCGGCGCCTAACCTCATCTTTCTCATTCTATAGAGCCTTACTGGATTTGCGATTATAGGCTAATTAGCTTGATTAATTACTTTGTGTGCTTGAAGTAGGGAATATACGAAACACGGTTTTCGGGTTTCAAGTCTGGCTACCTAACGGTGATAACAAGGTCTTGAAATTTCAACACACTGTTTCAGTGTGAGCTGATGCGTGAGGTCGACTCAGCACCCGACTTCCAGCGAAATATCTGGGTAGGGTAAATTCCTCCTAGCGTGTACCCAGGCTTCCGCGTTCTGCTAGTCGGAACGTGGGAACTGGTGGCGCTGGTCTCTTATCTAAATATGTATATATTCACACTACCCCTATAACCCTGGCTAGGATGTCGCCTGCACCCCTGGCTTCGGCCGTGGGCGATGTCAATACACATGGCGTAGGATTTTATACACACGGAGATGCCACTCCAATCCCTTCTTTAGAATAGTCTAGGAGATTCCATTGCACTTCTGGAAACTACATAACACAACGCACGTTTAACTGTAAATGTGAGGTTCTTCCTCTAGATTTCACTACACAGCTGACTTAGAATAGGAATATTATTTTAGGCATGAATAGGGAGGTTTTTATTTATACCTATTAGATTAGGCTTTTACTTACTTCAATATCTGATTTAACTCGTAACGTTGACGCTTGTTATTATACCTATTTACTTACCATGTTTAAGATAGAATGTTTAAATAAAGCATTACTAATTTCTATAGCTTTTTGGGAGAGTTTTATTGTTGCATTTAGATCCAATTAAATCAGAACCAGAAATAGAGTAAATAATTATAATATTTTATCATTTAATAAACAACAAAGTGAATCAAAGAAACTCCCATTTTAAAATACTATTTAAGTGAATTAGTTTCCCTCCTGTACCTGAATGACAGGACAGCATAGCATAATAGGATTAGTATCAGGTAGGAATCTGGTTCTAGCCTCCTCCTACCCATTGTGGTACAATAACATGACATACTGACTAAAGACAAGTAAAATCACAAGTCTTGTGCTGGAGTTCCTGTAGGGTCGCTGGACGAGGAACATGGTCACTGGCAAAGATCAGTTGAGAAAAATCTCAAGGGCGAATGGCGGGGCCCTGACTTTAGCACAAAAGAAAATTACTCACTTTTCCTACATAAATGCTCTTGTTATAATTTAGTTTAACCATTTAACAGTACTAGGCAATACCTACATTACATCCATGTACATTATACTTACCCTAAGATATATATAAAGACTCCCAGTTATTACCTTTTAATTATAATTACTCATCTCTCATTGATGTTCTTTAGTAGTGATTTGTAGAAGCTGAGTTTTGTGTGAGCGGAAGGGTTCAGATAGGAGTAGGGCATTTCAGTGTTAATTCTTAGGGCATAGTTTACTTCTAGGGTTAGCATCTCTTGCCTCCACTAAACGAATTTGAGTTACTATCACAACGTAGGAAATAGACGATCACGCTGGCCACATTTCATACCGTCCATTCAATCCGAATAGCTTCTTATAGTAATTAATTAAGGCTAGGAATTACATAGTATGAGTAGATAATTAGCTGTAGATAATAGTCTAGATTGGTGTCTGGGTACTGCTTGTAGTAGTTGTAGTCTAGTCTAGGTATAAGGTATATTTAAGTCCATATTAAATTAATTATAAGAAAATTAGATATAAGACCTTAGATGTAAGCTAGTATAAGGGGTTTAATATATATAGATATGGGTTTTGTACAATGTATGGGCTGACAATTGGCATCGGAATCAGCTAGCTGCCACATTCATACAAGAACTGTCAAAATGAACACGATGGCGATTGCGAGCGAGTTAGACAATACGCCTACTGTTTTGTCATAGATTTTGGAGCCTATTGAGGCTAAGGTAATCTGCTTACCGCTTTCCCTCTAATTTTTACAGTTAGTATTGTTCTTCGACGAGTCTATAAAATGTGCCATACAACGTGCAGCGCAATGAAGCACAGTGCCTATCTACGCTGGTGGAATTGCACCTATAGGTGTTAAGTTTGTTTTTATGCGGTCGATGAGTGTGAAATATTCGCTACTGCGACAAGAATTAAAAGTAGGTACATCTAGCTAGTTACAAGCAGCATGTAGTTTTAAACTACCTATTCGAATAGATTCGCAGGAATCCACTCGTAGGTATGTCGGCACGTATCGCGCCGGGGCGCAGGGGCACGAAGTTTTTGTCCGTTTTTAAAATAGTCGTTACATTTGAAATGCGAGCGCAACGTAAGCGCTTTAACTTTTTACTAACTTTTATTCTACGTGAATTTACACAAAAGCCAGACACAGCGATAATGTCTTCCATTTGTTAAAAGACGAGAATTACAACGGCGCCACTGACGACAGAAAAGAATAAAAGGGTTGTCTTTGTTGGTAGCAAGGGGAATACATTTTATGCAACCGCTCGAGCGCCGCTAACATTTCTATGGCATAATAATCCCGTTGTGTGCTCGCGTCGTGAGTATTTTAATGAATTGAATTAACCATTCTTCACATCTTTTGATCGTTATCTTATTTAAATCCATGTTGAACGTTCAAACGGTTTCGCACAATGGAGGGCTGAATTCTTAAACCATTAAATGATTTGACGGTACGTTTCGGAAATAACGAAGTAAGCGTCAAAACTCGTACCTACTAATCAAAGTGATGATAATCTGTGAGAAGTTAAAGAAGTTCCGGCTTTGTCAATTTTATGAAAACGCAGTGAATGTAGGACTCAATCCCTTTATCGGATTCTCGTACAAAGGTGTCCAAACGAAAACAGCCCTCGAGCGTCGGATATTGGGGCGAAGCCGCCGCTAAGCCTCGCCGCAGCCGTCACATAATTAATATAGAATACCAAGTCTCCGCATAAATTGAGCTTTTGTTATTGCACAGAGCGTGCCCACAAGTTTACGATCAAGAGAGGCCACGAGGAATATATTTTTGGGTCCTATGCAAGTTTCTTGCAACACTATCTTTAAAGTTGCTGAAGTCGGTGAGAACATTTGCTGATTTATTGAGATTTTTTTTAATTCCTAGGTAACATCATTTGGAAATGAAAAATGTTAATAAAATTATACTTGGAATTTTTGTTCGAGGAATAAGAATAAGAATAACTTTATTTCGCTTGAAATTTTCGTATTTTCAAATTCAGCACAATTTTTTCACCACTTTTGAATGGTATGTTTTATAAGTCATAAAATATACATATATTTGATATACGTTTTATGAACCAATTTCTGAATCAACTGTAAAATTTTCTACAAAATATAATTTTAGTAAAGTAGGTAGATGGAATGTTTTTCTGGATCAATGAAATTGGATTGGCTAATATTTGATCCTGGACGATAATAAGGTATAATTACACGAGCAATTATTGGATTCTGAGAACGGTAGAGAATAAAACACAAGCAATATATACAACCAGGATAATAAGTATCTACCCACTTAATTTGATATGATTTATGTCCTCAATTACGGCGAATATTTCGTTAATACTTTATCCACTCTACTTCTATGTTGTGTAACAGTTACAGAGTCTAAAGTAGGTTCATTGTTTAAAAAATACAAAGTACTTCTAGCTTTTATCCGCGTCTTCATTCACAATCGCAAATCGGAGATTAACAATCAGTGGCCAGTGTGTGTTGTCAGTGATTACATACACATAAATGTATACATGGAACTGAACATGTGGTATGTGCTATGCTTGTAGTATTTTTCCGTGAATGAGAAGATCCGTAAAACAACTCAAGATAGGTGCCTACAGCTTAGAAAATTGCTTACCTTTAGTAGCAGCGGGCACATTGCTGTGATGGCATTAGGGGCCTTAAGGTTTTGTGAGTGGCGTGGAAAGACAAATATCGGTAGCCCTTCCCCAAAATGGATGGACGATAGGGTAATGTGGAAAGCCATTGGCTGCTATATAAAACCGTCATGGATATCCTTGGAGATGGTGTCGTCAGAGGAATTCTTCCAGCTGACAATCATGATAATGATTAGAATTATTTGGTAACATTTATCATGATCAATTTATGAAGACAGTATGGAAGAGGGAAACGGGCAGCCGTTCGGGATGTAGACAGATTGGAGAGGCGTATGCCCAACGGTGGGCATCTACACGCTGAAGAAGAAGATGAAGATCAATTTAGAATACTAAACTTTAACAGTGGTGTTCAGACAAATTTGCTCAACCGATCGTTGAAATAAACCGGTTTAAATTTGCACATTTCATTTTGTAAAACGTCTTTTTATAATACAACGTAAGATGAAACAAGTTGTCGAAAAACGTTTCAAGTTCCCAGAAGATATTTTATTATGTTATGCTCTCCTAAAAGAAATCACTTCGTTATTACGTCCTGTATAATGGCTGGAAATGTATAAATAATTCATAAACGAATAGAATTTTCATATTCTTTCACTTATGGCCTGTTTCACCACTCTGTGTTAAGTTCCAGTTAGCTTAACTGCCAGTTATTTATGATGACGTCTCTGTCTGTTTCGTAGTAATAAATAGAGAGAGAATCATAAATAACTGACACTTAAGATAACTGAAACTGAACAGAGAATGGTGAAACAGGCCCTTAGTCGGTCGTCACTTTTAGTATGAATCTGACAGCGAGCGAACCTAAACTGAATCGCATTAAGACGTCATGGTAAGGCCCCTGGGTGGAGACGTACAGTGTATTGTAATTTGTAATGTTTAAAATTTTATTCGAACTTCGAAGTAATGCTTTATGAAACAAAGTTTAGTCGTATCGTGGTTAGAAAGGTAAGCACGTTACATTATAACGGTTTAATTTTTAGTTACTTACATAAACTACTGCTCTTAATTTTTTTTTACCTAGTGTTAGTTTAGTTTTAATTTAGATTAGTCTTATTTGTTCTTAGTTAATATGTTAATTGTTTTATTTAAGACTATTGTAATGTTTTAATATTGTTTGCTTGTTGTGAATCAATTTATAATTGCAGAAACAATAATAGGCTAGGTACAATCTGATATGATACTTATTTTGCATTAATCTGCTACTTCATTACGAAATTTAAAACGATTCCATATAAGCAACCTTTTTATATAAAACTACTGCCTTTCCTTGTTTGCAACTCTAACAAAGTTGAAATAGGAAAGTTTCCCACAAAGCTTCAGCGCAAAATTATATTTGTGTATCTCTGGAACGCTCCAAATTATGTTTAAGATAGTTACTTAATTAATTTGTCACCGTAAATTGTTTCCGTACTAGCAACAAGAGTGTTTTAAAAGGAGTGGAAAGAGAAAATGTTTCACTCATAACTTTCTTGGAACTGCGGAAGGATTTAAGATATGGTTTATTCGGCGAGAGATATGCTCCTTGGTTTTTCATTACATTTTGAAATGGTTAAAGTGGCATTTTCGGATTTCTTGTGTTACTATGTTGTGTACTAATTAAGGAGTTTTTTCCAATTTGATTTAAGACACGTTAAGTCACAATAGAAGAACTTTATATTGATGACTTCATGGCCTGCTTAATTTAACTCATTAAGTCAATAAATAAAATAGGCTTAACTTCATTTTTTAACGGTTGAATTTGATACCTCCATGCGTTCCAGAGAAAAATGGTTTTACCAGGCAGACGGTCAGACAAACAGACTTGAACTGATAAGGGTTTATTTTTTACTTTTAAGATATGGACTCTAAAAAATTGAAAAATCTAAAATTTATCAACAATCAATTTAAATTGCGGTTCGCTGAACAATAAAGAACGTGAGGTTTAACAGGGAGGGGGACAGTTGGTGTAAGTAGGGGGAGGGAGCAACGTAACAAGTGCAATACAAAACAATATCCTGGAGTAATTTCCTCAGAGGAGCCAGAGCATGGCGCGTGCCCACCCATTGAGTTCAACGCTTTCCTTAATCAACACCACCTTCCCTTTGCGATCGTTCTGTCCCCTTTTCGCAATAAGAGTTTGTGCAGGACAGCATATGCATTCAGTGCACTCAAGTGCAAGCCCAGCCCACTCGATGCACGGTGACAACTTTTGTCATTTTCATTCACTTCTGCTTTGGGAATTGAACGTAATAAATAAATAATGCATGCTTTTATTTCTTTTGTGTGGTTTTTTGTCGGCGGTCGAACAAAAACATAAGCAGGTATTTTAAATGGAGGAAAATGGCAAGATGCTCGTTGTTGTGTACCTAATTACATAGTAGGTATTTTCTATGAAAATATAACCCCGGATGATAATAATACACACATCGAAAAGCCTTGACATAATCATTATCCCTAGACAAAGGGTGTAGCCGGGTATGGCCAAACTGCCCTGAGTGAAATAATTAATTTCCTTTTACTGGATTATTAACCTATAGGTATTATATGTACTTAGTGCTTTCACTAAAAATGAAGGCTCACAGGTTTAAAAAAGGATGCAAAAAAAGAAAAAACATTTTTATTTTATTACAGCCAAAGTATTGATTCGATTTCTTTGTTATTTGGTATGTTGTACCTATATGCAATTAAGATCACTTTCTGAAAAAATATTTATTGAATTATCTCTTGAAAAAATATAGTCAAAAATTGAGTTGAAAATTTTCAAAAAAAATAAAAAAATTAATACGTGCGAGATAGCGATAGTTATCAAATTTACATATTTTATGTAAAATTTAAATGTTTAGCATAGGTATATTTTTTTTTTAATAAAAATCGTGATTAACAGTGTGAAAAACTCGAATTTGTAACATCACATAATCCTTTTTTCCAGGTGCACCTGCACCTGCTGGAGATGATAATGATGATTAATTCTTGGCATTATAGAATATCCGTAACGGGGTTGTAAAGTAAAATCGCGATAGCAATGAACTCAAGCTCTGAAATTGTAAACGCCAGCTAGATAAACAAATCAAGGCTGCTTGCATTTCAATAAAAGTCCCAGATTTAAGGTAAATGCGTTTCCTTTTCCGGTGTAGCTGGCAGTTGGCCGCTAGCCAAGTGCCACAGCAATTAGCTGAAATTATGCTAAAAACAAGTTCAGAACCAATTAGCAGATGTAGAGCGAAGTTAAAGACAGACTAAACCAGTTGGCTGTACAGCCCAGACGGGATTGTGTGTGCTGATTGGTTAAAAAAAGTTTCTAATTGCCTTTTGTTGTTTTCGGCCAGTGTTGGCTTCGTTCGGCTGTTTCAGGCAGGAAAATAGAGTTGTTTCGTGGTGGTATGGCCAGTGTTATCTATTGTAGCCCTCTGGGAACCAATTTAGTTGCTGTCATCATCATCAACGACTCTGCGATTGCTGCATAATACAGTAACCAAACATGTAAAGATGCCATGTAAACATTAAACAACGGAAGACCAGCGTCGGCCGTAAGGCCAGCAAATGCTGAGTTGGGTCCATTTTGTGACAATTTTATGTAGCTTTTAATATGTTTTTGTTTCTTGTTTTTTAATTACTGTGATTGTGATTGTCATAAATAAACTATTTCTATTCTATTCTATTTCTATTCTAAAGTGTCACATCTTTGGATATAGTTAAAAGCGGTGGTTCATATATATTTGTTCCTGGACAATATTGTGCCTAGAATTGACAACATTTCAAAAAAAAGTATTTAAGTTTTTTTCGCGTTTATAATAGCTGGTTAATAATTAGACTACCCGTGTTTCTCGGTTTTCCTTTGTTTTACTTAAATTCGTCGTTAATAATTTATTAAAGAAATGGTCATTAAAAAGACCGTATATACAAAGATAGGGATACTGATGTCGTAACCTTAGCATTATATAAAATTAAAAAAGTAACTTTCAAGCAGAACTGTCATGTCATGTCACTTGCTTTGTTTATCAACCATTCATTGTCGTTCGTTCACGAATTTGTTATTTTGCGTTTGCTGCTTTGCAATACTGTGCATGCTTTGAGTTTATTTCCTTTCCTCTAATAATTTGCACCGTCCCAAGTTGCGGAAACACGGCGTTAATGGAAAAAAATAAGCACTATAAGCACATGAACACAAGATACACAACACAAGATAAATTCGTCGACTTTGGGCAGATTGCGGCTATCCACTATCACTAATCAGTCAACCAATTTCATGTTATTAAAGCGTCTATCAAACCAATAATTAAATATTACGAGATTTAAGAGAATTGAAAACGTGTCGTTAGAATCAAGTACCTAATCCGTCGGACTGATAAAAAATGAACATGACATTGACACCATGACAGTTCTATATTTTTTTAAATTCCTATGGTAATAAATGGACTAACGGCACTATGAGTATATCCCTAACATTTGCAATCCAACTTTTTTTACTGTTTTTCCTGAATATAAAAAAACTACTGCATAAAAAAATCAAAAGTATTTTTACTGTAATCAGCAGTGTAAAATCTACAAACGGTATATTCATTTTACTAGCTTAGCAAATTTGAATTGTTGTCAATTTAGAGAACATGTACATCAGATTTTTAAAAAGTTGATGACGGTGCTACCATTTTTGTACTAGGTCTCATTATCTTATGAAATGTTTTTCGAATAGATTAATTTGGATGATTTTGAGAGGGCTAGGATAATACAAAAATGGTTTAAATGAGAAAAAATCAGCATTTTTTGGTAATCCCAGTGGCAATTTTTGAAGCCAAATGAAGGCAAATGACAATTCGGAAAAGAAGGAAATTTGTGTTTCGCCGTAAAAATATCGCTTGAATTCGCATTTCACATTGTATACAGTGTTTTCCCACTTTCGAAGAAACTCCCCAGTGTCCATTCAACTCAACAAAAGATACGAAATCTCCGTACTAAAATACCACGCAGTATTCCTAGTCCAGTTAGTATAGTACATCCGGATAATCGAGCCCAGATCTGTAACCTTTGAACAGTTAACCACAAAACGTGTTCACTGACGGACAAATTAATGCAGTAGCGAGTTGTTTCCTCAATGGACCATGGGTCTGTAAAGCTTGAGTGCAGTAATACGTATTACGTACTCCATTAGAGTGTAAATGGAGCAAGACGACCACGGAGCGTGTGATTGACCCGCAGTAGACGGCTGGTACTCTATTTCTATTATTAATACTAATAGTAATACTAAACTTACGAGCAAAAATAACGAGTCACTTTCTTTACAGAGTTGTATATTTAAGTATCAAGAATATCGTATCGCGTATTGCGAACTAAATTAAAAAACGTGTACCTATTTGACCTACCACAACACTTCTTGACCAAGAAAGCTGAAATTTTGCGTAGAGGTTCCATTTTATGATGGAGATTAGAAATAGGGATGATTTTTTTGGAATTGCCCCGATAGATAGGAATTTTGAAACAGGGATGCGGATGTTTGCTTGTATTTTATACGCAAAATCTGTTTAGTCAAACATACAAAGGTACTTGTCCATCTGCGAATACCTAAGATATACTCAGTGGCAAAAACTTTGACCCTCGCTTGTATGCAAATATAAGTAGGTAATTTTGTATTGAGACTGGGTAAAATTTTGTGTCACTGAGTGTATTGTGTAATGTCGATATTTTAATTTTAGCATCAAAAAAACAGCACGGGAGGAGTGGGGTTGCGAAGTATCACTAGGAAAGGAAGGTAATTAAAAAAACCACGTGATTTACGTGTTCAAGTAGGCATAGAATTTCATAATGCATTTGATCTGTACACACTTTTGAGAAGTATAGATACCACAGCAGTATGGCTGGGGCCTAAAGGTTATATGTTGATGTATAATCGTGGCACTATATCTTGGTACGGAGCATTAATCGCAGGGTGAATGGGGCGGCTGAATGTAATCGGATATGCAGGACTCACGAGTAGGTGCCTACTTAGATAGTTCCCTAACTGGTTTGGTTTATATAAAAACAAATAAAGAGACATTGCACACAGTAGCGGTAAGTGACCCAAGTAGCAAAATTCCCTTATAATATCAAACTTACCTGACTAAAAGTCTTATAATTGGCATATAAAGGATTGTTTATTGCAAAATACCTTTTAATGGCATATTATAAGTGGGCTTTGGCTATAAGTCTCCAGTTCTTAAAACTTGGTCATATAAGCCATAATAAAGCTGAATAATATGGCTTTTATAAAACGTCAGACGAAGATTCTTCTTATAACAGCCAATTATAGTGCCTTTTAGCCATATAATACTGAAAGCTATGTAAAGGTTTTGTAACATACTTTTAAACTTGTAACGGTCATACTCAGGATAGTTATAAAGATTTATTTTCTTATAAAAGTCTGTAATATGATAAAGTATTTCTAGTCGTTTATAAAGTCTTTATAAGAGTTTATTTTTTGCTAGCCATTTATACGGTCATTAAAAGTATACTACTCTTTACATTGTCATATAACTTTTCAATACAACCAATGTGGCCATTTAACTGACGATAAAACTACACGAAAATCTTTAAAAATGGATTCAGAAACGTGGAGTAAATTCAAGAAAAGTACTACTTATAGAAAAAAAGCGAAACCGAAATACGAAATGATAGTACATAAAGATTAACCTACCAGTTCTTCGTCTAAAACGATACCAAATTTAAAAAATCCAACGGAAAATGCCAGTGGTTCCGTACATAATAAAATTAAGAGTTGTGATTTGATGCCAAGTCAAAATACTGATAACCAAAATAGCGATAGTAGTGACGAATATGAATGCGTAAATTTTAATAACCCTAATTCCCTTTATTATAATTCCCTTTATTTGAGGTCGGCCCTCCTGGTTCTCTAGGGCCAGTACAGCATAATTGCAATTAACATTTATCTCTTATTATAAAATGTGTGATTGTCATGGCCAATTGGCCAGAGCGCTGTTTGTACTCGGTCATAATACAAGTCATTTCTGCATAAAAACTTGTCCACATCCGACAAATCAATCATTTTCTTGTTTCCGACAGATCTAGGAAAAGAGGTTCACTTGGTTATTAAAGAACCCTAAAATCAGTCAACATGGAGGAAATATGGCACATTATATAACCTTTATAAGGTATTTGGTTTTATAGATATCTTATATATGTTTTATAACTTGCTGTAAGACTTATACTGGCAATTATCACAGGCGCCACTAATTAATTAATTAATTTTCATAATAAAACAACTTCTATTCACGGGCGCGTTTAAAATACAACATAAATCATACCTGATATTCTCATAAAAATGAGCCGCCACATGAATTTTGATATGAAATACATAAAGATCTAATCATACATAGTAAATACGTTTACTCACTTACCTTAATCAAAATGGCGACTTCTTAAAAAACACAAGAATGGCACAAAGTTTTATGCTGCATCGCTTTACACAATAACTTTTCAACAGTATTTTTTTCTTGTAAACGGTTCAAACATGACAGTAGCAAGGGCATTTGCCCATATAGGCGCGGTTAATATGACATTTATAAGGAAAAACTACACTTATTATTGGCCATAATAAGACTTTTAAAAGGATAATTTGATAATTTATAAAGCTGTAATATGATAGCTATAACTTTTATTATCCTTATAGAGACAGCCATTTACCGGTCATATAAGCGCTTATATGGCTATTCTAAGACCAGAATTTTTAAGCTATAAAGCCATTATAAAACCAACTGTAATAATGTTAACTCAATAGGAATCGCCTATGCATTGTCAATATAGAGTCGAAATAACTGACCCAGCAAACTTCATTTCGCCATAGTATTCTGCCGTGGCATCAGAGATGGCGTTGCGTGCGAAATATTTGATTATCTTTTTCGACATTCATATTTTTTACGTTAATATTTTTTACTAGCTATTGTCTGCAACTTCGTTTGCAAAGAATCCGTTTATCGCTATCCTGCGGGAATTTTCCGGGATAAAAAGTAGCCTATGTGCTATTCCAGACTTTTCTCTAACTATGTGCCGAATTTCATTCAGATTCGTTGGGCCGTTCTAGCGTGATTGAGTAACAAACAAAACATCCATCCATCCATCCATTACTTTCGCATTTATAATATTAGTTAGATTAAGACGTCATGGTAAAGAGAAAAGTCTGGAATAGTACATAGGCTACTTTTTATCCCGGAAAATTGCGTAGTTCCCACGGGATAGTGATAAAAGAATTCTTTGCAGACGAAGTCGCTGGCAACAGCTAGTGCGATATAATTCTGATTCAGTTTAGCCTCGCTCGCTGTCAAATCTATACTAAAAATACCAGCTAAAACCTGGCAGGGGTATAGCACGCGTCACGGAATGACGAGGACCCGGGTTCGATTCCCGGCCATAGCTTTACTTTTCGGATTTTTCTATGTGTTCTAATTTTCAGTGTCGTATAGAAATCGACAATTGTCGGCGACAAGTGACAATTCGAAGTACAACGCGCAGTCAATATGAAGCCAACCGGCGTAGATTCTTGTCGAGTTTGTAGTTTAAACAGAATTGACACTTGTCACTGACTATTGTCGAGATGGTGAAATAGGGGCATGAACTGAGTCGGAATTGAATCGCATTAAGACGCTATGGTAAGACCCTCAGCCATTATGTGTAACGCATTTGAAATCGCAATCACTTTCACGATTCCTTTCTCTCAAACGATAAAGTATGAGGGTAGAAAGAGATGATGTTAGACAGTCACCCCTTATTCTTAAACGCTTTATAGGCTTCTGCTAATTTAGCAATCGTTTGTCCTTATCTGTCACTTTGACATTTACCTTTCACAGATAAGGACAAACGATCTGTGGCGACTGTACTTATTAGCTACTTGCTATTTTATTATTTAGCTAGACTTTATTGTGGTAAACTATTTCGTTGACAAAGCCGAGCGCTTCCGAGCGCCAGCCGAGGACTTCCGACCTCAAAGGTAGAGTGCGCATGTGCTGTTTCAAATAGAACTGTCGAATACGCCTTGCTTAATGTTTTGTCATCCTTACCACACGATGGTATCCTAGTTTTCTCTTCCCCTGTGTTTCTAGCCATTTCCTACTGGTGTAAATTATTCTTTCCTGATTCCTTCTTAATATAGTGATATACTTTTATTGTGGAGTGCTTGTTTCCTTGTAGCGTCTGTAGCACCCCATAGATCATTAAGTTAGCAGAGGCCTATAGAGCTTTTATGAATAAGGGGTAAGGCTTCTGGTTTCTGGTACAAGGTACCACACGCAAATTGATATATCCTTATCTGTACTGAAGTAGGTAGGTATAGTACGGTGCACATTGATCGCAGACTGTACGGTTTATGCGAGGCGAGCCAATTTTTGCAGAGTACCCTTGAATCAGAGGCACGGTGCGACAACGCGAGCGATCATCGTCGCTTACACGGAATTTAAGTTATTAAAGTCTGCACGCTGAGCTCATTTTCTAGAGGGGATTTGTGCCCTATATTACATTTACTATACCGTGTTTTTATACAAGCTCAGACCAAATAAAAAGTTGGGATACAGTTCTGCGAACGGCAAAGTCAGGCCGGTTGAAGCTATGCCTCGCTTGATGCGCGTGCTCGTAGCTTAACATGGCAAAGTTTGGTTACACTTGTGTGTGTGCCACCATATACAGGGCAAAGAGTAGTTTAAAGTGGCCTCACGTACGAAGAATTTCGCCTCGTCTTTTTATTTGGTACTGTCTTCTGCCCGCGACTTCGTCCGCGTAGAATTGGCAATCGATATGTTTATCGCTATTCCGCGGGAACTATACAAATTTTCGGGATAAAAAGTAACCTATGTTTTAATCTAGGGTACCAGCTATCTTCGTACCAAATTTTATCCAAATGCGTCCAGTCGTTTTAGCGTGAAGAAGGAACAAACATACACACTCACTCACTCACATCGTCACATCATCACATCGTCACATTGTCACATCGTCACAAACTTTCGCATTTATAATATTAGTAGGATGACACAAGAAGGGTAAACGAGCAAATGGGTCTGTTGGTGATGCTACTGAAGTATAATGTAATTTTGTTCAACTGGAATTCAGTAACTCCCCGGAATATCAATAACGTATAGTTGTAACGGATCACGCGAGCGGGTCACATCACAAGTAAAAGCTAGTACATATTCATAATCCCCAATTTTCTTCTAACCCTCTTCATTCGAGTGAAATAAAGTCATCGTAGCGTTTAGCAGATAAAACAAATTAATCACGGTTAGATAAATGTGTCGAGGTACAGTGTGTAGCCCCGGTTCGGGGCCCCCGGGACAAACCCGGGCCCCCGAGTTACCTATAAAATTTTACGAGCACACCGTATGAGCATTATGGTTCTTGTCGATGTCACTTCACTGCCTATGGTGCTTTGTTAAGGAAATTATTTTGTTGAAGCACGATTTATAAGAGCAGAGGGGAGACTTTGTTGGCAAATGTTGTTTTTTAGCGATTACGTGTCAAGAAATGCTTTTGTTACGAGCGTTTTAAGACCAAATAAAAATACAAATTGGAGTTCTGGACACGACAAAGTGAGCTTAAACTAGGTACTGATATCTCAACTAGCTTGTTTAGCTGGGTTTGGTTGCGTGTGTATGTATGTGACTATATGCACAAAGCATGTGTTGTCGTTTTACCGGCATCACTTTGTATTTCACAGTCTTTACTTTTTTGGTTTGAGCGTGCGCCACATGTAACACGCGAAAATGTCAAAAAGTTCATATTATAGAGGTAAGAAATTTTTGGTATAATTCTCAAAGTATCAATGGAAAGATCTTTAGTTTTTTTTCTATTTCTTTTCGGTAGGCATGACTCGTATCATATCTACTCATGTCAAAATTTGCATCGTTCCTACGAACTCACACAAATAGCTACGAAACACGCACACAACTTTACATTTGCCATGTCTTCAACGCTTTGCAGTGATGAATATAAAACTTAAAAAAAAACGAAACTATATATCAGTGGCGTGGCGTCCATAGAACTCGATTCCCACCGGCTTGCCTATTTTAAAGCAGTTGGGCAATTTATTGTGCAGAATTCCCTTCGGCTTGCCTTCTGATATACCTACTTGACGCTACGCCACTGCTATATATAAAAAAAATACAACCGAATTGAGAACCTCCTCATTTTTTTTGAAGTCGGTTAAAAAAATAAAGACCTAAAGCGATGAAAAAGAAACGATTACAACAGCAGAGCTGAAAGAAGCAAGTTCGTTTTTCAAACCACGATGACGGGAAGAAGATTTCTGAAATGAGATTTCATTGCAAATCAAACCGAGTAGGTAGCATTTCATTTCTATTAAATTAAGTATCTCGTTATGCGTCGCTCGTATGCCAGCGTATTCCCAGGCATATTCTTTGTATTTTCTTATCATTATCACATATCCTCATCACCTGTAAAATTAATGTGTTTTATGTACAACTAGCGACCCGCCCCGGCTTCGCACAGTATATTATTACTTATGCATGTAGTATACATATAAACCTTCCTCTTGATTCACTCTATCTATTAAAAAAAACCGCTTCATAATCCGTTGCGTAGTTTTAAAGATTTAAGCATACATAGGGACATAGGGACAGAGAAAGTGACTGTTTTATACTATGTAGGTAGTGATAAAGAGTTTACATACATACATACATATTTTGTTTCGCTTTGACCAGTAGAGATTTTATACATCTATACTATAGAGAGACCAATGTAATTTAAGGTACGAACTTAACTTGGGGACCTTATACATCCTTATACATTTTATAAAATGTATTAATTGTATTATAGGTAAGTTAAGTAGCATTTAAGTACTGTTGTAAATCTACGCTCAATGTCATTATGTGACGAAATTATTCTTCCATTAAACAAAATACCCACATGCTGAAGGTAGTCAGAAAACACAATTAGCACACATAGACCATGTTAGTGTGAATACTCGTGTGGATACAGAACCATTTTGTCGTGTGTGTAATTAAGGCAGCGGGTAAGTGCGGATGTGTGTATAGAATGACACACATGGACAACTAGGGTGCTTACCGAATAGCTTTGCTGTGTGTACCTACTTCTGACATTAGTTCGCTTCTGAACCCCCGCCTGCGGGCTACTGCCGGGCGAGTTAACGAACTCTGAATATAAATCGAATGTAGGTGATTGACTTACGTATATTGCGTACAAGGTTTATGTTGTAATGTTGACAAAGCAACAAAGAAAGCCGGCGAAAAACTGGAAACCGAGAGACCGCTATCTCAATGTAATGAGGTTAAGGTTTATAATGTTTCAATAAAGTTTAAAAAATCAACGGCTTTGTCTTTGTATTTCAAAATTGGACAAGTGACTAAGTGACAGGTAGCTATATTATTATGGCATACGTGTATAACATGACTTTAGTCAAATTGAACGATGAACATAATAATACATATAGTTACAGTACCTAGTGCTGTAGTGCTTCTATTTTCTTAATCTCTTTCGGCCATCTTCGTTTTTCATTATAAATGACGTCTGAACTGAAGAAACACGAAATTTGACGAGAGACGTTAAGAAACCCGAAGCACTGTACAATCGCCCCCCACAAAGTAATGCTGGATTTAATAAATTACGTAGCTCCAATTTAGTTAGTATTTTAGTTTAATTTCTTTCCATTTATTTTTAGGGTATATAATTTTAGTTATTAATGTCACTAAGCAATACATTGTCATTATTATTTTTTAACAGTTTACTTAATAATAAACTATTTTTTCAGTTACTAAACAACCGAAGTGTAAGTACCTACAACTTCATCAACCGATTAAAATCCCGTTTAAGTATAACTTTCTGGCGGCAATTAAAGGCGTATCCTTTTATTTACGTTAAGGCTTAGGAGTATAAAATATTCACGATACGAATAAAATTGTTTAAAAGCTACCGCCACCAGAATTGCCGTTCAGTGGCAATTAAAACTTTGCTGTGATCAAACTTTGCCAGTCACATCTTTCGAAGGCAACTTCGGAGCGCTCTGCCTGCGAGTTAAAGACTGTATCTGATGGTATGTTATGACATTTAAATATTCTAGAGTTCCATTTTGATTGGTTACTTTGGCGATAAAGAAATTAATATGTAGTACCTATCTACTCGAGGGTATAAAAATACCTGACTGTGGTGCCGATGTCATCAGTCATCGCACAGCATTTAATTTTGGTAAACACATTTACATTTACCAAAATTAAATGCTGTGCGTGTAAACTTTAGAATTTATTTACAAGGGAGGGATTAATGAACACAAAATATTTGCCTTGCTACTCCGCCACTTAAGTACTACTAAGTAGCGGAGTAGCAAGGTAAATATTTTGTGTTCATTGAAATGGACCTCCGCAAAGCAACGCCTGATTCAATAAAATAAGGGAGGGATTGTTTATTTTACTTCTCTATCCCACATTGATCGCAACAAATGTACTTGAAGCTGAACTGAAATAAAACCAGCCGTTGTATTTAAATATGTCTGTTGATAAATGTCTCATAAGAATTCCTTAGGCATAGGTAGGTAGGTACCTATACGTCTCACGGAACGAAGACAAACAATTATGTGTCTAATAATAAACCTTGTTCAATATAGACGTCGAGTTCGTAGTGAGAAGCCCCCAGGTTATCGTACAGGCACATAACATTGCTGCACTGCCCCGGAATATTCGCCCTAAGTCCTATCCTAGAGTATTGATATAATGTCGTGTCGAAACTCCAAAAGCCCACGCCAAAGCCGCTCAAATTCAGGCTGCAGCTTTGCTGTTTTGAAAGCGAGTGTTTGCTGCATGTAAACAGTTTTGCATCCGTACTGCTCTCTTCAAGCATGTTATCACAAAGTAAGGTTCTTGTTTGACAATGATATGAATGATACTTCTGCAGTTTTGTACAAGTTTTATTGCCGCAGTTATGATCTCGCTGTGGTTTGTTTTATGTCCGGTCATATGGGAGGTTTTGAGGGTCTTTACGTCTCGATGTACATGAATAATACTTACTGCCGTAGAGATGTATAAAAATTGAGTTTTATAATTAACGCTG
Source organism: Pandemis heparana (assembly GCA_963854515.1). Lineage (NCBI taxonomy): Eukaryota > Metazoa > Arthropoda > Insecta > Lepidoptera > Tortricidae > Pandemis > Pandemis heparana. Next base: position 10,645,497 of record OY978010.1, read on the forward strand.
ATTAGTCATGAAGATATAATTTATAAAGAAAATTTTCTGAAATTAAAAATAGGGGTAGGTATTTAGTTGAAAAGGAGACAAATATTGCACACAAACCTTACATCGTTTTAGTAAATATTTTATTTTTTCTTGTTTGCTTTTATTTTTAAACATCTTTACTTATTGTTAAGAATTAATTAAGAATAAGAAAAAGCTCAATTGTGTGCTCGAGAAAACACAGACAGAATAAATGCTTGCAGTGTTAATTAAAGGAGTGTTTACAGTCTTTATTAAGTCTAGTTTACCTACTTTTCTTTGAGTAAATCAAGAGTAAACACATAAATAGCTTGTCAAAGTGCCGAGTAACACTGTTGTTTTAAGTCTTGAAGAGCATTAAACAAAATATTCATCAATAGTTTCCTAGCTATGTTTTCTCCACGCGTTATGGTCACACTCAACTACTACTTTTTAGTCCAGTTTCCTATCTTTTAGATAGGACTTAAACCCAATTTAGGCTTGCAAGATAAATTCTTCAAGATGCATTTCATTACCGCATCGACGACTTAGCTTAGAACCCGTTCCCATCAGGCCCTGCCAATGTGATGAAAGTTGCAGGTTTCTTGTAAGTCAAACTGGGCTCACGTTGTAACGGATTTTATTTCATACTCGTAGCATTGATTAAAACCGAATTTTAAAATGTTATTACACCACAACCAACCACGTTGGTAATATTTCCACTGCAACCGTCACTCAAGTCTGATACTTTGGCTATCAAAATCCTCTCAATTCCGTGTAAGCAAAGAAATCGACTGAAAATTTTAAAAATATTTTGTCTGAATGTATCTTTCACTAAGAATTTTCGGCACCAAACTTTTAAAGCTCTTCAGTTATTTGCGCAATGGTTATAATTATAATATAAATAGTGAAATCATATTTCTGTAATTTTTTAAACTCATGGCCAAAAATTTTGTTGCCACCAAATCAGTGCGAAGCGTCACAAATATTTCCAACGGCACCATCAGTCAAGGTTGACGGTACAGTTACTCCTCAAATCCGTGTAAGCTGCCGCCGCCGACGCCTTTGGTAAGACGTTGCAGTGACAGATTGCCTGTCAGTGTCGGTTTTCGCTGTGATACAAGCTACCGTGTATTAGGATGTTTTTATAACGAGCTCAGGCTTGTTTGATTTGGTTGGAGCGATACAGAAGCGCCGCGAAAGGCAGTAATTTTATAAGACAAATAAGTATTATATTTATGTTTTTAACATTTTCTATCTTTTCCATGTAATTTTGCGAGAGAAAAGTAAACGTAACTATGTGCTTTGTTTTATAATACCTAGGTATTTAGTGATCTGATATATGTCTTTGTTCGCGCCCGCGCAAGCAGCGTCATCAGGCGACCGAGGGGAAGGAGGTGTCCCCGCGGCCGCCGCCGCCGAGCACCACACATTCGCTTCCAACAGCCGGCCAGAACACACGCGTCTTGATTAATACCAAATCTATGTACCTACCTTATTGCAATTATAAGTTTATAAAAAAGTAATTCTTCGTACCATCATTTAACCCTTATGTACGCTCGTACATAAGTTTTGGCGACCGTGACAGGACAAGAGTCCTTTAGCAAAAAGGCGATCAAGAATCGAAGCGAGCGCAAGCAAGAAAACTTCACCAGCCGGGCGGCGGACACGTCACAAGGTCATCGCCGGACGAAGTATACCCACCTACGCTGCGACGCCTGCTTCGATCATCTTACCAAGGAGAGTGCCGTGAGCTTACCTATCGATTCCTTTCTTTTTTCCCCCTTAATTTGAGCATATAGTGACGGCTGAAATTCTTATTAACGTGTGTGTACTCCGGTACTTCTTTTATCCTACCTTCATTTGTAGGATTGATCATCATTATCATAATCGGCAAGCTGGTACTATCCTTTCCTTCTTATCATTAAATCATCTTGCGGGTGGTAGGACCTTACTGTGCTGGGTCCACCCGGATCGCTACCACCATCTTACTCGCCAATCCCGCCGCTAAGCAGCAGCGCTCGCACTGTTGTGCTACGGCGCGGAGAGTAAGACAGCCGGTTATAAATTTCTTGCACAGGAAAGAGGCATTTCATCTTAGCCCTCCATTTTCGACCATCGATACATGTACCTATGTACTTAAATCTACCCTCATAAACGCTACCTTGCTTCTTGCATAGCACCGCTTACGTAGCAGCGCTTGTAGAAAGGTAGCTGCATATTAATCTTGTGTTTTTTACAGCATCCTACATTTAATTTGCGCATTTGCACATATTTTGCATCGTTTAGCTTGACCAACTTTATTCATTTTGCGTTAATATCTTCCTACCCACTTTCAAATTAAATAAATTGCATACGTACTTCTTTCTGTCTGCCTAGCTAAAAGCCGATCTAAATCAACATTTTAATTAAATTTTATTTTTGCATTAATTCATTTTTACTAAGAACATCCATCAATTTAACTTCAATCTTTGCCCACATTCACCGCTTGTTTACGCTCACATCTTCTATTCATGCGCATTCCAGTGAGAATTCTTGCCCGAGTATCGAACGGGAGCAAGCGCCCGCGCCCGTCCCGCTGACCGCTCCGGCCATACCTACCGGCCGCTCGGCTGCCTCGCCGCGCCGCCGATTGCTGACGCCAGCGCATTCCTCAACACAAAGCAAGGAGCGTAAGCCGTTCGCAATTTGTACTTGTTTACAATTTTAACGTCATTATAACTTAACGATAATTTATTCTACTTGCACCCTTCATTTGCAGTTGTCTCATTGATTTGATTTTTTTTACGTAAACTTAAACATGACACTTTCTGATTCGAAGTTGGATATGAATTCACAAGGGCATCGCCAAGTGCCGACCTTTAATATACCTACAGACGAGTCACTTGCTGATCTTAAGGTTAAACGTAGCTCAATTAAAGGTCAAATCACAAAGTTTAATAACTATTTAAATAGCATCGGGAATAATCCATTATCCTCGGTTCAAGTCAATGAGCTAACTTTAAAGTTGAATAAATTTTTGGATCTTAGCAACAAATTTGAGAGCATGCAAACTCGCATAGAAGTCCTGAATAAAGACGAACTCGCTAACGAATTAACCGAAAGAGACTCAATTGAAGAAAATCTTCATCATTGCATAGCCATAGCCCAATCCTTGATTGACACAGTTAAATCTAAGGACAGCTTTCACGACGCCGATCAAGATTCTTCTTGCTCTGCTGGCAGCCAACGTTGCCATGATTCCATAGGTTTTAAACTACCATTAATCCAAATTCACAAGTTTGATGGAACCTTTTCCAAGTGGCTTGAATTCCGTGACACTTACGAGTCTCTTATACATAAAAATACGAGGATTCAACCCATACATAAATTTCATTATCTCTGCTCATACCTTGAAGGCGAGGCGTCACGCGTCATTTCTAACTTAGAAGTCTCAGACCACAACTACACTGAAGCCTGGGACCTTCTTTGCGAGCGTTTTAATAATAACCGTCAACTTATCACTAATCATCTTAATTCCTTATTCAATATTGTACCTTTACAGACAGAATCAGACAAGGCGCTGAGATATCTCAGCGACCATGTCACAAAAAACTTGCGAGCGTTAAAGACGCTCGGCCAACCTACCGATCAGTGGGACACGATCATCATACATCTTATTACAACTAAATTAGATCAGGCTACCAGTGTGAAATGGGAAGAGTACCGTAATGATTTATCAGAGCTACCCTCATTAGATGATTTGAAAAAAATCCTAAAAAATCGCGCAAATGTTTTGGAAACATTATACAGGTCCAAAAGGGACAAACAGCATAGACCTCAGGTTAAGTCAGAAATTCATCCTACCAAATCATTTGTCATTTCAGCGGGCAAAGAAACGCGGCGGCCGTGCGTCGTGTGCCAGGGAACGCATCGCATCTTCGACTGCAAGGTCTTCAGTAGCCTGACAACAGATGAGAAGTGGGCACAGGCTGCAAAGCTCAAGCTCTGCTTCAACTGCTTGCGCTCGGATCACGACACATCTCGCTGTCGTCTTGGAGGTTGTCGCGTATGTAAGAGGCGGCACAACACTATCCTACACAAACCTAACACAAATACACCCACATCCTCAGCTTCTTTTAAGTCACTTGATCAAAGCAAGGGCAGTGAAGAGAAACCTTCTTCTTCGATCGTCATGTCAGCAGTATCATCTTCTGAAGTACTGCTGTCCACTGCCTTAATTGACATCTTCAACCCCAGCAATAACAAAGTAGAAACAGTCAGGGCACTGCTAGATAGTGGCAGTCAATCTTCATTCATCACTACAGACTTAAGGTCACGTCTTCACCTGACTCCTCAACACTCCACTGCCACAAGCATCCTGGGCATTGGGGGCACATCCTTGAACATCGTTCCAGAGCGCTGCTCTGCAATCATTAAATCGAAGCAGAGTACATTCGTTCGCAAACTAGATTTTCTTGTACTTCCTCGTATAACCGAAGCGCTTCCTAAAAACGTCATTCCGATTGATCATCTTAATATACCATCATTTATTAGACTAGCAGATTCAACTTTCAATCAGCCCTCCCCGATTGACGTCCTTCTAGGTGCTGACGTGTTCTGGGACCTAATTGGACCAGAACAGCGCTCTCTGGGGGACAGACTTCCTATTTTACATAGTTCCAAATTGGGTTGGCTACTGGCCGGTCCCATCTTTAAGGGCGGCACTAAGTGCCATGTGACTTCTTGCCATTTTGTGGCAAACCATACCGAAAGCAACTTAGAATCACAACTGACAAAATTTTGGGAGTATGAAGACTTCCCCATGCCTCATCAATCAAAACCCTTCTTAACAGAAAGTGAAAGACACTTTCTACAAAATACGAATCGCCTAGAAAGCGGCAAATTTTGTGTCAGATTACCTCTTATTGACTCTCCAGACTGCCTAGGAGACTCATACTTCTTAGCCAAAAAACGTTTTTTAAACTTAGAGAGACGTCTTAATCAGAACCCCGAATTGAAACGAATGTACTCTGATTTCATACATGAATATCGCGATTTGGGGCATCTTTCTGATGCTATTGTTGAAAGGCCATCGACCTCTTATTACTTGCCACATCATGCTGTACTAAAAGAGAATAGCGAGTCCACCAAACTTCGTGTCGTATTTGACGCCTCAGCCCGAACTTCATCAGGATTTTCTATAAATGACTTACAAATAGTAGGACCAAATATTCAAGATCCTTTGTTTAATATACTGCTTCGCTTTCGTCACTATAAGTATGTCCTATCAGGCGATATAGAAAAACAATATAGGCAGGTTGTCATGAACGAGCTGGACCGCGATCTACAATTGATTTTGTGGCGCGAAAATGAATCCCTTCCTATCCGAACGCTTCGACTTAATACAGTCACGTACGGCTTCTCGAGCGCTAGTTTCCTAGCAGCTAGATGCTTGTGGCAACTGGGTGAGGAGACAGCTGACCCAAACATACGAGGCATAATACAGAACGACTTTTATTGCGATGACCTACTTACCGGAGCGGACACGGAACCTGACCTACTTAACATTAAACAGGCCGTATCCAGCTCACTTGCCTCAGGTTGTTTTAATTTGAGAAAATATCGATCCAATTCGGAAGCTTTCATTCGCAGAGAAGCTGAAAATACAAAAAATGACAGTCTTGCTTTGAGCCAGTCACTTCATACATTAGGATTGCTTTGGAACCCTAATCAAGACACGCTCCATTTTAACATTGATGACAATTCTTCGAAATCTATCACAAAGCGCTCAATCCTATCTACCACGTTTAAAATCTTCGATCCATTGGGCCTTCTTACTTTGTGTACCATAAAACCCAAAATCTTATTGCAAAAACTCTGGGCACTTAACTCAAATTGGGATGACCCTGTACCTCTTAACATTCAGCGTGACTGGGAACATTTCATTAATAATATAAATTATCTAAAGTTACTTAATGTACCCCGAAACGTACTTAGTGATTCAACTTCGTTCATTGAACTTCATAGCTTTAGCGATGCTTCACAGGCAGCGTACGCCGCCTGCATCTATATAAAATCATTTTCACCATCCGGTCATCACAAGGTAAACCTTCTTTGTGCGAAGTCCCGTGTCGCACCAACCAAAGCCAGCACCATACCTCGCCTGGAGCTCTCTGGAGCCCTTCTCGCCAGTCGCCTTGCCGCCACAGTCACAACATCACTTCGCAAACCTATAGCACGCTGTATATACTGGACGGACTCTAGTGTTGTGCTAGCCTGGATCAATACCTGTCCGTCTAAATTAAAAACATACGTCGCGAATCGTGTTGCAACTATTCAAGAGCTAACTATGGCTTCATCATGGCGCTATGTGCCCACAGCTCAAAACCCCGCAGACCTCGCATCAAGAGGCATTGACCCTCAGCACGTCCAATCTGCAACGGCATGGTGGTCTGGCCCGACATTTCTCTTAGAACCCGAAGAAAGCTGGCCCGTCCTTAGTACCTACAAATGCACACCCGACTTACCTGAATACAAACCTATCACTTCTTTACTGACAAACATAGATGAGCTAAATAACGTGATAGACTTTGAAAAATATTCCAAGTTCACTAAATTGAAACGTATAGTCGCATATGTGCTACGCTTTATTAACATTAAATGCAAAAATCAATGCATAAAGGGGCCATTAAGCGTAGAGGAGCTAGAACATGCATTAAATGTTTTAGTAAAGTTGTCACAACAACAATCATTTTCTAATGAGATAAACATATTAAGTAGAAATAAGACTTTAAGCCCAAAGTCAATCATTAACTCGCTAGCGCCTTTCATCGACTCTCAGGGGATCCTGAGAGTAGGGGGCAGGCTTGATAAGTCTAACTATGACTTCTCAACTAAACATCCTATACTTCTTTGCTCAAAACACACATTGACAAAACTCATATTCAGCCATACACACACACGCCTCTTGCATGCGGGACCGCAGCTTATGTTAACGTCTGTGCGCGAGCAGTTCTGGCCCATTGGGGGTAGGAACCTGGCACGACGCACGGCCCGCCAATGCGTCATCTGCACTCGCTTTTATGGCAAAACCATGACAAACATAATGGGTAACTTGCCTGCGCAACGCGTCACGCCTGACTTCCCGTTTCACAGTGTAGCTGTGGACTTTGCCGGACCATTTTTGATCACTGATCGGCGAGGGCGTGGCTGTAAGATTACTAAATGCTACCTATGTATTTTTATATGTCTTAGGTTTAAGTGTGTCCATCTAGAGGCTGTGAGCGAATTGTCAAAGGATGCCTTTGTATTGGCCCTGCGCCGTTTCATTTCACGCAGGGGCAAGCCCAAGGAAATATTCTGTGACAACGGAAGAAATTTTGTAGCAACTGCAAGGGAAATAAATGATTTTTTTGAGCAATATTCGGATTCTATGATAGGGTTTGCAAGTGATCTAAACATTAAATTCAAATTTGCGCCGGTTTACGCTCCAAACTTTAATTCTTTAGCTGAAATTGGCGTAAAGCTCGCCAAATTCCACATTAAACGAATACTGGGCAACACGCACCTTACATTTGAGGAGCTGTCGTCATTATTTGCTCAAATTGAGGCTATCCTAAACAGCCGTCCTCTCGCCCCCCTCTCTTCCTCTCCCAATGACTACGCAGCGCTCACACCCGGGCATTTTCTCCTTGGCAGGCCACTGACGTCGCTCCCGGGGCCAGACCTGGTGGACACCGCTATTGCCAAGAGGGCTCGCTTCAAACTGCTGGAGCAAATGAGACAGCATTTCTGGAAGCGCTGGCAAGCTGAATACGTCACGGAGCTGCAGCAACGCCACAAGTGGAGAACACGTACCAGGGATCTACAGCAGGGAGACCTAGTACTCATAAAAGAGGACGGCGCGCCGCCACTGCTATGGCGCCTGGGGCGAGTACAGACGCTCTATCCCGGATCCGATGGAGTTCCCCGAGTCGCCGACCTCACCACTGCCAGAGGGGTCATCAGGCGCGCACTGAACCGCCTCTGCCTTCTTCATGACTCTTGAAAGCAGAGCTTTCAAGGGCCCCCAGTATGTTCGCGCCCGCGCAAGCAGCGTCATCAGGCGACCGAGGGGAAGGAGGTGTCCCCGCGGCCGCCGCCGCCGAGCACCACACATTCGCTTCCAACAGCCGGCCAGAACACACGCGTCTTGATTAATACCAAATCTATGTACCTACCTTATTGCAATTATAAGTTTATAAAAAAGTAATTCTTCGTACCATCATTTAACCCTTATGTACGCTCGTACAGTCTTAATATTTTAAAAGTCTTCATAATGTATAATTTAATGTCATAAATATTTCAACACGCTGTGATAGATACAAAGTTACTTCTACGAATCAATTTATGTTCATGTTTTTTTTTGTTATCCTTGTCGGCTTTGAATAGAATTTTCTGCCTAGTCTCATATCTGTAATTGATTTGTGACGTAACCTAAGTACCATACCGTAGTCTAAGTAATATTAATTCAATGCTTTTCATTTTGAAGGTCTAGGGCTGAAAAAAATGGTATTTCTAAAGAGACACGTCTGGCCAAGAAATTATTTTAGATGAACTCTGTCCAGCCAAATATACATCAAAGTTTTAGCAGAATAACCGTTTCAATAACGTAAAAGCATTTTCACTAGAAACGATAAAGAACGTAATCAAAAAAATCGCTATTGGTAACGTTGATTACATTCGTGAATTCGATAACTTATTTGTCAAAGCATTGACTGGACTTGTCTAATATAATATTAAAGGACGGGTTCTATTAATAACGCCATGCGGTCAACCTTTGACATTTAAAAACTTTGCAAAATGGCAATATCTGAGTTCCAACAGGTAAATGTAGCTCTTATTTTGCAAACACTACGGAAGGTAAGACATTGAGTACCCCGGTTTACTAGCCGGCGGTATAAAGGATATATTTTAGATAAGGAACCCTTTCGGTCCACCTGCTTTCATCCCGGGTGAACGTCCGCAGCACTAAACCAGGCCCAGATAATATACTATAATCTTACTACTGCCATTATGTGTTCTTTTTTTCACTTAATATTTTTCCTGCTAAAGGTCCCCGGAGGCGATTACATAAACAGGATTCAACCACGACCTTAATGCGCCTAATAAAGTTTTACGACGGACCCTTGGCAAAAACGTAAACGCTTCAAGGCGACAATGCTTTTATCTTTTCTGTTTTACTGATTGTTTTGGTCTCCAAGAATTAGGGCTACTAGTTGTGTAATTACGCCGTTATCTGGGCGGAAACTTTGTATCGGACATGGCCGGGGGTCGACGCACGTACCCTAAAAACGGAATGTTACAGAGACTTGAAATCGTTTAAAATTCCAAAGCGTTCGGGTTTTCTTTTGGAAATCACTTCTTAGCTTCGCCGCGTGGCTGACGTTGATGTATGGTATTTCCCTCCCGGGGCTTTACGTAACTAATCGATGCTGTTTTAAAAATAAAATTTGATTGAGATTTTTATTTGTAGGTAATTAAATTACTGCAGCTGATTGTTAAGTTATATAATATCGTACGTAATAATTAGGACATCCTTTAAAAAATACATTTTTGTGGTTATTATTTTATGATTTAGGTAATTAGCAAATCCAATCTTAATAGGCGTTTACGCTACAGAGGTGTTTGTTTAGGTTTGTCATTTCCAGTTATTTGCATGTTTAGTAGTTTTTGGTTCTAACTGGAGGCGACGGCAGTTGTAGGCAATTATGGCCTGGAATCGTGGTATTAATTCTATAAATCAACGTCAGGACATGTTTACGAGCTAACAGAGTTAATTCCTGCGACATGACGTTTATACTCATGAATAATCGTTGATTGTTTATATCATGTCATATAGATCACGATTAATCAAATCCAAATACCGGTTATTACTTTCCGTTTCACGCTTCCAACTGTAGGATCATAGATCAAATAATACTAGTATTATTACTATTAGTTAGGATTATTTGCGTAACTCTTCTTTGATACACCAAATAAATGAGAGTTACAAACGTTTGGGGCACATAAAGAGTTCTTTATAGTCGAAAAAAAATGGTATGTAACTAAACTCAAAATGTCGAAAAGAAAACGACAGAAGTCTCAAACGTATTCTATTCACGATATATTATAATACCGAAATATGTGCACCGAAAAAAGTCTTCCAAGTCCCGCTCCCTTTCATCACGTGACAAACTGTCATGCATACTAGCGTTAATAGGCATTCATTTACAATACGAACTCATTTAAACTTTTGTGAAACCAACGACAATACAATAATCAGATTGTCGTTTCAAAGCTAATGGGAATACTGTACCTATTCAGCCGTTCGGCATTTCCTGAAGCCTGAAGTTTTATCAGATATTTCACGAAGTTTCAGGTGATATATGGCTGCCGCAATTATACCTATAGTATAATCGACGTCAATTAATTTTAGCTTCGCGGTGCTAATCATTTCGTTTGCTGTTTTATCCGTAGGTGATTCGGACGAAACCTTTTTGATGATATATTAAACTTCTATTCTTTGTACGAAGTTTTCATACAAGAGCGTAATGCGCGTCTACTCTCTAAATAATAAAAATTTGACACGCAATTAACAAATTGGTGTTTCTCATTTGTGTGTTGGTTTTGTTTTGGTACGAGTTCGTAGTCGCTGAAGGAACACAACAAATTTTGACGTAGGTGTGACTTTATAAAATACCTATACGTAGTGATAGACGTATAAGCCCTACTCTCGCAAAAATTACAGCAAAAAATGTCCAATGCTAAGATAAGCTAAAGGTCATTCCCGTTATAGTGTCTCTGTCCACGGAAACTACCTCTGGAGCCTTGCATCCGACAGTTGGTTAAAACGAGAAAATAAGATCTCATAAATACTTAATCGTAACGAATACGTACCTACCTGTGAGATTGTAGTACAAATGTACAGGGGCCTTACCATGACGTCCTAATTCCGACTCAGTTCAAGTTTTAGCTGTCACTTTTAGTATGAATCTGACAGCGAGCGAACCTAAACTGAATCGCATTAAGACGTCATGGTAAGGCCCCAACTTACTTACTTAACATTTTATTAGAAAAATAAACAAAAATTAGATAACTTCATAATGAGTTTGACCATTTTTACGCATTCTCCCCCTTAGTTAAATGAAGTTGTTACTTTTCTCGGCCACGGTCTAGGTACCAAAGAAAAGCAGAAAGCGGATAATCCGTCTAGGTGCTTCATCTAATTCGTTTGCAGAAGTTTACCCTCTTGCCAGCTTCGAGGTATCAGGTGCAATTTAAGACACGTCCACGACAGCTAATATCACGATCACGGAACAGGTCGTGACACACGCACCGCATCTACTCGAGTGAAAGCAGATAATTAATTCTGCCATTACTTTTGAAAGGAAGAAAGAAAGAAAAAGTTTATTCGTAACAATACAAGTAGAATAAAAGGAACACAAAGAAATCATTACTAGGGAAACATTGACACGAAATGGTCCTTACTCAACATTATCGTCGGCTGTAGGTCTAATTGGCGTAACTGACAAAATACGCAAAATGAGTTGAGTATACAGTTTTGTTCAGAATTTTCCGCTCTTTCGAATGGTATTATTGAAAAAATTCTAGCTTTAAAAAAATGTCCCTTACTCTAATTTTTTTCAAGGGGTTCTTGTCGCATCAGCCTCACAAAAACAATGTATCTGAAAAAATATTAAATATAGCAACAAAAAATGGTGTATTTACCGCCGCCAACTCACTTTGAATAAGGTAAGGATCTTTTCAATCAACGAATTACCCTTACATGGTTAATTATCGAAGAAAAACATAATAAAACTTGCCTTACACTAATGTCTCAGTTATTAAAAAAAATACGCATCGCTTTTACATCAAACGGACTGCAAGTGTTTCGAAATATTTGTCCCTTACGCCGATTTGCATTCCCATAATTTAAGCAGTGCTAACGTTACACCAATTTGATTTGAATTATATTTGAGTTTATTGTCTGTTACGCTAATTTGATGCGAATTGTATTTAGTTTCATTTTGCGTTAAACCAATCTGATTGTGAAACTAATGAATATTTTATCCGTTACCTTTATTTACAAGCACATCATACTTCATAACACAAGATAAGAGCGGACGTGCTTACATTATTGTTATTCTTTTCTATCCCACAACGTCTTTTGAGTGTGAAAGAGAGGATGCGACACACAGCACACGGGCATCAAAACAAAGCTCCGTAATTCGTTAAGCTCAGTGCACGTTCACCTGTCGTTTGGTTTATTAACTACAACCTACCTTCTTACGACATCATGCACGGAAAAAAATTACTTTTAGTAATTTTCGCACATAAATTCCGAAAAACTCAGAGGTGCGAGCCCGGGATTTGAACCCACGACACTCTGCTTGAGAGGCCACGGGTCAAACCACTAGGCTACCACGGCTTTAAATTACTTAACGATATCTAAATATTTTTTCTGTGTTCGTTATCGTTAAGACCTTTCTGATGAAACAATAGGTATTAAACAAAATAAAAATAAACAAAACGGGGGCGAAGCCTCGGACAACAGCAAGTCAATATAAGAATGTTACTTGTGTGTACAGATTTATAGTGCAAAAATATCGGTCACCGGAACACTCGATGGATGATCACATTGATAGAATTGTAATTAACGTAAATGAAAGCACTGACGAATCTAACGATAATATGTCTGACTGTGACTCAGATTATGAAATGGAAAATTTTGAAAATATCGATCCAAATAATCCAGTAGATAAAATAACAATGTAAAGTACCTATAAGTATACTAACGGGCCTAGTATGAAAACCTTCATGTCGTTTGCATCCCTCTCAAATGCATATGTATGTATGCATGTATGTATGTATAACTCTTTATTGTACATAAAACACATGAAAAAGGTAAATACAGAACAACACAAATGTACAAAGGCGAACTTATCCCTACAAGGGATTTCTTCCAGTTGACCTTAGAACGATTGACAGGACACAGGTATTAAGCAAAATATAAAAATATTTACTTACATACAAATTTTCATAGTAGCCCCATAAGTAGATGTTGTTTTTAAGTAGGCAGGTATTGAGTTTTATTCTTGTAAACATTTCCCAATAAGCTTTATTTTGTTGTATACTTACTTTGTTTTAAAGTGAAGATAAAATGCTTTGATTTTAATTTGTTTATAATTATACTTATTATAATTATACTTATGACAATAGAATATTCGCGGGTGGTAGGGCCTTGTGCTACCACCATCTTACTCGCTAATCCTATCGCTAAGCAGCAGTGCTTGCACTACTGTGTTCCGGTGTGGAGAGTAAGACAGCCGGGGAAATTACGGGCACTAGAGGCATTTCATCTAAGTCCTCTAGGTTGGCAACGCATCTGCAATCTCTCCGGGGTTGCGGGTGTCTATGGGCAGTGGTGATCGCATACCATCAGGTGACCCACTTGCTCGTTTGCCTTCCTATTTACATAAAAAAAGTTCGAAGTTACTGAAGGTGTTGTAACATCTCTATATTATACAATAACATTTTTCACTTTGACATCACTTCATCACTACATAGTATAAAACAAAGTCGCTTTCTCTGTCCCTATATACCTATGTCCCTATGTCCCTATGTATGCTTAAATCTTTAAAATTACGCAACGGATTTTGATGCAGTTTTTTTAATAGATAAAGTGAATCAAACAGTAAAGTTCCATATTAATGGATATGAAAACGTCACTCATTTAATAAAATCATTGATTGACAGTTCGGGTGACATCGTATTCCAATTGAGATCAGAGTTTTCTACTTCGCTACATCTCACTACATCCGTATTGTTGATCAATAGATAGTAGGTAAAAAATATTTACCGCCAATGATGCGGTATGGGTAAATTATTTACTTATACATATTGTTTTATTTGATAACAATAAAAATAATAATAAATTGTTTTATTCCAATCAATCGAAGTCAACTCTTACAATATACAAACAATAATATTGCACGTAAGGGGCAAAAACAACCACACACACTCTTCCAATACATTTTTATATGTCTTAAATGGTTTAAAAAACCAAAAAACAATTTAAAAATCGCTTTACACTAAAAGGGTGTACATCTTTTTTGTTCAGGAATCGCTTTATATTATTTTGTCTTCATGTTATTTTTTTCAACCATCGTCATACACTACTTTGTATTTCATGCATTTTTTTCATAAACTCCTATGCACCATTTTGTATTCAATGCTTTCTTTTCGTCAATCCCTGTACACTATTTTGTATTTCATGCATTTCTCCAAATAATCCTTTACCCTGTTTTTGTCATTATTGTTGGTTCCAACGTAGAGGTCAATTCCACGTAAGGGGCAAGACTGCAAAATACTTGGCATGTAAGGGACGTTACTGTCGAAACAAATTGATGTAAGGGAAATCTAATTTCTAAAATAGCCGCAACACTTTAATAAATGTTACACATAAGGATAGAGCACTAAAATCTAAGATTATGTGTGAAATCCGATCTAAAAAAGATTCGTTATAAAAAAAGTTATGAGCCATTTACTCCGAAAAAAAACTTTGATTGGCTCTCCTGAAAAAACGTATTATATCAGTTACGCCAATTAGACCTACAGCCGACGTTATGCAGTCCTTCAGCCTGCACGGTCTTCCGATCTGGGATCACCGGATGAAAAAATATTATAAAAAAATAAAGATTAATCAACATAAAAATATAATAAGTGTAATAATAAATAAAGTTAAATTAATATTTAGATATAATTTGATTAATAATTAGAAATAGTTGTATGGCCACTAAAACCTTTGGCTTTGCCTTTTACTAAGTTTGTCGTAAGCTCATGATGCTAGCATGTGACATGCTGCTAGCATGTGACATGCTGCGTATGCTAGACAACCAGTAACTGCACTTGGTTCTAATATTGCAATGCGCGTAATTTTGAAGAGCACATAAATTGTTTAGTATTAAAGAGCGGGGAGGGGAGACAAATTTTTGTGTATGAAGCTACTTCCACTTTCTTCTATTCTGTGATCAGGATCATTAAAAGGGTTAACTTCCGTATCCCTGTTGATAATAGAAAGTCCGTAACACTTTTTCCTTAGAATGAATACAAATCCAACTTAATCGAAAAAAAACCGACGAAAATAACAAGTTGGCGTTAACAAACTTTACTTCTCGAAGTATTTAACTTTCTTCACGAAAGCACGAAGAGAACCGGTCAGACTGTAAATATGTTTTATGCAGCAAAAACTAGTCCGTGTCTCACATATGACACGCTTTGCATTTTAGCTCGGTGTTCGTGTCGCAACGGAACATGGGCTATAAATTGTTGCGAAGGAAGCTCCTGCCATGAAAGAAATCGGTTTAGCAGTTTCGTCGAAATACCTGCTTACAAAGGAATTTATGAGTCACAAGAACTCCTTTTGAACTCGGTTTGCTGGCAGGCAAATTGAAGAAGCAGTTCGAAAATAGGTACGGATTATAAAATTTTGAATTTGCAAAATCTAGGGTTGAATTATTACTTATTTATCCTTGTTTGGGGCATTTTTTGGAATTATCTGTGCATAAAAAATGTTCTCTAGTATTATTGACGTTGAAATTGTAAGCATGCGTAACTAAAACTCTATTAATAAACGTGTACCTATGTATTTGCTGCCGGGCTGATACTGCTGATAGCAGATTAAGAGCTATGCATTTTTTCCTGTTAACATTTTTACTAAGAGGATTTTATCAAATACTTACGTGCTTTTTACACTTTAAGCATCGGAATGTTTTGCAATTTATTAAATTAACTAGCTCATGTGACGAGAATTTGAAAAATCCGTATTAGTCCATGTAGGGTAGGTAAGGTCTTTGCCTTGCCTACGTCATAAAATGTAACGTTGTTGATATTATAAAAAACTTCGCTATCAAGAGTTGACTTTAATTCTCTCAGGATTAAGATAATATATAATCCTCGTTATCCACATCACTCATCATCATCATTCTTTGAGATTATGTTTTCGTTATTATATGTACTTACTGAACAGTATGTACCGAGAGGATTTTCGATAATACTCAATCAGGGCGAAAAAAAAAGATAAAATTTCACCCGAAAATGGATGTTGAATTTGAATCGTTAAATCCACTTTAATTCCCTTTATGTTTAAAACAACAGTTCAGTTAAGAGTTATTTTACCAAAAAATAAAAGGTATCTACCAAGAATTTCTAAAGATTAATAAAGAACGTTTGATAAATGAGCTCTAAAACCGGATTATTATCGTGAACATGACGTCTATCATTTCACACTGCGCTTGACGCATTTTTTTACTTTACAAGAGTATAAAAACTAGCGAATACGAAAGTAATTTGTAGAATATTTCTAGTATTTTCCATCTTAATGTCAGCGTGATAATTTTAACTTGTCAATTTAGTGCGACATTGAGGTTACAGCTCTCTTCGCCGAAACTCTAGCGGTCATGGTAGCTGGGTACATCCAACTCATCAGTGTCGGTTTCAAAGCACTTTATGATAGGATAGGAGTTGCCTTTTAATAGTATTTGCAATTCATTTCTTTCATTCATTCATTTTCAAGTATCACACCCATAAGAGTGAGTGAGACAGCAAGACAAATCCGAATGGCACTAAGAGTTCACGGATTGTATGAGGTATGTAAAGCATTTTAAGAACTGTTTATTTATTTGTAAATTTTATATTTTTCACATTATTGGATTGCTGACGTTAAGCAGCAAAGCTTATCATGTAATTACTAGCACATGAAATAACTAATCTGTAATCCTCTCGAGTGGCGGGTAGTGATATTTACTTACCATTAGGTATACTAGGTGAAAAACTTAAGTAGGTAAATCACTTGTTGTACCTAATGTGTGCGAATAGAAAAAAAATTACGTTCCAAATTAGAAAAATGACTTAAGTCCCATATCAGTTCTGTACACTACTACATAAAACAGGTCATTTACTTAAGTTTTTCACCTATAACACGTTAGTTTTCCAGCATATTTTTTTACAGGAGTGAAAGAACACGCTAACTATCTCCTGGCATAGTGCTTTGTGGTGTAGGTACTACTAGTCTCATTCCATTATGACTTCTGTTCCGTTCATTTAAAGCGTAATGTCACTCAAAAAGTATTCCCACCTCGCACAGTTCCGGAAAGTTTCGGTATACGAGCATTTTCTCAATTTCAGTTTGCAACAAAATCAGTTTATTTTCCAACTGACAAATTGAATTGAACTAAACAAAGTACAATTTTCCTTTGAGAATAACCTGACAAAGTTTCACGGAGAGCGATACTGAATAACGAGTAGGTATAATGTTTAAGTGGGCTTATGAGTTGTATAGTCTCGTCAGATGGTTCGCCGGGATTCGTCGGCAGGTGTGTAACTAGATTTCCGTGTTGCGAAATCGTTTTCCGCGCGGTAATTTACTTGTGCGCGGACCGGTATGTTTCAATTACGGGGGTAGCTCGCCGGACGTCATTATTTCCTGGCCGTCGGACTGCCTGATCCTGCATCGAGACAACTCCCGGCCACCTCTCGCTGCATCTACACTTACCTACCGGATATTCGTTAAAAGTATCGAGTTCCTTTTTCATTTCAAAATTCCTTTGCTTTAATGGGTTAAGTTTAGGACGGCCCACTTTGGACAACAACGGTCACATAACTAATTTTGGTATTTATTTTATCTCCTCCGAAAAAGCCAAAGGTTTTTAGCCCATGCAACCACATCGATTTTGTATTCGTCTCTTTTAATTAAGTTCATTTCAGATTGTTTGCCTGTTTGTTGTGCCTATATGCTGGTTTGGTCCGAAAGAAAAATTTGCGAAGGCCATCATTATGCTAAGTTGTCACCATTTCAAGACTATTTGTCCCTACTTCGTAATTTCTTGTTTTTAATTTCTTTATTAACATCTAATCAACTTTTACTTTATTTTCATGATAAATGAATTGGTTCGAAACACGTTGAGCTGGGCACCAAGCACAACTGTTCCTTGTCCCAACGACTGACTATTTTGAGTATTACGAGTAGTATGTAGTATCATTTTGAAACGTCGGATATTTCTCTTCAATTTAAATTGAGAAAAATAAGAAATGTAGTTGAGATGGTGAGTAGAAAGTCCGTGTGCACGGGACCGTTCCAATTACAGAGCGGCAGTCATTATTTCCGCTGCCATGCGATGCTTTCTATGCCGGCACTCGGCGCT
Source organism: Pandemis heparana (assembly GCA_963854515.1). Classification (NCBI taxonomy): domain Eukaryota; kingdom Metazoa; phylum Arthropoda; class Insecta; order Lepidoptera; family Tortricidae; genus Pandemis; species Pandemis heparana. Next base: position 10,663,694 of record OY978010.1, read on the forward strand.
GCCTCGCTGACCTCCCGAAATTCACCTATGAAACTCTACTCTAATAAAACCTCCCCTGCCTCCCCCGCGGAACCTTTCCACGAACAGGAGAGGGGTGTTCTAGTGCAATGCGGTAGATTCTCATTTGTTTGACGCTTTATATCTTTCCGCTGAATATAGTGAATTATTTGGGCAATTCATGGCGAGTTCTTCATAATTCTGCGATACCGCTAGTAAAGAATTGGCCTCGTGCATGCACTTGCAATTGGCATACACTACGTTTGTTGTTCTAGATAATTTACTTGCCTATAGACGCCTTGGAATTGATGACTTGCTATACCTACCTATACATATTACGTATTTAAACATACTTTCGACTCATTAGACATTGTGATGGTGATTTATAATGAGTGTGGCGGCAAACAAAGGGACCACAATGAGATTCCACATACGCCATTGTTTTGTTCTTTTATTGAAGCCGATGCTCGTTAAAAAGTTTCGTTATTATGAAACGATATCACGTGCATTCGCTTTTCATCGCGAAACAAACCACGAATTCTAATTAATTTTCGAGGCGTATTCAGAAAGGAGTCGCGAAATAATGCCAATTAAAGAATTTACCGCAAATATTTAACGTAATAAGGGAAGCCATGGAGACGTCACCAGGTACCGTATCCAACCATTTATATTCTACACATATACATCTACGGCCGCTAAAACACTTGACAACGATTTGCCGTCGTATAGGATACGTAGCTGGTGATATTATTATTACCATGGCATTGTAGGTTAGAGCCTTAAGTATCGCCATTTTGCAGTCACAGATTTTTATTGTGATCCTTGTGTTTTATGTTTATTGCAGACCATTAAACATGAGAGGTCGGGGTAAGTAGACAATCATTGATTTTCTACTCGAACGTGAAAGCTATTGGCGACACAATGGGTCTCCTCGAACACAAATTACGGGTACTTACTGCAGTGCGTACTCGGGTACTTCGCTGAGACCGGTCAATGTCAAGTGCTTCATCAAAACGCAAAACATTAGATTGAAATGGATTCGCTAGGTCATCGTTTGCGCATTCGGACTTCACTGGCAGCAGTAACGAGTATTCAAACTCGTACTCTTCGTATTATATTCCCTCTCTCCTAGAATTTGACAGTTATCTTGTACAAATGAACAGACGATTATTCGCACTGATTTACTTTTTTTAAAAGAATCTGTCTGCAAAGAAATACCTACCGTTTAATTTTAATAAATAGCTAAGCTATTTTTGCTTGTGGTAAAACGAACAAATTTTGAAAGTATCGTTACAATTTTAAAATTTGCATGGAACCCGGAATGGGAGTTTTTATTTGTTTTGAAGTTTAGAAGCAAAGGATATGGTTCTCCCTGAAGTAACGCATGAGCAATTAATAAACTTAACTATATTTATTGCGTACGTCTATCTTTTACAGAATAAATAAGTTTTAAAGAGACATATACAGCGAAAATACGAGTCTTTATATCAAGTTGTTGCGGCCAAACCTAGGCTAGTAATGTGTTTTTAATTAGAAAAATATTTTGGCAATAGCCGGTTCGGGGAGGAATGAGGCTGCTCGCTCTACCGTACCCCGCTAATTGGTTATACACGAAGTTAGAAAAATATATCTCTTCTCCCTAATTTTATTGTTTAGTGTGAAATCATAGATACTGATATTTTGGCGTATGGAACAGCGTAGTACGTAAATTTATCAGAATTGATGTTGCAAGGGATCAAATAACTATCTCGGGAGCCACAACCAGCTCTCTCTCAAGATGACATAAGAGGGTAGCGACTAAGAAGTTGTGTCGTTTCTAACTTAATTATTATCGTGAGTTAGCCATTTATTGTTTGGTTTACTTAGAGCGAGTTGCACCAAGCTATTTACCATAACCGACAATTTTTGACAGAAACCTCATGATATAATTTGTTAAAATCGGCTGCTATGGTTAAAGTCGATAACATTGGTGCAACTCACACTTAACGTTATTTGTTACATGATTCTTCGTACACTTAGCTACAATCAAATCTATATTATTTGTGTCGTCGGTCTATAAATACCATTTTCGGACGTCGTAGCACATATTCGGTCTCAAATAAATTAAGTGGAGGCGGACCCCATAAAATTGACTGACACGCTGTAGCGGAAACAGGAGATTGGATCTTTTTGGACTGAAACTAGATGATTTGTCTGATATGAGATGTACATCATCGTCAGGGACGTCGCCCTGAGTGATATAGTTTGGAACTTGACATTATGTTATGAAAGTAAAAGTGAATTGATTGAAAATCGAATAGGCACGAATAGCTTTATATCGGGAATTTGTAACAAGGCTTGTACACGTCTTAGATATTTTTTGCAATACTTCAGGAGATAGTTCGGTTAGATTAATTAAACAATCTTGTAACGGTTTTTCATACTTATATTTAATTTTTATTCAAAACGAAGTCTCTCGTTGACGCCGTACACTTTCAACATCACTAAACGACACTGAAAATTAGAACAAAGATCTCCGAAAAGTAAAACTATGCCCGGGAATCGAACCTGGACCCTCATCATTCCTTGATACGTGCTATACCGCTACACCACCTATAGCAGGTTTTTCTGTTACTAGCTGTCACGTGACCTTGTTACTATGTGATTTTTTGTCGCCCAGCATCATCTGTTTGAATGATGTGTCTGTACGACACAATTACAAACTCCCGTGGTACATCTACTGCTCACCAGGGACGAGAGAAGGCGCTATTTTTCAAATGATAGGTACTATCAAATGAATCAAGTATACATTTTTTCGATTAATACATAAAAACATTTATAACCACATATTAAAAATTCTGAAAAACATTTTCAGGGGTGTTTAATCAAACTGACCAGGAATTTGGATTCTGCATTAATTTTAAGACACAGTGTATAATGTATACACAGTGTCTCTTACAGTCTTTCTTATTTAACCCTACTAGTCTATATTATTATTACTAGCTTCTGCCCGCGACTTCGTCCGCGTAAAATTAGCAATTGAAATGTTTATAGCTATCCCGCAGGAACTATGCAATTTTCCGGGATAAAAAGTAGCCTATGTTTCAATCTAGTGTACCAGCTATCTCCGTTCCAAATTTTATCCAAATCCGTTCAGTCGTTTCAGCGTGAAGAAGGAACAAACATACACACTCACATCGTCACTCACAAACTTTCGCATTTATAATATTAGTAGGATAACGAAGTACAAAAATGTACTGCACTAAACTTTACTATCCTTGCTTACTTACTTATTTACCCATTAGTAAATTTTCATACGCTGTTACTTAATCCTTTTTATAGCATCTTAGTAATTAGTTACGGCTTGAATAGGACGACAAGCACTTGACTTGTTACTTCATGGTGACATTTAGTACAAGAGCATACAATCAAACAAAACACGCTCGCTCGCGATACTGTCGAGCTGCTTTTGTTTCTAGCTGTAGTCACGTTAGGGAGTTTTGCGTGGGTTCGTCAGTGTGGCGAGCTCGTTACAGCGACCGCGGCCACAGATCGACAGCGAGTTCTTGTCTATGCCGACGCCTCATTAGACCGAACACATGGGAAGCGGAGTTGCGAATAAGAGGATATGCCTCAATCATGGTGTAGTTTATTTTGTGTTTATAGGATACTAGCTTCTGCCCGCGACTTCGTCCGCGTAGAATTAGCAATGATTTAACATGTTTATGCAATTTTCCGGGATGAAAAGTAGCCTATGTTTTAATCTAAGGTCCCAGCTATCTTCGTCCCAAATTTTATCCTAATCCGTCCAGGCCTTATACTCCGAAATCCGATTTTCGAAGTTCGTTTCGTGCCGTTCCCCTCTCACTAATAGTTATTAAAATGAGAGTGAGAGGGACGGCGTGATACGAACTTCGAAAATCGAATTTCGAAGTAGCCCCCCAGTCGTTTTAGCGTGAAGAAGGAACAAACGTACACATTCACTCACTCTCATCGTCACATCGTCACATCCTCACATCGTCACAAACTTTCGCATTTATAATATTAGTAGGATTGGACGTTCCAAATAAAATGCCAGGAGTTTCTCAACTTATCTTTATTGTTGTTTTACATCAAGTTTAAGCTACAAGTTTGGTTGGGAAACTCCGCAATGTCTTTTTGTCCAAAATTCCTCAGTGTCTTAAGACGAACCAATGTGTGTTGCCAGGACGTTATGATCCGAGATGTGGTGCGTCACTATAGGCCTTATAAATAGGCTCAGAGTTGCTCAGCGAGCTATGAAGAGAGCTATGCTTGGGCACGCAGAACAGATGGTCGTTAGGGCCGAAAGGTTATCGAGTGTAGACCGCGGATCGGATCGGCAAGCGCAGCGTAGGACGTCCACCAACGAGGTAGACGGATGACCTGGTTAAAGTCGCGGGATGTGGGAGGCCTATGTTCAACAGTGGACATTCTCTGGCTGATATGATGAAGTTACAGTTTCGCCGCACTGACGCTCTTTTTTCTTCCCGGCGTGACTACAGCGAGTAACAAAGGACGATCGGCAGTTTTGAGTGAGCGAGCGTGTTTTGTTTTATATCTACATTATTTACCAATGTTTTGTTCGTTTGACTTACAGATTGTTAAATATGTCATCTTAAAGAATTTTTTGACATTGGATAATATTTGACTAGATAATTGTTATGATTTATTTAATGTAATTTAATATGCCTTGACGATCCTTATTGGAGATACAATTTATTCAAATGTTATTAGAATTATAAAATTGACATAATTTTTTTGCACAACTTATTATTTTTGACAATTGTATTTTATTTTATTGTTTCATTGTTTATAATTTTTATGCGCTTATTATTATTAATTTTTGACGATCTCAACAGAAATGCTTATATTTGTGGCATGCATGTTTTTATATAATGTAATTTTTGTTGATGAATAAATAAATCTAAATCTAAAATATCGAAGGTTTCTCAGATTTTTTTTGGAATATTTCAGCTGGTGCTTGGGTAAGTTTGACTGAACACCTGTACAGTCACCAGCATAAATAAGTGATCAATTTTGTACCTTGTCGCTTTCAGTCGTTTCAGTCGATTTCGTATGGTTTTCAAACATGACTTTAAAGTGACAAGGTACAAAAGCGATCACATATTTATGCTGGTAACTGTACAAAGATTTTTCATTAAAATTTTTGATTCAATATTCAGTCCCACCCTTGACGCGGTTCACTTTGAACATCAATCAATGGAAACATTTTGTCAATTATGACATGTAATAACTATAATTATTATGAATAAATGAGTATGACTATGATTTCAAAATCCTGAAATACATTATACAAGGCTATTTAATGAAACTAACTAATATGCCGGAACAATTTTAAGATACCCCGTTTTAATAATTATGTTAATAAGTCATCCGATATTCGTTGTTCTGGGGGTCGCAGCAACCCCACGTGTTTGTAATTAGGCGTCGGTGGCGGCCGCACAATGATGCTTGTTGCGCCCTTCAATACGATATGACGGCAGGTAATTAGGGGGTTTATTTAATGTCACTGTTGCTAGTGCAGTGCACGTGTTCTCTGTGGCCAAGTGACATGAGCTCCGAAGTCTTTCGATCTCTACAAAACTGAATTAGGTAATGTTATCGGACCTTTTCACTGCAAATATCATAATGACAAACTGTATACCTGCCAAAAAAAATTGGGAAATCGTTTGAGGAAAGGTTCCACACAGGTAAGCTATTTAGTTTCTTCGACCGTACATACGCCAGTAGCATTTCCGCTGGATCACGTGGTTTGTCATAGGCTTCCACACAATTGTATTCCATTCTCTAAGGCGTCATCGATAATAAAAAGTGGCTTTATTTGACTGATCTTTTGGGGAAGTTTTGAACGAAACTTCTCAAATGAGTTCGCGTTGAAGTGCTAAATACAAAATAAATAAGCAAACAAATATATTGACTTACTCCCAAACTAAGCAGTTTTTATTATGGGTACCTTACTTTAGGTACACATACTTACTTAAATCTAACTAATATTATAAATGCGAAAGTATGGATGGATGGATGGATGTTTGTTTGTTACTCAATCACGCCAGAACGGTCCAACGGATCTGGATGAAATTCGGCACATAGATAGAGAAAAGTCTGGAATAGCGCACAGGCTACTTTTTATCCCGGAAAATTGCGTTGTTCCCAGGGGATAGCGATAAATGAATTTTTTGCAGACGAAGTCGCTGGCAACAGCTAGTAGATAAATAAATACTTAAATACATACAACATCCAAACCTGGGTGCGAAAATTCATATTCATCATACGTGTGCTATCCCGTAGGGGGATTTGACACCAAATACCGGGACCTCTAGCTTATAGTCAGAGTCACTGACCACTAGGTTATCCGGGGTCGTCAAATAATAATTTATATAAAAAAAACCATGGTAAAATAAATCTATAATCTATTCTAATAAATCTATTTTATGGCAAAGTAAAGGTATGGTTAGGAATTGAACCCGGATTCTTATCAATCCGCGATGCGTGCTTTAATGCTGCTACGTCACCCACAGCACTGCAGCAGGTAGCCTTCGAATTTTTCCATCTGCACCAGTTGTCATTTCATTTGTACGTGCATTTTATCGCCAAGCGTCACAAAAATCGGGAAGAAAGTTATTAATTCATTAAAATAAAATGGTAAAACCAATATTGTCAACAAAATAGGTATGTTTGGAGCTTAGACTTCACTTGAACATGGAAACAGTAGTTGGTTGCGTTAAATGAGAGGCTGTTTTAGTAAATTATAACTTCAGAGTTTGGGTTTCGCTGTTTTGATACATTAAAGCGTGTGCTCGGAAGCGGAGGTTTAATTTGATGTGTTCAGAAGGACTATTAAATTTTACTAACACTAAACAACAAAGTTGAAATTTGTAGCACATGTTGATCCTACGAAATCTACGAAATGTTGCTTGGTTTAAGTAATGCTGAGTTTTAGTTAGAATGAGTGTTAAGTGTGAGAATTTCGATGGAAGCCAACTGATGTCAAATAATTCGTCATCGTCATGTAACCAGATCTGAACATCACGGAAATCGTCTAGAACGCGTTTGCGTTGACGTTTCATTTAACTAGTTACTAAAGGGAAATCCGCAGGGTCACTAACGTAACTAAACGTCAACAAAGAGTTCATTTGATATATTTTAATCCAAAGTCGTTCGAGACGTATTTTGTGATCGAAAAATTTACATTAAGCATTCATTTTTGTATGTTAAACATACATATATACGATTGTGTGGCCGGTAGTTTTGCGCCTTGACCATTGACACGTGACATTTCTTTAGCTTATGTGAATCACATTTATTTGAGTACTTAATTTCATTCTATTGACAGTAAAAGCAACTTTATCTAAGTAAACACTGATGTGGTGGCAAACCTTACGAAACTCATGCAAAAAAAGAAACCACTAACGTTTATTTTGCAAATAGACCGCCAAGAGCTCTTTTACACATCTTTTGTTGATACTACCAGCGCATTCGGAAAGACAATCATTGCCATTGCATCATTAAAAGTATTCTTTTTAAAACAAATACTATTATACAATATTTAAATCTACTTAATTTTATGTGTTGTAATTTTAGATTTGTTGGTTTAAATAAATGTTTGAACTTGACTTCTAATACATAGCTTTATACTTTACAATCCACTTCATAAGATAGGTTCTCCACAAATTACGGTGCGCCATGAAATGTATAAAAACCACATGCGCTAACCTAATGTAAGAACGTACAACAAAGCGCTATACAGGCACGCGTGACATCGCGGCTTCCATAGTTAACGAAGTCGCCCAACAAACCTGGGTTTAATGATGAAGGCTTTTGGCCTCCGCTAAACACAGGGCTTTTGTTCTTACTTCATTAAATATTCCAGCGACGCAGCGAAGCAACGCACGCTGAGAAATTGGGCCGGCAGCAGCTTGCAGTCTAAATTTGAAGTAAAAACTAGGACCTAAATTTGCGTTTTCGTGCCGCTTACCTTTTTATTTGGTTTAAAGGCCATCCAGTAAACTGCCGTCACCAAAAAGTTTTTTTTGCTACAATAATTTTACCCTGGGACCTTACCATGACGTCTTAATGCGATTCCGTTTAGGTTCGCTCGCTGTCAGATTCATACTAAAAATGACAGCTAAAACTTGAACTGAGTCGGAATTAGGACGTCATGGTAAGGCCCCTGGTCATGATAAACATCGATATTTATATAATCTAACTAATATTATAAATTCTCAAAACTCCTGTGTATATTTCTAACGTGCACAAAGAAGTATTAGAAGATGACATCAGGGAGTACATACTACAAAGAACGAGCGAAAAAGTGTCACTTATTAAAATAAACATGCGAAGACCGAGGGAATAATAACTCTTACAAGATGTTTGTCTCCAGTAGTAAGCTTGAAATGATTATGGACAGCTCCTTGTGGCCAGCAGGTGTCGTGTTCAGGCGTTTTGTGAGCTTTAGAGACGCACAGAATGGTTCCGGGAACCGCAAACGAGTGGTTGAGGCAACTGTACCTGCTGTTTGCTCTCATTAATCATGTGGACTAGTCAAAAATTTGATTAGAGCCGTAGTTTTGAAGATATAAACAGACTTATACCACTTTCGAGTGATGTGCTTTCAAAAATCGCCCCCCTGACTCTCATCCTGAATTTAAAAGTAAGTTAAATTTAAAAATACAAAGTTCTATGAAAAGCGACCGTTTATTTTTGCTCTTAAATATATTTGATTATCTCTAAAAAGCATCACAAAATATTGTACAACCCAGAGCAAATCGAATTTGATTTAAAACTGTTTAACAAAATTCCCGAAGGTACCCAAGGTGTTACTGATACGTCTGTGATATAAAGCTTTTAATAGAAGATTAACCCAGTTGCAAACTAAACTCAAACTTCGCACGCGTGCTTTAAAAATCTAATTAAAAGAAACTTCGTGAAGTAACCTTGTTTGTCATTAAATATCCTGAGAAAAACTTTTTGCACAAAATTAACGCTGCAGTTATCCAATTAGTCGTAATAGGGAAGTTCGTGGAGGGTAGTTTGGAGTGGAGTACGGAGTGCTGCGGAGCGCCAGTGAGGGCCGAGATTGCTGCGCAGCACCACGGAGCGCAACGCAGCGCCGAGTAAGCGTGGCGGCTCGCACGCAACCCCCACCAGTTTATCTCTTTTTCATCTCCCTGGCATTTCGTTACCCTTAATGAAATCCAGTCAAAGGAATGAAAGAATTTAATTTAAGACGAATCAGAAAATATTCAGCTGCTGCTCGCTAGTTATAAATCATTTGAATGCTAATAAATTCGACTAGCCCCCGAGCCCCAGGTGGAAACGGAATTTCTTTTGGCTCCTTCTTTGTTTTCAGGGAAAATTGAATAATTTTCTTCTCTTTATTATAAAATTCTTTCATAAAGCCACCGGTGGCTCTGGGGATTTTCTTTAATATCATAATGGGATATTATTTTTCACGTGGTTCAAGTTGACTCAAAGAAATGTGTGGCTTTTTTGTGTATAATTCCTTTATTTTTATCGTTACCTGTTTTATGTGGTACTAAATAAGATATTGACTGCCGGTAAATCCGCGCTCTGTAAAGCGGACCGGGAATAAATTTCGATTTAACGTTAAAGCTAAACCTGTTTAATGTATGGCGATCAAAGGCGAGCAAATACGGCATTTTTAAATGGTTTTTGCGTGGCATTCCGCCTTTGGAATGTGGGTTTGTGTATTTTTACTGACACGCTCTGTATTGACTGTACCTACGTTATTTGACTGTTAATATTTTGTAGTGGCAATTTCAATATAAAATGCACAAGCAATTAAGCATTGGGTGCGTGGGAAAGAATTGAGATGGATGCGTGTACCAGGGTTGCATAGGGCGCGCGGCGGTGCAGCGTCGCGGCTCAGTTGCTGACGGGGTTCCGATCGCGCCGGTCCTCTACGCCGTAGCGCTCTACGCCGCTACGCCGTAGCCGCTACGAACATTGCAAGTTTGAACTTGGTGTTTGTTTGACTGTGCTTAACACGTGTTTATCTTGTGAAGCGCGTAGTTTGTTAACGAATGGATTATTAGAGTTGAGATTAGGTAAGTTTGTTTTTTTTAAGATACCTATGTTTTTTTTATAGCTATTTGAAATTTGAATGCGACGACGAGCACCCGAGTATAGTTAGTTAATTACATTTTTAAATTAAAATTAACTATAAGTATTATGGAATATTTTAAAGGCAAGAAAAAACTTAAATATTATACACTGACTTGATACAAAGTTCTATCAAAAGCAAGCCGTTATTTTTGCTCGTGAGTATAGCATAATTTTGGGTTCTTGTAGTAATTTTGTAGGTACGTCAATATTTTTTTTTTCAAAACAAGCCTGACAACCGACTCTTTAGTTTAATTAAATTGACCGAGAAAAATGATAAAAAAAAAACTATGAAACAAGTTTAATATTAAATTACCGTGTTATTATGTGGTGGAAATTAACACGGCCAAGCGTTTGACTAAATGGTAGAAAAAAAAACAGATAAGTCTCGATAAACTGCAGTTCTAGCAACGCTGCTTATTATTGCACACACTCTTACGACTCTTCCTATTAAGGCACTTGTCCCACCGCCGGCGAGTAGCGAGAAGCGAGTGTTTTTAGGATGGAACTTCTGTCGCCCGGTGACAAAAGCGACAACATTTCCATACTAAAAAACGCTCGCTTCTCGCTACTCGCCGGCGGTGGAACAAGTGCCCAAACAGTAAAATTAATTGCGGCTACAAAGATTCGATTACACTGGCTGAGAAAGTGAGCGATAGAGTAAATCGTTTCGCTCGCAAACCTTGCAAATGAGCGAGACAGCATGCGCTCGCACAGTAAAAGTCTACGCCATATGACCCCAGCGTAGTCCTAATACATGAATTCCTTTTCAGTCAACATTTTGTTGATTATTTCTACAAACGTTAATGTTACGATGCGAAAAATTTTCAATCGCAAAATTTATGCGCAAATTACCAAATTTAAAAAGGAAGGATACTTTAAAATCTACAATACAAACAACGCTTAAATACTTAAATACAAACAAACAATACTTAAATATTTACGAGTCAATTTATGTTTATTTTATGTATCATATTTATTTATTTTCAATCTATCTGATACAAGTTGTAGAGCAAACAACTTGCATCAATAACTAGGTTGATCTTCGTTTGTTTCAAACCTTTCTAATATAGGCTATTTTTAGAGGCTCTGCTTGCCTGTTTCTGTATATATTCAAGCGTTCTTTGCGGATGTCCATGTGAAACTGAATGGATATCCTCAGTTAAATAGTGATTCTTTATATTAAAGCCGACAAACGGGCATGCGGTTAACCTTATGTTAAGTAATCACCGCCGCTCATCACCACACCATTAGGACAGCTGGTGAAATTGCGCGAAAAGAGTCGCGACATTAATAATTATTGCAGAATATAGGCCCTCCTATCAACATCGGTTCTTAAGTCTAATCCTACGCGGACGGAGTCGCGGGCAGAAGCTAGTGAAAAATAAGTTGCAGTGCGACCGCGCCACCGCGTCACAAAGGTTGTCTGGTAGAGATCGCTATTAAGCGATAAGACCGCCTATTGTATACTTTGTTCTTTGTTTTTGTATTGTTTTGTACTGATTTGTGGTGTTCAATAAAGTATTTGTATTGTATTGAGTATTGTAAAGTGTCACACTTGCATAGAAAGCAGAATGTGAACTTTATTTTAATGACAAGACACTGAATAAATAGTATTGCTCATTGAAAGACAGCGTTGCAGCTTGACACAATATAAGAGTTTTTAATGATTCACGGTTAAGTTCATTCGAAATATTATAAACGGGATGTGAACCGCGATTACCTTTATTGAGCTCCCGTGGTAACGAGAGTGCACGCAGTCGACGCGCAAGCATGAGGGTAGACAGAGCTCGGTCTACCCAACAATAACATCCACCCGCAATTTCTTCTGTCTACCCGTGATCATGATGCATGCAACTGTATCGAAATATCGGGAGCTCAATAAAGGTAATCGCGGTTCACATCCCGTTTATAATATTTCGAATGACGCAATATAGTCTGAGTGAAATTTTATACCCGAGTCATGGATGGTCGGTTGGTTTGGTCTAACGTAAAGTTTGGTCGAATAATTTGGTCTTAAATTATTTCATTTCGGAAACTAGAACACAACAAAGCACCAGGACCGGATCAAATCACAGCAGAAGTGATAAAGGGTTTGGGTAAAAATGGCATAGCCTGTCTGCACAACATCTGTAATGCTATATGAAGATCTGGACATTGGGAGTTTTTAATGATTCACGGTTAAGTTCATTCGAAATATTATAAACGGGATGTGAACCGCGATTACCTTTATTGAGCTCCCGATATTTCGATACAGTAGCATGTATCATGATCACGACTGAAGAAATTGCGGGTGGATGTTATTGTTGGGTAGATCGAGCTGTCTACCCTCATTCTTCAATAAACGTAATCGCGGTTCACATCCCGTTTATAATATTTCGAATGATCTGGACATTGGCCTGACGACTGGGTTCACTCATCCATACTCCCTCTTCACAAAAAAGGCTCAGTGCGAGACTGTAGCAATTATAGAACAATAGCCCTAGTGTCACATGCTAGCAAAATTCTACTACACATAATTAACTCGAGACTGAGATCCTACCTCGACTGGCAGATACCGCAGGAGCAGGCGGGTTTTGTCAAGAGGAGGGGTACGAGAGAGCAAATTTTGAACCTCCGGCTAATTGTAGAAAAATGCTATGAATACAACACGCCAACATTCATGTGTTTTGTGGATTATCAGAAAGCGTTTGACTGCGTTGAGTGGGAAAAACTCTGGAACGTCCTCACCGAGACGGGTGTTCGGTCTCACCTGGTAATGTTGATTCGCAACCTATACGAGTCAGGGTACGGCACTGTCACGATTGAGGATGTCACCTCGAGATGGTTTAGATTCCAGAAGGGAGTAGGTAAGGCAGGGGTGTGTGATTTCACCGATCCTCTTTAACATATACGGAGAGTATATAAGGCGTCAAACTTTGGAAAATTGGGAAGGCGGCATAAAGATAGGTGGAGTAAAAATATCCAATCTCCGTTATGCAGATGACACCACCCTCTTTGCATCATCTGAGGTGGAAATGAGGGAGATTTTGGACAGGCTAGAAGCGTCGAGTCTCAGTCTGGGCCTTGCCATAAACAAAAACAAGACCAAGCTCTTAGTTGTGGACCGCTTCGCAACCATTCAGCGCACAGACCTCCTACAGGAATATGAAACTGTTGACCAGTTCGCCTACCTTCGCTCTGTCATCACCAATAGAGGTAACTGTGAACCCGAAATACGGAGAGTAATTGGAATGACTAAAACAGCAATGACGCAGCCGAGCAAGGTATGGAGAGACAGGAACATCTCAAATAGAACAAAAATCCATCTGGTCTATGCATTGGTCTTCCCCATCGCTCTCTATGGATTAGAAACATGGACGTTAAAAGCCACCGACAGACAAAGGATTGACGCCCTTGAGATGTGGTGTTAGCGCCGTCTGTTATGGATTCCATGGACAGCCTACCGCACTAACAAATCGATCTTGGAACAGCTAGAAATAGAGAGTGCTCAGCGTCTGTCTGCCTCCTGCACACAGCGTATCATGCGATACTTTGGACACATTGCTCGCAGAGATGGTAACAACATGGAACGCCTGATGGTAACAGGGAAAGTTGAGGGTAAAAAACCCAGAGGCCGGAGCCCAAGACGTTGGTCTGACCAGATCTCAGAACAGATTAAACAACCAATCAGCGCCGCTCTCCGTCAGGCAGCTGATCGTAACCGGTGGAGAGTAGCTGTCGACATGCTGAAGCGGAGTCACGATCCTCAGCAATGAGGGAGCGATTGAGAAGAGAAGAGAAATTATTTCAGCTGAAACTGAAAATATTTTAGAAAATATTTTACACAGGCTTTGTAGATTACATTGGGTTAGGTTAGGTTTATTTTATAACTTTGCTGAAAATTCGATGGTTTCAGAATAAATTCAGTTTAGATCAAACGATCATTCGACCGAACATTACATTAGACCAAACAGTTATTCGACCATCCGATGTTGACCCGTATTTAAGTACGTAGTATTTATCTACATAATTATGTTTATCCATTGCCTAGTTTTCATAGTACGAGCTTTGCGCAGTATACTAGGTCAATTTGGATCGACTGCCGGAGCGTCAACAATGTACGTCTTCCAGCTGATGACGATGATGATGACTAAAACAGAAATTGCAAAATCGCAGAATGATACGCCATATGAACAAGTGAAAATGAAGGGCTAATCTCAAGCTCCAACTTTTAATCTGTCTAACTTCCGCCCACAACGTTGCCCACATCGCTTTTAGGAAATTTATGGGTGTGTTTGGTAAGCAAACATGTAAAAGCTTTGAAATTTAAATTCCCATTGAAATTACATCAGCTATGATGCGTGTTTAAACAAACATATGGACGAACTGAACTTTCCAGGAACATCGTAATTTATATAGTAGGCAGATTTTGAGGGGCGTTTTCGTATAAAGTGGTTTCTTAACCGACTCTAAATTAGGAGGAGGTTTTAAATCCGACTGTAATTTTTTTAATGTCCTTCGATATTTTCAACGGCATTCATTTGTTATTCCCAAGTTAAAGCACCCACTATTTAATAAATAACCCATTGACATCAATGTATAGTTCCGGTGTTTTTCGTCATATTGACAAAATGAATTAGAGCCAATATTTGCAACATCTCTATTTTCATTGTTTTTTTATTTAAATTTTTAAATTAAAATCAATTTTTCACCACATTTACTGATTTTGGTCACGATCTTATTATTTGTATAGTTAACTTTCAGATGTAACGTAAGATAACGTGCAATTGTCATCTAAAGTTGTTGACAATAACAAAGTTCTTCAGTTCTTAATTTAAAACTTAATGCTGTAATTACATACCCCCTTATTCATAAACGCTCTGTAGGCTTCTGCTAACTTAACAATCGTTTGTCCTTATCTGTCACTTTGACATTTACCTTTCACAGATAAGGACAAACGATTGCTAAGTTAGCAGAAACCTATAGAGCGGTTATGAATAAGGGGGATAGTCAAAAAAAAGTGGTGCAGCCTGATCATTTTATTTTAATGGTATATAGACCACAGGATGAAAAGAAAATTTAGCAAGCTCTCTACAGTCTTCAAACTTTAATACCGTCGCGGGTCCGTCTAATAATACAATTCATAATTATGACAGCTAATAGATGAGTTACCATCAAAAAATTATATTCGAAATTCAATAACGACGCAATTGAAAACATTTCATATTTCTGAGTCTATAATTTTAATGGTTCTCTGTATTTTGTTTGAAAAGATGAACATGCTGACAGTTTAATTTTTTCGCTAGGGCTTGTATTTAATTTATAATTAATTTATTAATTTTTGCTTATTCTAAAAGGGCGTAACTCCGATACTATCACAGAATACACACTTATGCCTTTGTCTTTTCTCTATAGAAAAAAAACTGACGTTAATTTCAAATTGTCAATGTCAGGCCCTATTCTCCAATATTCGATTTTCGAGGTTCGCTTCGTGCTGTTCCGCTCACACTAATAGTCATTATTTTGAGAGTGAGAGAGAAGGTATGCAACGAACTTCGAAAATAGAATTTCAGAGTTGCCCCCTTTGTACATTGAAGTTGTCAAAAATACAAAATTATGATCGCTTATTTTTTCTCGTGAAAAAAGCAAAGGCGTTTCACCTATCCTGTGGTAGTTTTGGTAAAATTAGGACATATTTTTAATTAATTTTCATTTTTATAATAAGCGATATTAAAATTATACATATAAACACATTGCAGTGATCAGGAGGCAAAATGCTTTCGAACCATATATACATTTACAGGTGTTATAAAATTGAAAGTTGTCAATTGCATTCTAACCAGCCAGTATTACGATAAAGTCGTTTCTATTTTTTTGTTGAATATAATATAAATACAATCAAAAATAAGACATTTCAATTTTATTACATCACTTACCCCCTTATTCATAAACGCTATAGGCTTATAGGCGATATAGGCCTCTGCTAACTAAGTTATCGTTTGTCCTTATCTGTCACTTTGACATTTACCTTTCACAGATAAGGACAAACGATTGTTAAATTAGCCTATAGAGCGTTTATGAATAAGGGGGTTAGTGAGTATATATTTATAGATTTATTTATGTACATTAACATTAGAATATTGTAGCAAACTGTTACGGGTTCGGTCGCATATTAAACAAATGACGCGCGAGAATGTGCCCCCAAGTGCAAATTAGTTATTTAGTATGCGTTTTGCGACGCCCAATGTTACTTGCTAAAGAAGAATATCTATTTCGGGTAGTTTAGGCAAAAATAGAGTTTACCGACGATGGTATAAGGGTTTCAGGATGTGCAGTGTTTTCGTGGTAAAATTTCTGTTTAATGTTATGGAACGCACGCTTTACAAGTTTAAAAGAAAACCGCTAAGACCACGTAGGTAAGCCGAATCAACACAAAACACTTCTGTAAGATATAAACATAATTATTAAAATAGAATATGCGGGTCACCTACAAATTTGCAGTCGAAGTAAACTTAAAAACTTCAAATAAATCCAAAAACAGTGGTTCTTTGTCAAGGTGTTTGGTAATATTAATTAAGTATAAATAACTCTGCAACAAAATACTGAACATGTGCTATTGGAGTTTTCTTCTATTCTCCAAGTATTACATTTGAAAGAAATAATGAAACAAAAACATATTTATTCCCCTTAAATAAACATAAGTACCTACAAAGTTGTACTGTTGTTGTTGTTGCTCTTGTTGTATTGTTGTTGTTGTTGTGTTGTTGTAGGTTGTGTGTAAGTTGTAACAAAGAAACAATATGGGTAATAAATAAATGTCTAAAGGACAATTAGCTCAGCAAAGCTGTGGTACGGAACGATTATACTGATTCACAAGTATTTAAACCCAAAAATATTTAAAATGGGTAAATAGCCAATACATAAATAAATATCAGGCAGCAATTCTAATACCCAGTCCCAAGCTCTAATGAGGCTTGTGTTATGGGTACTAGACGACAATATATATTATATGCCTATAATAGATACATCAGACCAAAAACACTAACTTTAAAATTAAAATGTAAAATGAAAACAATCCCTTGGATAAAATTATACTGGATAGAAATAGAGATTGTAATTAAATGCAATAGAATAAAAGTAAATATGAAATACTTTGTGTCTAGAACAAAGCTCAATTCATAGAAGCGTGATTTCATTCAAAGCATTTTATTATAAAAGACCTTTCACCAATAAGTTTTTAATATCACCCTATTGCTCCAATTCAGAAGGCAACAATGAATGTGGAGTTGGAAATTCGTAGTTAATGAAACATTTAATTGCAACTATTTTAATTTAAAACGTTCAGACAAGTAGGTTTGTGTATTTTGGGGAACCCTTTTTAATGAAATGTAAAATGAAATGAAATGAAATGTAGAATTGGTACCTCGAGTTAAACCGAATGATAGTTGTGTGGTTAGTAAAAATTGCTTTTAGAAACTATTCTAATTAAAGTACGTACAGTACGTGTGTCAAGCAAGGCTATAAAGTTTGTTGAACTGCCAACATTATCGCGTTTATTTGTACAGATCACAACGTCATCACGTCGATAGTACGCCACGCCACGCCAGCACTTTCGCCTTTAAACTAATATCAACAGAAAACGTTACCGGTAACGGAATAAGAAGTTGTTATGTTGAATATTGAAGGTAACTTCCCGTCTTTTCACATACATTTCCCTCCGTTGACAGGCGTCGAATTTACTCCTGAGACGTGTCTAACATGTCTGAAAGTTACGCGGGAAACGTCAAGATACGCTCGAGTTACGTTAACTTGTAATAAAATAAAGTTACCCGATGTGCTGACGCCCCGCATATGGTGCACTGTGCAGAATTCGGGGAAGTTGCAAGCGCAAAAATGCGATTATTCATTTAATGTTTGCACGAGTTTCGCCTACGCTGTTATTCTTCGGTTGTGTTTATTTAAAGGCCTTTTTTTTAAAACGATACCGTTTCGCCATATTTTACTAGCGATAAATATAATTCTCCCCCTTATTTGGCTCGTTTAAAAATTATGTGCAACAAAATAGACAATTACTCCTATCACAAAATAGCAAAATGTCTTCGAAAAATATTCACTACATACATAAAAGTATCGTCAAAATTGATCAGACCCCTGAAACAGCCTCTAATAAATACGAGAGCCTTCAAAATTAATTTCCCCAGAAGATTGCACAGCCTAGCTTAAACGAGTTTCATTAATTAGTTTTGTTAAAGCACTTGGTAGGCAGCGGCCACATATCGTCAGATGTCAAAGGAGAGCAATGGCAGCCGCCGTTGACCCTGCCCCGCCGCCGATGCGTCACCCTCGACACTTTATTTTATCACCCACTCGTTCACACTTCAACGAACCGTCTGGACGATATTTCAAGATCCAGGAGATACGAAACAGGCACCGATTAAAATAATTACAACAATATTTTCACGGTGATTCAGTGTGAGATAAGGATGTTTAGAGCTTGCCTCCGAGCGCACGTTTGTGTAGCAACGAGGTTTATTTGCGTATCGCTTCTGGGTAAGGAAAAAAGGGTGTACGATGTGGCGTTGTTTAAACAAGTGAAACCAAAGTAAACGTATATAAACGTAAATGGAATGTTACGTCTGTTATCGGTGTTATTAAAGAAAGAATGAAAAAAAGTTTATTTATAAAAATCACAACATATTAAATAAATAAACACATTAAACATCAGTTAAATAAATTGTCACAAAATGGTCCCAACTCAGCATTTGCTGGCCTTGCAGCCAGCGCTGGTCTTCCACTACCACCGCTGACGAATTCTTAAATAATGGATGGATATGATGTGCCACTTGTTTGCGTTTCGATTAAAAGTACTTAGGTAAAAGAATCGACCAAACAGATCACTTCATATTATGTGTTCCGAAGTACTTGCTAGAGTTTTCGAATATCTCTAACATTTCAATTGCATTAAGATTTGTTTGATTCTAATAAAAACTGTAATGCAACTACACTACTCAAAAGAAAGTTTACAGGTAAATTCAGTAGTGTGGCCTCTATTAATTTCAGTAGTGAGAATCAGAAGTCGATTTAAACTGAATCTGGATGCAAAGTGAAGCTCTGTGGACAGGTACCTTACATGAAGTTTGCACAACTGTTTACAGACTAGCCTTTGACCTGGCAAATCAAGAAGCAAATGTTAAATTAGTTGCATTTCAGAATTAACTGGTTACATTTTCAGTAATTACAACTTCAAATCCCACTTTACTTAATGCATTTGAAAATTGCTGTCAGTTTATATTTATGTATGTCGTTGGGTTTATAATTGTTTCATTTTTACAGTACCTAATTGTTATCAGTGGCGTGGCGTCCATAGAACTCGATTCCCACTGGCTTGCCTATTTTAAAGCAGTTGGGCAATTTATTGGGCAGAATTAGAGGAAAAGGCTAGTTATGTTCCCTTCGGCTATCCTATCGGCGGATATATTTGACGCCACGCCACTGAATGTTATGCCCTTTTTCCTACTACACAAACTCGTTTATGTGTAGACATGTTTACATAGTAATAAATGCCAGCACTAAAGACTGCACAAGACAAACATTTGAATTCATCGAAGCTACCCTCACAATCAGTTATACACAGATTACAGGGTGTAAGAGGCTTTGGTGAGGCCTAATTCCAAGTCAATTGAAAATGTTTCCTACGTGCACACGTATATTGCAGCTACGTGCAAAATACTTCTTCTTTCATTGGTGGCTTTAAGATTAGTGTATTTTGGTCATTTAGCGGGTATCAAGTGCAATGTCCATCCGGATCACATTAATACAGCGCAGTGCTTGCATTGGTGTGTTCTGGAGTAAAGAGTAAGCCAGTGATATTATTGGCATATGGTGTGGTTTATCCTGGGCCTTGGGCTGGCATATACAATTTCTTTTTATCATTAGGTGGATTTGCTCGTCTACCACCCCATTGATGAAATGAACTACGAGTACATGTTCTTCACGCTATCCATCGTGAGGCCAAACGGTAACGCTGGTGATCCCTTTTCATTTCCTGAAATTACTTTGTATCTTTTTATTAAATTAACCCATACCAACATAAATAACAGGTGCAGTTTATCAAAGCACCAAACAGATTTATTTGGAACAAAAGATAAAACAATTTTAATCTCAACCCAGACGTTATTTCGTTTACGGTATTCATTGTGGTAAGCAAACGCTATTAATATTTTGTTTATTACGTATTGCATTTATTTCCAACAACACATTCATTTTTCGCGTTTACGGTGTTGTTATTTTGTTGAATTTTAGTTAATTTTGCCTTAGAATATGTTTTACAAACTTATTTAAATTGTGTGTACTTAGTATTTTTGTGTTGATGTTTAACATAACTTTACCACGGAATAATATCTTGGCACTATGTAGACACTTTATTCTTTGATATTAAAAAAAACCTAGTCAATCGGACCAACCAGAATTCCACTACCAGATTATTGTATTGTCATTTGATTTACTATGCAAAATTTCAGCTAAGTCGGTTAAAGATTATCTGGTTCAAAATTGAGTTCCAAGATTCCACCCGGACAAACATACTTGCATACATAGGTACATTGCAAGTTGAAAGAAAAACTTGTAAAAATTCATTTAAGTACCTATTGTTTTTTGCTTGTGTGGAAATCTCTATATTAAACACGAGATAAACTTCATACACAATTCGCCATCGAGCGTCTTGCAAATGTACGTAACAGATAAGTTACGCAGCAAGACAATGTAGCTATATCTATATCATTGATGGGGTGTACGTGAACGATGTGCAAAGTGGCTACAGTAAAAGTTAAGACTACCGTACGTTGTGCGATCGAGGTTGGGAGCACCTGAGGTGTGCTAACTCCTTTACACAACTTTCAAATGCAGCTGGATCGACTCGCGTGGGATCTGCGGCGTGTATTAAGAGAGAAGGTTTTTTAGAGTATACATCTAACTAAATATTATAAATGCGAAAGTATGGATGGATGGATGGATTACTCAATCACGCCAGAACGGCCCAATGGATCTGGATGAAATTCGGCACATAGATAGAGAAAAGTCTGGAATAGCGCATAGGCTACTTTTTATCCTCGAAAATTGCATAGTTCCCGCGGGATAGCGATAAACGAATTCTTTGCAGACGAAGTCGCTGGCAACAGCTAGTACATACATAAATCAGGTTTTTATCCCTTACGGGGTAGACAGAGCCTAGTGTAAAGATCCAAAGGCTTCGCTTAGCGTGATTATGGGCGTACAGGTGAAAAGAGTAATCAAAATAGTAATGGGTTGCTAACAGCATCGCCGTATTACATGTTTCCTAAGATCTCTTAGAGTATTATGGATAGTAATTTATCACGTTAAAAAAGCCATGGTATCCACCTATCTATTTAACTTTGGCGTTTCGAACTTCTCGAAATTATTGCGTGAAATAAGTAAGTAAAATTGGAATTTGCATAAATGAGCTTTTTGGTGTGGCAATCGTAAAGAATCCTTAACAAACCCAAAATTTAATTCACTTTCAATCGCTAAATTGACTTGAACTTTAACTTCGTAGGTTAGAAAACAGTGTTAACACCGCCAGAAAAAATAGTATTTTTCAGTAAAAAAAATAATCCTAGCAAATTTTGACGTTCGAACCACAGACTAACCTTAATCATAGACACAGCAATTGCAATCGTGTAAACAAGTCAATCGCTTGCCGCTTCCCCCTCGCACCAGGCAGGGAAGCATGCGCTAGTGTGGCAATTAGTTAGACAGCTTGCCAAACAACGCCCCGCTTGGTTGTTTGCCTGAATCGCTTGCCACAACGCACGGATCTAGGCGGCTCAGGTGGTTACTTACAACTTTACCTTAATGGAAACTTAACGCTAACTTATGCGTCCGCGTTAATATGGCACACCTTGCGCTTAGAGTTTTAGCAATGCTAAACTACTGGCTTTATAGCTATGTAGACCGTTCGTCTAGTACGTTTCAACTAACTTTATCCAGTTTCATAAACCCTAACCCCTTTATTCGCAATGGGCTATTATGTCTATCAAGTGATGCACCACTAGACTACAAAACAGGAGTAGAAATGAGGGTGCCACTTTCTTCGATCTGTCACTTTATGTGTCGCGTTATTTTTAATGGCAACAATTTTCCAAGGGAATATTTAGTTCCTCTTTCTTCCATTTTCTACTCAGCAGGGCTAACACGAGCGCGCGTGCTAGTCGTGGCTGGAGTCCAATGTATTAAATTGCACGTTTTAAGACCATTTCCCCCGTTTTCTACTTTAGTAGTATACGGTGATATGCCAAAGATAATAGAAACCGTTCCCTATAATTCTTCTAGACTGTCCACTGTATGGTACATGGAGAGTCATAACATAAACTTCTCTAAAGTTCGAGGTCACCATGTCACCACAATAGTTTACAATTACGTAAGTTGAACATCAGGGGGCGGTTTTTGGAATCACGCGTCTGTGTAAATATCACTCGTAAGTGGTAAATTGTTTAAAAATCGGCCCTCATGGGATGAACGGATATTCTGTAAGGATGGACGGCATTGCGCTGTAAACCAGCACAAAGGACAAGCTAAAGCAAAACAAACACAATGTAAATCTAAATTCAAATCGTATTTCTTTAAATCAGCTAAAAAAGGGGAAGTTCAGACATAATTTCGGGGAGGGGGAATAGATTAGCGCCGAGAACAGACGACGGCGGGCATTTATTGAAAGTCGGGGGGCAGCGCGCGGGGCCATTAGTCCTCTCGCTGCCTGAAAAAGTGTCGCTTTCCCTGAAACATAGCACCGGGTACGCCATTCAATTGGCGAATGGCGAATGTATTTTGTTCGGAGCCAATCGATCTCGAGACAACAAAACGCAACGTGAATAGAGTGTCTCGCGAGGCGATAAATCCTACACGTCCACAATACGTTTAATGAAAAGATCTTTTTACTTTTATTGCCATTGAAAACAGTTTGCTTTTATTCTTGGAAGGCATTAAGTGCTAGGTGTTCGATGTTTATAGACGATTTTGTAGGTCACTTATTTAGGTCATCTTTTATGTATTTAGTTAAGCTACGATTCTTTGCATAAACCATAAACAAAGGGTATTTGAAACAATCAAGTATCGCCTTTGAATATCTTGAATCAAGACGGTTGTTAAAGCGCCAATTCTCTCATTGTTTCAGAGTCTCTTGGTCACCTGAAGTAGCGAAGATGCTTCCAGAGTCTCGATAGCTCGTGATATAAAAGGTTCGCGTTTCCAATATTGGAAAAGTGGTTTTAAAAATGAAGAGGAATCGGTGGGGGCGCCAGAAACGTCGCGAGACGGCCACGTGACGTGTGGGCGGGGCTAACTCACACTTGGACAGAATGGCGTCAACCCTGGCTGCTGTTGTGTTATGGCTCGGTGGAAGTAAGTTCAACTCTTTTGATATTCTAAAACTTATACATTATCCAAACGTGTCGTAGTAAAATAAATGCCATAAAGAGCTCAATTGAGACAACTTCATCATCTTCCTAGCGTTTTTCCCGGCATTTGCTACGGCTCAGTGAGCCTGGGGTCCGCTTTGAGAACCTAATCCCAAGATTTGGCGTAGCCAGTAGTTTTCACAGAAGCGACTGCCATCTGACCTTCCAACCCAGAAGGGTAACTAAGCCTTATTGGGATTGGTTTCCTCACGATATTTTCCTACACCGAAAAGCTCATGGTAAATTTCAAATGTAATTTCGCTCATAAATTCCGAAAAACTCAGAGGTGTGAGCCCGGGATTCGAACCCGCGACCCTCTGCTTGAGAGGCCACAGGTCAAACCACTAGGCTACCACGGCTTTTTTCTCAACTGAGACAACTTAAATAATAATAATATAATTTTGAATGATGCACGGTTAGGTAATAACAGTAGATAGGTATATAGTTGACTTTTAATGAGGTCCCGACCGATACTCGCATTTTTTTCGGTCAACTCGTAATCATGATGCATCCAAGTGCATCGAAATATCTATTGAGGGACACTTAAATATAAGTGATCTCGTCATTTTAATTACAACCTTTTATTTAACTTTTATAAAATAAAAGGTAAGTACAATTACACAGTCATTAGCCTCGATTTTTTTTATTTAAAAGTATAAATAAAAACTACGAAAATTATTATTTCTGCCTAAACTCAGGTAAATCTTAAGCACGGCACGGAACAGGAATCGGAAGAAATCCTGATAAGAGACCGGTAAAAACCGTTTTAGGCATTAAAATAACACGCTTTTTAAAAGCAGATATTCGCATCCCGCGTACCCTATAATGTATTACGTTTTTATTAAGATCGGACCTCTCGTCTCTTAAGATGGAATGAATGTACAGGGTGATGAATTATTAAAATCACTCCGGATACAATCGAGTTTTCGAATCCAATCCCTTAAGTAAAGCTGATTATCGGAATTCCCCGAAGAGCCGGCAGTTCTCGCAAAATTCTGTAAAGTGCCAATCTCTCTCGGCCAGGGTAGCGAGAATTATTGGTGCAGAACACGCAGGACCATTCATTTATTATACATTGCGTAGACGCGTAGACGCGGTGAGGCCAGTGAGCCGCGACCTTTACGGGGTGCAAGCCGAATGCGATTATTATTTGACCGATATTAATAACACTTCTGAGGTCCCGTCATCTGTAGCTCGTCTGTTCCTCGTGTATTAATAGCACAAGCGTGAGTAATTAAGATTTCTTGTGGCATTAAAAACAGAGGAAATTACGCATTGGACACCAAGTATTTAACTACAGCAACTTTCACATATTCCTTCTAATGTTTAAATACCTACTCTTACTGATAAACGAGTAATACTTGCATGTAAATTATAAGTACAATTGCTCCTCCAATGATTGATTGAATGTGCTTTTTTTTCAAAACAATACAATGGTATATTTAGTTGTAATTTCACATGAGGACACGTCTTAGTGACATTTTTACATAAAAGTGACGTCAACCCCAGAGAGAGTGCCCCCACTCCCGAACTTAAACGCGCTTTATCTCTGTCATTTTCTATTTGATTGACGAAAGAAAAGATACGTTTTCAATACTTCTCTTTACCTAATCATCATCCTATATTATAGATAACATCTCGGCCCCGTAATGTGATCAAAGTAGTCTAGAGAAAATATTTTTTATCAGCATTTACGCGAACATGATTTAAAGCTGTATGTGCAAGACTTTAACTTAGTGTGTCGGTCAGCTGTTTCTTAGGGCCTGTTTCACTATTCCTTAACTGTCAGTTATCTATGATGACGTCTCTGTCTGTTTCGTAGTAATAAATAGAGACGGAATCATAGATAATTGAGAGTTAAGGAGTGATGAAACAGGCCCTTAGTGTGCCAAAGTTTCTTATACCGTCCACTATGCCGGGAGATAAACCCTTAAATAAAGAATAAAAAATGAATAAAATGTAGAATGAGAAAAAGTAAAGACAAATGAGAAGCGACGGAAAAGTTATTTCAAAACACTTAGTTATTTTTTTGCCACTGAACTAGATTCTTACATTTTTCGCAGCACGCGTACGATCACAATGGCGCTGTAGTGAACCGCCGCAACTCTTTAGAAAACTTTCTGTGAATTATTTGTCCCCTGACATTTATGGCTGGCTAAGAGAAATGTGTTTGGAAATTAAGTAACCGGATTATGGAAGAGGTTTTGTTGATGAGACGGGAACTCCGGCCCATAAACCTATTTTTAGGAAGGATTTATTACGCAAAGGGTCGGAGAAATGAATGGAACGTAAAGTCAAAGTTCAAAACTAAAGTAAGTATTAATTAAGTAGGTCATAAAAAGCTCCGCCTGTGGACACATAAAACTTTGTTAGTTAATGTACGGTTGCACTCTGCAGTCATTAAAGTGAGCTCCGTTATTTAATTGAATAAGTTGTTTAATTATTACCACCCTTATTAGTATGACTGCAAATTATAAAACGTAGTTATCTAAAAGTCCTGTGTTCAACCTATTTATGAAGGCAATTCAATTACCGAGTCCCCAATTTGCAAATATACGACGAGTTTCTAATTTCAACGTTGCCGTACATCGCATCACTAATTAATTTCTGATGGAATATATCGAAGGAATTTGTTAAGTATTATTACGCTGCGGAAGAACATTAGTCAAACGATCCCGAAGTTCGGTTTCCAAGTTACATTTATTTGTACATTTTAAACAAACCCAAAGTAAACTAAGAAAAATTTATGTTATTTATCCAGAATAACTTATTTTATAAAGAAACGACCTAAATAATCTTTCAGCATAATAATTATGAATTAATTTTGAAATAAGTACGCAAGTGCTTAAAACTTGGTATAAAAAGTCAATTGCATGTTCCCTGCTTCTGTGAGAGGGTCGTGAAACGCTACATTACCCATAAACATATTGAAATCAAACATAACATTTATTTTATTTGCACATAAAATAGCGATGAAATAAATGCTCGTCATACATCAAAATGGCTGCCGATATGAAATATTGTGATATGATGTGGTCGGTGCCGTAAATCGAATTTGGTTACACTGTAATGAGTTCATGTCGACGGGATTGTGTATTGGGTTGATCTTGAATTCGATCACGTAGCTCTCACTGGATTTATGTATTCCGACCACCTTTGGTACCTCCAGATGAAGGCCAAGATTTGATTACTTACGTGAAATTCTGCTCGGCGGACCGCTAACGGATCACCTTATTTACAATAATGTTTTCTGTTCAAAGGTAAAACAAGGTTCGCTGAGAATTTATTTTGTGCCAAGAACGTTACGTGCCTGCAGACTATTCTTATTTCGGGCTAGAACGTACTATGTTACGCTCGCTGTTCCGTTGCTAAACTCTAGTGCAAGTTTACATTTTCACACGAAGACATTGTAGCTAATCGAATAAATAAGGCTTTGTACTAACATTTCGAATAAAATAAGGCTTTTAAAATAGAGACAAATTTGTTGTTGCTACCGTAGCCAAAAACGTTTAAATCTATGGAGCTCCGCAGCGCCATTCATATCCCTGACATCAAAACAAACTTTTGCTGACGTCTACGTTTCACTTCCCAAAAGCCGGAACGTTTAGTAAAGTTTAGGGTCCGCGGCGCGTGACGTGCATCGCCGACGATCTCTCGTACAAAATGACGCGTGCGATGTACCCGCTTACCCCACGCTATTAGCATTTCAATTATACTCTTTGAATAGCAAATACCAACAAATCAACACTACACCTACACGATCCCGTAAATTAAATCGATAAGCCCCCGACACCCTCGTACGCCATTATTTGGGTCAACAAGTTTACGGAATGTCAGATCAATTTTAATAAATACTTGCTTGAAGTTCTATTTAAGTAGCGTTCAATTTTCAGAAACTTTTTTTAGAGTCAATTAATCAGTGTTTGACCTATCCATGATCTATATCCTAGTGATTAATCTGTGGAAAGTACACATGTGGTCTCATAAGGCTAAATATGCTAAATATTAATGAACACAAAATATTTACCTTGCTACTCCGCTACTTACAAGTACTTACTAAGTAAGTACTTACTTTTGTAAGTAGCGGAGTAGCAAGGTAAATATTTTGTGTTCATTGAAATGGACCTCCGCAAAGTAACGCCTGATTCAATAAAATATGCTAAATATTGTCGAAGATGCTATGCACTGGTTCAGTAGGTAACTGTCTTTTTACTCTAGCGGCCTAGCAACCAATCACATTATTAAATTGTGAAGCAAATGGCTCACTCTAGTATCAAAGTCGAATACTGCGCAACATCATGTTTCTGAATAATTTGTATCCGTTTATTTCACAACAACAAGAACAACAACAACAACTTCTGAATCTCACATTAGACTTTTGTATTAAATGCACGTGACAACATTAGACAACATCACAAAATAAACTTTCCTTTCTTAGGTGTCCTCTGCCTCCGCGACATTCACCTGAGCGTGCCGGAAGCCATCGGCGTGGGAGCCAGCACGACTCTCGGCTGCCGGTGGACGCTGGATCCCGGGGAACAGCTGTACACCGTCAAGTGGTACCACGGTGCGCAGGAGTTCTTCCGCTTCGTGCCCAAGGAACTGCCCAATACAAGGGTGTTCTCGCAGACTGGGATCAGTGTTGATGTGAGTATGATACTGCAATAATGAATTAATGACTTTTTAAAACCAAGAAAATGAAACAATTAGTCAACAACAACAACAACAATACAAGTAGGCCAAGTAGGTCATCTGATGTTAAGCAACCATCACTGCTTATGGACATTCGCATCCGCAACACCAGCGCATTACAGATGCGTTACCAGTGCCTGCAATTTCACCGATTGCTTTACTCTCAACGCGGGAACGCAGCAGCGGAAAAACTGCTCCTTGGCAGCAGGATTAGTGAGTAAGATGCCACCATCTTCGGACGGACCCTTCACAAAATCCTGCCAGCCGCAAATAAACTTCGTTATTTACAAGTGTACCTATATCAAAAATTGTAATGATAAAAAATAGTGATTTTTAAAAAATCTACTATCATTATTTGCACTAATGCATTTCTAGAGTAGAAGAGAGTTAAGGGCACGAAGTTTTTAATTGTAGCTTGTAGCTATACTTATGTGAATTAAAAGTAACCGCGAGCAGTGAGACGCTCCGCAGCGTCCAATAGTTTGATTTTAATTAAACTTTAGTTTGCAGTGTTACGAGTTAAGGTTGCTTTTAAATGACTTGTTCTGCGAGGCACTGCAAGGATTCCGTAAATAAAATAATACCACGGATTCATCTGATACGTACACTGTGCCAAAAAGTGCACACGACTCATAAAGCTTCATCAAAATCGGTCTTCGTAAATCAACGGCGCAAAGTGTTTTTCAAAGTGCCTGAGTAAACGCGGAACGGCGATAAACTACATCATAACCGTGATTATATATGGGTCAATGGTTCTGCGACATCTTGCTAGTTCGTTAAACTGCCGCCGGCGAGTGCGCTGCAAAAAATCACTTAAGAATCTCGCGGAGCAGTGGGCACGTTAAACCTTTAGCTGCTGGCACGATGCCACAGCTGAGATATAACATTGTGCCAAAATAATACATTAAAAACCCTTTCGGGGAATAGCGAATAAGTACTTAAACTTTGCATCGGAATGGTAACGCATAGATCCATAAACACACGAACTATCTCTGTAGATGTAGTTCCTGCATCGATTGCTCTAGGAGCCGTTTCACTTGAATATTGAGATGTACGGTGTTTGTTGGGTGTAGTCAGTAGTCGGATAGATTGTGCTATTTGCGGAGTGTGCACTCGTGAGACGCCCGATGTAGACGTCCACTGCCGTCTCAGCGTACGCCCAGGGCATACACGCCTATACCCTAAGGCGTGATGTGACGCAGGCTGGCCCTTGAAAATCGGGTCAGAGATCTCGAACACGGGACGGGCCTGATTTAGTTCGGCGGTTGCTCAAAGTGTACCGACTTTCCGTAAGATGGATCGAAGCTTTTAACTCTATTCGACTACCAGCTGCGTGCGCTAAAGTGCACACGGCTTGTTATGGGAGTACCCGCTGACTCGAGTAATAGGATAGCGTGTATGAATAACGGTGTAATTAATGTTAATATGTTTCTCACTTTCATATACGCTTACAGATGTTCGCTAATGAGTTAAATGACTTAATGAAAAATGAAAATACAGGTTATAGGGTCAGATTCTTTCGACGGCAAAAATACAACACAAACAAACTAACTTGTCCTAAATAAAGTAGCAAGTTCTATATAATAAGTACCTACTAGTAAGTGCTCTGAAATCTTTTCTTCACTGATTTCATGTTGCGTGTATAAACATTTCACAGCGACACAAATTCTTTGTGCCTATTGGCGTTATTTTACGGCGTACTGTGCCGTGGTCCTTCAAAATGCTACCAGAGACGTCGCACGCCACAAAAGAAGGGCCTTGGATAGCCATTTCAATTTCTTGTATCGTGTCACAACGCACAGCGTGTTGAGCGTATTTGCTCTAAAGATATCAACATACGCTTGCCAATGGACTATGTGTTCCGCTTGATCACGTGGTAATGGTATTTTCGAGTGATGTGTTTTCAAAAATCTTCCCGATTCGATTATGGCTTCGCTGTGGCTGCCGTGCGGCTGATGCGTGCATTAAGCATCCTAAACCTAATAGTGGAAAACACAATTATTTTCGTGTTCCATGAATGAATTTAAGAAGTCAGCCTTTTTTCATAATACCTAGACAGCCGGGGAAATTACGGGCACAGGAGGCATTTAATCTAAGTCCTCTAAGTTGGCAACGCATCTGCAATCCCTCCGGGGTTGCGGGTGTCTATGGGCAGTGGTGATCGCTTAACATCAGGTGACCCACTTGCTCGTTTGCCTTCCTATTCACATAAAAAAAAAAAAAAAAAAAAACCTATGTTATTTTAAACGCAATAATATAAGGTCTTTTCATTCTTAAGTGTCCTATTTGGTAAACAAAATTCTAACCTCAAAACGTCTCATTTTTGTTAATTTTTTGACTATTTCATCATAAATAAAGGAACTGGAGATAAAATATCAGCAATATTATGTACTAAATATTGCCTCAGGTTTATTTGCTAACATAACACCTTATTCTTTACAAAAAAATGTACATCGAGGTTAGAATTTTGTTTACCAAGTAGGACAGTTTTTTTTTTTTAATATTTTATGGCCTGGATGCTAAGTCCTTTAAGCCAATACTTTATTTGGTTAATAGGACAGTTAAGAATGAAAAGACCATAGATTATGTAAGTATAGTAATAGTATAAATAGTTCCTGTAAAACAGTTGACAAAAAGGAATCGGGAGGCGTTCCCCGTTATACTGCGTCCAACTTATCTTATTTTAAAGTGAGACGTACCAGAAAATAGCCTCCGCAGTAGCAACTGGATGTCCACGGCACACTGAACTTCCCAGTGGCAAACTAATACACGGAAAATGTAGACTTATTGAGATTGCCCAAGCCTGGGCGCTCCTTTCAAAGTTGGAATATTATTTGAAAAAAAAAACCGGAAAGAAAATGAGGTGAGGCTAGCTTAAATGTAAATTGCATTTCTACGCATTTTGAAATGAGTTCCATTAAGTAATTTAATTTTGTTAATTTTGATCTTAAGAAAATTGAGCAAAGAAATTAGATTAGAGTAAGGTTGTCTAAAACGTTTAATAAAAATGAAACCGATTTCGAATAAAAACCAAACCACTGAATTGTTTTAGTGAATTGCTATGGGATCAATCTGTGTTCTGTATTGTTTATTTATGGTGTTCAATAAAGAGTCATTGTATTGTATTGTGTTTTTTCAAGTTGGTTTTAGAAGCGCTGAGATTCTCATGTAACAAATATTTAAGAAAATGCAACCGAATTGAGAACCTCCTCCTTTTTTGTAATCCATTAGTAAAGCAATCATCAGGTGCAGTCAATAAGGACTCTGAATGTACGGAATGTAAAATTTACGACCCTATTAAAAATGCACGATCTGATAACTGTGCAGGAATAAAATGTGTCCCCACTCATTAACTGGTTCAAATTTATTAAAAAGTAATGTTAGCCGTTTTGTGAGCATCGCACGATTGATATTCATTCCATGTATGTAATATGCAAACGTCATCAATTAATTAATGATGAATCCTACTGTATATCAACGAGAAGTCGATTATCCTTCATAAATCATTATCGATAGATAGTCACGCGTTTTGTCGTTTATTAATAAAGTCCGTTTATCGAATGAAATCGATTAATATTTAATTGACTCCGGTGTTGCCAATCTGAAATGCAGACCATCTAATGAATTCCAAATCTTACTTAATTGAATCCTTTATTGGCGTTTGCCGACTTAGTGAATAGTTTGCTGAAGCATTTTGCTTCACTTCGTAGTATTAGTTAGTCCGTATTTAAACTATTTAAAAGCTAATCGCTCCCGCTAGACCCGACTTGGATTTTGCTCGTAGTTTCTGGCAACTTGCACTAACTAAAATTTTGCTTTACCACACACTTTAAGCTGCGTTTGAGTAGATAAGAAAAAAGTTACAGCTCTTATTAATGTAGTCAACTAATTTAAGCTCTACATTTGTAACAATACACAATTTTTTCTACTTTCGAGTGATGTGCTTTCTAAAATCGGGTCCCTGGATGCATAGCAGTTTGACCTATGGCCTCATCATGTAGGATGATCGTGTGTTGAACGAAATCTGTACTTGCATGTAGGATTAAATATGAGGGATTATTTTCGCGAAACTATACAAACTGTAACTTTAGCATGAGCATTTAGATACAAGTAGTTAAGTAGATTTGTATTCTACGTTATAAAATTCGCCAAAATGTTACAAACTCCTGCCAACGCAAAACTGTCCCCCAACAGAACATTTATCGTGACCAACGTGGTCGTTTCCACCGGTAAATAGGAGCAATAACAGATTATTTTACGTACTCACCTATGCTAATTTCGCATAATGTTATGCGCGACAAACTTGGGTGTTACATGGGAGTTTCAAAACACGATCACTTCCAAACTAGCTGCGGCTTCAGAACTACGAATGTTTGATATTATTTATTAGTAAGTATAGTAAACTACGAACAATCACTGCGCTCTAGTAAATCTTTATTGACTTAAACTCGCAGTAAGCAGAAAAGAGGTATGAATTGAAATTTTGAATTTACATACACATACACAAATCACGTCTATATATGTATCCCATACGGGGTAGACAGGGCCTATGAAATTACAATTAATTTTGTGTGTGTGTCTCGTTCAGTGTGCACTTGTTGCTGTACAAGATTATACGAATTGGAAATCTTTAGCAAGTACCTATGCCCAACAGTGGGAGGTATACTATATTTGCTTGTCCTGACTCGTCAAAGAGGTACCGATTGCATACATTTAGTAGCTAGGTAGGTATGGTACAGTTGACTGACGTACCTACTAACCGATATCTTCTTTCAAACACGTCTCGTTAGGAAAATCTGCGGCTTACTCTAGTGATGTGCAGCGGGAGGAAAGTCAGGCACTTGAAATTGACAGTTGAAGTGTTTAGCTACTACGCCTTCTATTAGAGGTGACCCTTTTTAATTTTAAATGGTTATTGCGTGCGTGCTATTTTTAACCGATTTCAAAAAAGGAGGAGGTTCTCAATTCGATCGTATTTTTTTTTTAACAATATATTTGACAACAAACTGCGCAGTACCGGTACCATAATTTTAATGGGTCGTGAAGTGCCTGATAGGTGGCACTGCACGGCTTTTACAACTCGTTACCAATAAGTCGTCGTAACTTAGTCCCATATTAAATAGTTCGGAGAATTAAGTACCACTAATTAAGTACAGGGGCCTAACCATGACGTCTTAATACTATTCGATTCCGACTCAGTTCAGCTTTTAGCTGTCTTTTTTGGTACGGATCTGACAGCGAGCGAACCTACACTGAATCTAAATTGAACCTCATTAAGGCGTTATGAAGGTTCTCGATGGGGTTTAGGGTGACGGTAGATGAAAGAAAGGGCGTTCTTCCTGTATACACAAACTTAAATTGAGCACACAACGCATCATGAGACACACATTTTACAGCACGTTAGGGTAGGTCGGTTAATTTGGCTTTTAGTTTTAGTTTCTGCTTTAGTTGCGGCCACCCTTGCCAGAGGGACCAGGCTGAAAACCAGCGCTGGAAATTATCTCCAGCATGTGCTGAGCCCGGTACCCATTGCCAAGCGGTCGGATCGGAGTCTAGGTTAAGTTTAAATATTTTTTTTTTTTTTAAGTTTTCTTTTAATTGTACAATACAATAGAATACAATACAATACAAATACTCTTTATTGAACACCACAAATCAGTACAAAGCAATACAGAAACAAAGAACATAGTATGCAATAGGCGGTCTAGGTATTGTATTCGCCTATAGTCACGTATGATGGGAATAAAAGGTTATTTTATTTATTTTTTATTTTATAAGCATAACATTACTCTATGGTGACGTGTTTGGTCTGCAGGTGTTTCATTCGGGCGCCCACCAGGTGGTGCTGCGGGGTGCTGCGCGCTCGCTCAGCGGACGCTACCGCTGCGAAGTGTCCGCCGACGCGCCTTTCTTCCACACCGTCTACAAGAGCTCGTACATGCGGGTGGTCGGTAAGAACTCAAACAGAACTAACTACATTCTCTGTGATTGCACTTACACATAATATATTATATGCAACTATGTAAATAATAAATTAAATATCATGGGATTCATGGGACAATTTACAACCATCGACCTAGTCCCACACTAAGCAAACCTTCTACCTATAGTATGGGTACTATAGAGTTAGGATATGCTAGTTTACGTACTGGCAGGTTTGCGAACTGGCTGGTATGAGGTTAAGTCCAAGTTCCATAAATCGAACACTCGTTCGATTATTTTGAGTATTTTCTTTGGAACTTGAGAACGGCCTCAGATCAGCTTGGACCGGGAACCAAACCGTTTCCCTTATGTTTGTAACGTTGAAACTTATTAACTGAATTAAAAGCAAAGTTTAAATTAAAATATTGCATTTTATAATAATTGTAGATTGGCCTTAAGCACTCTAGTTTGGTTAGGCACACTGTACGTAATCCGTACTATCTGAGCTACATCAACCCGATTTAGAGAGTGCTCCAAGAGCCTCTCCACAATACGTAGGTAGGTAGTCAATCAGATAAATATACTTAAATAGATAAGTATCAACGTCCATGATTTAGGTACACACATTCACATTCATCATACAAATTTCTGGCCATTAGGAGGTTTCGAACCAGGGACTTCTAGCTACACAGTCAGGATCACTGACCACTAGGCTATCCAATCATCAAATTTATTTAACGTTCACAAAAGATTTCACATTAATAACGTCGGGATGACCACACGCAAAGCGTCACTATAATCAACCGAGTCATCATTAAAAACAAAGACTAAAACCTTTAGTTTATTATTTATTATTATTAATTATTATTATTACTTTATGAGAGTAGAGAGTGTCTTTCAGCGCCCTTAGGTCGACGGTTTTTTACTGCTCTCCCCGCCAAGTTGCTTTTCGCGTCCCATCCCATGGCACCAGATTTTGGCGCCCATTGCTATCTGGCGCCTAAGGCTGCCGCTCCACTTGCTGTACCCTAACAAACAATATTGTTATTTTTAAATCCCGACTACCCTCATTATTTTATTATTTTGTATTAAATTATTTTTCAGTAGAATATCTATAAATATTTTCTAAAGAGACGGCGGGCGCATTGTCATGTTCTACTCTAAAGGCGAATTCATTAAAGCTGCAAGTAGCCAGTATACAATTTTCACGGCTCAGGGTTTAATTTAATACCCGAGAAGATAACTAGGTATAAGCTAAGCCTCCTCTTTAATGGGGTCAGGACCTCCAAGGCTAAATATAGTTACGAATATTTGGATTTCATTCTGAACCTAAGGAAGAATTAAGTGTTCCGTTGGCTGCTGCTTCTAAAATTCGAGATTTCTTTAGGTGCAACTGATATGAAAAGGCTTTGGTTTTTAGGCTATTTTCTGTTTCTTTCACTAAGTTCATACAATACAACATGTTCTCACAAGAACGTTAAAGTGGTAGATATTGAGAACTGACAAATTTAAATTTTAGAACAAAGTGGTTTCTAGATACAGTACAACAATACAATACAAATACTCTTTGAACACCACAAATCAGTACAAAACAATACAGAAACAAAGAACAAAGTATACAATAGGCGGTCTGATCGCTTAATAGCGATTTCTACCAGACAACCTTTAAGACGGAGAAATAAGATACTCTGATAGATAATCTGTCGAATGACGTCATTGTTGTAGTATCCAACCGGGCGGACAACATACATATAAATAAAACCTCTTTGTCTACTAACAAACTGTGTGAAACTGTTGCTACAGTTCAGATGACCGACACTAACTTTTTTGCGCCATTATTGACATTGTACCTATTAGTTTACTAGTTGTATGCTTATTACTTTCATGGTTTCATAACTTCACAATCAAAAGTCATTAAATTTGAGGATAGCATTTGTGAAAACAAAGTTAAGTATTTGAATATGATTGAACCATGCCGCTAGTACTACTTGCAAGATGTTTCTTAGTAGTAGATACATAAATAAAGATTAATATTCTATTTGTATTCCGATTTTCAACAACCAATTTTTCTAAAGATTTCGGGAGCCATCTTTGACTTTAATAGTGCAGTAAAAAGATTATAGATTGGCATAAGTCAAATGAAAAATCAATATTTGCGTTTATTTTGTTGATTATTTTAAGTGTGCATTGGGAATTTAAGTTTTAACTAACTCAATTCACATTCAATAGCAACGATGATTGCAATTAGAGTCGTTTGAGCGCATTAGGCTTTTGCGTTTCGCGTCCAATTTCAGTGGAATGTTAAAATTATGTTTAAACGCTGTTTAAATTTAGCAGGAGTGGCTTAAATGAGGGTGATGTGGGAAATCAGGGCAGGGTAGAGCTAAGTGCAGCTCACAATGCATATAGGTCATTATGCAGTTACAATCAATATTTTAAAGTTTTGTACCTCAGAAATAAGCCCCTTCGTTCACCAATTGTCTGTTTGTCCAGTCTTAAGTTCACACGTAAATCGTTGACCTAGAATCACGTGAGTATCTGTGTATTGCAACAACTTAAATAGTATTTGCAAAGAAATCTTGGGTGATCAAAATCGTAATGAAATTACGTGTCTATTTGATGAATGTTACAAAGCCAAAATATTATGAAAGCCCCATTCTATTAACTATTTCAAGTACCTAAGTTAATCATGGGGAGGTACTAGTCTGAAACAGTTTACGTTAGACAAGTCGATTTATCGAAACTATTGAAACTGATAACGAAGCAAGCGCCAGCTTACATCTGCCATTAGATTAACAGTCTGATTTCGCCGACAGGAAATTAAATTCGCAACAGCGAACTGTCTAGCGCTAGTTTCTGTTATCGGTCCACTTCAGTATTAAACCGGGCATTAGTAAGTAACAATCGTAAGTATAAATAATACGGACGATCCCGCCGCGGCCTCGTGCAATCCTAAATCGTAAATCAGAACTATTGTTGGGCAATAAATGTGGGGAATCGAACACAAGGGATGTTTGATTAAGGTTTATCTTGGTTAATTTACGGTTATTGTGGAGGCCGAGGTGCGCGGGTGAGTGTGACGGGGGCTGTCCTGACGCGACGTTATTACCCATTTGTCACACAAGTTACATCGCACGTATAGTGAATAATTAAGTTAGGGAGAGACTCGGTTGTACGTATTTCTCTTAATGCGGTACTAATTGCAATATAAGTTAAAATTAGGACGATCCAGGGTCTGAGTGTTCAAGGGCAGTTTTAACTTGGAACATACGCTCATATACTAGTTATGTCATCTCTCATCATCATCATCATCTCTAGCCTATATACGTCCCACTGCTGGGCACAGGCCTCCTCTCAGAATGAGAGGGCTTGGGCTATAGTTCCCATGCGGGCCCAGTGCGGATTGGGAACTTCACACACATCATTGAATTGCTTCGAAGTTGTGTGCAGGTTTCCTCACGATGTTTTCCTTCACCGCTCATGGTTAATTTCCAATGAGATATCGCACATAAATTCCGAAAACTCAGAGGTGCGAGCCCGGGATTCGAACCGCTACCACGGCTTTTTTGTAAATAAATGTACTAACTAACTTACTTACTTAATGTACTTAACTTGTACTCTGTTACTATCTGTGAGTTCCTGTAATTGGCTCTGTGTTACTACTTTCATTACCTAAATTGTGTTAAATGCTGTTGGTTCTCCTTAAATAAATAAATAAATGTCTTTAAACTAACAGTTATTAAATAAAGTTAGGTACTACGTATTTCAAATAAGTAGGTACATATAATATTTCAAATAAGGAGCGCACCAAAGTACCTACTTAAAATTTGCGGCGATAATAATTGTCTTGAAATAACAATTGAGTAACGTGTCGTGTTTATAAAGTTCGCAGAGATTGTGTTACTTTCCGTTTTATGATAATTTAACATTCAAACATCTCCCGAAACAAAACATTATTTGCTTTATAAAGTAAGGAGGCTTTTGTAGAATTTTGACGGATTAAATAAACACTAAAATATACCCACGACGGCCAAATTAAAGGAGGTGTTGGGAACTCCCTGCGTTCCCATTAAGTAGAATTGGCAAAAAGCGACAGAACAGGAATGTAAACACTTAAAACTTTGCTCGGCGCCGAGTTCCGCCGCTGTAATAGAGGGCGCTGCTGGCAAACAAAAGCATGCCGAGTTTTAGTTCGGCCCCCCCATTTCTCTGTTCGGCGTTTAAACCGCGCTCTGCAAAATTCTACGGTAAACTAAAATGGAACGCGTATGAAAGATGAATATGCAACGTCGGCGCCAACATTTCGCTGAACCGCGTGGACTCCCGCGTAATTTATTACGATCAGTATTTTTCTTTAGTGCCCCACGATTTTGTTTACACGATCCGGCTCACCGGCACACGAACAATTCTACTCCGCTTGCATGCCGGGCTCGTAATTTAATTAGGCTTTAGTAGTTCCGTAAAGATTAAAGCTCACAGAGGGGCTTGCGGTTTCAGCGCGGCTGTAGCCATTGTGTGTCGGGTAACTTTCGTATTTGTGCGCCAAACTTACTGGTCGTTTAGAGACTAATCCTTTAAACCGGTCTATACAATTTGTGCCATACCCTATCTACTTAGGTTTTACTTGAATATTGTTTTCTTTCCATCAGAGCTGCCGGAGTCGGGCCCGCGGGTTCGGGCACAGAAGAGCTGGTACTCAGCAGGGGATATGCTTCGAGCGAATTGCACAGTACCACCCGCGGAACCTCCTGCGAATATCACATGGCTTCTCAACGGCATAGAGGTAACATCTTACTAATAAAGTAACATAAAGTTTGTGTGCGTGCGGGTGTGTATGTTTGATAATTCTTCGGGAAGAAATGGCTAGACTGATTTGTGTGCACACAGTAGCCTATAATAATATAGAGTTTCAGGTGTTAGGTAGCAGTGGATATCTCCCACTGCAAAGCCACGGTGTGCCAGGGTAGACTCTATACCTAGTTTTATTATTTATTGTAAAATTTTCAAACGACACAACGGATGCAAACAAAAATTCTTTCCCCTCGTTCAAAACATCCGATCCCGCGGGAAACTGTGTTGCCATGCAAATCGGTCCCACGTGAACAAAGTCACAGCCAAAAGCTAGCTTTTTTAAATACTATACGAGCTCGATTTCACGTTTTTATTACTTTGATCCTACAGAAAAAACTGTAAGGTTTTGGGATTTCTGAATTTTTGAATTCTAGTTGACAAATTTGAATGAAAAGCGACCCGTTATTTTTGCTCGTCAGTATATATTGCATTGTGGATTTTTGCCTTTTGCTCTTAAATTATTGGTAGGTACTGCGTTAGAACATTAGGGATAAACTTTACAAAGCTGTGGTGCTGCACTACTTTTGAGTGAACTTTAGCGTCATGATTAACCTTGGGTCGATCAGAGGCAATCACCGCAATAGTTTGCAGAATAAATAAAAAACCGGCCAAGTGCGAGTCGAACTCGCGCACTGAGGGTTCCGTACAAATTCGCCAAGTTATTGTAAAATCCAGTCTTAGCAGAGCCCTGCTTTTAAGCAAAATGTAGGCAGTGTTAGGTGATTTTATATTGGTTATAATATAGACAAACAAATATTAAATAAAAAAAACTACTTATTAGATCTCGTTCAAATTAATGTGGGTGGAAGTTTGTATAGTTAATGTACATCATATATTTTTTTTAGTTTGATCATTCTCTTATTTTAGAAGTTACAGGGGGGGGAAGGGGGGACACATTTTATCACTTTGGAGGTGTCTCTCGCGCAAACTATTCATTTTAGAAAATGATGTGAGAAACCTCAATATTATTTTTGAAGACCTATCCATAGATACCCCACACGTATGGGTTTGATGAAAAAAAAATCAATTTCAGTTCTAAGTATGGGGAACCCCCAAAATTTTTTTTTTTTTTTAATTTTGTGTGAAAATCTTAATGCGGTTCACAGAATACCAAGTTTCAACAGTATAGGTTTTATAGTTTCAGAAAAAAGTGGCTGTGACATACAGACGGACAGACAGACAGATAGACAGACAGACATGACGAATCTATAAGGGTTCCGTTTCTTGCCATTTGGCTACGGAACCCTAAAAACATTTAAACTCTATTGGTGTACCTACGTAATTAAGCGTTTTTTTTAAACTAATACTATAATTTTCAATGTGCAGGTAAAAGGCCTCGACATCCCACCGTACGACGCAACGTACCCGCTGCGAAGGACCCCTGTCATAGCCGATACGTCTCTAGAAGATGCAAATAGAATTATATTCAGTCCGTGGGATGCAATCTCCGGCTACGAAGAGCCGGTCACCGATAACGTAATAGACATTCCCGGGAACATTGAGGGCGTACTGGGCATTCCCCATGCTGATAGCAATCGGAAAAACAAAGAGGAAAGCTCCACCCGCCCCGCGCGGTACGAGCCAATACCCAACAAATTGAACATCACTATTGAAGAAGAGAAATCTAATAAGTCAAGTTCGTTCAGCCAACTCGTTATGAGAGTACAGTCTGCACATTTCTATAAGGTAATTTAGGTGCTTTTGAGAAAATGGAATTGCGGGTCAATGCCCCAAGTTTTTATTGCTATCAAAATTTATTATTAGCTCCAAACCGCGTGCGAGCGCATATAGTCGTAAGTCAGACGCTTATCAAATGAGCCAGCGCACCTTGTGAAACCTATGACGAATTATAGATTCGATTACACACTACACAAATTTGTAACATCAATTTCATATAGTTGAGTTTTGTCAACAACGCCATCTAGTTTAGTTTTTGCAAACGCGAACTCGAGTGTTATAGTCCTTAAGGTATCCATACAAATTTACAGGCTACTGTACATGTATAATCCAGTGTTTCGAGTCGAACGTTCCGCAATTACATATCCACAACAGAAAATTAAAATTACTTACCATCGCTACTGTCTTTTGTTCAAAAAAAGAAAAATAACATTGCAAAAATCCTGAATATGGATGGACCCCATTGTAAATTTTAATCAAAGTGTTGGTAGTAGCTGAAATTTTCCAATAATTTACATGACTGGGATCCCTCTGTTGAAGTTTCCACACTGCTGATTTCCTTACTCGTACCTATACAATCCTATCTTACTACTAATATCACTCCTACAGTAGGTGTTTAATGTTCTGGCAACTTTCATAATTCTTGAGTACCTATTCTCAACAGTCGGTACTCACTCACACAGCAAAGCTAAAATGCTATTTTGAAACCATTCGTTCATTAAATGACGGCCACCGCACAAAAAACATCCTGAAAATGTATTCCATTTCATCGCAGCAAAATTGTGTTTTTCAAAGAAAAGTAAAAATTGACGCGCCGGGCGTTAATAGACAGCTGTCCAGTCGTCGTATAACCAGTATGTTGTGCTCCTAGCACCGTGCCAAAAAAACTGCTGCTTTTTGCCAATCTGAAAGTTAATTAAGCGTCTCTCTTTAGGTACGATTTAATGTGGTAAATCAAAACACACATAACATTCTGTACGTTTGTCAATATACGAGCAACTGTCTGAAATAATATTTAAATTGAAGGTACAAGTCTGAAGTCGGCAAAAGTAACGAGCTAATTGTTAGTTTCTCTGTTGACCTTAGAACTTTCAGACTATAAAATCTAAAGCGTTATTTGTATTTTAAGTAGAATGCCTGCGCTTGAGCGAGGGCAACGTACTTTACATGACAAGAGGAGAAGCAGTAAGCCTCATACAAATATTCATCTAACTATGGATGGATGGATAGATGGATGGATGTTTGTTTGTTACTCAATCACGCCAGAACGGCCCAACGGATCTGGATGAAATTTGGCACATAGATAGAAAAAAGTCTGGAATAGCATATAGGCTACTTTTTATCCCGGAAAATAGCGTGGTTCCCGCGGAATAGCGATAAACGAATTCTTTGCAGACGAAGTCGCTGGCAACAGCTAGTATAAATATATAACTAACTTAACGAAGATTAATTTTAATTTGCTATGGGTACAGGGTCGGTTGAACGTGACGTGCGTGGCTCGCGTGCTCTCTGTATGGGCGGCGAGCGGCGTGCTACTGTTAGATGAGGAGCGGCCACAGATCGCGCCCGTTATGGGTAGCCGAGACTCCAACTCGGGTGAGTGTGTCTGGGGTCAGTCTAACTCGGGTGATAGTGTTGTGCGTGGCTCCCGTGCTCTCTGTATGGGCGGCGAGCAGCGTGCTGCTGTTAAATGAGGAGCGACCACAGATCGCGCCCGTTATGGGTAGCTGAGACTCCAACTCGGGTGAGTGTGTCTGGGGTCAGTCTAACTCGGGTGATAGTGTTGTGCGTGGCTCGCGTGCTCTCTGTATGGGCGGCGAGCGGCGTGCTACTGTTAGATGAGGAGCGACCACAGATCGCGCCCGTTATGGGTAGCCGAGACTCCAACTCGGGTGAGTGTGTCTGGGGTCAGTCTAACTCGGGTGATCGTGACGTGCGAGTAGCGAGCTACTACTGCTGCTGCTAGACAAGGAGCTGCCGTAGATCACGCTTACC
This sequence comes from Pandemis heparana, assembly GCA_963854515.1. Classification (NCBI taxonomy): domain Eukaryota; kingdom Metazoa; phylum Arthropoda; class Insecta; order Lepidoptera; family Tortricidae; genus Pandemis; species Pandemis heparana. The sequence goes on from OY978010.1 coordinate 10,706,425, forward strand.
ATGGGTAGTCGAGACTACCCATGTCATGGATAGTTGGGATGCCAACTATGGTGAGTGTGTGCGTGGTCGAGTCAGCAAGCTTATTACGTAACTCGCTCGCGATCACCATCGTGTTCATTTTGACAGTTCATGTATGGGCTGACAGTTGGCATCGGAATCAGCTAGCTGTCACATTCATACAAGAACTGTCAAAATGAACACGATGGCGATTGCGAGCGAGTTACGTAATAAGCGTGCAGCTTGGGTGAGTGTATTCGTAAAGTGTAAATAAAAAATTCGTTTTTATACCTAATAACATAAACATATTCATTACTATCATATCCATTATCATATTCATTATTATATAAATGTATTATTAAGTGGTGGCAGCTTCATTGGTTTATGTAAGTTGTACTTGTGTTTAAATTTAAGTATTATGTACCGTTTGTGCCCAAATAAACATTAAAACATTAAAACATTATCCTAACCAACAGCGATATTTTGTGATTTCTGTAGATTTCAAGATCAATATTTAATTCTATGCCAGTAGGTAGTCACCTAATATTGAAAAGCTGCTATGGAGTATAAATAAATACTGCACTCAAGTAAGATGTTAAGCTAAAATTGAACGCCTGTTGCCCCGTGGTTGCCCTATACTAGCCTTTATAGCGCTCATAAACCTTGTCTTTTCCGTTCAAGCTACTCAGAAATGTATAAAAGTTATAAGCGTAAAAAGTCACTGAAATGTAGGTATATTTGTACCAAATTACATGTTAATCAATATAGTACATTCTGTTTAAATTAGCAGTGATAGACAATCAGACAGACGTGAGCACTCCATTCCTCGTAGGTTCTTTGGACCACCATCGTATAAAGGCTTCGTTTTTCCTTTTGAGGTCCGGATTATAATAACTAAAATGGTATCATCCGATGATATTATAATAATGGTAATAGTATTATCCGTGCAAGGGATAAAGGAAAAATTATCACGAAATAAATTGTGCTAGAACGATACTTATCACTATCAGCGGCAAATCACTGATTTTTTTATTACCATTCTCTATCGAGTAATTCATGTATGAATGAATTTAAAAAATATAATCTTATACAAAAGTTGCCTAAGGCAAACGTCCGTCTAAAAATCCATCCTTTTGTAAGTCATCTGTTTTCTTTGGCATTCGTTTGAACTTTTCGGTACGTCAAGGGTACGTCTATCATTTTTCTTTCCTTTTATAATTTAACATTGTATGACAAAATAAAATAAAAAAACAATTGATATTTTAATTCAATTCCTCCGGCGGCATCTTTTGTTATGAATTGACCTCTGAGATTATTTTTGTTGTTCGTAAATAACGCTTCAGTTAAAAAGCACACTTGAATGGTTTTTAGAATAAATTTATTTGTTTCAGGCCTGAGGCGCTCCACGACGCACGTGGGCGTTGTGGCGATGCTCAATTGTTTTATATACAGACACTGGTAAGGATAAACAGTTGATTATCATTTTTACTCTGTATTTAAATAGATGACGCAAGTTGGCAATCATGAGTGACACGTCCTAACTTCGATGTTTTGGCAAAGTTGTTTGCTTGGCGTGGTACGTTTAATAGAAGCGTAAATTGTAAGTATAATAATTTGAATATAAATAACTTACTGCTGTTTGCTGTGTTCCGGTGTGGAGAGTAAGACAGCCGGGGAAATTACGGGCACAAAAGGCATTTCATCTAAGTCCTCTAGGTTGGCAACGCATCTGCAATCCCTCCGGGGTTGCGGGTGTCTATGGGCAGTGGTGCTCGCTTACCATCAGGTGACCCACTTGCTCGTTTTCCTTCCTATTCACATAAAAAAAAAAAACTTACATAAAGACAGAATGTACCTAAACATGTAAAAATCAACACGCTTCACCGTCGTTCATTTTACCGTACTAGCGTCATCCATTTCAATATACTTAGAGCCCTGTTGTTTTAGCGATTTGCGCTTCAAGTATTATAGAAGGTAGATAAACTAGTCTTTTCTGTGTATTTTCTTGGCGTTTGATTAGTTTGTACAGTTATTTATGATAACATAATTTTACGGCGGGAAATATGTCATTTTGTGTCTTATGTGTGTATGTTTTAGAAAACTTCCCATTTTTATAAAAAATACTGCCTGTTTTACTTAGATTTCTTAAAAGGTTAAACAATTATTTTTTTAAATGTCGAATTTAACTATAATTTTCTTTGCAGGACTATCCGATGATGTGAAGATTCACCAAAAGGATTAAACTAGTCTTCTTTTTACAATCTAAAGTCAGTGTTAGAATAACAAACGTTAAACGATCAACAGGGCAAGCAACGTTTAAAATTCGCTGGTAAAAGGAAGGAGTTTGTAGTGAATTTTATACTTGTAAATAACTAGTTATACAAAAATGTCTTCTAAGAAAATAGTGATGTTTTGCTTGACGAACTTTATGTAGGTAAATAACTGTTACAACAGCGTAAAATAAACGAAGTGTTTTTAAATGGCTTTTATTTTTCTAAATCCAATGCGACACCCGAGCGTTTTCCAAAAAAAAGTCCACATGTGCATTTTTTCCAGAATTTAAATTTTTTGGGTTTATCACACTCAGGATCGTTTACTTTATCAATTCTCATACAAGAGAAAATGTGTCCCAGATTTTACTATGGAATATTTTTTCCTGCTCGTCATATTTCATACATACCTATATTAAAATAAAGTGACGAAGTGGAATGGAAATTCGAAGGATCGATAGGGTAAATGATTCTGAGTAAGAGAAACCCAAAATAGTCAAATTATGGAAAAAATTATCATGTGGACTTTTTTTTTGAAAACGCCCAACCACAAGACGATTTATGATTGTACCTACCTACGTCAAAAATGCATAAAACTTGGAATCAATCCCATGTATCAAACTGTTTGTTTTCGTGTTGTCATGTGTTGGCTTTTCGGTGAAATATAGTCGAATTGTATAGCAGGAAATCTAGATGCTATATATTCAATTCTGTATATTCCTGCCAGAAACGAAACGGTCCACCAAAATTTCCGAATGTATTTTTGAAAGGAAAATACAGCCGCTATAGTTTTGGTAACAGAACAGCCGACATTAAAAACAACGCACGGAAAATGTGAATAAAATTATTTCCTTTGTATTTTGATTGGAAATAAAAGATGAATCTTCTTTTAAAGAATTTCTCATGATTTTATTTAATACTTGTTCATGAAATTACGCAAATGTAGCTTATTAGAAAGAATATTTTATATGACAGAAGAAGCAAAGTATCAACTACATTGAAAAAAAAAATGAAAAAAGTTTATTATATAAACATTATTAGCTGACAATCTTGGTACACCAATTTATATTATTTATATTTTAATCTTAAGTTCTGAACATGTTCAGAGCAAGCTTGTCTATTGGGATGACAAGCAATTGAATTCAACTACACGAAGGTAACTTTACTACCGTCTACGACATCAAAGTGACGTCTTGAACAGTGACGTGTGTAAATTGACGTCAAAGTCATACCTTGCTCATATAAAGCTAAGGCCACACTGAGGATGAGACGCTTACGGGTAGATCGCATTTGTTTCATGGAATCTAATAAAGCTTCGTTTATACTTTATCCTCAATGATATATTAGTAAAGATACGTTATAGGCTCACAAAACAACCGCCAAACATGATCCGAACGACGAATTAGCACACACACATACACGTTATACTACACTACATTGCCAAATGGTGGAAAAGAGATGGCGTAATTGAGACGATAAGAACAAAAAAGACAGCCATCGTTTGTCACTTACGCAAAAGTCAATGAGTCTACCAATCACAGCACTTGAAGCAAAGAATAAAGAAACAGACGGTACAAAGATCTCGGTTACGTCGGCTGCACACGATGGTGCCAATGCTACTCGTCTCGGGTGGATTGAAAAATTTGCTATGCAGAAATTCGCCAACGCTGGAACCCTTAGGGTAATGCGCTGGTTTTATAGAAACGTAATATCATTTCCTATACTATTTATATATTATGAAATTCGATTTCAATAAAATGCATTTTTAATCAAATGTTATTATTTATAATTAACAAATGTATTATTTACAAACATAAAAACACATTATGTAGTCGATAAAAAAAAATCGTATCAAATACCCTCACGACTCTTACAAATACTCTTACGTTTCTTAGGTAACTATAGTAAAACTATAGTAAATATCAGGGCCCTATTTTATATGGCTACAACTTACAATTTACAAGCGGAAGTCTCTTTCTGACCCTATGTGTATTAATGTATGTATTTCTGACCCTATCCTCTAATGACTTGTAGCTTTATAAAACAGGGCCCAGGTACGTCGCTTCTGTACAAACTCATCTATGTTCGCGCGCTTTATGTCCATATCAGTCCCGTTATAAAAGGCATACGGCTGTCCTTTTCTTCGAGATCACGTCAGCATGGTGTCATTATTGTTATAACAAATGATTAAATAAAATAAAATACAGTTATATCAGCATACACTTGTGATATGTGATTCCGTGGACTTTCTTGCTTTTTGTCCCATAATTTGAGCAGTTCCGCATGACACATGACGGCGTTTTGATGACTTAAACACGCTCTAAACACGGCTGGCGGTAACTGTCAAGCACTTCCGTTCCGTTGGCTTGTTCGAGAGCGACTGGAGCCAGAGAAGACAATTGTTGCCTTTTGTGCGCTTCATTTTTGGTGCGCCAATGACGTATCTACCTCTTTTATATATACAATATCATTGTTTATCCTACATTTTCCAATTTCATGATTTTATCTTTTAAAGCTCTAAGGGGCTAGAAATTCCAAATTTAAATGTTTAAACGGTTTTTTTTCCTTGAAAAGTTTTTTAAATATAATTTGTCGGGCTGCGCGGCGCACCCGTATCCTATACCCAAAATGATCTACCTACATAGAAATCCTAGTGCTTAGCTACTGTCGTCAACATAGTCCAATGAGATACGACGAATTTTTAAATCATCGGCGGAAATTAAAAGGAATCTTGAAGGTTCAATTGTAAGTCTCAAAGAACATTAAAGCCATCCATCCATACTAAAAATATGCATAGCATAAGCTATAATACTTAAGTAATATGTACTTAAGTTTTTGTGTGCATAAGGAGCCTCCTATGTTTTTAATATAATAAATAACCTCTTCAACATCACCAACTCCATCTTTTATTTGTCAATCATGACAAATGGCGCCCAACGTGGGGCAGAATGTCTCAGCTCCATGAAACCATTGGGAATTGGCCCAGAATTCTCTTTTTGTAAAGACGATGAAGGCATTTTTTAAGATTCCGTATCCAAATTGGTGAAAACGGAAACGGTAAAGTTTCTTTGTGTCCGTCTGTCTGTGTATCTGTTACTCGGAAGCTGCAGGAGCTATTTATAAACGAAATTTGTAAGTGTCATGTTATTATATTCACGCAAGCGAGGCCTTACTACCTGATTTTTTTACGAGCAGAGTAGTCAGCTCCACAGATATAACAGTATGTAATTTTATCGAAGCATCTAGCGACAGCTGTGAAGCCTTACCTTAAGGCTTAGTTCACTCAGCGATAACGCATTTAACGATTACAACCGTAGATAAGTCATGCGAGAAAATGAACGATTATGTATGAGTTGTACCAGAGCACGTCTCGCTAATAACACTTGCTTAACCACCTAATACTCTGAAATTTTCGTACACGAGCGAACTTAATAATTTAAAATATTTCGCGGTTAATTTACATTACACATATTTTCTACGGGATGTAGATTGAGGGTTGACCAGGCACGATCTACACAACATTAAGAACTACGCGCAATTTTTTCAGTCTACCCGTGATCATGATGCATGCAACTGCGTCGAAACATCAAGAACTCGTTGAAGATAACTCCGCTACTATCACGCAAGTAATTATTAGTAGCGTACCAGCAAGGTAAATATTTATTGTTCATTGAAATGGCCCTCGCAAAGTACCTACTTAACGACTAATTCAATCAATTGTTCAATATTTAATGTATTGCCTTATTTTCTCGTCAATAAATACCATTTAAGAGATGATAGGTGGTAACGTTTTGCGAAAACAAAAGGCAGTACCGGTTGAGTCTAGTTTGTTCAAAGTTGCTATAACTTTTGTTAATCTTGAGATAATGAATCGTAGGAGGATACTGAAGTATAACCCGAGCGGTCAGAACGCTTGAACATTCAGCCGATCAGTGAGACCATGCAGACTAAGCTTAAGAAATATGTGTGGGAAGCAAGTCGTAAATTCTTATTAGGGTTGATAAGGTACTTCAGATCTTAATCCGCAACTCACCTACACTACCCTGAATTTGTAAAGGTGCAATTGGTTGGGATCCCGACAACGGCTCGACCCGCCTTAACTGACAATATAGGATATCTGCTTGTTTGAAACTCCACTGGTATTTCTAACAAAATGCTGAGGGCGTGCTAGATGGAAAAATTACGAGACACTGATTGACCGTGTCAATTTTGTATCTGTGCTTAATGCAGTTTGGCCTCTCAAGTAGCCGCCGGCTGCTCCTTGCCGTAGCTCACCATAAAGCACATTATCGCTTTATGGACAGCATGAAGAGCTTACAGGACACGACTACGACCGACTAACTAACTTTCGTTTTATCCACGTTTCTTCCGTTAATGAACATAATTTAACCATTGAACTTCTTCGTTCTAATAAGTCACACCTAAACGAAAATATTTGAGTCAGATTTAGTTGGGAGCTTTTGGACTATAGTGGTGTAGTTTTACGGTAACCAATATTATAAAAGCGAAAGGAACTCTGTTTATCTGTTACCTCTTGTCTATTAAACGCTGAACCGATTTGAATAAAATTTAATTGATGATCTCAGAATTATTGCGAAATATTTCAGCAGACCTCGTATTCAGGCTCTCCACTACACTATCTTGTCTCAATATTTCCAATATATATAACATTTTCTTAGACACACGAACATTTAACAGAATAAAAGCAATTCGCAAATTCAAACTCCAGCTGCAGCAAGACGACCGGATTTTCAACAACCAACTTACATTGATTAATACCGATAACCAGGATTTGATGTTAAAGTCAAGTCTGGTGCACACACCGGCTCAGAGCACAGATGAGATGGATTCGGATTTAAGACCACAACTAGTTTGCAGAAATTTTGATTGAAGGATTAAGGGTTTCGAATTTTGGAACTGAGCTGCGGCTGAACGGAACGAAATGAACTTTTGAAAATAGACGTCTTTTATCTAAGAAATGCAGAGTCGTTTTTCTGAATAGACGAGGGTTTTATATTTATAAGTAAGGTAGAAATAAGGTGGTTGACCCCACTTGGTACTATAAGTTTACAGCGTGTAAATCACATTTGAAACAATATTATTCAATATTCAATATTCTTTATTCACATAAAATATGGTACAATAGGTGATAAATAACAATTCCAGTACAGAAACATCCTCTATTCCTATTCCTCCATTCCTATCCTCTATTTCTATCCTCTATTTCTATTCTTTATTCTATTCTATGAAATCCTCTATTATGTCACATATTTTTGATAAACTAGTTTTTGATAAATTTTGACATTAGTGTCTATTGAAAGTCACGCCAATTTTTTAGTGAGGTAAACCGTATAATTTTGATAGAATAATTAAAGTGCATGCCACTTAGGTGAGAATAATCTGCAGCTCTCGTTCCTCTGTGCAAGCGTTGAATGGTGTGCGATAACATTAATGAATTTTGGTTCGGTTGGCTTCCATTTCCTAAGTCTAGCGGTGAGTTGTGTCGGCGAGGATTACGGCTAAGCTTCCTCTCTCTCACTCTTCGCTTTTGTACGTAAATATGTCTCTTCCAACCTCTCACTTCATTTTCGCTCACGAATCCGTATCTATTTTGACGACATTTCGTTTGTTTGAGCTTGATTATATTTATCTGTATCCACCTTTAAGGTGCGACCACACCGCCGCTTAAAAAACGGTGACGTTACGGAATCGCAACAAAATGTATGATGAAACGGTGAGAAAATGTGACGCCTACGACACGTCACTGCCTATACGCGGCGGTTTGGTCGCACCCTTTCTCGTACATGTATGTATTGTTTGATTTTAACGTCAGATAAAACTGTATAAATAAGGAAGTCTATAGTGATCGCTTTAATTAAGTTTTATTTCACTGTTTACTCATTTTAGTAATTGAAATAATGAGTGCCAGCTACTTTTCATTGAAATACTAATACATATTTTAGGCTTCGTGAGATCAAAACTTGATAAGTCATGCAAAAATCTTTTACCGATTTAATAATAAATAAAGAAAAGAAAGAAAAAAGTTTATTTATGACAGTCACATATTAAATAAATAAACACATTATACATTCAGATACATAAATTGTCACAAAAATAATAATAATAAATAATTATCTTGGGACAAATAACACCAATTGACCCAGTCCCAAACTAAGCAGAGCTTGTGCTATGGGTACCAGGCAACGGATAAACATACTTATATAATGTAGGTACGTAAATAAATACTTAAATACATACAACATCCATGACTCGAGCACAAACATTCGTATTCATCATACAAATGTCTGCCTCTACCGGGTTTCGAACCCGGGACCTCTAGCTTCATAGTCAGGAGCACTAACCACTGGGCTATCCGGTCGTCAATTTCCATATTAAACCGCGCCTCACTCTTTAATAGTTAATCGCCTTACTTAATCAGCGTCAGCGCGTAACCAATCCTCACAGCGCCGTACTAAAATAAACACTAATCTCCAAATTTGCCGAAATATTTGCCTATACGTCGCAACAAATGCGTAAATCTTACCTAATTATCACATATAAATTATTCGGCACAGCCATGTCGAGTAATTCAGCCCACACACACTCGGCTCAATCTCTGCATTATACGCATGTGATTACCGCATCCTGTACATAATTGCTTTGGAAATAATAGATACTTGAAACGTGGCTTTTATAAGCTTAGCGTGCTAAGTGATGCTAAGCCTGTTCAATATTCATCAGCGGGTGAAGAAAATTGATGCGGACGGGCTTTGAAGCAGGATGGATGATCAGGAGATGCAGTGGGTTCTTAAGACTAATTGTATGCTATCAACATTATTTTCTATTTTTTTGTGAAAAATATGTAACTTATAATTTCGTTGGCAGCAAACTAACATACCTAAATACAAATGACAAAAACAATCTCTTAAATTGCGTAGATAGTATTTTATGTTTTAGGATTTTTACTACCAGCTAACAAGTAAGGCTTTCCAAATAAGATACTCGCTACTTACAAACGGGAAGTTACGTTGTATCAACGCCGAACTATCAAGTACGTACCTGAAATTGTGTTGAACATTTTTCGAATAAGCACAAACTTGCTAACTTTTAATGAGCGAACTTCAGTACTCAGTCTAGCAGGTGGACGTCTTTTTAAATTAGAGTTGAACAAAAAAAGCTCCCTTCTACTTCATGTCGTCAAAACTTTGTCTCGTAATATTTTCCATTACTTTTTATAAAGTCCATAAAGAGCTTTTTTAAAATTGTATGTCTCGTAATACCGAGTTTAAGATAATCCTAGGAAATTAATAAACCTCTAGCTGCGGCAAACGCATAGGATTCCGGGCTGAGAGTAAGTTATTCTTCTGAGATTAAGAACACTATTATTAAAGCCGCAAAGGAAGCGTCGTAGCGGATGCAAAAACTAAAGCCCGTTTTCCGAGAGCGACGCAAACAACGTTTCATAAAAATATTTTAATTTTCTTCGCAACGCCGAAGAAAAGGCGGAGATTCAACGGATGCTGCCGGCTTTAGTGGCGAGACTCGGTTTTAAAACGGAATGGTTGAAGGACTGCTTTTGAAATGGGACGAATACCCTGTCTGCCATAAAATGTTTTGACAGTTATGAAAAAAGTTATGTACCTATTTGAAGTAGGTATGTATACGTCATACGATTGTCCAACTATGTATTTGTTTTCTTGATCTTTCTACATCTGCTCCAGTGCAAAAAATAAGAAGAAAAATCTGTTCCTATGTTTAAATGTGAAATTTTTGATATGTTGAATAAATGAATACCATCTATGGTTATCTTGACTGATTCCTTATCGTTTTTGTGTTGTATTATTTGAATATTAGTATATGATATGGTAGTCATAGTCATAAATAAATTGAAACTGCATACATACATACATACATACATACATACATATCGTCACGCCTCTTTCCCACAGGGGTAGGCTTTGTTCCACTTGCTACGATCCTGACATACCTCTTTCGCTTCATCCACATTCATCAATCTCTACTCTCTCTATCTGTTTCTATTGAGACTGCCTCTTTGAAAAAGATTATCTAATCTACGCGTATCACATGTGAAAACGACCGAACAGAGCTGAATCATTCGTTGTAGCAGAATTCAGCCGCACATGTTTTTTTATTCGATCTAGATTTTTATAATATAGTTCATCAAAGTTATGTTAAAAGTATTATTATGATGAATTATTCGAAATCTTTTGCTTGAAAATGTACGAACAGATTGTTTCAGAGTCTATTACCTAACTGATGACCCAGGAGGACTGAATATTTTCACAAAAAAAACCTAGCTTATTTGAGTCACGAGAGTAAATGCTTGTTAAAATTCAGCTTGGACGTACCTATATAAATAGTAAACTTCACGTGAAGTTGCTCTATATACAGTATATTCATGTTTTAAGCTACGGTTTTTTTTATTATTTCAATTTTCTTTTACTTGGAAGATAGTTAAATTTCGAATGAAGACTCAGCAAAAGATTCTTTTGTAAAAAAAATATCCGCCGTTTCATTAGCGATCAGTTGAAATAACTCATCTGGTTCCCAGGAATATCACTATTTTACCCTGCACGTGCCCGCTTCATCTTCCCCACAGATATAACGGAATTTATTTATTACTAAGCAATTTTCTACCTCACGTCACAGGATCAGCCTCCAAAATAGTTCCCAGGCACTTTAAGCTAACTATCAAAGAGGATTTATTCTACTGCTTATACTATAATAAATACAGGGAGCGGTTGGATGTTTTATTGAGTTAAAAGAACTTTGTGTTATTATTATATTATGTATTTTGAATTTCAGATATTTGTAGCTGCCTATGTATTCTGATAACAGTTATTTAATTTTATGTTTTATTTATACAACCATTTTGGTCGAAGTGTAGGGACTATTAGAAACAGTCAAGGTCAAAAATACGGATTCGCGCAAAGTTACAAAACTATGTAAACATCAACCTTAACGCCATTATAATAAGGTACCTATGTACATATGTATTTTTTGACACTTTGTGGTGTATCGGTGACCTTGACTGAACTGTTTAATTTAGTAAAGCAACAGTTACGATAAAGTAACCAAATGTTTGTAATACCTAGATACATAGATTAAAAACAATACAGATAGTATTTATTTTTAATTTAATTTTAAAATTCTAAAAAATAAAATTTACTAACATAAGCTAAAAATGAATAATACGTTCAATTACAAGCAGCTTCAAAAATAAGGCGACGAAGTCAACACTGCAAAGAAAAGACGTAGGTAAGCTAAATCTACGACGGCGGTGGGAACAAAATTTCTGAGGCGCCTAGGCACCCAAGTTATTTATCACTTAATAAAGATAAAGAACAATAAAGGGTTTAGGCGGAGGAAGTAGGTACCTGCCGGTAGTTGGAGGTGGCCCTTTGTGAGTGGCTTTGAACCGACGACGCTAACGAGGGTCACACAAAGGACAGTCTCGCGAGAGCAGCGCCTTGCCACGAATCACGACCACTATTACCCACTAGTACCCACTTCCGCCAACTCAAATTATATTTTTAATTAATGACGGTTCTAATAAGCAGAGAGACGGGTTATTCCCACTGAAGCGGCTCTGTCTTTGCTAACCACTCCCTGTGGGCATACCTTTTCGGACTATATTTGATTTCACATGTTAGCGCAGTTTACCTAGCTAATGTTATTTATCAACGTACTTTCGCTACCACTGTGTTTACAAAGAATTAAATATTTTCATGCAAGTAATGCTTCGGGTAGCAGTGGCGTATAAATCAGGGATCAGGAATGTCGCTCGACGGAAAAATTGCTAAGGCGTTGCCGTTGGTAACTGGAAATTGCAAGCGCCTACCTGCATAGCTGGCATGCCGCCGCTCCACTCTGCCATTAACAAAATACCATCATTGGTAGACTCAGCAAATATATTTCGACATAATTTCCAAAAAATCAACACCATTATTATCATATTTATCTATGTACACCCTGAAGTAACTAATAGTTGTCATATTAATTCTATTAAGTCATATTATTACGCTAAGTATGACACTGGCATAATCATATCCCTCGGAACTACTTAATTTTAGACAGAAAAACATTATCACAGGAATTTTATGACTACGAGCAGAACGTTACTGTCTGAATACCACTGGTTTTGACATATTCTCGCCCGAATAAATCAAAGTCGTCCTTTCCTTTAGATGATAATGTAAAATGAAAAGGTCCATTCTTTCGTAAAACGACTTTGGTAATGTTCACATCTGACAACGCAAACAATGGATGCAGTTACGGCTGGATAAGTAAGTAATTACGGTATGTACACATTTTAAATCTACAACTAGGTACATAATGCGCTCTACAAAATATGATTTAACGATTATATAGGTACAAATTTATAGGACAGGAACTGTAATAAAATAAATCGAAGAATTGGAGATAGAAGTACGAAGACGTGATGGTAAGACCCAAAAGATTAATTTATGTACGTATTTTAATGATAAACAGATTTTATTTTAACACTATTATTCATCCAGGTCCAAAAGTTTAATCGGTTAAGACATTTTGTTTGGCAGCATGCATAACTTAGGTGGGTATAAGTTTACAGAACGGGTATGTAAATTGACTGTCAGTTGTTCGCAGCGGGCTCCCATAGTTCAGTTCCGAATTCATTAGCTTATTCAGAGTTAAGCTGGAGGACTTTGCTCAACTGTATTGTAAAGATGGCGGTAATCGGAGTGGTAAGGATCGAAGCCACTAAGTCCTTTATTTCATAAAACAAGTTGATATCAAAATTGAAGTTATCTAAGCGTGTGACGGCCAAAGTACTGGCTTGTCAAAGGTTTCGTGATATTTATAGACATCATTTATTGGTCCCAAATAAAGGCAATATTCCGTGAACTATCTAATATACTAGGAAAAGTGTGCTGGTTGTCATAGGTATATACCTAATTATAATTATTGCTTGAAAGTTGTACATTTAATTTAGCGGCCTTTGGAATAAGTTTCCTAGATCTATCTGCCGTAATCAGGTCAGGTCAGGTGAGGAATTTTGTTTCAAATAATGTTTTGTGCTTTACATGGTTATTATATTTTTGAATATCTTAAACAAAAACTCGAACGAATAAGGTCATGTAAAATAACTTTAGAAAGTCCCGACGTTTGTAGCCCTTTTCAAGTCTGTTTTTTTACTTCTTATTTCCTACATATCTTAAAATAACGATACAACTTTAGTAAATAGCCAAATGTTTTTCAAAGAGATCGCAAGTGCGGGTAGGATCTCGACCGGGTACCGTGCCTGTGCCCACGCGCGCCTGGTGACGCGACCAGTAAATTCTCTATACATTGCGTAGTCTAAACGCTCACGTTACAGTGGTCAGGGTTCAATACGTGCGATGTAACTATTAGAGAAACGCTCACGCTCCGCCGATCGCGCACATTCGTGATCGGGGCCTAAGCGTTTCTCGAGGAGACGGGGCAGCGAGTTCTCAAGTGGAACTTGCCTCGCCTTGCAGCTGTTATCTCGACTTCAAAACTACACTGCTTTAGAGGAACGTGCTCGATTGCCTCGAGTGCCACGAGGGCTTGCGTGACTGTTTGTGTTACCTCGCGATTCACCTTTTTAGGTATTACAGGTGCTTATAGGAATGCTGCATTAATTGAGTTTGAAATTTTTTTGCGAACATTGTTTTAAACATCAGTAAACTGTGAATAGATGAGAAGGAAATATCTTTCACAAGCCTATTGTGCATAGTGTATAGTACACACGGCAAAATAATTCGGTAAGCATAGGCACGCACACAAACGTCGTCTATGTGTGTCTATACGTGTTGAGTACCGACACGAACATTGCGTAGAATCCACGTGTGAATGTGTGAGTGAGTTCGATCGTATGTCTATCTACCCACTAAATACTGCCCCGATTGTTTTAAGCAATAAGATTAATGAGTAATGCCGCTGTAAATTATTTATTAAATCCCTGACCGTTATTCGAAGCCTACCAATATAATGAGAGAAGCGCTTTCGTTTCCCAAAATATCGTATAATTTATTGACACTTCCGTTATACATTCCACACCCCCTCCACCGCCAGCCAGCGAGCGAGCGATCTTGAGATCGGCTGCTCGGTCTTTACCACATTGGCGTTTTGTTTCCCGCCGTGAACGGTCGTGACTTGAGTCTGCCTAGGAGACCGTCTACTTTGGTAAGTTTATACCTACTTCATCTTAAAGTCTCATCACAAAAGGACCGTTATTATTGTCGTATCGTAAGTCTAAAATCTAGGTGAAATTTTTATCAACGGTTTTTACCGTTCGTCTTGAATTGATTTTAAAAATAACGGCAAGTACCGTTTGTTTTTAACAGTGAGTAATTTTCAGCTTTTAATTTGGAGATAACGTTCAGTTAATCCTTTTAAAATAACCTTAACTTGTCTACCCACATTTCAGTATTTTGTGTGTACACTTATTTTTGCAGCAGCGATGAGTGATTTACGCAAGGAAAATATGGACGAAATTAGAAGAAAGTCGAAATCAAGCTCTAGTTCGTCATCATCATCATCCAGTTCGAGTAGTGATTCGTCGAAAAAGAAACATAAACGTCGTCACGCGAATAAATCAAATCGTGTGATAAGAAAACTAGTAAAGGAGGTAAGCGAGCTGCGTAACTTAGTACAGGGTTCTAATACTAGTACTCCAAGATATCCTCACGAGTCGGAGTATGTTGACCTTAATGCTAGCGGCAATTTGTCTAACTCGACTTCCGACGTCAACGAGGCCGAGGCGCCCGCGCCGTCTGATTTCTTCATAAATCTGGAAACCAGTCTCAAGGAACCCGCGATTCCTAAAACTCCAGATAATTATTTGGAAGCTTTACAAAAGCTAAACAGGTTTACCAATAAAACATGGTCAGAGGTTCGTTACTTGGATGTTCAAAAATTGTATACACATTCTCCGGGGTTCGTTGAGCTAGAAACGAATGAAGAAGTCGCAGCTTATGAAGTTTCCAAGTCTCTATCGTACACAGAAAGATCATACGCTGCGCTTACGTTTGCTTTATTGAAGCAGAAAGAGACTATCGAGAAGAATATTCGTGAGTTTCTTGACTGGGCTCGCAGCTCTAGTGAATTGTCATTTCCGCAAATTAAGAATAAATTGGAGGGACTCTTTGACGCAGGGGACTTTCACAAAGTATCTGCTGATACGTTACAGCTGGTGTGTGGTCATAGAGCTGACGTGGTGCAACAAAGACGTGACCAGATTTTAAGGGCGGTTAAAGACCCTCTAAATAAATCCTGCCTCCGGAAGATCCCACCTACTGCGTCGAGCTTATTTGAACCGCAGGCTTTTTCGGTTGCATTAGAAAAAGCTGGAGGCGTGCGTAAAGTTTTCTGGCCTCGACAGAAACCGAACACAAGTGCTTCTGCTGCGCAAGCAGGTAGCGATAGAAACTTGCATCGCCCCGCGCAGGGGTCTAATGCTTACAATATGCCTGCGCAAGGCTTTCAGCACCAAAATAGAAGGCGTGGCCCTTCTCAAGTCGCACCCGCGCAGGGTACGTGCAATCATTATCCCTCACAGGGACCAAGCCCCAGCTACTGCCACTATTGTCCTGCGCAAGGAACAAACAATGGAGGGGGCCAAAGGGTTCATCCACGCCAGGATAACACTAACTACCGTCCCAAGAACTGGCGGGCCAACAAGGGCGGAAATGAAGCTCGCGGTACCAAACGCGGGGCTTCTCCGTCCTACAAGGACAGATCTGGTAAAAGAAGGCGATTTTGACTCGGAGCCTTTCCAGGCGGGTCAGATACAAAAATTTTACAATCACTGGAAAGATCTAGACGCTCCGTCATACATATTAAAGATAATCAAGGGATATCGCATTCCATTTATAGAAATCCCGCCTCTAATAATGCCGTTTCAAGACCACAGCTTTACAACCCCGACCTCGCCGGAAATGACGAGAGCCATACAAAAACTAAAGGATCAGGGGGCCTTAGAAGTGGTAACGGAAAGCCCCAGTTTTCTGTCTACAATGTTTTTAGTAGAAAAGGGGGATGGTTCCCTGAGGCCTATTTTCAACCTGCGGGCTCTAAATTGGTTCGTTCAAACCGAAAAATTTCGTCTCATAAATGTGGCAAAGATCCCGGACTTTTTACAAAGCGAAGACTGGCTCGCCAAAATAGACCTGTCGCAGGCTTATTTTCACATTCGAGTAATGCACAGTCACAGAAGGTTCCTGCGCCTGATTTACGAGAACCAACTATTGCAAATGACGTGTCTACCATTTGGCTTAAGTTCGGCACCGCGAGTTTTCGCCTCGGTCTCAAACTGGATTGCTCAAAAACTAAGGGAGCAGGGTGTGAGGGTTCTAGTATATTTAGACGATTATTTAATTGCTCACCAGAATCCCCAAACTCTCAGAACCCACGTAGATATAGCAATAAGTATGCTACAGCGACTGGGCTGGCAAATAAACTGGGAAAAATCTGTTCTGGCTCCCCAGACTCACCTCGAATACTTAGGAGTGACATGGGACCCTTGGCAGGACAAAAAGAGTCTTCCCGAGAAGAAAGTAGCCAAAATCCGGGCAGCTGTATCGAGATACCTTCATGTCAAGAAAGCTACTCTCAGAGAGCTACAGTCTCTAGCAGGGATACTAAATTTTGCCAGTTTCGTTGTGCCGAGGGGGCGACTGAATTATCGGTTTTTGCAAAATATGATAAACCGGCACCTTCATCAAAGCCTCAAGAAGCAGTTCCCCTTACCCATGGAGGTTCTGA
The DNA here is from genome assembly GCA_963854515.1 of Pandemis heparana. Lineage (NCBI taxonomy): Eukaryota > Metazoa > Arthropoda > Insecta > Lepidoptera > Tortricidae > Pandemis > Pandemis heparana. The sequence goes on from OY978010.1 coordinate 10,723,479, forward strand.
AGGAGATGCAGTGGTGGGTACACAATTGCCAGGACACATCACCAATACAATTTCCCTCACCCACACATTATTTAACAACCGACGCCTCGGATATAGCTTGGGGCGGAAAATTGAACAACTTTCACTTATCAGGCCCTTGGACAGCTTCCGAAAAGGAACTACACTGCAACAGAAAAGAGATGTTAGCTATTTTCAAAATACTACAACTAGCACCACGCTTGGATTTGCACAGAGCTTCATTGCTAATCCAGAGCGACAGCCGAACTGTTGTAGCGTACTTAAGAAACGAAGGCGGTACTCGTTCGGAGACGCTCATGGAACACACTTACCAAATTTACCAACTGCTGGATACATATCAGATCCAGATGCGAGTCTATCACCTCCCTGGCTTATACAACGCCGAAGCCGATCATCTTTCAAGGCTCCAAGTACTCCCAGAATGGCATTTACTACCACAAGCTACAATATCGATTTTTCACAAATGGGGAACGCCACAAATAGATTTGTTCGCATCTCGGACGGCGCACGTGGTGCCAAAATACTGTTCGATAGACCAGAACGACAAACAAGCAATGTTTTGCGATGCGCTGAGCCAGTCATGGACCTTCAAGCTGGCGTGGCTCTTTCCACCACCATGCTTGATCCCCAGGGTTCTTCACCACCTGAATCAAGCCAAGGGAACATACTTACTAGTGGTCCCCAGATGGGAACGAGTTTTTTGGCGCGCAGACTTGAAGAGTCGAGCCGTGAGTCCCCCACACACGATATGGAACCTACCAGAAGTCCTAGTAGACATCGCCACCGGGATTCCCCCACCGAGGGTGAAAGAAATGATTCTAGAGGTCTGGAGATGTGGGGGTGGTCGGGGAATTTAACAAGCTGGTCTGCTGAGCAGAAATCCTTGCTCCTGTCAAGTTGGAGGCCTTCAACCTTAAAAACATATAAAGTCGCTTGGAACAGATGGTGCCGCTGGACTCAAGATAATAACATAGATCCTTCTGCACCTTCAGGATCTTCTTTAGCTCGTTTTTTATCGGACCTTCACCAAAAGGAGCGCCTGGCTTATAGTACCATCCTAGTACACAAGTCAGTAGTGTCGTCTCTTTGCAATGCCGATACCTCCGAGGCTCTAAGTTCTCACAAGCTTGTCAAGCAAGTGCTTAAAGCTATAGCCTTACAAAAGCCTAAAGAGAGAAAGCCACCAGTATGGGATGCCTCCGATTTAGTATTATTTTTGTCATCACGACAGTTTCAACAGGATAATTTATATGAAGTCTCAAGGCATACCGCTGCTTTATTGCTTTTATGTTCGGGGCGAAGGGTACATGATCTTACGCTGTTATGCATCGACTCTGATCATATGACTGATATGGGCTATCACATGGTTCTTTGGCCACGTTTTGGATCAAAAACGGATTCGTCAGACAACAGACAATCAGGCTGGAAGCTTTTGTCAAATAATCAGTGTAAACAGGCAGATCCAGTTTATTGGATAAAGAAACTGATTGATCTCTCTCGATCACGACGAGAAGCTTGTCAGAGTTCAAACCTCTTCCTAACCGCGTGTGGTAAGTCTAGAGAAGCTTCTCGCACTGTTATAGCGGGATGGGTGAAATCATTGTTGCTCGAAGCTGGTATCAAGGCAACCCCCGGTAGCGTTCGAGCCGCAGTAGCTTCCAGAAATTGGATAGATAATTTTCCCTTAGATTCTATTTTACAACAAGGCAATTGGCGGTCAGGGGATACGTTTAGATTGTTTTACCGCCGAGAAATTATTGAATCTTCTAACGATCAAAATATCAATCTAAACAATTTGAGTCATTTATTTGAATGCGCATAATTTTGTTTTGAGTCCGAATGGATGTAATTTGCTTATGCCATTTATACATAATCAAGTAATCATTGAATTTGATGTTACGTTTACCTGATAATCATTATTGTTGAATCTGTTATATAATCATAAATTGAGAATATGAAAAGGATGTGATTAAACTAATTACTTTACTTTATTCATATTGTTTATATTACTGCACCCTATTTAACCTACAGTACTACTAAAAATATTAGTATATGCTAGATGGTTCTTATAGACGAGTGTCTCTCCCATCTAGGAGTCACATTGGCGTCTATTCTCCACCGCCAGGCGATAACAAACACGTCTCATTATATTGGTAGGCTTCGAATAACGGTCAGGGATTTAATAACAGCGTTTTACCTTACAATAAAACGCTTATTAAATACTTACCTTATTCGAAGCCTACCAAACTAACTCCTGCCTGGCGTAACATGAGCCGCAATGAGGTAAAGACCGAGCAGCCGATCTCAAGATCGCTCGCTCGCTGGCTGGCGGTGGAGGGGGTGTGGAATGTATAACGGAAGTGTCAATAAATTATACGATATTTTGGGAAACGAAAGCGCTTCTCTCATTATATTGGTAGGCTTCGAATAAGGTAAGTATTTAATAAGCGTTTTATTGTAAGGTAAAACGCTGTTATTGAATCAAACAACAATAATAAAATAACAATTAAAAAAATGTCAAAAATAAGTTAAGTTAGAATAAACTAGGTTAAAAAGAATTACAGATTAAACTAAAAAAATCCCCTGCCTAACTTAAAGGTTGAAACATCTTCAGTCCAGTGTCAATGAATTCTACTACAAGTTTTTTCTTACTTTTATTTACACACTGTCCTAAGTATTTTTTAAGTAGGTAGGTATCTATATTATTATCTTGCATTGGATACCGTCATCGCAAGTGTAACTGAGAGAATCTTCCTTCGACCCTGAATCTTCAAATTCATACAATCCGACGCATTGAACTATTATTACTAACGTAGTAGTAAGTAGTTGCCATTTCACTGATCCGCCGTGTTATATTTTTATTTCTCAACAAGTCTGAGGATTCCATCTATCTAACCAATATTCCTCACAACCAGCATCGCCATTCTAAGAACATCAAAAACAACATTTTTGTATTTTTTTCCGTTTTCACCGGATACGAACTCGGTCCACTAGAGCACAATCAAATCCTCGACCCGCCTTTCACAGCTGAGCCACGGGGAACTTAAGGTGATCGGTGAATTTATGAATTATGTCCAATCTTTTGACTACTGCATTGCAATGTGTAAATAGTGTTTAATAGGCTTTGAAATAAAGTTGAAATTAGAATTACATTTTTTCCTCGGAAAGATAACTGTTTAACTTATTGTTTGCAATCTTGCTGTATGTTTAATTTTACTCTTATTGATATATGTTAAAAACGACAAACGCATTGCGTTTTCTTTTAACATTTTTACTAATAATATGATTCTTCTTACTAGTTCGAGTTTGAAATTTGCTAGCTGATGGGCATTTTGTTCGTTATTGTCTAAAACAATATAGTGTATTCTACCCTCAATTTATTAGTAATATGAATTTGTGAACAACTTTCAATGCCAGCCGCCATTCGTTACGCTATACTTAAACCCTTCGTGTGTTACACCTCCGAATCGTTTATTTTGCCTTTCGAATACCTATCTACTTTGTGATTTACGAACATGGATAATCATTTATCTTTGTTGAAAAGAGCAGAAATTGTTGTTCTTTACGAACAAAATATTTCCATAAAGGAAATCGCAAGGCGTTTATTGATATCGGTAAGTAGAATAAGTATGTGATATAATAATTACTTCCTATTTTCCATAAAATTTCTTCGTGGTTTAAAAAACAATGTTTTTTTATTTTATCGGTAATGTTTTTAAATCAATTTCTTTCACGAAAAATATTATTAATTAAAATTAATTTATTTTGCAGCGAAAGACTGTGCAATTATGGGTTCATCGTCACGCTGACTCCGGGCACGTTAATAATATACGTCCTGGACCAAAAGCGGAAGCGTCTTCTACACGTCATTTGGACATAGTTGCCGCACACGCTAGTGACCCATTTCTCAGCACACGGTCTACAGCAACGAGACATAACGTTACATTGCAAACTGTGCGAAACCATTTGCATGCTGCAGGATTGCATTGCCGAAGACCAGCAAAAAAAATTGCATTAACGGAACAACATAGAAGAAATAGAGTGCGTTTTGCTCGTCAATATATTGACTTTGATTGGTGTAATAATGTAGTAATTTTTAGTGACGAAAAAGCATTTAAGTCTGATAAAGATGGAAGAAAGATATTGTGGAGAAAAAACGGGGAACGCTACAATTATAGTAACATTTTACCGTGCCGAACGAGTGGCCGTATTACTTTAGGCTATTGGGGTTGGATGTCATCGATGGGTCCTGGTGAGTTAGTGGAAGTTGGGAGTCGTAATAACAGTCAAGGATACTTGGAAGTGCTAAGAGACGTGATGCTCCCTACGGTGCGGGCCGCATACCCAGACTCGCACATATATTTCGTGCACGACAATTGCGCCGTGCATCGTGGTCGCATAGTCAAAGACTGGCTGAGCACCCAACAAGATTCCTTGACTGTTATTGACTGGCCTGCTAAAAGTCCCGACTTAAACCCCATAGAAAATCTATGGGGTCAAATGATTCTCAACTGGGATCCATCGGATGTAAAATCCAAAGCAAATTTAGATAGCTTGGTAACTTCAACTTGGGATTCAATCCGTGGGACGGACCTTTGCTGGAATATGGTTAGCGGAATGAGAAATAGACTACAACAGGTCATAGATAGTGATGGAGCACCAATTCGTTATTAATACCTATATGTAAACCTAGTAAGTAAACCCGTCATTACAAAACGTCTTTTAAAATTGTTCTCCTGGAATATTTTAGCAAGAGTAGTTCGGTTAGTTTGACAGGGTATTCAGCCCTACCAAGATTTTACATTTAATTTTTTGATTCAAAATTTAGTCACTTTGAACGCGATCAAATTATAAAAACATTTGTCAACTATGATTTAAAAATCTTAAAAACTATTTACAGAGCTATTAAGTAAGTCAAACTAACCCAAAAACCTGCTGAAATATTCCGTAACAATTTTATGAAACCTTTTATTAACAATGAATTGGTGTAAGTATTATTTTTAGTCCCTATTCCGTTCCCCTACCACAAATTAGTGTAGATTTAATTCAGTGTGCAATGATGCTATTGTTAAATGCTGTCATTTAACATGTCGATTCATTTCACCACTGACTTACTTGTTCGCAAATAAAATATTTCGTTCATCTTTATCAGATTTAAACTTAATAAATCAGAATATAATATTAGTAACTGTGTGGTTCGGCATTTCTTCTTAGCAGTGATACTCTTTTCAAAACCCATGTTAATTCAAGTAAATCACATCTTAAAAAACCCTTTTGTAGTTGTGTATTCAATTTTCCAGATAAATATTTTAAAATTTATGTTTGTGACATAAATCTTTTTAATTTACCCTAAAGTCATACTGGCCACTAAAGAGTCATACCTAACTTAATTTGTATTACGAATAAATGTTGTTCTTCTTCTGTTATAAGGAAAATCATGCAGTTTTATTTTGGTAATTTAATTAATGGTGATAATAAATTGATTAAATTGTTGTTACATAAATAAACAATTTGAAAAAATAATTGGATTGCATTATTTTGTTCTTTTACTTCCTCTTTTTCTTGTTGTTAACATGATTTTATTTTAAGAAGTTTAAAATTATATAAAAAAAATAAAAAATAGAAACATATTAACCGGAGGAGCAAGATTTGAACCGAGGTCTTTAGATTCATAGTCCTAGGTTATTACGACTAAGCCACCGCGCTAACTATCTGACAAGACGAAATTATGCTTCCATTGAACAAATTATACATTCGAAATCTATGAAGGTAGTCTGAAAACACGATTAGCATACATAGTGGTGTGTAATTAAGGCAGCGAGTAAGTGCGGATGTGTGTGTATAGAATGACACACATGGACAACTAGGGTGCATACCGAATAGTTTTGCTGTGTGTACATAAGAACAGGAGAAATATCAACTTGAACTATTATTTTAAAGAAAATCTCGGGCTGTTCCTACGAACCAGCAGAAAGCTTTGGCAAAGAACAAAGGCAACTTCAATTAACCGCACGATGTTATTCTGATTATTACTTTTTATATTAAACGGAATAAGGCTGCAGGGATGCTTGCCCTGATAACCTTAATAGACTCATACAATGCTTTCAAAAGTGCACAATGCACACAAAAAATACGTGTATTTGTAAGACAGAATTTCTTTTAAAAAAATCATCTTGGTTAGTAAATATCAGGTTTACTTTTTTTTATTCCATGATGTACTTATGTATCTACCGTACTGATTGTGCGGTACTGCCAGGTTTTGAAAATATAAGTGGTAATGTTCGCAAATAAATTATGCATGCCAATAATAGGTTTCTTCGGTAAATAATTGGAAATTTTTGATCCATCACAAGATCTCTAGGGGTTACCGCCAAATGAATTGTGTTAAAATAACTGTCTGTCCCTATGTATACTTGATCTTTAAAATTACGCAATGGGTTTTGATAGGGTTTTTTTAATAGATAGAGTTAGTGTTTAGTGCGGATACTCAAACTCGGTCGTCATTTTTTTTTTCATGTAAACTAAGACTAAGAGCTAATTCAATTCAATTCAAACATTTATTTCAGACCAAGTCCATAGGTGTTAGTTTACATTACCTTATCCTATGTTAGTTAGGTGTTAGGTAGGTTAGGTGGTGTTAGGTGGTAGGTGCTAAGGTAAGGTTTCGTAATAAAAGCAACTAAAACTGTTTAATAATGTGTTGCACCTGCACTGTGGCTCTCGCAATTGTCGCGCTCGGTCGCGGTAAAAGTTGCTCCGAAGTTGCCGAGTAGCTTGTCGCGGAGACGTTGTTTCACCAACTGCAGGCAACTTGGGACAATAACGGAGAAATAGCCTTATCTGTCCTTCTTTACAAGACTGCCCGTTGGTGTGTAAGGTTTGTCAAGGTAGGTATTAAAAAGTACCTATATCTTAGTTTTTAGCGAGCTTAAAGAGCGCTACATACATGTTTTATTAAACGAGTAAAGATTTTTAAGACTTACAATCTTTCAAGGTAGTAGGTAGTCGAAGAAGTTGGACCGTGGAACCTTTCCATTAACAAAGTTTGTAAAAAATATAGTACAAGGTAACCGAATTGAGAACCTCCTCCTTTTTTTTAAGTCGGTTAAAAATCAGACATTGATCGTCATTATGATACGTACTGTACTGTGACCATGTTTAACGTTAGAACAAATTTTCCCTTTGATTATATGTACATTACTAGCTTCTGCCCGCGATTTCGTCTGCGTAGAATAATACATATATTATAATCCTTCCTCTTGAATCACTCTATCTATTTAAAAAAAAACGCATCAAAATCCGTTGCGTAGTTTTAAAGATTTAAGCATACAGAGACAGACAGATGGCGGAAAGACACTGTGTTTCATACTATGTAGTAATAGTGAAGTACTGCAAGGTAACTAAGATCCTTTTTTTTAATACCAACTTCAAAAAAAGGAGGAGATTTATGTTCTATGTGTATCTACCTACAATTCAATTTTATAATTAAAAACACTAGCTGTCAGCTACATACTATAGTGTATTTTTTTGGCCCGTAGAATTCTGACAGCTGTCAGAATTAGACGTTTCAGGGGACACCAACATTTTTTTCTGCTGAACAAATAAATTGTCACACTAAGCTTTCGTTATTTTAACTAACAAATAAAAATAATAAAATACGGTGACGTTCTAACATTAGGTACTCAAATAATGGATCTAAAAATTAATGGCAGCTTTTATTTTAACGACAATTGGCCAATTAGAGTACAGAAGATCTAAGTTGAAAACTTTAAAAGTCATCCTTATTATCACATACATACGTACATACATAACTCACGACTTTATTTTAGCAAGGCATATTTTGCCATGTCGACGTAGTGACATAACATTACACACGTGAGTAGATTGTTCGGTTTAATGTAATTTTGATAATGGGGGAGGAGCTATTAAAATATTTTCCCATACTTTGCCGGAAGAATGACAGTTGACTGCTGAAGTTTTACGTTCTGTTCATTCTTTTTATTAAATACTACGAAATAAATCAATATATTATAATCGTAGACCGAAGGTTTGTAATATATGACAATACTCAAAGTGATACCCCAAACAATTTATATTCTCCCAAAAAAAATAATTATTAATTATGTCTAAATTATGCAATTTAAAATTAAACCAAATATGTTAATTACTAATATGTAAAAATGATTGTTAGTTTAAGTATTTCAACTTCAACATAATGTTCTACATTTTTTTATTTTTTCCTTTTCTTACCACGGATTTAAGGAACGTTTGTATGACTGGTAATACCGTGAAATGTCAGAATTCTACGGGCCAAAAAAATACAGTATATAATAATACCTTGCCAAAGATAAACAAAAGTAAGTAAGTAAACAATACAAACAAACAATATCGAGCATTCTCGAATAACAGCAAGATTTGCCTTTCAAAGGCAATAAAACGTCAAGAGACATTCCTTGAAGGCCATCATTGAAAGTTAAAGGGTAATAAAACAAGGCGCGCAATGAATTCCACTCCTTTCTTTTCCAGGACTGTAAAACAAGCTTGCAACTATTGTCGATTTCAATAGTGCCTCGGTCGTTAAGTGGTTCACTTGAGCGAGCTAGCGCTCGGCCGTCTCCGCTAGCTGGGCTGGCCCACTATCTTCAGTTACGCCGCTCCAGCTAGTTACTGAATGGCCTAGGGTTACCGGTATACGACGAGTGACTTTCTACTAACAATAACCCTACCGGCCCTATAGACTATTGTATACTTTGTTCTTTGTTTCTGTATTGTTTTGTACTGATTTGTGGTGTTTTATAAAGAGTATTTGTTTTGTATTGTATTGTAATAACGCTAGGAAAACATGAGATTGAAAAACTAACGGAATGTTACAGGAATGCTTCGAAGTCTTTTGTTAACTGTTTTTTTTTATATGAATAGCAAGGCAAACGAGCAAGTGGGTCACCTGATTGTAAGTGATCACCACTGCCCATAGACACCCGCAACCCCGGAGGGATCGCAGATGCGTTGCCAACCTAGAGGGCTAAGATGAAATGCCTCTTGTGCTCGTTTTTTCCCGGCTGTTTTACTCTCCACACCGGAACACAGCAGTGCAGGCACTGCTGCTTAGCGGCAGGATTAGCGAGTACGATGGTGGTAGCGATCCGGACGGACCTTGCACAAGGCCCTACCACCCGTAAATTTATTTATGTGAGTATGTCGTGGTACCGATATCTTTCTCACTCTTGGACAGATTTTTTTTTTTTCGTTTGACGAGAAATCGTTCCTAATCCTAACTGGTAGATTGGCTAGGCTACTCCTGTCACGCATTGCTATGGAATTGCATTGGAATGGCAGATGCACCGACTTCAGCCAAATCAGTTAGAAATGCGCTTAAAACAATACAATACAAAAAAAACATTACGTTGCCAAAAAGTGGTTGGTACTAGGTCTGGAAGCCGCATAGTGGCAACAAAAATAACGAATGGTATACAATAAATATACCATTTAACTACTTCTTTGCGCGTGCAAATTTGCTTTCCTTGCAGAACTCTAAAACCGTATGTATTTGCCCTTATTTCTTGTCTACCCACCACTTAGACATCTGCTAACCCTATAAACTAACAGGTGTAGATGCAATGCCAAACTTGCCTTGAAGACTTAGTTAGATACTGAATTTACTTTACCCATGACATAATATCTAAAATACCAATCTACCTACCCAATCGAGTTTAAATCAGAGAGCGTCTAGTAAATTAGACTTTGTATTTTAAAACTATCTGCCTACATTCTGTGGAGAATCTTTTGAGGCATTGGGATCATGATCATAAAGGTAAGTCATGACCGCGTCTCTGCTACAGAAGTATTCGCATACAGAAGTGTTCGCTGTAATAGGTACTCTTAGGTATACTTTGTTTAAATTTTTTAAGCTTTGCTTTAAGTTTTAATTTATGTTGATAAAGTTATATATGCGACTGTACATAGTTAGGCATTACGCACCATGCTACATAAATAACTACATATTATTCATAACACTGTAGTTGTTAGTAGTAGTATCTCGAATAGTTGCGAGCACCAGGCGGCGTTACAATCGTCACCTACATAGGTACTCGTACTTAGGTAGTACAAGTCAATACGGTTGCTAAGATTAGCTCAGCGAGCATAGACTGATCCGTACAGCCGTTGCCGGAACAAAATTAACACATTCTAGGAAAATGAAGCCGCCAATAGTAATGAGCTGATTTGATTGATTATGCGTACCTTTAATAACGTTTGAGGCTTTCAAACTTGTCGCCGTAGTTAATACTCTACCATAGAACTTCTCTACAATAGACTCTTATATTTATAAGTAAAGAATAGATAGACATCATTTTTACGCACAAATAAGCAGTACCAGAGGTTTTTTTTTGGGTTCCGTAGCCAACGGGAACCCTTATAGTTTCAAAGAATAGACATATTTTTTATGTGGTGTTCAATAAAGAGTTATTGTATTGTGTTGTATTTTACACACAAATAAGCAGTACCAGAGGATTTTTTGGGTTCCATATCCAAAGGGAACCCTTATAGTTTCGTCGTGTCCATCTACCTGTCTGTCGATATTGACCACGGAACTTCTTTTTATGCGCGTTAGGTATAGCACGCACTTTGCCGTTTTTTTTGGTACGTGACCAACTGTGCGCTGTAATTAGTGGCTTATTTAAAAAAAATGTAATCACTGAGTGATTCATCAATACCCAGTCTAAATAGACTTATATGGCTGGAAATTTGCATAGAAGTTTCATTTATAGTGTGGATGAGTACGAAGTAAGAATTTTTCGAAATCCTCGCAATATTATTTAGGGAGGTCTGCAAGGACGAAGTCGCGGGCGCGAGCTAGTAATAAATATGACAGTAAAGCAGTTTCTAATTCGGTGAAACTCGTTAAAAGTTTAATTACTTAGTTCTTTAGACATTATTGAAGGAGTCATGTTCGCGACACGCCTCCACAATCTTAACGACCCCAGCTCATTTCAATGTTATTTTAGTAGAAAATAGCGATTAGATGGATGGAAAACATAGTTCTTCGGAAAATTATACCCAATGTAAAATTAATATCAAAGTTGCCAGCTAGCCGTTTATAAATTACCTTTCAATTTCCGCTCCATTTCCTGCCATACATACCCGAAATAGCTTTTATGTACATACATTCAATTTATGTCTCCTTTTTATCTATATTTTATTGAAATTAATTGATATCATAAAAATTACATGTTTGACTTTGTCGTGGCAAACAAAGAGATATCTTTTTCACAACTGCTTCAGGAAATGTGTTTATTTTAATGAAATAGGTTTAAAAGATAGACAGGTCATTGATAATGTATATTCGAAATTGTGACTTTACTAACCAGTATTTACAAAATGTAAGTATTCGTTGTCACTTTTACTAATAGTTTCACTAAAAACCACGTCTTGAAATTATCACCAGAACCTAGTCTATTCTGTCAGCAAAATGACCAGTGTTTATTGTAATTGATTGAATCCAGCTTTATTTCGCGTAGGTCCAAATAAATTGACAAAAACAGTTACCTCGGTAACTAACTGTTTTGTTCCGTTCTCGTTGTTATTTTTATTTTTAGGGTTCCTTTCATCCCAACGGAAAAAAACGATATTTATTATGATCACTTTCGTGTCCGTCTGGCTGTCTATCTGTTTAACGAGTCCAACTCGCACTTGTTTAGATTTCATTCATGTTTATCTATTTACTAGCTGTTGCCAGTCTGCAAGGAATTCGTTTATCGCTATCCCGCGGGAATTTTCCGGGATAAGAAGTAGCCTATGTGCTATTCCAGACTTTACTCTATGTATGTGCCGAATTTCATCCAGAGTCGTTGGTCCGTTCTGTCGTGATTAACAAACAAACGTCCATCCATCCATCCATCCACCCATACTTTCGCATTTATAATATTAGTTAGATTAGATATAATTTCATCCAAAGTGAATTGTAAGAATTCTCGATTCGTTTTAACGCATGAATACGTAATTTCAGCAGACCACGAGCCCATTCGGAGTCCAATATCGACGCGAAGCTCAATAACGTAAGCATTCGCCGTGGTGAACGGTAAGTGCGCCAATACGTGGCAAGATAAGAAATGTTAGCGACAATCGCGGCTGCCTCGGGCCCATTGTACCCGCGTTATATTCGCGTTTCGTGTGAACTTCCTAGCGGAAACGACCCGGTGAAGGCGACCTTAGCCGGCACGGGGACCTTGAGGTAATCAGATATCATTTGCCTGTGAAGGTGACTAGAGGTCAAACCTGGCAATCGAAGAGCATAAGAACATATTCTGACAGTGAATTTTCATTTCGTCTCTACTCTGAAAATATTTTTTATCCCAAAATTTACTCATTATCATTAGTGAGGTGAGACAATATTGTATTTTCTGTGACCAGGGCCGGATTTAAGGGAGGGAACCGGGGCTACTATACAATAGACTTGGAAAAAAAATTCAGTCTAGTAAACACTAGTAAACAACTTGAACAGGAAAATAATTTGGGGTCAGGAGCCTCCACCCCTTTGTTGCCCAGAGGCCTCCAGACTCTAAATCCGGCACTGTTTGTGACATACTTGTACGGGCTTTTTCATGGAATTTGGTGAAAGATTTTATTATGACAATGATAGTTCATTGGTTTGAGTCTTTGAATTTTTCGAAGTGTATGTGCAAAATGTCATTTGAAATTTACCATGACTTCGTGACATAGGTTTGTCTTGCGGTCTCGCTCACTCTTATGGGTTTGATACTAAGGTTTTAAATCGCCTGATACTAAGCACACGGACTGTACACACATCTCCGAAACAATTCAGTGTATGAGTGAAGTTCTCAATATATATTGGATGTGCGTGTATATTATAGTCCAACCCCTCTCATTCTGACAAAAGCTTGTTCCCAGCACGTTATCATCAACAATAACATCATTGTCATCTCCAGCCCATGTACATCCCACTACTGCAGTTGTGGGATGTACTGTATTTCCAGAAATATACCGTGGTTATTACAGTAAGCAATCATTGTTTGCGAATACGTGATTGAAATTGACCACGGTTTAAACACTTGAACAAAGATGTGCTCAGTGGATCCAACAGAAGGATGAACGGACGGATGGTCAGACGAATGATTTCATATGGATTACATTTCGGCCTTTTGAAGTGAGGAAATCTGAAGGGGTTTAATATCACAGTCAGCGTTGAAATACGCACTTTATACTTTCCGAAACAAAGCGTCGAGATTTTAAACAAACACCGTCATAGTATAAATATCGGAATATCCTCGTAAAACATCAGCTTTTTGACGGTTTTGCATTCGCGGCAGATAATATTTTCGACCGACAGCCTCGTCATCGATGCATTGGATATTACGGTATTATAAGGATATTTATTTGCCATGTACTCATATCAATCGGTGAAGCAGGTAAGCGACCAATGAGCAACGTTTTTGAATAAATTAAACTGGCTTTAAATATAGGTACACTTACTTATTCATGCATTTTGGCACCATAAATTTTCGAGAATGAGTTTTTTGGTCCTTAAGGAAGCTGAAAATTAACAAACACATAGGAACAGTTCGAAGAATATGATTAAGTGCGTGACATGTATTACTTTAATCAACATTTAGCTTTCTTTGTGTTGTTTGGTTAGTTGAACATAAATATACATCTAACTAATATAATAAATGCGAAAGTATGGATGGATGGATGGATGGATGGATGTTTGTTTTTTACTCAATCACGCCAGAACGGCCCAACGAATCTGGATGAAATTCGGCACATAGATAGAGAAAAGTCTGGAATAGCACATAGGCTACTTTTTATCCCGGAAAATTCTCGCGGGATAGCGATAAACGAATTCTTTGCAGACGAAGTTGCGGGCAAGAGCTAGTAGTTAATAATTATTGTAACAACGTAGGTAGCTATTTTGTGTCATGGATCGTTGAAATGTGTACTGGCTGTAATGCACACGGCACAAAGGCCGTTTGAAACCATTTTCAACTAAATAACATTTGAAGTCAACTGGAAATCGTGGCTCGTTTGTGCGTCAAAGGTAATTGTTATTTCTGCGTGGTACTGGAATTTATTTGTACTAATGCATCAGACTATTAGCATTGGCATGTGTACCGTACGTCGGACTGTTTAACCTGTTTAGTTCTGGACGCAAGGGGAGTACAGCACTGCAGGTACCATGTAATTTTTTTCTATAAATCTTGGTAATTAGCTAGATTCTAAACAATTAGGTACTTAATAGTTTATATTGAAGACACTGTTAATTTTTCGCCTTAAGTGGATGTGTGGATATTGCTCGTGGAACAAATGGCTATAAGCTTTACCTGTAATAGTGACCGTGTACCGTAAAGTAAAGCGTTGGTATTGGTAAGCCAGTAGGTCTCCAGCAACGTGGACGGATGATTTGTTAAATATTGAGGGAAGCGATTGACTGCAACTGCTGCGGCTAATACGAAACTTATCGTCGAAGAAATCCTATTTTATGCTTATCGCATTGGATTGTAGGTACTTGACATGAATGTGATGACGATGATGATAAATATCGAAGTGAGTGGGGGAGGAAATTAGATACGTGCAATTGGGCGATCGTCGACGAATTATCCTCGTCAGTAAAATTACGCGTGACCGCATAAAGTGAAAACGCGCGAATGCAATATTTTTATGTAGATACATTCAGTTTTCGTTCCCTCGTTTTATTTTAACGTTCCCTGAACTCCGTATGATTCAATTAATTCATTGAATATCACGGCTCGTTGTCAGCCGCAGCGTTGCTCCGATACATACGGTGATAGCAAAAAGTTACAAAACGTTACTAGTTATTTTTCAATAGCCTGCTGGTGTAATACTTCAGCTAGTTCATGTCGTTCGTGTTGGCAGAAAACGTTGGAAGTAATTTATTTTAACAAGTGTTAATTTTGCGGAAGTCCATAAAGATTAATTTAAACTAATTACCTGAGCTTTAGCGGTCTTGCTTTTTGTAATACGGTGATCAAAATTTTCTTCTGTGTGAGCGCTACTCTAACCAGCACAAACCATTCCACGTAGCTTATTATTCCTGCTTTAATTTATAGATTTTTGGAAATTAGATTAGAATTAAATTAAAAAGAAAAAATCTCTCATTGTGTTAACAAAGACATGCTGAATTTTGTTAGAATATTTCAGTAAAATTTTGTTATCATCTATGTCACATCGTTTTATTAGCTTTTGAACCTCGAGAGGCTCTGGGAGCTTGGAGGAAGTCGTAAATATCTCGCGCGTCCCCGATTTCTACCAAACTTTGCTTGCACTACTCCCTTACATTTTCATTGTGCTTACATTATTTTATTACCATCACAATGACAAAGTAGGGGGCGTTATGTGCTTTTTGATTACTTAAACGGGGAAATCGATATAAATTATTATTAGCTAAATAAATATTCTTAACAAAAATTGATGTCAATAATGTTTGATTCGAACTACTCATGTATGCAATAACAATATTATGAAAGCAGTACCTACTCGTAGCAGAAGAAGAGAAATTGCTTATAATAATGAGGTTTTTTTTACTTTTCACACAACTCTGTATATAAACCAACAAATCTAAAATTACAACACATAAAATTAACATCGAAATCTAAAATTATCCTACAATGAGGTTCTACTTTGTAACAGAAAACTTGGATTCATGTCGTGTACCTACAGATATTATTTGCAGCCTGCATGCCAACGGACTTTCGCTGTATATGCTACCTGCTTGGGATGGAGTATTGGCAAAACAAAGAATGATGAGGTACTGAATGCGATTCCCGACCCCAACTTTACCGTACCTATCTCTATATCGACCTATATCTAACGGGAACACATCTATATATTATATTAAAATTAATCCCTATTTCCCTCGGTCACTGTATCACGCGTGAACGGCTTTTTTGTTCTGTTTGTTATTGTCAAGAGAAGGATCTTTATGAAACAATATTTTGAATAAAATCTTTTATTTTACTGAATCAGTCGTCAGGCGTTACTTTGCGGAGGTCCATTTAAAAAAAAAACCTTTGCTACTCCGCTACGCACGTGTCCCATCCCTCCTCCACTACTGCTACATAAAACACATATAAATCCCACAAACTTAATTAATCCTTACACCATACAAACACTGACAAGTTTCAATCCCTCTACACTACAGCACAGGTTTAGTCATTTTGCACGTGAGTAGCGGAGTAGCAAGGTAAATATTTTTAGTTAATTGAATAAAATCTGTAACAGGGGCGAATCTGCGGGCAACAGCCAGTTCAATATAAAAACGAAAACCATAAAGTAAAGCTCTTGATATGTAAAACCATATACCGCAAAACGTAGAACACAGAGCTAATGTACAGAAATATTATTATGGGTTGCCAAATTATTTTTAAGGTACGGAACTACTGCTTACTGAGGGAAAGCAACCAAAGGTTCACGGGGGTGTTTAGTGTCAGCCTAGAAATATTTGGAGCTTTCAGAAATAGCTGATCTTGGCTATCAAAGTCCCGATAAAAGCCTTCCTGTGTCAAAGGAAAAGCAGGCCTTTGAAATCAAACATGAAGTAACAAGTTCTAGTTCGATTTATTTTCAATACACATTAAGGTACAGTTAGTATCATAAACAAGCTCTTTAAAACTTGTCCTAACCTTAAATCTTACTTCTTATATCTGTGATAGGTATTTCTGTTAAAATTAATCCGAAAATCCTCATCAGGTGGATGGGTTAGCTTGTCAGAACAGCCCCGTTAATGTTTTTTTTATGAAACTGCTTTTAAAATAAGTAATTAGTATAATAAAAATTTCACACCGCTAAGTTTTCCTTTTCAAACAACAATTTTCTCAACTACTGTGATTGACTGTACATATTAAGAAATATATCAATGCAAAAACCCCGAGGCCTATAGCTGGTGACAACCATTCTTTATCCAATTGCCCTTTAATTGATTCAGCTTAAAACATTAAGTTAATTTGTAACACATAAAAATAACATAAATATTTTCCCAATGAAAGCAGTAAAGTGAAATTATTTCCTGCGGAGGAAGGAAGTAGGAACGACAATGAACTCACTTAGACGTGGAAGGGCGAAAGAATAATGACCTACCGCCCGACCTGCGTTGGCCTGTGTAGGGTTGCCACTCGCAGATTAACCGGACATTTGATCCATTAATTATATATCCATTAACACTCAGTTGACAACGATTCGGCCAATTAGAACAAATTAAAATCAGCGTTACGAGGTGATAAACGTCTGAGTTCAGATGTTATTATGTGGTTCAATTAGGGGTGGGTAGTTACGTTGAAAAGCTAGTTAAGAAATTGACGTTATTTTTTTTAGGTTTGGGACAGTGTTGTTGACAACCCTATACGTGGATTATTTAAACTTATTCCTCTCAGAACGAACATCCCGGAGGCACATTACGTGAAATTTGGATTCTTTTTTTTTTGTTTTCTCTTATCCAATGAATATTTCACTTCCTAATACAAAAAGCCAACGATTTATCAAAATAAGCGAAGGTCTATTACGAAGTGAGCATTGTAGGTGTCTGTTTGTTGGTGAGAGAGGGAAGACAAGGGGCCTTTCTTAAGCAACACTTTGATTTACGCTTTCTTCGTTTTCATTTGAAAATCATTATCTGTGCTATTATACTTTTTCTCGATTTTAATACTTTGCACTGCATCATTTTTACACCAACACAGCAAAAGCGTAACTAAGGCAAAGATACAGTGAAAATAAGAAACAATGTACTTAATACATGAAACGGAACTTTGAACTTTTCGTCTATCAATTGGTTTAAATTGGCAGCGATTATGATCAATCAATAGTAACTCTCTGTCAAGAATCTTGCCGCGTACCTTAACTAAAGGACATACACTTTAAAACCCAAACTTAGACCAGGGCGAATAGAGTTCAAGTTTTAATTCGATTATCGCACGAAAGTTTCGAGCGCGCGAGTCTCAGAATACACCCCCGGATAAGGCAAGATTAAAAGTCAGGTCCGTAAGCTTATAAACGTGATTGACTAACCAACTAATTAATTATTACACTGAAGGCTCTCTTAGAAATTAATGGGAGGGCGTTTAGCCTGATTTAATACCAAACTTCGATTGTATAGGACGCTAACTCTAGACAAGGGCCTTTTCGATGGCTTAAGTGATATGACAAATATTTTGATTATCACTTTTATTGGAACACGTAAGCCAGAGCCAGAGACTATTTAACGCACTCGGAATCACAATCACATCCTTTACTCCTTTCTGTCAAATGAATGAATGGTGAAGAGAGTAGAAAAGGATGATGAATTGGATACAATTGCGCGCAGCACGTTAAATAATATGGTCGCCACAACTTGTGTAGGTGTTAAGTGTCTGAGTTTCACTTGCAATCCAAAATTTTGCCGAACAAATTTTGCAACTGGATTAATTAAAAGTAAGGTACGAACGTACACTCATCAAAAATGTCATGTTTGAACATTTCAATATAGGCATATTACTACCGAGTCAAAAGATCAAATTTGTATAGGGATAACGATTATCCCAAGGCTTTTTTGATGTCTGTAGTTATTTCATGAAAGGAAAAAAAAACCTGAAAGCTTTGCAGCAATTTCAGGATTACCTACTAGGTACTACACGATTAACGATTGCTAACATTTACCTATAGGTGTAAATATATTTTATCATCAAGTTTATTTCTAAATAGATTTCCTTCTGACATTATATTCAGTTCAGTCACCCTGCCCCACTATTTCTTGTCACAAACAAATCAATAATCAGTTTTTGTGGACAATGGAAAATGGAATTTTATTACCTCTTGTTCCTAGTTAATGATTTCGTGGGAGACTACGGCTGGCCAACTCTCGTTTGATCGAATTGCTTATGCAAACGGAATGTTTCGCTGAATTATCGTTTTCTAGAAAATGATTTAAATCGAAATGTCCTTTTTCTCTTCTTTATTTTGTACCTTCTTATATTTTTACCTAGTCACTTCAAATATACTGATATATGATAAAAGAAACATTTTAATACATCCTTTTTATTGACGGTACATACTTGATTAGGGAGGTATTGCATTATCATCTGAGTTCTACAAAATTTGCAAGCCATTAGATCACTATTTAGGAATGGGTATAAAAATCAAGTTACTTACATCAAAGTAAGATAAGTTACATGCGAAGTTAATAATACAAGTGTTAAAAAAACGGCCACCACTTCTAAGAGGTCATCAAAAATTTACTTGTGTCAAATGAAACACGAATAATGAATATAAAGAAACAATTCAGAAAAAAATATATCGATCAGGCGTTTCCAAATACTTAAGAAATACACCATCTGTGAAAATTTCTACTGTCTAGGCATGGTTCTATCGCGGCTAATGAGGTACCTGGTCACAGACAGACAGACGGACAGTGGATTGTTAGTAATAGGGTCCTGTTTTGCCCTTAGGGTACAGGAAACTCCAATTTTAAAAAATAAATCAAACTAATATTATAAATGCGAAAGTATGTATGGATGGATGTTTGTTTGTTACTCAATCACGCTAGAACGGCCCAAGGGATCTGGATGAAATTCGGCACATAGATAGAAAAAAGTCTGGAATAGCACATAGGCTACTTTTTATCCCGGAAAATTGCGTAGTTCCCGCGGGATAACGATAAACGAATTCTTTGCAGACGAAGTCGCAGGCAACAGCTAGTATCTAATAATTCGATGATTAAACGGATAAATACATTATAGCTAATTTTACATTTAATGTTTTTGCGTCTCTAAGTACGATGAAGTATTTGAATTTAATATTTTAACAGCTTTAGTGCACGTACAGTTAACGAATAGCCGCTGCTTGTTATGTCGCGCACTTACGTGGAACATATTTTACCGCACCGCTGCTATTAGTCAGACTCTGCCCCGAACCCACACTCGAGGACCTAAGTAACGACCGAACCTAATGCGTGCACATTCTTCTCGTATTTTTCAAGTCAAGCAGGGTAATAAGATGTTTCTAGTCCCGGCAAGAAATGGGAATAGTGTGGGAACAAGTAATCACACATTCCGTGGCGGGGAAGTTGTGCAATGATACGACGATACGGTTGGTCAACCTGCAGTGCACTTTTGTTAAGCGAAAAGTTCACATAAATATCAAGATTTAAGTAATGAACATTTTTATCCATTCATTTAGGTACAAGCTTAAAAATCAAAATGTCTATTCTCCAATATGTATAAGAATTAAAATGTAAAACATTGTAGTGTAGACAATGTATATTTTCTGTACCAACCTAATACCAATAAGGGCATACCCACTATTTTACTGACCAATAACTGACTGCTTTAAATAACCTTAAAACATTTCATTTTTAAAACTGAAATACACCACATTATTTTTATTGTAAACGACTTAAGCCTTGTTTTAAAAGTAAAAATTGTTAAACACCCCTCTAGTCTACCGGAATATTACATTAATGTTAATTTTGCAGGGGTCGTTTTGCACTTGACCAATTAATTATGAGCTTAATCAAGGGTAACCCCGCGGACAGACCAACACCGGCACCGGCAGGATTTACAATAACAATCTACTAATTGTTTTTAAAGACCTCATTAATAAACCGCGGCAAAATGAAAAGCGCCAAGAGAATTTGCTTAAATATCCTGAACGAACTCTTTAGTCTAGTTGAAAGTATTGCGACTTGCACGTTGAACTTCTAAAAGGCCACGTTGCGTGGAGAAGCGAGATAAATAATAAAAGCTTTCGTTGTTCAAGCCAAAAGAACATTTAGGGGAAAAATGTGGCCACAATGTAGTAATTGAGCTGCATTTATCCGCCAATTGGGCGCGTCCCCTGCGTTTCCGTTCGTTAGCCCGCTCGGAAATGTTCCGGAAAATTGTTGCGAGACTCACAGAGAGCGGCTATGTAAAGCGGACCAAGACGAACCTCCCGGCTCCGGGCGCAGGCAATAAAATGTTTGCTCGACCTTTACATCTAGCTTGTCTTTGAATGCAGGCGTGGGAGTAATGGCGTCCGTTTTAGCTCGGACGTTTGCAAAGCAATCACGTGACGTTACTGTAAATACAATTTCGAATATTTAAATGAACATGGCTTTTAACTGAAATTGTTATGCGCAACCTTTTATTATTCCAAACTAATTCCGTAAACGGGTCTACCTTTACCTCGCATTGGCAATTTTAATCGCCGTCTGATTATAATTTCCATTACGCATGAAGATTAGAAACGGTAAAACAGATACTTTGAATTCATAATATTACTTGGAAAGCATTAGAACAACAAAGCGCGCCGCCATATTGCTTCCCCGATATGTGTTTTTGTGTGCGCTCGTAACAATAATTGTCGTGTCAGTAACGAGCCACGCAGATGTTGCCCTATTTAATTAAAACTTTGAACCATCGTTATCCCGCCCTCGACATTATTGGACCTTCTCACAGCACTGCCGTAGGCCCGCTCGCCACTGTCAGCGGGATGGACTCTAAAAGTCAAAGTTGAAAATTAATGGCCCGAACAGGGATTCAATTAAAGTAGGTAACAATGTGCAATGTTAATGAAATATCTCATTTCACGGCACGCCCCAAGCGTGAGCGCGCTTGCGTTTCATAGGTCGTATTTTATGGAATACAACAAACCCCTAGGAACAGAAGAGAGGAGTGGAGTGAAATATTTCACTTCATGCAAGGAATGTATTTGCGCTGCACATATAGTGTTTATATCCTTTTGTCTCCTCGGGGTCTACATTCGCGATGTTTTGTCAGTCGCATACTGTTGTTCAAAAAAGGAAAACGAAAGCTGTGATACTTTTCCTAGTTTGTATTTTTCGCGTCAATTTCACGCTTGTTCCGTGGTATAACATGTTTCGAATCAGGAATATTTCCTATTCCGCTGGCAGTCGCGAGAGGGTAATAGGCTTTTAGGATGCCTTTACTTTTCAACTGCTACATATTTGCCCTTATCAATGGCCATCTACGTTATTGCAGACATTTGAAATTTGCGACGTTAACTAGTTACCAGGAAAATCAGAAGAGGAAAGGATAATTTGATTTTGCTTGTTCATTCAATATGTTACAGTTGGGATTTTTCAAATAAAGTTAAAGTACTATCAAATGAATCAAGAATTTTACTTCTTGATTTTTTGCATTTATTTTTACGGTTTTACCCGTTAGAAATTAAATTATTCCCGGTCATAGCTTTATTTTTCGGATTTTTCTATGTATTGTCGTTTAGAAATTTAAGATTAAAGTGTTTGATAATCATAAAAATTGCAAACTTACATGAATATACACATTATATACATATACACATACCTATTTTAAATAGGAGAAGTTAACGAAATTCTAAGAACTACTATTTGACGACTGGCTACGTTGAATCCTCATTGTATATGTCTATTACATTATGTACAGTCTTAGTTCCAAGTTTAAATCGATCCAGGTCGTACAGACAGAGCAGGTGTTCGTCAGTTGCTTTGTCAGGATGGAACTATAGACATATCGTGTTCTTAGCTATAATTCCTACTAGTATCCTTGTTTTACTAGTATTAAATCCACAATGATCTCCACCCTATATACGTCTGACTGCTGGGCTCTAGACTCCTCTCAGAAAGAGAGGGCTTGGGCTATAATTGTCACGCTGACCCTGTGCAGATTGGAAACTTCACTCTTCAACCATCAATACCATCGTGGAAACTCACGTTTTAGGTCGATAGCCAACCACTAATTTAATTAAAAGTTCGTAAAACATTATTACTTTAATTTATTATCAACAATTTATCTTACCTAGTAATACTTGGTTTTCCGAATCCAAAACTTTGGCTACATGACGGTAGTGAGAAAACGAAATTGTAATACCCAACAAACAAGAGGTCGAAAATAATTTCGTTCAGTGTAGAGTTATGCATGAGTAGGTATCTTTTGTTTTAAAACTTTCTCGTAAGTCGAATTAGCAATTTATGTTCATAAATTATTTTTTTAATAATACATTTTCTGAAGTCTGGATCATGGGATCCGAAAGTGAGAAATATAGGGTTGCTTTTGATTATGTTCCATTGTTTTTTAGTTAAGAGTTAAAAAGAAACTAGAAAAAAATTATCTTATAACAATTCGTGCATCGAGTCCAAACCACGCTTAATCTAAACAACGGGAAGGGAATATATAACAGCGAAGGTCTATCAAAATTAACCGTTTATTGTTCACGTCAAATGCAGACGAATCAAGGAATCGGCCGAACTAGCTGCGGGTAACAATCGGGGGGCTGTAGGTCAACCCTCGTTAAACAAACCACTTGAAAACGAACGGCCACCGCGGCCACACCAGCTACAGACTAGAGCCCTGTCTAGATCAGCTGGGCTTGTTAGCATGTACCAAATTATAGTGGACTTGCACTTTTATGGTAACTGGGCTATTGGTTTCCAGGAACCATCAAGAAACCAATAGAGTCGGACTCGCGCACCGGGGGTTCCGTATCCGTATCTATAAATATCTATAAACCAGTGTAAGCAGAGCCCTGCTCCAAAGCAAAATGTACGCAGTGTGGGGTCACTTTATATTGGTCACTGATATATACAGACATACATACATATTTACAGTTTTCGCAATTATTCCTTAATCTGTGCTATAATACCTTCCTTCATACCAAATTTCAAGATTCTGCGTTCACGGGAAGTACCCTGTAGGTTTTGATTCCCTTGAGAGTTGCGGAAATTTGCGGCATAAACGGCTGTATCTTTTGATTGCGTTGGCTTAGAAGTTTGATTTTTTCACAGCTCCAAGGGGCAGTAGACTTCAGTATTTAATATAAATTTCAGCTTGATACCACCACGCGTTCTTGAGAAAAAGGGTCTTGACAGACGGACAGACGGACGGACAACAAAGTGATCCTATAAGGGTTCCGTTTTTTCCTTTTGAGGTACGGAACCCTAAAAACCATTAGTGATTTTCTTATTAGTACCGCCGCTTAAAAATTCTACCTTTTAACTTGTTCTACACCGAATTAAAATTCACCCCCTATTTTATTGTTAGGTACGTATGTTTCATGTAATAAATCATAATAATCATGCCACTAGCTCCAACGATATTGTACCTACTACAGTGAGACGTTTTTTTAAATAAATTATAATATGACACTTCTCTTTGCTAGCAGCGTAGCGCATAAAACCGAGGCGAGGGAAGTGCAATATTATATAGCCATGCTAAATATATTGGTAAGCTTTATTAACAAAAATCAGCCCCAATTGACGCATCGTGAATAGAACAGACGATCGTATTCATGGTTCATAATCTTCCGCCAACGGCATTTCTATATTTTTGTACATATTTTTATACAAGTAAGATTTGCGCGGCATCACAGAAATAGTATCGAAACACTAAACAGTAGGCTTATTGTCTAACTCGCTCGCAATCGCCATCGTGTTCATTTTAACAGTTCATGTATGAATGTGACAGCTAGCTGATTCCGATGCCAATTGACAACATTTCATATTTCTGAGCCTATAATTTTAATGGTTCTCTGTGTTTTGTTTAAAAAGATGAACATGCTGACAGTTTAATTTTTTCGCTAGGGCTTGTAAATTAAATAATTTATAATTAATTTATTAATTTGTGCTTATTCTAAAAGGGCGTAACTCCGATACTATCACAGAATACACACTTATCCCTTTGTCTTTCCTCTATAGAAAAAAAACCCGACGTTAATTTCAAATTGTCAATGTCAGGCCCTATTCTCCAATATTCGATTTTCGAGGTTCGCTTCGTGCTGTTCCGCTCATACTAATAGTCATTATCTTGAGAGTGAGAGAGAAGGTATGCAACGAACTTCGAAAATAGAATTTGAGAGTTGCCCCCCTTGTAGTTTGAAGTTGTCAAAAATACAAAGCTATGATCGCTTATTTTTTGTCGTGAAAAAAGCAAAGGCGTTTTACCTATCATGTGGTAGTTTTGGTAAAATTAGGACATATTTTTAATTATTTTTTAATTTTTATTATATAAACATAAACATATTGCAGTGATCAGGAGGAAAAATGCTTTCGAACCATATATACATTTTCGGGTGTTATAAAAATGAAATGTTGTCAATTGTCAGCTCATACATGAACTGTCAAAATGAATACGATGGCGATTGCGAGCGAGTTAGACAATAAGCCTCCAGATTTGCTATAACAGTAATCTTCTGAACACGACTCAATGTAGATGGGATATTTTATTTGTGTCAATTTTCACTTTGGTACTAACGCAGAACATAGAAATTCTGTTTATCCCAACGCTCGTCGTTATTTGCCTGCTCGTGACCGCTGCAATTCAGGTGAAATGTTATTTCAGTGTCAACATAGATGTGGAACATCGCTAACAAATACGGATGACTCAAGTAATTACAATCGAGAAATGCTCGACACGTTTCGTACTATTTCGAAGTCCTCCGCTCCTTCGTTCCTGGAAGAAAGACTTTTGAATAGGCGGAAACATGTCGAGCGTTTCTCGGTTGTAATTGCGTGAATCATCCCTATTTGATAACAGTGAGTCTATCTCACAATAATTTTATGCTAAAGATACATTTTAATATTTATTTATTTTTATATTTATAAGCCTTTTTTATTCCGAATTCGCTACAATTTCAGTAAGTACATGTTGTTGTTGTTACTGTCGTTTATTTATTAAATTGTCGCGTAATTCGGCGTGCCTCATGGCATAGGCCTCCTCCGTGTATTGGAGGGTTTGGGCTATAGTTCCCTCGCGCGCCCAGTGCGGATTGGGAACTTAACACACACCATTGAATTTCTTCGCAGATGTGTGCAGGTTTCCTCACGATGTTTTCCTTCACCGAAAAGCTCATGGCAAATTACAAATGTAATTTTCGCCCATAAATTCCGAAAAACTCAGAGGTGCGAGTCCGGGATTTGAACCCACGACGCTCTGCTTGAGAGGCCACAGGTCAAACCACTAGGCTACCACGGCTTTTTTACCACGGCTAAAAATACATACATACACATAAATCACGTCTTTATCCCTTACGGGGTATATAGGCGGCAGGTAGGCGTTGTAAAAACCTCAGTTTCCATTTCACTCATGTAGATAAGACGTACTTATCATTGAATAGGTTTCAATTGTCCCTGTCGCAAACACTAGCGACCTTTTTTATAACTTGTTTTTAAAAGATTTTTTTAACATTTTTTTAGAATTTTTAAAAGTATTTTTTAATATTGATTGCGGGGGAGCACTAATAGTATCCTGAGAATGATAGCGGAGAGGTTTGATTTTGCCATTCTCGCTCGTTTTACCGATCTCCATGTCAGGGGACTAGAATAAGGTGTATTGCATAAAAAAAAAAATCTACCTATGGACTTTTTGTTGTCTGATAATAAATAATTTTTAATTTTAATTCAATTTAATATTTTGTTACTTATGCTAGATTTGACACTAGGATTAAAAGAGATTTTGAGACATTGTTTTTCTCACAGTCCCCATTTCAAAAAACTCGTGCGAAATCATAGGTGGTGAGATTTTTTACCATCAAACGGGCCTTAGGACTGTTTGTACTGAAAACCAACTTAAAAGTACAGTATCGCTATTATGTTAAGCCTCAGTCACTTAAACCAAAAATAAACAATTGTTTTATGTTCAATCAGGAAAATAAGCCTTTCTTTGTTCATCAAATTTATGTTCTGATCACTTTTATAAGTGGTAAGACCTTATGCAGAGTCCGTCCGGATCGCTCGCAACCATCATGATGTTACTCACTAATTCTGCCACCAGGTAGCAGTTCTCGCGCTGCTGTGTTCGGACTTGGAAAGTGAGACAACTGGTGAAATTACTTTCAAGTGAGGTATGCTTTTGTGACACATTTGAAACCCTCTGGTATTGCGATAGATTGGTGGTCACTTAACAGGTGAGATCCCTTGAAAAATGAGATTCCATCCAAAACAATTAACATTTTAGTGTGTAGTTAGACACATTCTTATTGCTAAAAATACTCGTACCTACCTATACATATTTTGTTACATACTTGAGCTTCAGAAGCGATTGTTTCTTGTAAAAAGTAATCTCGTATAGACGTGGGCGCCGTAAATAGAGCACTTTTTGAATAAAAGTCACGTTGTTTTGCGTGCCATGAAATACAAAGTTCAGTATTTAAACTAACATTGAGCTCAGTTTTACTGCTTTAACAAACACCTACGCTATAAAGCCGTATGAAGTCATAACCATAAACACCCACTGAAATTGCTTGTCCTAAACCAAGACGCGAGCACTAGGTGCTCAACGGTTATTACGAAATTAGAAGATGATACGTTGATGTTTGAAGCGGAAAGACGATCTTCCACGGTAACTTTCTTGCATGAAGGTAAACAAGTACAAAAAATCTTGTAAGCTGTTCTTGTACCTAGCTGTCAACTCATGTCATTGCAATCAGCCTTTGTATTTTCGTCTGATGTAGGAACTGTCATGATCATAAAACACTAACGTGGTCGTACTTACATACAACTGTAAATATACAATCAAAAAAAAATCTAAGTACTCGTACGTACCTAAATAAGAAAGTAGAAATAACTTTTGGAAGTTTTTCAATTGCATTTAAAACATATGTATATTGTCTCAGAAGAAGACAGGCAATGACAACTAAACTCGAAATGATTAAACCAAAGGTTGCGGGCCGCGGACAAGTACTCAGGGACCCTCATTAAAAAGTTTTATGAGTTCCTTACGTACACTCATTTCGAACAGATTGAGGTCCGAATTTTAATGACTTATTGTGGCCCTTCCTCGAATCTTGAATATGATAGCTCAATAAATAATTCCAAGACGATACTGTTTCTTCATGAATGATTTGACAAACAGAAGACAATCTACTGGCAATTAAAAAGTTTAATGTAATTATGTAACCCGAAACATTTATTGAATTGTGATCGCAGCGGGTAAAGTAACGTACAATCGATGATGTAAATTATTTGCAAATAATCAAACCATATCTTTTGCGCGTTAATTAATGGATAGAAAAAACACGTCTTGAATACCACATACATACCAAATCCTATGTGGACTGATAAAAAATATTTCCCCAAGATTTATTCCAATACTTATGATTCCTCAGTTCAGTCGAATAAAAGGAAAGTAGGTAATAGCTCGGGATTCCGAGTAACTGGGCCAAGAAGAAACAGAAAGCTAAAACCATCGTTAGAGCAAAGTACGTACATACTCTAAGTCAAGTTATCGGCAAACTAGTGCACTTTAATCCATGGCTTAATAGGTATTTTGTTTATTATTCAAAGCCCGTTTCCAGTGCGGTCGAACCAAAGCCTCGTATATTTTATTGGACGCCTGGCGCCGAATTAAGAGCAATTCACATCGGCCGATTTTCTGTCGTTGGACTCTGCTACGTGGCACGACAATCCAATTAATAAGCAAACCTTTCGTATTCACAGTGAATATCAAATGTTTATACGGCAGCCAATCGACCATTGAAATAAAATATTCATATTAAAATTGTCATACGTAATTGCAACGTTTGTGCTCCAATTTATTATTATTTGCAACATGTTACAGCATTTTGGGTAGTATTTATCAGGATCGGTATTATCCTTTGCGTCAATGAGAGGGCAGTCCATACAAAATGCCTTTCTATTACTAGGTATTTACTACATAAACGCGATGAAGTATACACATTATCCAATTTGTGTGTATCACAGTGAGAGCCCTGCTTGCCACTCTCGAGTTGAAATGTGAATATAATATTATATTCAAGGCAGCTAATACTTAGGAACAGTCAAGGGCATAAATATATGAACGTTATCAAGACGTCAAAAAAATCTATTCACCTTTATGCCACCAAACAATAAGGTCGATGACACATATATTTGACATGATGGTGATGGCTGTATCAATGGATGGATGGTTTCAAACCATTTAACTGAGTTGGCCTGTACACAAATGACTAACTGCTGAGCATAGGCCACATCTCAGATCAAGAGGCCTTAGGCTGTACTACTCACACGGGCCCAACGCGGATCTTCAATGGGAACTTCACACATACCGTTGAACTACATCCTCTGCTTAGGAAACCATATAGGTCAAAGCGCTAGAGGCTACCACCACTAGATACTGAATTTTGATTGAATTTTTACGTAACTGAAATCCAACTAATCTAACTAATATTATAAATGCGAAAGTATGGATGGATGTTTGTTTGTTACTCAATCACGCCAGAACGGCCCAACGAATCTGGATGAAATTCGGCACATAGATAGAGAAAAGTCTGGAATAGCACACAGGCTACTTTTTATCCCGGAAAATTCCCGCGGGAACGAACTCTTTGCAGACGAAGTCGCAGGCAACAGCTAATATTATAAATGCGAAAGTTTGTGACGATGTGAGTGAGTGTATGTTTGTTCGTTCTTTACGCTGAAACGACTGGACGAATTTGGAACGAAGATAGCTGGTACCCTAGATTAAAACATAGGCTGCTTTTTATCCCGGAAATTTACATAGTTCCCGCGGGATAGCGATAAACATGTCAAAGGTCATAGCTGCCTAGAGTCGCAACGTAAATACTTACCTATTGCAGAATGTACTATCAACATCAGTTGTTTATTCTAATACTACGCGGACGAAGTCGCGGGCAGAAACTAGTACTAAATAACAATGAAAAAAGGCCACTAAATCGACAGTCTTAAATAAAATATTAACTAAAAGGATAAAACTGTCGTCGTATCCACTCTACTGACCACCGGCTTAAGTTAATCTAAAAGCCAATTATAACTCCCAAACGATTAGATTAATCTCTCCACGACTGTTTTAATTCCAAATATCCAGGAACATAAAACATAATTGAATTCATTCACAATGAAATATCTCTTAATTCGTGTCTATTTATTGGTTGGGCCTTCATGCGCCGCGGTGACAGGCGCTGAAGGGATCTCATCCCGCTGGTTTATTCGCAATACGAGTATAACAGATTGCTCGGTCGCGGTTGTCTTGATTTCCCACAAGATTACCGCAATGAGGGTAAGAAGTCAACCACAGTTCTTGTTTCTACCTCGACTCCAGTTTCTAATTTTGATTCGCTATACAAATATTCTGATGTATAGGCGTATTAGAAGAGCTTTGGGCTGAATTATTATCTGTAATACGAGTATTGTTCTCGTAACGATTTTTTGTTCATACTTAGATGAAGTATACATTTTGCCGTCTAAAACATTGGAAATTGAAAGAACAATTTAAATTCTTGTTCAGTGCTACTTTTATTGTTAGTCCACCTTTTCCACTCTTCTTCTTAAAATTAAGAGCTAGGCTCTTGTCGGTGGAGCAATTTCCATGTGGTCCTTTCCAGAACCTTTTCTTTGAAAGGACCACATGGAAATTGCTCCACCGACAATTTCCATCGGAAAAATTTCATCTTTCCCACTAGGCCATATTATTAAAAACGTTTAGACAAAAATATTTTTTCTTGTAGCACGGTAATTGAAAATTTATCCTAGGTATAATATTCAATAGGTACTGTCACATTAGCAGAATAGGTATACACTTTTAGTTAAAAGAATCACAATAATTAAAGACAAACTTAGGTGCTACTTTATATGACGTCACAAGTTAGTGGGTTTTTATATAAGATGCGTTGCAATGCGTTGAAGTTGCATTAAATAAATAAATAAAGATGCGAGAAAATTAAGTGCGGATATTTTCAGGGTATGTAATTGACCAAGAGTCAATTAAAAACATAAATTATTTTAATATTTTGTGGTATTTTTTTTTTGTTTCATACATAAATAATAATTACCATTACCGTCCAAAGACGGTATCTTTGCACTAGACACTGTAGTTAATTAAGTATGCTTTAAACTAATTAACAAAAATGCAAATAATCGATCCTCAAAATATCCGCATCTGATTTTCTAGCATCCTGTATAATCCTAGAATTTCGTTATCGACAGAATCTAAACAATATAAAACCAATCGCAAAAAAGACTATATTTTATATTACTTTTGATAGGCGCGTTAGGTACGTATTAAAATATAAGAGAGAAAGAAAAATATAAGAGATATACCTACAAAAGAAAACACTAAAGGCAAAATGTATTAAAAATAATGCCTTATCGTGTCTTGAATCGAAACCCTAGAAATTTACAGGGTACTTAAGTACCATTTTGATATGTACAACAAAAGATACCGGCAAGGGCTAACAATAGAACGATCGAGAGAGCGCGTAGGCGAATACGAGTAAACTTTACTGAGAAAGATAATGATATAAGATATTGAAATGAACCTGTAAATCTGGCAGGCACTTCAATAATGACAAATATACCACTGAAAATTTTACCAAACGTATTTCTTAATTTCGCTTCTTTATTTACTTCTAAATTCATCAGGTTTTACCATAGTTTTACGGTAACTAATTATGGTCACGGGTCCATCCTACCACAGATTAGAAAGATATAGTACAAGTATCCTACCATGGTAATTGCTACTCTTAAAAAGCTGACTTACATGTACAACAAGACATAAAAACAGCGCTAAAACAACCGACCGGACCTGTACCAAGTTGCAGAATAACAACATTACATTGTAGCGCTACGTCTTAGAAACATACATTACATAAATCACGTCTTTATCCCTTACGGGGTAGACAGTCCCTAAAGTAACAAGACCTAAAGGCCATGTTTAGCATAATTGTGGGCGTATAATTGGAAAGAGAAATAAATATAATGTAGGTAATTGCAGTAGGACCGAAAACAATGAAAGATGGAGAAAATTACAGTTTACCTTTCATAAACATAAAACAATAATAATATAAATAATAATTATAATTAATATAATAGTAATAATTAATTAATTAATGTAATAATATAATTGTAAAAAATTGTCTAAAATAAATTATTATTATTATTATGTATGTATGTATGTATGTATGTAAAACTCTTTATTGTACATAAAACACATGAAAAAGATGAATACAGGAAAACACGAATGCACAAAGGCGAACTTATCCCTAAAGGGATCTCTTCCAGTTAACCTTTGAACGATTGACAGGACATAGGTATTAAGCAAGAGTAGACACACAGAAAAAGTAAAAAAAACTGATCAAAACCTAAAATAATCCTAAATGCCTAAATTTTAAATACTTAATGTAAGATATAATACATAACAGATAAATACGATAAACTAATACATATACAGTCATAATAAATACATAATAAATAAAATATATTACACAACATATACATATACATAAGTAACAAAACTCAACACATTCAATTGAGATGAGAGGACCCATCAAGCCAAAACGCCTTCAAGCGACAGCGCAGGGTAGCAACAGTCTGCGATTGCCTGATATCATCTGGCAACCGATTCCAGAGTCGAACAGCGTGTACAGAGAAGAAGTTGGAATAGAATTTGGATTTGGAGACGGGAAAAGCGAGAGAAAGATTGTCACTCGACCGCAACCGGTTCTGGGAACCAGCGGCCAAGTAGCTAAATCTCTCTGAAAGATAGGAGGGGGACTGAGGATTGAAAAGGACATTAAAAAGCAACGACAGGATGTGAACATTGCGGCGAAAACGGATAGGCAACCATTTAAGCTGAGCGCGAAAACTAGACACATGGTCATATTTACGTAGGCCAAATATGAAACGAATGCAGACATTTTGGAGCCGCTCCAGCTTGTCTAGTAGCTGCTCAGAGAGGTCGAGGTAAGCTATGTCGCCGTAGTCAAGCTGTAACACTTTCCACTATAAAGATTTAGCTTACCATTATGTAGTATTTCCACTCGGAACTATGAAGACAAACTCGATGTTTACATTCACTAAAATGTAATACTTCCACTGTGATTTCGTTCTTGTCAACACTAGAAGACGTTCCTTGACACATACTTTCTCCATTTCTACTCATAAACACTCCTATAACGACGTAATTGTTGTTTAAACTCATAATTAAACTAATTGTTATGTTTCTATACGGTAATTCGTATCTCAGCCGGTTGACAGCTGCCGAGATGTTTCTTTTTAAATATTACGTTCCGTTATACGTCATACGCTCGTAAGTTGGAGATTACTTGTTTCCTGTGGTGTAAGTATTTACAAATTCTTTCGCTACACTAATAATATTATTCTACAGGTAAGATATTGTCATTTTCTATTAGTGTCAAAATTTCTAAACCAATAGCTATTTCATACATTGTCCTTTTAGTGTGATATCTCGAAACGTCACGTGAGTGAAACTGATCTCTGACCGCTTCGCTCGGAAGTGTATTTCGTTTGGGTTGTCTTTGGCTAAATCAGACGTCACAGATTTAATTAAAGTTTAGATTTTTATGTTCCTAAGTGCTTCTTAAATTAAAGGAAGTGGGTTATTTTGTTAATAAAATAATCATCGTCATTTCATACTATGAAATTGCTTTTATTTCACTTTTTCTGCGTTGTTGACTTTTTTCTTGCTGGTCACATCGTACTGACGACTATGCCGTAGATTTCTGAACGATCATGACTGGGTCGCTTTCGATTTGTCGATCTGCGAGATCCTTGTATCCAAGCGATCGCTAAGCGATGTAGACGCATACTCTAAATATTTCCTGTGATACCTAATTCGGGTCGGGTAAGCATTCTTTGCTCAAGCTTCATTTATTTGGAGTGTTTTCTGTGTCCTAAACTTTTCTTTTGTTCTTTCTAGTGCTCCGCACCATGACTTACGTAATTTAACTTCACGTCGCCGTGTCGACCGGCGCCATGTAAAGTTTTTTTTTCGAATCACCTTCATTCCTTGGTGAGTTGTATTTTATTCGTGTTCAACGATTTAATACACTTTATTCTCATGTATTTTGTGCCGTTTCTTTGGCGCAGATGCGTTATGAAGTCATTTTTGTTAATAGTTTCAATGATTGTTCATTCCAGCCGCTAAACTGCTACTTCCGTATGTGACCATGCTTTCTTCAACTTCCGCCTGTGCTGTCTAATGCTTCCGTGCACTATTAAGGCTACGTACCTCACTGTTCTGCTGCTTTAAGACCCCATTTTACTGGGTAAGTTTTTATCTTTTTCTAAAAGTGATCGCGAGTGTACCCTCATCCTGTTTTAGTAACGAATAATAACTGTGAATATTTTGTTCACAGGGTTTTTTAGACGAGGTGCTCAAAATAGTAGTATTTTTAGACGAGGTGCTCAAAATAGTAGTATTTTTAGGCGTGGTGCACAGCTTAGTTTTTTTTAAAAAAAAAGCGTGATGTGAAACTTGATTTTTATGTCAGATGTTCTACACCGTTCCGTTTCTTTTACTTTGGTTAATACGTGCTATTCTATCGCCGTTGTAGCTTTACTACTACGTAGTACTTTTTAAAATAGGACTCACTGCCGTCTTACTGCGTACGTTAGATACCTGACTTTTATATTTAATCATACTACCGTATCTTATGCTGCCACTTACCGTACTTGCTAGAAATATTAATGATACGTTTGGTATTTAACTAAATTTAACTCCTTTAACAGCCTGTACCGTGTTTTTAATAATTTAATCTTCTTTGGACAAGATTTGTGAAGTTGTCTGAACCCGATATTGAAAACCGATATTTGATCAAAGTGTTACTGTGTCACTTTCTATTATTATTGAATAATCCTAATCTAATCTTAAGTAGATAAGACCATTTTGTCATCACTTTCGACCCGATATCGAGACCCGATATTTGACATCGAGTCTTCGGAACGTTTTAATATCGTACGGAACGATCATTTTTAATATCTTGACACCATACCGGACTCGTTGTAATACCGAGCCTTCGATAACGTTGGTCTACCCTCGTAATTTAATTTTCTTAGTTTCTAAGATACAATTTGGTTTCATTGTTGAACACTGCAACGTTATTAAACGGTTGTTAACTTACTTGGTTGTTTATTTTAATCACGTCATTCGTTTGTCAACGGGAATACCTGGCGCCTTTCATATAAATACTTTTGGTAATTTCTGTTGCTCCGGGATTAAGCCTTACTTACGCCCTAGATATTCTTAAAGTCTCATTAACTCTCTTCCGCCGGATAACTTGAATTTATAACTGGTAATTTTCTTTACACCTACACCAGCCATTATGTTACAGTGGCGCCCAACGTGGGGCCCGGAGAATGATGTGATTGAATAAACACACTGATATGTTTTAGTTTTAAGTAACTAACTCTCACTTATTGTTAACTAAATAGGAACGGCAGGACTTGTACTTTCTTTTAGCCTAAGCGGATAAGGTTTTGAAGGTGAAACTTTTAATTAATAATAGAAATTAAGTTTTCTATTGTGATATTTACTGTGTGACAGATATCTTACTGTTAAACTTAAACTTTAAGTTGTACGTTACTACAGCTACCTTACTTTTAGTAAACTATTACTAAACTTTAACTATTTGTTGAGCTTTAACTCAATAAATTAAACTGAACTTAAACTTTTATCTGGATATACACTTACACACTTATACTGTTTAAGTACTCATACTGATTTAATTGTGGACTTGTCTATCCCACAACAACTTACTGTCGTGCTGACAATTTTTTTTCTTTGACTGTGTCTAATTAAAGTCACGTGTGGTTTTAAGGAAGTAAAGGCTAAATAACGGCTTTATCTTTATCTTTAACTTACCTACTCACTCTTTTGTCTCAAACATGGATTTTGTAACAGCTGGTTGCAAAATAACTTATTTACACAAAGATGAAATAACACACGAGCTTTCTATACGTAAACTGGCGGTAAATCCACTCTCACGTCGTCATAGCTTGCAACAGGCTTTGAAAAAAACTGCTCATTTAGCTCGTAGGGGAAGCTTAAAATTTAGCTCCTTGACTGAGGTAGAGCCTACTACTGAACTGGAAACTTGCCAGCGTAAAGCTGAAGAAATTGAAGCAGAACTTTCTGATAATCTTTCTAGTGCTGCTACTGATAGACTGAACTCTCGATGTAAATACTTACTTTGCCGTCTTTCTCGGTTGCCTCAAGACTTTGAAGAAGCTCAGTTACTTCGTGCTACCTTAGTGACTATTATGGAACGCTTACAACGCGAAAATTCATCTTCTTCGGATCCTGATAGTGATGGAAGTCAATCGGACGACCACACTCAAGTTGTCAGAAAAATAATCTATAAATCCGAGAAAAACTTTAACATCAACTCTTTAAATCTGAAGTATAAGGGTGACACATGTGCCCGTATTTTCTTAACTAGACTAGAAGAGCTTCGTATTGCTAGGAAAATACCTGAGCAAAGTATTTACTGTGGATTTCCCGAAATTCTTGACGGACCTGCTCTTTCGTGGTTCAGAGCAAACCGTGCTGAATTACATACTTATAGTGATGTTGTAAAGGCTCTGAAGGAAGATTTTGACATTCCTGATCTTGATCATAAGCTACTGCAAGAAATTCGTGCGAGGACACAAGCTAAAAATGAAACCATAGTCTTTTTTGTGTCCACTGTTCTAGGTATGTTCGAGCGCCTGGGAAAGGCGATTCCTGAATCTGAAAAACTTGATATTCTTACTCGTAATATGCGTCCTGAGTATAGTAAGGATCTTGCCTTGCATGATATTACTTCTATAAATCAACTTAAGACTCTGTGCAAACGTATTGAATTAGCTCAAGTAAAGGCAAGTCAATTTCGTGAACCTAATACGGCTACTCTTGACAAGTCGATTTCTTCTACTGATAAGACTATCGTAACGGGAACGTACGCCCGAAAAAACTTTACTAAGACTCCTTCTTTTATACCTAAAGCACATATAACTGCTGTCAATCAGTCTACTTCTAGACAACCATGTTTTAGGTGTGGTCTATCGAACCATCCTACTGGTAAATGTTTGAAATCTCGAGAGATAGTTTGCTTTAAGTGTGGTAACAAAGGAGTGCGTACTCCGGACTGTCTCAATTGTAACCCAGTTTCAAAAAACTGAATAGCGTGGTCTTCTCTAATAAATCTACTTACTTAAATTCAACTCCCTTGCGCGTAGAAAAGACCACTTACTTTGAACCTCCTAAGGGAGATACTCGACTTTACATTGCTGTGGAAGTGCTTAATTTAAAAGTTAAAGGTTTGCTTGATTGTGGTGCAAGTTGCTCCATATTAGGTAGCGACAGTCATCTTGTGTTTGCTGCTCTCGGCATTCCTATACTTTCTCATACTATTCCATTAAAACTTTCCGTGGCTAATGGCCAAGAGCTTCTCTGTACCGAATTTATGTCATTACCTGTAAACTACAACGGTACTATTCAAGTGGTAAATTTCAATATCCAATCTAAAATCACTACTCCTATTATATTTGGTTTGAACTTTTGGAAAACTTACAAATTGGCACCTGAAATTATTTCTAGTTTGACTACTGATGAAAATATTGCTAGTATGTCTGATATTCCTGTTGAAGCCGGTTTAAATACTTTTGACTCTTTAACTGTTGAGCAAAAGGCTCAATTGGATAATATAAAGCTTTTATACGACCAAATAAATACTGATATAGTCGGTTTAGGAAAAACTCACCTACTTGAACATGTGATTAATACTGGTAACTGTACACCTATAAAGCAGAAATATTACCGACTTAGTCCTGATAAACAGCTTGCTTTAGAGAAAGAACTTGATCGTATGTTGGAAGTTGGAATTGTGGAACCTTCATTTTCTCCTTGGAATTCTCCTGTAGTGATGGTAGAAAAATCCAACGGCGAGTTGAGACTTTGCTTGGATAGTAGAAAAGTAAATTCTGTTTCCAAATCTGACGCTTATCCTTTGCCATATGTGAATTATATTCTAGATAACCTACGCGATGCTAAGTACCTCACTTCACTCGACTTAAGCGCTGCTTATCATCAAATTCCTTTGAGCAATGACTCTAAAGAAAAAACTGCTTTTACTGTACCTGGTCGTGGTTTATATCACTACAACCGAATGTGTTTTGGTCTAATCGGTGCTTCAGCAACGATGCAGCGTCTAATGGATAATCTTTTCACAGCTGAGTTTGACAACAAAGTCTTCTGTTATATTGATGACATCATTATCTGCACATCTGACTTTGATGAGCATGTACGTTTGCTGAAGGCAGTCTTTGAAAAATTAAAAGCTGCTAACCTTACCATCAACATGAAAAAATCTTTATTCTGTAGAAGTGAACTTAAATACCTAGGTTACGTAGTCGACCGATACGGTTTAAGAACCGATCCTTCTAAGGTCGAAGTAATCCTGAATTTTCCTATTCCTCAAGATGCAAAAGGCATAAAACGTTTTCTTGGTATGGCCGGATGGTATCGTCGTTTCATTAAGAATTTTTCTCAAATAGCTCGTCCCCTATCTCGTTTAACTAGCAAGAAAATGAAATTTGCTTGGTCTGACGAAGCTAACGATTCCTTTAATCAACTCAAATCTGCTCTTGTATCAGCTCCTATTTTAAGATGTCCTAATTTTGACGAACCTTTTTATATACACACCGACGCTTCCTCGTACGCCATCGGTGCTGTCCTAACTCAACGTATAGATAATTGTGATCATCCTATCGCGTATTGCAGTCGTACTCTAAATACTCCTGAATCTAATTACTCGGCTACCGAAAGAGAGCTGTTAGCCGTGATTTATGCTCTAGAACAATATCGTGCTTACGTAGAAGGTAGGAAATGCTACATTGTGACTGACCATGCTTCTCTTAAATGGTTTTCTAATCTTAAAAATCCTACTGGTCGTCTCAATCGATGGGCCTGTAGGCTGAGCCAGTTTAACTTCGAACTAATTCATCGGAAAGGTAAAGAACATATAATACCTGATTGCCTTTCTCGTATTGAAATCAGTGCTATTGACGTACTTTCTACTCAAGATCCCTGGTATATAGATATCTACAAAAAAGTATCTGATAAACCTACTCTCTTTCCTAACTTCAAAATTGAAAATGATAAACTTTTCCGTCTTTCTAAGAACAAATATCGCCTGACAGCGCAATTTGACTGGAAGTTGGTTGTTCCTTATGAGGACAGAAATTCTATTCTGAACCAGTTTCATGACGATGCTACGGCTGGACATTTTGGTGTAGCGAAAACACATCTTAGAATTGCTAATCTTTACTTTTGGCCTACTCTTTTTCAAGACGTCAAAGACTATGTAGACTCTTGTGAAATCTGCAAAACTTATAAACCGGTTAACCTTGCTCGACCTGGTTTGATGGGAAATCCCAGACGAATCTCCGTTCCTGGTGAAGCAATATCGTGCGATATTTTAGGTCCTTTCCCTCCATCGTATCTAAGGAACCAGTACCTGTTTGTCACTTCTGACTATTTTAGCAAATATGTTACATTGTTTCCCTTGCGTACTGTGACTGCAAAGAACATAGTTAAGTGCTTAGAGAAAAGTATATTCCTTGTTCATGGAACTCCTAAATTTGTCTATGTCGACAATGGGCCTCAGTTTATTTCTAAGGAATTCAAAGACCTGATGTCTAAATACAATGTTCCGCATGTATTCTACAACGCACGTTATCACCCGCAAACTAATCAGACCGAGCGCGTCAACCGCGAATTAGTGCGTACAATTGCTTCTTACGTGCGTTCTGACCACAGAAAATGGGACCAGAATGTACACGAAATTCAATGTGCTCTAAACACCGCTGTCCATGAAGGAACTAAGTTCACTCCGTATTTCTTAACCCATGGTCGTGAAATGATCATCGATGGTTCTCTCTATAATATCGACTATCCTATCGACAGAGACACCTTATCTCTAGATAATAGTTTTGCTTTTTCTGATAGCCTCAAAGAGTTAAAAACTATATTTCAAAAGGTGCGTCAATCTCTATTAGCTTCCCATGCTCGTAATGCTAAATATTACAACATGAGGAAACGTCCCCTTCAACTGAAAGAGGGACAGATTGTTTATAAGAGATGTTTTCCGTTGTCTAATGCTGCTAAGCATTTCTCTGCTAAATTATCTCCCCGCTATGAAAAATGTATAATTCATAAAGAGCGCGGACCTCTTGTTTACACTTTGAAATCCTTGAATGGAAAGCTTCTAGGCGATTTCCATATCAAAGATATTGTTCGACCGGGTGAAGCTCCTCCTTCCTCGTAATGGTGTGTAGTTTCGTCTCGCTAGTCGACCTTTTACTCACTCTTAAGGGAACTCATACCCATTGGATGGCCCCAATGGCTTGTTTCTCTTCTACATAGGTTTTGTTAATGGCCTACGACTAACCTTACTCTTCTGAATCTCCTCTATTAGACTAGTCTCTTTAGTCTAATATCTGCTGAAAGAAGCATACTTTAAGGTGAAGCTTACTTTCTAGTAAAAACCTTTCGTAGGTTTATTTGCTTTGTAAATAGTCTTGGTGTTTTCTATTTATCAAAATAGTAAAACTTCAGAAACCCTTAGTTGTAGTATAATCCATAGTTACAGGAAACATAAGTTGACTACTCACTTAGGAACTCTTTCTTCTATGAATATTTCCGGTGGTATCAATTTGATTGGATTTAGTTCTAAGTTGTCCTAATTTTAGTTAGAACCTGTAGGTTATAAATTGCATGCTCTTTCTTAATAGAACATCTATCGATGTGCCGTAATTGTTGATAAATTTGATAACCTAGGTTAGCGAGTGCGCACTCATCTAGTTTTAGTTGGCCCAGTGAGCCTTCAGTTAATTCGTGTAGAATTTCGGATTCCACTTTTTACACACCCATTGAAGTTGGCCATGTGAGCCAGTTATTTAGTTAATTCGTGGAGTATTTCCATTTCCACTTATTTAGTTTAAATTGGCTAAGTGAGCCGTGTAGTTAAGTTTTATCTAACTGCGTCTGAATGATACTTCCATTCGTCGTTTTCCTTACCTTAACTGGTGTAGAAATATCTTTTCGATGTTTTTTTTGGTAATTCTTTTATCAGAAAAAATATTTAAAAATTTAAGAATTTTTAAATATTTTTAACCCAACTAAAGATGAACTGTAACACTTTCCACTATAAAGATTTAGCTTACCATTATGTAGTATTTCCACTCGGAACTATGAAGACAAACTCGATGTTTACATTCACTAAAATGTAATACTTCCACTGTGATTTCGTTCTTGTCAACACTAGAAGACGTTCCTTGACACATACTTTCTCCATTTCTACTCATAAACACTCCTATAACGACGTAATTGTTGTTTAAACTCATAATTAAACTAATTGTTATGTTTCTATACGGTAATTCGTATCTCAGCCGGTTGACAGCTGCCGAGATGTTTCTTTTTAAATATTACGTTCCGTTATACGTCATACGCTCGTAAGTTGGAGATTACTTGTTTCCTGTGGTGTAAGTATTTACAAATTCTTTCGCTACACTAATAATATTATTCTACAGGTAAGATATTGTCATTTTCTATTAGTGTCAAAATTTCTAAACCAATAGCTATTTCATACATTGTCCTTTTAGTGTGATATCTCGAAACGTCACGTGAGTGAAACTGATCTCTGACCGCTTCGCTCGGAAGTGTATTTCGTTTGGGTTGTCTTTGGCTAAATCAGACGTCACAGATTTAATTAAAGTTTAGATTTTTATGTTCCTAAGTGCTTCTTAAATTAAAGGAAGTGGGTTATTTTGTTAATAAAATAATCATCGTCATTTCATACTATGAAATTGCTTTTATTTCACTTTTTCTGCGTTGTTGACTTTTTTCTTGCTGGTCACATCGTACTGACGACTATGCCGTAGATTTCTGAACGATCATGACTGGGTCGCTTTCGATTTGTCGATCTGCGAGATCCTTGTATCCAAGCGATCGCTAAGCGATGTAGACGCATACTCTAAATATTTCCTGTGATACCTAATTCGGGTCGGGTAAGCATTCTTTGCTCAAGCTTCATTTATTTGGAGTGTTTTCTGTGTCCTAAACTTTTCTTTTGTTCTTTCTAGTGCTCCGCACCATGACTTACGTAATTTAACTTCACGTCGCCGTGTCGACCGGCGCCATGTAAAGTTTTTTTTTCGAATCACCTTCATTCCTTGGTGAGTTGTATTTTATTCGTGTTCAACGATTTAATACACTTTATTCTCATGTATTTTGTGCCGTTTCTTTGGCGCAGATGCGTTATGAAGTCATTTTTGTTAATAGTTTCAATGATTGTTCATTCCAGCCGCTAAACTGCTACTTCCGTATGTGACCATGCTTTCTTCAACTTCCGCCTGTGCTGTCTAATGCTTCCGTGCACTATTAAGGCTACGTACCTCACTGTTCTGCTGCTTTAAGACCCCATTTTACTGGGTAAGTTTTTATCTTTTTCTAAAAGTGATCGCGAGTGTACCCTCATCCTGTTTTAGTAACGAATAATAACTGTGAATATTTTGTTCACAGGGTTTTTTAGACGAGGTGCTCAAAA
This sequence comes from Pandemis heparana, assembly GCA_963854515.1. NCBI lineage: Eukaryota > Metazoa > Arthropoda > Insecta > Lepidoptera > Tortricidae > Pandemis > Pandemis heparana. The sequence goes on from OY978010.1 coordinate 10,765,812, forward strand.
TAGTAGTATTTTTAGACGAGGTGCTCAAAATAGTAGTATTTTTAGGCGTGGTGCACAGCTTAGTTTTTTTTAAAAAAAAAGCGTGATGTGAAACTTGATTTTTATGTCAGATGTTCTACACCGTTCCGTTTCTTTTACTTTGGTTAATACGTGCTATTCTATCGCCGTTGTAGCTTTACTACTACGTAGTACTTTTTAAAATAGGACTCACTGCCGTCTTACTGCGTACGTTAGATACCTGACTTTTATATTTAATCATACTACCGTATCTTATGCTGCCACTTACCGTACTTGCTAGAAATATTAATGATACGTTTGGTATTTAACTAAATTTAACTCCTTTAACAGCCTGTACCGTGTTTTTAATAATTTAATCTTCTTTGGACAAGATTTGTGAAGTTGTCTGAACCCGATATTGAAAACCGATATTTGATCAAAGTGTTACTGTGTCACTTTCTATTATTATTGAATAATCCTAATCTAATCTTAAGTAGATAAGACCATTTTGTCATCACTTTCGACCCGATATCGAGACCCGATATTTGACATCGAGTCTTCGGAACGTTTTAATATCGTACGGAACGATCATTTTTAATATCTTGACACCATACCGGACTCGTTGTAATACCGAGCCTTCGATAACGTTGGTCTACCCTCGTAATTTAATTTTCTTAGTTTCTAAGATACAATTTGGTTTCATTGTTGAACACTGCAACGTTATTAAACGGTTGTTAACTTACTTGGTTGTTTATTTTAATCACGTCATTCGTTTGTCAACGGGAATACCTGGCGCCTTTCATATAAATACTTTTGGTAATTTCTGTTGCTCCGGGATTAAGCCTTACTTACGCCCTAGATATTCTTAAAGTCTCATTAACTCTCTTCCGCCGGATAACTTGAATTTATAACTGGTAATTTTCTTTACACCTACACCAGCCATTATGTTACAAAGCAAAGGGAGAAGAAGAGATAATACACTACATAATTTCAATAGCACAGCCCAGCAATCCTGGAAAATAACTACTAACATGATTCACGAGTTTATTGAACTTAAGTAGTGACGTAGCTCAGTTCATGGTAATGGTAAGTCTAGTCTGCATATTCGTAGACTGGAAATGTTATGATTAAGTTCGATAATATATCTTTACTTTAAAACTACATAGCTATATTTTGCAAAAGCGACAACACTAGTCTTCTCTATCCGTACACTTGGGTAGAAAATAGGAATGCAATAAGATGCTGAACCATCTCTAGGGTTCGGAGATCCGTCGTTAAAGGTTTATGGAGAGACATAAAACGACCATTGTATCGTTACAATAATTGTCTCAGTTAACATTATGAAATGAAATCATCCCGATAAGATGGCACGTTATTTCAACGGCTGTTACTTTTACTGCGAAGATAGTGCCGTGGAATAGTGCTTGATAGCGCTTTGGAACCGTTTTTGGATAGAATTAATGGGAATAATAGTGAGAAATTACCTTTCTAAACTAACAACGAGCCGTTAGCATTTCTAGTAATTATGCGATTCAGTTAAAAGCATGACTGAATACTTAATACCTTAGACTTTTGTCACAGATAGTAAACGGAAGAGACGGGTTTTTAATTTAGATGCTATGAATTGCCGACGCGTGCTGATCAGAATAATATAAAGTTTATAATGTATAATCGGTTAAAATACATGAAGGTTCAAAATAAATAATGCTATTTTCTGTGAAACTATTAGCTAGATGAACTTTTTTGATAGTGTAATCTGTAGATTGGTTTAGGTTAGGTTTTTATTTCCATTTTCTGAGAAAATCGCATATTATACATTTTGAACCATTATGTATTTTAACCCATTATACATTTTAAACTTCGTATATTTTAATACGTACCCATTGCCGACTTAGGCGACTCACGAAAATGAAACAAAGACATCTTCAAATAAATTACTGAACATTTATGCAAAAAAAAAATTGGTTGCCTGTAAAGTCGGTATACGGGCGAAAGTTTTACGTGACAACGACTTTGAGTGGTAAAATAATTTTAATGTGAATATTCATTCGTATAGTAGGAAGAAGGACGTGTAAACTTGTATGCAGGCGCCTAAGCGAAATAGAAGCGCAAGACATGAACCGGTGTGTATGCCTATCTCTCTCACTCTCTCTCTCTCGCTCTGTCTCTCTCGCTCTTAGGCGGGCTAACTGTGCTCGAGTGGAAGGGACGCGTGCCTTTCACTTTTTATGTCTGTCTCTCTCGCTCTTAGGCGGGCTAACCATGCCCGCGTGCCTCTCACTCGCTCTCATTGTGAGCGCATAACGTGAGCGGAGCGTAACGCAGTTTCTTGAAGTGTCACCCGGCAAACCAATTTATAAGACGTTGTCACGTCAAAAATAGAGCTAACTAAATAATAAAACTGATGTAATAAATAAAATAATAATGTATTATCTAAGCCGCAAAATAGGGTAGTTGCGAAGGTGCCTACTACATCTAAAATGCATACATAAATCACGTCTTTATCCCTGACGGGGTAGACAGAGTCGAGGGTAACAAGAGCAAGGCCACGTTTAGCGTGATTGTGAGCGTATAGGTGGAAAGGGAAATAATAATAGTAATAGGTTGCCAGCTGCATCGCCTACAACATGAGTACTAAGATTTTTGCACATTTCCACACCATCATTGCTACATTTTTCCAGCGAAATTCAGTTATTCGCACAAAGGGCATAAAAAGTTACACGACACTGTTTCCTACAGGAATGCAGCGCGACAATTTTCAGTAATCAAGGAACGTCTGAGCAAATTGCTTTAACAATAATAGCCCGGGAGCATGCTAAGTGATAATTATATTATGTGTTCATGTGTTAATCCCGAGCGGAATGTTCACGCAATAAAAATTCCCTGACGACGCGGCCCTCACTAAATTACTTTTATTTACGTCAAGACGCCTTAATTTTGCACCCCCTTGATGTCTTTGTACCGGCGGAAACCACTCTGGTGTGCTTTCATACGAGATAATTTAATAGAGCTTGATTATTAATTCGAGGAATAATCTTTTAAAAAAAGTTGTGCCATGTCTCTTATGGCAAGTACCTACTGGATAAATATTTGCCACGTCTGCGTAATAGGTATGTGTGCCATTTTTAGACTAAAAACAAATTGTAAGTTAATACGTAGCACTTTAATTTGTAGATTAGTTTGTAGAACAAAGAAATTATAAGAAAGTACTAAATTCAAAATTGGAAATTCAAAATGCAACAAACGAAAACCATGGAGTAGTCTCAATAACGATTAGAATATTGACAGAGAATTATGTTGTACTTACGTAGGTACTACAACTAAAGAAGGGTATAAATAATGGTGTCATGAACAAAACAAACTGTAAACATTACAGAAGGTATTCTTTCTTTGTAAAGAGTGACTTAATAGTCCATTAGTATACTATTTGACCATTCTGCACCAATTTAAAAAAACTTCGGTATCTCGCTAATGCTTTAAGAGCGGAGTTCAATTGCGAAATGTTTCCAAGACATTTAACGAATGAGATAACTAAGAACGCTACTCGTTCCGTACGAACGTTTTACTGCAGTTGAAATATTCAGAAGAAAGCTTTGACCAGGTAACTATATAATCCTCTACCGAGGCTTCCATTCGCTGCTTCCTTAGATAAAATGCATGCAATGTGGATTTCGGTTCGTTTTTTTTTTTGTAATTTGCCGTGTTTCTTGTGGACTAAATTATTCTTAGTAACATCTGTTAATGCTTTGTAATATTTAAACAACTGCATAATATAATACAGATTGGTTTGTTTGATATAAATATGTAATTGTTTAAGCAGATAATATGAGTTTAATATATTGTGTTCACAACATATTTAATTTCGCTTCATTCAGTACTAAGTACTTAATGGAAGTGGTACAAACTAAATAATCTAGTCATAGTTGAAGTAAATCCCAATGGTTGATCCGCGAAGCCTGCAGGAAAGTCTATAACAAAACTCGTAAGAAAATTGACGCGTTATCGTGTTGTTAGCAAAAACCATCACAATAAAAAGAACAAGTGCAAGTCGAGCCACGCGCAATATGGGGTTCCGTAACATGCGACAAATATTCACATAATTTCATCGGAACTACCACGACAGACAAACAAACACAAACAAACAAACAACAAATAGACAAAGGTCTGCTCGTTTGCCCCCTATACCATTTAAAAAACTCATAATTTCATCGGTACTATTATGGTACGAGTAGGTACTTATTATATACCCGTATCCAATTGGGCGGGCAGTCTTTCACTGCTCTTGCGATTCATACAAATAGAGGTACTAACCAACGATTTGTTTAATAGCTAGAATATCCGTATACATATATTTTCTATTTTTTTTATTTGAATTACATAGCCCCTCAATGTTGATTTTCTTGTTAAAAACGGCATAAAAGTCAAACATTGGATTGTTATAGACGATTGATTACCTTACGTTAAAAATGTGCTCTCAAAAAATGAACTGTTTTAAAGCTGATGAACAGAATATTTCAGCACCGCCTTCGATTGTAAAAGGGTAAATAAAAAGTAAACAAAAGTCATTAGCCGACAAGTATCCCTCGAGAGATGGCCACTAATCGCATGTAATCGCGACCAGCGTCCACTAACGACCCCCGGGGTCGTAACAAAGAAACCGTATTTAAGACATGGGACCCCATGTTCAACATTATTTTAATGGCCATTAAAACCGACTTGATGGATGAGACTGTGTATTACTGTCGTGGAAAATGCTCTCTTGTTAGACGCTGTCGTCTTATGGAGCGGAGTTGTCCAGTTGGAGCTTTTTAATGATATGGTAAATTATTTATATAATTTTAATTCTTAAATTAAATCTCGTTGTTGCTCAAAAGTCGTCTAGGTAAATAACTTTTCACTTGCAGAGTGAGGTCTTAACTTTAATAGTTTTTGACATCTGAGATATGATATGGTTAGGTTGTTATCAGATTGAGATTAAAACTGCTGTGGACTTAAAGCATTTGTATAGAAATGGACACGGCACGGGCACTTGGATCGCTTTCAGCTTTGTTTTTGTCGAAAACTAGTTATCTACAGTAATATTTAATCTAATACTGAATCAATGAGTATTTTTATTAAATAATTCAAAAGTTGAAGTTTTGTCGGTACAGGAGCTATCAAATGTATCGAGAGTTGTCTAGGTTCTCAAACATATCTGAACACATTCTTAGACAGCAGCTGCAGCTGTAAATACTGAGAACCTTTGTAGAGCACAGCACATGTTTTTTATATCCAGTTAACAAAGTACCAGTTTACGGAATGTGAGTGTGCTATATTTTTATCTTTATGACTAAAATCTTCTAAGTTGTGCATATTTTACGCGACCTCTCCTCATTTCTATTGTCAATTCTAATCAAATAAATTATTTGGAAAGTTTTTGTCTTCGTCCACGTCAACAATGGCTCCGTTTTCGTCTAGCTACAAAAGTAACACCCTAAACAAGTTGTAGAAAAACTATAAATGCCATAAAACTGCACAAAGCGACCGTGTTCCTTAACGACGGCCGGAACTTTTTCACGACTCTTCTAGTTTTATATCGGACCGTGAGCGCACTGTTCTTTTCCGCTGTTCGGTAAAGGCACATAAATTAGCGCTTCCTCGATTAAGCGCCTCAGACGGCGCAATGAAATAAATTCACCCTTCTGCCACCCACTCGGACGAAATATTGATTTCGGCCTCGTTGCCCCTCGACCCGACAATTACCTCCATGGAATTACTTAAATTATTACTTATGGAATGAAACTGATTTCAGAACGGCGTCGAAATTAAATTTATCCCCCTGCATGCCGCGTTCACTGATTTCAATTCTCAGCTGCGACGTGATAGCATTGAGTTCCATGTAAGAACTGTACTTAGACAGCAAACAGAAAAAAGATAAAAAAATAATATTATGTATTGTTACTATGTTCAGGCAGTTAATTAGCAAAAAAAATTGGAAATACTCTTAGTATATTTTCAGATATGCTCAGACCAAATACAAACAATACTGAGCTCTGAGAACTGCAAAGTATAGTTGGGTAGTTCAAGTCATGCCTTTCCATGCGAGCGCAAATGTACATTTGCACCTACACACGTGCAAGAAAACTTTGTAGAAACCCACGCACACACGCAAGGGATATTTAGTTTTAACCGGCCTCGCTGTATGTTTCTGTTTTGATTGTTTATTTAGGTTCGAGATACAGAGTAACGACTTCTGTACAATCATCATAGATCTCGCTATAATACCTCGTTCTAATGCAAGAAAAATGCCAAGATACAAGTAGTGTACGGCGATTAATTTCGTCGTAAATGAATGTGGGTACGTGACGCACCGACCTAGCTTTAATATTTGAGCTTAACATTTACGTAAGAGCCTACCTCAGTAAACTTGGTGAGTGCTCTATGAAAATAAGGAGCCCACTCGAAAGATGTACAACGCGATCGCTGTAGATGTATGGTATGTGTAAGCCATCAAACCCGTTACTAACGCGCAAACCACCTCGCCGTACATTTTGCGAGCACGTCTTATCTTGCTTTTGTATGAATGAAGTTGAAGGGCTCTCCAGTTTACCTTTCCCGGGAACTGTTTGCGTAAGAACTGTAAGTCTCGCGTCTTGTACCGCGGGTAATTTGATTTGCGCAAATATGCTTTATATCAAAGCTTGTTTTTATTGGGGGCTCGTTTAAAACTCATTTTGTGATTTCTGTAATAAATATACAACGAGTTTCGTTGTGTGTTTCTACGATTTAAATATCCAGTGGTTGCGAACTCTTTATCATATTTATATCGTTTATGTTTGTTTATGTTTGTCTTGCAGTAAAAGAAGGAGTTCAGTTTTGTTGGTGTTTAATATTAATTATCATGCAGTCCACAGGTTCGTTCGCTTCACCAGTCATGTTCGAAATGGGTTGTGCTCGTGCTCTGTGTTGGTTTTTAATAACTAGAATACAAAGACAAGATGGTATGACAATTAAAAAACTTCCACAGTTTTGAAGTATTTCAATAAACATCGTATCGTGGCGGATATTGTTTTTTTTTTAATATAAAAAGAAGCAAGCATACGAACACGTGAGTCATCTTAAGTGAGCGCTGCCACCCATGAGCAATGCCAAAGGATTGCAAATACGTTGCCAGCCTACCCTACAGGGCTAAGATAGAATCTTATCTCATCTCATCTCATGTGCCAGTAATTTCACCGCCTGTCTCACTCTCCACGTCGGAGCACAGCAACGCAAGCACTGCTGCATGTTGGCAGGACTAACGAGTAAGATAGTGGTTGCGACCCGGACGGACCTTGCACAAATGCTACCATTCGCAAAACCAATCAATTTCACTCTCAATCAAATCATTATTCATTCCAGCAGCAAATAAAAAAGCATAGTTCCGATATTTCAGAATAAATAAAGGGACTTGAGACCACTTTCAGACGATGCTTATTTATGAAGACGCTGAACAATATTTATGTGTGCGACTGCACTTGCACTGGCGAATCCGAGATTTTTCCAGACAGAAGCTTAACGTTTGCGCGAACACTTCTATAAATATTTAAAAATCCTCTCCACAGCATAAGACGATTTGCCGCCCCGCTATCGACGCCGTCCGTTATTATGCTGCTATACGTCTCCTCATAAAATGACAATAATATTGTTTTAGATGCAATCAAACTTAAAAGTTCTTAACCAGTTTTGATGACAGATGTGTTCTCTATCGTTTGCCCGAATTTCATTATGCATATTGTGATGCATGTGGAGTTTGGCAAACGAAAGCGTGACCTGGGTTTTTTTAAGTTTTAATATGGCAACATTATTACTCTGTCAAAGGCAAGTCAAAGACTTTGGTTTGATTTGTCAGTAGGGGTGTGAGTCGGGTTACCTCCACGTGTGAACAAGAGCTGCGGTTCGTTTTCGGATCCGTCCGGGGGGAAGAGCAGTGCTTGGTCCGGTGCACCCTGGGCAACGGCTAATAATTTCCTGGCAGTATCTGAGGGATATCATTGACCGTTGGCTAAGAGCCCGACAGGGGGGGAGGGGGGTCTTTGACCGTGTTACCGTACAACGTTGCCGACATTTTGTCACAAGATTTTATTATTAAAATTTTTAACCCTGACATTGGCGAAATTGTCGTCACTATAACGACTTGGAACGCCAGAAATAAAGGAGAAGAAGAAGAAGAAGATTTGTCAGTATTTTGTGAACTCAATTATTTTTCATTTATAATTGCCGTAAAACAATAAAAAGTAATGTGCGAAAGCTGCGACATACCGTGATCAGTAAGTTCAAGCAAAAACAAGAGGAGAAAGAAGTGGTTTTCCAAGAGAAACAACAATGTTTACATGTGATGTCGGATTTTTTACGTTACTACCTATGACTATGTAATCTTAATCCTTGTTGGCTGATTATTTGATATATTAACCATAATTATGATGATGATGATACCGTTGCTTATGTTTACAGATAATCTTGAAGATAATCAAGGAATCTGCGAAATGAAAAACAGTTAGTAATACATACTACATTTAATTTTTTTGAATTTGCCGCGTTTTCTCAGGTCACGCTTTCGTTTGCCAGACTCTATCTTTTTGTCTTTAACTGTTAATTAATTGTTCAGGATTGTTATGAAACAAACCTAACCTAACCTATACCATTTTCATTCTTACCTGTCCTATTTGGTAAACAAAATTCTAACCTCAAAACGACTCATTTTTGTTATTTTTTTACTATTTCATCGTAAATAAAGGAACTGGAGATAAAATATCAGCAAAATTATGTACAAAATATTATCTCAGGTTTATTTCATAACATAATACACCATATTTTTTCAAAAAATTGCACATTGAGGTTAGAATTTTGTTTACCAAATAGGACAGGTAAGTATGAAAATGGTATATAGAGTTCTACAGGATTGCCATTGCAGTGCTCCTGAAAAAATTACGGTTTCAGAGAAAAAAAGAGTTATGGCAAGTGATCATTATGGCAAACATTACACTATGGCAAATTAAATTCGGGAAACTGAAAGGCTCCGCAGATGTGGACTATCTGCCTTAAAACCGGGCATGTAAAAATGGGAGTTAGTTTAAGCGTATTTCAGGGCAAAATACGTATGTATGTAAACTCTTTATTGTGCAAAATAAACATAAAACAAATACAATAACAAACACACAAATAGATAGACAGAACCATTTTTCTACCCAATACAAACTTAGGGACACTTGACTGTTTTTAATTATAAATTAAGAATATTTTTCTAGATACGTGCAATAAGATGTAAAAAAACCCACTATTTGGTCTTGTCTCAGTTACTGAGTGTACCAGTTTAATTTAACGATAGTGTATTATAAAAACACTGACTGGCAAAATTAACGGTCAATTTCCTTAAAAAAAAATATGGAAAGCTACCAGTTATTTTTGCTCGTCAGTCTTTGATGTTTAAAAAGATGTCTTTTTTAATTTTCCTTTGCGATACAGAAACATCACTAAATGTTGATAAATTACTTTTAAAACTAATTTCCAACTGCCAAAATGCACTGCAGTTTTACTTCACCTCGGCAACTAGTTTCGGCAACGTGTTCAAGTTGCTCAGCGATTAAAGAAGATAAATATCTGTGCGAAGTTTACTCTGAACTCTAAAGTAACAGCACAGCACTGGCGCTGGGAACTTCGGAAAAATAGCTTGTGTGCAAGAGAAAAAAATACAAAACGGTAGGTATACCCACTTGTAACAGACGGGGTGATACACACGGCGTCGTTTTACGCGCAAAATGTACGCTTTACGCGAACACGCTAAAATTGTAATACAAAAGTGAATCGCTTGAATTTTGAAGGATGTTGACATGCGTCACATGCGCGTAAGAATACATGTTGAAAATCATATACATTTCGCACAGGCGTGGTTATCTTGCACGTGAATAGCGCAGTAGCAAGGTAAATATTTTATGTTCATTAAAATAGACCTCCGCAAAGTAACGCCTGATTCAATAAAATATTCATGTTTACTACACTAATTTTATTTGAAGTGAATTCTTAACTTGAAATACACGTAACGGATATTCACGATTTCGTTTTACCTATTGATGCACTAAATCATTTTCTGTCTCCTTATGAATAACTTTACCGGAGCGTCATTACACGAGAAAGCATTTCACATTACACAATCGTGTAAGAGTCGTTACATTCAACACTATTCAATTAACTCTGTACTGTTGTCCAAATCGAAGCATAAACCCGCAATTCATCCTCAAAGGACCAATGCAACTAAAGCACAGATAACTTGCAGAGGAGATACCCACATTTAGTTATTTAGCGCTCGTTGTAGTATCGTTAATGTTGGTCCACAGTTGCGAGCAACTTTAAAGCACTCTCCGCCCGTTGTCGCTATCCGCTACAAGTTCCTGCAACTTTTTAATTGGCCGGGCTCGAGGATTGAAAAAAATCAAGAGCCTTTCAACTTAATTAAAATTACCCTTCAGCCGACGGACCGACATGCCTCCGTTTTATCCATTGTTCCACTCAAACCTACCGTAATGCGGAAAATAAACAAAATGTAATTAAAAACAGAAAAGCTTAAAAGTCGCTTTGTATTTTATAAAGAATTTATTTTGCTTCATTTTTCCTTTCCTGCATTCAAACCTTAAGTAATTTTATAGACGGTAATTACAAATATTTTTGGGGTTCCCGACCTCAAGAAAAACCGGAACCCTGGCAGGATCACACGCGTTTCTTTTACATCAAATTTGCTCAGAATCCTCAGCGTATACTAAAGTCTATAAAAATTACTTCACTTAAGACCACGCAAATTTGTAAAATGCAAAACGCTCAATGGATGAATAAGTAGTATCGCGTACTACGGGTACATATTAAAATACATAAAGTTTACAGTGTATAATGGGTTAACATATATATACATAATGGTTCAAAATATATATTAGAGGCTGTATAGCGCCTAGTGTACTGGCTTGATGTAATCCATACATGTTCAAACGGTTGTCTAAGCAACATAGAACGGTTTGTTTAGACATAACTATTATGATTGTACCTAGAGGCTGACGTGTGTACGTCGTGTGTGTTTTTTAAATATTTACACTTTAATATACTATTTACTGTTACTCTGGCTGCTCATTTCCACATAATCTCATTTGGTTATGGGCCCAGGACCCCAGCAGTCCAGAAATAACGTAAAAGTTATTGAAGTAAAATAGAAGTGGTTTGAAGCTTGTGAAAATTTTCTCCGTGTCAAAATGTCAGATGAAAACAGCTGTTCGGTTGGCATAAGCGGAATAAGAAAATTGAAGGGTTCGTCTGATTACCCGAACTGGAAATTCTTGGTGAGGAATTACTTAGAAAATAAAAACTGGTGGGAAGTAATTTCGAAAGATGTGGTAAACGAAGATGTGGACAGGAAAGCACGAACAACGATTTGTTTGTTGTTGGAACCGGAGTGCTTTACTCACGTCTACAATGCCAAATCTGCCAAAGATGTCTGGAGTAATCTGCAAAGAGCTTACGAAGACAAAGGTTGGGGAAGACGAATCTCCATTCAACGAGAGCTATTTAGTAGCAGGTTAGAAAATTTTGACTGTATTGAAAGCTACATTTCAAGAGTTACGTTTCTTGCACAGCAACTGTCGGATATTGATTCACCGATTCAAGAGGACTGGATCATATCGATTTTGCTCGGTGGATTGACCCCTGAGTACGGCCCCCTCATCATGGCTGTAGACAACAGCGGTTCCGAGATCACGTTGGAGCAAATAAAAACGAAATTGATGCAAGAAGGAAGTAGACAGAGCAAAATGATCACAAACCACGAACAAGCCCTAGTTACAAGAAGAGCACAGAACGATGCCAGATCTCGCACTAAACCCGATGATCGTAAGCAGAAGTTTGTTTACAAGTGTTATAAGTGCCATAAGCAAGGACACAAAGCGTCCGAATGCGAAGAGCGGAAGAGAACCGCGAATGTCTGCCTGAATGCAAAGGAGGCGATTAACAAAGACAAGTGGTATCTCGACAGTGGATGCTCAAATCACATGACTCATGATAAGAGCAGGTTGTTGTCTTACAGTCCCGAGAACGGCAACATGAAAATTTCGGTAGCGAATGGTGAAAAGCTACGCGTGCAAGGACGAGGGAACGCTGAGCCTCAAGTCAGCGAGAAGCAGAAATTATCTTTAAATAATGTTCTACATGTTCCCGATTTATCCATGAACTTAATCTCAGTTAGCGATTTGACCAAGAAGAATTATTCCATTAATTTTGACAAAGGAGGTTGCACGATTCAAAAACAGAATCGACCTATTGCAAGATGTCATGAAGTTGACGGAATTTACGAGTTGGAAGAAAACAAAAACAACGTCGTCAATTTGACATTGTCAAAACAAAATGAAAATATTTCGAACATTTGGCATAAACGACTGGCGCATTTAAGTGAAAAATACATGAATAAATTGAAAAACCTTGTTACGGGAATGGAATTTCGAAGTTGTGATTTGACAGAACCATGTATTGCGTGTATTGAGGGAAAGACATGCAAGAGTCCCTTTAAAAACACAGGTACGAGAGCGAACGAGATTTTACAGCTCGTGCATTCCGATCTTTGTGGACCGATGGAAGAGCCTTCGTTCGGAGGTTCGAGGTATGTCCTACTATTTATTGACCATTATACTCGGAAGACGCATGTTTATTTTTTGAAAAATAAAAGTCAAACTTTCGATAAGTTCCGTGAATACAAGGCGGAAGTTGAGAAGGAGACGAGTAGGTCAATAAAATGCCTTAGATCTGACTGTGGAACGGAATACTGTAATGGTCAATTTAATAATTTTCTGAAGTCTGCAGGAATTAAACACCAGAGGACCATACCCTACACACCAGAACAAAATTCTGTGGCGGAAAGGGCTAACCGCACCATTATTGAGAAGGCGAGGACATTGTTATCGGAAGCAAAATTGAGCAAAAAATATTGGGCAGAGGCTGTAAGTACAGTTGTATACTTGAAGAACAGAAGTCCAACGAAAGCTTTGAACGATGCTGTACCTGAGAAGCTTTGGAGTGGAAAAGATGTAGATGTGAGTCATCTGAAAATCTTTGGTTGTTTGGCTTTTAGTTTGAAACCAAAACAGAAGCGACGCAAACTAGACATGAAAACGGAACCGACGATCTTCATTGGGTATCCGGATAATCAGAAAGGATATCGTTTAATGAATCCGAAGACAAGGCAAATTACTACAGCGAGAAACGTCAAATTTTTGGAAAATGTTTTTCTTCAAGATGTGAAAATTGACGATTCTGTCGTACGCTTAAGCCTGGATTCAGAGTCGATTGTTCAGTCTAGTGTACGCAATGACAGCAACAGTGGAGCTGGAACTTCGGAGGCGCATGACAACAGTTCGTCAAGCGACGTTGTCAACCAGGAGGTACTACCAGAGGTCCCGAGTACACCAGAGCAGAGAGTACCTGAAGAGGAAGTTGCTGAAGAGGAAGTGACGTTACCTCAACCGATTGAAAGGAGGTATCCTCAAAGGGAGCGTAAGCCAGTCGATCGTTATGGCTGTAACGTCATGTACGCCATGGAAAGCGTGATAGATGACGATCCATTGACGGTAGAAGAAGCGTTGGCGAGGCCTGATAGTGATTTGTGGCAGAAGGCGATGGACGACGAGCTACAATCACTTAAAGAGAATCAAACCTGGAAGTTAGTCGACCGTCCAGTTGATAAGAAGCCGATACAATGCAAATGGGTGTTCAAAGTCAAGAAAGACAGCGATGGCAAGGTAACCAAGTACAAAGCTAGATTGGTAGCCAAAGGTTTTACGCAGGTACGTGGCATTGACTATGGTGAAACTTATTCTCCTGTAGTTAGAAGCTCTACATTGCGAATGTTATTTTCATTAGCGGTTGAATACGATTGGTTTATTGATCAATGGGACGTAACTACTGCTTTCTTATATGGAAAGATTAAAGAAGACATTTATATGCTCCAGCCTAAAGGAGCAGTAGCCAAAGGTCAAGAAACCAAAGTATGCAAGCTTCAGCGATCGTTATACGGGTTGAAACAAGCATCGAATGCTTGGTTCAACGAATTAGACAAAGAGATGCTAGCGTTAGGTTTTAAGCAGTCAATACAAGAACCGTGTTTGTACCAGAAGCACCTTATAAACAATAAGAGGCTAGTGGTAGTGATTTATGTTGATGACATTTTCGTATTTGGGAATTGTGAACTTGAAAAGCAAAAATTAAAAACAGGATTGCTTGAAAAGTTCAAAGTGAAAGATTTAGGCGCGGCTAGACATGTTTTAGGAATGCGACTGAGGCGGGATAAAGATGTTATTCATCTTGATCAGGAGCAGTTCATATTAAATATATTGAACGATTTTAACATGACTGATGCGAAGCCAGTTAGTACTCCAATGGAGGTGGGAATCAAGCTAGAAAAGTCAGCTGATTCGAACTGTCATCTGCCATATCAAAGTTTGATAGGATGTCTAAATTATTTAGCCTGTAATACGCGGCCGGACATAGCGCATGCAGTAAGTGCACTTTCGCAGTTTAATTCGTGTTACGATGAAACACACTTTAAATGCGCAAAGCGAGTCCTTAGGTATTTGAAGGGTACATCTAATCTCTGCCTTACCTTTAAGAAGTCGGGGGATTTAGATTTACGAGGCTATGTAGACGCAGATTGGGGTGGAGCGCTAGATAGAAAATCTTTCACTGGTCTAATATTTAAATTAGGTAAGAATGTCGTGACATGGGAGAGTAGGAAGCAGGCTACTGTATCGTTGTCCTCCACAGAAGCGGAATACGTAGGACTTAGTCAGGCTTCAAAGGAAGCGCTTTACCTACGTAGTTTACTGGACAGTCTTCTTTTAACTGTGAATAGTAAAGCGGTTGTAATCTACAACGACAACCAGTCTGCGCACAAAATTGCAACTAACAAAATGATGCATAACAGAACAAAGCATATTGATATAAAGTATCATTTTATACGGGAATGTGTTCTGAGTAATAAAGTCGAGATCAGGTACATGTCAACCGATAAAATGATAGCTGACATTTTAACCAAGTCCGTGCATAGCCCAAAACTGAAAGAGTTTTTAGGACAGTTATCTTTGATAAATTATTCTAATAAGGGGGCGGACGTATAGTTGTTATAATTGTTTTATGTTTGAATTGTTTTGTGTAGGTATTAGATTAATTTATTTTTCTTGATAGTTATGCGGTTATTCATTTGTTAGGTTTAGGTTTTGTATGTCTTGTTTTGTTTGAATAATAATGAGAAGAGCACAGGCAAGTACTGAAGTGTTTTATAACTTGTCTGTATGTGTGTATGTTTGTAACATGTAATAGATTAAGGGGGCGTATTAGAGGCTGTATAGCGCCTAGTGTACTGGCTTGATGTAATCCATACATGTTCAAACGGTTGTCTAAGCAACATAGAACGGTTTGTTTAGACATAACTATTATGATTGTACCTAGAGGCTGACGTGTGTACGTCGTGTGTGTTTTTTAAATATTTACACTTTAATATACTATTTACTGTTACTCTGGCTGCTCATTTCCACATAATCTCATTTATATATAATGCGGTTTTCTCAGAAAATAGAATTGTTATAAGCTAAACCTAACCTAACCTAAACCAATCTATATAATACGCTATCAAAAAAGTTCATCTAGCTAATAGTTACACAGAAAATACCATTATATATTTTAACCCATTATACATTTAAAAACTTTATGTATTCTGATCCGCACCCCGCGTACTACTGTCGCCTACTTTAAGCGGTATGTCAATACGTGCAAATGGCATTTATTCACACTGCGTGATCATCAATACACATCTCGATGCTGCTGTCAATGCAAAATGATTATATGTGCATCATACACGTTTAAAACGCAAATAACTTTGCCCGATTACAGTTATAGGTACATTTTGATGACATTGAAATGTTCAAGGTTAAAAGTCCAAGCATGATAGGTATCTACTTAGGATAGAATGCCATAAATATTTTATACTATATCAACAACAAAGATTACTTCCTGATGGATATATATTACATTAAAAGTTTTTTTTATAACCGACTTGCTCCAGCTCTCATGTTTTACATTTACCAACATATTTAGCGATTTATTTTTATTTAAGTCTATAGATTACTTACCTCCCCAAGTTTAGGTGTTTCCTGTAGCGTGCTTCACATTTACGTGACAAAAATAGGGTTTGCTTATCGCGAAAATATGTAAAGTCGCGTAAAAGCAATCTTTTCTCGCTATCCTGATGCTTGCACTACTCTTCGTCATATTCGCGAAAATTTTGATGATAGCGATAGAGATGCATCATATCACTTACCTACTACGTTAGCTATAGCATTGCAATGACCGAAATTCGAGTAAAATTTTTATTAGCCTGAAATACACTTACGGGTCAAAATAACGGGTCAATTTCCTCACAAATTAATATGAAATATACATTATATTATGTATAAATATATTACAATGCGTTACAATTAGCTACAGTTTTTTTTAGCGCGTAACCTGCAGAGTTGCTATTATACTACCAGAGCATAAAAATGGTTTTGCAATATAATTATACAACAAATGATAGAAAAGCAAATAAGAATAATTGCTATATTGAATACATAGTGAGTGGCAATAATATTTAACGGTTCTTATCATAATGAAATGTTATTTTGGAAACGTAAATTTTCTTAAGGGTTCCATTGACTAGTACACCTTACACTAAGGCATACTAATAGATCGCGATAAAATAGGTACTGTTTTAAATGTCATGTCATCAGGAATAGGTACCATGTTCCTCGCCAATTTCAAACCAATATTGTTCTAAGTTATCCCCTATTACTACTTTAATACAGAGCAGCTACAGTCTAGAGTAGGTATAGCAACTTGACGTTACTCGTCCGTGTTTCGAACTTGTGGTAGAGCGAATTGCATTACAGTAACATTGAAAATTTAATGCCAATAGTATACGTTGTTTTACTTCCTGTGGTTTTGTTCATTGTTAAATCCCCATTTATATAAAACAATAAGTGTGTAGCGACTTTATTCCAAACCTAACCAAGTGGTATACTATATGTTTTGCGAATATCAGTGGTATTAGCAATAAGAGACAAACGATATTCGGATAACATGCTAGTTTAGACAAAACTGTTAATGAAGCCAAAAGTCAAAAGAAGTTACCTCTAACTGCGTCTTTGAACTCAACAGTTGTCTTGGTTTCATTTTTCGAGCGTTCAGTATTACAAGGTGTGGCCTTTAAGCGAACATCAGTGTCTGGTAATAATACTGTGCTAACGTGCGCAACGAATGCACTAACGGGGATACAATAAACCGAAAAATATGTTGCTACAGTACAAATAAAGTCCACAAGTTAGCAATATCGGAGTGTGAAACCAGAAATGAAGCTTTATTTGTGGCTACGCGGGTCCAGCTACAAAAGCTTATTGGTTTGAACCCGTAGAACCGGAAATAATAAAGGTTAGTTTTCAAAAGAGTGGTTGGCTACACAAAGCAAGAGTTCGGTAAATTAATGTAATGTAGTAAAATAAACGGATTACGTCGAGTACTGCTTAACAAATTTCGGACTAATGTGTGGCAGCGAAACGTGAGTGATCGGTTTATTTCACAATCACGGTAGTTTGATTATAATTATACGTTATTAATTAAATTTAAATTTAAATATTAAAACTGATAAACTACGAGAAAAACGTAAACGTATTTATAAAAAGAAACTAGACTTAAGTATAGGTAACGTAGGTACTTATATACCTACTATAAAATAAATACGGAGCCACTTCCAACTTTTATAATTAAGTGTACGTTAACGTATTTGTCGTAGACAAAAGCTACGATTGCAATTTTAATTAAATAGGTATCAATTGAATGCTCTTTATTTTTCATTAATAACGTCGCCGCTTCCAAATTCAATTAATTACCGGTCAATCAAGGCACTCAAACAGTGTTTTCAAACAGCACGAGGCCTGCTCGTTCGAGTATTTACAGTGATGATCATAATAAATGGTGTGATTTATTTCAAAACGCTAATTTTTCCATTGTGTTAACTCCCAAAGCCGGAGGCGGCATTCGCGTAGCAAAACATTGTGATCGCTTCGCGGGTCATGTTTTGATAAGGCCGTGACATTGTTATCTCGTTTGATGAATGGACTTTTTGTTACAAATGGACGTTGTTATTTTGCTAGTGAACTCGCTCAGTCGGAGTGCTTTCCGAAGGGCCGTGCTTTGTCGGACGGGTTATTGTTGTTAACACGGCCTTACTTAAATGTATTTTCGGAATCAAGTACCACACAAAAGCAGCTTTTATCTCTACGTCGGATATAAACTAATTGAAACGGAGTTGAAAGATTCGGAGTTTAAACTGAGATGCGGCACTGAGAAAGTTTGCGTCAGGAAAGGATTTCAACTGAGGAAATGAAAATTGTTGCGGAAGTCGCAGCATCAAAGCAGTCGTACTAGACACTGCGACATTGTTTTCTTTGATATGGCTGAAAAGTCATTTTCTATGATTGAACAATATGCAGTCATCTAAATTATTTAATGCTTACTTAGGTACTGTAATGACACAATATTTTTCAAAAACAAATGCACCTACCCAATTTTAGTTCCTTGTTATTGTAAAATAATATTATGTCCATTATTTTTTCTGTCTCTTTCGTATTGTAGCAATTGTATCATAAAATATATGGCACGAAAACAATGGAATAAATGTCCACGTTACAGTTTCGTCATCGACGTAATCAGCAATGTCATGCTAGTTATTCATTCACGGCGTATTCGTGGCCAGCATAAATTTGCTTATCTCAAAAAAATGCTCAATTTCGTAAATCACGAAATTCGTAAAACATTTTCCATGGGATTAACTTGTGAAAAATGAAATATTCGCGCTCCGCCGCGCGCCGCGCGCCGGGCCCGCCCGGATGAATTAGGTACCTATCCACACCTTTAGCATTCAATTCCGCGTGACAGCTGACAAATCGCACGGTTTCGACCGCTCCAATTTCCGATGACAAGACCTACATTAACCTTAAGGGCCCTCCGTCACCAACTCCAACACATGAGAAGAATAAATCGGGTTCAAGAATAAATTAAGGTTTTTGTGTCACTAAAACGGCCCGGCTTCTGAATAGGGGCCGGGTGCGGTAAAAATACTCCCATACGACGGAATGGAATACGCAATTTACGACGATTTTATTCCGAGTGACGCGGAGTGCGTTATTCTGTTTTGATTGCAAATTAAGGTTTTTGAGATCGTGATTTAAAATTATTCAACGCGATGAGGTATTCGAAGAGGAGGGAGCGATAATAATTTGGAATAATAACGTCAAAATGTACATTATGATTGAAACAACTAAGGATGTTTATATTTTAATTGATAATGGCGAAATTATTCCACAGGAAAAAAAGTTATACCTATCTTTAAACGAGCTTCAATCGTGGCCAGTGCACCTTGCTAGGTAGCGCATCATGCTTTCAGTAACAAGAGTAGGCAATTATATGGACAAAATATAAAACCCCTGCGTTGATACTTTAATATTTTTTATATACCGGTTGATGACGTTCCTAATGCAATTAAGCGTTGCAGTTTGCTGTCATTACTATACTGATCGAGTTAAATTCAATCGTCAGTGATAATTGGTTCATAGAATAATGAAAACATTATTTTAAAAACAAAATGCGGCCAACGCCGCGCGCTGCCACTTACATGCCGGGTCGATATAATAATTATGATCGGGAAGGGAACATTTCGTCCAATCATTTCTTTCCCTCGGTTTATGAAACTCATCGTATCTGGATATAAAATTTTCGGCGCCGAGATTTTATGCCAATTTTTATAGCATTGTCTTCGTAAATGTTGTCCGAGTTTTATTAGCCACTAAAAAACAAGCAAAGCCGTATTATGATTATGTAAAGCTGCCATCACGGGAAATGTAGGATTTCTGGGCAATAAAGAAACCTTACGTTAGGGTACAGGTGACTACATCAAAATGTAATATTGACATTATATCTCTCCGAACTCACCAAACTGTACTTTGCAAAGCAAGCCATATCATTGTGGTTAAAGTGAGAACAATTTAATAATAATAATTGTTGACATGATGCTTCTTTTGTCAAACTGAATACCTACCGCAATATTCATAATTATGAAGCGAATAAACTACTGACGAGATTTACCCGTAGGTATTAGTGAGTTACCAAACTGGGTTTAGTGCTAACTTATAATTTATTTAATCTCACTAACCTATGTGACGATGAATATAATAATTATACTGAGAATAAAATACCTAATTGCGTAAATTATGAAGAGATTTTAATGTAAGTTTTTCTTTCATATTCGACGATTCCACGATGTGCCAGCAGCAAAGTAATGGAATCTACTCGTATTTAAGTAGACCAACAACGGAACAGGTTTACCGAACTTTGTACGTAAACTTACTTGGAAGATAACAGCTGTACCTACCTATACCAGAGGGCGTAATGCATAAATTTTAGACGAATCTTAACTTATTTAAGTATATATATGTAATACCGCAGACTTATCACATAACATATTTCTAAAGTAACCCATTTTATTTTGGTTTCGTTCTCATTTCGGCCACATTGCCGTACTGTGACCACAAGTAGACTATTATGTACAGTTTTTAGTTATAAAATGTTTACTTAGTCAATCAATAGCAATTCGAGTCAATTCTTTGTTAATCATGATCAATAAAGAACGTGTTAAATAATCATTGTGATACTTTTAAGAGACAGCAACCCAATAATTAAATTCGTAATAAATTAAATTATGTAGGTATAACAACAACAACAACGGCTTGATTAAATTATGCAAATGCACTCGCCGTTTGATGTTTTAAAGTTATTATAATAAAATAATATTGCGGCCGCGTGCCTGGTTCCGACAAGCGTATTAATTAACGTAAAAAATTAAAACAAAGAAAAGTTTTGTTTCGCACCTCGCTGTTAATTTACAGCGGGAAATGGCATTACTTTGTGCAACATTGAATTAGGTGGTACAGAATGTTTGTTTAATTACACACTAGCGCTTAGAATTTTTAGCATTTTACCTTTACTAGTCAGCAAAAATATCATTTGCTTTGATACAAGATAGAATATCGAACCCTGTAAGGGCACTGCAAATATTACATTTTATATTATTAACAATGCTTTCATCTAAACTAGGCACTAGGTAGGGCGCTAGGTAGAGCGTTTATGAAATACGGGATTTATATTTATATGTTGCAATATCGGGACGGCAACTAAAACTTAGAGAAGGCTGTTTAAAGTAGATAAATATGATGATAATAAAGTAAATACCCTCAAGGCGCGCTCAATTGAAAAAATAATGCGTTAATTTTTTTAATATTGTTTTATGTTATGCAATGCAGCTAATTAACACAGCAGCTCACGTCTTAAAAACTTGGATTTAGAGAAACCGCCATATTGCTTTAATAAACCGGAATTTCATACTTTATTATAGCTGACGTTTAGTGCTTTTATACTACTATGCTTATAGCTAGTGCTGTACCTATATATATTGTGTTATATGTACATATTTTATGTGAGTAAAGTCTTCATTGTTACGTTTTATGTTAATTTTAACTTTGCAGTCTATCTGCAGTATCTGCACTTAACACATTAATATTTTAGTACCTATCTTATTATTCTCACCGCTTTTAGGTGCTCAGGCAACAGCTACCAATGATTGAATATATAACAGCGTGAAAAAAAACAATTACCTATAATTATAAGTAATTTTTAATATAAAACTACCGTGAGGCTGAGACATTAATGCAACCACACCACCACACCATGACTAAGAATCTCGAAAGATTCGAAACTGTCGGACCTTTTTCGACGTAATAAAACGTGAGTTATCCGTTTATTTACATTAATACTTATAAGTAAATTATAGGTCTGTGTAACACCACAGACCTAAAAATCTAGTTCATACAAAACTTCAAGACTTCGTTAGTTAGATAAAATTCATTCGGCGGTAGGTAAATAACGTTCTTCTACATAGTGAAATTGTGACCATTTTTTTATGAAATATTTTCGTTTAAGCGAACTTTCCGGCCTCAAAATTTCCCCAGAGACCAATCAGAGTAAGCCTGCTCATTATATCTATCAAGTTGCTCATAAACAACTTTAAATAAGCAAAACGTAAACATAAATATTTACTAACTAATATTAATAGCCTTCGGGTAGCCTTGGTATAACTACGTAGGCGGAAAACAGCTTTAAGGTTGCTAAAGTTCTTACCTTTTCCACGATTAAAATCTACATAGAGATTGTGATAAATTACGAAAGTTTCTACGGCTATAACTTGTATCGCCAGTTTGGTGTTCAATAGGTACTAGAGAGTCGCGAGTGCTCGTCCATAAAGTCCATGTAAGATGTAAATATGAACCATATAGTGGTGCTGTGGTAGGTGCGAGGGGCTTGGCAGGGCGCCACGTCCGGTGTCGCGGCCGCACGACGGCAACTACACCATACTTCCACCTCCATCCACTTCCACGATTTCACGCTTCCGTTACTACCAATAGGTACCCCTCATTGTGAATCCGAATTTCGTTGCCTGACAACAGACGTATCTTTGTCAACGAACTCGACTTGGCTTAATCCCAAACGACTGAGGAAAGGTAATGTACTCATATATTTTCGTTATATTTGCAGTGACAGTAACAAATGTTCCATACAACTACGCTGCGCCACGTGACCCGTACCTACCGGCAACGGCAAAGGAATAACAAAAATATTGATATTCTTGTGATAAAATAAATTTATCCATGAGTGATACCGACAAAAGGAACGAAAGATTGGTTTAAGAAAATAATTTCGTGTTTTTCCTTCAGAGTTGAAGGCACGCAAAAGATTTCCTTTTAAGATTTACTCTAGCGATTTTTTACAAGACAGATTGTAGCAACTCCTCACAGTGGCAGTTTTCGCCTTAATTGATGTCTAGATGACAGATTAAGCTCGGGATAGTACTGACGTAATTGACAGCCCAATCTAAGCTGTGGTTTCGGTGATGGATTTCCAGGCGCTTCATGCAGACCGCATCGTTTCTCTATCTTCCACTAGGTAAAACTGATCTCTTAGCGCTACTTTCCCAGGATATGTAACGAAAGTCTTTTTCATATTTTCCGTTTCACCAATAATTGCTGACGATATAGCGAATGGCACTAAATCGGAAGTTTCTCATAAGCAATGCCGTCACATGTCCGGCTCGTTACCGTAACGCAACAACTTCAGGAACGCGTCATAACTTTTTTTGTATCGTCCACAACTCGATCCTCGATCCGGCCATTTACTTTTCGCGTGAAAACTACTCGGAAAGAGTTATTGCTTTAGGTATGGCGGAGTAAAGTGCGCAGTAAGTCTCTATTATCTACGCCGTTAGAGTCGCGTGAATGAAGGCGAACGAACGTGGTGGGAATCTACAAGCTAACTCAATTCACCGTTCTTCTAATATATGGTGCGGGTCTGTGTGGCCGACGCGTATTAGGTACATTAATTAATTTTATTTTATGTTCTGTTGGGTAAAGCCGTCCCATTGAAACTTTGACGTAATCGCACCGTTTACCTCAATTCGAGTTCCGCTCGTGCGAAATGTGGACAGAACTAACTGAATCATAAGTAGGGCCTTCGTCTTGCTGTTGGCTTTTGTTTTCATAATTGCATGCAGGTAACTGTAATTAAGCTGCTAAATCCAATGAGATTAATCTTGACTGCTTGCCGTGTTAATTACTCACCAACTTAGCAACATTAAAGGCAAAAACGTTACATACCGTGTGATATTTCTTACTAGTCAATTCAGCTTTCGAAAATGCTCCAACGGTTTCTTAGAAAGTAGGAAGCAAACTCTGAAACTACTGAACCGATATAAAAAAATAAAAGAAAACCGCTCTGTTCCTGGTTGGTAACCCAGGAAAGTGCAAGGTTCCCACGGGAAGCAGTCCGTCTTGGACAACAGCGTTTGATAATAAATTACGTCGCGTCACGTCGCTTCGTAAGCGCGTCAGTGTCAAAGTATTTATAATAGAGCAAGTACAAGAGCTGTATAAGACCTCGCCGGCGCAAGAAGGCACATGTCTTAATCCCGGCGAGCGCACCACTGTCTTTGTACGTACGCTCAGGGTTACCATCCTTCCTGATATGCTCAAGAGTCTCTTGGTTTCTTCTTTTAATTATTGAAGGTTGGTGTATGAAGAGATTGATGAATGTGGATGAAGCGAAAGAGGTATGTCAGGATCGTAGCAAGTGGAACAAAGTAGTCTCTGCCTACCCCTGTGGGAAAGAGGCGTGACGGTATGTATGTATGTATGTAGGTTGGCAACGAGCTGCTTAAATCTTATTTTATCAATAAGGGACGTGCAGTGGGTATTGACTGGGGGCAGGCAAACCTTTGAAATGTGTAATACTTCAGCTACAAAATAAAATACCCGTTCATACAGATTACACATCGGTCTTCTCCGCTAATTTCGGATTCGTAAAGCGTTGTAGCCTAGTGGTTTGACCTGTGGCCTCTCGAGCAGGGCGTCGTGGGTTCAAATCCCGGGCTCACACCTCTGAGTTTTTCGGAATTTATGTGCGAAAATTACATTTGTAAGTTGCCATGAGCTTTTCGGTGAAGGAAAACACCGTGAGGAAACCTGCACACATCTGCAAAGAAATTCAATGGTGTGTGTTAAGTTCCCAATCCGCACTGGGCGCGCGTGGGAACTATAGCCCAAACCCTCCAATACACCGTGGAGGCCTATGCCATGAGGCACGCCGAATTACGCGACAATCTAACTAATATTGTAAATGCGAAAGTATGGATGGATGAATGGATGTTTGTTAGTTACTCAATCACGCCAGAACGGCCCAACGGATCTGGATGAAATTTGGCATATAGATAGTGAAAAGTCTGGAATAGCAAATAGGATACTTTTTATCCCGGAAAATTGCGTAGTTCCCGCGGGATAGCGATAAACGAATTCTTTGCAGATGAAGTCGCTGGCAACAGCTAGTTTAATAAATAAACGACAACAACAACAACAACAACATGTACTGACTGAAATTGTAGCGAATTCGGATTAAAAAATGCTTATAAAAAAAAAGAAAAAAAAAAGAAGCGTTGCCTCGCTCTAACTTACGTGACTTGTCTCTTTCCAAACACCGAAGTGCAATCTTTATAGCCGGGTACCGTACCTACTTGAGTAACCCAAGTAGATATTTTATAGTAATAATTCTGTAATTATTCGCTTCCCTTTGTCGTCCTACCCTGCGCTCCTGTACCCGCGGGGGCGAGGACTCAGTTAAGCGGTCGGTCTATAGCGCTGGTGTCTGTTTTATGTGCAGTCATGTTTTACCACATAAAAAAAAATGGTAACCCTAGAGAGCCGCTTGAATAGGGTTTAATTTGTTCCGCGAGCATCTTCTCACCATTAAGCCCTCGACTGATTCACTCTCAGGAGTTCCTCTGAACTTTCAACACTATTTCAAAAGGCGGTTAAACTTTATGAACGGTGAAGTTTATGGCAACTAAGCAAGAAAAAAGATTAAGATTTTTTTTTAATTACATGTCTATATATAGTGGTAAATTAAAATATGCTGAAATTAATCATAAATTGGTTGGGTATTTATAGGTTGAATAATTGACCTTTTAGCTAAAGAATTATTGCTCATATGCATTTCAGTACTACGTTTTCATTGTCATTCATATTTAGAGCTCACAAAATTATGCAGTGATGTTCAGACCTAGAGTATCCTGTAGGCTTATTGTCTAAATCGCTCGCGATCGCCATTGTGTTCATTTTGACAGTTCTTGTATGAATGTGACAGCTAGCTGATTCCGATGCCAATTGTCAGCCCATACATGAACTGTCAAAATGAACACGATGGTGATTGCGAGCGAGTTAGACAATAAGCCTCCTGGTGACTTACCCACTAACTTTATACAGTCATATAATCAGAGTCACTGAGTATTAGGGAATTCTCTTTCGAGGTATTAAGTAGCGTATTTATAAGCTTTTTATTTAATATCGTTTTTTGATCGAAGAATATCATAAATAATATTTAATAATCCCCAAAAAGTTAGAACACAGTACAAGAGCACTGTATCTATGTAACATCTTCTATAATGTATACTGTAATGTATACTGAAGAGGCTTGTTTGTATCAGCTATGTATCAATTAAATTCTCGGTCTGAAGTGTAATGAATATTAATCCGTCACCTACTAGGTACTAAGCAGATACTTAATTATGCTCAAAAGTAGCATGTCTAGTGCCGAACATAATTTAAGGTGTTTCATTACTCTGTGTAATGTTGCTGATATCTTAACTGTCAAGTACTAATGATTCCGTCTTCTTTTATTTCTATAAACTAAAAAGAGCCGGTATATTGATGCCTAACACTTAGCTGTCCAAACAAGCCCCAAATCCTATATTTTAAAACTTTTCGCTCACGATTTGTTACGAAATTGAACTTGATAGAACTTCCAGCTGAAACCATAAAGCATAAAATTCCACGCGTAAATCTAACGTACAAATCATAAGTGATTCGTTGAAATGGATTCTTAATAACAGTAAAAACATCGCTCGCTTCACTCCCCTTTGTAAACAGTCTCAATAAATTTTCCACATTGATCCGCGTCTGAACCCTTGCGACGTACGAGAGAGGTTGAGAAGAATTTGCCATACCGCGGCTACTCGTCATCCGCATACGTTTAAGGTCTTCCGTCCCTTTCTTTTCAATGGATTTAATGAGTGCAAGGAAAAGAAGGTTTGTTAAAACGCGTGGGTATTGAATGGGAGAGGGAATTCAGTGTGAGTCATTGGAAGGCCTCGCCAGCGGTGCATTGCTCAATGCCACGTCATAAATCAAGCCGACCCACCAATTAATGGAAGCCACTGCCAAAAACAGCGGTGTAAGAGATTTGGAAAACGGATGTGGGACTTGTTAAGTACATTGGTAAGTTGTACGAACCAGATAACTCCATTATGTTTTAATCGTAGCTTTGCTTAATGCATAGAACTAATTGCTCAAAACACCAAAAATAGTTTTATAGGTAGCTACTACAGCAGCACTTACATGTAACTTTGCTAATTGTACATAGAATGTATTACATTCTTATAAACATCTAAGTAACTTAGAAACGAGCATGCTGTTAGAAATCCGAGAATTTCGGCAATGTGTAGGGACTTACAATTAGTTTAGGGTTAGGGTTTATTCCAGATTTCCCTGATAATGAATTACTGGGTGATTTATTACCCTTACAGCGATAACTACTTAAGCGCTAGGTACTCACTCTTTGATTTACACAAGTCCGTTACACAAATCAGTAAATAGAATATTTATAAATGAAACATGCAAAGTTGAGGGCAATATTGAGTATTTAAGCTATTGTTACCATAATGACTCATAACACTCAATTAATCTTTTCTAATTGAGATAAATTAGCACTGAGATTATATCAGTAAGTAGAAATATATTTGACTATACTTGAGAGTTTTTACTTATGTAAGTTTAGGTCTAAGTGTAGGTGGTTAACGTTAACGAAGAAAGTTTTTAGAAGTTTTTAAATACAATCGCGATTTAATTTATTACATTAAACTGGAAGCAGTGTGTGAATAACTGTTGCTTAATTTTATTTTAGTTGTTTTTTTTAATAGCCCATTTTTTGTCCCGCTACTGGGCAAAGGACTCCCCTTTCTCTTTCGATCTGTCCCTGTCTTTTGCGTGGCTTCCCCAGTCCGGTTTAAAAAAAACTCCAAATCGTCCAGCCATCTTATATCTTCTTTTTTATAAGTACCTATAAGTAAAAATAAAAAGAGGTTTTTATAAGGTTTAACAGTTTTTTTGCAATGATTAATTTTATATCAAGTTTTTTTTTTTTATATGAATAGGAAGACAAACGAGCAAGTGGGTCACCTGATGGTAAGTGATCACCACTGCCCATAGACACCCGCAACCCCGGAGGGATCGCAGATGCGTTTCCAATTTCGAGGGCTAAGATGAAATGCCACTTGTGCTCGTAATTTCCCCGGCTGATGATGAATTAAATAATTATAATTGTGAACCAGAACTGAACCCGTCCAATGTTATCTAGAGGCAACCTCGTTTATTATAATTATTGAAACCATTCTAGGTTGTAGCCATTTCTTTAACCTTTGTCGTTATGTTCCGCAGTTTTACATTGTCCCCTTTACGACGGGCAGTTAAAAAAAATGTTTTTATTTCACCTCTTTCCGTGACAAACCTTTTATGGGTCCCAGTTAAAGAAGTCCGCCGTAGATTTTATTATTCAACTTGGACAGAAAGGGGAAACAAAGACAGTTTTGGAGAAATTCATCAAAAGTTTTGATTGTACAACCGCGCACTTCGCCTTGGATGCTTGTTAATGTTTGAGAGTATTTCTTCGTAAATCTTTTTTTAAGCTCTTAATAATACGAATAAATACAAACAGAGGGTTGTAGGTTCAAACTCGGGTTTGCTTTTTTACAGAAGTTTATGGAATCCTGCGGGGTTACCATGACGTCTTAATGCGATTCGGTTAAGATTCAGTTTAGGTTCGCTCGCTGTCAGGTCCATACTAAAAATGACAGCTAAAACCTGAACTGAGTCGCAATTGAATCGCGTTAAGACGTCATGCTAAGGCCCTTGTACGCTAAATTTAAGTAATTTCATATTTATCAGAAACTTCGTTTCGCCATAGAATCACTTTCTGTCATGTCGTTAGATATGATGTTACATAAATAAATAAATATCATGGGACAAATTACACCAATATTCCCAGTCCCAAACTAAGCAGAGCTTGTACTATGGGTACCAGGCAACGGATAAACATACTTTTACATATAATGTAGTTAAATACATACTTAAATACATACAACATCCATGACTCGGGCACAAACATTCGTATTCATCATACAAATGTCTCCCCCTACCGGGATTCGAACCCAGGACCTCTAGCTTCATAGTCAGGGTCACTAACCACTAGGCTATCCGATCGTCTACAAAAAATACATGCAAAATGGTCGACATGCAAAAAATATTTCTGTTTTTCGAAAAAAATTCATATTTTTGTTATGCTGTTCGGAGCGGCGACCAATCCAATAAAACAACGATCTAAAAATCGGTGCAGCTGTTCTCGAGTTACAAATGGTGTAAATTCGACTTTGTTTTATACATAACATAGAAAACTCTCTTTTAAAATGATACACTGCACCTTGCATCTTCATAGTCTTGCATAGTCATAGTAGATTAGTTAAGTTTAAGATATCGCTTAAAGGGTCAAGTACGCTCGCATCTACCTAATTTTGAGTCGTTCAATTTTGACGTTTATCTTTGTAAAAAAACGTTACCCATAATAATTTTAAAAGTAAATGTTATTATATTCGACTTATTTACTAACTCGTGTCTTCCCCACTTATTATACACACTACAATACAATACAATACAATACAATAACTCTTTATTGAACACCACATATAACAATCAAAACAGAAAAAAGGTATACAGAAGTAATAAGGTAACAATAGGCGGCCTTATCGCTACAGAGCGATCTCTACCAGGCAACCATAATGGACCGGAGAAATGAACAGATCTGAGCAGGTGGTGCAATTTAGAATATATATTAATATACCTAAGTAGTGAAAATACATACATACTAATACACATAATACAAGAAATAATACACTATACATGAAACACATTTATAATAAATGGAGATATATATAGACACATTATATACATACATAAAAAGAAAACCAGCTATAAGAATCATGGACAGGATGACAGATAGTGATCCTTTTCCTACACTTATTATATTAGTTGTATCTTTTAATACGGTGGGATTCGAACACTCTACAATGATTTTTCATAGCAACATATTACTTTACTGAATTCGAGTTTAGCTTTGAAAACAATCTAAACTATCTATGCAATTGCAGACTTGCGCAATTTGTGTAAAAACCTTATAATGTTCATTAATTACAAATGAGACAATGTAGACATCAAATATATATTCAGCTTTGGATGGCAATAGGATGTGCTAAAACTTAAACTATGTTAGTATGAGTATGTATGTAAAGTTTATCTTGTATAGTTTCAAGCCACACCTTACGGATTAAGAGAGTTACCTAACTGACGGACTCTTGCGATGTTACAACTAAATTTTCTCCTCGCAACGAGGAGCGGTGACGTGGTTTGTTTAGCCCCATTACACCGTAGGTAAAACTAATGCCAAGCCATAACTTTTGCAGCCTTTCATTTACAAAGGTCGCTAGTTATAGTTAGGTACTCCAAATGTAATATTAGTACCTACCGTTCGCTGTTACGAACAGTTACGAACGCTGCCCCGGGGCCCACTAGTCGGCGTCCGTTTGTTCCATAATATAATCTAGTTAAATTAATATTTAATGTCGCTGTTTGACCTACATCCTGCTAATTCCTGTCAAGTTAACACATTTTGAAGAAACGTGCGCCCTCGTGTGGTATATTTCTTTGTTGCCAGAAGAGCAAATTGAATTGTGTCCTTTCGGTACAGCTAAATTAAAAAAAGTCATACTACATGTCGATTATATAAACGTACTAGCTGTTGCCAGCGACTTCGTATGCAAAGAATTCGATTATCGCTATCCCGCGGGAACTACGCAATTTTCCGGGATAAAAAGTAGCCTATGTGCTATTCCAGACTTTTCTCTATCTATGCATCGAATTTCATCCAGATCCGTTGGGCCGTTCTGGCGTGATTGAGTAACAAACAAACATCCATCCATCCATCCATCCATACTTTCACATTTGTAATAATTAGTTAGATTCAGCTGAAATCTCATTCGTAATCCGAAACTGAGTCAGTTCCAAATCTCTTACCGTCTTGACCTGTGTAATAACGTTATAAGATTCAGTTACGCGTATACGGATGCATATTATATGTGCGGGCTTGGCTGCGATCATGGTTGGCTCTAGTTTAATTAATCTGGATTTGATGAGGGATTAAGTATATGCGACGCGTGACGGATCGGGAGCTCTGCCTAGCGCCTGGGCGGCGCGTCTACTGCGGTTTTAAACGGATTTGCCTCTCGTTCAGCCCCCGCACAATTTGTACACACGTTTAAGAAGCGTAATTTTGGTCCCTGCGCTGCGGGGCGCGGAAGTTCTTCGCAAATTGATGTTGTTTTTAATGGAGGTTGGCGAGAACGCGGACGTATTGTTGGCCGCTCGTGTTTATCAACTTGGTTGCTACGTTGCAGTGTGCAGACATGATTGACTGCTGCACTCAGAATGGTATGGCAACTCTAATGGATTCTATGCGCTTGACGTTTTATGCGGAAAATTTTCAAATGATTTGTTCGCAATAGTCTTATTGGCGTTTTGTAGCAGCATTAGTTGATTCCATTGTTAAAAAGTAAAATGCATCACGTTCTTGTTACAAAAATGAAAAGTTTACTACTTTTTTGAGCAATATAATGTCGAGAAAGTCTAGGTATACTTCCGTCAAAGAGAAAACAACCAGTAGACTTGTTAGCGCAGTTTTAAATAAAGATTGACCCTAGACTTCCCGTTAATGTCCCAAAAAAACGACTTGAGGCAATGGACTCTGTCATTGTACAGAAGTACGTACAGTAAACCAATTTGATTCCTAGGCCAGCATTGAATCTTGTCACAGTAAAAAAATTGTCTATGATGATACTTATCGAATATTGTAAATGTCATTTCATTACACAAGGTTCCGGTGTAACTATTCGAAAATATTACATAATCTAGGTACACAAAGCGTTTGTTGTACTGTCTTCGTGTCTCATGTCTCGCAAAAAATATTGTCTATGATGATATTTATCGAATATTGTAAATGTCATCACACAAGGTTCCAGTGTAACTATTCGAAAAATGTACATAATCTAGATACACAAAGCGTTTAATTCACTTATCGTACTGGCTTTGTGTCTCATGTCTCGCAAAAAATATTGTCTATGATGATATTTTATCGAATATTGTAAATGTCATCACACAAGGTTCCAGTGTAACTATTCGAAAAAAGTACATAATCTAGGTACACAGAGCGTTTAATTCACTTGTCGTACTGGCTTCGTGTCTCATGTCTATGATGATATTTATCGAATATTGTTAATGTCACTATCATTACACAAGGTTCCAGTGTAACTATTCGAAAAAGTACATAATCTAGGTACACAGAGCGTTTAATTCACTTGTCGTACTGGCTTCGTGGCTCATTTCTCGCAAAAAATATTGTCTACGATGAATACGATGATATTTATCGAATATTGTAAATGTCATTACACAAGGTTTCAGTGTAACTATTCGAAAAAGTACATAATCTAGGTACACAAAGCGTTTAATTCACTTGTCGTACTGGCTTCGTGTCTCATATCTATGATGATATTTATCGAATATTGTTAATGTCATTATCATTACACAAGGTTCCAGTGTAACTATTCAAAAAAAGTACATAATTTAGGTACACAAAGCGTTTAATTCACTTGTCGTACTGGCTTCGAGTCTCATGTCTATGATGATATTTATCGAATATTGTTAATGTCATTATCATTACACAAGGTTCTAGTGTAACTATTCGAAAAAGTACATAATTTAGGTACACAAAGCGTTTAATTCACTTGTCGTACTGGCTTCGTGGCTCATTTCTCGCAAAAAATGTTGTCTACGATGATATTTATCGAATATTTTAAATGTCATTACACAAGGTTCCAGTGTAACTATTCAAAAAAAGTACATAATTTAGGTACACAAAGCGTTTAATTCACTTGTCGTACTGGCTTCGTGTCTCATATCTATTGTTAGCCTATTTATCTATTTATATAATATACTCTAAGGTTTAGTGTAAAATATCATTAAGTGGGGCATGAACATAAAATACTAATATATAATCTAGATATAAATAACAACCATTTCTCGAAATCATGAATACAGTAGAAGTTTTTGTTGTGGGCACAAAGCGCCATCTGTAATTGTTTTTGGAGTGATTATTGGATGTTAGATTGTTAATTATTTAAAAGATAAACTTCAACATATTAGAAATCGTTAATTAATATAGTTAAACAAATTATATATACGTTGTTAATAGTGTACACTACCCAACTACCTCTCGGAAGTCATGAGTACAGCAGTTGGTTGACTAAAACCGTAGCCCGCCATTTAATATGACTACCGAGTGATAGTTGGGAGGGGATATAGTCGGCGCATAGGGCATTACCTGACTGTCGGTTGAAGAGTGCGAACGTAAAATAAGCTATCACGGTGATAAATGATTAAAGGGTTTAAATGTTAAATTTGTTAATTCAAATGCTTAGCGAATAAAATCTGGAAACAATATTTACGCTGTTTTACTTCTGGAACTAATTCCTATAGTTTCAGAAGTGGGATGCACAGGAATCGATAGGATTCTTGCCACGCCACACAAAATGTAAGTACATTTTTTTTTTACCTTGACCTGTTTTCTGTTTTTTTTTTTTTTTTTTTTTCTTTTTCCGTTGAAAATATTGAGAAGATAATAGACTAGATAATTTGATAATCCGAGTAGTTGTTATGACCGTTAAACTGTATCTTCCGTTACGGAGCTATTCCGGAGGTTTATATGGTTAGTCACGTATGTTTATCTTGCCATGGGCACTCTCTGGAGATGGACATATGTGACCTTTTGGTCCGTTAATTTGAATGTTAAACTGTATCTTCCGTTACGGAGGTATTCCGGAGGTTTATACGGGTAATCACGTATATTTATCTTGCCATGGGCACTCTCTGGAGATGGACATACGTGACCTTTTGATCTGTTAATTTAAATGTTAAACTGTATCTTCCGTTACGGAGGTATTCCGGAGGTTTATACGGTTAATCATGTATGTTTATCTTGCCATGGGCACTCTCTGGAGATTGACATATGTGACCTTTTGATCTGTTAATTTTAAATGGTAAACTGTATTTTCCGTTACGGAGGTATTCCGGAGGTTTATACGGTTAATCACGTATGTTTATCTTGCCATGGGCACTCCCTGGAGATGGACATATGTGACATTCTTGTGTTGATCCGTTATTTTGAATGTTAAACTGCATTTACCGTTACAGAGATATTCCGAAAAACAGTATGATTGTGTTAACAGATTATCACTGGATAAGTGATTTAATAGAAAATGAATGTCAGTTTATGGTTTATTTATTTATTTATTTTCCACACTTACAATTTATCTATTTTCCACACTTACAATGATAGTCCTTAGCGTAATCATGTAGTCGTCATGTAGAGTCATGTGGAGTCGTCATGTCGAGTCATGTAGAGTCGTCATGTAGAGTCATGTAGAGGCATGTAGATTCATATAGAGTCGTCATGTAGAGACATGTAGAGTCGTCATGTAGAGTCATGTAGAGTCGTCATGTAGAGTCATGTAGAGACGTCATGTAGAGTCATGTAGAGACGTCATGTAGAGTCATGTAGAGTCGTCATGTAGAGTCATGTAGAGTCGACATGTAGAGTCATGTAGAGTCGACATGTAGAGTCATGTAGAGTCGACATGTAGAGTTCACATGTAGAGTCGATTCTAAGCTTGACAATTCGAAGTTTCAGATATGGAAACGGACGACCCAGGAGAGCCCAGGTCACAGGGCCAGGGTTCTTTCAGCCATGACCCAGGAGCGCCCAGGTCACAGGGCCAGGGTCTTGAAAATACCAGCCCAGGAGTGCCCAGGTCACAGGGCCAGGGTCTTGAAGATACCAGCCCAGGAGCGCCCAGGTCACAGGGCCAGGGTTTTGAAGGTAGTAACCCAGGAGCGCCCAGGTTACAGGGCCGGGGTTTGTACCAGGACTATACAGGAACACTCAGATCACAGAGTCAGGATTTTGGAGATGCCGGCAATGGCAGTCCAGTGATAGCTAGTCGGGAACGGAGGCAACGAGTAGTTAGTCCTCGGTGGAACGAGAGCAGCACTACGAGACGCTCGCGATCCAATCAACGTCAGGACAGCGGCCGCAGGAGACGATACAGTTCGTCGGAGGACTCTGGTGAGCGTTATCATAGCAGTAGTAAACGTTCGAGGCTATCTAATTCAGGAAGTAGGGAACACGAATCGGCTATTTTAGACAAGTTTCTTGACATTTTAAAACAGTTTAAGAAGTCTGACAAACCGAAACTCACTTTCAATACTAATGTTATTCCTGAGTTTGACCCCATGTCCAAAGAACAGACTGTGTTAACTTGGCTTACAAAAGTAGAGGAATGCGCAACCATATATCAGTGGGACGACAGGGAAACGATACATTATGCTCTTCCCAAACTTACAGGCGTTGCTAAGACCTGGTACCAAGGTCTACCAAGTGTATTGTTAACATGGCCCGAATGGAAGAAGAAATTAATCGAATCGTTCCCCTGTCGCGAGGACTATTGCGAACTCCTTACAGAGATGCTATCTAAAAGGGTTAAATACGGCGACTCACTTGAGCAGTACTATTATGCGAAGGTTAACTTATTAAATAGGTGCAATTTATACGGTAAACAGGCAGTCGACTGCATCCTTGGTGGTGTAGATGATCGTGCGGTAAGGGTAGGTGCCCAAGCGGCTCAATTCTCTGAACCTGAACAGGTCTTAAAGTATTTTAAAACTGTGAAGGTAGGGCATAGTAGAGATCGAGAGCATCAGGATCCATCCCATAGGTCTCGTTTTAACGACCGAAGGCAAAATTCCTCGCGTTCCAGCACATTAAAGGAAAATACCAATGTTGGTAT
This sequence comes from Pandemis heparana, assembly GCA_963854515.1. Taxonomy (NCBI): domain Eukaryota; kingdom Metazoa; phylum Arthropoda; class Insecta; order Lepidoptera; family Tortricidae; genus Pandemis; species Pandemis heparana. Next base: position 10,801,591 of record OY978010.1, read on the forward strand.
CAAATGCTATAATTGTAGCGAAGCGGGACATCGTAGCTCAAAATGCGAAAAACCTGCTGTAAAATGTACTCATTGCGAAAAAATGGGCCACTTAGCGGATTACTGCTTCAAGAAGTCAAAACCTCAGGCAAGGGACGAAGAGAAAAGTAAAGAACGGGTAGAAAAACAAGTAGCAGAATTACACATGGACGACGCGAACAATAAGTACATGATGGACATCAAGGTCGGTGACTCAACGGTCAAGTGTCACATCGACCTTGGCAGTCAGTGCTCACTTATAAAAGCAAGTACAGCGCAACAACTTAAAATCGACATTGAAAAGTCTGTAGACTTACCAGTATTGAGAGGCATAGGGGGAAACCTAGTGACGCCTATAGGTTTAATATCGGCTCACGTTGAGGTTCAAGGTATAAAGGAGTTAATTGGTTTGTACGTGGTTGAAGACTTTGTAATTAATCAACCCGTCTTACTAGGTCACTCCTTTACAGAAAAACCAGACATTGTAATTACAAAGACTCCGAAAGAACTTATCTTTCGACGAACTACCAACGAAAAAGCACATCTGAAGGTACGTAAAGAGGTCACTTTACCACGTGGAGTTTTAAAAGCAGTCCCAGTTGAGTCTGCGTCTCTCGACACTGGCACTATTCTTGTCAATGGATCACTACGGGGCCCAGAAGGTAAAGAATACTTTTTGCTCCCAGGGCAGTACGACATGAGTCACGGTGTCAGTGCAGTTCTAGTTCTGAATACATCACCCGATATAATCACTCTCGAAGAGGGGCTCTTGCTGACGCGCGCCGTCTTAAAACAAGGTAACAATATTACGTACGACTGCTGTAGCATCATGTTCAAAGAGAATGAGGCTGACGATTCGGTGAAGTGCGGAGAAAACCTGAGCAATGAAGAGCGTTTAAAACTTCAGAAACTTTTGTCTGAATATGGCGATTGTTTTTTGAATGGCCTCGATGATCTTGGCTTTACGACGATAACAGAAATGGTTATCGAACTCGAAGACTCTCAACCTGTAGTCTATCGTCCCTACCGCATGTCATACGCTGAAAGAACGTTGGTGAGAGGCATGGTCCAAGAAATGCTCGATAATGGGATTGTGAGGGAATCTTCCTCGCCATACGCGAGCCCTATTGTCTTAGTTCAAAAAAAGACCGGGGACAAACGCTTATGCGTTGACTACAGGGCCTTAAATCGTAAAACAAAAAAAGATCATTTTCCCCTTCCCAGAGTCGAGGATCAATTGGACCAACTTGCCGGGAATACCTTATTTACGTCTTTAGATTTGGCCTCCGGATATTACCAGATTCCTATTGCAGAGGAATCGCGACATAAGACAGCCTTTGTAACCCCTGACGGACAGTACGAATACAACAGAATGCCGTTCGGATTGGTGAATGCACCATCAGTGTTTCAAAGAACGATCAACAAGATCTTGTCTGAGGCTAAAATAAAGTACGCTGTGGTCTATATGGACGACATTCTGATTCCGGCGAAAGATTTCACGGAGGGATTACAAAGGCTGGAAGATGTTTTGCGGTTGCTCAAGGAAGGAGGTGTCACACTAAAATTAAGTAAGTGCAACTTTTTCCAAAATCAAGTTGACTTTCTTGGTTTCGAGGTTAGTGGTAAAGGAATCCGCCCGGGATCTATAAAAACTGACGCGGTTTCGAAATTCCGTACCCCGAGTAATCAGCACGAAGTTAGACAGTTCCTTGGGCTGTCGGGGTTCTTTCGGCGTTTCATTAAAGGCTACGCCCTTATAACATCCCCACTGACAGACCTATTACGGAAAGATTCTAAATGGGCATGGGGAGAGGCTCAAAAGGATGCTTTTGATAAGATCAAAAGCCTACTGACTCAGAGACCACTCTTAGCGTTATATAACCCAAAGTCGGACACCCAACTGCACACAGATGCAAGTAAAGACGGTGTTGCGGGAATACTTCTTCAAGCTAACGCGGATGGGGCTTTCCAACCGGTTTCCTACTTTAGTCGTAAGACTACCCCTGAGGAGCGCAAACTCCATTCCTATGAGCAGGAGACTCTTGCAGTTGTTGCGTCTCTGAATCGTTTCCGAGTATATCTAGTTGGTATACCATTTAAAATCTTTACCGATTGTAATGCCCTCAGATATACTCTTACGAAACGCGATGTTATCCCAAGAGTCGCTCGAGGGTGGGTACAAATACAAGAGTACGACTGCACCATTGAATACCGGCCGGGGGTACGCATGCTACATGCTGATGCACTGAGCCGCAACCCTGTTGATGAAAGCGTATCAGAAGGTCACGTCCTCGATGTACTTACGACCGAGGAAATTGACCAAGACTGGATCACTACCGTCCAATGCGCAGATGCGGAGATTAAAACAATAAAAGAAATTCTCGGCGATCCAAACTCTGAACAAGTCATGGACATCGTTAAAAATTATAAACTTAAAAATGGAAAAGTTTATCGCATTGTTAACGATGAATTGAAGTGGTTGGTACCAAAAAGCGTGCGCTGGCAAATACTACAAAAAAACCATGATGATATTGGACATTACGGTTTTGACAAAACGCTGCAGCGAATCCAGAAGCATTATTGGTTCGCTAAAATGCGGCGTTTCGTAAAAAAATATGTTGCATCCTGTCTGGAGTGTGCACATCACAAAACTCCTGGTGGCAGACGTGAAGGGGAACTCCACCCCATAGAAAAGGTTAGTGTCCCTTTTCACACCATCCATGCAGACCATGTGGGTCCGTTTGTAAAAAGCAAGAATGGTAACTGCTATTTACTAGTAATAATAGATGGCTTCACAAAATATGCCAACATAACCCCCGTCAAAAATACGAAGTCTGCAACCTCCATTAGAGTCGTTAAGGACCATATTAGCTATTTCGGGGTTCCTACACGTCTAATCACAGACAAAGGAACTAGCTTCACAAGCAAAACATTCAAAGAATTTGTCTCTTCATTTGGCATCAAGCACATTGAAAATGCAGTCGCAACACCGCGTGCAAATGGCCAGGTGGAGAGATTTAATAAGACAATTCTCAGCGCGTTATCCACTTCCTCTCATGGAGATGATGACAGAAACTGGGACCAGTATGTTGCGGAAATTCAGGTGGGTCTCAACACAACAACTCACAAAACTACTCAAAAGACCCCATCCGAACTTTTGTTTGGATTCAATATCACGAGCAATTCGCAAGGTATACTAAATTCCGTCATAAGCGATACTTTGAATGTAGTGAGTTCGGATGAGTTAAATGAAGCTAGGGAGCAGGCTAAGCAAAAGATAGATCAGCAACAGGAGAAAGATACACTAAGATTTAACAAAGCTCGCAAACCAGGTAGAACCTACAAAGAGGGCGACTTGGTACGCGTAGAGAGACAAGTTGCACACGACGGTAAGTCACAAAAGCTAGTAAACAAGTACCAAGGTCCTTATCGCATAAAAAAGGTACTCCCAAACGATCGGTATCTCATAGAGGATACTCCCTTAACGCGAAAACAAGGTCGTCGCTACGAAAATGTAGTAGCTCTGGACAAAATTCAACCCTGGCTTAACTTTGATAGAGATCTCAATTGTGATATTGATAATGAAAGCTCTAGTACTGACAATGAGGAGTAATTTTCTATTAAGTAACGTAATTAGCGGGTCAAATTCAGGACTATGTAGGATCATATGTATTTTTGTTAATGTATAGCTAATTCTTTTATCTATTACATAGAAACCGAGATACCATGACACTTGTAAACTTCGTGTTAATCATTTATTGATTTCCGTTCCTACAATTACTTGTTAATCTATGTTTTGCAGTATATTGTATACCTGTAATTTTGATTAATTTATCTCAACTTGAATGAATGGTACTCTATAATTAGGTAACTATTTCTAGAAATTAGACCCCTTCTATGACGCGATGGGACTCGCTAAAACAGGATGGCCGAGCTGTTAGCCTATTTATCTATTTATATAATATACTCTAAGGTTTAGTGTAAAATATCATTAAGTGGGGCATGAACATAAAATACTAATATATAATCTAGATATAAATAACAACCATTTCTCGAAATCATGAATACAGTAGAAGTTTTTGTTGTGGGCACAAAGCGCCATCTGTAATTGTTTTTGGAGTGATTATTGGATGTTAGATTGTTAATTATTTAAAAGATAAACTTCAACATATTAGAAATCGTTAATTAATATAGTTAAACAAATTATATATACGTTGTTAATAGTGTACACTACCCAACTACCTCTCGGAAGTCATTAGTACAGCAGTTGGTTGACTAAAACCGTAGCCCGCCATTTAATATGACTACCGAGTGATAGTTGGGAGGGGATATAGTCGGCGCATAGGGCATTACCTGACTGTCGGTTGAAGAGTGCGAACGTAAAATAAGCTATCACGGTGATAAATGATTAAAGGGTTTAAATGTTAAATTTGTTAATTCAAACGCTTAGCGAATAAAATCTGGAAACAATATTTACGCTGTTTTACTTCTGGAACTAATTCCTATACTATGATGATATTTATCGAATATTGTTAATGTCATTATCATTACACAAGGTTCCAGTGTAACTATTCGAAAAAGTACATAATCTAGGTACACAGAGCGTTTAATTCACTTGTCGTACTGGCTTCGTGGCTCATGTCTCGCAAAAAATATTGTCTATGATTGACACAAGGTTCCAGTGTAACTATCTGAAAAAAGTTTTTGCTGTGTGTACAATTATCTATGTACAAAAAGCGTTTAATTCACTTGTCGTACTGGCTTCGTGACTATGTCTCGCATGTAAGCAGGGGCCGGGGCCTCGCAGGCCCGCGTTAAGATTTCCCGGCGCAATCTCAAAGCGAGTGGCATCCTGACGGCCACCTCAGACTAACAAACACTGCATTCACTCCACTAACTATGCTTAAACGTTGACATTGAAGGAGGAATGCTTTTGGTCCTTTAGCTTCCTTGTATTACTTGACAAATTTACCAAAAAAGGAAGACAGTTAAATTAATATTTGGCTGAAGTTTGTAGGCTCTCTGCTACCCTTCGATTAAAGTACAACTAGCGTTTAAAATGAAGCCTAATAATTGGTATCTCACTGTTTTTAATTAGTCTATATATTGATAAGGAACCTTATTGTAGTGTATTGCGGTGCCCTCTCAGGGTTGTGTTGAAACATTTTAAAAATTAAGACCCTTTTTGTACACACAAAGCAATCAATAAATGAATATGAATAAGTATGCTTCAAAAGGCCATAGTCAACTGAAATTCTAATAAATTTACGTATTTTATCTTTGCTTTGCGAATCAAGCGTGTCGGGAACAGAAAGCGTTTGCAAAGTTTTAACATACTTCACAAAAAGGAAAGAATGTTTAGTTTAATTCTTATTATAAACATTAAAGATTAATAACAGGCTCATTAAGTGTTTCGCAGTTTTATTATTTTGTGCCGTACTACTTTGACTATAGAACCTTGTTGTCACTTACTAAGTAACAAAGTCATATAACGCTACGTCGTAGACCCTCTACGGCGTAGCTCCTCGACGATGTAGAGCTTCTACGATAAACGCGTAATCTACCACGTAAACAGGGAGGAAGTAATTTCCTGTAAGTATCTTGTCTATGGAAGCAAATATATTCTCGTGTGCCGATACAAAGACAACCAAATTAGCAGTTAAGTTGTCTATCAATAGTAGGTACTTATGTTATCTAAGGTGCTAGAAAGTTTGATGCAGATATTTTCAGGGTATGTATTAATTATTAATAACCTAAGAATCAATTAAAAATATAAATTATTTCATTATTGTGTGATTATATTTTTTTGCTTCATACAAAAATAATAATTACCATTACCCTCCAAAGGTAATCGCCCTTGCATTAGATACTGTAATTAATTAAGTATGCTTTAAACTTATTAGCAACTATGCAAATAATTGATCCTCAAAATATACGCACCTGATTTGAACTGTAAAACTTAGTTTGCTGGCAATCTAATTCTTTATTTGTGATTAAACTACACAGTTTTTGACGAAAATATAAAAAAGTAAAATTTTACCGAAAACCCAATTTATTTTTACTTTAACAATAATTCAAATGTCTGATGGAAAACTGGTTACCAAAACGTAACGCATTGCAGCCATTTGGAGCATTAAATTCAGACAGCAATAAAATTTAAACCGACGATCGCCAGAGACAATGAAAATTATAATCCCCGAATTACGCACATCGTGAAAAATGGGACGAGTTCCGGAACATGAAACAATCCATTACATTAATGTTAAAGAAGAGCAACAATACGTCACTGTCAGGGGTACGGTCGGGAAGTGATTTCAAAGGCGAAATGCCCGGGACGTGCCACGACTCCCGATGCTATTACGTGAACTAGATTAATATTTCCATGAATTAACAACTGCTTCGTCACGCGGAACTATCGATTATGAGATGGGATCTCAGCGGCAATACGGCTGAGAGCTCGCTCGTTTGACTCTTACGTGAAGTTAGGGTGATAACACACAGCTGTTGTGATACCATGTGAATATTTTCATAGAATTAATAACTGTGTCGTCTTGCAAAACTATCGATTATGAGATGGGATCTCAGTGTCAGTATAGCTGAAGACTTACTTGTTTGACTATTACGTGGAGTTAGGGTGATAACACACAGCTGTTGTGATACTATGTGAATATTTTCAATGAATTAACAACTGCGTCGTCTTGCAAAACTATCGATTTTGAGATGGGATCTCAGCGGCAATACGGCTGAGAGCTCGCTCGTTTGGCTTTTACGTGAAATTAGTGTGATAACACACAGCTGTTGTGATACTATGTGAATATATTCATAGAATTAATAACTGTGTTGTCACGCGGAACTATCGATTATGAGATAGGATCTCAACGGCAATACGGCTGAAAGCTCGCTCGTTTGACTCTTACGTGAAGTTAGGATGATAACACACAGCTGTTGTGATACTATTTATATGAATGTTTTCAAAGAATTAACATCTATACGCCCACAATTTTGCTAAACGTGGCATGTAGGTCTTGTCACCTTAAGCTCTGTCTACCCCGTATGGGATAAAGACGTGATTTGAGTATGTATGTATGTAATTAATAAATGCGTCGTCTTGCAAAACTATCGATTATGAGATCTCAGCGGCAGTACAGTTGAAGGCTTGCTCGTTTGACTATTACTCACGTTAGTCTGCAAACACAGCTTTTGCGGTGCTTTCTGAACATTTTCTATGAATTAATCCCAATCTCAGCGGCAATACGGCGGAGGGCTTGCTCATTCGACTGTTAAGTAAGTAAAACTTAGGGTGCAACACACAGTTTTTACGGTACTACGTTAATATTTCAATGAATCAACTACTTCGTCTCGCAGAAAGATCTATTGTGAGATGGGATCTCAGCGGCAATACGCCGAGGGCTTACTCGTTTGACTTTTACATAGAATTAGGGTACTAACACACAGTTGTTGCGGTAGTGTGACTATTTTCACTGAATTAACAACGGCTTCGGCTTGTTTATAGTTATGCATTTATCTGTAACATATTGACATAGGTATTGAATAATGTAGTTCCTAATAATTAATTTTGACATTTGTATTGTGAATCTTAATTGTAAATCTTATGGTCTAAGTTTGACATTATACCTATTTGTACCTATCTATATTAGCATGCAGCATGCTAAAATGCCTATTTTTATGCCACTAGGCAAAACATAGTGAAACTATGGTCAACCTTTACGAACCTTTAAAACTATGTTTAACAAATAAATGATTCTGATTCTGATTCCGATTCTGATTCTTCGTCTCGCAGAATTATCGATTATGAGGATGGTATCTCATCGGCAATACGGCAGAGGGCTTACTAGTTTGATTCTACGTAGAATTAGGGTGCTAATGCTAACACACAGTAGCTGCGGCACCATGTGAATAATTTTCAATGAATTGTGGAATGGAACGTAAGAGGGTGTGAAGGTGACGGACGATACTACGAGCGAGACGACAAAAATTTGATTTGAAGAATGAGGTGACGTATGTAAGATCTTTAGAGATTTAGTTAGAGTCAGTCTGCGGTAACATTTCGATATGTAAATATGTAAAGAACATTATTAAAATATAACTATTAAAATAATTATATAATATAATTATTAAAATATAACATTGATAAAATATTAATTAAATAAAGAACATCATTAAAATATATTTTAAAAAAATTGCTATTTTTTAAAGGAATTTCTAGATTATTATTAAGTACTAGCGACCCGCCTCGGCTTCGCACGGTATATTATGCATGTATTGTACATATAAACCTTCCTCTTGATTCACTCTATCTATTAAAAAATACCGCATCAAAATCCGTTGCGTAGTTTTAAAGATTTAAGCATACAAAGGGACATAAGGACATAGGGACATAGGGACAGAGAAAGCGACTTTGTTTTATACTATGTAGTGATGTAGGTACTGATTGTATTTTTTGTTTTATTGTAAACCTCATTCTGTGAATTTTAATTGTTTATTAATTGTAATCATTAATCTGTTTGCTAACTTAGTGACATTTTAATTGCTAATGTAATATTAAGTATCTAATTGTAAAAACTGGCATGGCTTATTAAAGTCTGAATGTATGATTCTCTGAATTATGTAACATCCCTCTACTACATTTACTGCAAATAAAGATATTATTATTATTATTATTTCGGTGACTAAATAAGCTTTTCTTAGTAATTTAGTCCCATAGAATTAACAACGGCTTTGTCACGCGAACTTGTCGACTATGAGATGGCATCTCAGAGGTGATACGGCTGCTGAGAGGCAGCTTCTTTGAATCTTACACTTGACTCTGACATCAAACGGATCAGTAGGCAGCGCACACCAAAATATATTTCAATTTGAAATTTCTATGGTTGCACGATAAACTCTAGTTTTTTTCTTTTTTGGCTTTTTTTGCGGTAAAGAAATAAGGCTGTCATTTTACTTATTTCTGATAGCTTATACCCGCGTCTTTGCTCACGTAAATAATGAGTAGATATCCCATGGGAAAATCGGGTTATAAAGTAGCCTATGTTTTATTCCGGACTATTCCGGACAACCAGCTATAGGTATGTACCTATATTATAGCATGTACCAAATTACATCCGAATCTGTTCAGCTATTTTGGCGTGAAGGAAACACAAATTTTCACATTTATAATATTAGTAGCAAAGAGAATATAACACTACGTTAAGTTGATTAGTAGGATTATTGTGAACTAGCAAACAGACCGACAAAAAAGTCTAAAACCCAATAATGCAATAATGGTAATGCAGATTACCTCAAATAAATCTGTGAATTTACATTTTTTTTGCACTATAGTGTTAATATAACTAATACATATAGATAGATAGATAGATAGACTTGTAGCATTCGTAATTTACGTTAGTATTAAGTAAAATGCAAATTCCACAGCACCCAGAAGCAAACGCCACAATGTTCCAGGCTGCATAGTTGCTACTCTGTAATTGGAATAGTCTCGTCAAGTGACGATCAGTTCAGCGAGCAGACGTGTGCACAAGTTTATTAATTTGCCCCGTGTGCTAACGCAGAACTACATCGAACCTCCGTACCAAAGAAACAATAACTAACAGAGTGGAATTGTCGCACAATATGTACAAAAAAAACGAAAGCCATTGTGACGATTGAAAGAAAGAGACAAGGAAAGGAAAAGTTTATTGGCGACAGTAAAAAAGTAGTTAAAAATGAAAAACAAGAAATTAAAAAGTTACGAAAAAAAACACAAAATTCTCACACTGTCTTGCAACACTTTGTTTGGTCGGCTAAAGGTCAAGCAGGTCACTAGAGTTAGGCAAGCAGCTATTATGATAATAATATATACATAATTATATATTAATCCCGTTATTATCCCTTGCGGGGCAGACAGAGCCCAGGGTAGGAAGACCTAAAGACCACGTTTAACATGATTATGATAAATAATGGATAGTTCGAAAAACTCACGCAGCTAAACGAAAGTGATATCCTACATGGCAGTCTGCTCGTGACCACGGCCACTGCACCGAGGTAATTAAAAACAACTTTTACGCGATTAAGTCCCGACAGTAATACTTTAAATATAAGTGAAAATCACGGAAGTCTAGGACATTAAATCGAACAGTAACAAATTCTAAATTTATGTCTAAAGGCAACTCTTGTTACAACTGTTTTGGTACGAACTAACAACACAAATAGTTTGTGTAATGTTATCGTTGTGGAAACCGCACAAGGGCTAATTCCGTTCGGATGCAAGTCATGCATATACTTGGCTGTAGATCCATCAAGCCGTCGCCTGATTTTAAGTGTGAGTGAAATAGGAACGCAATTTAACGCTGCTTCCCGCCCGGGATATGTCGGGCAGCCATTTCCGGGGGATTATCGTCCGCAGTCGACAGTCCACATGCGGTTAGCATCGGGTAATATGGCTTGAAACTCGCCATACGACACCAAAATAAAATGGGGTTAAGTAAATAAATCTATATATATAAAAGAAGAAACTGACTGACTGACTGACATATCAATGCACAGCCCAAACCGCTGGTTCTAGAGATTCCAAATTTGGCACGTAGGTTCCTTATAAGGTCTAGGGGTGCACTAAGAAAGGATTTTTCAAAATTCGACCTCTAAAGGGGTTAAATGGGGGTCCAAAGTTTGTATGGGGAAACAAGATTAGTTAAACTATTTTATTCGAAACTTCACAGGAGTATTCCTAACGATAAATGAGTAAACACCTGTTTCAGGTTTTTTGAAAATTCAACCCCTAAAAGGGGATAGGGGGTGACAAGGTCTGAAAATCAACGTGGGTATTATTATTATTATATTATAGTGGGTAGTATTGTTTGTACGGTTTATCGGGTCGCTGATTAAGAAAACAACAATACACATACCTACCTGACACACACACACATACACACACACACACACACACACACACACTCATACACTAATTTCCAGGGGAACGGGAAAAAACGGGATTTATATTATTCGATTTCGAGTGACCCTATCTCAATAGGTAACTATACTTAATAAATATAGACTCTTCAAATTTCGTACACAAGTAGATGATTACAAAACTAAGAAAATAATTTCAGGATTTTTGGAAATTCTCACGAGATAAGGAAAAAACGGGATTTATATATTGAGTTCAACGAAATCCTATAAATTATAATTAAGACTTCAAATTTGGCATAGAAGTAGGTGAGTGTAATAGTAAAAAACAGTTTAAAGATTAAGGATTTTCGAAAATTCCAACGGGATAAGGAAAAAACGGGATTTATATTCAGTTCTACGGGATCGATTTTTCGTTTTAATGATCGTAGAAAACTGAAATTTGGCCTTCAGGTTCCTTGGGGAGTATGGGGGAGCACTACAAAAGGATTTCCCAAAATTTTGACGGAAATGAACGGGAAAAAACGGGATTTTTTGTTATATACTGCAGGTCGTAGACAGTTGAAATTTGGCATGTAGGTTGCTTGGCGAGTGTAAGGAAGCATTAAGAGACAATTTTCCGAAATTCCAACGGGAAAAACGGGACTTTTCGTTTTACTGGTTGTAGAAAGCTGAAACTTGACATGTAGGTTGCTTGGGGAGTGTAGAGAAACATTTAGAGAGGACTTTCCAAAATTCCCACGGGAACGGGAAATAACGGGATTTGTTTTACTGGTCGTAGAAAGCTGAAATTTAGCATGTAGGTTGCTAGATGAGTACAAAGAAGCTATAAAAGATAATTTTCCAAAATTCCCACGGGAACGGGAAAACGCGACTTTTCGTTTTACTGGTTGTACAACGCTTAAATTCGGCAGTTAGGTTGTTTGGAGAGTGTAGAGGAGCATTAATAGAGGAATCTCCAAAATTCCCACGGGAACGGGAAAAACGGGTTTTTTCGTTTTACTGGTCGTAGAAAGCTGAAATTTGTCAAGTGGGTTCCTTGGGGAGTGTAGGGAGCATTAAAAGATCATTTCCCGAAATTCTTAAGGGAACGGGAAAAAACGGGATTGAAATACTCCTGGTACACGCGGGCAAAAGCTATTTGTCAATAAATGAAGTCTACGCGGACGAAGTCGCGGGAAAAAGCTAGTATAAATATAATAAAGTTGCAAACCTGTTTCATATAAACTTTTTTTTACAGTGTTTTTCACCCTCGCTGTATACATTACACACATGAAGAGATTGTTCGGTTTACAAAATTTTGATTCTGTGAGACGAGCATCATAACAAATTAATGTTTTTGTAAAGGAAAATGTCAAAGTGACAGATAAAGGTTAGTTAAAGTACATCAGTTAACATGGGTGCTCCTCCAATGTTATGATTCCCCTTAGGCAGAGGGCCTAAAGAAAGTAAGACTAGCGTTTAAATAGATACATCCTGCAACGGCAAACTAATTTAGCTACAAAAATCGAACTAAAAGTAAATAATAGTAAAATGGTTGATTGCGTCAGGCATTGCTTGATGTATTATAATTATCAATGACCTTTAGCTCTGCGTTAGTTAAAACCTCATACAACACATAAAAGTAACAAGAGCGAAAGTAAAGTATAGTAACAACGTTTGAAGCGGAAATTTAAAGGCACCGTGTAGCGTATCGTGTAAGAGGTACGTATCGTAAGGGGCCCGATCACGATTACCATATTTTGAGGCAGGGGTCACGGGTAATATCCATGGGATGTGTCGACAACAGCGCCGCGACCGGCGGGGCACGGCGAGCTACACGGTAGGGAGGAGAGCGTTCCGGTTCGAGTATCCAAAAATATATTATAAATAAGTAATTGATAAACAGACACGCTGGGAAGATGAAGTAAAAAGAACCGCCGGTCCAACTTGGAGCCAAACAGCACAGGATCGAGAGAGGGCATCTTTGGAGGAGGCCTTCACTCAAATGGGGGTTCTTGCGGCATGAAAGAGGTGAAAATAAAACAATTAACAACTAAACTAATTATGAAAACCATCCACAATAAAGACCCACACAATAAAGATTTATGATTTATGATTTTATTTATCCACAATTACTAATAATAATAAGTAACAGATATATTCTAACAATTATACCAAGACAAGATACTATGTATTTAGATATTTAAGTTTGCAAGAAATGAATGGCTTTTTTACTATATTTTATTTTTTAACTGATAGATAATTGAGTTAGGCGTTACTTTGCAAAAATCCTTTTCGATTAAGAAAAAAAAACATATTGTACCTTCCTACTCCGCTACCAACTCTAACTACAAGCGGAGTAGCAAGGTAATTTTTTTAAATTGATAAAATGGTGAAGGAAGATTGTATATAATCTGCATATCTCGTTTTATCGGTTCAATTTTAACTTTGATCGCTAGGTGACTGCTAGATAGGCAAATAATAAAGAGTTAGGTAAGAGATATTTAGATATCTTGGGTTTCTTTGAATGAAATAGAAGGCATACGCGTCATACGTTTTTTTTCTGTAAATATTTTTTTAGCTGATAGGTACTTAAGCACAGAATATATAATAGTACTAGTCAATTAAGCTTGAGTAAAGTTAACGTATAATATGTATAATTAGTACTTAGTAACTTCTTTTTTATGTAAGTAAAATTAACAATGATGAAAGGCATATGTCACATTATTTTGTATTATGAAACTTTAAACGCATTAAGAAAATAATAAATTAAAAAAAAAATACATTGATTATAGATTAAGATTTTATGTTAATGTTTTGATCAGCTAGTCTACAATGGATGTCGATATAAGCCAGCTAGTGTGACGTCACTAGTTTTGTACACCGTGTACGTGACGTTGAATAACTCAAAGACGTAATGCCGGCAACTTCGCTCGCTCACTGCTCTCAGTGGGGAATTTTATGTGCATTATTATATCTAGCGACGACGTCGGCGAACCACGGGAGAACTCAATCCTAATGTCTTTATAGCCGTAGCTAAAACGATGCCATTCCCGCCAAAATAAGTAATTTATTTCCCGGCTTTAGCCGCGACTGTGTCTTTATAACAAAGGATTCTTGTAAAAATGTTTGAACAAAACAAAAACGAAAGGATCCGGACACCCCGACAGTGCGGGGAAGGTGTCGTAATTGTAGAGCTTTATTTTATTGTCCTTAAATATACCTTTTTAACCTAATTTTTTATAGTCCAAAGAAAAAAATATAGTTAGCTAAAGTCTTGAAAATGTAGTCTACGTCTTTATGGCGTAGAACTGTGTTTACATATTTTTGAGACTATACCTAATTGCAGTTTCGCTGTAGAATGTACTCTAAAATGAAAATTTATTTCTATTCGTTTTATCGTTTCATTAAAAAAGTGAATAATGGTATTTGTAATGTAACGTAGATTAGGAGTAAAAGTAGGATTACCTTCGCCGATACGGTGACATACCTAATTATTCACGTTTCTTTAGTTTGATGCATGGAGCATATTCGAAACCGTTGAGCATGCTGTTATCGACATTGAAATGCTTAAAATTTTGCTTGTTTGATGAAATTTGTGTGGGAATAAAATCGTAGCTTAGCACTACAATTTTGCACCCTCACTTCAATCAACTGGGTACTTCTGATAAAATTTTGGCGGCAGTGCGCTTTCACCGTGTTTATATTTTGAGTTAATTAAAACCCTAGTCGACGGCACGGCTCCCATGGCTTAAGCTTTTAAATCGTAAACTACACTTCACTATATTATCCTCTTAACGAGCTCTTTTAGCGGGTTTACTTCAAATTTAATTAACGGCAATTAAGTAAGGTGCCTAGCGGGACAATATTACACAAATTAGTAACTTCGACAGTTTACAAAGTAGCCACGTTTTAATTAGTCGGTATAAACAAAGTTTTCAAAGTGAACCGACTTGAATATCTCCTAAAAGAATTCTTTATTTTTCACAATATTATACAGTGATTTAAATATTATGTATTTGTGCCGCAATCCGTTTTGGAGTAGGTAATCATTAATGAGCCCCCATAATACTGTTTAAGGACGCACGCCATTAGAGATTGATACGGGTAAGCATCGAGGCGGCCGCTCAGAGGGAAGCGCCTCTTGGAGGCAGCACTTAGATTCGTCTTAATCCGACACAACCCGCCGCTGCCGCAGCATCCACTCGCATCCATCATCCTGCCCAGATCAATTAAACTTGGGCTTGCCACGCCACCTAATGATCCCATTCTATAGCGGAATAAGATTTCAAACGCGTTGCAACGGTGCCATAACTAACTCAGAATATTAGCTCGAGAAATTAATGGAACTAGATTTATATGAAGTACGGAAGACGGTGTATAATAAGTTCATATTATTCCATTTCAACCAGTGTTAAAATATTACTAGCCATAAAAACTTGGCCGCATGAACTGCAGTGAAAAGTGTTCTTTAATAAAAAGCAGTCTGGATTCAAATTGTTTAAGCTGTTCTCAAGATAAGCACGGGCTGCGAGAGAATTATAGTGCGGCTAACTTATTCTAATGCGGCGATTTAGCCTGCGTGGAAACAAAAGTTTGTCCTATCAAATGGACAAAAAATAATTAACTGGAGTTGAATGCAAATATAGTGCAGTAAACAACATCTTGGCGGTAAATATAAGCGTGAGCCTGTTCGTGGCGTCACCCAGCATAAATATTCTGCATGAAGTTATGCGCGCTGTTTGGTGACACAAAAACACCTCTGAAGCGGAGCTTTGATTTTAAATTCTAATTTTACGATTGTCTGTTTTGCATATCATAACGTATCTGTAGCAACCAAATCCGTTGCTACAGTAGCTACGTTGTCGCTTAAAGTGCTTGGTACTTTTTGGTTATACACTGTTAGTTAAACGCGGTAGGTACAGGAAAGCTAGAGGGAATGCGCAGGGCCCGTTGTTAATGATCCCCAATTTCTTAGCTAAGCAGAGTTAAACAAAAGAAGCACAGACGTCAGAATAATTTTGGTGATTCGTGTCTTACAAAACGTAATTCCCGAGGATTACTTTCAGCAAGTTGCGTAACTAATGAAGTAACTTGTGACACGGGTCGGGCCTCGGGATCGACGTCATCAAATTAATGAGAAAACTTCACTTCAATTTAGGGTTTCCTGCTTCAATCTTTAGGATATTTGGCAGCGGTCAAGTGCTAGAATGGGCACGATGATTGTACTTTAATTGTATTGGGGTTCTCGTTCCACTCACATGTGGGAATAAAACGCGGGTCTCTCGGGGATCCTACTATTTTTTTTATCTAGAGCTCCGTATTGAAGAATTGATTTATTTATTATTGCAACCATGGTAAATACAGTTGATAAACAGATATAATTTTTCCACATGGACCCTGGAAGGGCACAGGGCACAGCAAGCAACCTGGAAGAACACATCGACGCGTGAATTTATAATATTCTTAAATGATATTTCAGTATATGTAGGTGCGTAGAGAGTTTATATGAACTAAGAAAGTTAAAGAAATAATTCACAAGCACAGCACTATCGACACACTGCAGTTAAGCCATATTTGAAAATCATAATGCGATTTACACAATTTGTGTAGGTACGTAATTTTTAAATTAAACATTCTTTGTTATTTTGTATTAAAACTTGCAAAACTATGTTTATAAATCGGAATGTTCTGGTTTTCATTGAAAGCAATCGAACAACGTCTTACACTTCTGAACTGAACTTACGTTTAAAAAAGATTTTATGAAACTTATTCCTATTTAGAATTCAACTTTTTTAGCTGCACAACCGATATTTTAGAGCGCCTTTTTACTCAACTGGGCACTTTTTTACATTGACGTTAAGTCAATCAATTGCTCAAACATAAACATTATCTCATTAAAAGCTTCATTAATGTTATGCCAGATTTTATTTAGGCAATGTAGAATATAGAGCAGAAAAGAACATGAATCAAGAGTTCCGCGAAGTAAGTAATTAACTTAATGCACTTCTGAAAGTTGTAGCTACTAGCTACAACACAATATTGTGTTGTTTATGCCAGATAGCAGGACTTTTAGTCTTCCGTTAATTCAATTTAAGTTGTGTGTACATGAGATAAAAACTAATTTGTAGGATTAATTTTATTTTGTGAACTTAACCGTAATTACTTTGCGACTAGTATAGTACATATTTATCATTGAACAATAATATTATTTGTGCTTTGCGTATCGTATGTGGTGAGTGGTAGCGGTTTACACTGTCTGTGGAAGCTAGAGGTGGATAAGTTTTGTTTGATAGATAGCATATACGTGGCGCGCAGATTTAGGTGCCTTGTATAAATAATATAAAAATAAAAAATAAAATATCTTTATTATCAGACAACTTTGAGGTCCATAGTATGTTAGTAAACAAATTGAAAAATCTTAACCTATGTTAGTATTAATATTGAGAAAAAAATTTGAATAACAATACAACATTTAGACTGACAGCAGATTCACCGAGCTGCAATCTTACTCGGGGCATGCAGCTCGTTGAACCTGCCCATCAGCGCACTATCCTGCCTGCCTGCTACGACCTGCAGGAGGTTATTGGGGCTTCCCGTCACTCGTTTTACTAAAGACGCAACTTTATTACGCATAAGCGCAAAAAAATCATCCGTGTGTGCGTCAGCGAACATGCCAGAGGCACTGCAATGTCGAGGAAGCCCCACCAACGCCCGGAACAGGTTATTGTACAGGATTCGCAGAGCACTGTAGGCTTTTTGGGTGTAACTAGACCATAGACTGCTAGTGTAAAATGTTTGGCAAAATGCCTTGAAAAGCGTAATCTTAATATCAAGTGTACAACCAGCAAATCTACGAACCAGCATGTTTCCCCTTACCGACAGAGCCCTGCTTTCTCTTTCTATATCAGAGACATCGTTTAGCTTCTCATTTACAATGTGCCCAAGGTATCTAAATTCCGAGACTATCTGCAATGGAGAACCATTGAGGTAAACAGGTGGGACAAATGCTGGAGGTTTGTTTTTACCTGTAAATACCAAGAGCTCACTTTTCTTGGAGTTGTATCTTAACCCATGCTCCTCAGCATATGCCTCACAGATGCGCACCAATTTCCGCAAACCGCCAATCGTAGGCCCCAGCAGCACCATGTCATCTGCGTAACTTATGTTGTTAAAGCAAACACCATCAACATGACATCCGACATAAGTGCTGCTGAGCTCCACAATCAACTGATTCATATAAATATTAAAGAGCCTCGGAGAGGTTAGACCCCCCTGCCTCACCCCACATCGAAGTCTATACGGGTCAGATAAAGAGTTGGCCCATTTGACATTGTTTGTCTGATGCTGTATGTCCGAGAAGTTCAATGATTTCGTTTCATAAATTATTAATAAGCTTATTCATAAAATGAGCTTAGTGAGACGGTTTTGTTCCGAAAATCAAAACTAAACTTTGGACCGGCCCTATATTAATAGATAATTATAAAAAATAAAATAAAAATATCTACGTTAATTTACTTTAAAAGGATACATGTAGTTTTTTTATTTGTTGGTAATTTAGCGTAGGGTCGTTACCTATTGAATCTCTTAGAGAAGAAAACATTTTTTTTAGAAGTTTGTGTGTTTTGACTGGTTTAAAAACACATAATAATAATCAATTTACTTCAAAAATTAGACAGTTACCTACTGTATTTATTAGTTTCTCTCTATTTATTTTGCCCTCGTAATATTATTTGTAAATGAACTTATAATAAAACAACACAGTAATATGACCAAAACTTTAAATACCAGAAGTAGGTTAGTCATTTTCGAATAAATATATTTTAGCAATTTTTTTACGACGACGTATCTTATTTATCTCTCCTTAATTTTTATAAACTAGTTTTGTTAATGAGCTCTATTAAATACTTTAAATCAAAATAGATACGTAGAACACAAGCCAAAACCTTTAAAATTTACAAGGTAATCCGACAAATATTTATCAAGCTTTAACGTCAGCCACAGAAATTGGCGCCTACTTTCCGCTTTTTCTCCAAGTTAATAATAAATGCTAACCTCGTAACAGTAACAATATACGTAACAGGGTATCGCTTTTTGTTCCACTCCATCTCAACAATATCGAGAAATGAGAGTGTTGGCGCCTGCAATATCGACTTCAATAACTAATACAGGCCCGTTACGAGAATACCGACTGCAGTCATGTTTACTGGTAGTTCTCGGTGCCATTGACGTCACGTCCCTTTCAAAGAAAGAATTGCCTTTATCTTGAGGATGAAGTATAATTAAGACAAGGGAACTGCGTGTGATTTTTATACGGTACTGTTTGCCGCGGCTTCACCACCGTCCTAGTTTTTTAGACTGTTTCATGAACCTTCTGGCAATAACAAGTAACAAAAAAAGAATTAGCGGAATCGTTCCAGCCGTTCACGCGTGATGCCGTGACCAAGAGAAATAGGGATTGATTTTGAGGTATATAGATTTGAACGCTTGCTTTACAAACAGCATTGACAGAAAGAAAGAAAGAAGACTTTTATTCTCTTTTGAAAGACACACAAATAGAGCATACACACAACTGTACAAAAATGAAACAAAACACAGACATGAAAATACGCACATAATTTTGAACGCTTAAGTATCTTCAGACTTTTGTTTTAAAACTATTTGAATTTCTTTAATCATGGCTTTGATAAGTATCTATAACACATAATAATAAGGGTGACGTGGTCACTGTGTAACAAAACCCTTTTTTTCTCTAATAAAGATTAAAAAACACGCATAATAATAAAAAAAAATTGTAACTAGACGAAACTATTTGAGTAGGTACATATAAAATTATAATATTAGAAGCGGAATAGCTGACGCCCTCAATCTATGTCACATGGGCTAAGCTCCTGCAATATCGATTTTAATAGTTAAGCGCGTTGTACGCTGCATGCTGAGTCCTTGGTGCCATTGACGTCACTTTCCTTTCAAAGAGAAGATTGCCGTTATCTTGAAAATGAAGTGTAATTAAAAAGCGAAAATACGTTACACGTTGAGTGTTCATGTTGTGTTAATAAACTTTTTATTTTAAGATTAAAACGATTAAAGTGGAATATATTTATCGCATAAATCGATAACCGGTCGATTTATTTAATTTATTAGTCTGAGAGAGTTAAAAACAAAAAAAAAATCGGGAGACTTGAATCTAAACTAAAATATCGTAAGATTTGACTGAAACCATTTTTTCCCCATGTTTGCTGCGGAATACTTTACGAGTTCTCATTAAGCCCGTGGAAGTTTCAAAGAAAGGTTCAAACCTAACAAAAACAAAAATGTCCTAATAAAGACAGAAATCACCGTGGTCAACATTTGGTGATGAAAAAAATTATATGCAAAGTGTCTTAAAATGATTCTGATATATTTCGGAAGGTGCTGATGTTGATTTTCTATCAAATTTTAAATTCTAAATCGATGTCTGGAAATAGACCAATGTATGGAAACATTACCTTCTTAACCAAAATTAAACAATCCTGAAAAAACGTTTATACAAGGGTGTTCATTGAAACTAAACTAAGAAGCACCTGGCTGAAGTATTCCCGGTTAATTTTAAGACAATATGTACATTATTGTATAATAAGTATTTCACTTTCTAAGATAATTACACTTCTATACCGACGACGAACAGAAAATAGCACGTCACATCTCACACAAAGTTTCTATAGAAAATCGCCCGTTATTTTTGCTCGTCATTGTAGATTCCAAAATGTTCAAAAATACCTCGCATTATTACGCATTTCGCATATAAGTGTTTTTTTTTAATATGCAATCATATTTCGTAAAATGTAGGGAAAAGCGCGGATGATTTATTTTCTGACACAGCCGAACAGGCGTCGGCGCCCCCGCCCGCGCGTTAAGGCAGGCATTGATGTGTGAAATTTAAAAATCAACTAACATTTTCTAGACCAGTGAATCACACGTCCCTCAACAGTCTTTTGCTCGAGACTTGTTTGCTCACTGCTAGAAGATTTCCCTGTAGATAAATTCATCGTGTTGATTCGAAACTGTTTACTCTGTGAATCCTTTTATGTGCGTTTTGGAATTATAAGAAACGACGTTACTCCACCTAGCGCGGATTCGCTTAGTTTTATGACGAAGAATAATGAAGTCCTTGGAAGAGCTTCTGGGAAGCAGGAGCACTAGCCACACTGGTTTCATTATTGTAAATTGTAAATGTATGCTAAATAACCTCGCTCATCTATGATCGTTGTGGTAAGAGCGCGACCATCAAGAAAAATAAATAAATAAGGAGTCCGAATAGAAAAGTTTTTTTGTGATGACTTTGCTTTTTATTGACTGTTGCATTATCTTATTCATCCTACTACTATACACTGTCTTACTGCTTCTATGAGAGTTCCGCTTTTCCACGGGGTTTGAAACTCTAAATATATTTTTTTAATTATTAGGTACTTAACTAGCCTACTAAAAAGGCCATGGTAGCCTAGTGGCTTAACCTGTGGCCTCTCAAGCAGAGGGTCGCGGGTTCGAATCCCGGGCTCGCACCTCTGAGTTTTTCGGAATTTATCTACGAAATTACATTTGAAATTTACCATGAGCTTTTTGGTGAAGGAAAACATCGTGAGGAAATCGGACCAATCCCAATAAGGCTTAGTTACCCTTCTGGGTTGGAAGGTCAGATGGTAGTCGCTTCTGTAAAAACTAGTGCCTACGCCAAATTTGGGATTAGGTTGTCAAAGCGGACCCCAGGCTCACTGAGCCGTGGCAAATGCCGGGAAAAACGCTAGGAAGATGATGACTTAAAACGGTTAATGCGACCAACTTGGAATAATTTTAACGCTAAACTAAACCTACGAATATTTTCTAATTGGTGGCAATTACATACATAGGTACTCGAAATTTATGAGATAATGAACGCAACTGTATATATTATAATAAAGCATTTTGAGAATACTATTTTTAGACCGATCAGGTAACTCGTACGTTCAAAATACCGCATTGACTGTAGCCATTTTTAAAATCCATTAATTAACAGAACCCAACCAAATTCCAGTCTCTGCAAGGAATCAAAAGTGCATGAGGATTCTCTGAAGTGCAAGACTTCACTCAATCCACTGCCGTCGTTTTGAAGCATCCAAGTGAGTTTCCTCATCGATCGTCAGCCGAGTCGACTGTGTTGGGTGACCGTTATACATGGATGATAAACGGTTTAACAATATCGAAGGCGCTGGGGCGATAGGCGGCGTGATACAACATAAACAACGGTCGAGATTAACTAATAAAATACATATTGACACGGAACATGGACTGTTTGAGTTTCAAAAACGGAGACCAGCTTTATTGACGTGAATAAACAATAGTTCATATTCGGCACAAAGTTAAAACCGCGACCCGCGACGCGAAGTTCGAGTGTTATTTTTCAGCTGTTTTATTTTGAATACTCAGCGCATGTAGGTATTTCTGTAGAGCACATTCAAAATACAGCACAATGTACCTAGTGTGCACAATCTATGTGTTATATGGCCCATAAGACTTAATTATTATTTAAGTAAGATGTGGAACCAACTTCCTGCTGCAACATTCCCCGAGCGGTACAACTTAGGGTTCTTTAAAAAGCGAGCCTACCTGTTCCTGAAAGGGCTGGCAACGCATCTGTGATTCCCCACGTCTTGCAGGTGTCCCTGGGCTATGGTGACCACTTTCCATCAGGTGACCCGTCTGC
The DNA here is from genome assembly GCA_963854515.1 of Pandemis heparana. Classification (NCBI taxonomy): domain Eukaryota; kingdom Metazoa; phylum Arthropoda; class Insecta; order Lepidoptera; family Tortricidae; genus Pandemis; species Pandemis heparana. Next base: position 10,824,212 of record OY978010.1, read on the forward strand.
TCGTTTGCCCCCTCTTATATATAAAAAAAAAGTAGCTTTAACCTTTAACTAATATCAGTAATATCCGACTGGAGGCGGTTAGACATTTTTATCGTACCTTACTTTCAATGGCCGACATTTATTATTTAAAACCGCCTCATAAATACTCGATTACTATACTCAATATTTTGTTAAAAAAAACATTGGTTTATCAAGCGTTAGCACATAAAATATAAAGGAATAATACTGTTGTACCTGTCGTATGTGTACTACCTAGTTACCATGTTTGCCTTGTTTCAACATTGTCTTTGATATTCCATAAATAAGTAAGTAGTGGAAAAAATATATGGAAACCTACACGTATGTAATAAATACACATAACACAGCATAATCTTCATGATAACCCACAAATAAATTCCAAAGATACAGTAACAACCCGTGTGTACAAATATTGCTCATTGAATAATATTATTATTTACAAATAGTAAAAGCCCGAACATCCCAAAATTATCATGTACCTATACCTACTGAATGCCCAGTCACTCGCTAGTATTTTATCATTCGTAAATACTTATCTTCTACATTCACTATATGTATCAGTTCGCTTTATTGTATCATTAAAAATGCAGACCATAAAAGTTGCTCATAGTCGCTACATTGTACGTGTGAGTTTAAACATGAGTAAAGGGTAGGTATTCAATTTCTTTAACGACCATCATTTTTGTCGGGGCTTGCCATGAATCTTGAAGATAAGCGTTTTAATGGAAATAACAGCTCGACGGAGAACATTATGGTCATACACGAACTATCGCCAGGCCATAACCTCGCGAGGGAAGCGCTCCTGCATAAACATGAACTTTTTGTTTCACAAAAGTTTCTTTAGATCCAGAAAATGTTTCCGTGAAACGGTAAGGGCTCTCGGGAGTAAACCATAAAGTTGAGTTAAATTTAGCAATTTTATTATGCAAATTGAATAACGGGCGGGTTAAATACAGACTGATACTATAATATTTGATGTATAGGGCTTGCTTATGCCCGCCACTACATCCCCGCGAGTGCCTAAAAAAATCTAGTTACTTACCCAAGACCCCCAATCCCTTCAATGTACTTTCAAGATTATGTATATCAGAATGTATCGATTCAAACTTTCGTGATTTTCACACATTTTTCTCGAGACCATGGATGCAAAGTCGCGTCCGAAACGTCGAGGTATTTACAAAAATACTTTTTGTTTTTGTTTACGTGATTAAGTCCCGTTTTATTATATAAAAATATGTATATCAGAGTAATCATATGGCTGCCAAATTTCAAGTCTCTACCTTCAATGGTTTAAGCTGTGCTCTTCTCTGTCAATGAGTGAGTTAGTTAGTGACGTACCTACTAATCTATAATTACTTATATATAGATTAGAATATTACGAGACTACTCCTTTCATGTATTCTCGCTCTGTTAAATACTACTCACTTAATCACTCACTACTCGAATAGTCCTTTGGTGTAAACTGGTACGCTGAGTAAGTTTTTATGAATAAATAAATAAATATCTAGCAACTACTGAACAAATTTTATTTCAGTAATACCATAGGTTTAATGCAGAGCCAATGTTGGCTATAAAAGCAATATCATCGACATCATGCACGATAATGATGTTACGGCATCACAAATTACACGTAAATATTATCGAAACGGTATTTACAGAAACTGTTTGACTATCATTTGTCATGATCTCGTAGTGCACACACTTTCACAATTGCTGGTCACTAAAATAATTGTGTGGATTATTTTATAGACCGACTGCTTAACTGAGTCCTCGCCCGTGCGGGCACAGGGACGCAGGGTAGGACGACAAAGGGGACGGAGAGCGGTGCGGGCGGGTAGTGTGTGTGTGTGTGTCAAAATATACGATAGTACGCTACTTTTGATTGATGATTATAATACAGCACACAAAATAGTTTAGTTTAAATATTTCGTAATCGCTCGTTTATTATTCGTTCAATATAAAAAATACATTAGTTTACTTACATAAAATGAAAATTAATGATAATTTATATATTTTTAACTTCAGTAAGTTATACATTCACACTAATGGATAGGTACTGAAGTGGTCAAAAAATTTATAAAAATAAAAAATAAATAAAAAAAGAATACTAATTGTCACAAAAATATAGAATAACTATTCAAATAGATAAAAAATAAAATAAAATACCAATAACATAAATAAAAACCGTGTTCTAAGACAATCTTAACATCGCATTGTTTACACAAAACGCATCAACTTATGAAACATCCGAGTACTATGGTCGTGCTTCTCTATTCCATTTTGATTCATAACAAGTTGAAGAATGATGTTAAATGTTCCACGGATGACAAATGACGATCGGGCGATATCTCGAGAAGCAAATTGCGCAGCTGAAACACACGAGCTCATTTTCACTATCACCGTTGATATTGTCACATAATGCTCTTCCGTGGACCGCTATCTTCATCAAAAGATTTATCTCGCCAATGAAAACTTTCGGCCTTTGAGATATGGCTATTTTTGTTTAGATAGGTATTATGCAATGGGTAATAAGTAATAGGGTTGTACGTATCTCAAAAGGAAAAGGATAGCTTTATTTCTCTCCCGTCTCACCGTCTATCTTTCATGAGATCATGACTATCTTTCTCAGGACAGAAACGCATGAAGACAATAAAATTAACTTTCTAAGGTCATGTTAATCAAACGAGACTGATAACTGTTATCGTAAGAGCCTAGTTAGTGACCCTGACTATGAAGCTAGGGGTTCCGGGTTCGAATCCCGGTAGGGGCAGGCAGTTGTATGATTAATACGAATGTTTGTGCCCGAGTCATGGATGTTGTATGTATTTAAGTATGTATTTATCTACATTATACATATAAGTATGTTTATCCGTTGCCTGGTACCCATAGCACAAGCTTTGCTTAGTTTGGGACTGGATCAATTGGTGTAATTTGTCCCATGAAATTTATTTATGACATTATTTATTTATTAATTATAATATACAAATTTATATGGAACCCTCAGTGCGTGAGTCTGACTCGCACTTGACCGTCTTTTTACTTCTCACCCCATCGTTGCGGAATAATCCTGTTGCTCATACAATTAAGTATTTAGAGTGCAAGTTAAGTGCACCCGGCATGCTATTTACAGAGAAGTGCATTGTAATAATGATTCTTATAAAAGCAATTGTGAATTTTTCTTGCGAAGTAGCAGGTAATAATGTTTTTATTGTGTTTGGTTAATGACTTTAATGCATACATTACACGTTTAATTTATTTGGGCGTTTCTTTCCAACCGTTACGTCTAGATAAGTTGATTTATTGCGTAAATGTTCGAGGTAATAGGCGTAGCTATAAGACCGCAATATTTATAGTTTTATATAAGTAGATACTTTTGACAAAACCTTAAAACCTTACGCCACTGTACCAATAACGTACCTTCAGCGTTAAAAAAACAGAAGCTATAATAAAAAAGGATGACGACGAATAAGAGGCTAACTTAAGCACTAAACTAACCCCTAAAATTAACGTTGGGTATGAAATGCGAAAACAAAATAAAAATGTCTGACGACTCAGAAACTCAAATATTGATAACAGTGACTCCGAAAACTATTTATCCGTCCAATAATTTATTGTTCTTTGGTAGACTGATGTATACAGACAGGGAGTGAATAGTTTCGTCCAAAGCCAAAGTTTCAAGTACAATTTGCTCGCACTCGTTTCAGTTTTATGAAGCTTTTCAGTTTTAAAGTCCGCGATTATTATTTTGGGCACGCTTCGCTTCTATTGCGAATTTTTACGATTCCTATTGTTGAGGTTTTACTAGCGAGAAAGAAAGAAGAGCAGTAATTTGTGGAAATTTAATCCAAACTTTTGATGATGGAATTTAAAGTGCGTCGTGAAATTCACAGATGTTTCTACGAGTTCTCTAGTGGCTATTGTTTTTATTTTCTAACTTAATCAGTTACCTTTTTAATGGTGGTTTTATAAAAATACAGTACCTGGACGACTGAGCTTTGCTCGGTATTTTCTTTTTGGTGCGTTTTCTAAAAATGAAAAAATATTCCGGAATTATAAGAAATTTAATTTAACTACCTAGGTACACTAGATGTTTTTACTCTTTGTCTAGTTATAAGCATACATCAAAGGTGTTGATTCCAAAACTATTTTCAACGTGTCTTTTACCTGGCCAGCCATATTACGTAACTATGTTTTTTGGGCATATAAAATAAATTATGTATGTTGCTTACTCAGGATACCATCTGTTACGGGTATCGGGTAGGGCCAGGTACAGATTCAAAGGATCTAATAAACTGATCGTGTATAACATTACTGACATAATATTTCCCCAAATGCTAAAGTAAATAAGTTATTCTTGTTGCCTACGCACAGAAAATGTTTTTGCCGATGATATTTTTGTTGATTATTACTTTCAATGGAAAACTTTAAAACCAATCAATGTTTAAATCTGTTGTATTATAATGTTTGACACAATTTATTTCCTTATTATTTGTTTAATATAATTAATTATTATATTCGAGTTAGCAATCAGATGACATTGTAATTTGATTTTCGTATGCCTAATGAGCTAATCATGGTCTTCGTACTGAAAACCCCATTTTTTAGAACTGTTATTATTATTACCTGTAATGACGAAATAAACATATTTGTATTTGTAAAAGTGCTCATTTTAACTGAATAAGTAGGTATCAAAAATGCAACTAATAAATGAATATGGATAATAAAGATAATTATAAAATTTTTACTTTAAGGAAATAATAATTAGGTATACAGTAATGACAAAAACTCACAGTTTCTCTCTATCTATCATAGGTTTTATTATTATCATTATTATTAATCATAGGTATCAGTTTCTCTTCAACTGAACATACGAATGAGGTTGAAGAAAAACCTTTAAAAAATATACAACGGAGCTTGAACTATAACGCCTCTAACGACATTGGAGAATGAAGACACATTTTTACATAAACTCCGGTAAGTTCAAAACTCGCTAGGCGTTGAATCGTCGACGATATAAAGTTGAGTGCGGTTTTAGCGCCTCGCTAAGCACGGTATAAGTCTGCACACGTGCCGGTGCACATGAGGCCGAATTTTGGAGCTAAGTGCTTAGCGCATAGAAAACTGCCCCGCGCTGATGGTCTGGAGGAAGCATTACGGCCGTTGCCGCCTGTGTGTACTCGCTTTAATGGATCTGCATATTTTTAACTTTTACAGCGTTAGATTAGCAAACATTTTTGAGACTTACGAAGCTATTAAGTAGAGCCTATGCGCACGGCGTATTTTTAATGCACCGCGCTTCAAACAAGATCAGAAGTGCGGTTGTTTGTAACATTGAACCATGACAATTGAATTGAAATACAGAAGAATACAGTTGAATGTCAAATCACATAAGGAATTCAAATAATTTTAAGCTACATAACAGTTCATTACATTGCATAAAAATACATCTTCTTCTAAATATATAAAAGAAGAAACTGACTGACTGACTGACATATCAGCGCACAGCCCAAACCACCGGTTCTAGAGATTCCAAATTTGGCACGTAGGTTCCTTATAAGGTCTAGGGGTGCAATAAGAAAGGATTTTTCAAAACTCGACCCCTAAAGGAGTTAAACGGGGGTCCAAAGCTTGTATAGAGTATAATTTTTTTTTTATATTATGTATTTACAAAATTGCGAAAAACCTCAAATTTTATCACCACGTTATTGATTTAATTAAAAATAACCGCAGAACAAGAATATATTTAAGTTGGTAGGTAACAATATCTAAATTCTACAATCACTGTCCCTTGGTATATATACCTACATAGCAAATTTAAAATGCAATCTATAGGTGTCACAAATTTGGAGCACGTGCAACACTCGAAAATACGAAACAAAGCGAAAATAAAATGCTTAACGTCGATGTATTTTTTTTTCCAAATTGAAAGAACAAATCATGTCCTCAAAATTACGAATTGTCGCATTTTCATTAGGATCAGTAAACAGCCGGGCTTTAATTAAAATTGTGTGGAATTTACGCAGTGTGTTGACATTGACACCACGTGCTGCGCCAACCAATTACGTTGCCGCTTTCTCAATTTCAAATTTCTAACGGTATATTTCTTGTTTTCACTTTAACAGAAAAATATTATATTTATTATGTTGATTAAAATGGACCTCCGCAAAGTAACGCCTGATTCAATAAAATATTTAATGTTTTTATAGCTGACTAACTGTTACCCGCGACTCTTTCTGCGCATGCTTATCGGTGTGCTATCCCGCGGGAATTATGCAATTTTCCAGGATAAAACCATCCTTGTTTAAATGTGTCATGAAAAGTTTAAAATCAATTTGAAATGTCGCTCCTAAGTGTGAAATCCACGGAAACGCTGTAGCAGACGCGCCAGCTACTTAATCATAAATAATCGTAATGCTTGTCCACGTGGTTGTGATATTTGAACGTGGAATTAATTAACGTGAAGTCCTTTTGGAGAGCGACAGCAATTGGCCCTCGTCGATATAAATGACTTCCCCCGGAGGTACTTATTTAACACGGTTAATGTCGGAGGGCGGAGTGAGCACAATGTACGCTACATTCTAGCTCTGTATTTAACCTTATAGGATTTATGTTTATGTAAAGTGGCGTTTTGACCCACATGTTTCTGACCACGGGCCCGATTTTTTAAAGCACGTGTGTGAAAATACCACTCGAAAGTGGTGAAAAATTGTGCTGAATTTGAAATACGAGTAGCTTAGAAGATACTTATGGCTCTCATTAATCGTGTGAACTAGTCAAAAATTTGATTAGAGCCGTAGTTTTGAAGATACAAACAGATTTATACCACTTTCGAGTGGTACTTCCGAGTGATGCTTTCAAAAATCGGGGCCCCAAGTCGTGGCCCTATTTCTCAATGCTTCGCCAGCTCCAGTTTTATTTTATTTTAATGCCGAAAATTGTTTTTCTGTAATAACATTTTGAAAAAAGCGTGACGCTACCTATCGCACAAGAACTCCCTGAAGAAGAATGCTTACGCAACGACGTATAAAGTAGAAGTCTCCAAAAAAAAACAGGTAAGTATCTATCGATTATGTTATCTATTACACTCGAAGGTAAATAATTATAATTGTATCTAATTACTACTCAGCTCTGAATATCATGCAAGTGCATGTACTTGGAAGTCCAAGTCATCAAAAGGTAGCCTTGGATAACCCTAGTGCTTAGAGATTTTTTTATAAAACATAGCTTTATTAGGTATAAAATAGCTTCTACCCGCTACTTCGTCTGCGTATACACATAAACCTTCCTCTTGATTCACTCTATCTAATAAAAAACCGCATCAAAATCCGTTGCGTACATAGGGACAGACAGACAGACGGTGGAAAGCGACTTTGTTTTATAATATGTATAGTGATGTAGTGACATTAATAATTCCTTAGCAAAAGAAATGAGCGTAATGTTGAATTGTCGAAAGTGGGGGCAACGAAAAGAGACGCCCGAAGGTACTGAAGGTATACACTTTTTTAACTTATTTGCATACCTAACGCGAATAACTTTATTATCTTAAGTAGGCACTTAGTCATGCAAATGATAAAGATTTAACTAAATGCCGTGCAGTGACACAATAAAAGAATAAGGCGGAGGACAAAGAAAAACGTTAAGGGGACTCCGAGGTATCTACTTGCCTGCGATGAAGTAAGAACCGTATTTATTGCCTTCTGTAGGTATCTGGCTGCTTAATAATGGTTTCTCCAGAAAAAGGGAGAATTAAATCTAAAGCATTTGAACCAAAAACAAATCTTAAAACATTAAATTAAACTGTTACAGTTGAAATTCGTTTTCATCTCATACCTATATACCTACTCACGACCAAAAATAAAGGATCGCATTTCATAGAACTTTGTATGAAAAGTGACCTGTTATATTCGCTCGTCAGTGTAGATTTACATGTATTTGGAACGCTCAGTTTATCAGTGAAAACAAAACTCAACAACACTTTTAAAATAATAATAGTTAAAGTTGACCTATTCATTTGCAAACTGAGATGCGTTAGGTAATTTTTAACGAGCGACTGAATGGATTATCCGGGTAAATACGTGGTGAATGCAAAACTTAGATATGCTAGGCTTATTTTCAAATGTGACTTGTGAATATTACTTAGATAGTCTTGAACTTTCAGAGTTTGTTCCATAACTAAACTATACGATTTTCATTCTTACCTGTCCTATTTGGTAAACAAAATTCTAACCTCAAAACGTCTCATTTTTATTATTTTTCAACTATTGCATTGTAAATAAAGGAACTGGAGATGAAATATCACCAAAATTATGTACAAAATATTGCGTCAGGTTTATTTGATAACATAATACACTTTATTCTTTACAAAAATTTGCATATTGAGGTAATTTTGTTTACCAAATAGGACAGGTAAGAATAAAAATACCTTAGGTAGATACGTAACCGTTTCTCTACCGACGACGGTCGCAACGACCTTTAAATACATTATGTCATAAATTGATGCACTAACTAACTAGGTACTAAACAACTAACAAATAACAAATACCTACCTTACCACTTACCGTGAAAAGCAAAATATATGTAGATTCGCTTTCCATTCCTACAAAGACCCGTTCCGTTATTGCTCATCTATATTTTTATCTTCGAAGGACTGGAGAAGGGACCTACAGCGTTTAGAATGAGATCCTATTTTCTCTCTACAGGTACACTAAGCTTCTATGACAACGACATACCTACTAAAGAAAGCACTCAAATTAAAACCAATTTTATCCGCATTTTTTTAACTTAATTACCTACCTATGCACTTGAAATAAGCATTTTCCTACACAACCTGCTAGACGTAATTCCTTCTGTGGTGATCACAAGAACCCATTGCAATCGGTCGAGCTTACACTTCTTATTTAGGTACTTAAGTATACTTACTTACATAAACTAAACATCTTATAAAACTTTATAAGCTCGAAACTTGAAACTTTGCGAAAGTGTTCAGTGTTCACCAAACACCAGCCGGGACCAATAGATTTAGGGTCAGTAAACTCAAAGCTATAACTAGTTTAGTCGCAAACCGAAATCGTTTAATCGTGTAATGTAATGTACTTACCTACTAAGTTAGGAACCGCCGTCACATAAACTGAAAGTGTCACTGTCCGTAAACAAGTCTTAACAAAGTTGTGTGGTGAAGTTGTAGACAGTGTCTTTAGAGTTTGGTAAGATTCTATTGTCAAGCATGACTAGTTAAGTGGTAAGATAATCAAAGTTGCTTTCTTGGCGTTTATTTAAGTATTATGAGCTTTTGGGTTACTTATGTGCACAAAATGGACGTATTAAATACCTACCTAGACCTACCTACTAAGCGTAGGAGTTAAGTAAAGGGTCGTGTCGTAGGTCTAAACTTGTAAAAAGAAATCTTTAACTTTCAATGAAAATTAGAATAATTATATGTGTTGCTGAGAACGTTATGGTGCAGGAAAAACTCACGAGGAAATTTGGGACATTTACCTACTAAGTAACTTCGATGGTTTGTGTGAAATTTCTGAATTCGACAGCAACTAAGGACCGAGTTTACAGCCTAAGTTTTTATCACAACAAACGTTTCGAACTTGTTCGCGTTGAAGTCGCAAATATTATGAAATTACTTTGTTGCCATTCCGTGCCTTACCTATGTATACCTATACCTACGCCTACTTAGTATGGAAAAATTGGCAGCGCCGCTAACGGAACGGGATGGCAACAAATCAATAGGTAAGTACATAATATTTAACATTCAGCGTGAGCACATTCGAGGCGTTAGTTGCTACAAAAAGCTAGAGTCTGTCTAACCAAAGCTGAACCTGCAAAAGCGCGGCAATTTCAAAAAATCATGAGCGGGTAACACAGGATCACTCACACAGCTGCAATTTTCTTAGAGAAATGTCAATTTGACATACAACATGACACCTCAGATATACACACTTAAAGACAAAATGTTGCCAATCAAATAACTAGTGGGTTCAGCTTTGGTTAGACAGACTCTAGTCTTACTCTAAGCGGTCTGATGCCACAAACGAGCATGTGGAAAAATATTGGGGAAACCCATGAAAAAGGCAAAGGAAACGAATAAACATGTAGGGGAAAGTGGGGTACTTAATTTAGAACGGCAGGTAATTAGAAACGGCTAGAAAAAATACCTTTCATCCGCAGTCCGCACTACACCGTTTCGAACCTATTTAACCTCTTCGTCGCAACCGACACAATATCAGCACCGCAGGTTCAACGCCAAAGACCTATATAGGTAAACGTCCATTACTTCAATGCAAAAGGAACCTTCGTTCAATTGAGTTTAGGTTCAATTTAAAGCATCGCAATAAAGAAGTCTGGCGTATGGGTAGTGGTGGTCGTTATTACAACAGCAGATAACGTAATGCATTATTTGCACGCAACGAACAACACATTATCGAATCGTCAACTATCCTGTTATCATTATCGTTGTCTGTTGTCAACGTTGTTCATACGCGAACTGTTGCCGCACTTGGCATAGAAGCGCAAGCGAGTGCGCAACAAATCAAGTAGGTGTGTGCGAGTGATAGCGCTATACGCACGAGCTCGCATCGCAATTCAAATAACTGACTTTTGGTATCATTATTAGCTGTTGCTGTTTGTTGTCAGTCAGTACAATAACAAACAAGGTAACAGAGCGTTGTTTTGCTTTTGTTCCCATACGTTTTTATTACACTGCGATCGCGACGAACGAAATAAGTATAACAGTTATTTAATAATAAGTTCATTATCGTTTTGTAACACAGCAATATAACAGTATAACAGACAACAGTTAACAATAACAGCTATTTAAGAATAACACAACACTGTTAACTGTTATTCATTATTGCACAACAGCCGTTATTGCCACCAGTACGTATGGGTGGCGTCTCTTGTATTTTTACATGGTGGCGAAAAGGTTAAGCGCTGTGCTGCACTGCTCGTTTTTTTTTTTTTTTTTCTTAACCAGAGCCAAAAATTATTTACTTTTTATAAAATTCATCCCTTGTGGGATAAGTAAAGGAATCACTGTCTATTCAGACATATCAAAGATGTAATGCCGGTTCACTATTTTTGAATTTATATATATATTTTAATATGTGCTTTCAGTAGCACTTGATGGTCCCATCGGAAGACCAGCGCTGGCTGCAAGGCCAGCATTATGCTGAGATGGGACCATTTCATGATGCATGTTTTTATGTTTTTTTTTGCTCCTTTTCTTCTTTTGTCTGTAATGTTATCATGAATAAATGTTTTCTTTCTTTCTTTCTTTCTTTCTCATTATAATGTGTGAAGTTTTTTTTGTACCCGCCTATAAGTGCCGGCACGTAAGTCTAATCTGACCTTGTATGCGCAGAAGTATAAAATACGGGATGCAGGTGCGCACATCCCTTCCACGTGACTCGTCATCGCTAGACTTACGTGCCGGCACGTATACCCGCCATTCTCAAATACCCCACTCTTCCCTACACGTCGCGTAGTCGCCGACAGTGGCTGCATTAAAAGAAAAACGACTTACCTAGGTACCAATCATTTTAATTCTATAAGAGTTAACAACAATGAAAAAGTGATAACAAAAAGTCACATAAGCTATTGCGGTAACAAACATGCACATCGAAAAAACACGATAGTCCTTTGATAGGCCATATGATATAACAAATATAAAGTATACGAGCATGAAGCCGCTGTGAAAAAGCATGTGCCATACGTAGATTTCTACAAGCCGTTCCGAAGGTTTGTACAGACCTACTAAGAGAAGCAAACTTGCAATCGCTAGTAGCATGATGGGGGCGTACAGTAAATATACCCCGACTGTGCCAACCTTTAGAAAGAAACTTTCGTATTCATATTGATTAGCTATTGATACCACTATTAACAGTACGGTTAGGATAGACAGCGGAAACAGAACCGAGTAGGCAATTAATATAGTACCTCTTTTAAGATTCATGACCCAACAGCAACTCGGAGCGATACACATTTTGTCTAGTAGCGACATTGTGCTCACTTAAGCTGATTTTGTGTTAACAATGGAATAAAAATAATAAATAAATAACGAGCGATGTAACAATAATACATCTTTGTCAAGTTTGAAAGCTAGGCTTTTGACAGAAGCGTTGGGATTGATCAGAATTTAAGTATTAGGGTGCGACCACACCGCCGCTTAAAAAACGGTGACGTTACGGAATCGCAACAAAATGTATGAAGAAACGGTGAGAAAACGTGACGCATACGACACGTCACTGCGTAAACGCGGCGGTTTGGTCGCACCCCTTTTCATGAATTATTATTTTGATCACAATTTTTATGTGTCCAAGTCGGAGTGGTAGGGAGTAATTTCGAGAGCCCTCGAGACGATTTTAGTAACATAGGGAATTCGATTTTTCAAATCTAATAACTTTAATAAATACCTGCAAACGAGCAATTCTTCTTGTATATATATTAATCTGAATCTCGGAAACGGTTCCATCGCTTTGATGAAATTTAGTATGAAGAGGGTTTCGGGGCCGATAAATCGATCTATTTAGCTGTTTAATTTTTAGAAAACGTACCGACAAAAAATTCCGAGCTCATCCAGGTAGCTTATCTTACCCGCCGATCCTGCCGCCAGGCAGTAGTAGTTCGTGCTTCGGCGTGTAAAGTGACTGCTGGTGATACTATTGGCACATCTTACTAGACTGGCAACACAACATCTGACGCATCTGATAAAGCTGTCCTGTACACCAACGATGGTAACCCATTTGTTCATTTTCCACCCTATTTCATAATAAAAAACGGTACCTAGATTGTATAATTTTTTCGTATGTTAAGTTAATGAAACACTCATTATTATATAAAGTATATTATTTTTGGTAACTAGCTAACATCACTATGGCTTAGCTCTAACTTTTAACTGAATACTAATAACAACTTGTTTCTTAAATAATTCAATTAAATCATTTCTAGTTTGCGACTTTATCTGTTGCAGCCGGCCCCCTCCTGCGCCTGAAATAAGCCGAGCTACTCTCTCCGAAGGGCACTCTACTATAACAGAGCAAAAAATCTTTTCATCTCCGCCCTCATAATACTCTAGTTCCGTCTTCAAGTTGTATGGAAGTTCTTGTGCCAGGAAATCCATGAACTTTGCTCTTACTGCTTCTTCTATTAGAGATTCTGGAGTTTGATCCGTCCATTTGTCAGAAGAGTATTGCAATGTTGATGGTTTAGCATTGCTGAGAAGATAATCCTGAAAAGAGTGAAAAAGTTATAACTAGTTGAAATGAACAATTTTTTCTTGATGCTTGAACAGTGAAGCTTCTTTTTGCTCCATCGTGGCTGTTAATTTGAGTGACTTTTTCTTGTATGCATGTATTGAATAAATAACTATATTTAACTTTTAAGTATTTTTTTATTTAATTTTTAATCTATTATTCATTTAATTTTTATGACTAAAGTAATTTTTTATAGTAAGGGTTGGCTTTGGTCTTCCACTTTCAACTCCTTCAAAACATTTTTAAACGCACCTCATGCCATTATTTTTTCCTTATTTGATTCATTAAAATAATGTAAGCAGCAGCAGCTTGAACTTGACGCCGATAAAAAGGCAAATCTCATCATCTAAGTTTGTTTTAAGTGTGAATACAACTATAAATAACTTATATAAATATTAGGGAAGCAACTCACAGGTGTAAAGACAGCCGTCACCAAACAAGGTGGAGGTGCTGGGATTGGTGCAGCATATCAAATTACCTATGCTATGTTGATGTGTTATAACACTACAAGTGACATAAAAAATCACTTTTTCGAGGTTCAATGGTTATATAAATAAATACCTTTATATCTTGAACACCATCTCCTTTTAAAGCAGAAACTAAGAAGATATCTGAGAAATGACTGTAGCCTCTGTCTTTTCTGTTCTTTCTGCTTTCTGTTTCAGGACCTTGGACAGGGTTCCCAGCAAGCAATCCATTAGTTAAATTTCTTATAACTGATAGCAGCTGTCTCTTTGATTCCAACTTGTCTACCTGAAATCCAAAATGAAATAGATTGTGAATTGTATGTTAGTTAACTACAAACGAATTAAAAATATATTTTAAAGACAAATAAAATTAGCTTCTTTTATCTCAAAATTGTGACATAAGTTTGTGAATGCAACAATAAGATGTTTAATGGAGAACCCTTATCCAATACCTTTAAACAAGCAATTCTTGTATATATATGTGAATACACATCTATATATAATCCGGATCTCGGAAACCGCTCCAACGATTTTAATGAAATTTGGTATGCAGGGGGTTTCCTGGGCGATAAATCGATCTGGCTTGGTTTCATTATTAGAAAACATACCAAAAAAAAAGAATACCGAGCAAAACTCGGTCATCCGGGTACTTTTTATGAAAACAGTAAACAATCTTACCTTATTAATAATTAGAAAGCTTGGTGTATTTTCAGCACTATTCAACATAGTCAATACGTCAGAATGCAGGTAATCCTTAGTCCATTTATTTGATATGTCATGTACAACACCTATCACATCTGCACATCTCAAGCTTTTGAAACATGCATTCATCATAGATTCTGGAAGTTTATATCTGAAAAAAAAAACGAAAGTTTTAGAAAGTGACATATGGTTAGTAGGTAAAAAGTTATTTAATCGCAAGTTTACAGAACTTTTTGATACCCATGTATCAAAATTCATTAGACGTCGAGTTGCGGAAATTAGCCCGTTACAACATAACATAACATAACATATCAAAATTCATAACAAACCAAAATGAGATTAACCTTTAACTGACGACCTATACGTCTCACAGACGTCATTACTTTTATTTCAAAAATATTTTCTAAAATACGCTTCTCGCGGAGCTGCCCCTCCTGCTACCTTCCCCACTCCGCGTTGCTAATCGACAGTCGACGCCGCGAGCCCGGAGAGTGTATAGATGCCCGTAGGGAAGCTGCCGCCGTCTCACAGACGTAAGTACGTTGTTTATGTACAAAGAATATGTACGTCTGTTATTCGTCACCACGGTGTTTTAGTATATAAACTCATAGTGTCTTATTGACGTGAGGTCGGTTTTTTAGTTGTATTTTTATGTTTCAGAATGCTCAAAAGAAAGCAAAACGTTTCCAGGAAACGAAAAACAGCTCCTGCAACACCCGTAATGAAAGTGCCGGTCTATAATGACAGACTGCCTCGTGAATTGCGGCAAACTATCGAGCGAGTCATTCAACCCAGTGATATGCCCATGCCTCCAGCCAAAGATGGCGTATATACGGCACTAGGGGTTCGAAAAACCTGTGCAACATGCCCAAGGCCGTCTAAAAAGACGTACGAAGTACTTCTGATACAAATGTAACAAACCTATGTGCCTTACGTGCTGCATTCAAATATGTAGTGACTGCAAAATTAGCCAGTAGGAAAAAATTGTATGTCATTATATGACCGTCGTCATTTTTTTTATGTTTTGGTTTAGAAGTGTTTTTATTGTTTCAATTTGTTAATTTGTTCAAGAAGTAACATTATTTTATGTTTTTTTGTTAGATTTTACAAAATTATAAGAAACATAGAGACAGATGAATGTTCCTAAAACTTAGCTAATAGATATTGTGATCTTCTCAATAAATACTGATTATTTTAAAAATAAAGCTGGTGTTTTATTTTAAATCTTGTAATTAATTAGCTTAAACATGTACGTATGCAATAAAGTCATTAAAAAAAAACTAGTTATAAAATTGTATTTTTTATGATGAGTTTTAAAATCTACGCCTCTCAGACGGCACATCGGTGTAAATGCTACGTTAAAACCAGGTCGTCAGTCAAAGGTTAACTTACTTTTTTTGTTCCATTTCGGTAGCAACTCCAGGTGTGTCTAGAAATACAATTTGTGTGTTATTTTGAAAACACATTGCTCTTTGAAGCTTTGTCGTTGTATGGACTTTGTTCGAAGCTGCACATATCTAAAAGAATAAACTTATTTTTATGAGCACATCTAGAAGCCAAGTGAATCTAGAAGCAGTAAATAAATAAAAATATTCGAAAAGTGAAATGCGTCACAAAACATGCGGTTAAAAGTATCTTACCAATTTACTGCATATTTACCTTCCTCTCCACTATGTTATTAATTAGAGTACTCTTTCCAGAATTAGGGGCTCCAATAATAGCAACATTGACAACTTTGTTTATGCTTTTACTTGCTTGTTCAGGCTGTGAAGAATAAAACACTGACCGCAAAACTAGTGCTTTGCTGTAAGTAATACGAAGCGAGCATAAAATTAATGTGGTCATTTTGTTTGAAACGTTTTACGATCTTACACCTTATTTTAGCACTGCAAAACACATATGCTTTAAAATTACTCTTAAATCTTTAAATCTTTTTTTATTTTTCTCGTTCTCCGTACCACATTTAATGTCAATGACATTGTCAGTGTCAGTGTCACTGTCATGTGTCATCATTTTGTATAAAGCTAGTACTACATTTATAAAAAAAACTTTTGGGAATCGGAATCTCAAGCATGCCAACTGTGCAAACCATTTTTCTGCCTTATATAATCTTCCGAATTTCTATATTATATTTGTATATTGTGTTATGATTTGTTTTGTTAGCTATTATGTTGCTTGAATTGATGAAATCAACGACTTCTTTAAAACGAAACTTAATAATACAGCACGTGTATTTTTAGCTTTAGGCCCCTCCACAGATAACATTACATTTTAAAGGCGTTTTCCTAATTGCTGCCAACCGCCAACATTGATACCGTTTTCGAATACGTATCGTATGCATGTGTTCATTTACCATACTTCTCGTCTCTTCGGTGTCTCTTCTCTTCACTACAACAAAGTAGGGATGTGACATCCTACGTAAAAAATCGATTTTTAATTAATCGATTATTATTTTCGCATTAAAAATCGATTTTTCTTAAAAAAATAATCGATTTTTATAATAATCGATTTTTTCCTAATTTTTTAATGAATTTCAAAATAAACGCTATAAATATTTTATTTATCATGGTTTTATTAAATAAAACTGTTTCAAAAGCACAGAAGAGCTGCCATCGTAGACGTTCAGATGGCGTTAATGCGTAATATCATCTCCATGGAGATGGTATTCTTTGATAGTTCGCGGTCCGGGTTATAAAAGACCAGACTTAATGTCGGGGGTGGTAGATAAGAAATCGACTATGCTTGATTTTTGATTTAAAAAAAATCGATTATTAATCGATTATTTGTAATAAAAAAATCGCGTATAAAAATCGATTTTTACGTTAAAAAAATCGATTTTTAATCGATTATGGAAATAATTTTTTCACATCCCTACAACAAAGTGAACCGAATCGGAGTCGAGCGAGCGAGTCGAGGTCGAGTGGGTTCGGTGGGTTTAGCAGTGAACTTTTTTGCGAGTCAGTGAAATGTGTGGTGATTTTACTATAAACGCAGCGAAACCAAGATTTGTTCTGTAACAATTGTTCTTCGTTTTATTTCTTAATAAGTTTATCTAAGGGAAGCTGGGTGACTTTAACTCACCGGCATGATTTTACTCAGGTAAATTTCGGTGTAAATAGTTCAACATTTTTATATCAGTACTTTTATCTTAATTTAATTGTTTCTTTTGTTTTCATCCTTAAAATTAATGACGCTTATTACAGAAATGTCAGAGATAAAGTATAAAAAAGAGATTTTATCTGCAATAGACCATTTGCGCTCGCGAAAATCGAGACCAGACATCAACAGAATTTGCAAGTTTATGTTGAAGTTTTACAAAGTTGCTCCAAAGTATACTAAAGCGGATCTGAAACGTTGCCTTAAAGAGAAGAGCATTTTCAAAGTTGATTATAAAGATAATGAGAGCTACAGAAACGCTGCCAAGTGGAGAAGGAAATCAAGCAAAAATATTAGTAAGTCACTTAATTTATACGTATTTTTTCTTTAATCTTAGCTTAGAACCAAAACCACAATGAAACAGTAGTTTAATCAATTTCATTATAATTATGTAACTTATACATGTAAAAACAAATTAAGTTTGAAATAAAAGTTTTTTTTTTGTAGAGATGGCAGCTGCAATAGCTACAAGTGAGAGAAGGATCATCACATCAGCCATAGCGACTCTCATTTATCAAGATCAAAGTTATCTTGAGAATGGAATTGCTTTCGAAGATCTTGTGAAGGCTGCAGCTTCGCAAGAATCAAAATATTCTAAAAAACAGCTCGAGACGATTGTGAATAAAGAACTATCTTCGGGCAGTCTTGTAAAACTATCTAATGGTAATTTGGCTTTGGGGCCCGCTGACCACGATGGAGATAGCTCAGACAGTTTCAAGTTTGACTATAATGTTGAGTCAAATACAAAGGTATGTATTCTTAAATACTGCTTAACTCACAAACCAATTAAAGTCACATTGCATAATGTTTATTAATATTATGATCTATCAGTAAATTTCGCATTAAGTTAGCCTAGTTATTATCTGTTAGGAAACTTTTTTGCGACACAATGCTTTGCTTACATACGGACAATGTAGAGCAACTGTGATTCGTACTATGTAAAGATGTAATAAGATTTATTTTTGTACAGATGACTTCTTCAGCAAATTCGTCATGTCGCTCGTCACCGCAACGAATGCGCGGACGGCCCAAGAAACGAGGAGGAGGATCCTCTAGCACAGGACCCAGTAACAGCATGACCAGAAGTGCAGGCGTTCGAGTGGGCGAAAGGCGTAAAATGGCCAAAAAAGTCTTCGACCCATCTGATAACAATGTTCCTAGCAAACGTAAAAGAGGCAGACCAGTCGGCTCACTCAATAAGAGTACCATAAAGAAACGGTTAATGATCACAGGCCAAGGCAGTAAAGATAAGGAAGGCACACCACTGTCTGAAAGTCAAATGTCCCTAGATGGAAGTGGTGACGAGCTGGATCAAGACGAGCCTTCATCTCATGAGAGTTCCGGAGGTGTATGTTCAGTATGTCTTGTACAGAAATCTCGTGCTTCAAACGACAGGCTCATTGAATGCAGAGACTGCAATAATAAGGCCCACTTAAACTGCCTTCAATCAGGATCTGGTATATTAAAGCCTAGGCCTGACAACACCTGGCAATGCCCACATTGCAAAACCTGCGTAGTTTGCTGTGAGACAAATGATGCTGTAAGTAAAGTTCTATATCACAAAATTACTTATAAAATTGAGAATATAAAATTGGGTTGTCTCCCAAGTCTTACTATACTTCATTTAATTTAGGATGAGAAACTACAACAAAATTATATTGCAGCTCGTGAACTGTAATCTCTACGATTTGTACTAGAGTAACAATTGACGCCACGCAAATAAAGTGGTATTAAAATAATTTTATTTCGCAGCTGCCAAACTATTGCACTGTACTATTTGCTAGGTAAGAAATAGTTGACCAGAACCAGACGCAATATAATGACTGTTATTGTGGTTTCTCATTCTAAATTAAATAAAGTATAAACTCATTCCCTTTGCTAACAATACATTAATTTTCAGGGTATTTTGACTGTATGCAGTATTTGTTCCGATTCTTATCATGCCCTCTGTCACACACCACGCATTCCGGAGAGGCTTAAAGCTTGGGACCAATGGGAATGCAACAATTGTTTGGAATCAAGACCCACAGTTGTGGGATCACCAGCCATCCTTCCCAGCAGCTTAGAGTACAATATCCAGGATCGAGACTCCCCTCCAGTCCAGCCTTTCCTACAACCACACGAATTGGACCGCGCTGCGTCCAAACTCGATGAAGAAGCACCCATTGACCCAAGGATACCAGATATAACTAATTGGACAACAGATGATGTTTATGAATATTTTTTGGAGAACTTTGAAGAGGCAGCTCCTTTGTTGAAGGAGCAGGTGAGTAATCTAGGAAGAGCTAAGTCCTTTAGCATTTTCTTTTTATTTTTACTGCTAAAAACAATCAAATACACACAAGACTAATTGGTAATACATATAACATCAACTTTCATACTATAAATTATTTTTATTGATGCTGCTTACTCATTAGCCTCATAGTAATATACATATATAGCTGATTTTTAAATATAGCTCATAGCTCCTTAATAATTTTGTAGCAGCCAGCCCGGTAAGCACGACAGCGCGCAAGAGTCGCGTCGTGCGCGATTTAGTACGAACAGTAAGAAAAAGACGGGCAATCTATCTCGTGCACGACGCAACTCTTGTGCGCTCTCGTGCTAGACATGCAAATACAACTCGTTATCCCCCTGGCCGCAGTTTGATAAGCTCGTCGACAGAAGTGTCGAAAGATCTGCCTACCGGCGCATGAAATCGCTCAGCCATTCCAAATGCCGAGGACCCTCATTCGCGTTCAGTCTATGGACGCATTCTTTTTTTATCTTGAACAGTTTGCTGTCTATATTTATTGTAAATATATATCCTACATCAAGCAATTCCCACATGAACCTAGTAAAATTGAGGTCTTAATATTTTCTATGTCTGTTTTCCAGGAATTCGATGGGCACGCATTAAGTATGGCAAGGCGAGCTGACATTGTTAGAGGCTTGGGCCTCCCTCTTGGACCAGCCCTTGCCTTATACCGCATTGTAGTCAAGCTACAGACCAGAAAAGACGATTGGACTATGTGTTGGGGTTAAGCATGAAATTGATCCTTTAGTTTTACGATTATAGGATTAGCTATGGAAATAAAATAAGAGATAATAAATTTGGCACAATGAAGTTCTTCGTACCAAAACAGGATAAAGTTATCAATTGAACAAACTAGATTTATGGATAACTAGTTTGTGCATATTTTCCAAGACAAGTTGTTAAGTTGTCTGAGTACATTTTTGTAACTTAAGCATTAGTAAAATATATGTATTGTATAAGATGTAGTACCTACTAGATTTTGTAACACCTTGCCAACCTCTAATAAAAAAATTAGAAATACCTACGAAGTTTTTTTTTACATGTACTTACTCAATGCACAGCCTTGTGAGGCTCATTTGAAAAGACTATCAGTCACAGAAATTGCTTACCACTTACCATTAGCTAGTTAAGCTAACTAGTATGCTTGTTGTCACATTGGATGTTAATCTAATTACAAGTTACACAAATAAACAGATAAAAGTGTGTACCTACTAGAAAACAAATCGGTTTTTACCCGAATCCACATAATTAATAAAATAGGGTTTTCCAAAAAATTCGTAGCAAAATATTTGTATATTTCAAACCCATTCACCCAAATACATCCAAGCTGAGTCAGCTTTACCTAATTTCCTGACATTGTGTATATTTTTCAACTTGGTTTAGTAATGAACCAAAAAACATTTATCTTGCTACTCTATTAATTATGCTATTAGTAGCAGAGGCTACTGAATAGAAAATCAATTTGCTGATAATTATTACTCAACTATGTACTTACCTATTCATTATCCTTTTGAAACATAGGAGGGTGATAATCATTTTAAGTCTTAATTTGACTAACAAAGGAAGAACATTAGTAAAGTTAAAGATTAAAACAAAACCAATGTGACTAGCCAACCAAGGATAGCGTTTTATTTCAACATGGCCTGTTTTTCTTACTCAAACGTAACATATTTCATTTAAATAATAAATAAATATATCATTGAAATCATAATATATATTTACATCCTATTATTTACATCACAGTGTTCTAAGTATACTAAATTAGCACCTGGCAATAATGGTCAATGTTGATCAAAATGCTTCATGAATGATAAAAAAATATTGAAAAATAATGTGGCAGCATTTATGTATAACACTCTGTATTGAGTTGGTAGATAGTAAAAGTTGAAAAACTGTACTGGTGGCCAGAACAAACAATCACCCTGAAACAAAAAAATACAGTATTTGTAGGGATGGGCGATCTGATCATGATAGCACAGATTTGTGCTACCCGCATCATGGAGGTCCTTGGAGAAAGCCTTCGTCCAGCAGCCTCTGGCTGATAATGATGATGATGGCATAGTCACACAGGTGCACTTAAGCCTCGTAAAAATATTAGAAAAAAAAAAAAAGAATTGATTTACTATTTGAGAGAGATATTCTCATTCGGGGCAGATATTGTGAATGAAATATGAATTTTTGTTCTCAAGTCTAGGATGGTTAATTAATATGTATTTAAGTAGGCATGTATTTAGCCATGCAAATATGTATATCAGTTGCCTGGTACCTATTGTACAAGCTTTGCTTAGTTTGGGTCCAGGTCAATTGGTATGAATATATTATTTATTTTATTTATTAAATTTAATCTTATGGAGCTCTTGCTCAAGTTGTCATACAAACCCAAAATTTGCGAACCAGGTGTCTTCTATAACTTCAGCTAACCTTACACAACTTGCCGATGGACTAAATGATAATGTTACAGTGAAGAACTCACCATATAAACATATAAAAACTTCTTCCTTAACTCCTCAGTGCACTGTGCAGGTGTTTTTTTTTCCATTGTTCCCATACCATAGAAAAAGAATATGATAGTTGCCGGAGATGCAAATGCTTGATCACAAATTATTTTCTTGATAGCAGTTTTAGCATCAGCTTTCGGCATAAGTTTGTCCAAGTATACATAGTAATAATGGTGCAGAGGGCCCATTAGGGTTCCAATAAAAAACATTCTCTCTGAAATTTCAACAGATAGGTTATTGACTTTCAATAAATTATGTCATGTATTATTAAGTGAACTTACGTACCACATCTCCTCCAATCATATCTCTCGGGAATTAGCTTATTCTGATATTCCATTTCTTGTTGTATTAAATCTCCGATAGCCATAAAGCCACCGGATGTAAGACTGTTAGTATAAAGCAGATTTCTCCTATTAAAAAAGAAGGCTAAACCCCGTTGAATCATAGCACTATAAGTCTTCATCCGTATCTAGCATTAGACTTATCACTCTGAATTTTCACGCCACACACGGTATGTATAGAGGAAAAATTATTCACCTGAAAATTTGTAAATAGACTCCATAACCTTGAGACGAAACCTTGATACTTACAATTTTTTTGCTAGCAAGTAAATATCCTAATCCTAAACCCATGCTCAATTTGCAACTGGTGAATTAAATTAAGTTTTGGAATACTCACAGATATTTATTGTATTATAAATACTAACAACTGATATTTTGTTTTGAAGGAACACTTCAAAACCTGCATAAAATCACGATCAAAATTAAAAAAATGCGCCTTTAGCTATAAAGCAGCCTATTCACTATCTTGCTCGGTATGCCAACGTCACGCACTCGTTGGGGTTGGGATGGGACTTGGGATTGGGAGGCAGAACAGAAACATGTGCAGTGAAGTGACAGCAGGATTTAGGTAATGTTTACCCGACTACGGCGAAGCCAAAAGGTAGGGTAATGATATTATGTATGCATGTTTGTATATTCCACAGTAGCACGTGACGTGAGCTACTGAACCGATTTTCATGAATGAGGTGTCAATGGATTCGTAATAATGGCTCGGGGGACATAAGCCAGGGCTTTCCAAACTTATTTGTACAGTGACACCCTTGGGAGTTTGCCATTTTTGTACGTCGCCCCTCAACCCAGCCACCAAAATTACATACCAAGTAATTTTTGTACTAGCCTAGTCTAACCGATTATCAGAAAAACATTATTAAATTTAGTCATTTATATTTTTTATTAAAAAATAAGAACAAAATCCTCACGAAGTCAAATCAACCCGTGACGCTCCTGGGACAATGTCGCGCCCCAAGGCTTGGGAAGCCCTGACAAAGGCTATATAAATTTCATAAAAAATTAGATAATTCATATGACGGAATTAAAATTTAAACCTCAGGTTCAAGGTTCTAACTAACCTCAAAAAATTAAGCACGTCATTACAAATATGAACGAAAAATCTTTATCCTACTTCTATAATTTGTAATACAGGGTTATTGGTAATTCGACGTGTATTCTTTAAGAGGTGGTAGGGGTGACTATTTGCGATAATTTTAACCCCCATATGTATTATGCAAAAGTTAACCATTTTTGAGTTATCATGTTTTTTATTTTTTTTTTCAAAATAAGTCAAAAATGCAACATTAATAATTTATTTAAAAAAAGTATCAGTTTAAATCTCATTTTTTCTTTTGATTTATAAAAACGATTAAACACTGGTTATTTATTAATATTAAAACCACAATTATCGGGCCAAATTAAAAAATGCGAGGTAAAAAACGATATTTTTCAAAAAAAAATTGAGATTTTTTTCCACTAAAATGCCTTAAAACAAAAGAAAAACGTTATGGAACTTAGCTGGCAGATAATTTTAAAAACATAACCGTTTTCTTAGCTCTTCAAAAATGCATAACAACTAGGAACTTATTTCAAAGAAACAGAAAAAAAATGATCACAAAGGAAGCGGGCGGAAATTTTTATTTGAACTAAACTAAGGTCGTCCTAAGGAGTTCTAAAGAAATTCTTATTCGAACTAAATTAATTAAAAACAATACTCAATGTAAATAACACAAAAAATACTTTTTTTACATTTTTTTTTTGTGTTATTTACATTGAGTATTGTTTTTAATTAATTTAGTTCGAATAAGAATTTCCTTTTTGTTGTTATGCATTTTTGAAGAGCTAAAAAAACGGTTGTTTTAAAATTATCTGCCAGCCAAGTTCCATAACTTTTTTTTTTTGTTTTAAGCCATTTTAGTGGAAAAAAAATCTCAATTTTTTTTTTTGAAAAATATCGTTTTTTACCTCGCATTTTTTAATTTGGCCCGATAATTGTGGTTTTAATATTGATAAATAACCAGTGTTTAATCTTTTTTATAAATCAGAAAAAAAAAATGAGATTTAAACTGATACTTTTTTTTAAATAAATTATTAATGTTGCATTTTTGACTTATTTTGAAAAAAACTAAAAAACATTATAACTCAAAAATGGTTAACTTGCATAATACGTATGGGGGTTAAAATTATCGCAAATAGTCACCCCTATCACCTCCTAAAGAATACACGTCGAATTACCAATAACCCTGTATATGTTATGTTGTTTGTTATTAGAAACAAATCATTCATTATCAGATTCAGCTGCATTCGATATTTTATACTTTTGTGAGAAGGAATTACGGTTAAATGTTTTGGAGCAGTTGGAAATAATTAGGTAAAACAATAGCGGTTCAATAATTAACTTAGTTTCGTCACTTTTGTTGCATGTCCTTTTTGATGAACAGATAATTTTATTGTATTTGTTAAATACATAACTCTTAATGTTTTTGCTGTACTTGATTTTTTTTAAGTACTTGTTGATGTACAAAAAAATCATAACTAATCGGGTAGTTTGGGAAAATATGTAAATGTGGGTAGGTACATTATGTTTATTTATATGTTTTCAAATCAGTACGACCGCTACCGTACAACAGGACTAAAGTCTATTGGCCGTGTCTTATCCAACCTCGACATTGGCAGAATCATCAAAAATTTGATGGAGCCATATTTCCAAAAATTTAATTGAATTGAAATCAGTACGACGTTGGTTTGCATGTGTAACAGTTGGACTCACTAAACTTTGAAAATGATCCGTAGAGGGATCGAAAGGCGCATCAGTGTTTGTGTGGTTTAAGGGATAATTAAGTTGTGGGATTTAATGTGTTTTATGTGAAGGTAGTGGAGGAAGGGATTGCATGAAAAATATATATATTTCGCACAGGCTTGGTTATCTTGCACGTGAGTAGCGGAGTAACAAGATAAAGATTTTATGTTCATTGAAATGGACCTACGCAAAGTAACACCTTATTCGTTGATTTTCCGAGCAAGAGTATAACTAAATGAAGTTTGATATTTAATAAATTTCTTTATTTGTTTTTTTTTAATGACGTAATGAATGCAGATGCAATTAGTCGACCATTGCTACCAACACAACCGGATCACTGCATGTAAAGTCGAAAACACACTTGCGACAGTCTATTTTTTTACAATGCATGGTAAATCGAAAACCATTTCGAGATAAATGCTTTTTATATCGTTTTCTGTATTTACTTTATTTTATTTTACAATAATGAATTTATTACATGAAAAATAAGCAATAACCTTCATTTGACATTCCCACAAATGACGTAGACGGTCCAAAATGTACTTTATTTGCTAAGTTTACAAATTCTTCACTATTTACGCGTCGATTATACTACGGAGTTCAACTTGGACCCGCAATCTGACATTTCATTCATCTTATGACATGACAGATGACAAACAAATACAATCTTATTATGTCATTCTTGTTTTACAACGAATGTGAAATTACCGTATTGAAGATTGAAATACTCTAGCCGAGTTTATATTGGATTCCGATACCCTTTCTGAATAAATAGTACTTTTGCTTAACCCGTACACCGATCACCCTGCACGAACGACGACATACGCTTCTCTCCTGGACAATCGACTTGGTTTGACCCCGGACACCGATCAGCCTGAACGAACGAAGACCTACGCTTCTCTCCTGGAAAATCGACTCGGTTTGACCCGGGATACCGCTCAGCCTGCACGAACGACGACATACGCTACAGTAGAATGGCTGCCAACACCAGTGTTGCCAGATGGGTTTTACGTTTCGTTACGAGTAGCTCTTAAAAATAGTACGCAAATTCAAGTTTGAGTACGCAGTGCAACATTTAGTGCAAAACTGCGCTTTACGCAGCTGGCACATAAACAAAGGCCTAAAAAAAAAAAAAAAAAAACGTCATCGCGACAGCCACAGGTAAATTATATTGTTTTTCTGTCATCTGAAATAACCTAGGCTGTCAGGTGCTAAAATATAAAAATAGTACGCAAATCGACGGATGAGTACGCGAGTACGCAAGATCATAAAATAGTACGCCATGCGTACTATTGCGTACCCATCTGGCAACGCTGGCCAACACCCAGTTTGTCAGAGCTGATTCAACAAATCTTCCCAAAATGGAATCATGGATGACGTTACTGTTGTTGTTTTTAAAATTCATTCCGCAAGGGAATAGGCGAAGGTTTTGCACCATACAGCCAAGTCTTTATTATTATATTTCTCTTGATGGTAGTTTTTTGTAAGGCCGAGGCCAAGTCTTAAGTCAGTGGAAGTCTTCAAATTTTAAATTGTATAGGCTTTTTAGCCTCGTCTTTAGTGGTAAAATCCGAGTGGAGTCAATTCAGGGTATAAAGTACAAATCCGAGTATTTCGTCAATTCCAAATGATGTGTCAATTCCGGTTTCCTTCAAATCCATATTAAATTGTTCGTATAGTTGAACAGATATATTCATAAATATGATTGTAAGTTTCAGTATTCTTGAGAAGCTCTTGAGTGCCGCGCGGGATCGGACTCGGATGATAAGTAGTCATTAGCCCGTCAATTAAGGCTAGGCGTTGAATGTTATAAGCGGGACATACAAAAATGATGTGATCCAAAGTTTCATCTAAATTAAGGTTGCATTCTTTGCATTTTGATGACTGGGCTATTTTCATTCTATGTAGATGTGCGTTAACTCGACAGTGACCAAATCGTAAGCGGGATAGAATAGTATAGAATTTTCTTCCTTTATACATCTGTGCTTTGGAAAACCAGGGCTTTTTACCGACAACTTGATTGATGGAAGCATACCAGGCACCTTTATGAATTTTAACATCGTTCCAATAAGAGGACCATTCAGAAATAATTGTTTCCTTGATCTTGGCTACTAAGTCTGTATAGTGGACGCCATGTGAGACAGAGCTGCCCTCATCACTGCCCTGGCATCCACTGAAATTGCATGCGGTCTTCGCAAGGAAATCTGCGTTCTCATTCCCTTTCACACCAATGTGAGCCGGAGTCCACATAAATTCCACAAAAACATTATCACAATGTAGTTGCCACCACAATTGCTTGATGGATGACGTTACTGATAAGCTCGTCAAAAAGTCCTTAGTGTTGGAAAAAAATACATATTTTCTAAACTACTGACAAGTGCTCTAATCTAAGATTAAGTGAAACCTGTTGGATTGTATTGTCACATGAGTGGTCAGTCACTATAAATCGTATAAGTAAACTATTAGTCTATTAAATAAAACAAATTTTATTCTTTATTCGCTTTTTATTACATAGACATAGACAGATAGATATTATTTCTTAACCCACACATTATTAGAATGATAATGGTCCATATAACTTCAATAGTCAATTTAAGACACCATGACCTCTTCAAACGGTTGTTAACATGTACAAAGACTTTTTGTTTGTTATTGCGATCAGTATAACTTGCAACCAACCAACTTGCAACATGCAACCATACATTTTTTTGTCATTTCGGAATCCGGGAGGCAAGTGAAGTTCAATTTCTAAGCAGGTTCAGTTCAGGTGACGAGCACAGGTCGTCGGATACGTTGGGGTAATCGGAATCCAGGGGAAAGGCAGTTCAAAAATATGATAATAAGAAAGAAAATACACTCGACGTGACTTGAAAAACTGGAAACGTTATGACATGACATTGGCACTAATGACAGTTTCCCAACTTCGTCACAGATAGAAAATACATTAATGCCGCTGCTACACATACGTATTATGATCAATTTATCAAATAAGCGTATGTGTGGCAGGGGCATAGAAAACTATGACGTCACTAACCAAAATACTTTCAATAATTAATATTTAAAAAAATTGTGAGTTATATGATAAAATATTGAAATTAGTTTCCTATAATTGACTTCTCTATCCAAAAAAAATATAAAAAGGACAGGTATTTTTTTTTAGACAATCCCAATTGTGTACAGATATTTCGATTATGAGCGTTTCTAAAAAAGTTTGTACATTTGTCGTTTGTAGGTGTCCTGTGCAGATTTATTATTTTCTTTAATCACCAGGCCACTGTGTATTTTATTTGAGTTATTGAGCATAAAATTCGTTTCATTATCTTAAATAGAAATTAACTGTCTTAAATGTATATGTATTTGATCATTTAAAAAATATTTTTTTAAAATAATCATTCAGTAAAGTTTGTATGAAAAGGTAAATGTCCCATTGTAAATTTCGAACCTAAAATATCGATTTTTGAAATCAGTTTTACGTTCTCGATTCCGTGGTGTGTTTTATTAACTTATTATAGGCTCAAGCAATTCATTTCTACATTGTTTTCATATCCTTGTCTAAGAAATAATATTTAAAATTAACGATTAAAGTTTGTCCCAGAAAAAGTTCCAATTTTGATTCCAGTTTTTGTTACCGCATTTTCGTCCCAAAAGGTATTTCTTACAAAAAATTGTAGATTCTTTATAGGATGCTGGTAACACTAGCATCATATAGCCACCTTAATAATAAACAGTCACCTTTCAAAAATCAAAACGGCGAGTTGATAAAGTGCGTCGATGGTCAAACCTGAAATAAAATTCCTCCTTTGTTACTGGAAAAACCTGGGTAAATTTTGTTTTTTTATTACTTTGAACTAAATTCTATTTATAAACACTTTATCAAGATTCATATTCTTAAATTCTTCGTTCAAATAGTACGATATATTTGGTTTCACGAATTTTTTAAATGTGCCGGGCACCAAATTTTCCACCATTGGTTACTTCCTTTTTTGTTACTTTTTAATGGTAACGTATGGCTAGGAAATGGGAGTAACAAAAAAGAATTCCTAAGGCAGAGTGTAGACTATTTGAAAATGACTTTATTTATATACACGAGAGGTATTTTTATTTTTATTTGACAGTATTTGTGTATTTATTTAACGTAGATATTTAATATAAACGTAGATATCAAAAATTTATGGTATTTAATCACTCTCTCTTTTAAAAAATGTATGTAGTGATTATAATATTGAAACCTGAGTAATGAATACTGTGCCTAAGAGTTCCTAATTTGTTACCAATGTTCCTCTTATTGTTACTGTCCCGTAAAAAAATACGAAGTTTTGTTCATTTTTGTTTATATTTGTTAAAATATATATATTTTAAATATTCCAGACGAAAATTTAGCAATTTAATTATGATAATTTCCAAAAATTATTAACGTAACTTTATAAATAAGCATTATATTGTAAAATTTCAGGGTACGTTTGACCAAATGGTAACAAAAAGGAGTGAATATCTTTATTATTTTGTGATTACCTTAAAAGAGTAAAGAATTAGCATTAAAAACGTACACAGTTTTATTATTGCTACCTTATTTCTTCAATAAAACCAACTAAATAATGTGTGTGGTTTCTATTTACTTAATTGAATCTTAGTAACAAAATAGGAATTATTGACTGCCCCGACTCAGTAGATTTAACTTTACAGCTTATTTTGTAGTTCGAATCTCTAAAAAAATACATTATCTAGAATCTTTAAGAACCAGGTAATAATATGCGCTTAAAATAATATCGAAAAGTATTAATTTCAAATTAGCCTATGCTGTCCGCCAAATGTACAAACTTTTTTAGAAACGCTCTTATAGGAATGATTGTTGGTATCTTTCTGTAATTATTTGTAGTCATAATTAATCTTTACATATTTTAATAGTAATTCCAGAAAATAGTAGCTATGCTATTATGATCGTCTCCTGTCCTACGAGGCATGGAAGACCGACTATAAAAACGTCTCAAAGCTGTCAGTTCAGTCGGACCCTGCGTTGTGAAGTGTCAAAAATCAAAACATACAAAATGGCTCAACAAAGTGAAAATTTTGATTTTTCCGGTTTATTTAAGCTAGACGTCCTTGTTCATCTTGATATTTCGTCATATAGTTTTTATGAAGTTGGATTAAAAAAGTTTTTTGCCTTTTCTAGTGACAAAGAGCTATTATTCTATTATATCAATCGTGAATCAGAACGTTTTGACAAAAATTTTGATTGGGATTTTATGGATAATCCTATTTATTGTATGTGTTTCGAGCCTAGTGGCACTTGGGTACTTATTGTTAGCGAACAAAAAATCTTGCTTGTGCCATTCCTTCCTCAGTTTACGCCCCAAAATGTATTCGATTGCAAGTGGTCTCTATCCAGTGTCACCGTCCTTCCGCTGGCTAACATCCCGAAACCAACTTCCGTGGTGTGGTGGCTGACCAAGGAGTCTGACAATATCATCATTATTGGATCCAAGGTGATAACTGTGTGATCAAAAGTATCTTGGCACAGAATAACTAGCTTCCCAATGTCGCCATACAAGGCCTAAAACGCAGTAACATGATGTACACACAGCGAGTCCACTGTTAAGGCTATGGCAATGTAATGTAGTAATTAATTTATTAGTTTTACTTTTTATAGTTTAATTTAATTATTATAGTGTTTAAGAAGCTTTTCATAATAAATATATCTTTGATTTTTAATGTAATGTGTCCTTTATGTTGCAGATTGGTACAGTAACCTTTTATTGCCTGGAATCTGAAAGTGTTGTTGGAGAATGCAAAGTGTCCAGTGAAATTAAGGACTTGCAGATTTGCTTTGATGATTCATTGGACTTGCTAGCTCTATTGGTAATGTATTTACATTTCATATCACAGGCTGAAATATTGCTATTTATTTAATTGCCTTGCTAAAAAGATTTGAAAAACTTTTTCAAAAAATTATGCGAATAAAATGTATTTCATACTAGCTTCTGCACGCGACTTCATCCGCATAGAATTAGACTTAGAACTGGTGTTGACAGTATATTCTGCAATATTTTTTACGTTGCGACTAAGCAGCTACGACCTTTGACATGTGTATCACTATCCCGCAGGGACTACGCAATTTTCCGGGATAAAAAGTAGCCTATGTTTTAATCTGGGGTACCATTTATCTCAGTTCCAAATTTTATCCAAATCCGTCCAGTTGTTTTAGCGTGAAGCAGGAATAAACACACACACTCACTCACATCATCACAAATTTACGCATTTATAATATTAGTAGAATTTTTAATATGAAACTACCGTGAGGCTCAGACATATTAATGTAAATAAACGGATAACTCACGTTTTATTACCCCGTCGCAACATGATTAAGAATCTCAGATGACTCTAAACTGTCGGACCATTTCCGACATAATAAAACGTAAGTTAAGTTATCCGTTTATTTACTTAATATGAGTAGAATTCTCAAATTAATGTGGTATGTTGTTACCAGATTACAGGAGGAAGATCTCAGCAATGGAAGTTGATTTTGGAGCACAGATCCTATGGGTACAACTGGCTCCAGCAAAACAGAGCTCAAACTGACAAACGAGACGGTTTCATGTCTTATATTAAACAGTTATCTAAAGATAAAATAACTCTTTTCACACAAGGCAGCAGTAAAGGTTGATTGAAACTTTACTCACACTTGTTTTGCATTCCTGTGAATTATTGTGACACTGCTGATGTATTATAAGTACTATGTTTTCAGATGAAAATAAATCTCATATGGTAGATTATGTATTGAAACCGACAGAGTACCTGCCATCATTTCGCAAAGGATCCAATAATTGGGCATTATCTGCTCAATATGTGAATGGAAGACATTTTCTCTCAGCATTTGAAGTTAATGAGGGGACATTGATTGTAAGTAAATATTTTTGTGTAAATCAATTGATGTTATTTTGCATTTTTCTTGTCGCTTTCGGTGATACTTCATGAGATTTTGTGCAGATTAAATTTGTGTGTGGTGTCTATACCTTTTTCATTCTTACCTGTCCTATTTGGTAAACAAAATTCTAACCTCCAAATGTCTCATTTTTGTTATTTTTTAACTATTTCATCGTAAATAAAGGAACTGGAGATAAAATAT
Source organism: Pandemis heparana (assembly GCA_963854515.1). NCBI lineage: Eukaryota > Metazoa > Arthropoda > Insecta > Lepidoptera > Tortricidae > Pandemis > Pandemis heparana. The sequence continues at coordinate 10,856,863 of OY978010.1, forward strand.
CAGCAAAATTATGTACAAAATATTACCTCAGGTTTATTTGATAACATAATACACCTTATTATTTAAAAAATTTGCATATTGAGGTTAGAATTTTGTTTACCAAATAGGACAGGTAAGAATGAAAATGGTATATAGCATTTTCTGTTTTATCTGACCTTTAAGTCCTTTTGTACACAAGGCTATGCTAATACCTGTAAATTTTGGTCTGTGAGTCGCCAACACGTCTGCTTGTGTACTAAGGGCCTAACACATTGAGTACCAGAAACGAACATTATAGACCAACCACTTAAATGTGTCCTAGCCCGAGCGGTCCAGGGGCGCGGGGTGGGACGACCGCGGGGGCCTCTCTGTGCGGGCGGCAGGCGCACTACCCGCCCGCACCTCTCGGTCCCCTTTGTCGTCCTACCCTGCGCCCCCGTGCCGCAAGGGCAAAGACTCATCGGTCGGTATATAGCGTTTGTGACGCCTCACGATGTCACGGATCTGACGGCCCGCACTGAATGTGTTCAAATATTTTGTTAATTTTAGCTGGAAAGCCCAGAGGAAGAAACTCCATCAAGGACCCTTAGACCTTGTATCAAGAAAGATGGGTTGTATGTACAAGGCTTGTGGTCCCAAAGGCTCATCTTCTTGCTGAGAAAAAATGAATTGGAAGTGCATAGCGCAAGTTTTTCCGTTGTACAAGTAAGTTTTTACATGGCTTACTAAAATGCTTTAGAAAAACGCTTTTGTTGAAGCTTTAAAATTTATCTTCTTCAATATTTATAACATTTTTTATCCTGACTGATCTATCCACAAACAGCTATATCTGAAATTTGGACCAAATTTTGCTTTTGCAGAGCACTTAAACACATACTATGAAGCCTCTATACTCAACCTGCATACACTTCAAAAATCGAACGCGACTCTAGCTTCATTCGTATTTCCAAATAAGCTCTTAGAGGATCCTGATATCCTGCTACTTAAACTCTCCCTCCGTCTTACGCCTGACGCGAGTTAAAAAAAAATTACCCATCCCAAAAGTGCTCAGCGCCGCTATAGAAGTCTTCACTTCAAAAAGGTTGTGTTGTATGAAGTATCTATATTTTCAGGGGGAATCCCTTCTAGGTACGAAGCGGGATTTCACGGAACTATGGGCGGCCGAGTTGATCGGTGACGTGCGCGGCGCCCATATAATGTCTGTAAAGGAGCCTGCTACAGCCATCAATGGCTGGCGAGAGCCTACTTTTATGTGCGACTTGCAATTGCCTCGGTTCTCGCTGGACTCGTGCCTCGTTGTTACCACTTGCGGAGCATATATTTTGAATACTGTGTAAGTTGTTAGTTGATAAGTATTTCTAAAGTTTGTGATAGTTGATTGTATGTCGTTTGAAGTCAAAATGGAGGTCAATTTCGATTTTTATCTCGGGTACAGGATATAAGAAGGGACACAGAGAAATTAATAACCAATAAAGTGGTAATACGGTTTTGCCGTTGGTGCAAAGTGGATACCAGGTTCTTTTGAATTGCTACGACTAACTTAAGGTTTTGCCAGCAAGTAGCTTGCACTCTGTTCCGGCGTAAAGAGAAACCCCCTTTATTCATAAACGCTCTATAGGCTTCTGCTAACTTATCAATCGTTTGTCCTTATCTGTCACTTTGACATTTACCTTTCCCAGATAAGGACAAACGATTGTTAAGTTAGCAGACGCCTATAGAGCCTTTATGAATAAGGGAGTAAGACGGCCGGTGAAATTACTGGCCCCCGCTTTTTTCTATCCAGCCTGGCCTTTTAGACATGCGACGTATGCAATCTTATGGCGTTGAGGGTCGCTTGAAGCTGATGCTCTCTGTGCATGTAAACATAAACCCCCTTATTCATAGACTTATTTATTTGCGGGTGGTAGGGCTTTGTGCAAGGTCCGTCCGAATAGCTACCACCATCTTACTCGCTAATCCTGCCGCTAAGCAGCAGTGCTTGCACTGCTGTGTTCCGGTGTGGAGAGTAAGACAGCCGGGGAAATTACGGGCACAAGAGGCATTTCATCTTAGCCCTTTAGGTTGGCAACGCATCTGCAATCCCTCCGGGGTTGCGGGTGTCTATGGGCAGTGGTGATCGCTTACCATCAGGTAACCCACTTGCTCTTTTGCCTTCCTATTCGCATAAAAAAAAAAAACGCTCTATAGGCCTCTGCTAACTTAGTAATCGTTTGTCCTTAACTGTGAAAGGTAAATGTCAATGTGACAGATAAGGACAAACGATTACTAAGTTAGCAGAAGCCTATACAGAGCGTTTATGAATAAGGGGGTTAGTAATAGGCTCCCGTTTTGGTACGGAGCCCTAACAACCATGTTTGTGTGCAGTTCGGAGCCGTGCGAGTGGCTCGTGGGGCTGATAATGCGCGGCGGCGCGGGCGCAGAGCAGCGCGCGGCCGCGCTCGCAGCGCCCGTGCCCACGCTGCTGCGCGCGGCGGCCGACATGCTGCTATCCAGGGGGAACATTGCAGCCGCTCAGTACCTCTACTCGTTGTCGCAGGTGACATAGTTTCTTTGTAGTAAAAATCTCGCTGGCGCAGATGACATCAAGGACCGGAACCGGCTACCATTAAAGAAGGGGTATTGGATAAGGTATTTTTTAGAATTGTTTTCACAAATGCTATCAATTTGGTAAGCGTATCTTCGGGTTAACCGAAACATCTGACCGCAATAACATTGTTAATTCTTATTAATATTAATTATCAAAGCTAAAATAAAAACCCGTTACCCGTTAGGGTTACCGTATTCATAACGTCATAAAGAAAAATATTTGAACTGCTAGCTATGACGTCACGCGAGAAGATCGTGCCTCTCTATCGCTTGTTCCGCGCTCTTGCTTGCACACTGACGTCACGTGGAACGTAACGCAATGCGTCATGCTTTTTCGTGAGTGCAGCCGGCGTTCATCGATTTATAAGACGTTATCACGTCAAAAATAGAAAAAAGTAAGAGAAATAGTCGTCTATATACAAGACTATTTTTCTTGCACTTTATGAGCTTAAAACACTTCTGATTCTGGGATAAAAAAAATTTAGACACACCGACAACTGTAAAAGTTAGTCTCATCCTCATCTCACTTACATCAGATTACATCTAATGTGACGTTAGTTTATTCTGACTATGAAACCCAGTAAAAAACTTACAATTTGAATTTCGATCTTCGTCTCGCGTCTCTGTCGATAATGAAGAACGTTCGTTGCAGAGTCAGCCCGACGGTTGGGTGGCCCGTTTAGGCGTCTTCGGGCGCTTACACGAGCTGTCAATGTACAAGCATGTCGGTAACGTCGGCAGCCTCGGCTCGGGCGCCATCGCGATCAAGGTGCTCGCGATGCTGCTCAAAATGGGCACCAACTCGGAGGAGAGCTTTGATATGTGAGTTTACTTCATTATCCTATCTATAATAATAATAATAATAATTCATTTATTCACGAACAACAAAGGTCCACAATTAGGTTAGGTACACACAAATGGGAAATAGCATTAAATTGCAAAACAAAAAGGTCAAAAATATCTATGTTGTATCTATGGTTAACCGTAAGACCTATGCTCACACTGCTACTTGCGCTGCCGCGATGTTGATTTCTTGTCTCTCTGGACGAGAGGGATAGAGAGAGAGGATAGGCATGACGAGTAGCATATCGATTCTTCTGTCATAGACTACTAATCACGTCTGATTTTTTTAGATCCGGATGTTCATAGATCACAGTAGTTCACTATTAATTTATTTTTCTGAGCAATGAAAAGAAGGTATAGGTGAAAAACTATAGTAAATGACCTGTTGCATGTATGATGTGAGCAAAGTGAGTGAATAGACAAATTGACCTTCCAAATTATCGACCTTATGCTGAAAATAACGAGAAAACTTATCAACCACGGTACTCTAACTTCCTCAAACTCGGTACCAATCCTTTGGCACCTTAACTTTTTTAGGGACTCCAAGTTCACAACTTTAACGGCTGTGGAATTAACGGAGTTGACCGCCATCGCCGCCGCGCTAGGCCTCTGGGACTTGGTACTAGTATTCAGTACCCACTGCGGGCACCCCAACTTGCTTCTATCCGCTCTCAAATTCAAGAGCGAAGTCTGCCGGGGGGCTCTTTGCTGTCTGCTTCAACAGCGGTACATTGTGCCTTTGTTGCTCGAAGAAAATGCCCAATGGCTGTTCGATTATGTGACGGAAAACTGTAGCAAATTCGACACGAGAATTCTCAAGGTTTGTTTCAGTATCTTACTTCCACTTAAAGCATCTTAATGCCTAACCCCTATATTCGACGCCGCCGCGGCGACGACGACGCGGTTGGCCTAGTTGGTAGTGACCCTGCCTACGAAGCAAGCGTCCCGGGTTCGAATCCGGGTAAGGGCAAATATTTGTGTGATGAGCACGAATACTTGTTCCTGAGTTATGGATGTTTCTATCTATTTAAGTATGTATTTCTCTATATAAGTATGTATATCGTTGTCTAGTGCCCATAACACAAGCCTTACTAGCGCTTACTTTGGGACTAGGTCAATTTGTAAATATAAAATGTAATTTGTAAATATAAAAAATATATTCATAAACGCTCTATAGGTTTCTTCTACTAACTTAGTAATCGTTTGTCCTTATCTGTGAAAGGTAAATGTCAAAGTGACAGATAAGGACAAACGATTGCTAAGCCTATAGAGCGTTTATGAATAAGGGGGTAAATCTACTATCCTCTACAACACATAAAAATTGACACGTTTCGAACCCTTTCCGGATCCATCTTCAAAGTTATAGACCGACCGCTTAACTGAGACCTCGCCCGCGCGGCACAGCAGGGGCGCGAGGAAAGCGAAAAAGGGGGACGAGAGAGGTGCGGGCGGCAGGCGCGCTATCCGCCCTCACCGCTCTCGGTTCCTTTTGTCGTCCTACCCCGCGCCCCTGTACCCGCGCGGGCGAGGACTCAGCTAAGCGGTCGGTCTAAAGCGCGAAACACACAGAACGCGGGCGCGGGTCGGGCGTCGAGCGGGTCGGTTGTGCGGCGGGTGTTTTAACATGGAGTTATATGGGCGCCTTCATACACGCGGCAGGCGCGGGTCGGGCGCGTGTCGGGACACGCGCGTGAGCCGCGCCCGCCGCCCGCCACTACAAACAGCACGGGAGCGGCGCGGGTCGTGCGCGGGTGTCGTTCGTTGTAACACACGCATTTTCTGATAGGCCTTCTCACAGAGCGCGGGCGCGGGTCGTGCGCGGGAGCGTGTGGCGCGGTTCGTGAACGCTTTGTGGTGGAGTTGTAAATATTTACAACTTTTTTTACGAATAAGCAATGGATCTTCACGAAAAACTCATTGAAAGTGTTCGTCGACACGATTGTTTGTGGGAACCACAAAATAAACATTATAAAAACGCGGTTTTGAAAGCGAGATAATGAAAAACAATAGCAGAGGAATTAAATGAAAATTACTTTAAACTATTTAATTATTGTTAAAATACGTCACGAACTTCTTTGTGACTAAAAAAGCTGCGTTTGTTGATCGTCGATTTGTTTTCAATTTTATTTGTTTGATTGAACCAAGCGCGCCAGCCTGCGACTCGCGTTCACCCGCGCACGCCCGCCGCGGTTCGGCGCGCCGCGCCCGCCCGCGCGTGCCCGCCGCGTTTTGGCGTCGCGTGTGAACACAACGACCGGCGCGGCTCACGCGATCAAAACGACCCGCTCGGCGCCCGACCCGCGCCCGCGCACTGTGTGTTTCGCGCTTAAAGTACACCGAGCACAACTATCAAGCATGCAAATGTAACTACTAATTTGAAATATTAAAAGAAAACATTATTTACCCACCTAATTTTATTCTGAACTTCCAAACGGCTTGTTTGTGGTCTAACTGAGCTTAATTGGTTTCAGCGTTTGTGTCTGTGGATGAATCCTATGCAAGATCAATTGAGACCCGTGATGCGCGACCTGTGCCAGGGTATATCTACGATTTATGTAAGTACTAGCTGTTGCCTGCGACTTCGTTTGAAAATAATTCGTTTATCGCTATCCCGCGGGAATTTTCCGGGATAAAAAGTAGCCTATGTGCTATTCCAGACTTTTCTCTATCTATGTGCCGAATTTGCAGTTTGAGGTCACTTTATGTTGGTTACTTACATATATAGACAGACAAATATTAAATAAAAAAAAATACTTACTTACTCTCGTTCAAACCAATTTTGGGTGGAAGTTTGTACTTATGGTAATGTACATCATATATTTTTTTTAGTTTTATCATTCTCTTATTTTAGAAGTTACAGGGGGGGGGGGACACATTTTATCACTTTGGAAGTGTCTCTCGCGCAAACTATTCAGTTTAGAAAAAAAATATATTAGGAACCTCAGTATCATTTTTGAAGATCTATCCATAGATATCCCACACGTATGGGTTTGATGAAAAAAAAAATTCACTTTGAGTTCCATGTATGGGGAACCCCAAAATCAATTGTTTTTATTTATTTTTTTTGTGTGAAAATCTTAATGCGGTTCACAGAATACATCTACTCACCAAGTTTCAACAGTATAGCTCTTATAGTTTCGGAGAAAAGTGGCTGTGACATACGGACGGACAGACAGACAGACAGACAGACATGACGAATCTATAAGGGTTCCGTTTTTTGCCATTTGGCTACGGAACCCTAAAAAGCTCGTGTCTCAAAACAAAAGATCTTAACATGTGAACTTTACTTGGCATGCCACAAGTTTCTTTACTTACATGTTTATTTTAGACTAGCTTCTGCCCGCGACTTCGTCCGCGTTGAGTTAGACTTAAGAACTGATGTTGATACTATGTTCTGCAATAAGTATTTACATTATTATACGAAAACGGGGCTTACGACCTTTCACGTGTTTTTCGCTACCCCACGGGAATTATACAATTTTCCGGGATAATAAGTAGCCTATGTTTTAATCTAGGGTAACAGCTATCTTCGTTCCAAATTTTATTGAAATCCGTCCAGTCGTTTTAGTGTGAAGAAAGAACAAACATACACACTCACTTACATCGTCACAAACTTTCACATTTATAAATATTAGTAGGATACGATATTTCCAAACTAATTACTATATCTACCCTACCTGCTATGGGTGGTGTAGGGGTATAGCACGCGTCACGGAATGACGAGGACCCGGGTTCGATTCCCGGCCATAGCTTTACTTTCCGGATTTTTCTATGTGTTCTAATAGTAGGGGAGCCCACGAGGCTAAATGGGGATTTACTCGAGCGTCGTAGAGACCTATTGGGATGCAAAGCTTAGATGATAAGAAGAAAAAAATGTTATATGATATATACCTTTACATCGGTGGGGGAAGCGGCTATAGATTTTTAAATATGTAAAAAAAAACTGTTGCATAGACATCCTCGAGCGCATCAGATATTGATAGCATCAATGCCCTACGTATTTTTAATAATGTACGTATGTTAATCTGATCGTTTGCATGATGCGGGTGGTTGTATTTAAGGGTTGAAAATGAAAAAAAAAAAATTTAATCGAGCGCGTCAGATTTTCTAAGGGAGTGTTAAGTACACCAAAAAAAAGCTCTCATTCACTAATCTGACGATTTCGATGGGACGCAAACTCGCGGCCATTTTCATAATGTGCAAAAAAAAATCGCCATTTTGAAATACTCAAGCGCGTCAGATTAAGATATATATGGTTCATCTTTATGTTCTAAACGTACTGTCTCATAATCTGACGATTATCTAGAGGGATTCGCCTGATCTGACAAAAAAAAATTAGAAAAACGGTTCACTTTAAAGGCCATCCCTGCAACTTCCCGCTAATTCCATTCCTGGGCGCTTGAAATTGTACTTATGACATTTTTGAGCTCAAAATATAATTTATGTGATATTTTGAGTTCGCTGAGTTCAAAGAAATAATATTTCTATGCATTTGAGCTCTCTCAGCTCGAAAGTCTGATAAAAGTTTCATAGAACACTATTTTTGGAATTTCCAAACCGCAATAACTTTTGAATGGATCAACCAATTTTCACGCGGTTGGCACCATTCGACGCAGTTTTATCATCCTCGTAATATCACTCATATTAAATGTTTATAAACTTTAACTCACACAAATAATATTAAAATAGCAAGAAAAGCCAAAACGTTGGAAACACGTTGTAAACAGTATGCCACGAACGAGTTTTTATGATCAGCTGTGATGGCGTCATGGCAACAGAAACCAGAGTGGGGACGGAGTGAGAGAGTAATAGATAGAGAAAGAGTGAGAGAGGAATAGAAACGCGGAGAAGGAAATGTAGGCATCACGCAGCTGCACGCATTTAACTTTATCGACGAATTTTTGTTATTTCGGCTTGCGGAAATCGTCAGATTATATATTTTTCATTATTCTTGAATTATTTCCTTCAAAATAAAAAAAAATTTAGCTACGCTCGAGAATGTCGAGATGACGTTTTTTTTTTACAACTTTGTTGCCCTCCCCTTTTTTTACGTCACCCTCAAATTGTCAGATTAGTGGAATATACACTTTTTAGGATGTAATTAACTCACCCTACCTTAATCTGACGCGCTCGAGAATTTCTGATGGTCAATTTTTTTTTACTAATCTGATCCTGTATCCTTAACGGGCGGCCTTATATATGGGCCTCATGTTTTGTGGAGGTACTTAACCGGGTACAAGGTATCCCCCTGTATATTAATCTGCCGCGCTTTAGTAAATCCCGAAATCCCCGCTTGGGCTCCCCTACTATAATTTTCAGTGACGTTTAGAAATTATATCTATCCTGTTTTTTTTAGGCAACAAGAATGCTCGAACTCATAGCTACATTCATGCACGTGGCTAGCACAATAGAGGCTCGCAATCCCTGCCCCGACATCCAACTGGCGATGACTCAGCACTCCGAGACTTGGAAGAACCAGTTTGTGTCGCGGAGGACTCTGAGCTGCGGCCTCGGGCACTGGGCTGTGACTGATGAAGGGAATGCCAAGGTTCTGATGACTGACACGCCGGTCAATACGGAACTGATAGGGCGGGTCATCGATGTAGCGTGCGGCAGGCATCATACGCTCGTGTTGACTGAGAATGGGGTGAGTTATTTATTATTTATTTATTTATTCGTTTATTCGGGACACCAACAGAGCACATACAATAACATTATTATTACATTATTCGTATGCACCCCAATTATAGGTGAACACATCGTTTGCAACAGTCAAAGCGAAGTTATTGACATTATTGTTGTAAACTAAGGTGTTTTCATTCTTAACTGTCAACAAAATTCTAACCTCAAAACGTCTCATTTTTGTTATCTTTTAACTATTTCATCGTAAATAAAGGAACAAAAGATAAAATATCAGCAAAATCATGTACAAAATATTGCCTCAGGTTTATTTAATAACATAACACACCTTATTCTATACAAAAATTTGAACATTGAGGTTAGAATATTGTTTACCAAACAGGACAGTTAAGAATGAAAATACTTTAGTACAAAACAAAGTCGCTTTTCGCTGTATGTCTGTCTGTCCCCTATGTATGATTAGATCTTTAATACTGCACAACGGATTTTGATGCGGTTTTTTTTTAATAGGTAGAGTGATTCAAGAGGAAGGTTTATATGTATAATTCTACGCAGATCTTCTTAATTTTATTAAATTTCCTTCGTCTAGTTAATTTCTGTTCGAAAAGTGAAATATCTTTATAGATTTACGCGGCGGGCGACAACACCTACGGTCAGCTGGGCGTGGGGTCCCAGTGGGCGGGCGCGGTGGGCGACGCGACCGCCTCGGGCGGGGCGCTGCTCCGCGCCGCGCTCACTGGCGCCGCGCCCTTAGCCGCCGTCGCCGCCGGCCATTACCACTCCGCCGCGCTAGATGTTGGCGGACGGCTTTACACGTGGGGGTGAGTTGAATACCGCTCAGCACCGCTAATACCGCTATAGAACGACCGCTTAGATGGGTCCTCGCCCGCGCGGTGCCGGCGCGCGGGGTGGGACGACAAAGGGGGCCGAGAGAGCTTCTCGCCGTCGTCCTACCCCGCGCCCGCGAGCACACATTTAAAAGGGTGCATTCCTACTGTGCATGCCACATGTGTCATTCAAGAGATACATAAAGAACACGCTCTTGAAGAAAGCGTATTACACAGTAGATGATTATATGTGCGACGATAATATGACATGGCCATCTTTGGAAAAATGACCATAAGCCGGAGAATCCAGTGCTTTGTGAGTGATCCTGTAGTATGTGTGTGTGTGTGTGTGTGCGTGTGTGTAGTATCTATATACGGTCTCTGGCCCTGTTGCTACCGTCTGCTGTTTAGACTTGCTGATCTCGGTTACCTTACTAAATTTTTTATTAAGATTAAAGATTATATAGACATTATCAATATTAGCATCTTATCAATTTAAATATTGTGCCTACCTGTTTTAATTAGTTTGTATTATTATTTTCTTTTTACTTTAGTAATATTTTTATTTTTATTATTATTAATTATTTACAAGGACATAAATATTGCTATGTCGTATGTGTATGTGTGCTAAGTTAGGTATTAGGTAGGTATATTGTTAAGCTTATGGATTTCCGTTTTCTTTTGTTGTTTTATTTTTCCATTTACTGTCTAGTTACAGGCTAGCAGCGTCGAAGTTCCTAAAACGTCCCCATAGCGAGCCTGTGGGGACGGAAGTGATACATGCCCTCGGTACCGCTCTGCTTTCAAAGCATGACATGAGCGCGTGTGAGCCAACATTGGGGGCGGCAGACGTAAGCTTGCCTTCGGAATCCAAAAGCTTATCAGTTACTTACTTGACATGAAATGCATATTTCATATTTTTTATTATATATAATATTTTTTTTTTTTTGCTCTTTTTCTCATCGACATTGGAGATATCTCCAATTATCTTATTTGACGGTGGAGGCGTTTTACACCTCCACTAAACTTAGATTATTTTTATTCACTTTTTGCTTTTGCTTTCTCTTTCTTATCATTATCGCATATTTTGTTTCGCTTTGACCAGTAGAGACTTTATACATCTCTACTATAGACCAATGTAATTTAAGGTACGGACTTAATTTAGGGACCTTTTACATCCCTTTTATAAAATGTATTAATTGTATTAGGTAAGTTAAGTAGAATTTAAGTACTATTGTAAATCTATTTTATTTTGAAAAAATGACTTTCTGCCAAGTTTCTTGCGGCGCATTCTTCTTGGCAATGATGGTCTTTCCGAATGCGCTGGTAGATTCAAAAAAAGACATGTAAAAGAGCCCTCGGCGGCCTATTTGCAAAATAAACTTTTGACTTTTGACTTTTGACTTTTGACTGAGCTGGCAACATGGCATTTTTGGTGTTTTTTTACGATTATTTCACAGAAATTAAATGAACGTTTCAAATGTGCGTCTGTAGTGCACTTCGTTTTTAGTGTATTAATGTGTCTAATGCTATAGTTGATTGTGATGGACTATTATTTTCTCGTTGGAGGTTTAGGTATTAATATGTTGACTTCATGTTTGTTTATATGGGGTTAAGGTTGAGTTTCGCGTGCAGGTGATGGGTATTAGAAACGCCGTTGTTTGCTCTGAGGAATTTATTGCAATTAACTGACTTTAAAAAAATACAAACTTCGAAACACGGAGGTAGGTACTAAACATTCCGCCCATCAAAACATCTGTTTTTGAATACGTACTTACTTATAAATTAGAAAGAATACTTAGTTTAAAGCATAAAGGTTAAAAGTTTACATTTAATTCCGGTCAGGTGGGGCGTGCATGGTCAACTCGGCCATGGCGGCATCGACGACAAGTGGACTCCGCAGTTGGTGACCAAGTTCCAAGGCAGAAAAGTAAGATAATTTCATCTCTAGTGCTATCCTTTGCCATGCCTTTACCAATCTAACATTTAATTGTCTAAGTCTAAATTATCAGCTCAATTGGCAATATTTTTTTCAGTGCTACATTTTATTGACTGGCTCGTACAAAGGGCTGTATGATATCATTTACCATTTTGCTAATTTTTCCAAAAATTTGTATATATAAAAAAAAATGAGTTCTACTAGCGTTTCTCTCGAAATGGTTTTTGATTCATGGAAAAGAATCTTTTGAAATACATATCTATTGTCAATTACGTAAAAATACAAATAAAAGTGACCACTGAGATAACTGACGTGAACTTTATAAATATGGTTATTAATAGGTGTATTTTTTCGCAATAATTATTCTATTTTTTTAATGTAGGTACGTATTCATTATTAATCTTCATTTTTTACATGATTCACTCACGTCTGAACTAAGAATGTTTGAAAATAAAGTTAAATACGTTTCTACGTTTCTATTCGATTTCTGGTGAAAATTGGGAGATTTTTTTGAGTTTTATGGACTGAAATCTATATGTATATTTAGATCTCTTATGCCAAATTTCATATGCAGTAATATTTCAGTAAGTCTATAGGAGTAAAAACTAGTCTTTTGCCCCATCGTCAGGTATTACAAGTGGGTTGCGGCGCTTGCCACACCGTGGTGCTGATGAAGAACGGCGAGGTGTGGGCCATGGGCGCCGGCGTGTTCGGCCAGCTCGGCGGCGGCACGCGCGACAAGAGCTCGCTGCCCGTGCGGGTCGCGCTCGCTGACCCCGTCGAGATGATCGCCGTCGGCTACTTCCATACTGTGAGTCCTATTACGTCATCGACATATAGCCTTACTAGATGTTGCCTGCGACTTCGTCTGCAAAGAATTCGTTTATCGCCATCCCGCAGGAATTTTCCGGGATAAAAAGTAGCCTATGTGCTATTCCAGACTATTCTTTATCTATGTGCCGAATTTCATCCAGATTCGTTAGGCCGTTCTGACGTGATTGAGTCACAAACAAATATCCATCCATCCATCTATACTTTCGCATTTATAATATTAGTTAAATTCATAAAAAATCCTTAATTGAGGTTTGATCGGTCTATAAGTTAGCAGACTGATTAAGTTTATTGGACTGGACGGTTGTTAAGAAGTATGATTCATACCCCCTTATTCATAAACGCACTATAGGCCTCTGTTAACTTAGTAATCGTTTGTCCTTATCTGTCACTTTGACATTTACCTTTCACAGATAAGGACAAACGATTACTAACTTAGCAGAGGCCTATAGTGCGTTTATGAATAAGGGGGATAAACGCTTGCGCTAGACTGCTAAGTCTGTTAGTTGTTGAGCTGCTGATTGAGATGGATTAGACGCGTTATGTTGGCCACTTTGACAAATCATAGATCAAAAATGGCCTTTTAGTGAATAAAAAAAAATTGACAGCAGTGGCAGCGAATTAGTGAGAAATCGAAAACACGGCTTTGGCCTAACACGACAGACGAGGCACTGTGTATCTAGTTACCTTTACTTTTCCCGGAGGGGATAAACTTAAAACAATAAAAAACTGTTTTGGGTATGGTTTTGCTCTTGCCAAAATCAGCTGTTCACATTTTGTGGTGGCCAATTTATGAGTTAGCAGAGAGGTAAAGGAGGGTTTACGGTCCGTTAACTTTCGGACTACTTAACAGAGCCTTGATGGACTGATTAGCACTAACAGACGTTTATGAATCATGTATTTTTTGCATCGGTGCTATAGCGAGCCTATAACGAGCCTCTAACTTTATATGAATAAGGCTGATAGTATCTAAACAGGACAAGGTGAGAAAGTATGTTTTCATCTCTCATACTCTGAAAGTAGGTCATTGATTATCTGGATATAGGGTTGAAAGTGACTCATCTCGACCCTTGGGTTGAAAGTAATTTTTTTTTCTAGCTAATCCAAATGAGGTACGTAGCAATGGAAATACGTATTCAGCCATGTAATCCATGTTTTATATAATCATCTATAAAAATAGTTGTTTTTTAATTGTAAAAGGCTAAATAATCTTAAAATAACATTCCCGCTATAAATAAGCTTATGCAAGCGTACCTATATAACGAGAATTAGAAATTATTACGTTCGGTAATTTTTTTAGCTTGAAATATTTAAGTCGACAATTAATTGATAGCGACCTCCGTGTCTGCAACTTTAAAAAAAAACTAGCCGGCAGCCATTGGTGCGCAGAAGAAATGCGCAATGCGCGTAAATTGCGTAATAGAAAAAAGAGCGGGAAGAGAATGACAAACGTAACAAATATTAAGTGCGACCATGCGACGTTAGTAAAATTTTAATTTCCTCGTATTCGAAATGAAAAGTAGAGTGTTCAACTCGGATGAAATTACCCATTTCACCGTCGAACTATTGGCGCCCTCACTTCGTTCGGGCACCAGAAATATCTCAGGTAAAATGGGTATATTTCAACCCTTGTTTATCAATCTACTATTTTGTGTTAAGTCTTACACAGAGGCTAATGTAAAAAAGTAGTGAACCCGATGTGTTGCGTGTCAGCTGGCGCTGTCGTGCAAGCGGGAGGTGTGGTGGTGGGGCGCGAGCCCGCAGCAGGTGCGCGCGCGCGCGGCGCGGCGGGACGCGCCCCCGCCCCGCGCCCCGCCCCGCGCCGCGCCGCCCGCGCCCGACCCGCACCTCGCGCCCAGCAGGCTCGACACGCAAGCCGTCACCGGGAACATCATACATGTATGTAGCCCGCAGCAGGTGCGCGCGCGCGCGGCGCGGCGGGACGCGCCCCCGCCCCGCGCCCCGCCCCGCGCCGCGCCGCCCGCGCCCGACCCGCACCTCGCGCCCAGCAGGCTCGACACGCAAGCCGTCACCGGGAACATCATACATGTATGTAGCCCGCAGCAGGTGCGCGCGCGCGCGGCGCGGCGGGACGCGCCCCCGCCCCGCGCCCCGCCCCGCGCCGCGCCGCCCGCGCCCGACCCGCACCTCGCGCCCAGCAGGCTCGACACGCAAGCCGTCACCGGGAACATCATACATGTATGTAGCCCGCAGCAGGTGCGCGCGCGCGCGGCGCGGCGGGACGCGCCCCCGCCCCGCGCCCCGCCCCGCGCCGCGCCGCCCGCGCCCGACCCGCACCTCGCGCCCAGCAGGCTCGACACGCAAGCCGTCACCGGGAACATCATACATGTATGTAGCCCGCAGCAGGTGCGCGCGCGCGCGGCGCGGCGGGACGCGCCCCCGCCCCGCGCCCCGCCCCGCGCCGCGCCGCCCGCGCCCGACCCGCACCTCGCGCCCAGCAGGCTCGACACGCAAGCCGTCACCGGGAACATCATACATGTATGTAGCCCGCAGCAGGTGCGCGCGCGCGCGGCGCGGCGGGACGCGCCCCCGCCCCGCGCCCCGCCCCGCGCCGCGCCGCCCGCGCCCGACCCGCACCTCGCGCCCAGCAGGCTCGACACGCAAGCCGTCACCGGGAACATCATACATGTATGTAGCCCGCAGCAGGTGCGCGCGCGCGCGGCGCGGCGGGACGCGCCCCCGCCCCGCGCCCCGCCCCGCGCCGCGCCGCCCGCGCCCGACCCGCACCTCGCGCCCAGCAGGCTCGACACGCAAGCCGTCACCGGGAACATCATACATGTATGTAGCCCGCAGCAGGTGCGCGCGCGCGCGGCGCGGCGGGACGCGCCCCCGCCCCGCGCCCCGCCCCGCGCCGCGCCGCCCGCGCCCGACCCGCACCTCGCGCCCAGCAGGCTCGACACGCAAGCCGTCACCGGGAACATCATACATGTATGTAGCCCGCAGCAGGTGCGCGCGCGCGCGGCGCACAAAATTCTAACCTCAATGTACAATTTTTTGTAAAGAATAGGGTGTAGGTATTATGTTATCAAATAAACCTAAAGCAATATTTTGTACATAATTTTGATGATATTTTATCTCCAGTTCCTTTATTTACGATGAATTAGTTAAAAAATAACAAAAATGAGACTTTTTTGAGGTTAGAATTTTGTTTACCAAATAGGACAGTTAAGAATGAAAAGACCTTAGATCGCGTTTCCGTTCATAGTGTTGTATAATAGTTGTGATCATTGCAGATGGCAGCTGGTTGGCATCACTCGTGCATCATCGACAGTGCCGGCACATTGTACACTTGGGGCTTGAACTTTGACGGCCAACTAGGTTAGTACACCAACAATAGCAATAACAATAACACAGCTGTTTTGGCCGCGTTAGACAATACTTAGAACCAGAGGTGGATACTTTTGCACGCGGGCTAAAGAAACTAGATTTTTTTTTTACTGGATAAGTTGTATCAATTCTAATCTGTCTCCTCTAATGCAGCAACTAAAATTGGGAGGAAAACTGACTTTTTATCCCGTCAGATGGCGCATAAGCGACTGTACCTTGTTATGACATAAGAACTGTCAAATCCAGTACATTTTTTATGAATAGTTTTAACTTTTGCATTTTATTCAAAGATGCCTCAATGTAGAGCGCTAAACTGTAAAAACAGGGGAGTTCATCTATTTCCTAATGACCCAAAGCGCAGAAAACAATGGGAAAATGCTTTACGTACTAAAAACTTTCAAACAAGTGATACAGCACGTTTGTGTTCACTGCATTTCAAAGACGATTCTTGTATTTCTTGTTTGCTGATGTTGGGAATAGGCGAATCGGCGTTCACGTCTTTGAAAGAATCCGAGGGTGGACAATTATATGAATGGGCTTCTTGGACATTTAAGTCAGCACCAAAGTTTTGGTTTCGATCATACGTCTAACCATACCTCTAACCAAAAAGAAAGAACTGCACATAAGCCTCAAGAATTCAAATGAAAACAGAAATACGGAACATAACCTTAAATATTTCAAGTGGTTACTTTTTTATCAAATCAGCCTTTTTACAAGCCACCGATGCATGTCTCCTTCGAAGCTGAGCTTGAAGTTCACGCACAGTCATAACAGAGTAAATTTTGCCAGTTAAATCGCAGAAATAACTCAGAAAATCGCAACCAGACACTTGACACGAAACGTAAACAAGGTACAGTCGCATGTGGCGACATCTGCCTCAAGCTTCTAGTTTGCCTCCTCATTATCACACACAACAAAAAAGAGCATAATGTGAATACTGATAGAATTTACCATGACCAAGTATGTAAAGTTAGATTGATATGATCTCTCCCCTGTACTCTTTAATTTCGCACTTAACATTTTTTTAACGATGACTTTTTCCCCGTGTCAGCCAGCACTCCTTACATCCATCCCCCCTTATTCATAAACGCTCTGTAGGCTTCTGCTAACTTGGCAAACTTTTGTCCTTATCTGTCACTTTGACATTTACCCTTCACAGATAAGGACAAACGATTGTTAACATAGCAGAAGGTTGTAAGTAGAGCGTTTATGAATATGGATCTAGTCTAGTATCCACTCTCATTTGACTGCCAACAGGAAGTGGCGACAGAAAACAAATACAAGTGCCAACTGAAGTCCGCATCCGAACGGACTCGCAGCCCGACAATGCTAAGGAGGCTAAGACTCCGGAGACGCCGAGAGACGGCGAGGGGCGATCCAGGGCGCTGGCGGCTTGCGGGGGCGACTTCACGGTCTACATTGACGACGACGGACGGATTTATGCTACTGGCAACCTGCACTTACATGTAAGTTCAACCTAAGGTCATTTCATTCTTAACTGTCCTATTTGGTAAACAAAATTCTAACCTCAATATGTCTGGTTTTTGATAATTTTTTACTATTTCATTGTAAATAAAGGAACTGGAGATAAAATATCAGCAAAATTATGTACGAAATATTGCCTCAGGTTTATTTGATAACATAATTAATACACTTTATTCCTAACAAAAAATTGTACATTGAGGTTAGAATTTTGTTTACCAAATAGGATAGTTAAGAATGAAAAGACCTCAAGTTTTTAGATGCGGAGAGGCCATAACATTAGAGCTACGAGCACGGTAGTGCCCCAGCCAAGTCGAGTAAAACTAAGGCACGGCCGTATCATAAATAAAATTGTGTTGCTCCCACACACTCTGCGGATTCATACTGTCATTGTTGATACAAAGCACGAATAGTAGGAGAAATTTTAATGGCATGTCTACTCCACAGACCAACAACGAAAAAGAAAAAGGCACCAACCGCGTAATAATGATGAAAACAACAAAACGCGTCATCAAAATACCGGCCAGCCGTTCGAACAACAAGTTCCTGTTCCAACCCATCGATAGGATCGATATCATGTTCCCATTCGATATAGAGGGCTCGTATAGAAAGCCGATCGAACCCCGTCTAAATCCACTCGCCTCATTCAAGGACTTCAGGAACAAATCGTGGGCCGATGACATCATCCTGCTCTTAAAAGAATTCATAAACGAAGACGTTTTAGCCAACAATTTCAACATGGCAGCTAAATTGGCTTACCACAACAAAAAATACTCTGAATGTCTGAGACTTCTGTTAGAAAATTTAAAATGTAGCCCGCAGGAAGACCGTTTCTATCTCACTCACACTGAAATAGAGACTACTGAAGACTCGAACGCGGATGTTAAGTATCCGCGCAAAAAAGACGAACTCAAAATTGTTGTAACCAACATTATGTCGAAGAGGATCAAGGATGTATCGTTGACAATTCTCAATGAAGAACCGTATCCAGTAGTAGACCCTGCTCTGTTCCAAACCTTACCGTGCTGTTGCGATGAAATCAAGTACATACCAAAGAGAACCATCCCGGCTTCTACAACGACTATCACAGAATCTAATCTCTCCGTAAAGGCAGCCAATGTGATTGACCGATGCATCAGTATCTTCCCCGTTGATACAGACTTGTGGGAGATTTGCTTCCGTCTATCGAAGAACTTTTACTTGGAAAATAATTTATCTGTAGCAGAATTAGAAGCAGTATTACGCAAGTATATGGAATCTAATGCCACGACGATGGCTGGGGCTATAATGTACTCTAATGATTGTGCTCAGTACAGTCAGATTTTGACACCGAAATTCTATTTGAACATGTGCAGCGAAGTACTTGACACTTGGGGTTGAAGTAGTAAAAGGAATTTATTTTGGAGATTGTCTTGGCTTCTGCCTATAATTGATCATCTTCGCGGCCCAGCTCCAGGTGGCTTAGGGGAACTCAGATTATAGGTTATTATCTAACAAATTAACCTAATCTCAGAAAATATTATGAATTTATGACTAACCTCGGTTATACTTCATTCACTATACAAAGTTTAGGTTTAGCGCGTGTTTAGAAATGATATCTGTCCACTTGTATGTGATATAGTTTATTTTTGAACATCTTCATAGATATATTTATGCTTGCAATTTGGAATATATAAGCAGCTTTATATAAATTTTTGTTTTTAACTTATTTTTATACAATAGTTATTTTATTAACATGTTTGATTGAATTATAGTTGTCGTGTTAAGAGATGTAGTGAAATAGTGAACAATTATAAATTTGGAAAGTATGTATGTAATGGATGATTTTAATTGTTACTTATCTATGTGTTGCATTTTCATCTAGTCATTTTTTATGTTCTCCAATATGACAGTGTTTTGGAACTTATTTTTAAATGAGATTTTAATAATTATAAGCCTGTTTTTACCAGATAACTTCCAGAAAGGAGTTATTTTTATTAATTAAGTTTAGCCTGATATTATCATGTTATGATTATGTAAATTAGTAGTAAATTGACTTTGATTATGTTGACTCGAAATAAACTATCATTGGTACCAAGAAAAATGTGTTTTCATTATAAAAAAAGAAATATTAACATCACGGAGTTTATTTTCAAATTGTACAGATTGTGCTACAGAATACGTAACAAACATTAAATAAAACAAAACAATAACATTCATTTAAAGAGAATTGTATTCCTGTAAATCTATTTACAAAAGAAAATAAATACACCAATGTACATAACATTTACTTGCAGTAAATGCACGATGAACGGTACCCATCTCTCGACAAACGGAATGGACTCGAGATAAAACATTTCAGAAATAAATAGGCTACAAACTGATATTAATTTACATATCGAAGAGTCAGCTTAGCGCAATAAAATAAACAGGCGAGTCGCCCACGTATAGAGGTATTTTATCGACGAAAAAGTGGCAGCGTTTATTATGTTTAATACCCAAAAACTCTTTCATATCAGATTCATACAAGATCCTTACAGGGATGTGCAACATTTAGCCTACGTGACTAACGACCCCCGAGGCTGCTGAGGCCAGACTGTCCACACTAACGCCTAGAAGTTGATAGGTTTCCCGCAGTAAGCCGCCAAGTTAGCCTCTCGCAGGGCCTCTGAACACGTCTGAAAATAAAAAATGTTTTATTAGAAGACTGCTCCTCCCCCAAAATATATATTTTTAAACCAAACAATCTCCTCATGTGTGTAATGTCACTATGTCGACATTGGCGAAATACACCTATAATAAGCAAGGGTAAAAGCCATTATCAAGAAAAAAAACCTCGTTGTCTGTAGTCGGTTTACGGACGATAATTTTACATAAAGATACATTGATGAAAACTGCTAGCTCTGACGTCACGCGGAACGTGACACTTTTTCGTGCGTGTAGCCGGTGTTCATCGATTTAAATATCAGACGTGTCAATTTAAAAAAAAGTTGTGTACGGGCGCGGTATGCCATGCCACCTCCTGCCCACAGGTTGTCATATTTTGTCAAATGGATCTAAAATCTTTGCTTTGTTATTAAGGTTCAAAATTAACTAATGTCCTTTACATTGGAACCCAAGAAGTTAAAGTATAGTTATATTAATACGGCTGTACTTACGGGATGCGCGTGGCACACCCTCGCGACGTCTTCCGCCGCCGCTCCGTACTCCTGCGCAAGTACCGCCTCGTTGATCAGCTCACCGCCGCCCTGAACACAACAAGCTATAGTCAGCAACAGAAGTTGATGAAAAATGAAAGTGTATTTTTTTGTATTTGATAAACAGTTAATGTGCTCAAAATGATCTACACACGACTCTATCGCCAAGGCAATAAGGTGTATAGATTATTTTGAGCTCTTCCACAGCTTATCACTTTCTGATTCTGACTGTACAAGTTAGGGGATGTCAAAGGGTCTTGACAACATTTGAAGATACAGTCATCACCACATTCGGTGCTGCGTGTTTGTGGCAAACGTGCAGCGAAAGCATTTCCTCAAGTCTTATTAGATGTCACCAAACCTATGAAATATATGTGAAAATCGTTGGTTATGGTTAAAGGTTTTACATACCCAAGTTTCGTACCATTTTATTATTGAACTAGCACTATTTTAGTGTTTTAAAAGTTACATTTAATTCAGAGTACAAAACGCTTACGGGATATGCTTAGTTATATGAATGAATGGATTAATAAATAAGAATACGTTTGTGTTACTTACGGGGCCAATGATATGGGTGCCTAGGATGACGTCTGTCGCTTTGTCCGATAGTACTTTCACGAAGCCGTCGGGCTCGCCGTTAGTTTTCGCTCTCGAGTTAGCCATGTACGGGAATTTGCCTACTTTATACGCCTTGCCCTATAAGAAATATACAAATGTTAATGTAAAATTGATTCATGAAAATGATGAACTCGTATGAGATAGAGACTAGATTTATGTATGTATGTATGTGTAGAGATTGATGAATGTGGATGAAGCGAAAGAGGTATGTTAGGATCGTAGCAAGTGGAACAAAGTAATTTCTGCCTACCCCTGTGGGAAAGAGGCGTGACAGTATGTATGTATTTATCCACGATGTCCGAACAGAGTGTAATATTACCATAAGCATTCAATTTAATATTTATTTACTTTTCTACATTATTCGTAGGTATTCAAACTACGTACCTCTTTTTTGAGATCTTCCTCAGACTTTCCGACCCAGCCGACTTCAGGCGACGTGTAAATTACAGACGGGATACAGTCGTAATTGAAGTGAACCGGCATGCCCTGAAAACCGTAACGGTTCATTATTATTATTAATAACCTCTTGGCGGCGTCAGAATTTCGATGGTCCTTCTAACCGGATATTAATTTTATGTTATTTCAAACCGGAGTTAGTGCGGTTACCTTGATGCCTTCTACACAGACGATGCCTTCGTCTTCCGCCTTGTGAGCCAACATAGGCCCGTGAATGCAGTCACCAATTGCGTAGATTCTGAAAACGTATTCGTTCATAAATTATATGTAAGCTATTATTGATCATTTAAATATTGTCTGAGAGGAGGCTTATGCCCAGCAGTGGGACGTATATAGGCTGCCGATGATGATGATGACGAAATATTGTCTGTTAAAATAGATTAATGTGGTGCGAGACAAATTGTGCATGAGTCTGACAATTTAAAGCCAACGCGCACGGCGTATTTTTTATGCACAGACGACGCGTACGCGACACGCACTAAAGCGCATCAAACGAGATTCAATTATACTTCAATTACCTGATAGGTACTGTGAGGTAGCATGCGAATCTGCGAACTGGCTGGTTTATCGGACTGGCTGGTTCGTCAGTGCGATTGAAATCCATACATCGAACGCTCGTTCGATGATTTTAAATATTTGTTTTTCGGATTTCGAGAGCACGGTCAGATCGCTTTGAACGGGGCTTGCAGATGCAACCCGGCATTTTGTATATTAAATGATTAATTATTCAAAGCGAAATAAAAAAATATTCAAACGTATTGAGTTGTTTTACATAAAGTTATAGGCCTTCAGCACCCCCCAGTTTTTATAGGCCGAATTCTATATGAATCCCCGTACTAGTTAAAGTGCCTCCGCAAGGCAGCTCTACAGTACCTACTAGATTTTTGAGCATTTACGGTGCCGTAAAGGGGCGTCGTCAGCGCGTAAAAAATAGAAAAATAACACTCCAAGTAAAAGGCCTATTTATTACACTATACAATTTTTGGGACCCTAACTAAGGGTGTTGTAATATGAGTTAGAGAGTACAGCCTTATTCATAAAAAAATCCTTAATTGAGGTTTGATCAGTCGATTAGTTAACAGACTGATTAAGCTTATTTGTCAGTTGTTAAAAAGTATGATTCATAAACGCTTGCTAGCAGTCTGTTAACTAATGAGCTGCTGATGGATGGATTAGACGCGTTATGTTGTCACCTTGACAAATCATAGACCAAAAATGGCCTTTTAGTGATTTAAAAAAAATAAATTGACAGCAGTGGCAGCGAATTAGCGGGAAACCAGCGAATTAACACAACAGACTAGGCAGTGTGGATCTAGTTTCCTTTACCTTTCCCGGAGGGAATAAAAACTTAAAACAAAAAAAACTGTCTTGCGTATGGTTTTGCTCTTGCCAAAATCAGCTGTTCACATGCGTGGCAGCCATTTTGTGAGTTAGCAGAGAGATAAAGTAGGGTCTACGGTCCGCTAACTTTCGGAAGACTTAACAGACCCTTGATGGACTGATTAGCGCTAATTGACGTTTATGAATCATGTTTTTTTGCATCGGTCCTATAGCGAGCTTATAGCGAGCCTCTAACTTTTTATGAATAAGGCTGTAAGGGTCCTTAACTAGGGCGACCGGACGGGCCCGGCAGCCTTGTTCCCTTACCGCCCTTACGATCGTAATAATACTTAGGGCCGTTAGGGAGCCAGAGGGGGCAGATAGTGAGGGAGAGGGACAGAGAGAGTGAGGGAGCCGGTATTCAGTGCAGTGTAAATAATCGACGCCCTTGCGAGGGGCCACGCCCTCCTAACTACCGGGCCCTGAATACTGTGTATGTAATACCCTTTAAGCAAGTGTCAAAGTGACATATAAAAAACAAACGAAAGTTAATTTAATGGAAGAAGCAACTAAGGCGATACTAGCCGCGAAACTAGCGCCACTTCAGAAATGTTCTTATACAACAAAAAGCGGACGTTTTAGTTTTGTGCAAGTTTTTTGGGACAACTACAGAACGACAAACTGTATACACTTATTTAATACATATTATAGGTGTTTCCCTAGTATTCTAACCTTCGGAAATTATTGAAAATTGTTCTAATTTAGGAGATATAAGATCATTTCCGAAGTGGCGCTAGTTTCGCGGCTGATGTCGCCTTAAGAACACAAAATATTTACCTTGCTACTCCGCTACTTACGAGCGGACTTAAGTAGCGGAGTAGCAAGTTAAATATTTTGTGTTCATTGATATGGACATCCGCAAAGCAACGCCTGAGGGTGCGACCACACCGCCGCTTTAAAAACGGTGACGTTACGGAATCGCAACAAAATGTATGAAGAAACGGTGAGAAAACGTGACGGATACGACACATCACTGCGTATACGCGGCGGTTTGGTCGCACCCTTATTCAATAAAATGTAGCCTTAAGAATAAATGAAGCAAGCATTTACGAAATCCAGGTACCCGGGCACTTTGGTCTGGAACTTCTCGTTGACGGGCACGCGGCCGCGGTCGTCCAGCGCGATGCCCACCTTGTCCAGCCCGAGGTCCCGGGTGTAGGGCCGGCGGCCCACCGAGATCAGGACCACGTCGCACTTCAGCTGCAAACAGCCAAACAAACACCGACTTGACTAACGTCCATTCTCAGATAATAGAAAGGAATAGACATGAACTCGGACGTAACTTCGATGAGTACCAGTGACCCACCACCAGTAGGCTTATTGTCTAACTCGCTCGCAATCGCCATCGTGTTCATTTTGACAGTTTATGTATGGGCTGACAATTGGCATCGGAATCAGCTAGCTGTCACATTCATACAAGAACTGTCAAAATGAACGCGATGGCGATTGCAAACGAGTTAGGCAATAAGCCAGCTGGTTTCACTGTATTATCTATTTTGTGTTTATGCCGTTTTTTTGTGTCTAAAATTTTATTGCTAGATTAGGTATACATTAAGTGAGCTTATTTTAGAATGTGTACGAATAATATAGGTACAATTGGTTTGAACGTTACTTGTTCCTAGTTTTTTTGATTTATAAGCAAAATACCAATGCATTTGCAATATTTACATATGGTAAGTGACTCCATTGTTCTTGTAGTTCTTCGTTTGACTTCTGTTATTGCACGTAACGACAGAACAGTTAAGTATTTTGCAAAAATATCGGAGAACACTTGCGAAGTACGTCTGAATCGCTACTAACTCGTGGCGCTACTTGCTTCGCGAGCGATGTTTCCTTCTGGCCATGTCTTGGGGGCAAATCCCCCCTACTCCCACCCCCGAAAAGTTCCGATATTAACATACACATACATACATACATACATATCGTCACGCCTCTTTCCCACAGGGGTAGGCAGAGACTACTTTGTTCCACTTGCTACGATCCTGACATACCTCTTTCGCTTCATCCACATTCATCAATCTCTTCATACATGTTCGTCGGTTTCGGGTACTCTTGACCTGGCCTTTCTTCACATTCACACTCCCCATATAAATGTTTAGTTAACATTTATAGACAATACTAACTATTACCTACATTAAAAATTAAAATATAAGGTGGTTTGGATTTTATTTTCTTGAACCCTCCCCCCCCCCCCTCCCGATACTGAACCCCCCCCCCCCCCCCATACTAAAACCTGGCTACGCCCGTGAAGCAGATAATGGTTATGAACTTACCGATTCCTTCTCGCCTCCCTTAGCGGCTTCAACGTCGACGGTCACAGTGCCGCCGTCGCTCTTGACGCCCATAACCTTCGTACCAAGCTTGAACTTCATCCCCTGCTTCGCCAGAATCTTGTGGAGCGTTTTCGCTACCTCGCCATCGATACCCACACCTGCAACATGGCAGAATCAAGTATTAAGTCATCATCATCTTCGTCACCAGCCTACATACGTCCCACTGCTGGGCACAGGCCTCATCTCACAATGAGAGGGCTTGGGCTATACAGGGTGTTACAAAACTACTCGTAAAGCGGAAAGGAGGTTAAATGTGACCTCATAATAAGTCCATTTACAACATTCAAGAACCCCAGTATGGTTTCCTGACATGACAGTTTACTAGGGTTGACAATATTTTTAGCTTTGATATTTTACAGGGTATTTTGTAACACGTTGTAGTTCCCACGCGGGCCCAGAACTTCACACACACCATTGAATTGCTTCGCAGTTGTGTGCAGGTTTCATCGCGATGTTTTCCTTCACCGAAAAGCTCGTGGTAAATTTCAAATGTAATTTCGTACATAAAATTCCGGGAAACTCAGAGGTGCTAGCCCGGGATTCGAACCCACGACCCTCTGCCTGAGAGGCCACATGTCAAACCGCTAGCTACCACGGTTTTTTAAAGAAGTTCTCGTAGCATGAATGAATACTGCTGATTTTGCATAGGCCTCCCAGCTTCCTTCACTTATCTTTGGCTATAGCAAGAGAATGCAATTCAAGAAAGCAATTCAAGAAAACAAGCTTTTTTTTCAATAGATAAACATGGATAGGGTTGCCAGGCCGCCTCACACAAAAGCCGGACAGACCAGCCAGTTTAGCCGGACATTTGGATAAAAAGGCCAGACAAAATTAATAGGTATACAAAAAAAAAATTGCACGTAAAATCAAACTTATTTTGATAATTGGGAATGGATGATTATTTAAAAAGTGCTTCTATTCTATTGATAGGAATAACCATCCTTAGCTACGGAAAAAAGTTTCAGATTTTTCCGTCGAGCCAAAAAAAAAACATTTTACCCAGTCTCTCCGCGGGCCCTATACGGCTGATAAGCAGTACGTCAGTAAACTAATATATTAAAAAAAAATGGCTGCTTGAATCTGTGGTACACGACGACATTGATCAAGCACTTTTAAAATAATCATCCATTCCCAATTGCGTAGTTCGCGCGGGATAGCGATAAATGAATTTAATTTCTAAACGACACTGAAAATTATAACACATAGAAAAATCCGAAAAGTAAAGCTATGGCCGGGAATCGAACCCGGGTCCTCGTCATTCCGTGACGCGTGCTATACCTCTACACCACCCATAGCAGGTCAAATGAATTCTTTGCAGACCAAGTAGCGAGACCAAACAGCTAGTGACTAATAGGTACGAGTATAAATACAGTAATGTCTGTTAAATTTCAAGTTTCTAATTTCGGTGGTTTAGGCTATGTAGTCAGTTGGTTACTTACAGCCTTATTCATAAAAAGTTAGAGGCTTGTTATAAGCTCGCTATAGGACCGATGCAAAAAACATGATTCATAAACGTCAATTAGCGCTAATCAGTCCATCAAGGGTCTGTTAAGTCTTCCGAAAGTTAGCGGACCGTAGACCCTACTTTATCTCTCTGCTAACTCACAAAATGGCCGCCACACATGTGAACAGCTGATTTTGGCAAGAGCAAAACCATACGCAAGACAGTTTTTTTTGTTTTAAGTTTTTATTCCCTCCGGGAAAGGTAAAGGAAACTAGATCCACACTGCCTAGTCTGTCGTGTTAATTCGCTGGTTTCCCGCTAATTCGCTGCCACTGCTGTCAATTTTTATTTTAATTCACTAAAAGGCCATTTTTGGTCTATGATTTGTCAAGGCGACAACATAACGCGTCTAATCCATCCATCACACATCCATCCACACATCCACTTTTTAACAACTGTCAAATAAGCTTAATCAGTCTGTTAACTAATGGACCGATCAAAGCTCAATTAAGGATTTTTTATGAATAAGGCTGTTATTTACCAGTATGGATTACAATTTATCAACTGTAGATAAAAAAAAGATAAATTTCAGACTTGTCTCAATATGATAAATTTCCTACTCATGACTAAGTTAGTATGCAATGCAATTTGTGGTATGCAATTTGATATGTGTAACTTTTTATTGTACATAAAACATTAATTTTACAGGTAATAAGATAAACAGATGTACAAAGGCGAACTTATCCCTTAAACTAAACTAACTAAAGGGAGGGATATGCGTATTTGTTTGAACAGAAACACAACATAACTACAAGATTTCATACATTTTCAAGTATGGTTGGAGAAACTGTATCGCATACCTCTATGGAACCTTTTCTCATACAATTTCGCAATAATTTCTTTGGGAGGTGTATGTTAACTCAATAGGACATTTGCAGTAAAAAAAGTTTCACAGTACAATGAGACATTATACGCGTAAATTTTAAAAGCCAAAATTTTATTTTGCAAATAGGCCGCCAAGGGCTGTTTTACACGTCTTTTTTTTAATCTACCAGCGCATTTGGAAAGACCATAATTGCCAAGAAGAATGCGCAGCAAGAAACTCGACAGAGTCATTTTTTTCAGAATAAAATACATAGATTTATATCATTTTCATTCTTACCTGTCCTATTTGGTAAACAAAATTCTAACCTCAATATGCAATTTTTTGTAAAGAATAAGTATTATGTTATCAAATAAACATGAGGTAATATTTTGTACATAATTTTGCTGATATTTTACCTTCAGTTAATTTATTTACGATAAAATAGTTAAAAAATAACAAAAATGAGACGTTTTGAGGTTAGAATTTTGTTTACCAAATAGGACAGGTAAGAATGAAAATGGTATAAAACAGTATGTAAATTCTACTTAACTTACCTATAATACAACTAATACATTTTATAAATGGGATGTATAAGGTCCCCAAGTTAAGTTCGTACCTTAAATTACATTAGTCTATAGTAGAGACAATCTTACCCCCAATACTAGTAAGGAACTCAATAGCGGTGACATCAGCTCCAAGTCTCTGGTATACGGAGCCCAGCTCCAAACCAATGACTCCAGCTCCGATGACCAGCATTGTCTTGGGTACCGTTGCAAGAGACAGTGCACCCGTTGACGAGACAATCGTTTTTTCATCGAACTAAAAATAATATGAAATGATAGCATAAGTATAAATCTACCATGCTTTGGGACCAAATTGAAAAAGGTAATTATCCACACCCCTATTTCACCAAGTCGACTATTTCGGTGACAAGTTACAATTCGAAGTACAACGCGCAGTCAATATGAAGCCAACCGGCGTAGATTCTTGTCGAGTTTGTAATGTAAACAGAATTGGCAACATTTCATATTTCTGAGCCTATAATTTTAATGGTTCTCTGTATTTTGTTTGAAGATGAACATCATGCTGACAGTTTAATTTTTTCGCTAGGGCTTGTATTTAATTTATAATTAATTTATTCATTTGTGCTTATTCTAAAAGCGCGTAACTCCAGTACTATCACAGAATACACACTTATCCCTTTGTCTTTTCTCCATAGAAAAAAAACTGACGTTAATTTCAAATTGTCAATGTCAGGTCCTATTCTCCAATATTCGATTTTCGAGGTTCGCTTCGTGCTGTTCCGCTCATACTAATAGTCATTATCTTGAGAGTGAGAGAGAAGGTATGCAACGAACTTCGAAAATAGAATTTCAGGGTTGCCCCCCTTGTGCTTTGAAGTTGTCAATAATACAAAATTATGATCGCTTACTTTTTCTCGTGAAAAATGCAAAGGCATTTCACTTATACTGTGGTAGTATTGGTAAAATTAGGACAAATTTTTAATATTTTTTTATTTTTTATAATAAGCGATATTAAAATTATATAAACATATTGCAGTGATCAGGAGGCAGAATGCTTTCGAACCATATATACATTTTCAGGTGTTATAAAAATGAAATGTTGTCAATTGTCGCTAGTCGTCGACAATTGTCGCGTTGGTGAAATAGCTCATCAGGAGAAATTGTCAGGTACAATAATAATGACCAATCCTGCAATATAATTCAGAACATGAAATACTAATGTTTTAAATGGCAGTTCTCTTCTAAAAACGTCTGTAGGTTATACTGTATTTTTTGGTCTGTGGAATTCTGACAGCTGTCATAATTAGACGCTTCAGGGGTCACCAACATTTTTTTCTGCTGGACAAATAATTGTCAGACTAAGCTTTTGTTATTTTAACTAATAAATCATGGAAGAAAAAGTACAGAAACTAAAAATAAGGTTATTGTACAGCAATACTTAAAATCTTTGATTAAAGTAAACGAAGAAGCCATGGTATTGTTTGTTTGTTTTGGTATGGTATTGTTTTCTTCAGTCTACCCGTGATCATGATACATGCAACTGTATCGAAATATCGGGAGCTCAATAAAGGTAATCGCGGTTCACATCCCGTTTATAATATTTCGAATGAACTTAACCGTGAATCATTAAAAACTCTTATTGAAGCCATGGTATTTCTTAATAAGTTGTATATTTTCTGGCAAGTATTTACAGTTTTATTTTGAAGACAATTGGCTAACCAGAGTACGGAACTTTTAAGTTAAAAACTTTACAAGTCACATTCATTATTAGGGAAATCATTTTACGAAATAAATTATTATAATCGTAGACCGAAGGTTTGATATATGTGAC
Source organism: Pandemis heparana (assembly GCA_963854515.1). Taxonomy (NCBI): domain Eukaryota; kingdom Metazoa; phylum Arthropoda; class Insecta; order Lepidoptera; family Tortricidae; genus Pandemis; species Pandemis heparana. Next base: position 10,886,965 of record OY978010.1, read on the forward strand.
AATCATCAAAGTAATACCCAAAACAATTTATTTTCTCCCCAAAAAAATATTTATTTATTTATTTATAAGCCTTTTTATTCCGAATTCGCTAAGTCAATTCAATTCAGTAAGTACAAGTTGTTGTTGTTTGTTGTTATTGTCGTTTTTCATTTTTTATTTATTTATTAAATTGTCGCGAAATTCGGCGTGCCTCATGGCATAGGCCTCCTCCGTGTATTGGAGGGTTTGGGCTATAGTTCCCACGCGAGCCCAGTGCGGATTGGGAACTTAACACACACCATTGAATTTCTTCGCAGATGTGTGCAGGTTTCCTCACGATGTTTTCCTTCACCGAAAAGCTCATGGCAAATTACAAATGTAATTTTCGCACATAAATTCCGAAAAACTCAGAGGTGCGAGCCCGGGATTTGAACCCACGACGCTCTGCTTGAGAGGCCACAGGTCAAACCACTAGGCTACCACGGCTATTATTAATTATGTCTAAATTATGCAATTTAAAATTAAACCAAGTATGTGTTAATTACTAATATGTAGGAATGATTGTTAATTTAAGTATTTCAACTACAACATTCATGTTCTACATTTATTTATTTTTGCATTTCTCACCAGATTTAAGGAACGTTTTTTTGACTGGTAATACCAAGAAATGTCAGAATTCCACAGACTAAAAAAATACACTATAGTTAAATTAGGCCTTACAATACTAGTGTGATATTATTATAAAACTCGTTTTATAAAACCACACTCGTGTTTTAAGGACCCTCATTATATATTAGTTACATGAAAAAAATAACATTAATTTTAAAAGGATGCTTACCGTAACCCCGGGGAAAGGAGTTACTTCAGAGCCTGTAGCGATCAGGATGTTCTTAGTATTGACAGTTTCCGTTCCACTTGCACCTTTGACCTCCACCTTGTTGGGAGCTACAATGGTGCCCACACCTTTTACCAGCTTTACCTGTCAATTAAATATGTATTTTTACAATTAATTTCATATATATACTATATCATATCATTTTTATTTATTGATAACTTAAACTGTGAAGAAAATTATATACAGTTTATAGTTAAAAGTTTCATGATAGTCAAAACTAAACCCTATATTGATCCAAAATTGTAAATGTGCCTTTGTGCGGGTGGTAGGATCTTGTGCAAGGTCCGTCCGGATCGCTACCACCATCTTACTCGCTAATCCTGCCGCTAAGCAGCAGTGCTTGCACTGCTGTGTTCCGGTGTGGAGAGTAAGACAGTCGGGGAAATTACAGGCACAAGAGGCATTTCATCGTAGTCTTCTAGGTTGGCAACGCATCTGCAATCCCTCTGGGGTTGCGGGTGTCTATGGGCAGTGGTGATCGCTTACCATCAGGTGACCCACTTGCTCGTTTGCCTTCCTATTCATATAAAAAAAATAAAAAAATGTGGATGTTTATGAAGATGCATTTGTATAGACACACAGATACTCTTACTCTGTTATGCAAAAACTGCAGTAGGTACAGTTATCAGTCTGAATTAACACAGGTCACCTAACTGAATTACTTAGTTCCCATGAGAAAGCATGATGAATTTTTCAACGACAAGTCAAGAGCAACAGTTATTTTATTTTACAACCAACGTTGTAAAATAAAAAATTTACCTTATTTTTCTGGAAGAGCATGGCAATACCTCCAGTCAGGGCCTTAACAGCATTGGCTTTGTACTCCATCATCTTTTTGAAATCAAATGTCACATTGCCTACTTCGATACCACGGTGTTTGAAGTCATGAGTAGCTTGGTGGTACAGATGAGTGTTGTGGAGCAAAGCCTTCGAGGGAATACAACCCACGTTTAGGCATGTTCCACCGAGTGTCGGGTCTTTCTCAACAGAAACCACCTGAGAAAAGAATATACTGTTATTGCGTTGAATCTTTGCGTAGAAACATATATTTACAGAATTCTATAGCTGCAATTAATTGACATTATTAAATAATTGATTGATTGAAATTTTCATATTTTGGAGCCTATCATATTATACATGGTATACAAGGAACTGGTAGGAAATGTCTTACCTTCATTCCAAGCTGGGCAGCCTTGATCGCCGCGACGTAACCACCAGGGCCGGCTCCAATAACCACCAGATCAGCATCATGGGCTGTGGCGTAAGTTCGTGCGCCAATGCGAAAACTTCCCGGCTGCAATGTTCGATTAAGTATAAATTATAATCAGTCAATAGCAATATAAAAGTAAGCCTCAATACGATAACATTACAGGTGGAAGATAATACGAGCTCAATCTGGCTGTTGTCAGTTCACCGCACCGGGTTGAAAAAGTCGGTCACAGGCTTGAAGGTCAATGTAACTATATCGACCTTTCGCATATCATAAGATGAAGATATATAATAATTTGTGCATAATTTAGCCTCAAGTATATCATCTAAACTCATTTTCATGCCGTTAATCTCATTACAACCTACTTATCTACGTGAATCATTGCATAACAAGTCAGTTTTTCGGTACATATTTTGAGCGGTAACTTAGGATAAATAATAACTATAGCTTACCCTAACCGACGTGGAAGCGAGTTTTAGAAATTTGTAGCCCATTTTTTGTCTTCAAGTGGTAAGATATTAGTGAAAAGCTGAAATCAAAAATATTCGCAGCCCTGGCGATTACCAGTCGCCAATCAAGCAAATGTCATACAAATGTCATCAAATGTCATGTCATTAAATACGTGTTGCAATTGCAAAAAAAGTTGTTAAGCGAAGAGGCAGCTGCGATTTTAATTACACTTTTGATTCTCAATTGATAACATGTTGAAACAGTAATTACTGGGATGAACGCATATAATCATGGTTCACTAAGATTATTTTTTATAGTTTCTATAGTGATTATTTTTATTTGTATTTTTTTTTCATTATGGTAACACAAGAATGCGCGCGCTCCATGGGGGCGGAAGGTTTGTTTCAGTGTTGCCGTTAGCGTACATTTTACACATTTGACGTACCTTTTTAGCCTCCAATGTGTGATGTGTAATGGGGTCCAGTTTACGTACCTTTTGATCTCATCCAAAACTATGTTTAACATTTTATAAACCGCCGCCAAACAGTTGTAGCAAAACTGAGAGCGATAGAAGCTGTGTTAAGAATTGAGTAAAAAAATGCTTATGTACCTTTTTATCCCAAAATGTACCTTTTCAGCTCTGTACATGTACCTTTTGGGAACTCAGTTGTGGCAACACTGGTTTGTTTATCAGACGCGAAATGGATTTGTAGCAGTGGTGTCGTTGATCAATCGTGCGTTTTGCGGGACGAAAAATCCCGTGTTTTTATATAATAAAAACAACCCGCAGCCGGTCGCTCTCACGTGTTTATTTTTTAAAATATTGTGATAGATCGCGGCTATTCGACTGAGCTGACGAGTAAGGGCGATTTGTCTGATTTTGGTAAGTAACATCAATGTATCCCTTTTTTTTAAAACGCTTGACTGGCTGTCAGTTGAAATGAAGGCACAGTACTTATTTATTTATTTGCGTTATTATAATAAAATGTATTTTGCATTAAGTCGTATCAAAATGTTTATGCACAACACAATTTTTGGTAGGTATTTACCAACCGTGTAGGTATTAATAACGAACAAACAACATAATAATATTTTTATTCTTGTTAAAGTGCGTTACGATAGTTTACTTATATTCCTTTTACTTCCATTATACAAAATAAATTACATTTTAAAAGACCCCATAAAGGTGATTTCATGTAAATTTTGCTAGGAAAAAGAGATACCAACCTTTTGTTTTAAAACGATTTTGAATTAATTAGGTCTGTATGTTTATTTCTTTACCATAATATGTTGATAGAATCCATTCAAACTAGCTACAACTGCAGCACAACGCATTTAGTTTTTTAAACCTAAATAGGTAGGTACCTGGTTTGGTAGAGTCATGTAGAGTACTAAAGATCATAGCCGTGTGGAATAAGTCTATTAATTTACTATAGATATTGAAGTCCTAAGGTACAGATGATTTATAAAGGTTCAAAAATAATATAAAACTTTTTTTCCCCGTTTTTATTTAACGTTCACCCGGTATTTGAGAACGTATTATAGATATTTCTAAGAGGTCAAATGAGAAATATATTGCGCATTTCTACAGGTACCTACTCCATAGTAAACGCTCAGTTGGTCTCCAGTGGGATATTAGACCACAAACCTAATTTAGGAAAATACTACGCTCCTTAAGCATTTTTGTAGCAAATTATGGTCGCTTTGGTTCAGCGGTTAACAGTTAAAAAGTGCCCAAAATTTTCTAATTTCGTTGACAATGTGGGCCATTGATGACAAGATATTCACTAGGGGGTATTGATGGGTATCAATTTAATTCGTATTACTTATTTCGTTAGTAGCTACATAGGTACCTATCACTCGAGTGGTCTATTCGAGATGTCGTATTCTACACGACGTAGGTAGGTGAGTACCTACATGATACTGGACTTAGTGCGTCATCGCATTGTTTAGCTCGCCGTTCGTTCATTGTAAAGTAAATTATCTCTAGAAAAAACATCACGGATAACGTTTAAAACTCCTCTTTGTTGGCCTACATGACTTCGTACTAAGCCAACTAGCATAGGAAATAGGTTTAACAACGATTTGCGGTTAGGGTAAGTCGACACTAAACTAATTTAGGGGCCTTTAACGATATACGAAGTTCGCCCAACATTTACCGGTAAGCCGGTTAAGAGACTCAAGGGCCTTATGGCCTATATTATTCAGTTCACCTGCGCAGTAGGGCAGGTAATCCTGTTAGGTGACCGTGACACGTTGCCGGCTTCTGTGCGAGGCATTTAGTAGCTCGCATCCGTCCACGCCATGCGCGACGACGGACCCCGTAAAACAGCACCATCCATACAGGAGAAACTGGCCATCTACGAAAACGGTATTCAAATCAGTGAGCATTCATCAAAGTTTCCATAGTGTCACCTTTCCACGTCATATCCTAATTAGGGTCTGTGTTTACGATTGAAAGTACGGTAACCTGACACTTTAATTATGGTATTGCGTTTTCAATCGAGCAGCGGTGTTTCAACATGGCTCGTTGTCATTTGGCACACGTACTAATAGCTCGGTATAAACAAAAGCACTTGTTCAACGCTTTCACACTGCGTGATTACGATATCCGATCGCGGTGACATACTGCGCGAGAGTCTCAGCTCGGTTCAGGTCACCTGATATCCTTTGTTATGTCAGGCTTTACTAAACTCTTGTTTGCATGGTCTATAAATGCTTAAAAGGCTTTTTGCAAAATATCTGGTAAAGTAACTTTCCGCATTGTCTTAATCGTCAAAGTGTCTCATTTAAGTCATTTTGTCTCATTCAGATAATGTCTTGGAACAGTTTCCATCCATTGCAATACCAACCGAATTAGCATTTGCCGCAAGCCAGAAATTAATTTGGTTTCGTAGCAATATGTGGTAATGATAATGATAAATGTAGCGCTTACACCATTCCGGTAAACGTAGCCGCATCCCATTAGTTGCCTGATAATAATAATGAATTACTAACTGTTCGAGGCGTAAATATTTTGTATTCGAAGTATGACGGGCACTTAGTCCCCGGTCGCCGGTGTCGCGGACAAGCTTTGTTGTTTCTGTATAACGATGTGTTGTTCTCATTCGCATATGAATATAAAGAATATGAGGCTCAATTGTGAGGGGATACAAAGCGAGTCTTGTGTCGGTTATCTTTCAGTAACTAAGTACTTGAATTGTTTATCTCAATAACAGAGAGATTGAAGTAACTTGCGCAATCGATGCACCGGCACGCTAACAGTAAGGTGTTAGATATATAACTTGTTGATAAGCCTAAAGAATCGAAAATAGTGTAAAACACAAATACTAATAATAAATTGTGCGGCAAAATTCTGGGTTAAACGGTTCTGAACTCATTCAACTGTATCAGACTCACACGCGTCGACTTCTGACGGCTTCCGTTTTGCCATTTACGTCATGGAATCCTAATTATGATACACGGACACGAGGCAAATGTAGAAAATAGTGCAAAAATTAAAGATTCAAAATCTGCGCTGAAGTCACTACACAACTACACAATTGCATTATATATTATACCTACCAAAGAGATTGCGCCAACGTTGTGTATCTCGTGTAAAGTAATTTAATCATACATTCGTTAGTGCTTCTTATATAGAGTGGAATGATGGGTCACTTGCCACTATGCGGAAGCTCTACATTTATCTTTTTTGTGCATCGCGTTGTGGACAAAACAGAGGTGCATTACGTATGCAGTGCAGCTCGTGGCATTTGGCACGGGAGCCGGACAAAGGGGACTGGGATCGCAGGATAAGCTGCCAGCGCCATGGGTGGCGAGCCTTTCTAGCCAAACATAGCGCTACCTATAACATGTACTCTGAGCTATGAATATATATGACTCCCAGTTATGGATATGCGTGCACTTTCTTCACTAATAGAGCTATCAATAAATTTAGAGGGTCGGTAAAATGCGGAGCGCCTCGTCCTTTTTATTGCTTTTAACGCAATAAAGTGAGTGAAAGCAGACCTTTTCTTTACCAATCAACTTCAACGAGTATATAGCTACTTTAGCAGTTTTATTTAGGACGGAATCAAGTGAGAAATGTAGACAGAGTTCCGAATCATAGCATCGTAGGTGACTAGATATTAGTATTTAATTCTGTTGCAGCCGCTGCAGGAAGTATCTTTACCATTTCATTAAATTAATAATTACCAACACCTTTGTTATCTACTATAACACCTCATCTAGTTAGACCAGCATTTCCCAAACTATGGGTCTATGCACGGGTGAGTCGTAAGCGTAAGCGATTATCGGGGTAGTAACATCAACGTCAGGTCTCAAACAAAGTAACTTTTTTTAGATTACTACTGTCCTGTCTTTATAATGTATTCTTGTGTTTTCACCAGTAGCTCGGTCGTACTATTAATTAACAGCCAGCTTGGGTGAAACATTACACGTAAATTGTTTACCCGTGAGTTCTCACTTATTATTAGCCGATAGAGGAAGTAGGCCGGTTTCAGGAATATCTCGAAATATACGATTGTTTGATTTGTTGCGTTCTGCCACTGCGGGGTACAAACAATATCATACTCCGCTTACAAAGTCAAGTCCACAAGTACCAAGCAATAGTTGGTTATAGCTACTGATTCGTCTTTTGTTACACTTACTCGAGCAATAAGTACCTATAACATTTACATCATGCTATTTTCATCAGGAGTAAATTATGCTCGTGTAATGAATTCGACTTCGCCATTTATATTCACGATTTGCTATATAAAAATCTAACCCAATCATAATTGTATCTAGTAAAATTCATGATGAGAATTTATAATTCATATATGCATTGAAAGTGTATTTGGTAATTTAAATAAATGAACACGCGTTCGTTAATGTAACATGTAACTGACAGAAAGGGTTGAAAATGCACTTTGTCTCGCATTGTATAATTTGCAATGCATGAGTCGTTGCGCATATTAATTATGAAGAAAAACTTGCATCAGTTTTTAATAAATCTATACATATAATAAAGCTGAAGAGGGTCGAAAGTCTGTACATGGAAGATATTTAAAAAAAAATAAGCTGGGGATACTTAGAATCGATAACAGAACACGTTCCAACAGTTTTTAGAATTTTTGTCTGTTTATCTGTTTGTCTGTATATTTGTGCGCGCGTCACGTGAAAACGGCTGAACGGATTTCGTTGGAAACTTTACTAATCTGTTGAGAAAATCACCGGCCAGCTTAATAGGATAGGCTACTTTTTATCCCGGAAAATTGCATAGGTCTCGCAGGATAGCGATAAACATGTCGAAAATAGCAGCTGCCTAGAATCGCAACGTATATAAATATTGCTTCAGTGTCAGAGGTGCACTAAGGAGGAATTTTCAAAATTCCCACGGGATTTAATATCGCTTATTATAAAAAAAATAAATTAAATGTCAGAATAGAGTAGTTAAGTGCCTGTTCAACTATGCATAGCAATATGTGACTTTTGTCAATAAATGAAGTTACGCGGACGAAGTCTCGGGCAAAAGCTAGTCCTTAATAAAATTAGTAGTAGAAAGTATTTGGACGCTCAAAATCACTAATAACAGCTTGGAAAATAAGTCCAGTTACCTCCTCTCTCATCCAATTAACAGATTAGCTAAGATCATAGATCATAGGTATGCATTTTGAAATCTCCGTTAGTTTGCACGAAGGAAAGTTAAATGCATTAGAGGAGACGATATATCCGCAAATGACATCTTCTTATGAAAGTGCGGAATTGTCTTACGACACGGCCATTACGCGTTTGTCGGCATTTTCAACGAGAGCGAAACGAACCAGTTATATTAGAAAAACACTATTATGTTCACAGATTATGTTTTAGTCATTCGACATAATATAACTCATTGAAAGAATGGCAGGCAGTTCGAAATGAAAATGCAGAACATCATGTTTTGCTGTTGTTTTTCCTCGTAGTTAATGGATTTTCTTCCGACTACTTGGATGTTATTAGCTTTTATGTTTCGTATTTTTGTCTGGCTTTTATTCCTTACTAGCTGTTGCCAGCGACTTCGTCTGCAAAGAATTCGTTTATCGCTATCCCGCGGGAACTACGCAATAGGATAAAAATTTATAAAAAGGAGCCTTTGTGCTATTCCAGACTTTTCTCTATCTATTTGCCGAATTTCATCCAGATCCGTTGGGCCGTTCTGGCGTGATTGAGTAACAAACAAATATCCATCCATCCATCCATCCATCTAATGAATAGAGCCAATGGTAGAGATGGGTAGATAGATATCGCCTGTGTAAAGAGAACTCTACGTCTAATTAATGCTTCTATCTGTACCAGAATTGCAAACACTATAAAAACCAACGTCATTGGGCGCTTTGAAAGGGAAAGTGCAATCAAGTGCTGCATCGAGCTTTGATCCGCCTGGATTCGAGAGAAAACTAGGAGTTAGAACGTGTCGCGTGTCGCCAGAGACTTAACACCACATTCAATATAACAGTACCGTTAGTGTTAGGTCTAGCCTTTCCGCTCATACAGCATATTTTAGAACGAGACAGTTAGTAAACCTTCATTGTCTGTGTTAGTGTTGGTCTGGCTAGCTATAGGTTAAGCATGTCGCTGTGTTACAGGGCAGTCTAGGTGCCTACTTTTTCCATGACGCAAAAGTTGTCTCCTTGTTATTATAAGAAGAGTCAGCAGAGAGTATTGTACTTGTACGTGCCTAGTCGTAGCTATATTTCTAAAATCTCCAAGCCAGCAGCAACAGTTTTAAACATAATGCCCGGCACTTCGCCGAGTAAGGTACACTCAACAAACACTTACATAATTTCAAGTGCGTTTTTCCGACACGAGGCAGTCCTTGAGCACGATTTTTCGGCCGAGTGGTAGCTTGAAAAGTATTTCAGTGCATCCGGCGAAGGAAATGTGTTAACAGAAATGTAACCGAGGTATGGGAACGGTTAATAGTCTTATTAGTGTTTTCTACGAAGTTGTTTTTGCCGGCGACGAAGAAACAATGACTGTGTTCGTGGAGAAGCTATTCGTGTTTAAAGTTAAAGTCTTGCAGCAGCAAGAAATCTCTATTGATCTGTCGCCTATCGACAAGTTTCGAACACGAGATGTTAAGTGCCCTTTTTAGGTATAGGCAAACTTTGTAGTATTATTTAGTAGTGTTAGCCTTCCTCTATTAAGGCAGCGAATGAGTCCAGTAAAAATAAATAAAAAAAGTTTAAATAATAACATGTACGGTTCTAAAGTTGTCTCTGTCTATTTGTACTAGTATGTTTATTTGTTTAGTTTCGTATCATCAAAAATTACGTATGTTTATTATGCGAGTTGGGCGGGCGGATTGCGCGAGCTGGGCAAGTAGGGCGAGACGCGAAAAGCTCCGTCTGCGGGGTCAACGCCCTGCGAGCCCTGCCCGTGAACGCACCACCAAAGGGATGCCCGCAACTATTGTTATCGATATTGTTTGTACAACGTCGATAATGAGATTGGAACGCCAAAGAGATCGCTTTTCATTTGTTTTGTTTATGTTGCGGCTGCCGGTGCAACAGTAGGTGTGGAATGTTTTGTTTGGATGACTGGTTTTATAGAACATGTTGTTGTATCATTTTGGTAGGCTAAATAAAAATATAGCTGTATGTTGTTATCACTGAATGCTGACATGTCGGTATACATTTCTGCCTATTGTTATCATTACGAATTACGTACACATGATTTGTAAGTAAATACTTGTAGCAGTCTTATTACTTTTTAATATAAGTAACCGATTGAATATCTTATTAGGGTACACGAGTCACAGCCACAGCAGAGTGGGTACTTGAACTAAACAAATTTTTCAACAGTGACTCATGCCAGGGAAATCTACTGACATACTTAACAATGCGTCGTAATAACTGACAACTATTTTTTAATTCGATATACATGCCTCCCCTGCCGCGTCACGCGACGGAAAACCACCCCGGAACGACGCCGGCACAAACTACGTGCAGGGTAGCTGAATTACGCGCGCTCGGTTAACTACAACTTACACCCCATGATAGTAGGAACAACGAGACTCTTGCTAGACAAGAACACCTGTGTAACCATAAGGAATCCAAGGACGTAGTATCGATAGCGGCACGTTACTAATAACTTAATCCCATTACTCGCGAAATGCATGAACACCATCAAATTAATGAAAATGGCGTTAGCATCGAATGCCCCAAATTTGGTTCTTGCATAAGTTGCTCAATTTTCTTAATTGATACTTGAATTTTTTATGAGTGTTGAGACTATTTCGTAAAGGATTCGTCAAGGCGACTCTTATTCCGTGTCGGTGATAATACAAAATACGAGTATGTTTATTTGATAAGATAGTGTAGACAAGTATCTTCAGTGGCCGTTATGTACTTTATGTATAGTCAAAGTAGAGCGAGTACAATATTAAAAACGTCAACCGCACGTGATAATTTCATGCAAGATGACTGATTATTCATAAATAGTTAACCTCGATTTTATGTCCATTCTTTTCAAAGAATTGAATGAATCAACGCCCTGGCTGGATTCGTGAGGAAATTCTCGTGAACACGTAATATCCTACACATACGCATTCAAAGTCATCAATCACTCATAATTTTATGAATCAAACTTGAAATTTTACGAAGTTATCAAAAGACACAAGTGAGAAAGAACATTTATCGAATTTATGAAGTCCAAATTTACCATCAAAGAACCCCTCAAGCATAAAAATATAGGCGTCCAAAATAGCTAGAACATAATTCCACATGGCATTTCGTGGTCAGCTCCTATTTTGAAGCGCGGTTGGTGTTCATAAACATTGTTTATGCATCTAGGTGTGCTACGTGCGTATAAGTCAGTATAAGTATAGGCGGTGTCTGTCGCCGACACCATGTTTGAACACAATATTGGGGTCGCAGGCTGCCACCGACTCGTAGGCCTCGTCAAACCTTACTGATTGGCAAGTAAAACTAGTCCTAGTAAACCATTAACTATAAATCCATTGGAATACACAATGATGTAGGATTTTTCTCGGTACTTATTAGTAAACGTACCGAGATAAATATAATGACTAGCTGGCATATCAGTTACGAACCATGAAAAAGATAAAGTAATTATTCTAATCCATGTATTTGAGCATGAGGTTGGAATGTGATTAAAAAAAATTGTGCCAATAAATTTACATTTTAGTTCGTTATCGTGCATACTTTAGGCTGATAAGGCCCGAATCGTTACGACGATCTTATTTGTGCTCGTAATGCTCGTTTACTGTAAGCATGCCGACATAATCTCCTATTCCAAATTAATCCGTTCAGTGTTATGCAAATGACGTGTCCGAAGGGGTCATTATATTCTTTATTTATTGCCCCGCACATGGCAATCACGAGCTTGATAATTTTTCAAGCGTACGGCTATCTTTTGGACTAATAGTGGCCGGGCATCAAATGGGGACGTCCCCTTAAGCGTCCGCAACCCTTTCCTAGTCACACCCCAGTTGTTTCCAAACACTCGACTCGCTACACTATGATCTATACTGACTATCACTATTCAATGATACGTTTATTTTATTTTAGTATAAACGTAGTTTATTTATTTATTTAAATAACCAAAACCCGTATGTTAAACAAGTCCACAAAACAAACCAACTTTGTTTGTCCGTGGACCCGCATCATTGGGCTTCTAATGTTCCTAATGTCTCTCACTCTACAAATTGGAGCTAAGAAACATGACCTAAATAGTAAAGCTGGTTATTCATTAATTTAAAACAATGAACTTTTATTAGTTCCATTGGGCCTATTAGCTCGGCAAGTGCAGCCTTTCTCAATGCATTTGGTCGAATTAGTTGACCTCTGTAGGGGCCCACGGGAAAAATGTCGTATCGAAATCATAACTGTCATCATGTTAACTGATTCGTGTACGCCCGCATGAGGAAGTTGCTTATTGATTGAGCGGCTGCATCCACGGGGGATTCGTTCTAACGCTGATTGCGCACGTCATCACTTGTGCCAAGTCGTCACTATGGACATATCAATAGCTGCTCTCCGTTTCACTGTCTATATGTTTCTCATTTGTTATTTCCATACCAAACGTAGTGCTTCCTAAGTGTTCCCTATCCATTTATAAGTTATGAGCAATAAACATCCGACCCCAACACGCACGTGTCTTGGGAATCATAATCTGAAGCAATAATTCCTCTTGTAACCATTTTCCTGGTCAAGATATAAACTCAACGCTTTATTGTCTAATGATCACGCCTGTTTCGAAATATTTATAACTCTGGATTTAGATTGAAGTGTATTGGTGAAATATATTTACCCTACACAACTTTATGCAGTGGAAAAAGTTGACACTGTTGCAATTATCGTATATCATTAATTCAGTTTCGATTCTTCTGTATCAAATATATTTTAACTCAATGTTTAGTATTATCGTGCCTGTTATACTATACGTATCAATTAGGCGGGTTACATTGTGAAACCCAATAATTGTGCCTGCGTTGCGTAAATCGGAACATAAATCCCACTCGTTATTGTTGATTGCCACAGACAGATAGAGCAATTCAATTAGCACAGTTTTATTATTGGGCATTGAGATTTAGTACAGCCGGCCATTCTTTATGGCCGGATTCTTTTCATACAGTCACGGAAAGTCCTTCGGGACCATAAGCAGTGCTGTATGAATTCATTTTAGTCGCCTTCTGTTTCTGTCTTTCGTGACATGTTAATTATTTTGCCTAGTGATGGCTCCTATCTTAAAAGATATGGCGGTTTCACACAGCTACATATTTGCTACGGTATGCATAGCTTGATGGTAGAGCCGTAATTTATTCAATAGTCGTAACTGTTGTTTTACCAAAATAAAAAACCAAGCGCAAAACGTAGTTAACGTGTGACAATGTAAAATTTTTAGTTCTTCGGTTTCTATTATGTAAAAGATAAAACAAGATCGATTTAAATGCTTTTTACGTAAAAGGTTTATTGAGTCGATGATAGAAAGGGTTGCTAGAGATAAATCTGGCTCAGACAGGGTAATGGACGCCTAATCCATCCTTTGTGTTTAGAGACGGACATCGAGTGATGGCTTTTGTTATGATTTTAATTTGAGCGACCCCTTTGCTTTTAGTGTTTATGAATAGTATGTCAGCAACAACTTGTCCCAATTCTTGACAATATTTGATAACAAAATAGCAATATTTTATGATAATGGGTTCTTCAAAGCATTTATTTTCAAATACTTATGCGATGCGAGTTTGCTTTAAGGTGTTTATTAATACTGAATACGTGATCAATCTTCATCCTACTGTTTTGTTAAGTAAACAGTCTCTGTACCTGTTCAGGAAAGATCATTACTGTTAAAACAATGGACTTTGCAAATGAATCCATTGTTTACTTTTTGTTGTTGCGTAGCTATATTGTTTTCATCTACTATTTTAGTAGGTACTCAGTTACTAAATGATTTGAAAATACTGTTGGTCGGTTGATAACTTATACGAGTACTTAAAATCAAAATGTATAAATGTAATGTAGATCCAGAAATTAGGTTGTGCAATAAAAAGAAGGCTAGAGCTTGAGCGGATTCCACATTTTTTTGAATAGAGCCTACCTACGTCATAAGAACCGGCTTCACAGAGAAGCTGCGAGAAAAACTTGTAGGCAAAGTATTCAAAGGCAACCCATCTTAAAGAGAGCCGAGTGCCATACACTTCTGTTTCTATTTGAACATTTCTCCCTCGCCTCGAATAGACGGAGGGAACGTGCTGAACGTGGGAAGCAAAAACTAATAATTAAAAGCCTAATTGAATGTTCCCAAGGTGACGAAGTAGAAGCTTAGCGTTGGCGGAATACCTATTTTCGTAGCTAAGCTACGTTTCCGCGATTAACTCGCTAGATTTAACATGGCAGCCTTCAGACTCGGTATGACGTCAATTGTTTCAGCAAACGAGCCTCAAACCGACCTTGCCCAGGTAATATAGCGGGATGGACTGCTAAAAATACTCATAGGTCAGGGGTCAGACGATTGGCATCGATTTTACAAATTAACTACTGAATGCAAAACTTCAATTCGCGATGGTACTGAATTATTCACAACTATTTCCAAAGGTTTCTGTAAACGCAATCGGACGGTGATATATTAACTTTCGTATCCCGTCTATCCCGATATTATTAAAAGATGGATTTTCTTTTTGAAAATTATTTTCTACTGTTATCTGAAGTTTATGCTGTCAAAAGGTTAAAGATTACTAATGTGACCGAGGCGCCTCTCTTATCTCTTAAAGATTATATTTAATGACTTACAAACTCTTTAATCCATATATCTGTGTTGATAAGAGTTTAGTACCTACGAAAAGATAAACAGTAAGAACTTGGACACAAAATATTTGTTTTTCCTGTAAAAATTCGCTCTCAAAAAGTACGGGGCTCCTGTCTTTGTTGGTCTGTCCGAGGTCTGTCCTGTTTTTGTTTTTGTCCTTTGTCCCTTTGTAGGAAGGTTGTCACAGTGAAACGATTGCTGTTATATGTTTACAAACACGTTGCTAGGGACTGGCAATATTATTATGATGTTCCAATGGTGACTCTGCATAGTGGGCGACCGATCACTCACTGATGCAGATCGAACTTTTTCCCGCATCAGGGACGAAGGACCTTGAAAGGGAATTTACCCTGAGTACGCACGCGACGCTGCGACCTTCACAGGCGGTTGGTTCAATAAACGGACCCAGTGCGTACCTTATCCTTTCAAGGGCGCTCCTTCAGACTGTATACACACAAATAAGGAGCTTTATCGACTTTCTGTTAAGTCCCGCTTAAACTTAATAATAGCTCCTACTTAGCAGCTTAATGATACGTGTAGCTAAAAGCCGTAAAACAGAGACTGCAAGCATGGTTATAATCCGTATTAACATTATCCCATTATAAGACGGCGCCTTGTGGTGATTAAGTGAAAATTTGCTTTTATTGCTTTAAATATTTAGTTTCCCCGCAAGCAGTTAGCGTTAACACCGTTCTAGGGGTAATTTCGCAGGTACTGGCAACATCCGGTATGTGCATTGGCCGTATCAGTGTACAATATTTCCTGGATTATGGCCAATTGGCCACATTTGTGGTTCGTGTGAATGTCGCTACTAATCGGATCATGTAATAACTACACACGCTAATGAGTTGTTGAACACTTGAGTAGGTCAATTTATTTTACAAATGTTATATAAATTTAATTATTTATGATAGAGGTAGTTGAAAGCTTTGTGTAATTAGTCGGTATGTAAAATGACGCCGCTTTACGAAGTTATTCAAGATTATTAGTTTCCTTTTTAGGGTTCCGTACCCAAAGGGTAAAAACGGGACCCTATTACTAAGACTTCGCTGTCCGTCCGTCCGTCCGTCCGTCTGTCACCAGGCTGTATCTCAAGAACAGTAATAGCTAGACAGCTGAAATTTTCCCAGATTGTGTATTTCTGTTGCCGTTATAGAACAACAAATACTAAAAACAAAGTAATAATAATAATTAAGGGGGCTCCCATACAAAAAACGTGCTATTTTAGGCCTTTTTCATGGCTACTACTCTACTCACCGAGCTAAATCTACTACTCGCCGAGCTAAATCTCAAGAACCGTAATAGCTAGACAGTTGACATTTGCACACATTATTTATTTTTATTGTGGCTACAACAACAAATACTAAAATCAAAATAATAATAATAATAATTAAGGGGGGCTCCCATACAACAGAGTAGTTGTTGGCGTTTTTTGCTGTAGCTCATGAACCGTACCGTAATAGCAAGGAGGTTAAAAGATTCACAGATATTGTATTTTTATTGCCACAATAATAACAAATACTAAAAATAAAATAAAAATAATATTTAAGGGGGACTTCCATAACACAAAAGTATTTTTTGTACCGTATTTTGCTCGATATTAATAATGGCTACACGTAGCGTAGACGCTAGAAATAATTACAAATTATTATGGTTATTTCTGGTACGGAACACGGAACCCTTCGTGCGCGAGTCCGACTCGCACTTGGCCGGTTTTAATTTAGATTAACCCCCTTATCGATAAATGCTTGTTTGACCTTTCTTACTTTGACGTTTTAATTGAATTTTTTTAATTATTATCATATATCTCTTTTTTACAGAAAAAGCTCCCTTTTTAGCATGAAACTCATTTATTTTCATTACAACTTTTACACTACACTGTCCTCATGGAGACCCGTTTGTATGAGCTTACTGACGTTTTTATCTTTAGTCATTATAGTCATAATCATATACTTTGACTTCGTAAGCACATAAATCAAGTCGTACACAATTTTAAGCCGACTTCATCATCGCCATTAGATAAGGTAGAGCCACTCATAAAAGACATGGTATTAGACAAGCCGTGCACGTACGGGTATTCAACAGTTTTTCTGTACTGGCGTCGCATGCGCATGACATAACATAACTTCCAAAACACGCTTATGGCCGGGTCATCGTGGCGGTAAACTGCGACAAAAGAAACCTATGCACGTAACTTACTGAGACTACCTCGGAAGTTTGTGGGTCATGAGTCTTTTCGAAGTTTGAAAAATTGGAAATAGGGTATTTTGACATACTTTCTTTGTATTCTAACTTACTTCTTACTTTTGCGTTTGTACGTTTGTTTGTTTAATTGTTTTCTTTAAATCTTGCATGTTGACCAGTAGGTCAAATTAAAAGGTCAGGAGAGTGTCCTTTTGTCGGAATAAATTGAAATTCGGTACAGTTCACACTTCATGTGTGTAGACGATTGTAAGGATAGTTTAACTATATTTCATTACAATGTACTGAATGTGGAAAATCTGGAGGATTTTTTTCCAACTAAGTGGGTATCGCTACTATGTTGACCCATAGGACCTATAAGTTCGTGTTCCTTGAACAGAGATACCTAAGTACATAAAAAATACATTTACTCCCTTTATATAAGTAGTATGCGTTGTTGATTTTTTGGGTCACAAACATTTAAATCAAGTAATCCAAGTAGAAATCCCTAATTATAACGTTTACAAATAATTTAAACCAAGTAGAATATAAGTTCAATATGATATACCATAAACCATTTGGAAAACAAAGTTTTTTTTCTGCAAATTGTGACAAGATAGTGCTCATTAGTATTCATTATGTAAATTTATGTTATGTCATACATTAGATGTGAGCTTAAGTTTGACCCGCTTCGCTAGATTAAGGCTACTGTATCTATTATACAGAATTATAATATAGATACATTAAGTTCGTTGATCTTTAACATATTTGTAGCATGACGGGATAAAAGACTTCGGGTAATGAAACATCTATTTGAATAGTATTTAGCTCATTTTGATCATGACAAAACATCTTAGAGTCATTAAATAAGCAGGTGCATATAAGGAATAACTTTTAACAATTTTAATTTCTGCCACTCACAATCGTTACGAGGCAACGAGCTAAGTACCTACAACTTTAAACTTGGCGCACGCCGCCGCCACTGCGAGCTCGTGAACAAAATGAATTTTAAAAGTTCATAACTCCGTTTCCGTTTATCTAAAGTGCCAGGAATGAGGCCGTGGTTGCCACGATAACGAGCAGGAAGAGTGCTGAAACACAATCACAGCTCTACACTGCAGGGTTGCTATTGTGCTCCCGTGGACGACTCACTGTGTAATGTAGAGATATTTCCTGGCTGCGAGGCGAGGGAGCGAGGCCTCGGCACACTTATTAACCTCAGTTTACGGGAACCCGCAATCAGAGACGAAACAAACGAACGAGGTCACCCCAAAACAAACCTATTTCCAGGTTGCCAATAACGCTGCTACAACTCATGTTACGCAACTAACAGAAGCCCGATGAACTGCAGAAATGCTTACCATGCATTTGCGTAAAGCAACCTAATGGATCTCTACTTGTATTTTGGTCAAACGCCAAGTTTATCTTTGCAAAGATCCTTTTAGAGTGGCACATATTATTAAGTCCGAGACATGTATAAAATGTATTAAGAGATGATGTCATTCTACATATATTATTGGCGAATGACCTCAGTACAGGTCTTACCTTTAAAGTCCTGATGTATATTTCAAATATTTTGAATTAATCCCACGTGACGGTGAATACTAAAATACTTTAGTGTCCACGCTTTGGACACTAAAATTATTTACTTTATTATATTATGCATAATAATCAGTTTAAACTTCGTTATTACGAAACTTACTCCTGCCTACATGTGCCTTTCTATGTCTTATAATTGTTACATTAAATTGCTTTATTCGCAATTTGTTCGCAGTTACCGACAACGAAAATTGTTATTTCATTCGCTTGGTTAACGAATTCGAATAAACATGCTCAATATGTAAACGCCCCAATTTTGTTCGTTTATTTTACTTTAAAAAGAGAACGCGTCGTACACTTATCACGTCAGTCCATATATTTTAGAAACATTATCTAATCAAACATTTTGTACTTCCAGTTGTATCGAGGAGCGCGTTGATCGCGTCCGGCAGCGTGGGCCTGGTACCCACGCTGGTCTCCGAGGCAGTCCTGGGAGCCGACGAGATGGTGCAGGAGGGAGAGGGGGCAGCGGCCCTCATCGCCCCCCGACGGCTGCCTAACCCCTGCTTGGACAGCCCTCAGCGCATGGACTTGCATCGGGAACTGCTCTTCAATCAGAAAATGTAAGTGGTAAAAATAAAAAAAGACATTTATTCAACAGTTTGTCTACATTAAGGTACAGTTTCAAAAATGATTTAAGAACGTGAGGTTTGCGCTGCGGTATCATGCCTTCACTGGTTGCTCAACCTCTGTATGGATACGACAGTTCACAGTGCCATGGATTTGCATCGGGAACTATCTGAGCAAGAGAAGAGAATGTTAGTGTCTTTGATAAATTGACAATATTTCAAATATCTTTATATTCATAAATCAAAAACCATTTCGAGAAAAACACTTGTAGAACACAAGAAAATTATTTTTGGATTTTTTCGTGCAGTATTTTTTGGAAAAATGAGCAAAATATGTAAAACGGGAAATGACGTCCAGCGGCCGGTCCAATACTGCCATTATAAAAAACCTTGTCTTCCGGGTTTCCCTTTGACATTTACAGCTTTCACAACACGACACTACTGAAAGCTGACGGTTAATTCATTCGCACACCGCTTTGGCTTTGTTGCCGTCGGGAACACTAGATAACTGTTTGCCGGGCAATAATGATAATGTTTTTGCAAGTTTTCATTTAAATTCATATTTTTTGTGAAATATTTTGTTTGAGTTTGTCAGCTCGTTTTGACGTTCATCGACAGTGACAACTGCATTCACTGTCAAAGTATTTAAGCACAGGTTTTGGCGGTCAATTAATGTAATTATATCAACGTTTTTTTAAGTGTACGAAACAAAGCAGTGACGTCATTTCGCTAATACTTGACGTTTGTTACTTACGTCCTTTCTGCTTGAGCAACGATTTAAATGGATTTTTCGACGAAAATAAAAGATTTTCACGAATATAAAAAAACATGGGTGTCTTAAATTTGTGCGCTCTTTCCAGCCAGATAATAAAAAGGAGCTCTTAAAAAATTGAAATATTGTCAATTATGTTAGTGTCGTAAAAAGTATTAACTGTTTAGATCGCACGCCACTTTTTCTATCGCATATGCACATTATGCACTGCCTCTTTGTACCTCATACAATAATGTTTGTGAGAAAGAAATGGGAACCTAAATGCCATTGTAATTTCGAGGGCGTAAATCCATGTACCATATTATGTCTTGAGGATATTTACGTGCGAATTTTTTGAAACTTAACAAGTACCTAGCTATTTTTAGTTGAATTTTGTTCATTTTAGAGTTGTTTTAAATAGTGAGAATGACTAACCAAACAGTTTTTTTTTCTGCTAAATATATATATTCTACTATGCATTGATTACGTGTATTTGTGAATATACTGACAATACCAAGAACTGCTGTGGTATCTATTTAGGTGCGTTAAAAACTATAGACATGAATCACTGGACATGACAATAATAACCGTAATCTATCGTCAGAAACGTGTTGATAATATTTATAAACGTACTTATTAGTACGAAATTTACATAGTTTCATGGAATGCTCTCTGTTGATGGCTTTTATAAATAAAATAAATATTTTATCATTACATTTTTGCGAAAATTATTATAACCGTCACGAATGCATTGTTTCGATGTTGTTTCTTTCTTATTTCAGCCTCGTCGATGTCGGGACACGTATATTGCCTTCCTTTAAGAAATTCAAGCACTTTCTTTGATAAGGCCTTTCATTGTTCGAAGGGCCCTTCTGGGAAGCACTTTGCACCTTCCACTCAATACGCTTTGTGCAGAACTGACAAGTCGGGCTTCTCATTTTTGCGTATATGTAACAAATCTCACGTTGAATGTGTACATATTTTGCAATATTTAAATTCGCATAAAAATATAATTATGAAAGTAAGAAGCACTATTCAAATTCAAATCTATCTCACGAAGTGATAAGTGTTTTATGGATACCATGTCATATCAAAGCAAATAATATATGCGCATAAATCATCCTTAATATGTCTGAATTATTAAGCAAATAAAAAATCATTTAAATAACTTTGGTCCCAATTGTCTTTATGACTGTATGTCGTCATTACGTAGCGTTGAGTATATTATCCAACTACTCAAATATTATCAACATTATCTACGGCATTATACAAATTAGCTTAAGATTAAACAGCTGCTTGATTTTTCCAAATTTCGTCATTGATAAGCAGCACACCAAACACAAGTACCATTAGTGTTCTAACATGTTCAACGGAGTTATTTGAACAATAAGTATCGGCGCCCAAATTCTTTTATACTCTGGGAATAGAAGTCGGGTGCACTTTTTGTGAGCATTCCGGGCTCGAGTAGCCGACAGGGTACTAATGAAAGCTGGGAATGACGTAAAAAGTAACTCTGATATTGATTCTATTATCTGGTATTCTGGCCTTTTTCATTTTGGTACACAGATACACAAAACTTCGCTATGGATGTGAATGAGCATTGCGCTGCACATGTGGGCTTTTGCTAAGACTGAATGTGTTCGAATTCTTAGAGCACAGGTGCACAACATCCTGCCCCGTCTTGTGAACTCGCTATAATTACTGAACATCTGTCGCCTTAACCACAATGCTCATAAAATAAATTGAGTTTTATTTCAATTTATTTACCCGCTGCGGGCACTTGCCGTTAAACGTTTCGTAAATATTATTCGTATCCATCAAAATGCCAATAACTGCTTAACTTGGTTGTTCAGTAGCTGAGCAATATATTATTTTATTCTATATTCCATAAATGTTTAGCGCACGTTATGTCACATTCTCTTTGCAACACAGTGTTTCGCAATTTCTACATACGCGGTGTTGCTTAAGTATTACACCAATATTCCCGGGGTAAAGAATCGAAAACTAAAAACGTGTGAGTCATTCCAATAACTCAACGCGAGCCTAATGAATTTTATCGTAAACAAGTGTACAGTAAATTACCACAGTTTTGAATTACAGCCCTGTTATTCATACACAAGGTCGGGATTTGTTTATATTTATCAAACCATTGATTGAACAGGATGCGTATACTTAATCAAATCAACATAAATTTTACGAGGAAAATGATTATGAACTAAAATTTCATTACCTACCTACGTAAAGATGGCAGTGAAATCTTGAACAGCGATTCTATTAAGCAGCAAAGCGTTTGGAGTGTTACTTGTTGATTCAGTCAATTTCCCGATGACTGTGCCGTCGCCGCTGCTGGTCGCCGGTCTGTTATTTCCGCGCCGCCCGACGGAAGGAAGCAATTCCCAGCTAGCTAACGGGAGTGCAATTCTATACGTAGCCGCTGCACAGAGGCAAACACTGCAGTTATATAGGACATTCTCACCGCAGATTCGCATCGCTGCAACTGCGACGCCTTGCGTAGCTAAAGAACTGTACGATCTACGATGACCTAATAGCAACTGAAATTGGCAAATTTTTCCTTAGAGTTTCACTTTGAGGAAAACAAAACGAGACATTATTCATGAAAATGATGCGGCGTTAAAATGTTTACGCTCAAGGTTTTGCCCACTAGTTAGTTAGTAGTAAACAAAACCACACGCGAACTTATTTGATATCAGTAGCGACAATCAGATTACGGAAAATCAATTGCAAGATAATATCAGATATTGTCAAGCGAGTGCAGCTGACGCCGGGTTTTACTGCCTTTACTCGCTCCGCAGACTACGCTGATTGGACTCTTGATATAGAAGTACGTGCAAGAACATTTAAGGTGGCCCGAATCCAATATGTAAATAGAGTTACATTCCTCCGCCACTGCAATCAGCGACGTTCCGTAAAGCCGTCAGTAATTAGGACGGGATTAAATCGCTGGTACCCGTGGTAATGGGACGTCAACTCGATTCCACTGCACCTCCCGGCTTGCAAGCCAATCGTAAATTTCTGCTCTGCTGAGCTCGTTGATTGCTAACTTATTTTAGACTTGTGAAATTAAAAATATCTACTTGTTTTAGTTTCGTGTGTCCGTCATCAATGTCATCACACAGCATTTAGCTACTCTCGCTTTCATGTCGTACCAAATGTTTGAAATTAAGTTTATTTTATTAAAATAACTACTAACGCAATGTTAGTCGCAATAAAACATCGTTGACGTCAATTAAAGTTAGCTGCTGCACATATGCATTGTACATGTATCACTTCGCGTGGGAATTATTCAAAGACACTGGTGTGTAATTATCACACTTGTCTATCTCTGAAGTGTCCTACTGTATTGAATTAATAGTGGTTGCGTAATTTTATTGTTTTATTTATCGACTACTTATCTTAATAATCCAGAATAATCGATTTAATGGAAATAATGAAACTATATGTCAACTTTGGGATAAGTAATCATTATCCCTAGACAAATTTGATGTTTTGACTCGGTAGTAATACTATATGCCTAGGTAAGGTGAAATGTTCAAAACTGTCTACGCCTAAGGGTGGAAAAACCAAAAAATATTATGGCATTGTTTGAGTACATTGAACGTTAAGTATTAAATTATTTGTTGTTATCAAGTCAGTTTGTTCTGTTTCCTTCGCTGGAGTCAAACGAGATTACCTATGGAGCGATTTGGCCTTGTAACTATAAAAAGAGCGCGCACAACATATAGTTATTTTAGTTGAAACATTAACAAAACCACTACCGACGAGCACTCTGTTTTAAAACAAGCTATAATCAGTGATTTTGTTTTTTTTACTAAAATATTAAACTTCATATGACAGTAAGAAATTACATGTGAAAAAAGAATTATAGTAAATAACTCCTACTCGTAGTACCTAAGCCTGATTACGATTATAGTAGAATCTGTTAACGCGAAAACGCAGTTTATCAAACAATGACACTGTTATCAGCATTGTAAATTATCGTTAATTGGTTTATTGTCGAAGAAGCAGACATTACCTTATATGGTCACAAGGAATGGAATACAAATTGATAAGATTCACGTTTTTGATTAGTACCTATTTGTTTAACGCCAACGTCGTAGTATTTTTCGGAATAATCTAAATAATCTATTAATATCCAGTATAATCGATTATTCAATATCTAACTTTGGTTTTTGAAATGAAAACATTTTCGCTGTCGTTATTCTTGATATTTTGTATCTTCTATACTAATAGTTATATATTTATCGTTTTCAAATCTAACTAAAATTTTCTTTCTTGTTCTCTTATTAAAATTTTTACGTTATCTTTTTCAGAGGGAAAAATGTTCTGAACCAGAAGAGCGAACTACAAAAGGCGCTTACGAAACACAAAGAAAAGCAGATCTTAAATCAAGTCAAAGAACACAAGGAAACTCCAGGTAAAAACATTTTCTATATTTATGTAGAAGTTAAAGGCGAAATTTCAAGGTCAAATACAAGAAATATATATGAATACGCACTTATAAGCAAACACTCTTTACAAATAAATGATCTCGGTTAACTATACCAAGCAAGCGGTAGGTGGTTAATTATTGTTCAAGTTTCAAAATACCAAATCATGTTATCCAAGTTAACGATTTAATTGCTGGTATTGTTACGGTTGATGTTAAAGCAATTATGAAATCTTAACAATACTTTGGATGATTTAGTCCGGCTAAAAGATGGCAACGCTTCGCAAGAAATGGTGAAATCTAAACTTTAATACTTCTACTCTTGGATTCAAATACATATTCAATTAAAGCGATTAGCAAATACATATGCCAAATTCAGCTATAAGAACCTACGCTCGTGAAATAACGCTAGTTATATAACATTGCTAAAACACCGAGTTTACCTTTGTTTAAATTCAATAATAATTTGGAATCGGGAACGCCAGTTGTGAAATTTTTACTTAAAGTCGAAGTCGAAAGCTCACTGACTGAATAAACATCGTTCTGTTTGTGGTCGATACCATTCCATAATTGGTATACGGTATGGCACTCAATCGATTGTTCTAGCGCACGTGCTGTGTTCGCTTGCGAAAGTATTGTTTTTTACACATTTTATTTATTATTTGTACTTTTGTATGAATTAGATATCGAATTAATTCTTTCTTATAACGCAATAAATGCAAAATAATGCTTTTATCCTTTATGTAACAGCGTTATCTTAAATCTAAGACGTTAAGCTCACTTATGCCTTCGACATTATGATTATGACACTATACTTTCCAAACATTTAATGACCAAATAATAATAAATTAGTATGCCATGCATCCAAATTACGATAAAACTGCGTTAAGAATGTTGCAAAAAAATATGATTTAGCTTGGCGCGTCATGTTTTGCAAAAAAGTTTCGGGTTGCTGTAAACCAGTATCGGGTAGGTACATACATGGTTGTTTATTTGCTTGTATATTTTATATTCGGACGGGTTCTTTATCCGGTCCAGTCCGATACGACACAGGTGCAGCAAACGGGCGTTCACCTCAGATGTCAGTCAATGAAGTTGCATAGGAGTCTTGAGTCTCGATGATGTCTGGTATATGTGTATAGTATACCAGAAACATTCATAAACTTAAAGAGACTAAAATTATTGCAGTCAGCAAAATAAATGTCGAAATTATTTTAATTCTAGTACACGTCTGTATTCAATCTAGAAGTGATTGTTAGGGAAAAATATCCCCTGAAAGAAAAATAATACGCTATAGCGATGACAACAAAGTTCGATACTTGAAAAATATTTTAAAAGTTAACAATACCCAAGAGCCAATATTGTGCGAAGAGCTCAGCTCGTCAAAATTTGGATAACTCTTAAAATATGCAATTATTTAACGCGTTTTATTTCAAACTGTACCTATATAGTTTAATACAGTTCAACGTCGATAGCCGAAGTTAAATGAAAGTGAAATTACATGTTGTTTCCCGTTTACCCGTAGCGATCGATCGAGTCTAGCGTGGGAGAAATTGCCGCACAACTTGAAACTGCATCGTTGCAAAATGCATAAATTAATTGAGCACTACTCACTTCCTGTTTATATTGTCTAGGTGTGTTTACGTAATTTTACATGTGGTACAAACTGACCATATTACGGATAATCGCTGTGCCGGAATTGAAATGAGACGTGAGACGCCGTTGAACCTTTTCGCGTTATACCATACATAAACTTCAGAATTTTCTGTTTTTGTATTAATGTTATTAGTAATTTTTAGGTTGAAAGACTTGATGTATGCGTCAGTTTTTTTATAATTTATTAAAATAGGTAAGAAAATGTATGCTGACAAATCTTTATAGCATCCGTGAAGATGAAATTTTGTTCCCGAAAATACCATCATTAAAACAAGGGATCATTTAGGCTATGCTAGTTAGTCAAGCTATGGTCGGGGGCACTCGTGGTTCAGGACCACGAAAAAGCCTGACATATTTCTAGCCAAACTTGACTAAACACACAACAACACACTTAGCTACCGTATTAACTAGGAAAACGGAGTCAAGTTAATTATGTTCATATTAGAGGTATATCTTGCATGTTTTTTTTTAATGCCATTATAATTTAAGAAATTACATAAACCCTGTTCCTGACGTCGAGTCTGTTTTTTTACTGGACGCCACTCTCCTATCAATTAATAAAAAAGCGTTAGCGTGACCTTGGTTTAGTTTAGTGTGTACTAATGTCATACATAACTCAATTGGTGCTAAATGAGTTTCAGTTAACAGTACACAACTGTTAAAATTAGTTCCATTTTCAAATTCAAATTAGTTTCATATTAATTTTAGCATATAAAAAAACCATTAATTCAAACTATAAGTAATGCAACTCTTTATATTTCCAGAGTTAGAACGAGCCATAGCTGAACGCGCGCGCCGTTTGGAGCAAGCGGAAATGCCCGAAGAGACCGACCCGGCGACCAATCCGACGCTTCAAGAAGTGCGTGCGCGCTTACGGCACGCGGCGCCCTCTTCGCCCGCCGCTACGCAGTAAAGTGAACCAATTAGTACGCGCTAGATACGACAGATGGCGGTAGTGGAACTACAGAGCTACGTCTGAGACCACTAGATGGCAATAACGGAACGCAATTCATCTGCATATCGTCGTTTTGTCATTTTAATTCCGATTCAGTCTTCTTGAAAGTGTAGAACTTCTTTGTTCGATTAGATTAGACCTGGGACTTCATTATGAAACTAGTATTTGGAACGATAACAGGAGACTCGTTTGATCAAGTTTCAATAGCGCCATCTATCGTATTTTAGCTCTTATTTCCGATGTACCTACAGTTTGTTAGTAGATGCGCCTAGTGAATATCAGTATTCTATTATTGAGAAAATTGTCGCTAGTGCTTTGCCTAGGCTTTGGCATTATGATCCTTATAACTTCAATCTAAGTATCTATCTATGATGCTAATGCTTTAAGGGCCCGGAAACTAATACTTGAAAAAATTAATAAACACCCTATTAGTTTCCCCTCCCACCAAAGAACTTAATATAATTTCGTTCGTTCGTGAATACCCTCGTCTTGAAACCGTTCGAGTCTACTTCTATCCATAATTCTAGACGTCTATTGAATTATTAATATTGAAATAGCATATGTTTACAACTGCTAATAACGAGTAGTGTTAAAAATTATAGCCATGTTCTTTGTAGCCATAGAGTAAGAGTATTTCTATAGACTATAATCATTTATACAGTAACGAAATTTGAAATGTAATCCAGCTCGGATAAGACTATTAACGACATCTGGCGGTACATGGGCTAAATTTTAGCAGCGCCATCTATGATCTAATGGGGTTAAAAATTGTAATTTTAAAGAGGACTATTTAAAAATAGGTATATTGTTGGTTGAATGCGTTAAGCTATAGAGGGTGTTTATATACATAGCATGAGCAAATGTGGTTGATGTGTGCAGTGTGCTTTGAATGCGATTAGTTATTACGGTTATTGGTTAACCTGTAGCACAGGAATTTTGGAACAAATGACTTTGGAGTGTCACAAAATACAATATGGTTGGATACGCGTTGGGCCAATGCTCAAATCGATAGAAATTCATAACGTTTAGTCTCTATCGCTTTGTCGACATCGGCCTTTCGTGTAAAAATATGTTTCAGTTTGGTGTTTTAAAAGATACACTTCAGGTGCATTATGCTTTTGCAGGAAACGTAGCGCTTAGTCGAAAATTTATAAAGTTTTTGAAACTTATTACGTAAGTATTATATGGATAAAGACAAAGATCTTAAGAAATGCATGCATTTTTTGAAAGACATAATGCTCCTGAAGCGTGTATCGTACTAGATATTAGAAAAGAAATGAACGCACTATGTGCATTGGTGGGATTTGCTTTAATAATAAAGAAGGTAGAAGTTTTTGTTAAACCCAGGACAGGAATTATTATTTTATGTTACCGTTATTTAAGTGCATTATTATTTGATTCGATACTACGTATACTTATCGTCTCGAACAAACATGACTGAGAATCGACTGCATGAGGTATAATAATAAGGGTAACGTCGACTTTGTACCAAGAGGATGAAATATTTTTCTAAACTTTTTAATGTCACGAAACTTAAAATTTTGTCGTCTGTAGAGTTCATTTATAAGCATTTACTGTTCTTGTTAAACTCCTTACTTGTCTACCATAGTATCGCGTTTAGATAGTATCGGAATAATCGTGTAATATTATCTATTTTACTACAATACTTATAGAGAGTAGATAGATGTTGAGAAATATAGAAGGTATTATTTAGAGAAAGTAACATATAAGCGTGATTTAAATATAATAAATTATTTTATGACTAATTATGACAGAGTAGAAATCTTATGAAATGTAGCCTCAGCGACATTGAATTCAGGAATGGATCATAGGTACTTAGGCCTAGAATTATTTGATTGATAAAGTATTGCACAAGTATTCATCGTTTCTATAACGTTATCAAATGCACCAATAAAACCTATAGATGACCAGTACGTTTCAAAGTGTTCATAAAAGTGATAGATGAAAGATATTTTTGTATAATTAATTATTCCGTAGGCAACTAGTCTACTATCATAAATGGTAATAATAGATGTTTTGTTACCCTTTGCGCGTCCCAATATAAATGAAAAGTCCTAACAATTAAAACTGTATAAACGCCATCTGCTGGTGGCCGAGCCGCAATTTGATGCTAAAACATCATGTGCGTCAATTCAAGTTGGTTTAGGACGAACAATGAATCTCTGGATAATTATGTAATTCCCTACAAGTTTACGATTATGAAATTTTCATTAATAATGATTTCAAATATCTATTATGTTGTCTCCATTGTGCCTATTATATAATTATATATATTATATGTATACGTAGCTGTTATTTACGTTCAGAGTATTAATAATTTATGTCTGACTAAGGTAGGATATTAAAGGATAAAGATTCTCGCAAAGCTACGAAATTTAATTAAATACCATTCCACTTGTTATTCTTTCACTTCATTTTTTTATTGGGAAAATCTACTTTTTCTTACTTTAAGTGTTAAGTTGTTTGTGTCCTAGTACAAAGTGGTCTTCATAACATGAAGAGCTATTGTTTACCTGAGCTTGTGTGGCCATGATTTATGTTGGATAATGTGAAATAGTATTAAGTAATTTACTCTTCGTGATGGCAGACAACGTTTTCACAATGAAAGCATTAACAAGAATTCAATCATTTTTTTAGACAAATAAAAGTGTTTTAGCACATCCGCGTTTTATTTCATCTGTTTGTTAATAAATTCGTCCCTAATTAATTAAAATATTGATATTTTGCTGAAGTAAAAAGTTGACTAAAAACTCTGACTAAAAATAAACAAAAAAACCGCCTGAGTACGAGACCTTTAATTTTTAAAGTAATCTTTAAAGTAATAGGTATAAATATTACTGCTATTTTTATATTATTAGTTATAAACAGTCATATTCAATGACAGTTTAAAATATATATAATCCTGTAACATATAAACGGAGGCTTAGGCGCCGTTTTGGAAACAAGTCCTTAAAACGGAAGGCACGTCTCAAGTATGCTACTGCGTTTACTACATAAGACTCATGACATGAGATTATCGAACTCGCTTCACTGTCAAAGCATAATTAACCAGGGAAAATTATCGCGTTTACGTACCGTGAACGCTTTCGTTTTCTTAGGACGGGGAGTCGCGCAGGCGCCGGGCGAAGTCCCGCCCCACGCCAGTCGCGCCCGGCACTTCAACTACTCGCCACGCTCGGAAAATGCTAAGTGCCTCAACATGAAGAACAAAGTCTATCGCGTCGCGCTCATAGGCCTCCTTATCCTCACCATTGCCAGCGCCAAAAAGACCAGGCGCATCAAACCCAAACCCGAAGAAGACAGCAGCCCGCAACCCAGCGTAGTCTCCTACTCAACATTCGGTTTCAACGACGTAGGATCTTACGATGGTTTCGTGCCCAGTTCCCCGGACTACGTTAATTACTTGAATAACGCTAATCAAGCCAATCAAGATGAAACACCCGCAAGATTATATGCACCAGCATTTCCATCGTCTTTAGAGACATCAGGATTCGGATCTCAAACGCAGGAGGGCCAGACTACCGGTACTGCCGAAGATAACAATGCACAACCAAGCGTACTGCAGTATAATTCCGCAAGCTATTTTAACCCCGTGAACTTAGACCTCAATGAAGATCAAGGTCAGAATGACTCACCAGAAGAGAAGTACAGGCGCATTGTTGACGAAGAGAGTCAATCTCCTGTGTATGGCGCGAAACTGGGCGGGAACAAAAGTAAACATAAATACTTGAACCAATTTAATGATACCGCGGCATTTAATGTTTACAGCAGTGGACCTTCAAGTCCTAGTGATGTTAAGTATTTTAATTTTAAGGAAACAGAACCTGTCCACGAAAGCAAGCCTACGTCTTTTGGTGAGTCAGTGAATAGCAATAGGCATACTTATAATTATGCACCAACCTACCCGCCGACTGAAGCTATTGACGAAGCTGTAAAGCCAACTTCAAATAATTCAGTTTCATTTAACTATCCTAAAGTAATTGATTTTACGAAATACAAGCAATATTATCCTACAGAATTAGAACATAAGTCTCCCACAGCTGCATTCCAACCGGTTACGAAGAAGAAGAAAAACGAAAACAAGCAAAATAATGATTATGAAATCCAAAGTAGTAGCTTCAACTATCCAGCACAAACATATAAAAACACTTACAAAGTAACTGAGGAAGATCAAGAAAAAGAAGACCCAAACCCGAACGTATACACACATCATGACTATTCTAATAATTTTGTAAGTTACACTAGTCCTAAGTCTATTTTAAAGGGCGTGAAATCCAATGTCGAATATAAAGATAAAATAAAACACAATCCATGGGACTCAAACAACCAATTCAGTTCAGCCTCTTACAATAATTCCAACAAAAACTGGAGAAATCCCGTCAAAAGCTACGAATATTCAACCGATTACAGTAATATGAGTTTTAAATTTGATACGGGTACATCAAAGAAACCATTCAACAGTCATATTGACGAACAAGCCTCAGCCAGCAATAATGTTTTAGACCTTACTAACTACAAGTTTCCTGAAACAGACTACTCGAGCTTTAAGAAGATACCCGGAGTGAAAGCGCATTACGAAGATGATTCCGGTATACAGTCTAAATATAAAGATTTGTTCAAGTCTGATGACTACATAAATCAGTTCAAAAACTTATATAGTAGCAGTGGCCCTACCACTAGCTCAATTTGGGGCAACTCTAACAAAGATTCAGAATTGTTATCACATAAGCATCATGCATTCAGTTCTCCGTTCAGAGATGATGAAAAGTATCATTCAATTAGTTCTCCGTTCAGAGATGACGAAAAGCATTCCATTAGTTCTCCGTTCAGAGATGAAGAAAAGCAGCATTCCATTAGTTCTCCGTTCAGAGATGATGAAAAACATCATTCAATTAGTTCTCTGTTCAGAGATGATGAAAAGCATCATTCATTTAGATATCCGTTTAGCGCCGATGAAATTACCAATGATGTTGTCCATATACCAAAAAAACCCTACAGTCATAAATTTAGCCCGAATAAGTATAGCGACAGAAAACCAAGCGAGTGGCCTTACCAAAGTAAACCCAGACCACAAAAGCAAAATAAACCGAATGATTGGACTAAAGATGTGTCCCTAACAAGATTCAAATCTGAAGAAGATTTGTTAGGTCTCAGGACCCACGATACTTTGCACCCGTCCTACCTGCCATCTTACAGGCCATTCAGTGATGTGTCAGATGAATTTGATTACAAGAAACTCGTCGAAAAATGGAGGCAGTCCTATTTGAAATCTAAATTCAAAGAAGCATACCGTGATTTCGAAACTTATGCATCTGATGCCAAACCCGTGCATGTGCCTATACCGAAACCATATGCGGTAAGTTTATATTAAGTACCTATATTTTATAAAACAACCAATTTTACTGACTTAATGTGGTAGCTTGTGGTAGAAATGTTCGAGCGAAATGTCCCAAGTATTTCATGCAGTGAGATGATTTTATGTAATTAGTCAGCAAAAAGCGTTTTAAAGGAATGCGGATCGGAAAAGCTGGCAGCACGCGTCGCGCACTGATTTCCTCGCCTACCGTAGGCGGTAAGATGATGCGCGTGCGGCCCAGAGAAATCATGAAACTACGGTAGGTACGTTTCTTTAGGAGTCAAGCGTGTGGAATCTTAATTACCTAAGTATTTATAAACGTTAAATTTATATTTTAATGTATGGAATACCGAAGTACGGGTACCGAACACATTGATATTTAACGCATTATTTGTAATTGGAGCAAAATCTTTATCTATTAAGTACTTCGTACCTAACTTACTTAAGACAATAAGTTATGTTTTACAAAAGATTAATTTGATAAGTTGTTGTTGATAAATTGTCAATCTCGATTACATATAGTCCTGTACTCGTAGTTCATTTTGTAACAGTACTTCAATCAATGAAAGTGAAACTGAGGTCTAGCAATTGCACCAGAAGTGCAGGAAAATCAATGGTTAGGTTAGCGTCATGGTACATTAGCTGTTGTAAGTTATGTGCTTTCGCTAGCGGTCGATATAATAAGTATTCGCATAAAATTAAACTGAATAAAATAATTGTGATTAGTACAAAAACGTAGCTTCCTTCGTTATTAAAGTTATTGGTGCAATAAGAGGATAAGTCGATAGTAAATAATACAGTTGAAAATAATAAAGAGTGGAATTAATTTAACTTGATTAAAGGTATAGTGGTAGTTAGATAGGTAACTAAAAGGGTATTTTGAAACCTTTTGTTTTCCTGAAATATATATATTTTTCTTCTAGATTTTTAAAAGGTAGTTACTTACATAATTTGTGAAGCTTTATGTGAAACGTAACTTCACAGATTGAAATTCCAAGACCTGTGATAGTGCCGGTCCCGCAACCGTACCCGGTACGAGTCCCGATACCCAAGCCGGTAGCTGTACCAATTTTCAAGGAGCTGACCGTGCAGATTGAAAAACCGGTACCCTATCCGGTCTATAAAAACGTTCCTTACCCGGTAGAAAAACTAGTACCGGTACAAGTAGAAAAAAAGGTCAGTGCTCACTGATATGCATACCCACCTACAATATAAGCATAACAATAATAATGTGCATAACGTATTTATATTTTATAATAACTGCTTCATATAATATTTTAATATTCATATAAGTAAGTAAATATTTTAACATATGTATATGTACTTATATTTAATAATAGGGCGTGGAATAAAATATTCGTGGCTGGCAGCTTTTCATCACTAAGTGTAACAATATTATATGCTTTAAGTACACCATAGGTTTATTGTTATAAGTTTTAATATTAAGGGTCTGTTTCACCACTCTTGGTTAAGTTATAGTCTTACAGTTATCATAAGTGTCAGTTATCTAGGATTCCATCTCTATTTATTACTACGAAACAGACAGAGACGTCATCATAATATAACTAACACTTAAGATAACAGGCACTTAACAGAGAATGGTGTGACAGGCCCTAAGTACAGTCTGACTCTGCCTAACGTAAGTTTGCATTGGAAAATAGCATTTTTTTTTTAAAAGACTGCCTCAAATACGCTACCGAAGTTGCTCACAAGTGAGAAAAACATTCGGGCTCATAAAAAATCTATACTTAAATACACTCAACTCAGGATGATTATGTAAATTTTTCACATACTCAATATAATATTGGTCGAACTTTACATTGCCAGTTGTGAAAATATACATATTATTATAGTAGGTACCTAGTTAGATCGTAGAAGTATTTATTTTACTCATCGTGTCAATAAAATACGATATTGTTAAAAAAGAAAAAGTAAAGGCCCATTTTATTTACTGTTTTTAATATCAGTAACCACCTAGTTCTAAAACAGTCAACTTTTTTAAGTAAACGTACACACGCAACAGTTAAAATGAACTCTACAGTCTATACAACATTAAACTTCGATTATAAATACCACAATTAGATAATATATGTGAGAGAAAAAAATATCCCCAGACCAATACTTAATCTGTTTCAGCAATGTTTGTTTAATTCCATTCAAGGTTCTGTTTTATCAAATTCTTCTATACTTTATCAAAACACGCTTAAAATAAGAGTTTTCAATGATTCACGGTTAAGTTCATTCGAAATATTATAAACGGGATGTGAACCGTGAAATAAAGGTAATCGCGGTTCACATCCCGTTTATAATATTTCGAAAAAACACGCTTAGCTTATATGTAATATCATTGCGCTTAGCTTAACGTAGGTACCACCTACATTGTAAAATAATGTCATTAACTTATCTACTCCATTCAGGATAACCTTAAAATCAAGAATATGTGATTGTAAACCTTTTTTCACGAAGAAATTGTATTGAAATTGAAATACGAGTAGCTCAGAAGAAATCTAGTCAATTAAAACTAGACGAAAAAATAATTTGGGCTGTAATTTTGTAGCAATCATAGCGATTTGCTTTCAAAAATCGGATAGGTACCAGAGTCTCTAAGTAGGTAAGTTTTGATACAACAAAAGCTTCGAACGCGTAAAACGTCGCACTTAATTACTACGAAAAAGTTCACAGCGCCTCTAGCGACATGTAATGGTAAAAAAAATAATCTCTGTAATTATTTCACTTCAACGTAAACGCATTCGAGACGTTTGTTGGCAAAAAAACTAACACTATTATAAGCACTTGATTGTTGATCATTTTTCCGTGTCGCGTGGCTTATCAAGACTTGTCACAATAGAATGCTTGTATACAAGCAGAGATGGCTGAATAGATATTTCATTAAAATATTTTTTGCTAGGATTAAGTTGCCTTGCTGTAAATTATGTGCCGGCATTGTTAGTAATTCACGCGGGCTCATACTAAGTATGTGCAGAGTTGTTTGTAATAAAGCAATTTATGATGTCGCTTAAGGACTTGGACACGCGACGCTAGCTGATTGGGATTTTACATATTGCAATGTTATCTTGCTTCTTTGTATACAATTAACAATAATAAAAGTGCTACAATACCTACTTGATATGCTCGTCATAATATTCTAAGATCATTAATCTATCTTTTTGAATGCTTTAGGTACCCGTGCCAGTAGCAAAGCCGTATCCAGTCGCTGTGCCCCACATAAGGCCGGTGTTCCACCACACGCGGCCGTCGCACGATGAGTTTGAAGAGGAGACAGCCTATGACGAAGACGATTATCGTCCGCGTCCCGAAGGCTACAGGACTAGCATGAAAAGGCCGCATTCTAAGCGGCCTAAAAGGTAAGAATTTATCCAGACAATATTCAGAAGCGCTGTTACATATAAGTATGTTTATGTGTGCCATTGCCTATCTAGACCAAATTTCTAAACGACACTGAAAATTAGAACACATAGAAAAATCCGAAACGTAAAGCTATGGCCGGGAATCGAACCCGGGTCCTCGTCATTCCGTGACGCGTGCTATACCCCTACACCACCCATAGCAGGTAGCCATAGCCATACTTAGCCATAACTTTACTTTACCTGCTATGGGTGGTGTAGGGGTATAGCACGCGTCACGGAATGACGAGGACCCGGGTTCGATTCCCGGCCATAGCTTTACTTTTCAGATTTTTCTATGTGTTCTAATTTTCAGTGTCGTTTAGAAATTAAATTTCTAACGGTAAAACGTAAAAAGTAAACATTAAAAATCAAGAAGTAAATTTCTTGATTAATTTGATATTTCCTATCTAGACCAACTAAAAAAAAAAAAAAAAAAAAATTGTTTCTATGTGATTCCAATATAAATTTAATTTTTAGCGCTTCGTAGCCAAAAAGGCAAAAACGGAACCACTATAGTTTCGTCCTCTCATTCTGTTTGTCTGTCTGCCTGTCCGTTATGTCAGAGGAATTTTGTTCGAAAACTATAAGGTCTATAATATATTATTCATATTATTATGAATGAAGATTTGAAGGTATAGGTGTAATTCAAGCTAAACGCGTAAATCGTGAACGTAATATATTGCACGTTAACTTATTTATTCAAAAATAATCAAGACAGATCGAAGACTGATCAAAATTAAATAATAATATCGAAATTTGTTTTTAGAGAAAGAGACTAGATACCGATTGACTAATTAGGTAATCGATTGACTAATTCGTCTAAATCTTGGAACGTCGCGGATTATCTACTGCGTGCAATGCAAAATACAGTTGCACTAATGAAACATTTATAACAACTTTTTCCGGAAGCGCATCGACGAAAGACACTTATTTATCATTGCGAAACATTGTTGAATATTACACAATTTGCAGTTAAAAAAACGCGTGCGTGTTCACAAAAACTTGCTTAAATCAGCAACAGATGGGCTGAGTATTACAAATTAATGAGTCATGCAATTGAAGTTCAAAGACTTCTTACATGTTACAGTGCGCGCTACCGGTCGCGCAGGCCTATGAGGGCAACGTACCAAGACTGGAATAGAAGATGGTGGCCTGCGCCAAGCTCTGGATTCAGAAGGTCCTCGGAGCACCCGCACTCACCTTATACAGATCCACCTTCGGTGACCGGGAGTAACAAACGCAGTGATTATTACCTACACTGCAAGATGACTGGGAAGTGTTAGTCTAAGTCGTGTTCATGAGGTGATATGTTTCCCTGTGTCTGTACTCGGTACTGTTTGCATGTAGAAATGAGATGAATTCCTGCTCTTAATGGCATGAATGTACTGTTTGCCATGATGATCATCTGTTGATCGTTCACGATTGCTATAAAACTAACCTAGCCTAATCTATAGAGTTCTACAGGATGGCCATTTCCTAAAAAAATTACGGTTTCAGAGAAAAAAATAGTTATGCCACCATTATAACAAACATTACATTATGGCATTTGAAATTTGGGCAAATGAAAGAATTCGCCAGCTCTTGAATGTGACGGCACTGCAACATTGCATGGCGATTAAAGGGCTTATTACAAAGTCTCTTTCCGAGAGAGTCCAATTGATATTTCAGCAGTTAGATTTTTGTGTCTCACTCTTACGCATGTGCATTCCACGTGGTACGATCTCGTTAAGATAAGAGAAACCACGAGGCAATGACTTATTCCTTTGCAGGCTGCTGTTGCTAAATGTATTAGGTACCTATTTGGGTGACTTTTTATAAATAATGTCTAGTATTTTATTTAATAGGATTTCCAGATTGCCGTCGTTTAAAAATGTTGTGTAAGGAATCATTGATTCCATTCTATTATTTTAGCTGATCGAGTATAAGAGCGACATGTCAGCAATTCAATTTAATTTGTCTATATTACCGACCTTGGCCAATTGGATGAGCGTTTTTCGACTAATGAAATGAATGATTGTGAAATGGCGATTTGGCGATGTCTATTGTACTTAATTCGATTACTTAACTAACTCTTATCATACATACCCACCAGAATCGAATGAGATCGAACGTAAGTAGTAGTTTGTTAATGTTGACTTCGGGACAGATAGGATTTGTTTTAGTTTTAATTTTAACAAACGACATCAGAATTTCAGCTTTCGCTTGTTACGTTTCTATTATTATGTAGTTACTTGTATTATCTACAACTTCCTGCATAATTTCCTTTGAAGGTTCAGGTGCCTGCATTTAATTTAATAAGTAGGTATACGCTAAGTTCAGAAGTAAAAGTCTACCTATATGTATACCTTACAACTATATGACTTTGATAAAATTGGGGATTCTTTGATTCTTATAAACTTGATATGAAATTATGGCCGTACGAGGTTCGTTTTAGGCATGTTGATCAAAAAAGCCCCGTGAAGAAAATAAATCGACTGGGAATAACAAATGCGAAAAAAGTGTGAATTCATCGTCTAACTTAAGTCTTACTTGAGACTTTGTTCTGAACTTAGTTTATGTAATAAGGGTTTATTATCTTGTCTTGTCTTTGTGCCAGTAGTCTTTTCTTCAAGTTGTTATTATTAAGGTTATTGTTTATTTATTTGTGTAATTTAAACAAAAATAAAAGCATTTTTTGAATTTGTATAGTTAATGTTAAGTGTTATGGTTAAGTAAATATTTTATAAAATATTTCTTGTTGTTTAATTATTATATATCATCCGAAACTTTTAACTTTCAATGAAAATAACAAATTAGCTTGGTTGAAATGGATTTTTTTGGCTTATTAATATTGTACCATCCCTTGTACTACCCAAATCGTATCGCATTGTATCTAATCGAAATAAAAGTCAC
Organism: Pandemis heparana; assembly: GCA_963854515.1. Lineage (NCBI taxonomy): Eukaryota > Metazoa > Arthropoda > Insecta > Lepidoptera > Tortricidae > Pandemis > Pandemis heparana. Next base: position 10,925,621 of record OY978010.1, read on the forward strand.
AGACAATACAAAACAATGTAGGGAACCATTTGAAATTATTAATGATTATAGTAATTTTGTTAAAACATTTTTCTACGAGATCAGGGCAGATGCAGGGCAGAGATCTGTCCACAAAGCAACATCCACCTGCATTTTTTTTAATTCTGCGTAGAAATATCGAGAGCTCATCAAAAGTAATCGTATATCTCTTCGAAACTGCCAGTTCTCGGGGTACCCAATGGATATACTCGTAGCCTATCTCTCAGTTGCTGATACCGGCACTAATTAATGGATTCGCATGCAATCCCCTCGAGATCAACGCACGGCCACGCATCGCCGCGCACTTTTCCCAACGCTCCAATAAGCAGTGCATCTGACGCATTTACATCTAAACTGTGCATCGGCTGTTTTCCTGCTAAAGAATTGATGGGCAAAAACTTATGAAAACAAGAAATTAAACAGACTTTGCTTAGAATTCCCGGAAGGAGGGATTCCCACTTGTACCTATATGCTGACGTCGGTAACTAAGATTCTGGTTCGGCAAAATACTGTCATGTGGAAATTGATTTAATGAATTGATTATCTTGATCTTGCCCTACGGAAAAAGGTCAAAAAGGGCAGCAATTCCGAATGTAATTTCAAATTTCACACATGAATTGCGATAAACTCATGGCTCGGTCAGATACACGTTCACAATGACGTAAAAACTAGACTTCCTTGAACAAGAATAGATATCTCTATACAGCGTTAGCAAATTCAACTTATACCAAATTACACGTGGACCAATCATGCAATTAGGCACGCAAAACGAGCGTTAACTTAATTGAGTATCAAGTCAGCTTTCAGATTTGTAAGTTTATGTAGCAAAGGGGAGTTGTCAAGTTACTGACTAATTAATTACCTACTACGTCTATGTATAATCATATAAAAGTATCCCACACCTTGCGCATTTAAATAAACACACTTTTTTTTTACCTAGCAGATCTGGAAGCTAACTTTTAAATAACAACCGTGAAATTGCCATTTATGTATATTAGTCTACACACAACACAGCGCAGGCGGCAGGATTAGCGAGTAAGAGGGTGGTAGCGATCCGGACGGAACCATAACCTTAACTTTATATAACCGGCGCTCTTGAAGTCTCGAACTTGATGACGTCTTGACATTTCTGTGTCCCCAATGATCTATGTTCTATGTGTACCACGTGCACCATTGCAGGCACCACCGATGCAATACCAGACTGCCATTAAATTAATGGCGCAGACAGACGTACATTTTACTGTCTCTATGGTCCAGATATATAAAAATAAATATGTACCTACCTAGATTCTTTTCAGGGTTCATGTAAATGCGTATTATCCACAACGAAGTTAAAGGGGGGTCGAAAATGGCCTGAACTGCTTCGAGAAAAGGATGACGGCCGTGCCGCTTTTTTTTGCTCAACTTGGCGGAGGCACCGCCAAAAAATTTCTGAATGTACCAGTTTCTTCTATTCCCTCGCAGATGGTAATAGCCCATCGAGGGAAAGGACGAAAATCTTAGGTATCATGTTATAGGCGACGTGGCTAGCAACCTCTAGCAACCCATCACTATTTTGATTCCCCTTTCCACCTGTACGCCCACAATCATGCTAAACGTGGCCTTTAGGTGTTGTTACTTTGGGCTCTGTCTACTCCGCAAGGAATAAAGACGTGATTTATGTATGAATGTATATGTATGTACTTTATTCCACAGCAAATCGCGAAAGGTTTAACGGATTTTGACGATTCATCATGAGGTTTGTAAAATTATATTCCTTATTTGTCTAAATTGTTTGCGCGTGCAAGATTGAGCGCGTAGATAGAGCTTTAATTGAATTATAAAACAGTATGTGTAGAGGTAGTTAATACTCGCAGCTTAAAAGGACAATTAGTAGTCGGTTCACGGCCATCGGCGGTTGCGGGTCACGAGTTATTTCGTTACTAGTTTAAGCCGTTCTCTTCGGTCGCGATGACACTTTTCTCACCACTCCAAGGTCACTATTGTTTATAATTAATTAATATTCCCTTAGCTACACCGAGAGTAAAGAAAACTGGCCACCCACAAAAGCTTTATAACTTGGAAAAGAATACAGGTACTTCTGCAAATAAGTAGGGTTGAGCATGCAATCATAAATAAGTACAGAAAGAAACAAGTTTTATAACTAAGTACTTTTAGTGCCAGGGCAGATATTTGGAAACACATCTGTGATATTTACAACTGCTATATGGGTATTTACTTACTTTTTTACTTTACGAATAGAATTTTCAACTAATAACAAAATCATTAAATAATGGAATTTTCTACTACTCTACTCGTATTATAAATTATTATTTCTAATTACCACTTTCGACTGTGAATTAATTTAATTGTAGTAATTTAATAAATCTCACCCAGGTAAAAACCCAAGGGTCAATTTGTAGAGCTAAATTTGCAATAAACCTATTGTTTTATTTTTAATGGATATTTGAATCGTTTAAAAAAAAACATAGTTAAGGGCTTAATTAAAACAAAAGTAAATTTATTCCTTTGTGTTACGACATTTTCACCCTTATTGCAATGGAATAAAGGTGAAACGGTCGTTACACAAAAGAATCAATTAATTTTTGTTGTAATTAAGCTCTTAACTATGTACATTTTTTAAACGACTCTATTTATTTAATGTCTAAATAAAAACCCTGTCTATAGGTACTTATGTGTAAGTATTTTTATAAGCAAGCTTAGCATCTGTGTTATTAAGATAAATTTTCTTTGCTATCGAGTGCATTATAATAAGTACTTGCTGCTCTATTTTTCATTGTATTTATATTTTATTTATTTATTTATTTATTTATAAGCCTTTTTATTCCGAATTCGCTACAATTTCAGTAAGGTACATGTTGTTGTTGTTATTGTCGTTTATTTATTAAATTGTCGCGTAATTCGGCGTGCCTCATGGCATAGGCCTCCTCCGTGTATTGGAGGGTTTGGGCTATAGTTCCCACGCGCGCCCAGTGCGGATTGGGAACTTAACACACACCATTGAATTTCTTCGCAGATGTGTGCAGGTTTCCTCACGATGTTTTCCTTCACCGAAAAGCTCATGGCAAATTACAAATGTAATTTTCGCACATAAATTCCGAAAAACTCAGAGGTGCGAGCCCGGGATTTGAACCCACGACACTCTGCTTGAGAGGCCACAGGTCAAACCACTAGGCTACCACGGCTTTTTTGTATTTATATAAGGTGATCTATTTAGGTTGCTCAAAGATAGCTATCACTGAACTTACGCCGACTGTCTATCTGTCTATCCAACCTAAACCCTCGGAAACAGGGTCCATACCACGACGTCTTAATGTGATTCAATTCCGATTCAATTTAGGTTCACTCGCTGTCAGAGCCGTACTAAAAATGACAGCTGAAACCAGAACTGAGTCGGTATTGGATCGCATTGAGCGTCATGGTAAGGCCCCAAAAATATGTACAAACGTCAAGCTTAATTGTGACCCCAAAAAGTGCATAATTATCTATCCTATATGTATGTATGTATGTAAAACTCTTTATTGTACATAAAACACATGAAAAGGATGAATACAGGAAAACAAATACACAAAGGCGAACTTATCCCTAAAAGGGATCTCTTCCAGTTAACCTTAATAGTTAATACACTTACACTTAATAGTTAGTTATATCCTCTACTACGAATGAATACTTTACTATTAAACGAGCAATATTTGGGCACATTATTATTTTGAGATCTCAAAATCGGCTCTGATGGCTTTAATTATATTTGTAATTTAAATAAATGAAAAAAAGGATACATACATAGATGGGGTTTTGGGACGAAAATTAATATAGCTTTAATAGCTGTGATGTAAAAAGCCGTGGTAGCCTAGTGGTTTGACCTGTGGCCTCTCAAGCAGAAGGTCGTGGGTTCGAATCCCGGGCTCGCACCTCTGAGTTTTTCGGAATTTATGTGCGATATCTCATTTGAAATTTATCATGAGCTTTTCGGTGAAGGAAAACATCGTGAGGAAAAACCTGCACACAACTGCGAAGCAATTCAATGGTGTGTGTGACGTTCCCAATCCGCACTGGGCCTGCGTGGGAACTATATAGCCCAAGCCCTCTCATTCTGAGAGGAGGCCTGTGCCCAGCAGTGGGACGTATATAGGCTGGAGAGAGAGCTGTGATGTTTCGTGAAAACTTTCTGTTACGCAACCCGGAGCAAAAGAAACACCTCTTTTAAAGGGGGAAAGAGAGAAAAGTTCGGTTAAAAAAGTTATTTAAATTCAACTACAGTAGTTTTACGACAAGTAAGTACTCCTTCTCCTTCTTTGTATTTAGAGCCCATAGTGTAATTTTTTGTCGCAAAAACGTCATGAACGCATAAATTTGCACAGTAGCCAAATAGGTAGTGGCCGCCACAGGCCACGTAGCCTATTGCCGGACGAGTATGTGTTGGAGGACCGAGCACATGTGAGGCCTTTTAATATAAGAGTCGGGCAAAATCCGTGCTGGCCGATATTTCTTAAGGGATCCATTTTTCTTTTGGAGGTTCGGAACCCTACAATAAGGGCTATAAAAATCTTTAAGGTGTAAGTATGTCTTTGGACAATTATTTAATTCCAGAATCTGACACTTTTTGTGTGTTTTGAGCATGCACTCATGGGACTGATTATTCTATGAATTTATTGCATATTTAGTAGTATACTGAAGTATACGAAGTCGTTGCGATGCGGAAAATATTTTAGGCCGGGACGAGCAGCGAGATTTGTTGACCCAGAAAAAACGATAACTGACCATTTTAAGGTCAGCTTCCTTCATGTCTAACAAAAAAGGACATTATGTAAATGTACGTAAGTTTTGTATAATGTCTGTCACGGTATTCCATCACTTTAATTTCCACGTCTAATGAGAAAACATGTAAGTCATTTTTCATTGAATAATTTTGTTTTTTAAGGAAATACTATCGTGTTTTTATGACAATCAGAGGTATGTTTGCGCATGCTTTAAGAATGATCTCGTATAGAGTTTGAAATGCATTAGTGTCTTAATGTATCGAGACCATAGATGCAAAGTCGCGTCCGATACGTCGAGGTATTTACAAAAATAATGCATTAGTGTCTTGTCTCTGATGTTTTTTGGTCACCGTAACTGTTATAGATTTTGAGCTTAGTTTTTAAGTGAAATGATCTCATAAAAAACGAGTTTGCGAAACATGTTTCTCTACTCACGTAAACGGTAAAAGCCCATCATGGGATAGGCGAAAATCTTAAGAATCTAACTAATATTATAAATGCGAAAGTATGGATGGATGGATGGATGTTTGTTTGTTACTCAATCACGCCAGAACGGCCCAACGGATCTGGATGAAATTCGGCACATAGATAGAGAAAAGTCTGGAATAACACATAGGCTACTTTTTATCCCTGAAAATTGCGTAGTTCTCGCGGGATAGCGATAAACGAATTCTTTGCAGACGAAGTCGCTGGCAACAGCTAGTTATATTATAAGTGCCACGGCTAACCCATCACTATTTTGATTCTCCTTTCCGCCTATACAGCCCACAATCAGCTAAACGATATTTTAATATAATAAAATCATGCTAAATATGGCCTTCCCTCCACCTATTCGGGAATCAAGAACCCTGACAAACTTTAGGACGAAATTAAGGGCACACTTCGTGGCAGCGCAGTTGGAAGCCCAATGAGTTACTTGTGCTGTTGGCGTGTTAGTCTGTTAGTACTTATAGTTAGTATGATAGTATGTATAGTTAGTATGTTAGTATATTATGTAGGACAAATCTTGCAATTGAGATTTAACCCACTTTCAGTGTCGAATTTACCTGAGACTTTTGGTACTTTCGTGCTTTTATGTATGCGTCATGTTAGTTAAGTAATTGTAGTTTTTCCGTCGTCATCGTCACTCAAAAAGTGTTGCGGCAGAAAACCAGCGCTGCGGCCCCCGTCGCAGCATTATGCTGAGCTGCAACCTTTTTGACGTTGGCCAGCGACACACTACCTAATTGTTATTTTTACTTTATTTTTATTTTTTATTTTTTGTATTGTTTATTTTTGGTTTGTGCTGTTGTCCTATGCGTCAAATAATAGTAGATTGATAAACAAGGGTTGAAATATACCCATTTCACCTGAGATATTTCTGGTGCCCGAACGAAGTGACACCAATGAAGGGCACCAATGGTTCGAAGGTGAAATGGGTAATTTCATCCGAGTTGAACACTCTACTTTTCATTTCGAATATGAGGAAATTAAAATTTCACTAACGTCGCATGGTCGCATTTAATATTTGTTACGTTTGTCATTCTCTTCCCGCTCTTTTTTCTATTGCGCGATTTACGCGCATTGCGCATTTCTTCTGCGCACCAATGGCGGCCGGCTAGTTTTTTTTTAAACTTGCAGACACGGAGGTCGCTATCAATTAATTGTAGACTTAAATATTTCAAGCTAAAAAAATTACCGAACGTAATAATTTCTACTAATTCTCGTTGTATACGCTTGCATAAGCTTATATATTTAGCGGGAATGTTATTTTAAGATTATTTTGCCTTTTACAATTAAAAAGGAATTGTTAGTATAGATTTTTATTTTAAACAGATTACATGGCTGTATACGTATTTCCATTGCTATGTCCCTCATTTGGATTAGCTAGAATTTTTTTTTACTTTCAACCCAAGGGTCGCGATGAGTCACTTTCAACCCTATATCCAGATAATCAATGACCTACTTTCAGAGTATGAGAGATGAAAACGTATTTTCTTTCTGTCTTTCTTTCTATATGGTTAGCTTTATGTTCTGTCTGCCCGTGGGATACAGACGTGATTTGTGTATTATGCATCAGTGTTGATGTGTATGTCATGTTTGTATGTAACTCAGCAAAAAATATTTAATTTACAGAGAACAATAGCGTGCAAATTCTGAACTTATGTAAATCAATGATGGTATCGAGGCGAGCACTTCTAACTTAATTACCAACGCTTTATAACGTGCATCGTACCTACTTGCTCTGGGTAGTCTAGACTAGATCTTGTCTGTATCTAGTTGTACAAAAAGAAGGTTAACTAGTAGATAATTATTTCTGCCATGTAATTAATGACTTTGATCAACTAGTGATATTATATTAAACTCGTATCCTCATTAAAAAATATGGAGGAAATTGTGCGGCGTGTCGTAAATTTAATAACTTTATTTATTTTAAAAAATGTGTAGTGACAAATGTAAAATGTTATGCGTTATTCTATATCATTACGTATTATTTTATTATTTCTACTTCGTAATTTGAAACGTGACATCAAGTGAATAAATGCATGACAATTCCACCCCAATATATTTGGACATAATACGTACATATACAAATCACATCTTTATCCCTTACGGGGTAGACAGCGCCTAAGGTAATAAAAGATCTAAAGGCCACGTTTAGCATGATTGTGGGCGCATAGGTGGAAAGGGAATCAAAAATAGGGTTGCTAGCCGCATCGCCTATGACATGATTCCTAAGATTTTCGCCCATTCCCTTGATGGCTTTTACCATCTGCGCGGGAAGAGAAGCAACTGGTACATTCTATGTTATTCTTTAGTCCCAGATCAGCATGGAAGAAACATACAACATACATTAGACATAAAGAACCCGTATATGTACCTAGATATAATGTTTATGTCGCAGTTGAATTGCAGAATCCACAGTATTTCGTACGCGTACCTACATACCTACCAACTCTCGTGTTTAACATCACCCTAGGTGAAAAACTTCATTGTTTTGATTGAAATCCATCATGGCTGGACAGTCAGGCCAATTGTATGAATAGGTGACGGATGCGTCAGTCACGGCTCAGCCTTGAATTATCCGCGTCAAATTCACAACAAATCATGAACCTAAATAGCTTCGTCTAAACGTGACGTTGTAATCACATAATTACTTGGATTTGACAAAACCACGAAAATCCAATGTGTTTCCAACGGTTTTTTTCCGTGGTGTTTTTGCACGCGGCGCCGTTCGCAAAATCACCTAATGATTCCTAGAACTTGTGAGCTTATTGATAAGCCAGAGGCGGTCCACTACAGTCGACGGGGTACGACTCCCACCCAAAATCGTATCCGCTCATACGACAAGCCTCTTAAGGATAAAACTATGGAAACTTCCGACTGTGAGCAGTGAGCACCAAAAGTGACCGTGAAAACCAACCTCCCCCCTTCCCGCTACCCCCAAATTCTTGATCTGCAACCGCGCGTGAGACAAGCGCATTTTCATTAGGTACCTACTTTCGTTCAGTTAGGTGAAAATGAATCAAATTAATAAAAATGAATTAAAAAAAACTAGCTCTCAACAACAAATGGGAGGTTTCTGTCTCTACTTATGTTTAAAAGCATGCATTATCTCCGCTATATACTCTAGTCAGTTGATCATTAACCATATCAGAACCGCTAAAAGGATCATATCAGTATCTTAACCGCTAAACAAAACAGCAGCGAACATTGTCAATCAAACACGCGCCAAAAACTAACGGCAAGCGACTATAGGGTCCTAATGAAGTTATGACATTAAAATTATCACGGACCTATTTTAATATGTATTAAATTGAATCATTCAAGTAGTGAAGTTGCAGCGAATATATAAAGGTTGTGAGACCTCGAACTGTTTAGTCTGTCTTCGTGGCCCCGCTGAACCGGTCGGCCTGACCTCACATCGCTCACCACTCCACACAGAGTGCTATAACGCGTAAGTTTACAATAATATAGCATAATTAAGATAAAACAACGTTAAGTTATGAAAAAACTTAAAGAATTACAGAGGTTACAGTGAAATATTTCGCCATTTTTTAATGTTTATGGGACTCGCTCGTTAAGCTTGAAATTTACGCAATGGTGGACTGCAATTTTGAGAAGACCGTGATTTGTGGGAACATATTCGATAAATTACTAAATATCTAATATTTAGAGTGGAAATGTGGTAAAAATGTATCAATTTTGTCATGTGGACAATAATTTTTATTTTCGTATATTTTTAACTTGAGAAGTGAGTGTAATGGATATTTTGGAGAGACAATCCCTTCGTTTACAAACAAAAAAGAAACAATAATTGCAATTGGTCTCTGCATTATGCATATAATATTTTGCTATGCACTTCCCTTTATTTTTAAAAAGCAGAAGTGATCGGGTGTTGACATTTTACAAAAAACCCAAACGATTCTGTTTAATGTCATTCAGGCAATATGAACAATAATTATTTCTTACCAATAAACAATCAACAAATCGTTAGTTGATACATAGTTAATATCATGGTCTGGGTCAAGCATCGACGCGGGTATTTACGTGGGAAATATTTTAATCACTAGTAGAGATGGTTGGTAAATATAAATGGATACCTAACCAATTAACACTAGCCACACAAATTGGCAGTTTATAATGATTTAAATTATTTATAGGTACCTATAGTCAGAGGACTGTCTCCTAATACCCGAAGTAATAGAGTAGGTACCTAAGTTAGAGTAGGTACTTATTCAAAATTTTGCGAGTTGATTTTTTTAATAATTATTTTATTCGATATTTGTCTAAATTCATACTATGTATCCATAAAGTGATCATCAATAGCTCTACTATGGCTCTTAAACAAAAGTTACATTGTCCATAAATGATTTTTTTATGGTACATAAATGTAAATGTTGCAGTTATTAGAAAAGCAATTACCTTTTACCGCTTTTATAATTGAAGAAAAGTCGGACTCGGGCAATTGAAATTTCATAAAACAAAAATTGTATACTTACTTGGTACTTTTTTGCATCGTTATACTGTAAGAGTTTCTTTTTTCTTTTGATTTTCGGAACCCTAAAATATCACAAACCATACCTACCTACCACCATTTGGAGGCATGGCATATTTAACCAAAGGAATGTGTTGTGAGTAAAACAATCGGACCATAACTGGTTTACAGTATACCTTACCTTAGCCATTTGTGTATAGCTCTATAGCGTATTAAGTTTTATTTGCATGGAAGACTTTGAAATGTGATTATTATAGTGTTTTCGATTATTTTAATGACAATAGCATGCCTGAATAAATTAATAATTACTGCCACTGTATGACTATTGTAATGTTTGGTGTAATGTATTATCATGATTATTCATAATTATTGTATTATAATGTTTGACATAATTTATTACTTACCCTATTATTTGTTTAACAAAATTATTTCCTATATTCGGGTTAGCAGTCAGGTGACATTGTAATTTGATTTTCGTATGCCTAATGGGCTCATCATGGTCTTCGTACTGAAAACCCCATTTTACGACTGTTATTATTATTACCTGTGATGACGAAATAAACTTATTTGTATTTGTATTTGTACTTGTATTTGAAGTCATGTAAATTAATATTTATAGCAACAACTCGGCAGACTTTGAATAGGCTGCAGCAAAAAAGCGTCTAGTTAACGTTCTCCCCCACTTAGTTCTATTAAGAAGCAAAATGATCCAATGAAAAGAACCATTGTTGGTTTAATTAATGACTCTATATCAATCACGCCTGAAATCTTTAGTTAGAGCATTTGTAGAGCGACGTCGAGGGTTGTGTAACTGATGCAACGCTGTCACGGTTCCCATGCTATCCGAATACATAACAAGCTTGATCTCCTCAGATAAGGAAGAGTTGTTGTAAAGCACCCAACTTGTCGTTTCCCAATAATAAGATCACAAGTCATCCGCAAAAACGTGAGCCAGCCATCTTTATTATGCAGCTCGAGCGTCACTCTGCTACACAATGCTGTCATTACCAAGTTACAACACCGCAAGGCAGGGCTCGACTATTGATGGGTACGAAGCTATGAACAAAACACAAGGTTATTTTTTGACACCTCAGATAATAGACAGTTAATTCCAATCATGAAAACATGCAAAATGATTAATACAATATGTAGGAGTGCCTACAAAAAAATCGAGAGCGCGATCTAGCTCCAGCTTAGTTATGACTTGGGATCGAGGCAAACAGTCACCAATTAGAATTATCCGTGACAGCAAAACTACCAGACGAGGATGCTGTTGTTATCCGTAACACGAGCACCGCAATTACCTGATTCACGTTCTGTATAATGCATAACAAGTTCGCCAACATCTGTGTTTTGTTTCAGAATAAATATGCGGGCAATTAGTTTTATAATAGCGCTTATGGCGCTGGCAACTTGTAAAGCTGCCTCGCCGCAGCTTCGGTTTGCGTGGAACCAAATGGACTTCGCGTGGGATTCGCCGGCTGATCGGGAGAATGCTATCAAAAGCGGGAATTTCGTGCAGGCCAATAATTTAATTTTGGGTCTGGCCAGATGGAAAAACAAGTTGTTTATAACGGTACCGAGGTGGAAGAACGGTGTTGCTTCCTCATTGAACTACATAGACGTGGATGGAGCTCAGGACCAAATTTTAAAGCCGTATCCCTCGATGAAAGATAATTTGGTACCGGATGATGCAAAGGCGCTCCCTTCAAATAGCTCCATCATCTCTGTGTTCAGAGTATATGTCGACCCATGTGACAGACTGTGGGTTATGGATTCTGGTTTAGCTGATATATTCGGTAATTATTTTCATTATTTCAATATTCTATTCAGTAAATATTGCAATGAGCCGGAATGAACTTTGGTTTAAACTGAGAAACATAGAATTGTGACCTATTTGTGACCAGCAAATATTTTTATAACAAAGTTAACACAGTCCGTTAGCTCTTCTAATGCCATTTGGGTTTGTCTTGTTGTCTCGCTCACTCTTATAGGTTTGATACTTAAATCGGCCGATAGTACCCAAAACCGGAATGGCATTCTAAGAGCTCCGCACTGTAATTCGTTTTAGAAAAACATACATTAACCAATAAATCAAAGACCTGTAAACTTTGAGTAGTACGAGTAAAAAGTGCAAGTCTTACGTGATATTTTTAATTGTGAAGTCTCTTCAACGATTATTTTTATTACAATTTTGTTGATAGTTTAATTCGTCTGCAGGTGCTGCTAATCAAATTACTGGACCGTCTTTAGCCATCTTCGACTTGAACACGGACCGGCTTCTACACCGATATTTCTTTAAAGTGTCTGACATGAAAGAAGATTCGTTCTTCGCGAACGTTGTAAGTAATATTTAAATAATAAATAAATATCTTGGGGCAAATTACACCAATTGACCTAGCCCCAAACTAAGCAAAGCTTGTACTGTGGGTACCAGGCAACGGATACACATAATTTATATAATGTAGATAAATACTTAAATATACATATACAAAATCCATGACTCGGGCACAAACATTCGTATTCATCATACAAATGCTTGCCCCTACCGGGATCCGAACCCGGGACCTCTAGCTTCATAGTCAGGGTCACTAACCACTAGGCTATCCGGTCGTATTTTAAGGTAAATATACCTTTTCCAAATTAATAAATTACTTCAATGGTCAAGTAAGTAAAGCCAAGAAACTACCAACCTATCAGTTTTTAACTTTGGTTTTTTTGCATCTACGTCATCGAAATTCCGAAATTCATTAAACACAAAATACGAATTTAGTGATTATTTATTGTCAATTATATTTTTATTATTATAATACCGATTATCGTAACGTTTTGGGAATATTCAACTTAAAGAAAACAGTGTCGTTAACGATCCAATGTGGATAAAATTATAATTAAGTAATGAACCGATTTGCCCCCTATCATATAAAAAAGTGAGCACCACCACTTATGGATACCCACAACACTAGAAGATTGCGAACGCGATCATAGCCAAGAGAGCAAAAATTTCATGTGACCAATAATTTTAGCGGCTGTCTTACGGCAGGGCTAGTAAGTAAAATGGTGGTAGCGATCAGGACGGAACTTGCGCAAGGTCCTGACACTTGCAGAATGTATGTCTTAAAGATCCCTTATATAATTATAACTAGCGACCCACCCCGGCTTCGCACGGGTGTAATCAGTGTTTCTTGACTATATTATGCATGTAATACATAATAATATAAACCTTCCTCTTGAATTCTATCTATTAAAAAAACCGCATCAGAATCCGTTGCGTAGTTTTAAAGATCAAAGCATACATAGGGACGGACAGACAGCGGAATGCGAATTAATTTTATACTAGCTTCTGCCCGCGACTTCGTCTGCGTAGAATTGTACATATAAACCTTCCTCTTGACTCACTCTATTAAAAAAACCGCATCAAAATCCGTTGCTTAGTTTTAAACATCTAAGCATACATAGGGACAGACAACAGACAGACAGGAAAGCGACTTTGTTTTATACTATGTACGCGCTTTGTTTCGAAAACTATAATGATTTTGATGCAGTTTTTGCTATTCGAATACATATTTTTAATGCTTATACATGTATGCCTGCTTTTATTTCCAGATTGTCGACGTAGACAAGGACACCTGTGATAACGCGTTTGCGTACATCCCAGACTTGGGTGCCTACGGGGTGGTGGTCTACAGTCTTAAGCAAGATGATTCGTGGCGCATCGCCCACCACTACTTCCACTTCGACCCTCTCGCTGGCTCCTACAAGGTTGGAGGCATCGAGTTCCAGTGGACAGACGGCGTTTTCGCCCTAGCTTTGTCTGAGCCCAGAGAGCATGGGTGAGTGTCACGTTGCTACTCGTAAAGAACAACTAAATCTAAGGTTCCCGTAGCGTTATGCCCAAGGCTAACAGCGTTCCCATGTTAAAAGGCGATGGTAATTCGCAGAGGTAGCTGCACTGCAGGAACCTTCAGCAATAGTGTCAACTTTTGACGACTGAATAGCTTAGAACCCAATTTTTGAATACCTACAGTATAAATACCTCTTGAAAGTGGTGAAAATATTGTGCTGAACTTGAAAAACTAACAGTTGAACAAAATTACATCTCTAATTAATCTCGTGAAATAGTCAAAGTTTTAATTTGAGCCGTAGTTTGGTAGCAGTTACCATATTTAGACCAATTTCCAGGCTAGGCGTTGAGGTGCACCGGGCCCCCAAGATCGTAGGGCCCTCGTACCGAAAAACCTCAAACTAGATAAGTTTCTACATGATATACAACTTAACCGGTACTACCGGTACAGGCACTTTGTATCCTGTCACTGTTACCCTAGTGACAAATCCCAATGCAGTAGCCATCATAAAAGACCTTGCTTTTTCTTGTACATATATGAATAGCCTCGGTCACAACACAAAGGTTCCTGTCGCGTACAGTTTATTTATAGGTCTATTATTTAATCGCGCTTTTTTTCTAGGTAACTGTTAATAGAGTACGTGTTGGCTTTAATAAGTACACAACTCGGAATATTTTCCGTGTAAGTAGGTATTTCAGAGTTTATTCAAATGACAATAGAGAATTAAGTGATTTTCCTTGTTCTCTGTGGTGAATAACAGATCTAACGATAGAAGTTCCTCAAGAACTCGTTTTCAAACGAGCAGGAAAAACAACAGTTGTAAACATTTTCGGATGACTCTCACTTGAGGATGTAGAGCCGAAATTATCTAAATACCGCGAATGGCCGACTTACATACACCCCAAAATTAAACAAACGGTATTTGGAGGTAAACTTGGAGGTCAATGATTATTTTATTCTTGATGCGATAAGATAGTGATTTGGCAATTATTTTTGTGAATGTTATTGTTAATTGTCTGACTGCGATCGACAAGGCGGGCTATTTTTTACAAGCGTATTTTGTCTTTGTTAAATATGCTGCCGAATTGTTTACGTTGTATGAGAAGTGACCATTTACTTATTTTTACTCGTACGCTAACACAGCTATGACATTGTCTTGTTAAGTTTAGTAAGACGAAATGGTAGGTATTAGTGGCATTGGTAGCCAACGTCAGTTGATGAAACCACTTGAAAACGCTGTCATTTGAACATAGATAGCGAATTTCTGGCAACGTCTTATGTAAACAAACACAATGTTACCTACACACATCCACACAATTTTAGTGGTGCCAATTGTGAAATCCTATTGCTATAAACTGAACGACTACACTAAGCTTTGTTTGTTATGCTTGGTTTTCATTAACTGTTTGTAAAATCGTCTTCTTTGTACTTTGGTTCCTGTGGCGTCCTTTGAGGGTCCATCCACGTTTATTCAGTGCTTTATTTCTATTACAGTTACCGGACGATGTTCTTCCACCCATTCTCGAGCACAAAGGAGTTCTGTGTATCAACGGAGCTGCTGCGAAACTACACACACATCGACAAGAACGAGGCGTTCCACGACTTCAAGGTTCGAATACTAAATACTAGTAACTGTTAAGCTCACTGGTTGCGACACGACGACTATTTGCTTATTCAAGCCCGGTTACGATCCTCGCACTAAACCAATAAACAAGGTTTATTGACCACGTAGGCACAATATCTGTTTGTTCCCATCGGTGAGCCAAGTGATCTAATTTGACACCGAAGAACGTAAAGTTACTATGGGCCGAAATTGTATTATTAAATTTAGAAAGATGGAGAGGTTCTTAAAATTATACTTCAATACTATTTTAGCAATTTTTTGCTGAATCGACTCCGTTTTTCCTCCGAATACTTTTACTAAATATACCTCCTAGATTCAGGATAGAATTGGACAGAGGGAAAAATGGTGTAATCTTATTGAAAATTAAAACGTTATAAACGACTTGTACATACATACATAGGTACATACCGTTACACCTCTTTCCCATAGGAGTAGGCAGAGACTACTTTGTTCCACTTGCTACGATCCCCCCGACATACCTCTTTCGCTAACGACTTGTAATGATTTGATAACTCCACGACCGTGCTAAATTTTTGTTTTTAACAGGGCCGGTCTATACATATAATGATAAAACTCAACTTCAATGAATATTTAATAACCTTATTACATAATTGAAGGGGAAGGCTCTCGTTTCACCTTGACCATAGAAGGATACGTGTTTAATTATTTGAAAGGTGAATTGCCGCGGTACTTCTGAGCGCTACAAAAACTTGTCTGATCGTCCTTTGTCAACTACAACGGTAAACCAAGTCCAAATTCTACTTCGCTATTGAAGGCAAACAAAACAGTGCTTTTTCACTGAACATACCCGATATAACTGATAGGCAGGTAATAAAACATAGCATGCAAAAGTCAATGAACTTTAGGGTGTTAAGAAATGTCTTGATTGAGCAATTATTGAGAAACGTAAATCGGGGTGACTTTGATTTACGGGGCGACTTTAAAAATTTGTTGCCATGACGAAATCATTAATTTTTATTTGCGTTTACTGCTTCCAATCGATGTCTTCATCGATCGCCTTTGCGTCTACATGCCAAACATTCACCGCATGTGGACAATATCGGTTTTATAGTAATTTTAAAACTATCGAAGGGGTCCCATAATTATCAGTCACCTCGGTTTACGGAATCGATTTTAATCAATGTTAGGTACTTACTATATTAAATTTTTATTTAGGAAGGAAAATACTCAAATAAATACAGATTCAGATACGTAGGCAGCTGGGGGTCACCCCAATCGCTTAATGCATGCCAAGTACTATTTAGTGTAAGGGACACAGTTAGGTACGCAGCCATATATACCTCTGTCTCTTACGCTGAATAGAACTTGGCAACCAGCAAGCTTATTACGTAACTCGCTCGCAATCGCCATCGTGTTCATTTTGACAGTTCTTGTATGAATGTAACAACTAGCTGATTCCGATGCCAATTGTCAGCCCATACATGAACTGTCAAAATGAAGACGATGGCGATCGCGAGCCTGCCGTTGTGGTAGGTAACCCCCTGTGCAACTAACAATACCTAGTTACATTTAGTTCCGAGCTTTACAATCCTTGTGACAAATCGAATGCAAGGTCTTATAGGTAGTTCTACAACGTACACACTTTACGAGGCGTCCCTAAAGTACATTTCCTTAACAATTGTAGTGTAAACAAATGCACAATAAACTAAGTGCGTACCTATATTTTTGTCTTTTACAGCTATTGGGCGACCGAGGAGAGCGCTCGCAGTCTTCTGCTAGTTACTACGATCCCAAAACTAGCGTTCTATTCTACACACAGGTAAATTTTAAAATTCTATATAGATATGAACCCTGTAACACTCGTAGCATTAAAACGAATGTAATGATGACGTATCATCCATCAAAACAAAATTGATTAAGCCGTTGACTAGTCACGAGTGGACATAGGAACGGACATATGTACGAGATTAGTAGGTATAACTTTGAGTTAAGTATTCTTTTATTACTTAAGTGATTTAACTACATAATATAAACGCCTAAAACCATGTGAAACGATCGCTATCAGCGTAACGAATACGTTTGTTAAAGGCGCTAACTAAACTATACATAGGTATAAATAGATGTTGTATGTTCAGTTAGCATCTGACATATATATATTGTAACGACCCGCGAGCAGGCAAACTGACCGGTCGGTTACCAGGCCGTCTTTTTATTTATATTTATAAGCCTTTTTTTATTCCGAATTCGCTACAATTTCAGTAAGTACATGTTGTTGTTGTTATTGTCGTTTTTTTTTTTTTTTTTTTTTATTAAATTGTCGCGTAATTCGGCGTGCCTCATGGCATAGGCATCCTCCGTGTATTGGAGGGTTTGGGCTTCCCACGCGCGCCCAGTGCGGATTGGGAACTTAACACACACCATTGAATTTCTTCGCAGATGTGTGCAGGTTTCCTCACGATGTTTTCCTTCACCGAAAAGCTCATGGCAAATTACAAATGCAATTTTCGCACATAAATTCCGAAAAACTCAGAGGTGCGAGCCCGGGATTTGAACCCATGACGCTCTGCTGGAGAGGCCACAGGTCAAACCACTAGGCTACCACGGCTTTTTTACCATGACGTCTTAATGCGATTCAATTCTGATTCAGTGTAGGTTCGCTCGCTGTCAGATCCGTACTAAAAATGACAGTTAAAACCTGAACTGAGTCGGGATTGAATCGCATTAAGACGCCACGGTAAGGGCCCTGAACACGCTCATAAACCCTTGACGTAAAGCATTGTTTCGATATGATAAATACTTTCGCATTAAAACGCCACGGTAAGGGCCCTGAACACGCTCATAAACCCTTGACGTAAAGCATTGTTTCGATATGATAAATACTTTCGCATTAAGACGCCACGGTAAGGGCCCTGAACACGCTCATAAACCCTTGACGTAAAGCATTGTTTCGATATGATAAATACTTTCGCATTAAGACGCCACGGTAAGGGCCCTGAACACGCTCATAAACCCTTGACGTAAAGCATTGTTTCGATATGATAAATACTTTCGCATTAAGACGCCACGGTAAGGGCCCTGAACACGCTCATAAACCCTTGACGTAAAGCATTGTTTCGATATGATAAATACTTTCGCCACTAAGCTATATCTGACATTTAGTACCGTTCCTAATTTTGATTTTTCGGCATGAAATTAAGAACCTCCATAGCATTTAAACAGATGAATTCCAAAACGGATATCTTGCCTCCGTTATTTATTTAGATACCTATATACAATGCCGGATTTAGAGGTCCGGAGGCCTCTGGGCAACAAAGGAGTGGAGGTCCCCAGGCCCCAAATTATTTTCCTTCCCAAGTTGTTTAGTGTTTACTAGACTGTTTTTTTTTTCCGAAGTCTATCGTGGGGGCCCCTCTTTTGTGGAGGCCCCGGGGCCGTAGCCCCTAACCCCCCTAGGGGCTGGGGCCCCTAAATCCGGCCCTATATGTATATTATGTGAGATGAGACCTGTGCCCATCAGGGGGCCATAACCATAACCTATTAAAGATGATGATTATGCAAAACTTTCCGGTCAAAAATAATTACTTAAGGAATATTGTTTTTTTTTTAAATCAATACACGCGGACTCACGAAGTTATGCCAATGTGCCATTGACATTGAAAGTGACGCAATTCTTGCAATACCTACCTACTGCAGTTTTATGCAAATAACCAGTTTTTGCTACGGCCGTTCGGTTCCATTCTTTCCTTGTTCTGATTGGCAGTGAAATTATGTGTTTTTTCTGTATTATCTTTGAACATTAATGCACCTCTTTCCTAGTTTATCGGGTGTTTTTACTTAATATCTAACTAATACAGTTTTATATTAATTACCTAAATATAATTTAACTGAATACTTTCCTACTTACCTGCGAGATTTGGATTAGCATAGTTTCGTTATAGTCTTGTTTCTGTTTTATATTTATTTTTCGAAGAGTAGGTATGGGATTTACTAAGTTATAGAGGTACAAAGAGCGTAACGTAATCCGTTTATTGAGAGTTTATACACACGGTGTTTCTAGTCTATGTTTTATACCTATTAACTCCAATACTTTAATACCTACTCTACTAAACATCAAGTTTGTTTGATTACCATCGATGCAAGCCTATTTCATGATGTTAATGTTATTGTGCAGGTGAACAGAGACGGTGTTGGCTGCTGGAATGTGAACAAGCCATACACCCCGGAGAACAATCCTTTGATCTTCAGTGATCCCAAACTGTACGAGTTTCTCAACGACTTGAAGGTAAAGTTCATGAGCAGCTTGATGGTCACCACCATTAGCGCCATCATTGGTGTGAGAATCCCATAAAGCTTGATTGGACACGTTTATTAGTGCTAATAATATATTATGGCAAGAAATAATTGTCACTTTGTCAAACCCAACGGTTCGAAACTTATAGGCGTTTTAGTTAAATCTTCTTTCTATGGTGATTATTCGTAACTAAATTTTCACAATAAAAAGTAAAACTAAAATGCTTAGGTATCCTTTTTCTTTCTCAATTTTATTTTTAGTAATCATTTAATCTACAATTCCAATGCTCGTAGCATTATTATGCACGTCACGTGGATAGACTGCATTGTGCTGTTTTTTTATGACTACAATTTTCTTTAAGTACATGCAAAATGCAAATGCGTTATGTATTTATAGTAATTTGCATTCATAGGTAATCAACACACTATTCAGAAAATACACTTGTCAGATAACACTTAGGTAAGCATGAAGGCATATCTAAACAGTATACGAGCTGAGATTTTGAAGTCCATTTTTCTCTTAAAAGTTGACCTTTTAATCATTTTCCTATATATTTACTACTGTGGGAAAATTTTGTGTACAAATATTACGACTCGATTCGTAATTCAAATTCAACACAAATTTTCACCCATTTTTCACCAATCTCTGACGTGTGAGTGTGTCAGAGCCTATGTTTTAAACGCAATGAATTTGATTTATTTTTCTTATTTCCAGGTGGACAGTGAAGGCACTCTTTGGCTGCTCAGCGACAGGCTCCCTCGGTTCCTGTACAAAACTCTGGACCCCAATGAGGTTAACTACAGGATATTCAGCATCAACACAGCTGAAGCGATCGCCGGCACTGCGTGCGCATAAACAAAAACTACTAGGATTAATGCTTACCTACATAATATTACATTTTTTGTTGTCTAAAAGACGTATTTACCTTCGGTCATAGAGTGAAAACTTTTCTTAATTAGATGACATGAGGTCCCTGAAGTTAGGGTGTCTTCCACTAGTTCTTTGTTCAAGTCAAAATTGTCTGTAACGACGGATGTTTTTTATTATTCCACAATGAGAAAATATCTAACAAAAAAGTTCTGGTGCGTCTTAGTTAGTAGCCAGTTGGTTGTTTTCTTTAAACTAAATTAAATATGTTTGCAATCGGTTCACGTCGCAAATTTATCACTGTATAAACATATCGTCAATACCTATACTGTATTCACTATGCAAAGAAACTTGAAGTACCTACTCTCTGGCATTCTCTGGTATGCTATGTACGAATATGGTACGGACCAGATTCAGGTCAGGTTACAGGAACTAACCAATTAGGTTGTTTGCGCTTAGGGAGTCCCGAAAAAGAAAGGGAGAGAATTAAACAAAAAAAAAACATAATGAAGCTTGTTCTTTACAAAAAAATAACAAATCGATGTCAATGTCAATGCGTAACCAACGGTAAGACACCTGACTCCGTATAATTACTGCTAGCGAACGGGTCCAGGGGCCTTACCATGACGTTTTATAATGCTATTGAATTCCGATTCTTGCCTTTAGCTGTCATTTTTGACACTTTTAGTATGAATCTGATAGTGGTCGATCCTTTGGTTCAGAAATGAATCGAATTTCATTTAGTTCATTTAGTTCTTCTGATAGGTTGGTAGGACAATCAAGTATGATGATTTTAGGGAGGTTTTCTTGCGTTGCTAATTACACCTTCTATCAGTAAATTAATTTAAAAATGTTTTAAAGATTGCACGTTTCTATCTGGTATGCTTTTTTATCGTGTGTTCATTATATCGTTAATTTATTACTGCTGTATGGTTTTGGAATAAGTTAAGCGTGCATATTATAATTACTTGCTATCTGTCAATCATGTCGCTATCCTATTTATTTTATACAACAGATGTTTGTACGTGTATTATTCCATAATATTTGTTTATACTTAATACGATGCGACGATCTGACACTCACTAGTGTCTCTGTTATCAATATGATAAGAGTACAAAATTATATTTTATTGCTACTTTAAAATTTTACATTAACTAGGAATGTAATTTTACTACAAAATAAAGTCAAGCTATAAGAAGGCTACATTTTGTTCCCCAATTACAGCATTCTTATAGCTACCAAAATAAAAATATTATTTCCCGTTTTTCTTTGCACACTTTTCCTGCGTTATCGCCCAAAAGCTGAGCTTTTGATATAAGTTTTTCCTCACAACAAACGTTTCAAACGCGTTCGAGTTGAAGTGTCAAATGCTATGAGATTAGTATGTAGTTGCCCTTACGTGCCATTAAATAAATAAATTAGTGGCACTTCCAATTGGCCCATACCTAGTAGGTAACCGAGCCTCTAATATACTGTACCTAAGTTTAGACGCAACACAATTAAAAAATAGTAAATTTTACGCAAACGCTACTCGCTAATCCTGCCTTTGATCCTGCCGCCAAGCAGCAGTGCTTGCGCTGCTATGTTCCGGCGTCGAGAGTAAGACAGCCGATGAAATCACTGCCACAAGGAGGTCGTAAGCCGATAGGAATAATTTTCTAAGTCATTTTCTTCCTTTGATTATTCCGGCGGAAGTGCCGCATTGTATTTTGAATATAGCCTGCAAAATATAAATAAAACAAATCTTGACTGATTTAGCAATTAAGAGTAAGTAACCCAATAAATACATCTAATAAAAAATATAGACGAATTTGTTTCATAACATTGACAACATAACCAATGTCATAAGTCAACACAAGCATAAACAGATAAGTAAGTAGTTTATTTTATGCTCAAGTGGCCTCGTAAGCCAGCTCACTCGTGGTCGAGCATTGGTACAAGACACACGCAACATGGCACCTAGGACAGAAAAAGTCGGCATTGTCGGCAGGTAACTAACTTTAACTAATTACTAGCCTATTTTATTTAATTACCTACTACAAAGTCGGATACGAGGTCAGGCTTTCCATTTGGGTGGACATTACGTAAAGTTTTTTTTTAAATAACACTAAGGTAGTTTTTGTTGTTGCTTGCATATTGTCGTCTAATCTGTATCAACATAGACATTCCAAATTTGAAGTGAGAGCGACCGATGGCAATGGATAAAAACAACCGGCCAAGTGCGAGTCGGACTCGCGCACCGAGGGTTCCGTACAAATTCGGCAAGTGAATATAAAATCCAGTATTAGCAGAGCCCTGCAGTGTACCTAGGCCACTGCCTAGGTACACTGCAGGGCTCTGCTAATACTATTATATAATATTGAATATGTAATATTGAAGAACCAATATAAATTACCTACATCACACTTGATGTAGGTAATTTATATTGGTTCTTCACATAGACAGACAGACATACAATATTCTATTTTTAGTATTTGTTTTGTTGTTAGCTCTAACTGGTGCCTGTTGACAGACAGACGCATAGAGAAGTCTTAGTAATAGAGTCCAGTTTTTACCCTTTGGGTACGGAACTACGGAACCCTAAAAAAACGACCCGTTACATTGGTGGTGTTCCATTATAAAACAGTACAATTGTTGAGATATTATTTACACAGCTATCTTTTTCACTGCAAAAAAGAGTCAATAATACATAATATATTATGTCAAGTGCAAAAAAGAAATGGTAGATCATTAACATGTTTCCATCTTTTACGGTAGTACGGTAGATTATAAATGTAAATTTTTGAATTGCAATTTTCTCCTGTCGCTTTGCAGATATTAAAAACAACTTAGATAATAAATAGGTAGTAACCTACTTAATGTGGAGTGGACAACACACTACTTGAGCTGAATTATTTACTTAACAAGATAATAGTTTAGGGTGTTAGATATTAAGTAAACACAAGTCACAACATGCCTACATTATATAACACTACTAACTTCTAAGTCTGACGCCAATGGCTTACATTGGAGGCAACTAGGCTAGCAAGCTATGCATATACGGGTATGTCTATTATAGCCTGGATATGTCTATTATAGCCTGGATAGATTTGCATCGGTTCAACAAAATCGTACATCCGGGAGTTCAGGGAGTGATCATAGGCAACTGTATAAGTATATAGACGATTCGTGAAATCATACACGATTAAATTAAATTCGAAAATGGGGAAAATATGTTGGGTATGCTTACCTGGTCTATTATGTCCCACAAAATCGAAGCTCCGAATGGTTGCCATAATTTTCGTTAGTCATGTACCGATTTATTTCTGAAACAGTAAGTATTTTTTTTATAATTGATAGTAAACTAGTAACTTAGCCTACTACACTGATGAGCGAAAAAAAAGGGTCACTGCACTTCTCATACCTACAAAGTTTTATGAAATCCTACTAATATTATATAAATGCGAAAGTTTGTGAGTGACGATGTGAAGATGTGAGTGTGTATGTTTGTTCCTTCTTCACGCTAAAACGACTGGACGGATTTGGATAAAATTTTGGAACGAAGATAGCTGGTACCCTAGATTAAAACATAGGCTACTTTTTATCCCGAAAAATTGTATAGTTCCCGCGGGATAGCGATAAACATACCAATTGCTAATTCTACGCGGACGAAGTCGCGGGCAGAAGCTAGTATTTTATAATGACTTTGTAAAAAATCCTGAAAAATGCACGATTTAATGTATAATGACCAAAAAAATTATGAATAAGTAACGATTGTTATGACTATCAAAATTATGGGACAAAAAGGGTTTTCAAAGACAAACATTTTCGACAACTTGTTTGAAAAACTCAAAATGAGTACTTAGTACACTATTGTATATTGGTTCCACCAATTTCCAAGGATAAAGAATGTCTTTTACTGTGCAGTATTGCCCCAAGACTGGTTTTACGTTTTTCCTCCTACCAACTGAGGTTGTACCTACTTAATGTTCTTCTCGATCGCTCGAGTGCTTTTAGATTATGATATCTTAAAGTCATCAGTGGTTAATTGCTTGTGATAACACATCGATAGCCTGCTCTTATCACACCATTAGTTATTGTTATGCAAACCCCATAATATTACATAGGTACAACTTTACGGCTTTGCGGAAGGTACGTAGGTATGTACTTAAAATAAGTTTCGTAGTGTATACCTTAATTAAATTTTAAGTTTTTAGGGTTAAAAACGAAACCCTATTAATAAGACTTCGCTGTCTGTCCGTCTGTCACCAGGGTATATCTCATAAACCGTAATAATAGACAGTTGAAATTTTCACAGATGACGTATTTCTGTTGCCGCTATATCAACAAATTTAATACTGAAAACAGAATATTTTTATGTCTGTCTGTCTATGTCAATAACTAACATAAAATGACCTCACACTGTCTACATTTTGCTTAGAGGCAGGGCTCTGCTAACATTGGATTTTATATTGACTTGGCGAATTTGTACGGAACCCTTGGTGCGCGAGTCCGACTCGGACTTAGCCGGTTTTTTGCGTTGTTGGGACCAAAAAAAATTACCTGAATCGCAGAAGAGGGAGCGGGGGTGCTACAACTTCGTCAATTTTGAAGCTCCTCAAAAACATCCACTTTAAGTCTTAATCTTAATTCTTAAATCAAAAAGTTGTAGGACATGGTAAAATGTTCTATTCCCACTAGTTCTATTACCACTATACAAATTAAGTAGTACCATCAATGGATCTGATAATGGAACTAGTGGGAAGAGATCGATAAAATGCATTTATAAAATGTTTGATTTTATCGACAATTCAAGTCAAGGCTAAAACCGCTAAGGTCACTTCAGCCTTTTACACGACATCGGCATTCGGCATGCAGTTCTAATCAAAGTTTGAGTAAGTACCTATAGGTACCTACGCTTTTACCTAAGGCCTATAAGAGATATTCAAGATTTTGTGCTTGTTTCATTTTCATTCTGTATTTCTGAATCCTCGCATATTTTAAGTCTTGTAAAACGTTCATTAATGAACAAAAAACATTTACCTTGCCATTTTGCTACATACCGCACGTGCAAGACAGCCAAGTTTGTGCGAAATATACATAAGTAAATACTTACCTGTTTTCTTTCTTAAAACACGTGTGGTTAGCGAAGTCGCGAGGTAAATATTTTTTGTACAGTTCAGTTTTTCATTTTTTTCTGTAATTTTGGTGGAAAAAGACCGTGATATCAAACTTAGTAGACCAAACTTCAAAACTATCTGAACGTCACTTCTTGGCTGATTGTATACTAAGTGTAGACAAAACGATTTGATGTTAACTGCACAAGAGAACCACTATATAAATTGCGAAAGCGACTGTTCTATAATTTGATTTCCAGCGGCCTCATCGGAAGGTCATGGGCCATGTTGTTCGCCTCAGTTGGCTACCAAGTCACTGTCTTCGACATCATCCCTAAACAAGTGACGGACGCACTGGCAGATATTAAGCAGCAATTGCAGACGCTGCAGAAGGATGGGCTGCTCCGTGGGAAGCTCAATGCCGATCAGCAGTTCCAGTGCATTACAGGTAGGTAAACCTAAGTAGGTACTTGGACTTTTAATTTTTTTTTTATAAACAGTATTTCATCTCTCTTTCGAACTTAGACAAGCTAAGGCAGTCGTAGCCTGTGAAATCAATGAGGTATCTTTAGTCTCTAGGCTAGCAACGCATTTGCTGTCTTCTTGTGTTGCATAGGTTGCTCAATATTGAATGGGATTTTCAATTTTCAGAAGTGAGAGAGAGAGAGAGAGAGAGATGAAGAGAGAGAGAGAAACATTTATTTACACACATTCGATACACGTAGATTTAAAATATGAAGAAGTATTAGGTATATGCTTAAGAATAGTACCGATATGGTGTAAAATGGGCCCCACTCAGCATAATGTTGCGGCTAGCGGCTGGTGGTTTCATCTTTTTCTTTGATTCTTTCACTATGGTTCACAATTAGGAATGCCTATCAAAAAACAAATTTAAACAACCCATCAGACGAGACAAATGAAGGAGGTTTGCTTAGACTGCTACTTACGTTTGTAACAGTCTCTTGTGTTATGAAAGTGCTACCTATCTTTGTTAATTAAGTAGTTGAGTATTTTATTTAGGTATATACTGTCCAAAGTTGTGGTTACTTGTTGGTAATTTACGAGTTTACTCTCACAGTCTCACATTACATAATCGTCAAAATTTTTACTAACTAGGTAGGTATATTAATTACCGTGAACAAATTTGGATTCTAGCAAAACATAAACAATGGTGGATGATAACGAGATAAGAAGTTACATAAGTCGATCTCAATATAGGTACAAAAGTATAATGCGACTACAGATAAGGGTTTCTGTAACTCATCGCTTGTGTTAAATTCTTTCGTTTAATTGCTTCATAATATCATAAGTTCAACAAACTTCTGACCTGGTGGCCATTTTACTCATAACTCATAACAATGCATCTTGATGAAAATTATTCCCAAAATAAGTGCTACATGAAGTCGAACCAAGAAATACTTACTTATAAGTAACTAGCTTCTGCCCGCGACTTCGTCCGCGTAGAATTAGCAATGTTTTAACATGTTTATCGCTATACCGCTAGCTATGATTTAATCTAGGGTAGGGGAGAGTGGGTAGGATTCGTACACCGGGAGCATTCGTACAGTGGTGATATCTCCGCTATTGAATACAGTGGCGTGTTCATGTTTGTGTGGGTAACTCCCACTCATGCGCATACGCTACCCGCGGGGCGGCGCAACAGTGCGGCCACCGGCTTCGACACGACAAGTTCATTCATGTTTTCGCTCCAGGAAAACTGATTTTGTATTCACCTTGAAACACGTTTAAATCTTATAAGTTTTGCTCGAATTTGATAAACTGATCAATATAGTTTATGATTTGATATCGAGGTTTTATATGTAAACAGCCATTTTGGGATATCTAGAACGGTTAATTTTATTTCAAATTTATTTGTTAATTTGTTGGGTTGGGTTACCTTCGTACAGTTGTCAGTGGGGCAGATTCGTACAGTACGAATGCTCCCCACTTTGAACTGCGTAACTAAAAAGATCTTATTCCATGAATATTATTATTATTATTTCAGAACCATTATGCCGCGAGTAGGTATATGTAAAAAAGGGACAAGATCGGAAGAGGAAAACGAAGATGCAAGTCAGCGATAAAAGATATCTTCTATAGCTGACTTGCATCTTCGTTTACCTCTTATAACTAACTAACTAACTATAACTCTCTTATTGACCCTGCGTGTTCCGCTGAATATGGCCCTAAGCGTATATAATGTCGGATATACAGGGTGTATCAGATAGCCCCTTAACAATAATCAACTGGGGTACATAACCACAGCAGCTATAGAAGCTAAAAAAATAAAAAATAAAAAAATTGGAGTCAATTACCATTCCTATAGAAAATATAAAAAAAAATTACTCCCAATTTTTTTTAAAATATTTTTTTTAGCTTCTGTAGCTATGGTTATATACCCCAGTTGATTATTGTTAGGGGGTATCTGATACACCCTGTATATAATGTCGCACTGGGCCCGCGTAGGGAACTATATAGCCCAAACCCTCCAATAAACGGAGGAGGCCTATGCCATGAGGCACGCCGAATTAAGCGATAAGTAATTTAATAAAAAAATAAAATAAAAAAAAGACTGTATTGTACTAAAATTTTTGCGAATTTGAAATAAAAGGGCTATATTATTATTATTATTAATGTCGGTTGCATTTATTATTACCTAAAACTAAGACTTGTTACTGTAACGGTACAATTTATAATGTTGATTAATTATTTATCTATTAATAAGAGAAAAATTAATCACGAGTTGTTTGTTACTACAAATAAGTAGTTATTATTAGTACTCAAGTACTTAAAAAATAATAATCGTTAATTGTTACCACGTAATGGCTGATTTAGTGTTAACCTCAAGAAATGATAATATTACATTGAATAAATGGTTTTTTTCTTTGATTGTACGAAGGTTCCCTACTATGTACGAATGTACCCTACAGCATGTACGAAACTACCCCACGTGTGGGGCAGTTTCGTACGTTTCCCATTTTTGAAAAAAATCACCGTATCATCGCCATGCTGCTTAATATCCAAAAGACACTTAATTATTATTAAAGCTAGATAAGTGAGGTATATAGCAGCATTGAATTTATTATGAAATTGTAAACAGTTATTTTTTTATGTGGCTTACAAAAAAATGTGTACGAATCCTACCCACTCTCCCCTACCAGCTATCTTTGTTCCAAATTTTATCCAAATCCGTCCAGTCGTTTTAGCATGAAGAAGGAACAAACATACACACTCACTCACTCACATCGTCACATCGTCACATCATCACATCGTCACAAACTTTCGCATTTATAATATTAGTAGGATTAGTAGGATAAGTAATACTTTGAAACAGTGTAATGAAAAATTATATGTTTTTTTTACTTCGTCTACTTTAAAATTACCTAATCGTGACACCGTTTTATTACATTGTTCAAGAGGAAATACGAGTAAGAACAGTTAAAGTTAAGATTTCTTAATAGCTTAAAACATAGGTAGGTAATCAATAATTATGACGATATAGTTACATGCATTGGTATCAAAATAATCTTATCTTTTATGTTATGGCTTGGCTTTTTTATGTGTAAAAACGGCCTTCGTCCTGAAAAATATAAAACTAACCAACTACTCTTACGATTATCTTTTTTATATTGTTTCAACTTACAAACAGGCACTTACAACTCTATCATCACACAAACCTACTACTTTTTTTTATCATCGATTCAGGAGTAGCCCTCATTTATACAAATTTATATAGAAAAAACCTAAATAGGAACAATTCCCATATTTTCAGGATCATCCGATTTAGCAACTGCGGTGAAGGGTGCCGTGTTTGTCCAGGAGTGTGTTCCGGAAAACTTGGACCTCAAGAAAAAGCTGTACATCGATCTGGACAAATTCGTGGACGACAAAACCATCCTGTCCAGTTCCACCAGTTGCATCCTGCCTTCGAAGTTCTCAGAGGGCTTGAAACACAAATCCCAGGTGCGTTCAGCCAGCAACAAAAATGAATAAAGCAAAATAAATGAGATTTAAGTACACCTAAGCGCTCATAGGTACTCGATGCTTAGAATTTAGACATCTTCTAGGTAAAAATCTGTAAATCTGGGCTCGCACCTCTGAGTTTTTGTAATTTGAATTGATGAGCTTTCAGTAAACGAAAACATCGTAAAGAAACCTCTATACACCTACGATGCAATTATGGTACGCGTGAAGTTTCCAATCCGCTCTAAGCCAGCACGGGAACTACAGCCCACCCCATTTTATTGGGTGAGGCGGCTTGTGCCAAGCGGCGAGACAAATATTATACTTATGTATAATTTTTGGCCTCTATTTAAACCGTTTTAGAATAGGCATATTGTCAGCGGGCACGGATTGGAAAAGTTTATACCATAACAAAGAGTTGACCTAGCTAACAAACCTCGGCATCAAATTTCCGTTGTAAACCAACAGTGCTATTACAAAAAAGTTAAACACGTGTCTAAAAAATAATCTATTGCAAACTCAACCTTAAATCAATGGATAAATTTTTAGACACGCGTTCAACGTCTGTTTAACTTTTTTGTAATAACACCGCAAGGGTTTAAGTTAAGGGCCTGCCTTTTTACAGGTGATCGTGTCACACCCAGTGAACCCGCCGTACTACGTGCCCTTAGTGGAGGTCGTACCGGCACCGTGGACCAAGCCTGAGGTCACGGCCAAGACGAAGGCCATCATGCTGGAGATCGGACAAGAACCGGTCGTGCTAGGCAGGGAGATCGATGGGTTCATCTTAAACCGTATACAGTAAGTTTTGCGTGCGGATTTTTGAAATCACACCCATAGCAATCTCTCTCTTTAGTCGTTCACTTTGGTTTGACTCTTGACAGTGGTCGTGGTTGCATGATGAGAGTGAGTGAGTCGCATATATTGCAAAATTTACACATCTTCCTTAATTTACACATCTTCGGACAACACTTCATAGGTACCTATTAGTTTTGGCGTACAGGCCCCTTATAAAATAAAGAAGAAGTCTGTCTGCCGACAGAAGAATACTACAGGATAGAAATACTAATCGACCTCATTTGAAATTTCTTCTTTATTGCAGGTATGCGATTTTGGACGAGGTGTGGCGGCTAGTTGCAGACAAGGTAGTGAATGTCGAGGATGTGGACAAGGTGATTTCGGAAGGTCTCGGCATGAGATATGCCTTTTTGGGCTCTCTGGAAACTGCACACTTGAATGCCGAAGGCATGCAGAACTACATTGAGAGGTAATTTATACACACACAAACCACGTCTTTATCCTTTTCGGGGTAGACAGAGCCTAAGGTCACCCTACAGGCCACGTTTAGCAAGATTGTGGGCGTATATATGGAAAATGGAATCAAAATAGTGATGTTTGCTAGCCGCATCGCCTATAACATGATTCTTATGATTTTCGCCAGACCAGTTAGTTTAGTCAGACCTGGGCCTCGACTCGAGTATCAAACCCAAAAATGAGTAGACAGCAAGACAGACCCGAAGATATTTTTAAATACTATTGCAGTGTATTCATTATTTGTGCTAAATAGGTAGTTACCTAAGTACACCTGCAAACCAAAATCTGAAAGATGAGAGTTGGAAGTTTTAGAACGTTAGTTGGAACTGTTGGAAGTTTTAGTAAGCCATCTAATCTCATCTATCCAAATTTGAGCTGATATAAATGTAGTTACATTTAATGAACACAAAATATTTACCTTGCTACTCCGCTACTTAACAAAGTTTAGTCCACAGGTTTAGTCTTAGCTTAGCTTTGCTTTTGCTTTTAAGTAGCGGAGTAGATAGATAATATTTTGTGTTCATTAAAATCGACCTCCGCAAAATAACGCCTGATTCAATAAAATTATTTGAAAACTATGCGCCAAAAGTCGGTGTCAGCTGGAATCGCGCATGCGCGGCGCGGCCCGAGATCAACCATGACGGTAGAGTAGAGCAAGTAGATACAATTATCGATGTCGATAAACATCACGCGATGACAAGTATTATTCACCAGACCATGCGGTCTAGTAAAAAAATACTTGTTTTAATCAAAACAACCTTGATGTAGGTATGTTATCTTAATTTAAAAAAAAAGTAATTAATAGTTTTAATTATACATAAAATAGGTTTTTTATTCTCGTTCTTTTTTTAACGTATTTTCAAACAACTTGAGCAGTTGTTACGTGAATATTCACGGGATCAAAATACTTTCAACATGAAACTACCGTGAGACTCACACATAATTACAACACACCGGATAACTCACGTATAAATGCTCCGACAATCCTTCGGCCTTTATACGTAAGTTATTCGGTGTGTTGTAATTATGGGATCAAACTAGGTGAAAATATTGAGTGTAAGCAAAACTCCATAACTCTGGCGAATATTTATTTTTTACAATTTTACCAGTTACCATTTCTACTCTTTTTTAACAATTTTATTCAAAGTATCAGCATCTTCCAGTTCAATAAGACTTTTTTTCACTAATTCCTTTATCATTTCTTTTAACGTTACCACTTTCTTTCGATAGTGTCGAACTTGGTTCTGTAATGCCTTAATTTTTTTATTTTTTGTCTTAACTTGATTAGATAGCTGTAAAACTTGTCTGCAAAGTCGTTTTTTCGTCGTCGAATGAAGCTGGGAGGGAGTTTCAGACGAGCTAGGTTTTCGTTCGATTTCCTTTAACATTGAAATCGGATCATCTTGAGATGACTGTGTCGGTGTTGGTATCGGTACAGGTATTGTACTAGAATCTCCCGAAGTGCTTACAGTAGTGGCTGTTGTATTCTGTAAAATTAATCATGGTTTATTTATTACATTAGGGGTTATTTTACACAGGATGTAGACCTCGATTACCTTTGACGAGCTTCATAATGTGGGGTGACCAAACATCGGGACTTAAAATGGTTATTTTGTTAGGAAAGAAACAATAATTGAAGATAGGTAGGTAGCTAATTTTGACAACTGAATTAGTGTGATGTGAGGTGTAGCCTACACCTCACACTAATGTGCTTATTACGCCTACACCGTGTAGGTGTGATATACTATTGATTATTAACTGAGCCGCTATCGATTGTTTTCAATTACCAATTTGAAGTCCCCTTGTTTTCCGTCGCAGTTGGATGCATTTAAAGCACTGTCACTACCAAATTACCAATGCACGCGTTTTTATTTATCTATCGATCCAAATACACAATACTGACTATGTTACACTGCACACTCAAAGTGGATTTTGGACGAAATTTGCTTAAAGAAATCACCAGATCCCCTATTTAAGTCCATCCTTATAACTACAATTCTGGTATTTAATTCAGGTTTTCGACCTTTTTCTCACTAGTCTCTGTAGTTATTGTCAGTAGTAGTTGTATCAGGAATAAATCACTGAATTGAGTTACACAGCTCTAAGGTAATTTATATAAAATAAAAGACAGAACAGAACGCCACAGATTAGTGACTACGGTGAGTGAAGCAGTCGAAATTCAGAAACACATTTTTTTAAAGTAAAACTTCTAAAATCCACTTCGAACGCACAGAGTGCCGCAGTAAGTATTGTGAGTAAGTAAGCAATATATTTTTTATCTCTCATACTCTGAAAGTAGGTCATTGATTATCTGGATATAGGGTTGAAAGTGACTCATCGCGACCCTTGGGTTGAAAGTATTTTTTTTTTCTAGCTAATCCAAATGAGGTACATAGCTATGGAAATACGTATACAGCCATGTAATCTATGTTTAAAATAATAATCTATATATAGATAGATACAAATAGTTCCTTTTTAATTGTAAAAGGCAAAATAATCTTAAAATAACATTCCCGCTATATATAAGCTTATGCAAGCGTATACAACGAGAATTAGTAGAAATTATTACGTTCGGTAATTTTTTTAGCTTGAAATATTTAAGTCGACAATTAATTGATAGCGACCTCCGTGTCTGCAAGTTTAAAAAAAAACTAGCCGGCCGCCATTGGTGCGCAGAAGAAATGCGCAATGCGCGCAAATCGCGCAATAGAAAAAAGAGCGGGAAGAGAATGACAAACGTAACAAATATTAAATGCGACCATTCGACGTTAATGAAATTTTAATTTCCTCATATTCGAAATCAAAAGTAGTGTTCAACTCGGATGAAATTACCCATTTCACCCTCGAACTATTGGCACCCTCACTTCGTTCGGGTGCCAGAAATATCTCAGGTGAAATGGGTATATTTCAACCCTAGTTTATCAATCTACTATTTTAATCCTACCCGTGATCATGATGATTACGATTTGGCGGTAATGTCATTAAGCACATTAAAGTAATCATAGTATACATTCCGTAGAAAATATATACATGTAATTGGATATCTCTTACCAATACAGGCAAATGAAGTGTAGGAATTGCAGTAACATATAAGCGCCGGCGTTTTCCTAATGTATAAAAACAGTCTTCTGTGAAATGTCGGGAGCAAACAACGCTGTAATTACTTGGAAACCAGTTTTCTCTTTTAGTACAATAAACCCATTTTTCTTTAAGGTGCGGATCCGTAGGATATCTAAAAAGTCAATGTAAAATATTTATGTACATGATGTGTAAAAAAACACAACAAAACAATCGTTACTTATTAAAGTTTAAGCTCATAATTTATTTTTGCACCACTGGGCAATGGGCCTTAAGAAAATAAAATAACCAATTAGTGGTAAAAAATGCTATCTAATACCAATGGCATACCATAGCAACAAATCAGTTTTTTTCCACTTACACAATAGTAACACTAATTTTTAAAGTACCTATTAAAATCTTGATTATAAATACCTATATGTTTTCACTTTTTTTTATTAATCGAGTTTCAGCCACAACTAAATATTAACTATACATATCGATCATAACAGCTGCTTGCTCAACTCTAGTGACCTGCTTGAACTTTGGCTGGCCAATTTGTGTTTCACCAATGTCGGCTTGGCGGTACCTACTTAATTGTATTTTCTGTGAATTAGACGACATTTCCACTCTATTAGGTTATTTGCTCTATGCCACTGGACCACATAAATAATCAATAATAATATTATGCTATTACTCGTAAACATCGATAAGTAGCTGCTACATAATTTGTTTTACTATAGCGCAGCACTAAGAAAAAGCGCGTATCGATAAAATGAGATAGACAAGACAATATAGTAGGGTGCCAGTGGCACGTGTGTACGTGAAAGCGAGACCGATGGATACGCGTCGGTAGTCGGTAGTCGGTAGACACATTTTATATAATGAATGGAATGATTGAGATTGACCAGTATAACTTGGTTCGCGATAGAATGGACGTCAATAGAAATACTGCATGTTTTTTTACGTACCGATGAAATGTAATGCCGTCTCTTTTGACATTTGATTGCTGGCTGTTTTTGCCACACCATCTAATTGTACAGTATGTCATTATGATACCTAGTATAACCGCTATTCAATTATAATATACGGAGCCGCACTAACACAAAATAAATATATGTTGTGTTTCCATTGTATTCGGGCTTGTGTGTGACAGTGAGTGACAGTAGAAGTTGACGTTTAAAGTTGACGTTGACAGTTGACGTTTGTAAGTTTTAATCACAAACGAGTTGTACATTGTGTCTCATCCAACCTAAGCCGAATATCACGACTAATAAAATTGATTATATCGCGGTTATCATTAGTATTAATAAGTTTCTCAACGAATTATACCTCCATGGCGAGAGCACAGATAAAGAACGAGATAGGAATAGGATAGATTAAATAAGTACATTAAGTAATTTGATGAAATTACTTCAGCTATCCGACGCTACATGGCGCTAAGATTTAATGGACGGCACGTCTATACAGATAAGCTAGGATAAGCTTATGTTATCATAAGGGTGCATCTACACCGCCGTTACTTTTTAAGAACAATGTTTCCATATATTACTTACTGAGCAACATCCGATAGCAAAAATTAGTTTTAGTAGCAATTTGGTAGCCACAAAAGTTAATGGCTAAAGGTGCGACCACACCACCGCTTGAAAAACGGTGACGTTACGAAATCGCAACAAAATGTATGAAGAAACGGTGAGAAAACGTGACGCATACGACACGTCACTGCGTATACGCGGCGGTTTGGTCGCACCCTAAGAGAATGCACCTTTACATTTGTTCGAATTTTTACACAGGTAGAACATACTTTTTGCAACAACAAGTCAAGTTTATAAGTACATTACCTTGTGAGTTCAAATATGTTTTAGCATCAACTCTCAAAATTTAATAGTAATAACTTTTTTTTTTCAGGTACGGGGAAACTATTTACAACGTTAGCAACACGATGGGACCGATTCCCCGCATGATCCAAGACCCGAGTGCTGCCTCAATCTGTGAGCAACTGAACCAACTGGTTCCCCTGGAAAGATTGCAGGAGAGGAGGGCATACCGCGACGCTTGCCTGACTCGTTTGTCCATACTGAAAAAAGAGCTGAAGAATACTTACAAACGTTAATTATGTTTGATGCTATACTTACTGAAATTTGAACACAATAATGCAAATATCTCAATCTTAAAAAGAAAGAAATCGAACCTTGCAAATTGTTTATTTAAACCTCAATAATCCCTAATCCCTAAAAAAGCCGTGGTAGCCTAGTGGTTTGACCTGTGGCCTCTCAAGCAGAGCGTCGTGGGTTCAAATCCTGGGCTCGCACCTCTGAGTTTTTCGGAATTTATGTGCGAAAATTACATTTTGTAATTTGGCGTGAGCTTTTCGGTGAAGGAAAACATCGTGAGGAAACCTGCACACATCTGCGAAGAAATTCAATGGTGTGTGTTAAGTTCCCAATCCGCACTGGGCGCGCGTGGGAACTATAGCCCAAACCCTCCAATACACGGAGGAGGCCTATGCCACGAGGCACGCCGAATTACGCGACAAGTTAATAAATAAACGACAATAACAACAACATGTACTTACTGAAATTGTAGCGAATTCGGAATAAAAAGGCTTATAAAAAAAAAAAAACCCTAATCCCTAGTAGGTAATATTCAACATGCGAAACTTTGTGAGTTTGATGTTTGTTTCTCCTTCACACCAGAACGGCTGAACAAATCTGAATAAAGTTTGGTACAGAGATAGATTATAGTTTGGAATAATAAATACACAGGTGTTGTGTAATTCTTTGTAGACGAAGTCGCGAGCAACAGCTAGTGTTTCCTAAACTATTTCGTTTTTAATGACAAAAAATGCCACCGTTATTTTATGTAAAAGTCTAGTAAAAAAGTCAAATCGAAGACGTTCTGGAAAAAAGTCAGGTCAAGAGTACCCGAAACCGACGAGCATGTATGAAGAGATTGATGAATCTGGATGAAGCGAAAGAGGTACCTATGTCAGGATCGTAGCAAGTGGAACAAAGTGGTCTCGGCCTACCCCTGTCGGAAAGAGGCGTGACGGTATATATGTATGTATGTCTAGTAAAAGTGTTACCCCCGGGCCATATTAGCGGGCGAAGGTTCGTGTCGCGTTGTCGCGATAAAAAGTTCGAGTTCGTATAACCACGAACTACGTGGCCACACTAGACAAAATTATCGCAATAAAAACTTCAGGCGAACTATGTCGCGCAACTCTGGATTTGGCGGGAAAATGAACCAAGAGCGCAAAGAAACAAAAAAATAGAGGAAGCGTTTGCTTTGTATTGTATGTCTGTAAATAATTATTGAAATGTCACTTGTCAAAATTGACGTCCATTTCAGAAATTTTAAAGTATGGAGTATAGACACTTGCACGAACACAAACTTTGATCGGAGTTCGAGTTCGCCCCAATGATTCGCGATAAAGCGAACAGTCCACACCACACATGCCGCGATAGGGCGAAAATTCGCCGAATTCCGTTAATGTGGCCGTAGCATTAGGATATTATGCCATAGGAGTATGCATTCATGATTGGATAGCTGTTGGATAGAGGGGTATTTCTGATAAAAACATTCTGATTATGTGTGCCGTAATTTTGTCGTTTTAATTTGTGACTCAAACACTCTTGAAGAAAAATGTCGCTTGACCATAGACAAAATTATGTTTTAGTGACATCCAAAGTTATTTGACTTATAATTTAGTTTGTGTGTTGCATAAAACGACTTTATTTCAAGTAAATTAAGATTACTTTCGAAGATAGCTTGAGTGTATGTTACGACTCTAATGGTCATAATAGAGTTAACATCGTAGGAACTGTCATAATTCATTCATTCATCCTTGTGGTTTCGTTGGATTTCTCGGTTTACTTACAGCTTATTTACATTTATCGAAATTATAAAACTAAGTAATAACAGTTCACCCATTTCCAAACATTTTAGTTTGTCATATCGCGTCCAATGTGACTCGTAGAAGGGGTAAAAATTCATGTTAAACGGCCTTGCAATACGCATAGAATCACAGACATTATTCCAAATGTATTGTTTTGAAAGATAATGGATCCAAGAATGTGTAGAAAAATCAGTAGTAGTGAAAGTCTTCCAGACGCTGAAAATGTGGAATACGAAATGTCGAATATTGTGGCGGCACAGGAGAGTGAAGACAACTTCCTGGAGGGCAGTCCCGAGCTGAACTCCGTAGTCTGGCTTGACGACGACCAAATTGACGAACTAGATCTTAATTTAGACCAAACCAACCTATTTTTCCATAGAGTCGATAGTGCAGATATAATTTACAGAAGTAAGAAGAAAAAATGCAAAATGGTAGGCAAATATGTGATGGGCGATATACTTGGGGAAGGCTCTTACGGGAAAGTTAAAGAAATGTTGGACTCTGAGTCGCTATGTCGGCGCGCCGTCAAGATCCTGAAGAAACGGAAGCTGCGGAGAATACCCAACGGGGAACAAAATGTGCAGCGAGAGATCCAGCTGCTGCGAATACTTAGGCATAAGAATGTGATAGAACTAGTCGACGTTTTGTTTAACGATGAGAAACAGAAGATGTACCTTGTAATGGAGTTCTGTGTTGGTGTGCTGCAGGTAAGAACATGCTATTATTAAATTTATGTCACTGTTTTGCTAAAAGTGCCCAAAAAAGGAGTGATTTGATTACTCATTGATATTCCTCTTTAGAGAAAGCTGTGAAAGCTTCTTAGTAACGAGATAGACAACAAACTAGATTCTAGTTACTTGAGTCTTCTAAATATGCAATGCTATCCTGCAATCTAAATATGGTACATAATTATTTTATTTTACAATTCTGCTTTATTTTCTGTTTATAATACAAGAATTGACCATGAAATATACAAGCAAATAGCAACAGAGCTATAAACTTGGTAAATAAACAAATAATAAAAATATCTGTGTCTTCGTAAATATATGCATAATATTTTTAATCTTCAAGGATTAATTGACATTCATACCGTATTCTCATATGATATTCAAATAACATCAATACAAGGAAATAATGAAACCGCAGTGTTTTGCTAATATTGATCTATCTTTACAAAGATGTAGATATAATCATGTAGTAGGTAGGTACTTGACCTTCCTATGTTTACTGGATCAATATTGCCTTCAGTGGAGTGATGTGTTTGTCACTAAGCTATGAGTAAGCTCAATAACCTGTTATTAAAGACTCCTGATATTTAAAATGTATCTTAAAATATAACTACAAAAATAACACAATTATACATTAAGTAGTGGATTTGTTCTTAGTTTCTTCTTCTCTTATCAGCCGAAAGAGAAGAAGAAGAGAAGTTTAAATTACATCAAATACCTATTATGAATCCAGATTATACTTTTCTAACTTCATCTAACTAATATTATAAATGCAAAAGTATGGATGGAGGGATGGATGGATGGATGGATGGATGTTTGGATGTTTGTTTGTTACTCAATCATGTCAGAACGGCCCAATGGATCTGGATGAAATTCGGCACGTAGATAGAAAAAAGTCTAGAATAGCACATAGGCTACTTTTTATCCCGGAAAATTGCATAGTTCCCGCGGGATAGCGATAAACGAATTCTTTGCAGATTAAGTTGCTGGCAACAGCTAGTTAAATCATAAACCTAATATTATTTTTACAAAGTAGGTGCAAACTATACCTATTGTTTGCAATATTTAGGTGGTCACATGTCCTGGACATAAATAATATCATCATCATCTCCAACCTATATACGTCCCACAACTGGGCGCAGGCCTCTTCTCACTTGGCGCTTGGGCTATAGTTCCCATGCGGACCCAGTGCGGATTGGGAACTACATAAATAATATGTATAACTACAAGTATTGCTCATACAATGATATTAAATTAATCCCTCAAGGAAACAAGACTCTTCAACAAAACAATAATAAAAACATATTTGAACAGATGAGTTTTAAACTGTAAACAACATACTTACTGGAACATGCTTATATTTTATTAATATCCTTATGTGTCACAAAGCACTTAACATGACTGGAGTTTCCTTTAGCTTAACTTTACAGTACATTTTTTTTGACACTTTGTTAAAGACGAAGTATACAGCACAATTGTGTTTACCTTATTTATGTTATTAAGTTAGTATAGCACTCTCTCTTTTACACATTAGTGTGAGACAGGGATAAAAATGTCGGTGGGTGTAAAAAGATTGCGTCTTTCTACCAGGCTTGGCTTACATGCAGGTGTTGGAATATTCATCATAATTAAGTATTATGTTCTTCTCATAATTTAGTATGATAACTGAAATTAATGGTAGAGGTAAATAACTAGAACTTTTATTGAAAATACATAATATTAATTAAAAAGTAGCTACATAAAGTATCAAAATGTTTATTTAACTAAATATGTCAAAAATAAATGGAAAATAATTATACATCCAGTTTGAATTTTGTTCTAAATATTACCAGGTATGAATACTCGTAAATTAGTTGATTATTTGAAAACCTTACAGAACATGGCCACTTGTTATAAATTAAGGTGCTGTTTCTACTGAAAAAGGCAACGTTTTGGAAGTAGAACTCACTCATATTCTATGAGTACAAGTTGGTTGGCCCACTTCAATGTTTGGCTAGCTGAAACAACATGATTGCATAT
This sequence comes from Pandemis heparana, assembly GCA_963854515.1. Lineage (NCBI taxonomy): Eukaryota > Metazoa > Arthropoda > Insecta > Lepidoptera > Tortricidae > Pandemis > Pandemis heparana. The sequence continues at coordinate 10,966,040 of OY978010.1, forward strand.
ATCTATAGATATCACCCACTACTGTCTTTAGGCTCCACATGTTTTATTTATATATTGCTAGTGTCCTTGGCAAAAGTCACATATGTCACCATAATGTGTAAGCAAATCTTTATTGTAGAGTATTACTTATATATTATTTGATTTGATCATTCTGTATATATAAATATATACAGAATGATCTATCCGAATAGGGAGAAGTCAAAAACTATAAGAGACAGGGGGATCTGTTCTTAGGTACCATGGCAATGATTTTAGATTTCATAAAAATGGCATTCAATTTTTATAAAAAAATTATACATAACCGGGATTCCCCATCAAAATAATAACATTTGCTGAAATGAAATAATTTATGATTTTTCTTTTAATTACTTATTGAACAAGATTCCATATTGAATGTGTTGCTTGTGACTGAGTAATAAGTAACACCATCAACAATAACAACGCAAAACTTGCAGAACCAATTTATGATGCAGATTCTTTGAACAAGTTAGTATTAAAAAATTATATGATAAAAAAAATGCCATTTTTAATATATCTTAAATTGATGCCATGGTTCCTAAGAACAGATTCCCCTATCTCTTATAGTTTTTGTTTTCTCCCTACTGACTCATTTCATTTGGATTGATCACTCTGTATAAGTATTTATGTTGAGTACCTAATAGATGTACTTAGGTATAATTTATTGTGAGTGAAAGAGCTATTGCATTGTTTTACAGTGTGTCATGTTCATGTAGGTATAAAATTACAGAAAATAATACAAATATTTCTTTGTATTTCTTTTGCATTTCATTTGGGTAGTCATTTAAACCAAATGCATTTCTTACTTTTAACTGATAACAGAATTATACTTAGGAATACAATATCAGAATGACATTAGTGTTGTGTAGTGTTCAAATGTCACTCGCAATTAAATACTGTAACTCCCGCGACTTAATTACTTAAACAATTTAAAATTACCTCGTCGTTGGTAGACTGAAGATGTGGAGGACCGTCAAAAGTAATCAAAATAATGCCCTAACAAAAGGTAAATTTACAGGATATGTTAGAATGGAGTCCGGGCAAGAAGTTCCCCCAACGGCAGGCCCACGAATATTTCTCTCAACTGTTGGACGGGCTGGAGTACCTGCACGGGCAGGGGGTGGTCCACAAGGACATCAAGCCTGGCAACTTGCTGCTCACACTTGATCAGACCCTCAAGATCACAGACTTTGGCGTCGCTGAGGTGAGACTTTCAATTACACCTAATCAAAGGCGATTTATAAGTGCCGGCACGTAAGTCTAGCGATGACCTTGTATGCGCAGAAGTATAAAATACGGTATCCGCAGATCCCCTCCACGTGACTTGTCATCGCTAGACTTACGTGCCGGCACGTATACCGTTGTGCTGACATATTGTTTTAACATTAACTTTTTGTACTCGGCATTGTCCGGAATGTCCAGCAGTGGACGTCTATCGGCTGACATGATGATGATGATGATGATGACTCGGCATTGTAGCTCGGGTAGGGTTGCTCGGCCAGAAACCTTGCGTGTTGTCCTCAAGAAAATACGACGGCAACGTATAGCCGTGTCCCCTCCGCATGTTTTATCGAAACATGGACCACAAACATTGGGCATTAGAGTGCTATCCTAGTGTGTATGTTATGGACAAATGTGTATGCCTCGCCACATCTCTTTCTTTCAAATTCTTTGTATATTGTTTCGAACAAGTACGCGCTGGTTGGATAAAATACACGAAAACATCGATACAAAGAGGCGTAGTCATTCATACACTGTTGTGTACGCAAACACATTGGTCTTATTTCCCTGGTCGTTGGAAAACATGTCCCGAGGTTTCGTTTCACTTAAAAACAACCGCGAGCAGCGCGCACATTTGAATATTTTAATATGCAGGATCGAGACAGCTTATGTATGAAATAAAAGTTTATAAATGACTGTGTACCTAATGTAATAGAAAAGACTATGCACAGGAATGATGGCTTACGAAACAAATGTACTGAATGTGTACTACTTAACTATTCTAAATTCTTCCTAGCTAATACGTATTTTAGTTCGTCGCACGAATTGCCTTACAAAAAGCATGTATCAGGTATAAATTAAGTATTAGACCTAACGATTAAGATCACCTTGAGCTTATAATGAATGACATGTTTTCTGACACGACTTTCCGAAGTACAAAATTTGGAGCAACATTTTCAAGGACGGATTAACGTTATCTAAGCGCCATTATTTTAAAATGAATAAAGATATGGCCTTGCGAGTCTTGCGACCCGCTCCCATTTGTCTCGGTCTTGACCGTATCTACTCAAGTTGTCTTACTAGATTAGTGATGTATCTATTTCTTACATGAGTTATTCTAGGGTAGTGGAATGAGCTCCTTAAAATCGGCAATTTGCTTTATTTTATAATACCTGGCCGAACTAGGAATCGTTACCTACAGTTTCTCTGTGTACCTATGTCAGATTATATGTATGCTTACACCATCATCCCAGTCCACGTATAATGCGGATTTATTCACTGTATATGCAATAAACCATGCACCCTATGTCTCGTAGCAATATAAGAACCACAGTCTGTTGACGAGTGTTAAATCTTTGTCGGATTTTGGCGTTATTTTTTTACTTTATTTAGTGGTCACTAATTTCTCATTCGTTATCCACTAAGCGTAATTGGATAGGCTTATATTCATCATTGCTTCTATTTAGCTTAACCTCCACATACCTATAGTGAGACTTATGAGATCGATCATATATAATTCTGTCGATAAACTGTTCGAATTGGCTTCATTTTACAATTGTATTAATTCCAGGCTTTAGATATGTTTTCCCCCGATGACACTTGTTACACGGGCCAGGGTTCGCCCGCCTTCCAGCCGCCAGAAATAGCAAACGGCGCTGAACAGTTCTCCGGTTTCAAAGTGGACATATGGAGCAGCGGCGTCACATTGTGAGTTCAACAATATCACGTTAACGTGACCTTTGGCGGAATGCGCGCTACTTTGTTTACATACACATCAAAACTGCAACTTTGCACTATTCCAATACCTATATCGTATATCTTTCTTACAGAGATAGCTAATGGGTGAACTATTGTGTTTATTCTATACAAATGTTAGTAAGTAGTTAATAATTTCAGCCCTTTGTGAAAATTTGCAAAACATATGCGGTGACGGTGAGTCACATACGAGTGTTTCTGATTTCAATACGCCAGTCTTGCTTAACAAAAGCTATTTTCGGACAATGATCGACCAAGTGCCCTGTATCTACTCCGTGTGCTATTTACATATATTGTATTGTGAGATTATTGTCAAAGTTTTTTGTGCGAAAATTAAAATAAATAACGTATTTGTATCTCATTATCATATTTTATGCCAGTCTTGAGAATATATCATGCATTATTTATTGTTTACCGGGAAAATTCCTTTCAGTATTGTGCAGGTTCTAGAATAATGTTTTATTTTCATAAGTTCATAACTCAGCAGCAATGGATGCTACTGGAGGATTGATAAGCGATAAGCACTAACAATAACTATACAGTTTCCTGATGCCCTGTTCTCTTTATTTTCGCGCCTTTGTTTATGTTATTTCCGTAATTTAAAAATGTACTTGAAATTTCAAACAATGTAAAATAAATAAATGACCCGTCTCTTTCATAGTCAATTGAATTGTTAATGTTTGTTATTGACAGCACAACCCAAGAGGAAATAACAATATTATCCTCTAAGTCTAAGACTCGGCTCTTTACCAAATCGTCTATGTAGAAAAACGTCCAGCAAAATTACCATGTAGCATACCGTCCATATCACTGAACAACGAAATAGTTAGTCCATATAGTATATCTAAAATACTAAATGGAAATTTTGACAGCGGAAATTATATATTGACAAATATTTTCGAAAGCAGCTAACCCAAGTTCTTATGTCATGATCTCAAGATTGTTGTATAACTGTATAATTGTGACAATGTAGCCATCTTCTAAGATGGTAAATTAACATATATGGACATTTAACTTTGTAGACCATCTGATGTTCTGGTCAATGGTCTGGTCTGTTACGATTCTGTCCTGAGCCGTTTGCTCAATCAAACCTAACCGCACCGTTCTACTTGGTACCACCAGGTACAACATGACAACAGGCCGGTATCCCTTCGAAGGAGACAACGTCTACCGGCTGCTGGAATCGATCGGTCGCGGCGAGCCGGCGCCCCCGCCGCCCTCGCTGGGACCCACGCTCGGAGCCCTGCTCACAGACATGCTGAAACGGGAGCCCGAGCTGAGGCCCAGTGTTCAAGCCATCAGGAGATACGCGTGAGTGTTCAGAAAAACAAGTACTCCTACTGGGCTATGGGTCGTGGTCCATCTAATTTGGTCCATCCGGAAAAAATGCCATTATTTCGAGTCACTGATTATTATTTTAATACAAAAATAGGTAGGTTAGGTTATTTAGGTATCTTCATTTGTATGAAGGGCAAAATACCCAGGAAAAGGAGCTCCGCCCTTCGACGGAGCTCCGTCGGAAACCAGGTGGACCACGACGCATAGCCGCTCCTACTCGTACACATACTTATATGTCCCACGTCATCAACTCCCTGCTCAAAACAACTAGTCTTATTATTAATATTAATTGTCTACTTAGAATATTTCCATGTTTAACTGTACTCACAAATAAATGATTGATTGATTGATAGAAAGCTGAAATTTAGCACAAATGTTTTCTTTAGGATTTAGGCAAGGAATATGAGAACTGGTTTTGCTAAATTTTCACGAGATCGAATCGTGCTATCACATTGTGAAGTATAGAAGCATCCAATGTCCATTCGGTTGCTTGGTTGATGCCAACGTGAGATGTACCGTTGTACTACAGGAATATTTTCTTTACTATTGTACATTTTCAAGTACATACTCGTATACCTACAGTTGTAATTCTTGTTGGCTAATCAAATTATACTTCTATAGAGTTAGTACGGCTGTAAAATTGATACTACATATTTCATGTTTATAATTCGGTAGTTCTTAGCACATGTTATTGCGTGCATCGGTTAATAAATAATTAATAACTCCTAAATTAGCTTAGAAACTGACTAAACTACAGGCGAAGGCTAAAATAATAAACTAACTGCCCAGGCGGCTAGCACATATTGTTTATGTTATCATATCAGTCCTCGTATTTCATTATATATTTAGGAGAGCTGCATTAAGCACTCGGCTTATAGTGAAATTAATTACATTGTTTATTATAGATTCATGTTTAATATATATTTTATCATATGTATATTTAAGCACATATCACTTTAATACTTCAATAATTTATTATCTAGTGTACCTTCTGACGTTAATGTTCTGCGTTATTGCACAATTAAATCCTCTTTAATCTTTGTCTACCGCGTTATAATAAACATCTCCTTTTAATGATGTTAACTATGTTATTTAAATCCGTACATAAAATAAAACAGTAGAGATACTTAAAAGATCTCTAAATTGTTTAAAACAGTCACAGATTTTTTTAACTGTCTTATGGATTGTGATGCGGTTTTCATAAATAGATATTTAGTGATTCAAGATGAAGGTTTATGCATATATGTAGTTCAAAAACCTGTGCGAAGCCGGAGCGGGTTCTAGTCTAACTAATATTATAAATGCGAAAGTATGAAATGAAATGAAAATGAAAATGAAAATGATAGTATGGATGGATGGATGGATGGATGGATGGATGGATGTTTGTTTGTTACTCAATCACGCCAAAACGGCCCAACGAATCTGGATGAAATTCGGCACATAGATAGAGAAAAGTCTGGAATAGCACATAGGCTACTTTTTATTCTGGAAAATTCCCGCGGGATAGCGCTAAACGAGTTCTTTGCAGACGAAGTCGCGGGCACCAGCTAGTAAAATATATTTGAGAAATAATTACTGTTAAGGATACTTAAGTATAACAAACTAGCTTTTACCCGCGACTTCGTCCGCGTAGACTTAATTTATCTTCAATTAACTAAGCAATTTCCAAGTATAAATGTATCCAAATTATGCAACAACAAGTATCTAGATTAAATATTAATATGAATGACTAAATGTTTTTACTCACCGCAAAAGTCGAGAAAGCCTGGACTAATTTTTGTAAAAAAAATTATAATGTTCGTCGAAGTCCAAGAAAGGTAGAAAGAAGAGAAAAATTGCTCACAGAAACGTAAAATACGTAACCTTTACCAGAATGACGACTTTTGGGACAGCTAGAACAAAATAAATATTATTTATCGAATAACATCGGCACAGTGACATACAAAAATAGTCGCGGTAAACAATATACAGTTAGCGCTAAATTTGAACAACCTAAAATGAATTGCATCGCAATCACTATCCCAGAATAGATTAATGCTGTTTCAAATGGCTTTGCCACTGGATTGTGTTTGTACATTATATTTCACCTTCAACTTTAATATAGACACTTTGATGACATAAGAATAGCTTTGTTTATCCATGTCAGAACCGGGGATGCTAAACGTGAAATATGCATAGAGTTAACGTAATTCATTTATAAGTTGTAAACAACTCAGTTTTTAGGGTTGCGTATACAAGGTGTGTAAGAATTATTGCGGAATATTTTAGCAGGTATTTCTAAACGATACTGAAAACTATACACAGAAAAATCCGAAAAGTAAAGCTATGGCCGGGAATCGAACCCAGATCCTCAACATTCCGTGATGCGTGCTTTTACACCTACACCACTCATAGCAGATGAGTAAGCCTTCGAATTCCCATAGCTTTACTTTTTAGGGTTCCGTACTCAAAGGGTAAAAACGGGACCCTATTACTAAGACTTCGCTGTCCGTCCGTCCGTCCGTCTGTCACCAGGCTGTATCTCAAGAACCGTAATAGCTAGACAGTTGAAATTTTCAGATTGTGTATTTCTGTTGCCGCTATAACAACAAATACTAAAAACAAAATAATAATTAAGGAGGGCTCCCATACAAAAAACGTGATATTTTAGCCCTTTTTCATGGCTACCTCTCGCCGAGCTAGATCTCAAGAACCGTAATAGCTAGACAGTTGAAATTTGCACGGATTATGTATTTTTATTGTGGCTACAACAACGAATACTAAAAACAAAATAATAATAATAATTAAGGGGGGCTCCCATACAACAGAGTAGTCAAAATGTTGACGACGGAATTTAAACTCAATAAAATAAGTGTTTTTAACGGCACCAGCTTTTAGCCTTTTTTCTGGTACGGAACCCTTCGTGCGCGAGTCCGAGTCGCACTTGACCGGTTTTGGATTTTGACGTGACAACGTCTTATAAATTGGTTTGCCGGGTGACACTTCAAGAAACTGCGTTACGCTCCGCTCACGTTATGCGCTCACAATGAGAGCGAGTGAGAGGCACGCGGGCATGGTTAGCCCGCCTAAGAGCGAGAGAGACAGACATAAAAAGTGAAAGGCACGCGTCCCTTCCACTCGAGCACAGTTAGCCCGCCTAAGAGCGAGAGAGACAGAGCGAGAGAGAGAGAGTGAGAGAGATAGGCATACACACCGGTTCATGTCTTGCGCTTCTATTTCGCTTAGGCGCCTGCATACAAGTTTACACGTCCTTCTTCCTACTATACGAATGAATATTCACATTAAAATTATTTTACCACTCAAAGTCGTTGTCACGTAAAACTTTCGCCCGTATACCGACTTTACAGGCAACCAATTTTTTTCTGTGTGTTCTAGTTTTCAGTATCGTTTAGAAATATAATTTCTAATGGATAAAACCGTAATTTAATTATTTATTTATTAACTTTGGCACACAAAACAAATTGTAAACATGTGATACAGTAGTGTAAATAATTAAGACTAAACACCATTTACAATTCAAAACCATGGTATACACATCATGAAAAGAGTGATATAGTTAAGATCTAAAGAAAAGCTTCAATATAGGACAAAATTATTAATACATGCACGAACACACCAATTAAGCTACACAAGCCTACATAATACGACTCAAACTCAACTGAGAACATTGTTCAACTTAAAAAGGAAACATAAAAAAAAAAACAAGAATTAAAATTCTCGATTCATTTAGCGGTTGGTTGAATTTGTCCGACTTAATACACCTGTAAGTGTCTTTCAGGGTATTTTATTTGTAGTTGTCATTTTTTGCCATACCATTGGTCCATGTTTGGTTCAAGGTGTACGGAATTTAAAGGGGTGACCTGAGTCTTCAATCAAACTCACCCCATCATCTGCTGAAAGATTCTGGAATTATTCTGAGACCTCTTAAACAGGCTGTTACAAAACTACCCGTAAAGCCGAAAGGAGGTTAAATGTGACCTCATAACAAGTCCATTTACAATATGAACCCCAGTATGGTTTCCTGAGATGACAGTTTACTAGGGATATTTTACGGGGTATTTTTGTAACACGTTGTATAAACGGTGTCGACGAGACTTTGTTACGTTACTGAAGCCGTGCTGTCTTAAATAAGATAATCGAAGAGTTTCCATTCATAACATTTTCCATTAAATGTAAATTGCCTTGACGTCTGCAGCAACTAAGTGCATATTGTTAAAGGTACTCAGTGTTAAATGGAGGTCACCTAACTAATCTGACGATGATGATGACTGTTTGATTCTGATTCTTAATAAAAGGCCGATTTAGCACTGGTGAAGCTTTATTTTTTTTTAATTAAAGTATGTTTTACAATATTTAGCTTTTTAGCTGAGTCAGTAGGCTTATTGTCTAACTCGCTAGCAATCGCCATCGTGTTCATTTTGACAGTTCATGTCTGGGCTGACAATTGGCATCGAAATCAGCTAGCTGTCACATTCATACAAGAACTGTCAAAATGAACACGATGGCGATTGCGAGCGAGTTAGACAATAAGCCTACAGGTCAGAGTTAGTCGTCTCTGCGCCATTTTGAGAGAGAGAGAGTGCCCTGTGCGAGAGGGAGCGCAGCTTAGGCGTTTTTATAGTTAAACGCATACAATGACATCGTTCTAATATGTTTTGCTCCGTCTTGGCTTTATGTTTAATCTGAGCCTCCGCGTGTGAACACTAGGGCCCTATTTTATAACACATAGGGTCAGGAAGAGACTTCCGCTTGTAAATTGTAACTTGAGGCTTTATGAAATAGGGCCCTGATTCAATAAATAACAATTAGTTGCTTTGTTTTCCAGCTGGGTGCAAGCGGTGCCGGCGTTAGAGGCAGGCGAGAAAACCGTCAGTCCGCGGTCACGGCGATCTGACGAACTGCACAACTCCACGGTTCTGCCCTATCTAGTGGAACGACACTATGCCTCGGCGCAGGACTACTTTACAGAGCGGGACTTGCGCCATGGTTAGTATTTTAAACATTTTTTTTTTAATGTGAGTAGGTGGAATGTGAATTTTTTATTGATACATAAGGTCTTTTCATTCTTAACTGTCCTATTTATTAAACAAAATTCTAACCTCCTAACGTCTTTTGGGGGGTGGTCACAATAGAGAGATCTCTCTCGAGGCAGATGTTATGCCTGGGGACGGAAGTCCGAAGGAAGAGAGTTGGAAGTTGTATTTATGCATTCGTGTTGAGAAACTTCGTTAGCGCCATGTAGGATACGTCAGTTTAGTTCGTAGGTGGCGAGATAGATGTCGCCACAGTCTCATTTTTGTTATTTTTTTAACTATTTCAACGTAAATAAAGGAACTGGAGATTAAATATCAGCAAAATTATGTACAAAATATTGCCTTAGGTTTATTTGATAACATAATACACCTTATTGTTTACAAAAATTTGTTCATTGAGGTTAGAAATTTGTTTATCAAATAGGACAGTTAAGAATGAAAAGACCTTACATTTCAACATGAAACTATCGTGAGACTCAGTCGTAGTTACACAAACGGATAACTCACATACCTTTAGAAAGTTTATACATACCTTTTGTTTAAAATATAAGGCAGGTAGACGTGCAAATCACTTGTTCCTGAAAGGGTCGGCAACGCACCTGTGATTCCCCACGTCTTGCAGGTGTCCCTGGGCGATGGTGATCACTTTCCATCAGGTGACCCGTCTGCTCGTTTGCCCCCTCTTATATAAAAAAAAATAAAGATCCACTTCGGTTTTTGGAAAGAGATAGATGACGCCACGTAAGTTACGCTTAACGAAGCAGTAATTAGCCGAGTGGTTGGGTACTGTACCACTGCCCACAGACACCCCTAATACTAGGTTTGCCGATACATTGCTAACCTAAAGAGCTGAAAAGAAATACCTGTTTTGCATGTAATTTCTCGTACTGTCTTAGTTACTGTGTACCGGAGCACAACAGCAGAACATAGCAAGATCGAGTAAGATAGTGATAACGATCCGCAATTATAGACTGATCGCTTAACTGAGTCCTCGCCCGCGCGGGTACAGGGGCGCGGGGTAGGTGACATAGGGGGCCTCTCTCTGTGCGGGCGGCAGGCGCACTACCCGGCCGCACCGCTCTCGGTTCCCTTTTTCTTTTTTTTTTTTTAGTAAGCGCTAGTAAGGCTTGTGTTATGGGTACTAGACAACGATATACATACTTATATAGAGAAATAAATACCTATATACTATATATAGTATATAGATAGAAAACATCCAAAACTCAGGAACAAATATATCCTTTGTCGTCTTACCCTGCGCCCCTGTACCCGCGCGGGCGAGGACTCAGCTAAGCGGTCGGTCTATAACTGTATGTAACCGATACCGTTGTGACATGTTACGGCTATCAATACGTCAGACAAATCTAAATCTGGCTTGAACTTTATGATACGTCAAGGAATTGCCCCCTTATTCATAAACGCTCTATAGGCTTCTGCTAACTTAGTAATGGTTTGTCCTTATCTGTCACTTTAACATTTACCTTTCACAGATAAGGACAAACGATTTTGTGGACGTACCTTTAATGTTAGAAATGGGTGCAGCAAGAGGCAACATGGTTGGTATAAGAACTATGTGCATAAAATATTAGTTAATTTTTTATTTGTATGTTATTGTTTAACATTAACTTTGCAGAGGCTGTCCAAGTTCATGTATCCGGTAGGGTGCGCGCTAGAATTTGCTCGTTGAGTTAGGTTCGTTGCATGAGAGTGATCGGTTTAACCCCTTAAAGTGATCATTTTTACCCCTGATAATGACCAAGTTGAACCACTAAAGTTATCAGATAACCTATTGACTCATTCGAACCCCTCGGTATGCTTCCTGAGAGTGACCAATTTTACCCCAAAGGTTAATCGATTTACCAACGGGAAACAAAACTATTTTGACAGAGAGTGACTCATTTTACCCGTTAGATTCTAAAGTCAAAGTCAAAGTTCTAAGGCTTACTTACTACTTTCTTTTTACACATACATACATAAAGCACGTCTTTATCCCTTACGGAGTAGACAGGGCTTAAGGTAACAAGACCTAGACCTAGTGATCTTTTTAATCCCCAATATTGACTAATTTGAACAATTTGAGTTATCGGTTAACCCTACAGGAAGGCCTCCATATGCAACTCGAGAGTGACCAACTTTACCCCTAATAGTGTCCGATTTTAACTCTAAGAGTGTCCGATTTTAACCTTAAGAGTTACCAATTTGCCCCTTGAAATAACTATATTGACCTCAGAAAATAACCCCTTAGGCACTGTTTTTTGTAGTCGCCCAGACGCCATTATATTGTGTATGGAGAATTTCTGGTTACAAACTTGTTTTTTGTTTATGTTGGAAACTGGTTGTGCTACCGTAGTGTGCCTAGCGAAAACAGTTTGCGGGTGAGGACCAAAAAGTTATACACCGTTAAAGTTGCGTTAAAATTTCCACTTACTTCTTCCATTGTGACACGAAAGTTATCCATACAATTTTCGTGTCACAATGGAAAAAGTTAGTGGAAATTTTAACGCAACTTTAACGGTGTATAACTGTTTGGTCCTCACCCATTTACCTACTAGGAGTAACTCTTTTGGCCTCAGATATTGCGTTGACCTCAAACAATGATCCCGGCCGCACATTCTCCACTAATCCACTAACAATAGACTTGACAGTGATTGGCTTCCTTATGAATATTAACACGGAATAATCCATTAACTTACTAAATGAGTCATTTCAGTGACTAATCACTGTTTAATCGACATCGGAAATACATTTTGAATAAATTTTAACTTCAAGCACAGTCATTTGTTGAGTTAAGTAAAAAGTAAATATATTGTGCAATCAACTAGATGGAAAAATCTACTTAATCCCTTTTTGCAATCACGGAATGGTAAAATAGTTGCCATGGCAAGAAAAAAAATTCAAAGCTCATCACTCGAAAGTGGAGAACGCACATCGAAATAAGGTCCATTCATCCTTACGTGTCTTATCATGTAAACAAACACTTGTCAAAGACATTGTCACACTTTTTTCTTGGATTACACAATAGTTATGTTGTTGGGCTTAAAAAACTCCTAAAGTATTGACCAAGTAACCACTGCAAAATATCATTTTTAATAAGATCTTGAATAATCGGAGGAACGAATGACTCGAGAATATCTGCAACATGAGTATCGTAGCGCCACAAAATGAAAAACCTGATACAAGTTCTATTTATTTTTAAAGCGAAATAATCGGTCACGTTTTATGTATATTTTATCAACATTTCCAATGACTAGTCATTGTTTATGATCACTTTTGATGTTACGTTTGTTTACATGATAAGACACGTAAGGATGAATGTACCATACATTTTGATCTGAAATTTCTGTGATAGTGCAATTAGACTATTTTATTATAAATCAACAGATTTTAGTTAATTTTCTTTTTTTTTCAGTTAAGTTTGAGAGTGTTTTTGAAGGCGGTTTTTTTTTCTTTACCATTACAAACAATAACCTCGTGAGGTCCAAGATATTTTTAGGCCGTTTATTAAATACTAGTATAACGACCTTTCAATTACTATGAAATCTGAAAATGTTATAGGCACCTATTTAGAGTTACAATCCGAAACACGCAAAGTTCAAGATCGGTACCCGTTTAAAGTTATGTCATACTTTTGTGGCGTTGGGCCGCTAATTGATAAGTTTCAATATTTACTTGCATATCGCAGTCCTAAAAATAGGATGTTGGGCCTTACGAGGTTAAAGATGAATATAGTCGACAGAATGTATTTCTACTTTAGCCAATTTAAGAGGGTGCATTTCTACTGAGCTGGCAACGTCGCATTTTTGGTGTTTTTTTTTATGATTATTTCACAGAAATTTAATGAAAGTTTCACATGTGCGTCTGTAGTGCACTTCCTTTTTAGTGTATTAATGTATCCAATGCAATGATTAATCGTGATGGACTTTTATTTTAGTATTAAAGGGATAAAATAATGTATTTCGATTAATAAGAAAATAAAAGTCCATCACGATCAATTATTGCATTAGACACATTAATACACTAAAAACGAAGTGCACTACAGACGCATATTTCAAACTTTCATTCAATTTCCGTGAAATAATAGTAATAATCACAAAAAATGCGACGTTGCCAGCTCAGTAAAGATGCACCCTCTTAAGAGCTATTCAAAGGCACATAATTTATTTGACTATCTTCGTCAGAAATCGGCGACGGTGGATCTCGGACGTTGTCTACAGCTGAACTGTCAGAGCAGTCGTCTCACCGCAAGCACCGCTGGCACTCCGCCTGCGGCCGGCTGCCGTCGTGCCGTCTCACGTGATCCCGACCCGCCCGCGCCCGCGACGCACCCTAGGCAACCACACGTGAGATGCAATACACCCGTTATATCCTGTACGACCAACGTTATATACTTACCGTTACCGTTGTAAATCTACTGTTAAGCTGTGACTATGATAGCTTTTGAAGATTATCTTATGTCAAAAATCCTAACCAAACAAAGCTGCAAAGGTCTGTTCCAAATTATATAACACGCATCAATCGGTCTGTAACATATAGATGTTTGTGGCTTTCCATTTTAGCTTAGCTTTGAATTATAGACCGACCGTTTAACTGAGTTCTCGTCCGCGCGGGTACAGGGGCGCGGGGTAGGACGACAAAGGGGACCGAGAGCGGTGCGGGCGGGGAGTGCGCCTGCCGCCTGCACAGAGAGAGCTCCCCGTGGTCGCCTACCCCGCGCCCTTGTGCCGCGCGGGCGAGGACTCAGCTAAGCGGTCGGTCTTTAATTCCAGTAGATCCAATGGAAATCCACTACTACTTGGACTAAAGCAAAATAACCTTAATACTCCGTAATAGGCGTGTGTTCTTAATAAGATACGGCGGTTGAAATGATTCGCAGGCAGCCTTACCCGTAGAGCCGTCCCCGATTGGGACTAAAAGCAATCCAATCAGATATGGAAGCGTGCCGCTCGGTTTAAAAATAATATTAAAAATTAAATACTAATACCCCATTTCTTTCATTGACCGAAGTTCTTACAGTTTGTTAATCGATGTTTCTGCTAGCCTTTTACCAATCGCGAAACAACGGGGAACAGGAAGGACTCAAAAAAATTATTTCTCCTAGACAAATTCGGAACTGTAATTTCTGGTCTACTCTCGATATTATTTCCGTATCCTTATGTGGGTGACCGACGGGTGAGTATGTTCGCGTACTTACGGCTCGACGACTACTCGCCTGCGTCAGTCTGAGTATGTGCGTACTTTTAGAGTACATCAGTATCCTTCCATAATCAACGCATAATCAACGCTGATTCAAATACCCTGGTCCATTTCACGCTTAATGACAATAAGAGTGCGAATTGATAAATACTAGTAAAAACAAATGCGAGTTGTGCGAGTTATTGTGACTGTAAAAATAGCAAAGGGACAGATTGTGATTTGTTTTGAGTTTTGAGGCAGCAGGTTAACTGCAGATAAGAGCGGGCGAATTGCCCGAAATTTTAGACAATAGAATAAGCGTTCAGATCACAAATATACTGGGTGAGTATATCCAAGGGTGACTTTACTAAAATGTATTTACACGGAAACTAATGCAGTATTGGTGTTACCGGCTGCCTTAAGGTCAACATTTTTTTTGAGTTCATATATTTGTTATTATTATATCGTTTGGTCACATTATTGATCATTCGTATTGTAAAAAATACTATTAATATACTTACATATACATATATGTAATGCAGTTGTTTATTTCTAAACGTGAGTAAATCTTGGGTTTATAACTACCCATTGAATGTAAGAAAATAATGCGTGTCTTAGTTTTCAGTTTTGGTATGTATGGGTCGAGAAGTCAAGGATAATGTTATATGGATGTGCAATTATAAAATGTATTATATATGACTTAATAAACGATGTGTAAATGTTATAGAAATGAAAAATTTATGTGTGGCTTAATAAGTGTACCTTTACAACACATGGCAATGGATCTTGTCAATTGAATTCTCCTCATTTTGATAACATACAGATTGTGTTATTGCCTCAAGTATAGTAACAAGCTTATTAATCTAGATCCAGCTAACGTAGTCCCGGAAAACGATAAAATAGTATAATTTACGATTAATGTTTTTTTGTATTAGAGGTTTCGATGTGTAGTTAGTTCAGTGGATCTCAAATTTGATGAGTGGTGTGAAATGGTAACAGTACTATTTTCTAATGTTCAATATGAGTAACCATGGACTTTAGAAAACAATACTGCATATAATTGATGTTATTTTTTTATAAAATGTGTGCTTAGTTGTTGATACATCTATATTAGAGTTCTTGCCAGATCAAATAGCATCTCACTCCATTATTGCTAGTAGGTACATGGAGTGGTCGATTTTGCGAAGTTTTTTTTTCTACATTTTAAATCTCAGTTTTTCACATTTTGAGGCTTGGTATATTATTGTTTTTAATAGTTAGCTCTGTCATGAAGTACAAGTTCATGTGTGATGGTTGCTGCAAACTTAACTAGTTGCTAATTTTACGGATACTTGTATTTTTTGCATTAAATACCAGTAGCAGCAACATTGACTTTTGTTGTACGACTCGGTTAATAAATCATAAGAGTTGGGTTTAACTGATACTATTCAAAGTAAAGGATGAATTCTTTAAATTTTTTTCTAATGTAAGACCCCACTTTTATTATATTTTCGATAGTAATTGTAAAAATAATATTTTAGTAGGGTAGGTTTAGATGTCTCGTTTTGGTGTCTAAAACGCGCGCGATAGTAATCTCTTGCCATTGGAAATGCAATTGTTATTGAGATTGTGCGCGCTCTGGACAATAACCTCCTTATTCATAAACGCTCTATAGGCGTCTGCTAACTTAGCAATCGTTTGTCCTTATCTGTGAAAGGTAAATGTCACAGTGACAAATAAGGACAAACGATTACTAAGTTAGCAGAAGCCTATAGAGCGTTTATGAATATGGGGGTAAAGTTATAAGACTCGTAGATTCAATACGAATCACCGCTAAGTCACATTGTCAAAAACTCACTCAAAATCACTTGGCGCGTGTAAGGCTTTGCCGAGAAACTCCAGTATAAGGTTCTTTAAAGCGCCTATTACACATGGCTAAATTTAGTCCATAACCCGTCGAGCTCCTGTGCACACCCGTTTGTGCACAACGGGCATAGAAAATGTTAGGAAATGTCAACAGGGGCGCCTGACGGGATAAATACGAATGTTTGTTCTCGAGTCTTGGATGTTGAATATGTATTTATCTATATATTTATCTATATAAGTATGTTTATCCGTTGTCTAGTGCCCATATCACAAGCTTTACTTAGTTTGGGACTAGGTTAATTGGTGTCAATTGTCCTAAGATATTTATTTTTATTTTTTATTTAGTCACCCTAATTAGGACGCCTCTAATTACACTATTCCTGAATTTAGTCACTGAATCAGACACGTCCCCCGCCGTGCGTGGCGAGGGCGACTAACTGCACTAAATATTATTACACGTTCCTAACTAGGATGCTAAACCATTCAGCTTGTCAGAAATCATCCTTGTTCCTAATTAGGATACTTTTTAGGATCCTTCCTTCCTAAACGCGATTCCACTTTACTAAATTAGGTTTCTAAATCATTTGTCATCCTAAATTCAGCCAAGTGTAGTACGCCGTTTATTAAAAGGTCGCATACGTGTCCCCTGGACTTGGAAACTTCCTAACCGCTTACGCGCGCCGTACCCTTGTATGCCACAGTTTGAAGTGGTATAAAAAGGCTTGAGTTCTTGGTTTCCACGCGTGTTGGTGATTCGTAAAAGTTGCAATCGAGTAGCAGTTATTTTTTAGGAATGGTTTGATTTTGAGAAATTTATAAAACGTTTGAAGTGTATACCTACATTGGAATTCGATCAATCGTTGTGTAAGTTATTCTCATTAATCGCCAAATTAACTAACTATGATATTAATTTCCTATGAGAGTGCAACTGCTGTCTGCGGGGTTTGGTAATAACATGTTGAAAATATTTCTTAATTTTGGTGTTTTAGGCTTGTAAGAATAGTCATTGAGACTTGGTTCACACAATAAAAGTCCAATGTGGTTCGATTTGTAAGTTTGTAGCGATTATGTTGTCTACCGCTTAACATATAGGTGGTTACAAAAACTTATGTCGAACCTCGTGTGAACTAGGCCTAAGTCATGATACATTTTTGTTCGATGTAATGTTTCTAATAAATTTTATAACTAGTTCTGTACTTAGCTCTTTTATTCTGTTAGTATTCTATCTGCGCTGGTGTTTAGCCGTTTCGTTGTTCATTAGTTAGTCGTTAGGTTAAATGTGTCAGCCATAATGTATTTGAGATTATTGCGCAGAAGATCTCACGTCGCCCAAGGCGCATTATTTGCAAAACTCAATTAGTCTAATAGTTTTTAGTAGTTTTCATTGTATTGATCAAAGTGGGGTCTAAATCATAAGTTGTAAAAGATATATATTATGTTTACGCTTAAACTTAAAACAGATATAATGTGCAGTGCCTGCCTGAAATGATGATATGAAACAAAAAAACAAAGAGAATATTAATATATTGTAAATAAAAAGTGAAAAGTAATGTAACCTGAGTTTTTATTTTTATTTTGACCGCATAATGTAAAAAAGTTCGTCGATGTTTATTCATAAAAATTTCGACAAGTAATCAACTAAATAACCAGGTATCTATCAAACTTGTTGGAATGAGTAAAGCCCGTGATCTATTTATATTCAAAGGCAGTGATCGCGATCACGCCACCTGTCATTATTAGACGAAATAATGATATGGACAAAAAGGTGAGTTGTTACTGCACTGTGATCCAAATAACAGTGTTAGTTAATGGTGCTGCCTAACTTTTGGGTCTGATTTAAGTGTGAAGTATTTTGGAGCGCTTTCACATCAGGTACGGTCAACCAAAGGGAACCCTGGGCCACTGTAATCTTATCGCAATAAGTGATCGGCTTGTTATTTGTGTCTGTCAGTGTCAAAGTACTCCCGCCGATGTTGATTGTGAAAAGGTTGTATAGTGGACTAGGGTTCCATTTGGGTGACTGTAGGTACACATGTCTTGGGATAAAATCACGTAAGGTATTTTCATTCTTACCAGTCCTATTAGGTAAACAAAATTCTAACTTCAAAAGGTCTCATTTTTATTATTTTTTAACTATTTCATCGTAAATAAAGGAAGGAACGAGACAAAATATGTATCAGCAAAATTATGTACAAAATATTGCCTCAGGTTTATTTGATAACATAATAGGTATGGGAAAGTGGTCACCATTCGTACACTTATTAAATTTAGCTAGTTTATGTACCTAAGTGTAAAGTGTAACAAATATATTGTAGTTTGTTACAAAAAAGTCCGAAGCTGTTATGTCAAAATGTTAAAGGGTTATAGCCATTTTTCAACGACAAGGTATGTTTACGAATGGTTACCACTTTCCCCTACACCTTATTCTTTACAAAAATTTGCACATTGAGGTTAGAATTTTGTTTACCAGATAGGACAGGTAAGAATGAAAATAACTTATAAATCCACGTACGCGTTTGTACCCTGGATATTTTTATGCAATCTAGTTAAATAGTGCAGTAGCATGACTTACCTACTCATCTCATCTCCATAATATACGTCCCACTGCTGGGCACAGGCCTCGCCTAATGAGAGGGCTTGGGCTATGGTACCCACGCAGCTTACCTGGGCATTGTTTATTCGCGTAGTCGCAGCGGCCGAAATTGTCATTGTTGTCATCGTCATGGTCGTGATGACACATGATTTCATATAGGAAAACGATACGATGAGAAAACTCACACTATGCACACTCACCATTAGGGCAAAGATCGCACAATAATTCGCAGTGCGAACAAAAGGGTGCAGAGACAAGTGGGAATAAGCTCAAAAGTAATAGTGCCGCGATGATCGATTCGCCTTATTCGTAAACGCTCTATAGACTATACGCTTCTGCTAACTTAGCAATCGTTTGTCCTTATCTATGAAAGGTAAATGTCAAAGTGACAGATAAGGACAAACGATTGCTAAGTTAGCAGAAGCCTATAGAGCGCTTATGAATAAGGGGGTCAAAGCTTGCCTGCTTTCTATGGGTAAGTTAATAGGCGTGATTATACTTAGAGGAAGCATGTAGTTTAGTAGCCGGGTACCTTAACACGGTAACAATGAGAAGTTTACTTACATAAAGGTGGCAGGTGAGTGCGTACCGGTTGTAATAGTGGTAAGTGGTAACCTTTCGACTTGCGTACTGTTACGTAACTAATAAGTCGTCTACGTATATTCTTTGGATACTGTGTTGGAACTTATTTATTACTGTTTGCCTATTTTTCTTTCCATGTTTAGTACCTACTCTTTTTTCTCTTTTTTTCTCATGTATGAAGAGATTGATGAATGTGGATGAAGCGAAAGAGTTATGTCAGGATCGTAGCAAGTGGAACAAAGTAGTCTCTGCCTACTTCTGTGGGAAAGAGGCGTGACGGTATGTATGTGTGTAGGTAGGTATGAACTTTTTTTTTTCTCTATGTGTATCGAATGTGTGACCGTCTTAGGCCTTACATATTTTATGTACAGTCAACGTTATATAGTTTGAAGCATCCAAGTCGGCCCAATAGTTTGGTACATCATAGAAAAAGTATGGTGTGTCGAACTTTTTAATCACCTTGTATGTTTCATACATATGATGCTGACTGTACCTACGGTCGGCCAATAAGTGGTCCATCACTTTTCAACCAAATTCCTGTAAAATGAAAACGTTGCTAAAATTTACGTTTTTTGAGCAATTTTAATTATGTATTTGCATCACAGTCAGAATGATAGCAACACTTAGCATTCTACAAAAGTGCTAAGTATGACACTATGACGTAGGTAAAACTTTTTCATTACCTAAGTACTTATAGTTTTATAATATGTATGGAATGTCGGCACCTGTAGCGTTTATGAAATAGGGGGCAGTAATCCAGCTCCGTGGCCGTGTCGTAAGCTGGTCGCAGGCGCAGGCCACAATGCGCGGAAGCGCCGAACCTTCCGCCATATCTGGTTAATTAGACCACTGTGTCACCCGCCACCGCCTGGGACAGCTATTTATAGACTCATGTGCATTGTGTAGGTATTGTGGAGAAGCTCTTAGGGCACTCTCTAAATCGGGACGATGTAGCTCAGATAGAACAATATTTATTTAGTTAGATCATTAGTTTATTCATCTTTTTAGCTCATTTCAGTGGAAGCCCTGAGCAGATTGACTTTCTCCTTGTTTCGAATTCAATTTCTTTTTAATTTTAATATTTATACATTGAAGTTTAGAAATCGACAAAGAGTAAAGGAGTCTTTACAGTATGAAGGCGTAGGGGGGTCGTTCTTTGACTTATAATGAATATACCTATTTACATTAGTAGGTACTTACATACTCGTACAATAGGTACAGTGACTCGTTATTTTAACACCACATTAAAATATATAGAAAAAAGGTACGTGAAGAAAATGTAGAAGGTACCAAAGCCAGTCACCGCATAAGTGTAGTTTGTTTAATGCGCTATAAGGCATCTTTGGCATATAGGTATCAAAGAAAAAAGAATTATAGGCATAACCTTTGAAAAATCTTTCTGCATTTTTGAGGCCACCAATCCCTTTTTTTAAACGCGGCACAGCTAATTGAACTATTAACCAACTTAGTCTTGGAACTACAAAGTTCGGAATGTACAATAATAAACTGTAATTTTGCGCAAATTTTATAATTAAATTGCTTACTCATAATCGTGAGTCAATAAAAACTCAAGTTTACTTAAAATAAGTATGTTCTCATCTGTTCAAATATTTTCGAAAACTTCATACCTAACATATCTAACAGTCTGCTGGTTGGTAGATAAGTATGAGCTCGTGTAAGTAGTTGTATTAAAATTATGGTGGGAATAACAAATTAATAAAATCGTGGGATGGGTACGCGCCGAGAACGTTCAAAAACGACTTTAAATGCCAGCTAAGTACCCACGACTCATTCAATACTGCAGGTGCCTAAGGCCTAACCATAATTGAGAGATTGTGGTATGTTGTATTCAAGGTTGTCATCGTGTTTTAAGTCAATTAGTGATTTACCCAAGGAGGTATCCACGAGAGTTTACCTATAGGTATCTATTCAATTGAATAGAATAGAACAGTTTATTTGCTAGAAGAAAAGTTTTGAAGTTGCAGAAATGCACACACATTTTTATCGCGGCTCTTTTAAATGTAAATATGAACTCTATCGATTATCGTTTGAATGACGATTTTTACTTGTTCTCAAGTCAACATATAAAAACTGTCCCTCTTTAAAGTTGGTACAGTCAGCGTCATATAGTTTTATATACATCCAAGTCGGCCAAATAGTTCGGTACACCATGGAAATAGTATGGCGTGTCAAACTTTTTGGTCACCTTAGATGTTTTATACTATACTAGCTTTTACCCGCGACTTCATTCGCGTAGATTTAATTAATCTTCAATTAACTAAGCAATTTTCGAGTATAAATGTATCCAATAATAGGTCTTTTATAAGAGTTCTAGTGATAGAGCCACTTTAAAGGAAATTTACCGATCTCTTATTTTCTACCCCGCGAGTTTTTTTTCTCAAAGCTTTACTAACTACTACTACTTTACTAACGTACCCTATCTACAAACTGCCTCCGTCCCAAATTTCGGGTCTCTATAGTAGCCACATTGAGTGAAGGACAATAATGAAAAAAAAAAAATTGAAAAAAAATGTATCCTATTACCTATTCCTGGTTCTCGGTTACCTCCCTACCAATTTTCAGCCAATCGGTTCAGCCGTTCTCGAGTTATAAATAGTGTAACTAACACGACTTTCTTTTACATAGTTATACCTATAGATGACGCTGACTGTGCCAATATTTATCAAAAAGGAGTGTTTTTGTCAGCCATCAAAAAGTTCTGTCCGTTAGCTTTATAACTATTTGTTGTAATAAATAGGTACTCTAATCTAGTTTAACGATACCTACCTATCACAGCAAAGGTGGCATAAAATGTATCTGTGGAAATGTACTTCTTAGATCATTAACCATGTTTGATTGTATGGCATAAAAGCATTTAGGTACTTGTATGAAGTAAGGTTTGGTATAAAGTAAGTGCCTAGTTAAGTAACTGTACATAAGCGAACGTAGGTCGTGAAAGGATGTGCCGAGGATAACAGCTTGTCGCTTTAGTCCTTGACGAGGCGAACGCTCGCAAGTATGTAAACAGAGACCCATCGGACCCATCGAACCTGTTTCTACACTCCGCTAATGTTTGCGTCAAAAAGCAAGTTCTCGAGAAATATTCAGTGACGTCAATGCCTAATGCGATGGATATAGAACGCTTCGATGATGGGCTCATCTTTGATAAAAAAACTTTTCACAAATGCATAATTTTCATTTCACAAACTCACCGTTAGACAAATCTTTATTGTAATTTGTAAAATTTTAAATATAGTACATTACTGCAGAGGCCGTGAAGTAAGGGATTGCAGGACGAGATTGGGGTACACGGCCAAGTCGTAGACGAGGCCGGATAAAGCGAGTCCTGCAATCCCTGTTTCCGGCCGAGGATTGTATAGTGCTTTTCTCAAGCAATGCGAGGAAATCAAGTGAAAATTGTTTAATTAGCCGCATTTTTAATTTTTGAAACATGCCATTTGAACAAACTATTGCACGCGCCATGTTCCCCGCGCACCCGCCGCCGCGCCGCCGCACCGCGCCGAGCGCACCCGACGACCGCGCCACATTACTTCTTGGCCTAGGCCGTAAATGTGAAACTTCTTGGCTTCATTTCGACCGCACCACATTACTTCTTGGCCTAGGCCGTAAATGTGAAACTTCTTGGCTTCATTTCGACCGCACCACATTACTTCTTGGCCTAGGCCGTAAATGTGAAACTTCTTGGCTTCATTTCGCGACATTAACGCGTACATTTCCGAGCATGCTTGAGAAAAGTATGTTTAAAAAGTTCAAGTTTAAGCACCTAAAGTTTTGTCAAATGATGATTTTTTTAAATGATGCTTTGTGAAAAGTTTTTTGGCCATCTGTAGGCTTATTGTCTAACTCGCTCGCAATCGTCATCGTGTTCATTTTGACAGTTCTTGTATGAATGTTACAGCTAGCTGATTCCGATGCCAATTGTCAGCCCATACATGAACTGTCAAAATAACTGTCAAAATGAACACGATGGCGATTGCGAGCGAGTTAGACAATAAGCCTACCTACTGATTATGATGAACATCCGACGATGATACCTACCTAAGTAAACTGCAATTGTTTTTCCCAAGTGAACGGTTCCTCGTTAAATAATATTGTAACAGTGGAGGTTAGTGGCATCGTCCTTCCTCGAACTTTGTTGGTTTTGGTTCTCATAGTCTAGGGAATTCTAGAGGCCAAAACAATCCGTACGTCGCATGTTTGTTCGTTGACCTTCTCTACAATTAAGCACGGGACAAATACGCGAACATTTAGAATGCATTATGTGAAACAATATAAAAGAACGACTGCAGCCATTTAGTACGAATATTGACCTTGCCCCTAATGCGATGTACTTTATTGTTAACGTTTACCTGCCTTTTAGTTGCAAATGCAATTATACCTACCGCGGTGCATCGATTATTTTTATCAAATCCATAATTCACTAGCTAAATGCCACCTATGGTGTTGTGTCATCTTCCAAATAGTATTTATTTCCCATAAAGTCAGGTGCTGCTGAGGTCAGCTAAATGCCAACTAACTGGTATGCGGAACTCAATGTGAGAAAATCCGTGGAGATTCTTAATTGTGTGTTCTGGAGAGTTAAATTACGAATAAACTCTATTTATTGGTTTTATGTAATTGACAACATTTCATTTTTATAACACCTGAAAATGTATATATGGTTCGAAAGCATTTTGCCTCCTGATCACTGCAATATGTTTATATAATTTTAATATCGCTTATTATAAAAAATAAAAATTAATTAAAAATATGTCCTAATTTTACCAAAACTACCACAGGATAGGTAAAACACCTTTGCCTTTTTCACGAGAAAAAATAAGCGACCATAATTTTGTATATGACAACTTCAAAGTACAAGGGGGGCAACTCTGAAATTCTATTTTTGAAGTTCGTTGCATACCTTCTCTCTCACTCTCAAGTTAATGACTGTATTAGTATGAGCGGAACAGCACGAAGCGAACCTCGAAAATCGAATATCGGAGAATAAGGCCTGACATTGACAATTTGAAATTGACGTCAGATTTTTTTCTATACAGAAAAGACAAAAGGATAAGTGTCTATTCTGTGATAGTATCGGAGTTACGCCCTTTTAGAATAAGCAAAAATTAATAAATAAATTATAAATTAAATACAAACCCTAGCGAAAAAATTAAACTGTCAGCATGTTCATCTTTTCAAACAGAATACAGAGAACCATTAAAATTATCGGCTCAGAAATATGAAATGTTGTCAATTAGAAGGCACATAATTCTAAACAGGGTTCTAGCTGAAGGGGTAATTAATTAATTATGTATCTAACGGTATCTAATAAATAGTATGTAAAAGTATTACTTTTACTTTAGCATTATATTCTTAGGTAAACATGCTTATTATCCTGCGTTGATTACTTTGTTTTATTTCAATTTTAGAATAAATGCACTTCGGAAACATGAAGTTTACGAAAATTTACTTACCTACTATTTCTTGATCAACATGCGCAAACGCAATATGACACACATTCTTTGGTGAGTACGTATACACATTTTAACCTTAATTATCATATTCATCAATGTTACAAACAAACTCCCCTTGCCAATCTGTCCAAAGAACTGACGTTGTTACTTGATAGTTCCATAGGTCATGTCGCTCCATTCCGTGTTCCCACTAAAGGTCACAACGACTCTTCTTCATGTCGATTCTGTAATGAATTCGAATCAATAACGAGTTGATGGACGTTAAAGGGACCTTAGATGACGTAATAAGGTAACGTGTAAGCGATATATTGCTCGGGGCACGCCTCGATGTCGACAGCTAAGCGATCACAATGCGATGTCTCGGAGAATCGGTAATTGATGGGATCAAAATCTTAGACAAATGGTGTTCATAGGTGACGAAGGCGGTGAAAGCTCCGAAGCAATTCTATTGTGACTCTGATTCGTTTGATAGATTGACGTGTATCATTTGTGATCCATTGTTTCGTTTCCGGCGGCATTTATGTGTATTTGAGAATAGGCTGGTCCGTAATTGAAAGCAGATGCTTGAGTAAGGCACCGCTATCAATTGTTACGTACGATTACCCCATAGTAATTTAATTGCACTTATGTACCTAAACGTTAATATAAGGGACATAGACGTGATTTGTGATAGATTGTACTATCAAATGAATGAAGAATTTTACTTCTTGATTTTTTTATGTTTCCTTTTTACGGTTTTACCCGTTAGAAATAAAATTTATAAACGACACTGAAAATTAGAACACAGAAAAATCCGAAAAGTAACGCTATGGCCGGGAATCGAACCCGGATCCTCATCATTCCGTGATGCGTGCTATACCGCTACTGGTGTATTTAGCACCCAATAGCAGGTAGATTGTACCTAAAGTTAAGATCTCTGGTAGAGTCGAATTATTCAATGCTGTGTCAAGGAGTACGAGTAGCTATATTTAATACTACTCATATTTTACGACATGAAAATAGCTGTTTCACCTAATGGTGATCTGAATGAAGTCTAGGTTGTTTTTCGAAATTAAGTTGCTCTAAAAACTTTTGTGAAAAAATAAGGTAAAGCTTAGGTATGTCTCTTTTAAGTTTACCTATCCACGTCTATTTAAGTATATTGTACAATCATGTACTTTGGTATACATCGGCATGTCTTGGTAACTGGGTTGTCTGTACCAGGGGATCAGGCATGCCACAGAGTGTTGAGCAAGCGAGGATCCACGTTGTCACGCGTGCACGAACAGTACCTACCTACCGTCGCGTGCAGAAATCACCACTAATCAATTAGAGCGGATATTATTTTCTTATAGGCAAGGCAAAGAAGACTCATTTTTTTATCAAAATTCTTCATAATATTTTCATGACTGCGTTACATCTGTCAGCGAATTCAATGTTTCACGCGGAAACTCGTCACTTTTTGTTAGTGTGTAAGTATTTAAATGACGTACCTACTGCGAGATTAATTGTTACAGATGCATAAGAGCTGTAAAAATTCAGTTTCAAACTGGCAAATTATTTGAAACTATAACATGTGGTAATCTGAAGTCGCTTTAGACTCTACGTCGGAGTGTTCCAAAGCTTCAAAATTTATGTTCGTTTTGTAGTTTATTCCTTGACTGTTTTCAATTAGTGGCGTATTCCTTCGAAACTATACCAAAGAGAAGGGTAGAAATGAATTAAATCAGAGCAAGCTCGTAATAACTAGTACTTATGCCAAAGGAATCCTACTTAAAATTGCTTTGTGAAATTCCAACCGGTTACATAAACTCTAAGCCTGTCATCAGGCAACCAAATCGATTTAAATCCTACATCTAGTACACGTTCATTAATATCGATCAATAATTCACACCGGCGAATCAATCGGACAATCGTTACGAAAGAAGTAAGAACGCGATCGTCGCTCGTCTCGAAGCCGAAGTGTGGGAATTGTTGGTTCGTGCCAAATCTAGCCGATTGCCTCCGCCGACATGTTATTAGATTACACTTTATGTTGTGGCAACATATTGGTTTATTAAAGCTGTTATTCGGTTATGGAGAGTTAGCACGGGTAGTAATTAAGCGAGTCTGCATTCTTGCAATATTTTTTGGTTTCATAGAACATAGGTTCGCGTATGCGCCACTTTCTTGAATAATTTATGGTGTGGGTTATTAAAATTAATCATAGTAAAAACTAATTATAAGGTAAGTATTACCAATCGAACATTCTTTTAATTATATTTTATGCTAATAAATATATTTCTGTTCGAGATCACGGCTGTAAAATTACTGATATCAAAACAAAATCACATGCTTATGATTATGAATGTTATCGTAACGCGGTAAGGTTTCGTTTTAGAGGCGTGTACGGTACGTACACTAACATTACTTAACGAATAATTGTTTGAACATCATAATTGATAAGAAATTATCTGTTTTCCTGATGGTTTGCTTACAATGCGATGCGCGTTTCACGTTCACTTACATTATATAAAT
This sequence comes from Pandemis heparana, assembly GCA_963854515.1. Taxonomy (NCBI): domain Eukaryota; kingdom Metazoa; phylum Arthropoda; class Insecta; order Lepidoptera; family Tortricidae; genus Pandemis; species Pandemis heparana. Next base: position 10,993,567 of record OY978010.1, read on the forward strand.
TAGAACATTACGCAGCAACGGAAGCGGGAAGTGGCGTGAGCGCAGCTTGCGTGTCACCTCCGCAGTCACAAAAACGAACGAAAAACCATCGAATAACTCATATACCTATTCCTAATTAAAACATTTTCTATAAAGTGGGAAGTTTTGGAAGTCCGTGCCGAAATCAGTGAGAGACGAGGATTTTGTTTAAAGAATGCAATGACTGCCAATATAAAAACCATTTTTCTTATTTTAACTACTAGGTACCTACTTGGAGAAAAAAATATTCGCTTCGCTATAAGCTCACCAGCATGAGGTACTTTACAACTTGAATTAACATCACAGAAGCGTACCTGCTTACCTATACATATACTTAGTAGGTGCTACATTGTGAAAGAAACGTCGGACCCTAACCTAATGCAAATCACGACGTCGACGAGCTGTTAACAAACTCATAAACAAATTACTAAAGACACTTCACACGCTGCGACATTTTGTGTCTTGAACTTTCATAATGCCGTATAATACCTATTAGTGCAACGCAATACCTAATAAAAATGTCGACCTCAATTGAACGTAGGAACACAAACGAGCTATGACGATTTCACCATAGTCTAAATTGAACGCATTACCTGCATTAATTTCATCTAGTATTTATTTGACATTTGAAAGAAGATACTCATCATCCACCTATTGACCCTAAATGGCAAGTAAGATTAGATTATTTGAATAAAGTTTCGTGATTTGCAAATTGTTTTGTTTGATCAATAACAACAATCTTAAATGTATACAACAGCACCTAACTAGCTAAAATTATAGTTTTTGTCTAAGCCTATCTCCATTATCAGCATTAAAAGCTAGGACGAGTGTAATACTTTATGTTTAGTTACTTTACGCAATTAATGGGATAAACCGAAATTTAAGACTTGTTTAAAGTAAGTATGTTTAAAACAATAACGAATTTCGTGCTAAAAATGGCGCTAATGGACATGGACACAATAGCTTAGGATTCCATTAGTACGCTAATTTTAAATGTGAAAGTTATGGCTCGGAATTAAAGAAACAAAATTAAGGAAAGTGTGTAATAATTTCGCATCTAACTGACATTTAATAATCAAAATTACCCTGTAACTGTAACCTTATTTGATTATGCAGATGCCGTGCAGGTTGCAACTGCAGTGAGAGTGACCTCAGCGCGGGTCGGTTCGTGAGGGAAGGTCAGTACTTCGTTATACCCAAGTGACTCGAGAATATCAAAGCAAGAAGATAAATCATACCTACTAAAAGTGGTATAAACTTGCGGGTTATTTATTCCATAGTAAATGTATCTACCTGTTTTTTTGTTCTAACAACTAATTAAGTGATATTAATAATCCGAATGAGAACAGACAAGAAGCTGAGAGTCATATTTTATACCTTACGTGAAATTGTATAAAAGATGACAGATTTCTCAATCCTATTCTCTTGTGGTTTAGTACTTGCCAACTCTTTTTAGTAATGTAAAACGCAAGGATCTTTCTTACAAATTCGTGTAAAACTTTGTGTAGCGTTGGTTTGCTAGTACTTAATTGAACCGATTCTCCAATTTTTTTCATCAAATCGTACGTACCAATAGCAAGTTGATGTTTATCTCGAAAAAGCGCAATTTTCCTGTGGGATTCGACCTAAATCGCAGGCAACGACAATATGAAGATAATAGTAGATTGTACACCGAGGGGATAAAGCACTGTATTATGTCACGGGCGCGATATTGAATCCTGAGCGCAGCGAAGGACTCTAAATTTAACTCCCGAGCGAAGCGAGGGTGTTATGAGTTAATTCCTGAGCGTAGCGAGGGAATTAAGATGAGTCCTGAGAGGAGCGAAGAATTTAAGCGCACCCAAGACATAAACAGTTTTATCCGCGAGGAGTATACTCTACTTTTCTCACCTTTTGCGAGACAATAAAAACCAAGGCAACTAGAAAAAGAATTTATATATTTGAGACATTGGTCCAGTTGTGTAATGATAAGTAATATTTTTATTTGGAATCTTAGCAGTTCTAATGCGTACCTAACTGTAATTACAGCGTCAGCAAAGGCTCGCGGCTTTTGTTTTATTTGAAACTAGCAGCCCGTCCCGGCTTCGCACGGGATAGACAATTATTTATTTTTGGAAATTTGGATATAAAACACTTTTTTTCACAATTATTTCAGTGCCCCCTCCACCCCGCCCGCCGCGATGCCCAGCGCGCTTTTCAGACTGCATCGCAAACAACGGCCACGGCGCTATGGCGATTTTGTTTACTGTTTGAATTTTTTAATTCGTAATATCTTTTGAATGGAAAGTTCTATTTAAATAATTTAAAAACTATTTTATAGGTAGTTAAATGGTCTTGACTATAAAATAATTTATTTGGATAAGGATTAATATAAACACATAAATAGCATGGTTTGAATTTGGTTAGCATTTTCATTAATGTTTAAAATGAAAAAAGTTGTTGTAGTGACATAACTACAATAGTTGGACATATGCTACCGCGGAGTTTTTTGAAGACATTATGATGTTCTTCAATATTGTTGTACATTATTTTGTTCTATCGCTAATAGTTTCGGCAGCGCATTCGACGAAAGACATTTTAAGACTCATTTTTCTACACCTTCGGTTACATTGTTCAAATTTTACCAAGGATCCCTAATTTTTTTCATAATGAAATGTAGCCTATGTCAAATTGGAAGAATGTAGCATTCTATTGGTGAAAGAATTTTTTAAATCGGCCCAGTACTTTTTGAGCCTATTCATTACAAACATACAAAAATAGGTACAAATCTTTCCTCTTTATAATATTAGTGTAGATCTTTCCTCTTTATAATATTAGTGTAGATTTGTTTCGGTGGTGGTGGTCGTCGTGGTGGTGGCGCTGCGGCGGGTCGGGTGGCATGGCCATCTCGATTTTCGGAGCCGTGCGATTTTTACGAAATTAGACTTTAAGTGTACAACAATAAGAACTAAGACAAGTGAGATTCATATTACTAACCGGCGGGTTATAATGAAATTCAGTACAATATTATTACCCGGCTAGAGCCAAGGGCTATAATGAGTTACTTTGAGTAAGGTTTACATGCTATATAATTAGCCATTGTCGAGCAAGTGGTGTGAAAAGTACCTAATCAATATACGAATGGCCCGACGTGCTTACTCGTAAAACATGAGCTAAACATCTTTACACATTGACTCTCTGATATTTCAGTTGACCTACAGGCAGGTACATGGTATACCTATAGTACTTCCGTGAAATGGCAACACATTGTCGCAACCGAGGCTGGAATTCTGCGGAACATTCAGCGCACTTTGTCGCAGCCCTTTAAATGCATCAGCGTGCTTTGTTAGGAAATGTGCTTTTCTAATACCACTAACACTAACCGTAAATCACTTCTATACAACTTCGTGAGTCCTGTCGCTTCCACATTGCATGCATAACTTCTCTGCCTGTTTTTATACCGTAAACTAGCTTCTGCCCGCGATTTCGTCTGCGTAGAATTATACATAATAAACCTTCCTCTTATCCTCTCATCTCATCATTATCTCTTCCTCTATCTAGTTATTAAAGAAAACCGCATCAAAATCAGTTGCCTAGTTTTAAAGATCTAAGCATACATAGGGACAGACAGATAGCGGAAAGCGACTTTGTTTTATACTATGTACCTAATGATAGCGATATGGTCAGTAGTTAGCAGTTTGGGTATTCGAATTTTTAGTGTTACAATTAAACATTTTGTCATACGGACAGTCGAAAAATAAAAAATCTGAAGGTTTATATCAGTTAAGAGTAGAGAATGAATTGAAACTAAAAGGTTGACTCTGTTAGTTTTTATTTCACATACCTAAGTATGTGACAATTTATCTCACTTATTGTTGAAGACTCTTTTTGTAAACCTTTTTTCTACTGTCTTTTATAAACCTTTTTAAAAAAGCTTTTGTAACAATTGAATAAATTGGATATGTGTCAGCAACTTGGGTCGTGTGATTTGCAGTTCCCCAATTCTCAACATTTTTTGGTCCTTACGAGCCTTATTTGAACAGTGAAAATGATCACCAGGTCAAGGACCAAGTTGCTGCCTCAGCCACAGGAATTTTTCGAGGCGCGTTCGGAGTCGGGGGCGCCCGCGGGTGGGCTAGGTAGGTCCTCAGAACTGGACCACGTCTTGACCGACGCCACTGATACGCCCGCGGACGACCGCGGCTCCGGGTCGCCTCCGATGGCTTCGACTCACAATAATCCCCCGAGTTGCGATCCTAGTGTCACTTCTAGGTCGCGCTTGTCCTCGCGGTCAGCGTCCACAGTGCGGGCGCACAGGTTGGCTGCGGAGGCACAGCTAGCGCGACGGCACCTAGAGCGTGAGCTCCACTACATGCAACAGGTGAAGCAGGTGGAGCAGCTCGAGATGGAGGCCAGCCTCGCGGCTCAGGAGGATAAGGAACGTTCACGTGCTTCACTTACTGCGGCGTCTCGTGTCGCATCCTGGGTAAGTGACGTTCAGAATAACGAGCCCAAAATAAAGCTCGAGCCAAGGAATGTTTTTTATGAACCCGTCTCGCATTTTAACTTGGCCAGACACGAGGCCGATAAAGAAGTAATGCGCGACAACGCGATTCCAGCAACGTCACAGCGCGATTTTGTGCATACGGCGCCGAATAATACATATTTCAAACAGCCGACGGTTTATGTCAAAAAAGAGCCCATGAACTCATTTCCTTTAAAAACTGATCATTCTAAACCAGAACCGACTTACCCGAATTTTGTAAGGCAATTTTCGAATAAATACATCGATTTGATGACATTTAGTGGAAAACCCACAGAGTGGCTTATGTTTAAGCGCACGTATGAGGATACCAAACATTTATTTACGCCCGCAGAGAATTTAGCCCGCCTACGGGGCGCGCTGCGCGGCCGCGCCCTCGAGAGCGTGTCGGCGCTGCTGTACACCGCAGATCAGCCCGGCGTGGTGCTGGCCACGCTGGAGCAGGCGTTCGCGCGGCCCGAGGTCATCGCGCAGCATGAGATCGCTCTCGTGCGAGATTTGCCTAAGATAAGCTACGATCTAAAGGAACTAAACTTATTTGCCTGTAGATTGCGTAACAGTATAGCTGTCATCAATAGCTTAGACCAGAAAGAATACTTATTCTCAATAGAAATTTTTCACAGTGTTCTAAGCAAATTGACACCTATATTGTACAGTCAGTGGAAAGATTTCGCTTAT